>CM060254.1:23577046-24914546 GCA_030684275.1 Acipenser oxyrinchus oxyrinchus
TGACAACTCTGGCGCTGTTGGACAGATTGTCAGTCTTATTCAGGACTTTTAGCCCCGTCCTCTAGTGTAAAAGAAGATGTCAGTCGTAGTATTTGTTATTTAAACAGGTCGGTGCCTGTATCTTTATTCACAAAACTTTAACAAAGCAGCAAACAAACAAAACAAAAGCCTAGCTCCGTCTTGGAGTTACTAACTAAACTGTGATGGTTCACTATCTAACAACCGGGCAGCTAAGCTGCTTACCGGCTTCTTCAAAAACAAACAAACAACAAAAAAAAACTCTTATATCGATTCAATATATATAATGGTTACCTTTATAGACACTTCCAGTAGGACCTTTCAGCACCTCAGCTTCTGTCTAGCACCCAACGAGAGAGACCTGAACAGGGTTATTAGCCCTGCTTAAATATCAACCTTATAGTACAGGTGAAACCAATTACTCAACCCTGGGTAATTGCAGACTGGCCCATTCTAGTCCAGGTATTCTGGGAAATGTAGTTCGGCTTAGACCATCAGGACTACATTTTCCTTCCACAATCTTTTACATAGGATACAGGCTGTGCCTTATACGCGGCCCTATATATCTTCCTTCGATGACAGTGCCATGCACTTTGTCACACATCCCCCTCCCCAGCTCAGACTTGAGGGTCTGAGTGACACTGGACAACAAGCAGTGAACTCTAGAGAGCCCATCGGCGTTTCCCTGCTTGGCCCCAGCTCTATGTTCAATGATAAAATTGAATGGTTGTAAGCTTAAAAACCATCGGGTCACCCTTGCATTCTTTTCTTTTTTGTGGTGCATCCACGTGAGGGGGGCATGGTCCGTGATTAAAGTGAATTGTCTCCCTAGGAGATAGTATTTAAGTGTTTCTAGGGCCCACTTAATAGCCAAGCATTCTTTCTCTACGACCGCATAGTTTAGTTCCTGTGAACTAAGTTTCCTACTCAGGAACAGAACTGGGTGTTCCTCACCTTCAATCACTTGGGACAACACTGCCCCTAGCCCGACTTCTGAGGCATCGGTTTGTACCAGAAATCTTTTTGAGAAATCTGGCGTTATTAAAACAGGTTGTGCACACAAAGCGTTTTAAGTGCTTGAAACGCGGTCTCCGCTTCTGCACTCCACTTTACCATTAGCGGTCTTTTGCTTTAGTCAAATCTGTGAGCGGTGCAGCAATAGTTGCAAAATCAGATATAAACCGCCTGTAATAGCGGTTAACCCCAAAAACGCTCTGACCTGTTTTTATTAACTGGTGTAGGCCACTTCCTAATGGCCTCTAGCTTGCTGACTTGAGGTTTTATTACTCCTCGCCCAGTTGTGTAACCCAGGTATTTTGCTTCCTCCAAACCAATTGTACACTTGGTTGGATTAGCGGTTAGTCCGAGAGTTTTATGGAGTCTAATACGGCCTGTACCTTTTCAATATGAGTGTCCCAGTCACCGCTGTATATTACTACATCGTCTAGATAGGCAGCGGCATAACCTTTATGTGGTTTTAATATCCTATCCATTAAACATTGAAACGTTGCGGAGCGCCATGCAGACCGAAAGGTAACACAGTGTATTGGAACAAACCCTCTGGAGTCGTAAATGCCGTTTTCTCTTTGGCCTGGTCAGTGAGTGGTACCTGCCAATACCCTTTGGTTAAATCTAGGGTTGTCAGGTATCGGGCGTGTCCCAAGCATTCTATCAACTTCGTCAACTCTGGGCATCGGGTAGGCATCAAATTTTGAGACCTTGTTTACAGCCCGATAGTCATTACAAAACCTGAGGGAACCGTCTGGCTTAGGCACCAGAACAATTGGACTGGACCACTCGCTATGCGACTCCTCGATCACTCCTAAGTCAAGCATTTTGTTTACTTCGTCCTGTATAGCTTTTCTGCGGGCCTCCGGCACGCGATAAGGCTTTAAATTTACTTTCACCCTTGGCTCGGTCACAATGTCGTGTTTTATCACGTCTGTTTTCCCTGGTTTCTCTGAGAAAACATCACGGTTTTAAAAATCAATGCCTTGACTTCCTGCTTCTGAGAGGAAGACAGAGTTTCTCGATTTTTACCTTGGGCTCAGGGTTGCTAAAATCTGGAGGTTGAACAGCTCTTACTGATACAAACGCTTCTCTGTCCTTCCACGCCTTTAGCAAGTTTACATGATAGATCTGTTCGGGTTTTCTTCTACCCGGCTGCCTCACTTTATAGTTAACCTCACCCACTTTATCGATTATCTCATATGGCCCTCTCCAAGTGGCTAAAAACTTACTTTCCACTGTGGGAACCAGTACCAAAACCCTATCCCCAGGCTGGAAAACTCTAACTTTAGCTGCACGATTGTAGGAGTGTCTCTGAGCCTCCTGTGCTTCCCTCATATGCTCTCGCACAATCGGCATAACTGTGGCAATTCGGTCTTGCATTTGCGAGACATGTTCAATGATACTACGGAACGGGTGGGCTCTTGTTCCCACGTTTCCTTAACCACATCTAAGAGACCTCTGGGGTGTCTGCCATATAACAGCTCGAAGGGTGAGAATCCCGTGGAAGCCTGGGGCACCTCTCTTATTGCGAACATTAGGTAGGGGAGCAAGAAATCCCAATTCTTCCCGTCTTTATCTATGACTTTCACGTAACATAGCCTTTAAAGTTTTATTAAACCTCTCCACAAGGCCGTCAGATTGTGGGTGGTAAACTGAAGTCCTTAAGTGCTTAATTCTTAAAAGTTTGCATAGTTCTTTTGTTACCCGCGACATAAAAGGAGTTCCCTGGTCAGTCAGTATTTCCTTAGGAATACCGACACGGCTAAACATGAGCACGAGTTCTTTAGCAATTCCTTTGGAACTAGTGTTTCGAGCGGTACCGCCTCGGGATACCGAGTGGCATAATCCAACACCACTAAGATGTGTTGGTGCCCCTAGCAGACTTCCCAAGAGGTCCTATTAAATCCATAGCAATACGTTCAAATGGTACCTCGATTATTGGGAGCGGCACTAGAGGGCTGCGAAAAGCTTTAAAAGGGGCTGTACGTTGGCACTCTGGGCAAGGCGTGCAATACTGCTCCACCTCTGCATGTACTCCTAACCAAAAACCTTCTAAGTACTCTGTCTTTTGTTTTTTATTCCCAAATGCCCTCCAAGAACATGACCGTGGGCTAAATCCAGGACGGTACGCCTATAGGGTCGTGGGACCAATAACTGTTCGATTATATCCTCCCCCATTTTCTCTACTCGATACAGCAAATCATTTTTTAATATGAAGTGAGGGTAAGATAAGGGAACCTCCGGGGTTACAGGAGTTCCATTTATTACTTTTATTCTGTCTCTGGCGTGGCTTAATGTGGGGTCCCTTAACTGTGCAGTAGCAAAATTTTCCCGATTTGTATCTAACATACCTATTTCAGTTTCGGTCTCTGCTTCAAGGCTATGGGAGGTACCTGGGGTCTCCTGGTCATGTTCTTCGCCTAACAAAACATTAGCTGGAGTTTCTATTTTAATTCTTTCTTTCCCCTTCTCGCCAGGGGTTACTGTTTCCCCATACAACTCGGCAGCATCAAAGGAAATATGACCCCAATCTCCTCACTCTGTAACTCACTTTTGGTTACTTCAGTTTTGTTGGTGGGTCCAATTGACCTTTATTTTCCCACAACTCTAAGAAGTTCGGAAGTCCCGTCCCAATATTACATGGTATGGTAATTTGGGCACCACGCCCACCCGGAATTCCACAGACCCAGCACTGGTCTGAATGTGGACTATGGCGGTGGGATATGGGCGGGTCTCACCATGCACACACGTAATACTGAGGTCTTGAGATCGATCCAATTTAGTGGGAACTACTAAATTCGCAGCCACTAGGGTTACCATGCTCCCCGAATCGAGAAGAGCTTTGGTCTCATTTCCTTCAATGGTTACAGGACACAAATGCTTAAAACCATTTTGTACCCCCATTAAAACAGTTACCTCAGTATATGTTAATAAGGAATAATTTCCCCCAGTCTTCCCCACATTACACTGCATAGGCTCATCCTGAGTGGGGCAATTAGGTGCTGTATGTCCTATTTCATGGCACCTAAAACACTTTGGAGGTCTCTCAGGAGTCCACCGATTACCCCTGTCTGGCTTCATATGCCAACCCCTGATTTTTTCACCCCAGTCCCCAAGTCCCTTCACAGCCCTGGGCTGCTCTTCAGCTTCCCCGACCCAAGAACAGTCTTACGGATGTGTTGGGGCTTGGTCTTCGGGGCCTGGGTCCGCTCGGCTCCCACAGATCGTAGAAGTTCAGCCAGTTGCAGTGTACCGTTCCATAAGAGCCACAAGCTGGTCAACAGTGAGATGGTCTCCTTGTCCTACCCATTTCCTCAAAGGTGGGGCAGTCCTCTCAAGAAGTGATCCATGACGAGTGTCTCCACCATCTGGGCGGGAGAACGGACCTCAGGCTGTAGCCACTTTTTAGCCAAGTGTATCAGGTCGAACATTTGGGACCTGGTGGGCTTGTCAGGCTGATATACCCACGCGTGGAACCTCTGGGCTCGGACAGCAGTGGTAACTCCCAACCTAGCTAATATCTCCGCCTTCAGTTTGGAGTAATCATTGGCTTGTTCCTGGTCTAGATCATGATAAGCCTTCTGGGAGTCCCCACTCAAAAACGGAGCCAGCAAACCAGCCCACTGTGTCCTTGGCCAGTTCTCCCTCTCTGCAGTCCGTTCAAAGGCCCTCAAATACGCTTCCACATCATCAGTATTGGTCATTTTTTGCAGATAATGACTGGCTCTGATGGACGGGGATCCCCTTTGTATTCCGCTTGCAACTGCGTCAAGCTTTTCGGCCAGCGCCTGGATCTGTTGCTGAGTGGCAAGTGCAGTACGTTTTTGCTCTTCCCTGAGCAGCTGATTCACATCTTGTTGGGCTGCAGCCATTTGTTGTAGTGCTGCTGTGCCCTGCATCAGAGCTTTTAAATACTCTTCCATGTTTTGTAGTTCCTTCTTCTACACACAGACAAATTCAGGGCTATATACCCGCATTCTCCACCATATGTGACAACTCTGGCTGTTGGACAGATTGTCAGTCTTATTCAGGACTTTTAGCCCGTCCTCTAGTGTAAAAGAAGATGTCAATCGTAGTATTTGTTATTTAAACAGGTCGGTGCCTGTATCTTTATTCACAAAACTTTAACAAAGCAGCAAACAAACAAAACAAAAGCCTAGCTCCGTCTTGGAGTTACTAACTAAACTGTGATGGTTCACTATCTAACAACCGGGCAGCTAAGCTGCTTACCGGCTTCTTCAAAAACAAACAAACAACAAAAAAAAACTCTTATATCGATTCAATATATATAATGGTTACCTTTATAGACACTTCCAGTAGGACCTTTCAGCACCTCAGCTTCTGTCTAGCACCCAACGAGAGAGACTTGAACAGGGTTATTAGCCCTGCTTAAATATCAACCTTATAGTACAGGTGAAACCAATTACTCAACCCTGGGTAATTGCAGACTGGCCCATTCTAGTCCAGGTATTCTGGGAAATGTAGTTCGGCTTAGACCATCAGGACTACATTTTCCTTCCACAATCTTTTACATAGGATACAGGCTGTGCCTTATCGCGCCCTATATATCTTCCTTCGATGACAGTGCCATGCACTTTGTCACAATACACACACACACACACACACACATTATTTATATATATATATATATATATATATATATATATATATATATATATATATATAATATTATGTTTCTATAGGAGAGGAGGTATTCTGAGGGTAGATTGTTAGTCAGATGGATACAGTGTGCTGCCTTCTTGGTGTTGATGACAGTATAGCATTCTAATCGGAGAGATGTTGGTTGGTTTTGTCTTTTTTTTCTTTCTTGGTCACTACATTTATTTTTAATAGGCGAGCGGCATGTTGTTTCATTTCTGTGCTGTGAATTTCATGCATTCAGTAAATGAAGTGATGTATTTTGTGTTCCAGATCAGAATTGGTGTGCTGGCTTTGCTTCCTTTTATGCCACATTCAGTAATTGGCACACCTCCAGGCATGTTTTAGATTCCTTTGCTCTTTTTATTAGTATTGCCCCTGCTTTCTAGTAAAGGATACATTGTACTGTTAGTGTTTGATGTTTTGTTTAGACAGTGCTAGAATGACACATTGTGTATGAGATGGAAAGGAAACAGCAGTGAAGCATCATGATTAGAGAAACTGTTCTGAATTCAGATTGGCAATACTGAGAATGGTGAGCTATACAGTCTATTGTACAGTGATGAATATTGCAATACTGAGAACAGTGAGCTATACAGTCTGTTATAGAAGATACATTCATGGAGTACTGTAGGGCAGTGGGTTATTTTGCAGCCGTCCTCATGACTGAAACAGAGTACCAGTATTTTTGTATTATTATTTTTATATAACAGGTACAACAAATGTAAAATAAAGTAAACCGGCTGAATTTCGGGCATAACTTTCTTTAAATCAAGGTCTGCATCTGCTTAGCAACACAGTGTTATTTGGAAAAGCATTATTTGCCCAGTCATTCTGTCATTGCATTTGAATGAGTGCATAAGGATAGATTCCAACTGATTTTCATAGAACAATAAAAAAAAAAGCCCCTCTCTAATGTAAGATCCCATCCTGGCTGCACAAAGTGCAGAAAAGAGGCAGTATTTTTATAGCATTTGTTATAGATACACAGGCCCCCAGATTACTAACTAAATCATGAGGGTGGATCAAATCCTTTCAATTATATACCTCTAAATGGTATAGTTCATTTAACTAGGACATGCACATGTTAAGTCTGTGATCTGCATCTGTGATCATGCATTTTGCTTAACAATTCCCCAGAGCAGGTATGGCAGGTAAAACAGTACCATTGTGAAAGCTGACCCGGCAAAGCATTGCTGGAGCTGCATTCTGTGGACTGGGTACCCGAGGCATTACCAAGGCACAAACATCCTGTCCCCTCATCTTAAATCAGGAGCCAGGTCACGGCTGAGGTTGATTATCTCGTTGTGGTCTATCTACCAAACCAGTACTCATTTATGAAAAAGAAAACATCTGCAGTGTAGTGCAGCACACGGGTACCGACAATGAATGCTGTAGGTCTGCAGTTTAATAGCGCTATGACTGCTGATCATCTCAGATTGCAATCAGATCTCACACTGCAGCCCTCTGCTCTAGCTTTAACCCGCTTGAACCACTGCAGTCCAGTTCTCTTGACACTTGTGTTCAAGCCTAGTGTCACGCTATCAAGCTACATGCCCTCTGCCTCACCACCTCTAGCTCTAATCACTTGACTAATCTGATGTTTCTTTTAACACCAGATTGCTGTAATTTGTTTTCCTATTATTCCTCGCTCTAGGATTATAGAGAACAGATTTGTCCAATTCAGATTAAATTCTCTTGCGCAAGTGTATCATAATCTTGGGGTAAATGAAGGATGTCTGTATTTCCAAAAGTCTGGAAGTGTGTCACATGAATTACTATCAAGGACATTTTTCAGCACAAGCTGTCTGGGGTTAAATAAAGGAATCTGTCAGCATACAGTGGGTGTAGATCATGAAGATAGACTGCATTTTGCTGAAGAAGTGCAGGCAGTATTTTATTTGAGGTCAGTTTGTCTCTGGATTTGTTTGTAATTGATACTGTACAATCTCTTTGAAGCTGATAGGTCATCACAAAGGTACAGTACATTGCAGCTGTAATGTTTTCCATCCTGACACTGCTGCACTGCTCGGTACTGTATTTTATTAACCTGTAGTGTAGTGGCAACCAGTCAGAATACAATAGGTTTCTAGAAGCATGCATTAGACCTGCACACTATAGATTGATAGATAGATATTATTTTATTTTATCAATATTACAAAACAAATCCCACATAAAAAATTCCATTCAAATTGAAAACATTAATAGCTGACGCTAATAAATGTATCAAACTAAATACATTCCAATAAGCAATAAAAGGCAATAGAAAAACATTGATTTTCTTTTTTTTTACACACACACACACACACACACACACACACACACACACACACACACACACACACACACACATATTTGTGTGTTTTTCTATTATATATATATATATATATATATATATATATATATATATATATATATATATATATATATATATATATATATATATATATACACATTGTGTACACATCACCTCCTCACATTTAGGGTTTTCACAAGTTCATACATAGCTGTCCCTCCTCCATTGAGCACAGCTCCCCTTCTACCCCTCAAACCCTCTGAAGCCTTTCCAGTTGATGCACCACATCCCCTGTCAGCACCCCTCTCTCCCAGTTCCTCTGCCAGCTTGGCCTGACCCAGGAGGAAATTGGCTAGCCGCACTCTATACTTTTTACCCTTGCAGTACATAACCCTGAATATAAAGACAAGGTTAACCAGTATTATTATTATTATTATTATTATTTATTTCTTAGCAGACGCCCTTATCCAGGGCGACTTACAGTAAACACGTCCTTTACAGACCAGTAACTTTAAACACGTCCTTAACTTTAAACACGTCCTTTACAGACCAGTAAACACGTCCTTTAAAAAAAGAGGATAGAACCTTGGACAGTGCAAATAGCAATGAAACATGGTTTCTCTGCTATGACAGAAAATACACTTTTGCTGAATAACAGTAAGAAAAGAGTTTATGGCCATAGCAGTATGTAACACTCTCCATTGTGAGTCTCCTACTCACTTCTGCAGTGGTGGCTTATACAGAGCCCTCCAGCCTGGAACAGTCGCCTCATCTACATTGTACTTCTCACAACGAAGTGTGTATGGAATACTGTGCCAACTTGCTATCTCACTGGACCCTAAACAATCCCTCACTCACAGCGACAGACAGCACCAAGAGATAGATAGATAGATAGATAGATAGATAGATAGATAGATAGATAGAGAGAGAAGGAGAGGCCATTCATACATCATTCTGTGCATGGCTGTTGGATAGTAATGTGGTTTACTGTGGAGGTAAATTTAGGGGCAGGCACAAAACCTTTCCCCTCTCACTGAAGTCACCTTGATGCACTCTCACTCTGTAAATGAAACTAGCATGCTCCTGTTTCTATCTGTACCAGCAAGAAGTTACTAAAATCAATCACTGTAAAAAAAGTATAATAACAATTAAATTAAAAAAAAAAGCTTCCCAATCATACAATACACGTTCCCTTGATGTTCATGTCTGTCGCTGGTTACCCTCAAAGGATTTTTTTTTTAAAGCGTTAGGTAGTTTATGTTTAGCTATGGTTTTGCTTGAAGTTTGCCTGTCACTTTTAATTAATGTAGTATTTTCCATGCTCTCGTTCGAGTACAGTAAACACCCTGAGCGTTCTAGCAGTCAGTCTGAGGTTGTTTACGTGACCCTGGCACAGCCAGCTTGAAGAGACCGCCTGTGATCCCAGTCCGTATCCTCGGAGTGAAAATCTGGCATGCGCTGTCCAGCAGTTCTCTGAAGTGGTTGTCCCTCACCCTGCAAGGAGCAGGCTGCAGTAGGGACACCTCTTCTCTGAAGTGCTGCCTGTTGCCTGCTTTCCCACTAGCTGACTAGCTGATTATGATATCTTCCAGACCTGGCCTCTACTGTTAATCCTTTGCAGTCGGGCCCGATTAACAGCATATTACCTTTCATCTTGGAGCCCTGTCTCTTGCTGCTGGAGTAACCTTTACACTGCCTGAATACAGTGTAAAATAGATTTTTAAAAATGTTTTCACTCGTTACTCCTGGTGTTTTAATTCAGGTAATACCTCAGACCTATATTTGTTTTTACCCTACTGAGAATCGTGTGTATTTTATTTTATTTTATTTCATTATTTTTTTTTTTTTTTAAGTAAATCATTCTATAAAGGGGGAGAATCACTGGCGGTATCCAAAACAAACACTTCCACAGAAGTTAAGCAGAAATAGATTATCTTAATACCCCCCAATATAATATATATAGGGCTCTGTTTTTCGGTTTTTATTAATTTCATTTTTCAGTGCTTATTTCTAGTAGCTATTTTAAAAAATACCCTGAAATCCGATTTTTTTTTTTGGTGGTTACTTTCCAAAATGCTTGGACGTTTTTTTTTTCTCAACAGTACTTGCACACTTAAGTTGTACCTTCTTTCCTTTGCTGTCATCCGCAAATAAATCCTTATGATCATGGGCACATTCTTCTGGGGTTTTTGTATGTCTAGGCATTTTTTTACATTTCGCCACAATTTGCAATTTTGTTTTAAATCCTCCCTATATAACTGTAATATAGCTTTAAATCCTGCGAACAAATCTTGCCGTTCCTAATTGTAATAATTGCCACTCAGTAGTTAATGTGTGTTTAAAGTATTCAGATCAAATTAATCTTGGATACAAGTCAGGAAAGAGGGACATTGCCCAGCTGCACTGGAAAAGGTAGTTTGTTTTTTTAAATGGGAAAGGGGTGATGTCAACGTGACTTGAGTAACCATTTTCAGTGTTTTTCCAGTGTTTATTGGCTTTTCCGGTGTTTATTGTTTTTTTTATTTTTTTTAATCGTTTTTCATAAGAAAATCAGAAGCCCTAAATATACACTACATACATTACATAGGAACGAGAGGCGTCATGAGGGGTTTGAAATACAAAGAAATAATATTAGAAATAAACGGCAAGTGATAAACTTGAAATTCTTTAAGTGTAGCTAACAAAATAGTTCCATACAATTTCTCATGCACATTTATTCATTTAAAGGTCTCAAATGTGCAGTTTTGAAAGAAACACGTCATAGCAAACATGTATTTTCATTTCAAAACTTGATATTTTGTACTACACAAGGTTAAAGAGAACTCTGTTCACAATCCATGCTTTTAGTCTGTCTTGTACTTTCCTGGTTATTTTTTACCAGGAGAATGAAATTGACCTCACCCCTTCACTGGCTTCACTGGCTTCGTCAGAGGAGCTAAGAGGAGCGAGGGAATGATTAAGGCAAAGGAGAAAAAGCTACCCCTCTATCGGAGGGCATACCTACAATGTGCGGCACAGTGATCCACCTGATTTCTCATGCCAGTGACTCATAAGTTTCTTTAGTTTCTCATATGTTGTCTGACATAGTGCCTTAATCCAGTAGAGCCTGTGCCTTCTCATAAAGTGCTTTCTAGTTGTGCCAGTCTTGGTTCACACAGGAGACTAGTAATAAGACTGAGGCAGTTTCCTGAATCTCCAGTATGCTAGGGGTGGAGATAAAGCATGTGTGAATGAATGTGTGCATAATATATCCCAAGCTGTCTGACTACTTGTGAATTTTTGATTAACCTAAAGTACTTTGATGTGGTGTACTAACACACATGTATGTGTATATATATATATATATATATATATATATATATATATATATATATATATATATACACACATATATATATATATATATACACAGTACCAGTGAAAAGTTTGCGTACACTTGCTAGAAACTAGGTTTTTTTCATAATTGACAATGTTTTACGTCGTATACGTTTCTGTAAATACTTGAAAATGAAAACACATGTTACAATATGCAAAACAAAACATAAGGAGTATCAAAGCAATGTTCAAGAAAATTGAAAATTGTCTCTAAATCTTGGATTCCTCAAAATAGCCACCCTTTGCCTTAATAACAGCCTCACAAACACGAGGCATTCGGTTAACAAGTTTCAGCAGGAACATGTCTTCCCAGCTCTTCTGCAGCAGTTCCCAGAGATGTAGGGCACTTGTGGGTAGCTTTGCTTTGACTCTTCTGTCCAGTTTGTCCCATACAAGTTCTATGGGATTGAGGTCTGGAGAGTGGGCAGGCCAGGTCATTAGATTGAGTTGTCCTTCACTTTCCTTCTTTGCCAGATAGTTCTTGCACAACTTTGAGGTGTGTTTCGGGTCATTGTCTTACTGAAGAATGAAGGACTGCCCAACTAGTTGTAGTCCTGATGGAATGGCATGCCTCTGAAGTATGCTATCATAGCCATGCTGTTTGAGCTTGCCATGGACTTGGTAAAGATCACCAACTCTGTCACCAGCAAAGCAACCCCAGACCATGACACTGCCTCCTCCATGCTTGACAGTGGGAACCACACATGCAGAACTCATGAGTTCACCCTCTCTGCGTCTTAGAAATACTCGGCGGTTGGACCCAAATATTTCAAATTTTGACTCATCGGTCCATAGGACCGACTTGAACTCCTCAAATGTCCAGTTTCTGTGTTTTTTGGCCCAGGCAAGTCTCTTCCTCTTATTCTGCACTCTTAACAATGGTTTCTTTGCAGCAATTCTTCCAGTTAGGCCAGCTTCACGCAATCTCCTCTGAACTGTTGATGTTGAAAAATCTGTACTTTTAGTAGCATTTAGCTGAGTTTGTATTTCAGGGGCAGTTAATCGCCGGTTTCGCAGACTTGTGACTCGAATGAACTTGTTCTCTGATTCTGAGGTCACCCTTGGCCTGCCTGACCTTGTTCGGTCCTCATGAGTGCCAGTTTCTTCAAATCGTTTGATGGTCTTGGCCACAGCAGTTACAGACACTTGCAAAGTTCTTGCGATTTGTCTTAAAGATTGACCTTCATTTCTTTAAGTAATTACAGTCTTTTTTCTTTGCTTAACTGAGCGTATTTTGCCATTTTCTGCTCCCTTACATTCAGGAATGACAAACTTGTGCCTATGATACCTATATTTATAGTAATCATGGACCCTCACCTGTTAACAATAATTGGTGACAAAAGGTTAATTAGGTAACATGCTAGTTAACTCGGAGACATCTAACAGAAACACTTTATACTTAGACCAGTGTTCTAACACGGTGTTATACACATTTCAGACGTTTAACTGACTTGGGCTTCAGACTGAAATCCCCTTGCTTTGGGTGACCATTTCATTGAAATTGACAAGATTTACATTTTCATTTAAAAATAAATTTTTTGAATGCAATTCACTTATGATTATCAGCTTATATAAGTACACGTATCAGGAGGCTGTGTGGTCCAGTGGTTAAAGAAAAGGGCTTATAACCAGGAGGTCCCCGGTTCAAATCCTACCTCAGCCACTGACTCATTGTGTGACCCTGAGTAAGTCACTTAACCTCCATGTGCTCCGTCTTTCGGGTGAGCATTGTTTTGTATTGTTTTGTATTCTATCATATCATCTTCTATTTGTTGTTTCTGCTCAGATTATTCTTTTTTCTTTTTACTGTGCTAGTTTTATTCCAGCACATTTGTACTTTTTCAGCTACTTTTTTCAACTACAAGCTAGGGGTGTGCAGCTGTAAGATCCCTCTGAAATGTGATTTTTGTACAGATGTTGTTGCGGGCTGCCTCTGCATGCCTGTGCATCTCCGTTCCTCTGCTTACAGGTTCGCTTTCCATGTTCAACACCCATGACATTCAGACAACTCATAGCAAGGTGCAGTTTAACATCTTTGGTTTCTTTATTTGAACACAATACTGTCTTTCTGACATTCGTTTTTATTTACTTGACAAGAATTTATAAAGTGCATCTTAGAGCGCAGCCATTACACAACTTGGTTCTCTAACCAAGCTAACACACAGAGCCAACTCACGCAAGACTGAGTGTGAGGTTGAGAAACTCAGTGGCTTCAGTGATATCTAACAATATCTAACAACTGCAGTTAGACAGAATATTAATCATTTGAACAGAAATAACAAGTATATTTCTGTACGTCACAATAACTTACAATTACCAAAGTTGCAGAGATTATACTTTCTCACTCACTGTGGTCTTTCCAAAAACCTCTTCAGAAATTTAAAAGCATTTTAAAAGCAGTAGAAAAAAGACGTTACTTTGCTGGAGATTATGGTAAGTATTGATCTTAAACAGAAGCAAGCATAGAATAGAACATGACAGGAAAGTAATTCAATATACTGAAAATACAGAAAGTATAAAATATCAATTTACCAATTGTTCAATGTCATATCATAAACAAGCTGTTTGATTGTTTTATACAAACGTTACCACTTTCTGATAAAACAGAAATACTTATAGGCCTACGAGCAGGTTTCTGAGAAAAACAGATCTTTGACTGACTTTTGGTGTATGTCCATGCTTGCAATATCTGTAACTCTAATTGTAAAAATTACATTTGAGGGTAGAAATCCTAAATCAGGGGATTATGTTTTCACATTGGTGCCATACCTCGGGTACTTAATGATTTGCTGCAGCTGATCACAAGGTCTCTAGGGAGGAGAGTAAAACAGGTGTGTCTAGTGCTGATCCCTGGGTACTTTTAGAGCCATAATCAATGACCGCAATATTAGCAATTTAATTTGTTTGCCTCGATTATTTAGTACAGAAAAATCATTATCTATAATTAAGCTATCTGCAGTAAATACGTTTTTGGCAGTCAACTAAGCTAAAAAGGAGAGCACTACTGCCACCAAGATGTTTTGTTCCTCTCTTTTCCTGTTTAAACGGCACGTCCTGGATGTGTTATAAATTCTGTGTAATTGATTTGTCTCCCCTCTTGTGTGAGATGGAGTAGTATGGTTTATTAAAAAAAAAAAAAAACGGAGTGGAAAGAAAGCATGCAAAGAAAATGGAAAAGGGTAATGTGAGAGAACAAGAACTACAAACTATGGAGAATTAGAACATTGTTTAAGATAACCATGATCATTTTTAGACTACAGTCAATAGCTTTAAATGATCAGACAGGCGCTACAGCCAGCTTTAAATGCAACTTCCTGGTCTTAATACCTTGTTTTATATCCGATGGTAATTAACATATTTCAGCCTGTTTGAAGGATTCAGTTTTATAGATACAGTTCAAGAGCATCTGAATGATATTTGTCAAGACTATTTTACGTTTAGTTTCTTCAGGGAAGGAGATGCACAGAGAGATGAAGAAGGCTGTGCACAGGGGCTTGTTCCCCCCCCCCCCCACTCCTCATTATCTGTTACATTTTGGGTCAGCCAGTGACCTTCAGTCCAGCGTTGACTGACAGGAGGCTGCATGTGAAGCAGCTGGAGCTGCCTCTGCTGTGTTGGTGAAGGATTTGTGAGGTTTGAGATGTTTTATAGACACATGGCAACTAGGGGTGAGTCAGAATATTCAAGGAAGCGGCTATTCTAACTTGAATGCTTTCATCTATTTTCGGATACTCATTTATAAAACAAATGGGGAAAAAAAGAGAGGAGGAAATTAAACACGATCAGCCACTACAATTGTCACCTGACTCATAACTGACAGGGAGGCAGGTGCACTTCATTACCTAGCCCTGCTATTGGCTAAGGGAGTACATGAGCAGTGAAGCAATTGTTTCTACACAGTATCAAAATGGCATCTTCAAAACACAGCATGTGGCAAAAACAAAAAAGCAAGCATTGCATCCTTTACTGTAGGAAGTGGTCAGCGATGTGATGCTTTTATGCATTTTAGGTTTTTTTTTGTAAAACGTTAACTTTAATTTGGATTGACTGCAAACTAGCCGACAATGTTAAGCCTTTGTGTCTTTTTATTATTATATTATAGAATCAGCAAGGACAGGTACAGAACATCTCTGTTTTTATGTTATATTGTATAACATAGATGTTATTGAGCAAACATGTAATAATGTGTTGGGCTTTGTTAGTAAGCGGTTGTGTTGTAAGCGGTCGTGTTGTGTGTTTTATACGAGTTATCAAAGGGTGTTAAAAATGCAGCTGAAAGTTTTGAAGGTCCTTTTTATAAAGTTCTGTGTTTTATAGTTCAAACCCCTCTTCTGTGTATTCTTAGTTCTTACTTCTAGTTAACATAATTTTGTACTTTTACTTAGGGCTCTCAAGCGATTGAAAAAATGAATTGCGATTAATCTTGAGATTTGAAAAAAAAATCTTAATTAATCTTGATTTTAATTGCATATTTAATTGATACAATTACTGCATCCATCTCATTTAAGTTTGTTTTATTACTGATGCTATTATTATTGTTTGGATTCCAAGCTGGCTTGGGAATCTTATTCTTATTGTAAAGATTTTTTTAATTTTAAAATGTAATTATTACATGTGGGTACTTCTATATAAACTGCTTTTAATTAGTGTTGTTTGCCATTGTCCATCCATAGTTGGATACAGGAGCATACTGTCAAACAACAACACATGTGGTTATGTTTGTGAACGTATGATCACTTCCTACCCTGAGGACAACAGCCCATCTTTTCCAGCTTAAGTGAATTTGCTGCTTTGCGATCGCAACCCCACTCCTTTCTGCTGGAGCCAGTGGTGCCAGGGAGTGTGACCGCCTTTCAGCTCAGGTCTGAGTGAATATTGGAGCTTCCTGTCCAGCTCGGTGTAACTCTTAAGAATGAAAGAAAGAAAGAAATAAAGTGGTCTTATTCTGTCAGTCGGTTCAAAGATGGTTGAACAGAATGCAGATAAAAAGTGGTGGTTAAAATTAGAAACAAATGAGAAGCAGCAGGCCATTTCAACCCCACCCCACCCCCCCATGAATAAGGCAAACCAATGGTAAATCCTATTCATGGGGGAGTGTGGAGACTAATGAAGCTGTCAGTATCCATCCCTAGGAACTGCATCATCAGAGCAACGCAGCCACCTCCTGTTCCTATTTCTGTACCTACTGCTGCTGCTGCTACTGCGCCAGTCTTAAGAGCAGATTAAATAAAATAAAATACAATTAAAAGATTAGGAGCAGGAGAGACAGAAAGTGAGGGAGAAAGAAGGTGCTCATTAATGATTTGATGCTGTTTCGGAACTCCTCTAGCTACACTCTGCAGCAGAGAGTGAGAGATGCAGAAAGAATGATGCACCAGTCAGTAACAACATCCCAAACACACTGCACCCAGGAGACACAGTGCAGTCAGCAGACACACTGCACCCAGGAGACTCACTGCAGTCAGCAGACACACTGCACCCAGGAGACACAGTGCAGTCAGCAGACACACTGCACCCAGGAGACACACTGCAGTCAGCAGACACACTGCACCAAGGAGACTCACTGCAGTCAGCAGACACACTGCACCCAGGAGACACAGTGCAGTCAGCAGACACACTGCACCAAGGAGACTCACTGCAGTCAGCAGACACACTGCACCCAGGAGACACAGTGCAGTCAGCAGACACACTGCACCCAGGAGACACAGTGCAGTCAGCAGATACACTGCAGTCAGGAGACTCACTGCAGTCAGTGTACACTGCAGTCAACAGACAACATTGCAGGAGAGGAGTAAGGGGATCAGAGGGAGTCTCTCATCTCTATCCACACAGGTTCAGCTGCTCTCATTTGCCGGTGTCCTGTCCAGTGAAGATGATTAACAGATTTTTTGTTTTGTTTTGTTATTAGGAGGGGAGTGTGACAGGGTAGCGTTGCGGGCCCAGATGGTATTCGGCAGGCAAAGAGACTCAGAGACAAGGAAACTGCAGTTAACGCGCTTCTGCGCTTTTTAGTAAACAAAAGGAAAATCAAAAAGTCAAACAAAACACTGCTCACAGAGCAAAAATAAAACAGTTAAACAAAAACAAAACTGTTCAGGCTGGGCAGAGCCTTCACTGAAACTTGAACTCTTAACAACACACCACCAAACTGTTCACTCACCAACTCCCACCACCAAACAAAGGATTTTCTCTTTTTATAGCATGTGGCTGGAGCCTAATTATCAATGATTCAATTAGCTCCAGCCACATTCTCATGTATTTTGGCAGGGATAGGAAATTAACCCCATCCCTGCCAACCACCACCAAATCACCCCACAACAATATTATTTACAGGCAGGGCCCTGCCCTGCTACATTTCCCCTTGTGCAGCACACATGGCCCCACGGCCACCTCCCCCCCCCTTTGAAAGCCATCCACCCTCCCTCAAGTCCCCTATTGTCCTTTCTCTCCCATCCTTGAGGGAGGGTTAGTCCATAGTCCCGTGCCTTCCTGGTGGGACCGAGACCCGGCGACAGGGGATCCAGGTGTAGTGGATGGGGAGTCAGGAGCGCAGGCAGGCGAGCAGTCGGCTGCAGCCCCAGGCAGAGGTGCGAGCCCAGGCGACTGTGGAGCGACGTCTGGGCAACCAGGGGGAGCGGAGCAGGAGACCAGGCGACCTCCTGTGCCTGGTGGTGCTGCGACCTGGGAGTCAGGCCCAGCGACCAGAGGTCCAGACATGCAGCCTGGGTGTCTGGGAGCCCAGGTTGAGGGAACCAACCCCAGGCGCCGGGCTATGGCACAGGGGTGGTGGTCGGGCTGTGGTGGAGGTGGTCTCCTCACCTCCCCCCTTTCTTCACGGCCGGCACTTCCCTCCGTGGGGCTCCGCAGCTAAACTGCTGCGAGGGGAGCTGGTCTCCTGACCTCCCCCTCTTCTTCATGGCCGTAGCTCCCTTCATGGAGCTCCGGCCACAGTGTAGCGACCCCAAGCAAAGCCGAAGCCTGCAGTGACCCCAGGCAACGGTGGCAGCGGACCCTCGGGAGGCGACGGGCGGCAGCAGCGACCCTCGGGAGGCGGCGCCGGCAGCAGCGGACCTCGGGAGGCGACGGCGGCAGCAGCGGACCCTCGGGAGGCGACGGCGGCAGCAGCGGACCCTCGGGAGGCGACGGCGGCAGCAGCGGACCCTCGGGAGGCGACGGCGGCAAAGCAGGACCAGCAGTGACCCTAGGAGAATCAATGGAGACACAGGCAACCCCAGGCGATGCGGAGCAGCAGACCCCAGGCGATGGAGACGGCGGGAGGGGAGCCCCTGGCCATGAAGGCGCAGCAGGAGCTCCACTTCTCCCAATGGTGGTGTTGGAGGCAGAGGTAGCTCCTGCTCCTCTCCTCTTGATGGCAAAGGCGGCAGGGGCTCCTCCCCTTCTGGCTGCGGCGGCAGGGGCTCCTCCCCTTCTGGCTGCGAAGGCGGCAGGGGCTCCTCCCCTTCTGGCTGCGGCGGCAGGGGCTCCTCCCCTTCTGGCTGCGGCGGCAGGGGCTCCTCCCCTTCTGGCTGCGGCGGCAGGGGCTCCTCCCCTTCTGGCTGCGGGCGGCAGGGGCTCCTCCCCTTCTGGCTGCGGCAGGCGGCAGCGGCTCCTCCCCTTCTGGCTGCACGGGGACCAGCAGGCTCTCTCCCTCTGCTGGTGGCAGTGGTGGATGCAGAGGCAGCAGGCATTCTTCTGGTGGGAGGGGCAGTTAGCTGGGAAATGACCCCACTCCCCACAGATGCAGCAACAATACTGTACGCCCATGCTGTGGAGGAGGGCTTCCCAGCCATCCTCTTCCTGTGGCTGTGGCTCTGGTTCCACCTCTTCTTCCTGAGGTGGGGAGTGGTAGTAGTCGGGCGACACATGCCCGACCTCACCAACTTCAAAACACCACTCCTCCCCTCAAGCAGGTCAGGCAGACGCCCACCTTGCCAGATGCACGGTGGGGCTTGTGACCAGCCCCGCTGCTGCTTCTGCCGCTGCTTCTTTCCCATTTTTTTTTTTTTTTAAACTACAGTCCCGCTCTGAGTCTCTAGGGGGCTATCCCACTGCTGACACCATATGTGACAGGGTAGCGTTGCGGGCCCAGATGGTATTCGGCAGGCAAAGAGACTCAGAGAAAGGAAAATCAAAAAGTCAAACAAAACACTGCTCACAGAGCAAAAATAAAACAGTTAAACAAAAACAAAACTGTTCAGGCTGGGCAGAGCCTTCACTGAAACTTGAACTCTTAACAACACACCACCAAACTGTTCACTCACCAACTCCCACCACCAAACAAAGGATTTTCTCTTTTTATAGCATGTGGCTGGAGCCTAATTATCAATGATTCAATTAGCTCCAGCCACATTCTCACATGTATTTTGGCAGGGATAGGAAATTAACCCCATCCCTGCCAACCACCACCAAATCACCCCACAACAATATTATTTACAGGCAGGGCCCTGCCCTGCTACAGGGAGTAATTTATTTTTTTACACTTTTTAAAATCCTCAGCTATATGAAAGTGAACTTTGTCAGCTTCCTGGAAAAATTCCCAAGTGATGCTATGGTTTTTAGTGAATTGTATTACATAGCGTACATGCTTTATGTAGTCCTTTTTAGTATAGGGCCATTCCATGAGAATACAACATGTGTTACAGTGGTTACACTATCTAATGGCAAGTAGATTGATGATCAAAAAAATAATTGGAGGCTGTGTATAATACCAAAGTAATTGTATTTATCTTGCTCTTAATTGTATTATTACTTGCACTATGATAATTGAAATGTATTTGCTTACGATTGTAAGTCGCCCTGGATAAGGGCGTCTGCTAAGAAATAAATAATAATAATAATAATAATAATAATAATAATAATAATAATACACATATAATATGCCTTAACTTTGGTTAATATCGCTGATATGTATTAGTAATAGAGTAATCCATCGTGTATCCGCTCGTCACATATCCACCCTAACCGTTTCAAGCTCTTCAGCAGCGTTAGTTTATTATTGAACAGAGAAGACTAGTTCAGAGATTGTAGATCCCACCAAAGCTTTCGTACACTGTGTTGTATGTGCTCCGTGTGTTACCATTGCTGGTAGTGTCACGTGAGCTGTTCAGTGTTGATATGTAAATAAATCCTGTTTGCCTGCGGGGCGTATCAACTTCAACCTCCATCTCAATCTCCTGTCTGTCACTCAGCAGCAAATGCACGCACCCACACGGCAGACTGCTACCGTGTCACAAGCATTAATACCCTGTATCTTTCTAAACAAGGGATTTAGGGGCGCTCCCTAATAAAAGCTGAATCTCAAAACAATAATTGTGTGAATATAGTAATTGTTACAGCTGTGTATAATGGTATTTAAAACAAGATTCATTTATCCGCCTTTTTACATATCTGCCCTGACTCTGGTCCCACGTGATGGATTACTGTACAACTTCTTGTCACTCACCTCACTTAGTATCATGTTGGGAAATGAAAGCCTCTTGAATATAAAGTGTGGTACCACAGTAGAACATGCACTGTAGAACAGTGGTTTTCAACCTGTGGCACTCAGGCAGTTGTCTTTGTGACGATGTGGTTCCTCAGCCACAATACTCACTTAATCACGCGATCATAATGTAGCAATCTGTTGTACCACTGAACCACCGACAAAGAAAAAAGTCTGGGAAATCAAAGTCTGAGCTTTCAAAGGTAACGACGGGAACCCAAAGCAGCCACTCTGTGTTGTTTGTGGTGAACTCTTGTCAAATAAGTAGATGAAGCCGTCACATCTTCAGTGATACTTGGAGACAAAAAAAGAAAACCAGTTTGAATGGGGTAGGTGTGTTTTACAGTAGCCATTGAAGATTACACATAGTTACTGGTACACCTGATGGTCCCTGCTGGAGACACAGGTACTGCAGATTAAAAGCACTACAACGTGTGTTTGCAGCTTGCTTGTGTTTTTAATTATTGCAGTGTGTTGTCTGTATACAGTACAGTCGATACTTTATTAATGAACTCTATTGTAATCAATGCAACACCAACTGTACTACTATATGTTGGGTTCCACAGCACAGCAGGCACATTTGTTGTATCAACACCACTTATGTGCTTTAATGATTATTTTACCAGGTTGTACACAGTTTGTTTTCTATCTTCTCAACAAGCTCCTCAAAGCATGTCCAAAGGCAGATTAAAAGAGCTTACAGCCCAACCTTATTGTTTACTTGATTAGACAGCTCCTTGCCATGGAAAAGCGTGACAAGGTAATCAGTGGCCATGCTGTACAAAGCAAGCTGAGCACAAGACACGTGTTCACTGATGAATTCCATACTGTACGAAGCAAGCTGAGCACAAAGCATGCTTTCACTGAGGAATTCCATACTGTAAGAAGCAAGCTGAGCACAAAGCATGCTTTCACTGAGGAATTCCATACTGTAAGAAGCAAGCTGAGCACAAAGCATGCTTTCACTGAGGAATTCCATACTGTAAGAAGCAAGCTGAGCACAAAGCATGCTTTCACTGAGGAATTCCATACTGTACGAAGCAAGCTGAGCACAAGACACGTGTTCACTGATGAATTCCATACTGTACGAAGCAAGCTGAGCACAAAGCATGCTTTCACTGAGGAATTCCATACTGTAAGAAGCAAGCTGAGCACAAAGCATGCTTTCACTGAGGAATTCCATACTGTAAGAAGCAAGCTGAGCACAAAGCATGCTTGCACTGAGGAATTCCATACTGTAAGAAGCAAGCTGAGCACAAAGCATGCTTTCACTGAGGAATTCCATACTGTACGAAGCAAGCTGAGCACAAGACACGTGTTCACTGATGAATTCCATACTGTACGAAGCAAGCTGAGCACAAAGCATGCTTTCACTGAGGAATTCCATACTGTAAGAAGCAAGCTGAGCACAAAGCATGCTTTCACTGAGGAATTCCATACTGTACGAAGCAAGCTGAGCACAAGACACGTGTTCACTGATGAATTCCATACTGTACGAAGCAAGCTGAGCACAAAGCATGCTTTCACTGAGGAATTCCATACTGTAAGAAGCAAGCTGAGCACAAAGCATGCTTTCACTGAGGAATTCCATACTGTAAGAAGCAAGCTGAGCACAAAGCATGCTTTCACTGAGGAATTCCATACTGTAAGAAGCAAGCTGAGCACAAAGCATGCTTTCACTGAGGAATTCCATACTGTACGAAGCAAGCTGAGCACAAGACACGTGTTCACTGATGAATTCCATACTGTACGAAGCAAGCTGAGCACAAAGCATGCTTTCACTGAGGAATTCCATACTGTAAGAAGCAAGCTGAGCACAAAGCATGCTTTCACTGAGGAATTCCATACTGTACGAAGCAAGCTGAGCACAAGACACGTGTTCACTGATGAATTCCATACTGTACGAAGCAAGCTGAGCACAAAGCATGCTTTCACTGAGGAATTCCATACTGTAAGAAGCAAGCTGAGCACAAAGCATGCTTTCACTGAGGAATTCCATACTGTACGAAGCAAGCTGAGCACAAGACACGTGTTCACTGATGAATTCCATACTGTACGAAGCAAGCTGAGCACAAAGCATGCTTTAACTGAGGAATTCCATACTGTACGAAGCAAGCTGAGCACAAGACACGTGTTCACTGATGAATTCCATACTGTACGAAGCAAGCTGAGCACAAAGCATGCTTTCACTGAGGAATTCCATACTGTAAGAATCAAGCTGAGCACAAGACATGCTTTCACTGATGAATTCCATACTGTAAGAATCAAGCTGAGCACAAGACATGCTTTCACTGATGAATTCCATACTGGTGTTTTGATGGCCATTTTTCATACAATGAGAGAGAAGAAATATAACTTATTAAGAACACAAGGTATAGAAATGATGGCTTGAGAAAAAAAGGAAGTACTGTAGGTACGAGTAACAGCCCTGCCTTGAATACAAGAGGGCTGAAAAGCACAGTGTGTGTGTGCGTGTGTGTGTGTGTGTGTGTGTGCGCGTGCATGTTAGGAATAACATGTAATTTGTAAATTGGATGAAAGCCGACATGATACAAGACAATGTTGCAGCTACATTGAAATCAGTCAACTAAAGGTGCATTTTAACAATGTAAGAATGTAATTGCGCCACTTACTGCACTGTAAGATCATTACACCAAACTGCAATTTGCACCAGCTCTACAGAGCAGGTCACAGCTTTTAGAGGGTGGGGTTTACTCAAATAGACTTCTTGAAATAGGACCCTCGCACTCATCACGCACCTAGAATTCCACTCATGTTAACATTTAATAAGCGGTGAATTTAAAACATACAGTACACGGCACTGATTTAGAGGTGGCGTTCTGGATCAGGAGTTGTACTAAGGACTAATGAATCGTAATTACTTTTGAATTGCTGACACAGTTACAAATAGCAAATGCTGTGTTCACAGAAACTCCCATTGATAGATTTATTTCACTGTGCTACTGAACTCCCCTTTACAGTAAATTAATATTTTGTTATGTAAAAATGCAAATCTTTCTTATCCTGTTGAACGTCTGCTAGTGCGATGGAGAAGTGAATCGGATTTGGCTCCCCAAAAATGCAGAAGAGCAGTGCCTGTCTCCCTCTACTTTCACTTTAACTCATTAAGATGAGAACTATGAGCAATGTCAACTGGAATACAAAGAGGAACTGTGACAGGGAACCGGGTCACTGGTTTTTGCGCAAGTGTGTGCCTGTGGAGAATCAGTTGCGACGCGCAGTTGGAGACGCGTTGCTAAGCAACTAGTGGAGTGGCAGGCTCGTCCTGAGCTAAAATGATCGGGAGGTCTGGATTGGCTGGGGGGCGTGGCCGGAGATGCTGTGCAGAGCTCAAAAAGCGGCTGCGCTACAGCTCGGGGCTGCTGCAAGGCCATTGCTGTACAGACGGGCGCTGAGTGAGAGTTTGTTTACATCCAGGAGGGAAGCGTCCGCTCTGCGGGAACGACTACTACGGAGCCCTTTAACTGCAAGACGGGGCCTGTGAAGGCGATTGCCCAGCCAGAACCGTCAGAATGGCCCGGAGTCGCCGGGAGGCCAGGACTTCAGAAATAACACAACAGAAGTAGGTCAGCTTAGGGGAGGTGGATCCCAAAACAGTATAAAGAGGGTTACCGTAGAGTAGTAGGTTCCTGGAGCGGGACGTTCTTTTAGTGGGACTAGCGCCATTTTGTGTGGCAAACTTTTATTTTTAGCTTTTTTATTTATTTTTTATTGCTTTATTAAATGTGACACTAGGTCTACCATCACTGGTACCCTAGTGTCAGTTCGGTGTTAAAATTAAATCTGCTGCCTGAGCGGCGATCAACACCAATGCTCTGTGTCTGTCAGTATTTTCCAGTGACTACCCACACATGTAACACTTCACCCTGTTACATACACACACACACACACACATATATTTATATATATATATACAGTACTGTGCAAAGTTTTAGGCAAGGTGTGAAAAAAATGCTGTAAAGTAAGAATGCTTTCAAAAATAGACATGTTAATAGATTATATTTATCAATTAACTAAATGCAAAGTGAGTGAACAGAAGAAAATCTAAATCAAATCCATATTTGGTGTGACAACCCTTTGCCTTCAAAACAGCATCAATTCTTCTAGGTACACTTGCACAAAGTCAGGGATTTTGTAGGCATATAGTCAGGTGTATGATTAAACAATTATACCAAACAGGTGCTAATGATCATCAATTCAATATGTAGGTTGAAACACAATCATTAACTGAAACAGAAACAGCTGTGTAGGAGGAATAAAACTGGGTGAGGAACAGCCAAACTCAGCTAACAAGGTGAGGTTGCTGAAGACAGTTTACTGTCAAAAGTCATACACCATGGCAAGACTGAGCACAGCAACAAGACACAAGGTAGTTATACTGCATCAGCAGGTCTCTCCCAGGCAGAAATTTCAAGGCAGACAGGGGTTTCAGATGTGCTGTCCAAGCTCTTTTGAAGAAGCACAAAGAAACAGGCAACGTTGAGGACCGTGAGACGCAGTGGTCGGCCAAGGAAACTTACTGCAGCAGATGAAAGACACATCATGCTTACTTCACTTCGCAATCGGAAGATGTCCAGCAGTGCCATCAGCTCAGAACTGGCAGAAAACAGTGGGACCTGGTACACCCATCTACTGTCCGGAGAAGTCTGGTCAGAAGTGGCCTTCATGGAAGACTTATGGCCAAAAAGCCATACCTCCGGCGTGGAAACAAGGCCAGCGACTCAACTATGCACGAAAACACAGGAACTGGGGTGCAGAAAAATGGCAGCAGGTGCTCTGGACTGATGAGTCAAAATTTGAAATATTTGGCTGTAGCAGAAGGCAGTTTGTTCAGCAAGGGCTGGAGAGCGATACGAATGAGTGTCTGCAGGCAACAGTGAAGCATGGTGGAGGTTCCTTGCAAGTTTGGGGCTGCATTTCTGCAAATGGAGTTGGGGATTTGGTCAGAATTAATGGTCTCCTCAATGCTGAGAAGTACAGGCAGATACTTATCCATCATGCAATACCATCAGGGAGGCATCTGATTGGCCCCAAATTTATTCTGCAGCATGACAACGACCCCAAACATACAGCGAAAGTCATTAAGAACTATCTTCAGCGTAAAGAAGAACAAGGAGTCCTGGAAGTGATGGTATGGCCCCACAGAGCCCTGATCTCAACATCATCGAGTCTGTCTGGGATTACATGAAGAGAGAGAAGCAACTGAGGTTGCCTAAATCCACAGAAGAACTGTGGTTAGTTCTCCAAGATGTTTGGGCCAACCTACCTGCCGAGTTCCTTCAAAAACTGTGTGCAAGTGTACCTAGAAGAATTGATGCTTGATGCTGTTTTGAAGGCAAAGGGTGGTCACACCAAATATGGATTTGATTTAGATTTTTCTTCTGTTCCTCACTTTGCATTTAGTTAATTGATAAATATAATCTATTAACATGTCTATTTTTGAAAGCATTCTTACTTTACAGCATTTTTCACACCTACCTAAAACTTTTGCACAGTACTATATATATATATATATATATATATATATATATATATATATATATATATATATATATATATATACTGTATATACTAGGCAATGTTAGGACTCACTGTAGATATAATTTCATAGAAGTTGTATGGTGTTTTTAGAATAAAATAGACTAGATTACTGCAGCCTATGTCTTTGCTCTACAGAAGTTTACTTAATAAACTTTACTGTTGGTGTAAAATGACCCTTTTGAATGAATACGTTTTAGCTCATACAAGTACTACATGTGTCATAATTGGTACCTCCTAAAAGTAATTTTATTCAGACATTTTGAAATGTATCACATGCTTTTGTTTTGACACTCCTAAAGGCTTGTCAAAAACCTCATGGACAAAAACAAGAGAAAATAATAATGATCAAATAT
Source organism: Acipenser oxyrinchus oxyrinchus (assembly GCA_030684275.1). Classification (NCBI taxonomy): domain Eukaryota; kingdom Metazoa; phylum Chordata; class Actinopteri; order Acipenseriformes; family Acipenseridae; genus Acipenser; species Acipenser oxyrinchus. Next base: position 23,603,802 of record CM060254.1, read on the forward strand.
AAGATACTACTAGAATGTATTCCTTCAAAAGCTGCATTGTATTACCTGTTCTATAGCTTGTCGAGATTCAGCTTCACAAAGTATTACCTATCTTACCTATAGCTCTGCATTATAAAAACCAACAGAGCCTAAAAAAAGCAATCAAAGAACCAGAATATCTCCAGCACAGCAGAGCAAGGGCAGTGATAACACTGCCATTGTTATTAAACAAAGCCTTGGTATCACTCTATTCACTCTACTCCATTCCTTGATTATTAAATTGAAGCCCCTGGCAAGGCTGTAAAGGGTTAAAACCTCTAAATCAGGGGTTCCCAAAGTGTTACAACACTTCCCAAAACTATCCTAAAATAAATTGGACTTTTGTAATTAAACTGGTGGTGTTCATGTGGGTTTTCTCCGGGTACTCCGGTTTCCTCCCACAGTCCAAAGACATGCTGGCTAGGTGGATTTGCCTCTCTAAATTGCCCCTTAATTGCCCTGCGATGGACTTGCGTCCCACGTTGCGCCCTATCTCTGCTGGGTTATGCTCCGGCTCACCACGACCCTCTGGGTGGATGAATGGATTTTGCACATTAAGCACTTTTCACATTACGAGCTGTTCACATTAAACAGGTTATTTTTAGGGCTTAATGTTTTTATGTTAATGAAAACCATGACTTATTTTAGGATAGTATTGGGCAGTGTTTAGCCTGATTTAGATTGTGTAAATGGTGCAGAAGTTATACCTAATAAACTTGTACTGGAAATGTCACTCCAACACTAAACATAACAGAGTCTAAACAGAAAAAAACAAGAGAGAAAACACAAGAACAATATTATACAGTTAAGAGATTCCCGTTCTAAAAAATATACTATAATATGTATCCTACATTCCTATAAGATCCTTCCTCGCCAAAAGATCCATATGGTACTAGCTGGAACACGCGTACTATATATCTAACAGATCCTGCTCCTGAACGGTCAGCAAAGACAATAATATACAGTCCCACTATATTCAAAGTCAGCTATTTTAGCACTGAGACACAAATCCACTGCAATACAGGATGTTGTCATTTTCAAACACATGAACGATTGATTAACAATATATTCACACATTTAAGATTGTGTTGTGTAATTTGTTGGTGAAACTCCAGAGGTTAGTTATTAGTGTGAAGAGATATTGCAGTTGTTGTCTAGATAAGATATTCAATATCAAGACCAGCCTTTGAGCAGGATACTGATTTTGAAGAAAGTGTTTTAAGTTGCTGGCAGTGGAGAGTTTGTTTATTGCAGATCCAGAATGACAATGATCAGAAGCAAGGTGCATTGCTCCCATTCCATTGATAGTTCAAGCTCAGGTCATCTTCTGGGGGCGTTTGGCAGCTGTCCACGTTACAGAATTAGTGATCGTAATGCGTCAGGTCCTCAGAAGTAGTGGTGCCACTCCTCACTAATGTTGCATCCTCTTTTCAAAGACGAGTGCTGAAGCCGGAGCCACAAAGCATGGCTGCCAGCTGCAGATTTTTATTTGTATTTTTAAAATTTTTTTACAATTGTTCTTTAGCAAACTTAAGCTTTAAAAGCTGTTATTAGCTGTGCTGTGTATCCTGACCTCTAAATTAGCATTACAAATAGCAGTGTTTTGTTTGTATGTCAGGTTTGTGATTGGACGGTGTGGCATGGAAGTGTCCCTGGCAAGGCAGTTCCTGTCTGAGAGATAGACTCAGACACCGGAAGCAGCAGGTTTAAGGGCTAATGCGCACTTTTAATAATAATTATACATACAGGAACAAACACAAAACACAGGAACAAACAAATAGGCACAATGGTCAAATCAAAAGGTTCTCACAAAACTCATGAAACAATACAGCACAGCACACACCACGTAACGCCAACATTAACACCAACATTAACTCTAACATTAATACCCGTGATCACCATTTTTATACACCTGTGACTAGCTCCTAATTAATCATCATTTATTTAATTTATTACATTTTTAAATTTGGCACTACTGAGTCTTTAATTGTTATTGATAATAAGGCATTTTAATAAAATAAATTGACCACATCAGCATTATTTATTCCCCTAAAAGTTTGAAAGTTTGAATTGAGCCCCAAGAAGCGCACACCAGTACCTTAGTCCCACATCCACAACCTACAAAAAATATACAAACAAATAAAATAATAATAAAAAAACATTTTAAAATGAATTCTCTTGCCTCTTATCAATATCATTATCACTGCTATCTTGTTTTTTTTGTGTTGAATACATTTAAGTATTTTTTTGTGCAGTTTTTCAATTAATGCATGATATACTTTTTTTTTAAATTAAAAGAAATATATATTTTTCCTGGCAAAACACATTTCCTAAAACCAAGTATGGCTGCAGACCATTGTGAGTTTCTAACCATGTAATGCACCTGTAGACAGTACATTACTTATTCCCAAAGCCTTCCAACAGTTCACTTTTAATACTGATGGACAGTCATTCCACACTATGTAACCTAACACAATGTGCTACCTATAGCAGCATCACAGTACCCTTTAACAAAAGAAAACCAATTATATGAGTAAGTACAATGCATGTGTTAAACGGGATGTATGAATGGTGGAGCCAGTTGTCTCCAAGAGCCCCCTTGTAAACTAGATTGCATTACATTGACAATGTGTGTAAGTCCTTGGGATCAATGTGAAGTGTGTGTGTGTTGTGCAAGGCTGCTGGGGGTTACTGCTGCATTGTGGCTTAACTTGTGGGATTGCCACATATCAATCAACCTGATTGTGTGTGGTTAGATATCATAGCATCTTACCTCAGGGTTCAGGACAAAGGGCTTTCAGTCATGTCTGTATATTAGCATTGATGTGTCTGTTTAGAACTCAGCACTGCCGTTGTTGGTGCCACATACCGGTAAGTAGGTTTCGCATGTGCAGAAAGTAGTACATAATGTACAGCTAATATGTAGTTTGAATTTACATCATGGATCTGGAACCTTAGTTAAAGAAAGCCCTCAGTTTCTATGCCTTCCTTGCAGGATCACATTTACTGCTTTTACTGCAGCCTTGTATCGTGCACGGTGCACCGCATGGGTATAGTTCAGTTAACTGTTGATTTCATAACACTTTCTAAAAACGACCTTCACAATACGCACGGAAGAGCACCTGAACAATATCCACCACAATGCCTTGTTTCTTCAGGTTTACAGATTGAATCGAAATGAACACATTTTACCTGGTTGATTGCTTGGAATGGCATATTCATTATGAGTCCACATTGCTATAAGAGGAACACTTGGACCCCCCCTGATGCCTGATCATTTGCAAATACATTTTACAACTTTATATTCAGATCTGCACTGTAATTACTGTACATTGGTATTGCACAAAACAGAGAGTACAGTAATTAGAAAAGATGCGAGCAACTGTCTACATTGATCATGTTGTAAGCATGCTGTTGCACTGTTCTGTAACTACACAACTGTAATTACTGTGTGACTGCAGCTTAGCTGCTGTGTATTTAATGTAAAGTGCTACAAACAAAAACAATACCTTGGATATACAGCTATGGCCAAAAGTTTTGTATCCCCTAGAATTGTAGGATTCAGACCTAATACTTTTTTTTTTTTAAACTAGATGAACAAAATTTAGATATTTTATTTAACAGCATGTACTCAAAGAAACTACAAAATGATATTGCAAGTCTACCGGAATAGATTTCGGTTAATAGATTTCGAAATGTCACATTTTTTTAATTTTTGTCAGTTTTCCGTGAAGTATTTTGAAAACTAGAAAGCGGTATGTAATTCAATATGTTAATGTAACATTATTCGACTTTATGAAGCAAAATGAGTTCATTCTATAGGGTGATGCAAAGTTTTAAAAATGTAATAGATTTGAACACTAAAATATAATATTTATTGCACTGTTCAGCCCATGTGAAAAGGGAGAAGGCAGCTTTGAACGCACACAGAAGAAACTGCAAGGCTAGAGGCTTACATCTTGCAAGTGGAAAGTAGCAATTAGCGGGGTTCTAAATAACAGGGTTAAATTACCAACAGCATCCCACTGGTGTGTGGGCCACAAAGGCAGCTCTGCATGCTGCAAACTGCTATCCGTTTCCATGGCGACGCAGTGAATCTTGGTCTCCATGGCAACAATGAAAGTGCTCTTTTTTTACCATAGTAAAACAGAGGACTATAAAGTGTAAATATATACAATTTGTATATACGGGGGGGGGGGGGGGTGTACATTATCATAACTTAAGTTTAGCCCTGATAATAAGTGCCAGTGGAAACTGAGTGTTCGAGTGATTTTATTTTTCCACACATTCACAAATTCCAATCAAACCTTTAACAGCAGTCAATTCTTAATAGATAGATAAGAGTTAACGATACAGAACTTACACACATGCATTGTATTGGCCTGTTAGAATGATGCAATGCACATTGTACCCCATATCCAAGGCGCGGTGTTCAGTATATACACAGTAAATAGCAAGTACCATTTTGAACTGCTGCTGTGGAAAATATGAATTTGAAGATTTCCATCTGTCACCTATTAAGAGATGCTGCTGTCTGCTGTCTTTAGTGTTATCTTGCGGGGGGAACTCTTCCTCATTGTAAGCACTGCCCATGCTAACAAGTCCAGAGCATTTACACTTGTAGGCTTTTAATATGACCTGTGTTGGTAGTCTAATATTGTCCCCTCTCATGTATTGCTTGAATTGCTTCTTCCTTCACTTCGGGAGATAGTGAATGTTTGTTGTGCTATTAAAATATATTAAAATATGCTATTACAGTAGCATATAGGAACAGTTTTTTATTAAAAAAAAGATTATTATACTATACTCCCAACTCAACCTTCTTTTGATAGATGCGGACTCCACCCACTCATCACCCATTGGCCCATTGGTATCTTCTCACATTCACACACACACACACATACACACACACACACACACACACACACACACACTGACAGGCAGACAGGCTGCTCAACAGCACACAAACATCACACCAACACAGAAAATTGCCAACCCCTTCCCTTCCATTGTTAAGTGCATATTTTCACGGTCGCTGTGCTGCGGCTTCCCACTGTTACAATATGAATACAAGGTAGTTAGAAATGTATTGGAATCCTGGAAGTCTCGCTTGCTCCCGCGACAGACACATACAAAAGTATCTTTACCTACTTAATTGCAACTGGCAGAATAAATAACACATATTATTGCTATATGTGCAAACCTCTCTGTATAATCTGTATAAAAAGGAATGTAAGAAATCGACTATTACTTCATTTCATGTACTACAGCTGTTACTTTTTGTGTGTGTGTGTGTGTAAATTATTAAATATGTTGCAGTTAAAGCTGAATTACATAGTTTAAAAAAATGTAATAAAAAGTTTTCTCCTTAAGGATTTTTATTAAAATGTAGTATTTTTTATTTTATTTTAACTGTATACCAATTCATGTGTAAGCACAACTACAATCAATTATCTATAATTTCTGGACTTTATCTGTTCAAACAAATTTTCATAACCAAGTAGTTCAGCAAGATGTATTTATTTCGCGTTAGTGAATCAGTGACTCAAACAAACAAATCTGTTGAATTGATTCGCTAATTTGAATGAATCAAATGAATCGAGTCAGTAAAAAGAATCGAACTGCACATCACTAGTTTTCAGGCCAGAAAAAGAGGTTTAAATAGCGCGCCTATCAGTGGTTAAAGCTTGATTTACATACACACTAATAAATGATCACTTTAATGCACACACTAACATGAACACCCTTTAGTAAATACCATGTGAATACAGCTCATCTCATTATTCTGAGCTGGATGCTCATTTAAATACATCAGCATATATTACCATAGAAATCACATATTCATTCTTATTACCACAGTGTGAAGCACTAAATTTAGTGCACGCCATAATATGCCAAGTATCGCACGTAATAATGAATAAAATTGCAATAGTAAATACGGAAATCATTAACATGCACATTGATGGCAGTTATGGTGTACCATAAAGTTTAGCGCCCTTTCGTAAATGAGGCCCTTACAATGCATCTAGACACATACAGTGAATATAGACACATATAATGCATATAGACACATACAGTGAATATAGAGACATATAATGCATATAGACACATACAAAGCATATAGTCACATACAAATCTTATGGACACGTAAAATGCATATAGACACATCCAATGCATATATAGTAAGTATTTGGACTGTAATTGTGATCAATATGCCCAATATGAGCATTGCAGGCCTCTAAACTACCATGCACATGCTTTTCTTTTTCATGTTGCTTGGAGCAGCACGGAGTGCGAGAGGAAGTACAGCAGAAGGGTGAGGGTTAGGTAGAGACACCTGCATTCAGAACCAGTAAAGGAACACGGAAAGAGGTTTGTGTAAATGATATGTGCCTAAAAGTGTCCTGACCAAAGGATCCTGATGATTTCCCAATACAGCAACTTCTGAGCCTCTGTCTGCTTCTTATAGGCCAACAGTATATGCACCTTCAGCTACAAACACAACCCTTTCTCATAAGGTAAAAACTACGGCATATACTGGATATATAGTCCCTGCATGTTGCCTGCTCCTCCCCAGCTGGAGCCTGGGGCCAGGTGGCTGGCTCTGAACCCCATGCAGAGAATCCCTTCATACTCCATGAACAAACAGGCTGCTTGCCTCCTACAGCATGTCAGACTCCTGTCCTCACCCCCTTAATACAGAGGTGTCAGCACTCTCCATTGATCCCACTTGCATGGTCAAATCAGTGAACTGCGGTGTGTGTGTTTATATATATATATATACACTACCGGTCAAAAGTTTTAGAACACCCCCATTTTTCCAGTTTTTATTGAAACTTAAGCAGTTCAAGTCAAGTGAATAACCTGAAATGGTACAAAGGTAAGCAGTAAACTGCCAGAGGTTAAAAAAAAAAGTTTAGGTTACCAAAAACTGAAACATAATGTACATTTCAGAAAGGCCTTTTTCAAAAAGGCCTTTTTCAGGGAGCAAGTAATGGGTTAACAACTTACAGCTGTTCTGCAGCAATGGAAGTAAATTAAGCCTTGAAAGTTGATGCTAACAATTCCTACAGGTGTCCCAACTTTTGTTGATTACTTACAAACCCTCTGTCTGTATAAAAGCAGTGTTGGAACAGACTGTGTTACTACACCCTCTTAAGCATTATTTGGACAGTATTGTACTACAGGAAGTAGTATATTGCTATCATAATGGCGAGAAAAAGGCAATTAACAAAGGAAGACAGGCAGACAATTATAACCCTTAACCCTTTGCGGTCCATTTATTAATTCTGCGTCAGGCTCGCCAGGTCTAATTAATTTTTTCACGCGCAGTTAATTTTAGACGCGCTGTTTAAAAGTATTTTTTTTCACAGTCAAACGGGTTTAAATGGCCCTGCATATCAACAAAGCACTCACTAGGGATCTCCAGCCCCGCCCCACCCTTTCGTTTGCTATCGCTTTCACATATGCTACCAAATAAAAAATAATAATAATAATAGTCATACATACCGATCAATCGTCTCCTGATGACTCGTTTTATCACCAAGCTCCTCAATAATGCAATCCAAGTCATTATTTTATTGCTATAACATCTCAAAAAAGCTCTGCAAATGTCCATGATAGTCTCTGTGCGCTGATACTGTACTCCCAGCTTGTTTCCATACGACCGCCCCATCTGATGCCAATGGGGTACTATGACTATTCATGAGATACGCCTTTTTTTTTATTTATTTTTTTTTTATCGGCTTGTCTCGCTCCTTTCGTTCCCACTCGGCCATTGAATGGTTTTCGGCTTTCTTCGTTGAAAACCGACTTTTTGCGTTTTTGCGTTTTAAAATGATGTCGGACAGGGTCCGACAAAGGACCTGACGGGAATAATTGCAATGTCGGACCCAGTCCGACAAAGGACCGCAAAGGGTTAAAAGTGTAGGTCTTTCCTTTAGAGAAATTGCAAAGAAAGCCAAGGTGTCAGTGAGTACAGTTTCCTACACCATCAAAAGGCACTTGGAAACTGGAGGAAACTCGGACAGGAAGAGCTCTGGCAGACCCAAAGCCACAACAGAATCAGAAGACAAGTTTCTGAGAGTCAACAGCTTGCGTGATAGGCGGCTCACAGGACAACAACTTCAAGCACAGCTTAACACTGGTCGAAGTAAGCAAGTCTCAGTTTCATCTGTGAAGAGAAGACTTCGAGCTGCAGGTTTGACAGGGTGAGTGGCAATAAGAAAGCCATTGCTAAGATGGCAAAATAAGAAAAAGAGGCTTGCCTGGGCCAAGAAGCACCGCCAGTGGACTACTGAAGACTGGAAGAAGGTCTTATGGACCGATGAATCAAAATTTGAAATCTTCGGTTCATCACGCAGGGTTTTTGTACGCCGTCGAGTAGGCGAAAGGATGGTTCCTCGGTGTGTGACACCAACTGTCAAACATGGAGGAGGAAGCGTGATGGTCTGGGGCTCTTTTGCTGGATCCAGAGTCGGCGACTTGCACAGAGTGAGTGGCATCCTGAACCAAAACGGCTACCACAGCATTTTGCAGCGCCATGCAATACCCTCTGGTATACACCTAGTTGGTCAGGGGTTCATCCTACAGCAAGATAATGACCCAAAACATACCTCCAGACTATGTCAGAACTACCTTAGAAGAAAAGAACAAGACGGTAGGCTTCAAATCATGGATTGGCCAGCACAGTCTCCAGACTTAAACCCCATCGAGCTGGTTTGGGATGAACTGGACAGAAAGGTGAAAGCAAAGCAACCTACAAGTGCAACACATTTGTGGGAACTTCTGCAACAGTGTTGGGAAGAACTTTCCGAACAATATTTGATTTCCATTGTAGAAAGAATGCCACGAGTGTGTTCGGCTGTTATATCTGCAAAAGGTGGCTACTTTGATGAGTCAAAAATTTAGATTAAATTTTGTTAAACAAAACGATTCCATGATTTCTATTTTATCTCCAATTGTTTATTTGTTCTATGCTTTAATTTCAGAGTACATTGAGACATTAAACTGTGTAAATTTCAATAAAAACTGGAAAAATGGAGGTGTTCTAAAACTTTTGACCGGTAGTGTATATATATAGACAGATAGATAGATAGATAGATAGATAGATAGATAGATAGATAGATAGATAGATAGATATGGCAACTTTGCAATAAAACACTAGTAAACCTGACTTTTTGGTAGAGAAAAAACAACAACAAAAATCAAACCTGCATGTCTTCTAGTTACCATTGCATTGGCCACTACGCTGCGGTGTGAGCTATGATTCATTCAGTTTGCATAAAAGTGACAGAATTGAAAATTGAATTTAAAAAGGTTCTGTTCCCAGTCTGTGCCGGATTGTGTGCCCAAACTAAGAGGGATGACTGTAATGAGGCTGTCATGGATTTTGGCCTGCCACCCTCGGACTATCTAGCCACCCTGCAGCTATCAAATCAACAGCTATCTCCCCCACCAGCTCAGTGACAGGGAACCTCAGTTTCTGCAGCATTTTTCTTGCTACAAAATAAGGTAAAATGTTGCAATAAACATATTGTTATTAACGCAATAAAGTTACCAATTCAGAAATAAATAGTCTTAAGTTGTTTTTCAAATTTACATAGATGTTGATCCATTGGTCTAGGCGTTATTTCCAAACTCTTTTAATTTTGAAAACCCACCAGACGTTTTGGCAAAAATTGAAGCACGTCTACTGATATCCTAAAAAAAGGTCACAAAAGCAGAGCTAGTAAATGATTGAAGATTATTACACTGATTAACAAGTAATACCAAACTGGTCTTGTTTCACGCCTGAGGCCTTCTGCAGTGATCTCTCCTCTCCACAGTCACCAATGCTGCTGGGATGCAAGGACGTAGCTAGAGGTGTCCAGTGTTAATAGATCATGTTATTTCTGGCTTCTGAATACAGTAACCGTATAGAGAGAAAGGGAGAGAGGTTCCAGTTAAGGAGATACATTTGTAATATTTTTAAAAGTGTGATTCTATTTTAATGTGTGACATGCTTTTTGTGGAAAAAAACTAAATAATTTACTAGTTCTACATAAATGAGTTAATATTAATGGAACCTCTGGGTTCAGTGCTCTTGCTGACAATGTAACATGAAGTTAATTAACCCTCCCAAGATCCTGCCATGGTGGGGTACATATTGGGTCTAGAAAACACTCAATAATGCTAAATGCTAAAAAAAGAAATAAAGTTTTGACTAGAAGTCTTTTTCAAAGGCAAAGTGTTAATGGTCTCTTAATGGTCTCATTAAGAGGGATGTACGAAGTGTATGCTGATTGAAACATTGACCTTGCAGAGGTGTGAATGCAGCAAGTGACAAAGGGTTGTGTAGACAAGGGAAAAAAAGCTAATGTGGACAATTTAGATAAGTGAGTAAGTAAAGAAAAGAAAGTAGAAAACGTGCCACCTTTAAAGAGCAACTGTTTCTTCAGTCGATAACCAGTTAGCTGTGTGTGGTCATGCATTTGTGTCTTGGTAGCTGGTTATTGCAACTGAACCTTTTTAAGGAAATGCCAAATCTTACTGAATCAGGTCATCAGTGTGCTGTACAGTATACAGTCTGACAGGAAACCACTGAACTGATCACACACTCAAAACGCTTGGCCACTATAGTCTGTTGTCATGGTAATTGAATATTCCCTTTTTAAAAGAAAAGGCACAGATCCACAGTGATCGATAAGCTAATTTTACCTTCAGACCTGTTGTTGGGAAGTAGTGCTGAGGGCAAGATGTCAGGCTGAACCGACTCAGGGATTTAGAAAGCACCAGCTGTGCGACATATAGTATTATCATCCACTGGAAACAAAGGCTGCGTCGCAGAGACAGAGAGAAATGCTATAGGTCACTGAAAGATTAGCTGTTCCCAGTGACGTGTGTGTCTAGATGCCAGCTGGTAATGATAGTGTGGAGGGAGGGGGTCCTTGGAGACTTTCCTGAGTCACCTGTGCAGCAGGAGGAGTCTGGTCTACCCTTTGAGAGGAACCCTTTACAGGAATAACCTGTCCTGAAATAATAACAAAACAAATTGAGGTAGGCCTATGGTTGCTGAAGATAGGCCGGCAGTGCAGAACTCTGGCCATCAGCATCCTTTCCTGCCCAGGTCTCTCTTTCAGACCCTAAATTAGTTCATTAAACCAGATAAGAGTGAGAAACAGACTGGAATAGACATTGAAGGCCAGGGTTGTGCAGCACTGAGAGAGACGGATATACTCACACTGAAACTGATCATTTTTCTGTGCTCTGATTTGGGTGGGGAAAGTATCCAAGTGAGTGTGGTTGTGATAATTATGGTTCTAGCTTGTGGGACTGTAGTAACCAAGTATTTCTAGTATTTCAGTTGCTCAGTGTATAGTGCTGAATCATTGTTCACGTGACTCACTGTGGTTTTATCAATTGATATCCAACACTGTTGATGTATCAAATTATCCTGCAACAGTATGACTTATCTTGTATTATTTTAACATACCTAACCAAGCAGACTTTACTAGAGTGGCGCCCATAGCACAAACAGCTATACAACACCTCTTTCAGCTTTAAGAATCTCTACATAACACAATAGTTACAACGATCTTGCCACTGCAACAGCTGCAGCTGGTATTTATCCTGGTATATTGTGTAACCACATCCTTCCTATATGAGTCAAAGAAACAGTTTTGCAATCTCTGGTCATTTGATAATCTATTAACCCCATCCTGATTGTTTACACCTACCCCAGGATCACACATAGATCGAACATAAATCACCCATCTCCCATCTCCCATCGTTCACTGCAGCTCCATTGTAACCACACTGCCTCTTTTTCCTGAGAACTAATTAGCAGCAGAGATAAATGAAGGTCTCTCACTGCCATCAATTAAGAGACGTTAGGTGAGATGTATTTTTGCCAATGGTAGCCTTCCAGAGGTTTGACTACAAGATGGAAAGAGGGGGAGTTATAGAGAATTATAAAGTTTAGAGAATTATAAACTGCTAGTATGGGAACCTGGTAGATCAATGCAGAGAAAGCTAATCTTTATCGTAACTGTCACCATTGGCTGTCAAGCCTTCATTTATGTTTTGTTTATATATTTTTGAGTGCCCTGGTTAAAATGAAGCTACAATTGAGTGGCAGGGCAGGCATGTGACAGCTGCAAAGTGTCAGTCTCCAATGAGGCTGGACAGATAGTAAAATAAACTATTTTGTGTGACAAGCATAAAACATTATCCATAACTATTAATAAATACATTTAGAAAGACACTGAGAAAGACTTCTAGTGGAAACGTTTGTCATTTGATTTTAGTTTTTCTAAATAAGAATGACACTGTTATTGATCACTCTAATACTTCGTTACTTGTTATCAATTTACACTCAGCACAACTTTTTGTCAGTGTATTGTTAACATGTATGTCTGTACGTACGTGGATTTTGCATAATGTTATGTCATTTAATCAATGGATAAAATATGCATTTGATTTTGGCCCCACCTTCTCCTTTTAGTGAAACATTCAAGTTGCCATGCAACACTGTCATACAAGTGGCAGATTGTACTGCCTCCAGTGGTTAGTGAATCTGGCGCAGACACAAGTTCGGGGTGGGGGTGCTAATTCGGTTATCGTGCAATGAAGAGCATGTCATAAGCGTGGAAGGTCTCAGCAACTGATCTCATATATTTAATAGTAGTTCTCAAGGGACATTTTTCTGTTTTTCTCTACTTTTTTGGACATGGGTGGACGTAGTAACTGGGCTGGGCAAACCAGTACTAGAGGCTGAAGTCATCTTTCTAGTCACAAAGCTACCTACCTGCAGCCACGCAAACACAAACACTATCCTGCCAATAGGCTTTTGCTTCTGGAGAGACAGTTCACTGCAGCTGTTGATTCTCGGGGGATTTTTCTAGGCGGAAATTCATGACGGAGTAATAATGAATAATTCAGTGTGAAGGGTGCGCTGTGGTACAGAAGTTATACGGACAAACACTATTTTGATTGCTGTGACTTTGACAGTATGAACAGCTGTGAGAAAAAATAGAAAGCCCTGTAAAAGGGATAGACATCGTTTCTGGTAAAAAATTAAAAAAAAATTCTAGTTCCCAAGTTAATGTCTTGTATGTCTTTTTCTGTTTTCTTCCTTGAGATGGAGATGATGTAAAGTTCAATCTGCTTGGTGTGAGGGGCTCACATTGCTAGCATGCCTCTTGTTCTGTCCTGCAAAGAGGAAGTCCTACATTACCATAGATATACAATGCTTTTAGATGTGACCAGGTTTATTACTACATATAAAAACAATGACATAAACTATGACACTTTTACTTGTAAGTTTATTAGTTTCTTTTTAGCACTTCTGTATATTCTAAGATGGAGTGTTATTACATATTTTTAAAACATAATTCAGACTAATTGCAGGTTTGATACAATTAATACTGATTCCCTTTTGAAAAAGTTTAAACATGCTTGTTTGTTTGTTCTTTCCCGCACACGCTAATCCTGATCAAATAAACAGTGGTGAATAGCCTCCTGATCTGTTCATATTTGAAATTTGCATCTTTTTACATGAGCTGCTTAACTCATCAGCTCTCTCAGAATGGTTTATCGGCAAACTTTATTTTTGCTTTAATGAGAATGACACAGAAACTGTAGTCCTGAAGATGTTGCCCATACTGCAAGACTACATAGGAGGCTGTGTGGTCCAGTGGTTAAAAAAAAAGGGCTTGTAACCAGGAGGTCCCCGGTTCAAATCCCACCTCAGCCACTGACTCATTGTGTGACCCTGAGCAAGTCACTTAACCTCCTTGTGCTCCGTCTTTCGGGTGAGATGTATTTGTAAGTGACTCTGCATCTGATGCATAGTTCACACACCCTAGTCTCTGTAAGTCGCCTTAGATAAAGGTGTCTGCTAAATAAACAAATAATAATAATAATATATCAGGTTGTCAGTTTTGAAAATGGCCTATTAGATAGTAGGAGTGTTCTGAGGACATACTCTTATGTATGGATTGTACTTGTACCGATATAAGTTGGTAGGGTTAAGGCCATGACATTTAGATAAATTACACCTAACTTCTTTATAAGTGCAATCTGTCTGTGCAGTCCTCACATGAGTTGTCTTTATGTTCCTTGAGACCCTCATGACTGACAAACTGTATGTGTCAGCTGATGTAATTAATTTGTATATAGAAAAATGATTTGCCACTAGTAACGCCAAATTCATTTTTTTTTACTTGTTTATTAACAGTACTCTAAAACAATTGCTACAATCAAAAGGGATAGTCTTGTGATCATAGTACTCGGCACACCCCTACTGGATAGCAGTTGTCTGTTTGGAGACTTGATCCCTGGTACTTAGAAGCTTAAGTCATTAAACCGTTTGCTAACAGAGTGCAGATATATTGATCTACATCTTTGGAGCTGTACAATTTCATTTTTAATGCGTTAACACTTGTGCTAACATTGGCAGTTGCATAAATTACTGCTGGCTTTTAGTGGAATATTTGTGGATACTGAGCTTACTTTAGGAGTAGCTGCAGGCATTTGGGAGTTTTGTATTTTTGGCAGGTCGTGCTACATTTACAAGACAGTTACAATGTACTGTAATTAGAACAAAAAGTACCCTTTAATATTATCCTTTTAGTGTTCCCAAGTCACACTACCCCGAGGTTGAGGAAGATCTGCAGTGTGTCTTTGATCAATATGGACTGCATTGATTGAGCTGTAAACATGCCTAAGTGGGATTAATGTCTATTTTTTTCAGTCCAATTCCTTTATGTCTATATCACAAAAAAACACCTTTCCAGTACTTGGGGAGCTTCATTGGGACCCACTTGGAGGCTCAGGTTGGAGGTAGGTAGTAGTTCACTCACTTAGCCACTAGAGGGTGATCTCTCCAGAGTTCAGTCGTCTCAATTAAAAAAAAATGGTGCTAAATACAAATTTGTATTCTGTGTCCTGAAGTAATCCTTTTTTTTAACTGTATTATAAAATATCACTGATTTCAATTACAATATATGCTTAGGGGTAAACATGCTTAGGGGTAACATTTTGAGTAGGTTACCAGAGATAATGGGGATTTTATCTTTCAAGGTCAATGTAAGGTCAAAGGTGAATGTACTTTTTGTTTAACTATTATGCACAACAGTGTTTTTAGTTTTTGTATCTTCCATTAAAAAAAACTAATACATGTTTTTTATTTTGAAAAATAAAACATCAATGCATCGATTATCATTGATAAATGCCTATTCGATAATCGAATACAAAATTAGGGTGCCGATTGCACCACTAAAATCCACATGTTCAGTTGTGATGAAACTTGCAAAAGACATACTTTAGCACATGTTAGTGTGTTTATTTGAATCTGGGTGTACTATTTTTTCATATTTGTGATAGCTCTATTTCTGCAGCTGTGGCATATTTGTTTTAACTAAAGCAAATTAAAATGTATGTGCACAGGGCACCTGTCTCATTTGCTACACGACCATCTACTGGTTCAGCTGCTGTTGTATTTTGCCAATGCAAAGTGCCGCTCTAAAAAAACAGATGCTCAAAAGCTATTTACTCTGAAGTTTTATTGGCTTATATTGTCCTTGTGCTGATGACACATTTTAGTAAAGCACTTTGAGAATCTAATTAATAATATACAGGTATTCATTCAAGCACTGGCATGGATCAAGTCTCACAAATCCTTTATTAAAGGTTACCAAGGTGAATTGGCATGGTGATGTGACACACGTTTCAAGCCTGTGGCATGCGTTGCTATACTTCATATACAGTGCTTGTTCACAGAAAATTGCTATGGCCTTGCCACTGTGGGGAAAAACTAAAAAGTTCCTTACGGCAGAGAAAGCTTGCCATTGTTGAGTCACAATGGAGAACAAGATTATTATTATTATTATTATTATTATTATTATTATTATTATTATTATTATTATTATTATTAATTATTTATTTATTTATTTATTTATTTATTTATTTATTAGCAGATGCCCTTACCCGGGTTGACTTACAGTTGTATACAAAAAATACATCAAATTTGTTATATTTGTTATTATTTTTTCATTTCGAATTAAATGGAAAACAAAAGGCAGTTTTGTGCAGTGTGAACTAAAATAACTCAACGTTCTGAGTAAAATGGACATCCTTTGACACAGTTCCTAATTAGAGTCTTCTCCTTCCAGCGCTGGCACATATGGAGCAAAACACCCCCGGCTGTTGGCTTCTTACCAGCACTGTTAGATCATATCTTTACATTGCTTGTTAAAGTGGATGGACACGTTTACTATGTTTTTATTATTTCAGAAATAATATATTGCTTTAAGTGGACTGATTTTATGATATTAAATATGTATTTTATTATCCATAAGGGCTTAGCTGCAGGTTGTCGCTTTCGTCTGGTGAAAAAGGCTCCAGGAACAGCCATGGCTCCAGGGGTATCTACACATCCATGCTTCCTAAAGAAGTCAGCTTGTGATTTACAGCTTGGGTTAATGTTCCAGTATTGCTGTAAGCCATTGAATAGCACAGGGATTCCACTGTTTTTGGACAGGGTTCAAACAAAAGATCTTCCTGGAAAATTCTGTACATCGGTTCAGAGGAAGACATTCCTGAAGCATCTGTTACAGGAGTAGTGGAGGTACGGGAATAGCTGAATTAGGGAGCTGACATGACATGATCAGGTTATGTGCAGAAGTAGTGCTATAGATGCTGCATCCTGGAGCAAGTAGTTTAAATGCTGACATGTTCAGTTTGTCTGTAGCTGTGAAGCTGGTAGTTTAAAAAAAATTACCCTGTGTTCAGTGTGTCTGTAGATGCTCCTGGAGGACAAATCAACAGCCTGAATTGAATAGGAGTGAAATTAGGACTTGTCCTGTCATTCCTTGTGTGTTAGTCAGCCTTGCGGAGTGACAGAGTGGCTCTGTCTCCAGTGTTGTCCATCCTTCAACCTTTCATGTGTACTTGGCTCAGCACCCCTTGTAAGTTCACAATGGGGAAACTATACAGCAGTTATAAAAGACTGAGGGCCCACAGTGTTGCATCGCAAGAAGATTAATGGTATAAATACATTGTGTGCACTTGAAATCAATAGCAATGACTGTGTGGGAGATGTCTTAAATATACTCTGCCTTTGATAGAACACCACAAGGCTATAATGTATTAGCTCTATGGCTGCTGGCCATGTAAAACAAAGATCTCTGCATACTGTACTGTATGGTGTGGGTTTAGGGGTTAGACTGTCCAGCTGACCCTTTTCCTCACCCTATTTGTGGGTGCTTTCAAATCAGCGCAGTTTGGTATATATATTGAAAAGAGCAGTCTGATTTTTTTTTTTTTTTTTGCTGAAGTAGTTGAAACCAGTCTTTGCTCTCTTAATTACGATCGAGAATGGTATGGTCAGGATTTTTCTCTTAAGGAACAAATGAATTTAATGTAGCTGCAAGGCTGTAACTTTTTGAATCACTCTTAAAGGTGTAGTGTCCCAGTTTGTAAATTAGTTGTACATATTGAGAACTTGTATAACAAAAAAACCCCAGTCAGACTGGTTTTGTTTGCTTTTCTGAGCTTGCTGATGTTTAATCTCTCCCATAGAAAAGAAAACAGATTGGTTTAGACACTGCAGGTTTAGAATAACTGCTTCACCAGGGTGGAAGTTTAATTGATCTGATTGAACAATTAAGAACATGGTTTGAACCAAGACCTGAACTGGAAGGGACAGTACGCAAACAGATTTCATTTCAGAATCATATTTATCACCACTTGTAAATTAAGCCTGCTCTTTCAAAATAGTATTTGGCTGCATCTTCTGCACCACTGAATCACAGCAGGTGTTAGTTACAATGTTTTTGAAAGTGTACAGTATTAGGTCTGTCATCACATCACATCTGCAAAGCCAACTGGTCAGAATGGGCTAGCTGGACAGAGTGCTGGGAGGCTGTGGCGCTGTAGAGCAGCGGGACCTACTTTATAATGGAGGTGTGTGTCACTTATTAATGCTGTGATAAGTGCAATCATTTCATAGCAGATTTACCAGGGGCCTGATTGTTCATTCAAGGCACCTGCTCATTCTAATTAAATACCTAAACAAGGAAAGTATGTTGTTCTTTTTGTGCACACCTGTCATGCTTATAGATTTGAAAACTTACTGCAGTGAACTTTATATACCATGTGCTTGAAAGTTCTTGTGTCTTAATAGCTTATTGTCCACTTCAATATGTTCATGTAAAATTAAACTATATTTCTTATGCAAAAAAAAGAAAAGTCATATATGAAAGCTGTGGTGGAAGTGTTTTTCCTCTGTTAACAAGACATTCCCAGTAGATGTTCAGTTGAGTAGAAGGGGGTAGCCTTACAAGAACAAACCAAACAAATGCTGAATAAATCCCACAGGAGCCAAGTTGCTGTAGGTCTCAGATCTCGTATTTCTGTGCTCATGTGAACATTTACAGTGATTTTGAAGCGTTTCCTCTGTCTGGAGAGCAATGTGTGTATCGGTGGTGGGCGGGGAGAGGCAAGGCAGCCAGAATCACGCAATCCTTACAATCAGGCTGATAGCAGAGGCAGACACTCCACACTGCAGTGGGTATCATCTCTGATTGTCACTAGCCTTTTCCAGTCCAGGGATTTCTTTCAGGTTTTAAGTGCTGTGTTTATCAGCACTATGTACATATTCTGTGCAAAGTTTCTTACTAGTGAACTGACAGTATGGTTGCGGTAGGTAATCAGATTAATATGCTCCAATTTAGATTTTGTTTTCCTGTTCTTGCAAATAAATCAAAATTCATATCTATATTGGAATTTGCTGCAAACACAATATTAGTGTTTGTATTTATTCATTCTGTTGATGGAAATTTGGAATTTGGGGTTTAAGTTCAGGGTTTTAAAATCCGAGGAGCTGTGTGGTTTTATACCTGTACACAAAAGTGAAAATGTGTGATAAAGCAGAGCGAAAGAATGGTAAAGCATAGGGAAGCATTGTAAACAATAGAGAGGTATGGTAAAGCATAGGTAAGCATTGTAAAGACCAGCGAAGTATGGTAAAGCATATTAAAAAAAACCAATGCAAACCAGGGTAAATGATGGTAAATGCATAGGAAAACTTGGTAAAACTGTAAAAACGCTGTGTAAAAATACTGCAGTAAACTTGTATATTGAATATCATTATACAGTACATTTACATGTGTGTTATGAAGGTTCTAATTCTGACGAAGTATAACATTAATATTTATTAAAACAGGAAAAAAACTAACATTACAACAATACTAAACTTAACTGGAGCTCTTATACTTTTTCACTTCACAAAAAATGTGATGGAGCACTTATATATATGTTTTAAAACTGTGCTAGTGGAGTAATATTTAGCACGTTCACTGTTCATAATATCTTTGTATTAGTAGTAACTATCTAATGAGTATGTTTCTTCATGGATTTTGGATTGTGTTTTATGTTTATACAGTCAGCACTCGGATATATATGTATTAAGAAACAAATCAATTCACATTATATAGATTTAACAAATTAATGCACTTACCCGTCACACGAGATTTCCGACTATGTCACCAGTTTTCTGATACAATTTATTTGATTATCTGTCACAGCCCGCATTTATTTATTGCCAAATCAGTCTGTTTTTATTGTGCAGTTACACAGTGCTTCCTCCAGTTTCACTTGACGGAAATGCAGCCAAAACAAAGCGAATGAGACAAGTTACGATAATGTAAAACAGTTAATCATTAAACAGTTTTAGATACTGTGATTTTTTTTTTTAATCTGTGTGATCTTTAGTGCATTTTCATTTGCAAGTGAACTGTGACATTAGGTCCTTATCGAGCACTATATTCCTCAATTTTGAATACTGACTTTGGATACTGTTTTAATTATGGAAACTGTTTTTTTAAATCTTTTGATAAATTGCATTACCTTTTATGTCTTACGCAGTTCTGTGCATGGGTAACATTTTTATTTCATTTTGCTGTTGGGCCATTAACAGGAAATTTTACATACTGTTACAATACTGTACTGTATTACACTCCACGTGTTGTCTCTTTTGGCAAGTGGCATTTTCTGAATCATATCGTTCTCAATTAAAATACTTCTGTTGAAAATATAGTACTGTACCAACAAAACCTACATCTAAATGTCAGCCTACTTATTTTAAAACACAGTACTTTCAGCTATGTATTTTTGACATTGTATCTTTTTTGTGTTCCTTGAAAAACAGACAAGGGTTGGAACGGGCGAAAGTGAAATAATCAATTATGCATCACACGCGTTGAACCGAAACTGAAGTCAAAATTTTGTTTATTATATATTGGTTTCATGTTTTTCTATAAGACCTAGCAAACACTGCTGTATTCATTCTCTGCCCCTCAAATGACTGACTGACATCTTACGCAGATGAAATATTCTGTAGTAGCGGTCTGGTTTAAAGTCCATATTTGCATATCACTTGATAATTGCCTAGGAGCAGCTATAAAGCTGTGTGTTAGAGATCTGGGCTCACTCTTCTGTATCTTATGACACTGTGATGTTAAAACTCTAACTTTAAACCATATTGGCTTCAGCTGAGTTCCGAATAGGTTATTTTTCATTGTGTCATGTTCTGTGGCAGTACCAAAATTCTATATGTCGGATAAGACACAGCATGTATGGAATTTGTAATTGTAGGTGAACCTTGTTACGATTCTGTAATTGTAATTGTAATTAGAATTGAACCCATGTCTGGTTCAAGTGCCTTTAAGCCAGCTTGGTATACTGTATAAAAATGCATCTCCACGTTGAGGTCACAATGGGCAAATCATTGAGAAATGGTCAAGTATCCCTTCAATAATAATGTCAGAGTTGCTGGACAAACAACTCATGTAGAGCCTTATATGGTAGCAGACAAGAGTAGGTAAGAATAGCACTAGGAGTCAAGTTCAAGCACCAGGAATAGGAGCAGGGATAAAGAGAAGGAAATTCCTCCTCCTAGTACCGGCAGCTGAGGAAAGGCAGGAGATATTAATACAAGCACTTAAGGCAAGAGAAGGGCAAATACAAGTCGCTTATTGGACAGCGTGGGAGGGTGCAAACATTAAAAAGACAAGGTTCAAATGCAAACATAAGTTTTATCTTGGTTTTCCTTTTAGTTTAAAAAGATGGATATTAGGTGATGAAATGATCATTAAGCCTTTACCAAAAAAGAACAAGCCAAAATTCCCTTTCCTCAATATAACTGGGCACTCTAGCTCTGAACCCCTTGTATCCTACAGCAGGTTTTCATATTTTTATTAGAAATCATACAAGGTTCCTTTTTTGGAGCTGGGACTTAAAATACAACTAAGTGGTGGTAATATTAATTATAAGTGCCATTACCAAAAGAAAACACTGTAGGTTTTATAAATCACACTATCTTCATCATCATCATCATCATCATCATCATCATCATCATCATCTGGTATAATAATAATAATAATAATAATAATGCATCTGTTATATTCATTTTCCCAGGGAGTTTAATGGCAGGGAACAAATCTGTCAAGAAAAAAAAACAAGCTTTCAGGCCCACCAGGATTTCCAATTTCTGGGAACGTGTGTCTCTCAGGGATCCAGTTCAGCTGGAGTGTGGGTCCCAGGGCTAGGGAGGCAGGGAAGGGAAGTGATAACGATGGCATTCCTTTTGACTGTTGCTGACTGAACCCGGGCCATTAGCTGAGGCAGGAGCACTCTTGAGCGGTGTCCTGGGGAGCTCAGAACAGTTCCCACGTTCCCTTGCTCTGAGGTCGCCTAAACTGCCAGCTCGCAGGATTGCACAGCACACATCTTTAGGGCTGAGAGGCAGGAGACCCTGGGAGAAAGTGAAGTGGAAGAAGTTAAAAAAAACCTAATAATATTCCAAAAATCACCAGGCATTCTAATTGAAGATTTCAAACAATTGTTTAATCATTCTTGCAGGCTTAAAATATCTTTATTAGGTATTTGTTTGTTGACTAGAGTGTACTTTAGTGTGTTGATGTTCACATTAATGAAATCAAAAGTCTGAATCTAAGCAAACACATTTATTTGAATTTGACATTGGGTGCAAAATAGGCATTCAGATATAAAAGGAAGCTTGAAAAAAAAGCAAAGCTTGAAGTGACGTTACAGAACAGAGCGGTTTAATTAAATGTTTAATGAAAGGTGAATATTTGTTTAATGTAATCTAGATTGTTATTGAGTCATTCAGATATTTTGAAGAATTTCTGATTCTGAAAAGAGGATATAAAAAACACACACACAAGTTGTTTGTTTAGATGTGTATTCAGATATCACAGACATACACTCATAGATATATCGTTTCAAGATGTCTGACTTTGTTTTTTGAAGGATGTTACTTATTCATCAGCAAAAGTTTACAGTACATATTGGCTACATGTGTAGTGCATTCCTGTACACTTTGCTATTTACTTGTACACACACGTAAATAGCACTGATCCTCCAGGGCCAAATCTGGAACCCAGATGCTGTCAACCACTTAGCTAGTAATTGTACGTGCAGTACTTATGAAAATAAAGTCCAAGGAGTCAAGTGTCCCAGTGCTATTAAGTAAGAATGTAATATAAGAGTGTTAACAAAGAGCTATGCCAATGACCAAGCCCATGACCACCAAATCTTGACCAAACCAATTGCCTCTCTATACCCAGGAGCTCTACAGCGAGCTATTGGCCACTGGAGGACAAAGGCTCCAGAGCCAGCAGGGCTGTAGCTGGGTGAGGGGACAGTCTGTATCCAATGTGCCTCCCATGGTGCGATGATCCGTGTGAAATCTCCTGCATAGATCTGCAATTTTGCACAGTCAGGAGGTAATCCTGCGCTCCCCTGACTGTTTTAAAAACCTGCCCCTTACTTTTTTTTAGGTAATAGCTTAGAAAAGGGGTCTCCAACCCTGGTCCTGGAGAGCCCCATTCGTGCAGGTTTTATAGGTGTCTTTACCTCATCAATGGGTAAAGATCTGGAACACAGGTTAAATAATCAATAATTGGTTCAGTTAAGTAACTGAGAGCTCGGCTGAAAATCAGAAGACCAGGGTTGGAGACCCCTGGCTTTAGAAGGTTAGGGATTGGGAAGATGTTACATCACATTCTTCCCTAAAACTCAAGCCCATGCGAAACTGAACATTGGTTTCACAGACCCTGACTAGTACTAATCTTGGACTGCCTTTCCTAAGGTAACATTAGGTAGTCAGAGATGAGTGTTAATGTGGGGTCTATGAAACCAGCTGTGAAAAAGCAGAGAAATAAATGAGAACAATAAAACAATACTTTATAAAAAACTAGAGCACAAACCACAATAAACAAGTTCAAATGATAAGGTAATGGTGTATATTTTTGTACAGTTGTCATCCCACAGATAAAAGATTTTGAATTTATTATCAGAGTTTTGAATTTCATTTTTACGCAAACTGACTTCAACAAAATCTCGGTCTAAGCACTTCAGGCCGTAAGATCAAAGCGCTTTGTGGTGGTGGTCCACTATGAAAGGCGCTATATACAATAAAGACTGATTGATTGATTGATTGATAAGATCAGTAGCACATTGTATTAACATGATTTTTAAAAAAAGGAATGGAGTTTGGAATGGATCATAAAGTTCGGCTGTATAAAGTGGATCAGGCTCGGATTCCACTCACCCGTCATTGTCATCCAACAGTAGTGCTGTACGCACCATAGCAAGACAAATTAACCAGTGCAAATCAACTGTCAAATGTCAAAATCATTCAGTTGCTGTATTTCAAACCCTTATTTATTATCATTGGAAGTGCATACTATACTAAAGAAAACAGAAATGAAGACAGGACATTAAAAATCCATATTAGCTTTTTTTAAACAGCCCCAGAGCCAAAGACTGGAACGTTTACCCGCCCAGTCACCTGCTGAGCAGAGTGGAAAAAAGATTAACAACAATGAACTCCTGTTATTATTATTATTATTATTTATTTCTTAGCAGACGCCCTTATCCAGGGCGACTTACAATTGTAAGCAAATACATTTCAAGTGTTACAGTACAGGTAATACAATAAGAGTAAGATAAATACAATGACAAGTTCAAGCAAGTACAAGTGTGACAAAATACAATTCAATACAGCAGATAAGTGACAGTGATAGTTACATCAAGATATGATTAAATACCAAATACTACAGTTTAAACATATGGCAGATTATAGTACTCTGAAGTACAGGATTAAATGCAGTAAAATAGGGGGCAGGTAAGAGTAAGTAAAGCAAATTTAAGGAAGGGTGAAAGTGTCCCAGGGGGGAAACAGAGGAGTTCTACAGGTGCTGTCTGAAGAGGTGAGTCTTAAGGAGGCGCCAGAATGTGGTCAGGGACTGGGCGGTCCTGACATCTGTAGGTAGGTCATTCCACCACTGCGGAGCGAGGGTGGAGAAGGAGCGGGCTCTGGAGGCAGGGGAGCGTAGAGGAGGTAGAGCCAGTCTTCTAGTGCAGGCGGAGCGGAGAGGTCGAGTGGGGGTGTAGGGAGAGATGAGGGTCTGGAGGTAGCTGGGTGCAGTCTGGTCAAGGCATCTGTAGGCTAGTACAAGAGTCTTGAACTGGATGCGGGCGGTGATCGGTAGCCAGTGGAGTGAGCGGAGTAGTGGAGTTGCGTGGGAGAAGCGAGGCAGAGAGAACACCAGGCGGGCAGCAGAGTTCTGGATGAGCTGGAGCGGACGGGTGGCGGCCGCAGGGAGGCCAGCCAGGAGGGAGTTGCAGTAGTCTAGGCGGGAGAGTACCAAGGCCTGGACCAGGAGCTGGGTGGCGTAGTTGGTGAGGAAGGGTCGGATTCTTCGGATGTTGCTCAGGAAGAATCGGCAAGTGCGTGCCAGAGTGGAGATGTGCTGGGAATAAGAGAGGCAGGGGTCCAGGGTGACTCCGAGGTTCTTAGCGGAGGAAGAGGGAGAGAGTGTGGTAGATTCCAGAGGAACAGAGATAGAGAGATCAGAGGAGGGGGAGGAGGAGGGAAAGAAAAGGAGGTCAGATGTAGAGAGGTTAAGTTTGAGGTGATGCGAGTGCATCCAGGAGGAAATAGCAGACAGACAGGTAGAGATACGGGAGGAGATGGTGGAGTCAGAGGAGGGGAAGGAGAGGAAAATCTGAGCATCATCAGCATAGAAATGGTATGAGAAACCATAGGATGCGATGAGGGGCCCAGGGAGCGGGTGTAGAGAGAGAACAGGAGAGGACCCAAGACTGACCCTTGGGGACTCCTGTTAAGAGAGGATGAGGTGTGGAGGTTGCTCCACGCCAGGTTACCTGGTAAGTGCGGTTGGAGAGGTAGGAGGAGAACCAGGCCAGAGCAGTGCCAGAGACTCCCAGGTCAGCGAGAGAGGACAGTAGAATAGAGTGATCAACAGTGTCAAAGGCAGCAGAGAGGTCGAGGAGAATTAGGACAGAGGAGAGAGAGGCAGCTCGGGCAGACTTAAGTGAGTTGGTGACAGACAGGAGGGCGGTTTCAGTGGAGTGAGCAGAGCGGAAGCCAGATTGGAGAGGGTCGAGCAGAGAGTGGTTGGACAGGAAAGCAGAGAGCTGGCGGTGTACAGTCCGCTCAAGGGTTTTGGAGAGGAAGGGTAGGAGGGAGACAGGACGGTAGCTCTGGAGGGAGGTGGGGTCGAGGGTAGGTTTTTTGAGGATGGGAGTGATAGAGGCTTTTTTGAAGGCAGAGGGAAAGAGACCAGAAAGTAGAGAGGTGTTGAGAAGGGAGGAGATGAAGGGAAGTAGAGCAGGAGCAGCAACTTGAAAGAGGTGAGTGGGGAGGGGGTCCAGGGCACACGTGGTGGGGAAGGAGGGTGAGTTAGTAGGGGATGCAGTGGGTGTAGGGGTTGGAGCAGGAGGAGGTGCGGGGGAGGGAGAGGTGTTAAAGAGTTTGCGGATATCTGAGATTTTAGAAGAGAAGAAGGAGGCAAAGTCATCAGGGAGATAGAGGAGGGAGGAGGAGGGGGGGTTTAGGAGGGAGGAGAAGGTAGAGAATAGTTTACGTGGGTTGTTAGTGGAGGCTTGGATTACAGATTGGAAATAAGTACATTTAGCAGAGGAGAGAGTAGAGGAGAAGGAGGAGAGGAGAGTGCGGTAAAGGTCTAGGGCAGCAGGGAGTTTGGTTCTCTTCCATTTCTTTTCAGCAGATCGCAGTGTGATTCTTGCCGAGCGGAGTGCAGAAGAGAGCCAGGGATGGGGAGGGGAGGGGCGAGCAGGTCGGGAGGTGAGGGACAGAGGGAGTCGAGAGAGGAGGTGAGGGAGGAGAAGAGGGTGGAGGTAGCAGAGTCTACGGAGAGTTGTGAAAAGGAGTCGATAGGAGGGAGGTGAGAGAGAGCAGTGGAGGCAAGGACAGAGGGGAGAGAGAGCGGAGGTTATGGCAGAGGTGACAGTGGGAGTAGGAGGAGCATGGAGAGGGGGAGAGACAGAGAAAAAGAGATGAAATAGTGATCGGAGAGGTCCAGGGGGTGACAGAGAGGGTGGAGGGGCAGCAGGCCCTGGAGAAGATGAGGTCCAGTTGACGGCCAGCTTTGTGGGTAGGAGGGGATGGAGAGAGACAGAAGTCGAAGGAGTGAAGGAGAGGGAGGAATCCAGCAGAGTGGCTGGGGTTGGAGAGATGGATGTTGAAGTCACCTAGCAGGACAGTTGGGGTAGACAGAGAGGGGAGGGAGGAAAGTAGATAGTCAAGTTCATCCAGAAAGTGAGCGAGAGGCCCAGGGGGGCGGTACAGTACAATGAGCAGGAGTTGACAGGGAGAGGTTAGTTGGACTGCGTGAAATTCAAAGGTATTGACAGAGAGTGAGGAGAGATCGGAGGGGACAGAAAAGAGTAAGGAGGGAGAGAGGAGAAGACCAGTCCCACCTCCCCGTCCAGTGAGAGTTGTAATATGTTCCATTTATTGTTGTTACACTCTATATTTATCAATGAGGTTATGTGCAACAAAGCAAGTACTTGTCATGAGTGTGTTTTAACATTATTTTAGTTGCTGTAAGCATAGGTAGTTTTTGTTATTGCCTTTTGATATCGTATCCATAAAAATAATAACCGCATTTATTCTGCATGATGGCAGATTTAGTACTTTAGTACTGTGCAAAAGTTTTAGGCAGGTGTGAAAAAATGCTGTAAAGTAAGAATGCTTTCAAAAATAGACATGTTAATAGTTTATATTTATCAATTAACAAAATGCAAAGTGAGTGAACAGAAGAAAAATCTACATCAAATCAATATTTGGTGTGACCACCCTTGCCTTCAAAACAGCATCAATTCTTCTAGGTACACTTGCACACAGTTTTGAAGGAACTTCGGCAGGTAGGTTGGCCCAAACATCTTGGAGAACTAACCACAGTTCTTCTGTGGATTTAGGCAGCCTCAGTTGCTTCTCTCTCTTCATGTAATCCCAGACAGACTCGATGATGTTGAGATCAGGGCTCTGTGGGGGCCATACCATCACTTCCAGGACTCCTTGTTCTTCTTTACGCTGAAGATAGTTCTTAATGACTTTCGCTGTATGTTTGGGGTCGTTGTCATGCTGCAGAATAAATTTGGGGCCAATCAGATGCCTCCCTGATGGTATTGCATGATGGATAAGTATCTGCCTGTACTTCTCAGCATTGAGGAGACCATTAATTCTGACCAAATCCCCAACTCCATTTGCAGAAATGCAGCCCCAAACTTGCAAGGAACCTCCACCATGCTTCACTGTTGCCTGCAGACACTCATTCGTGTACCGCTCTCCAGCCCTTGGCGAACAAACTGCCTTCTGCTACAGCCAAATATTTCAAATTTTGACTCATCAGTCCAAAGCACCTGCTGCCATTTTTCTGCACCCCAGTTCCTGTGTTTTCGTGCATAGTTGAGTCGCTTGGCCTTGTTTCCACATCGGAGGTATGGCTTTTGGCCGCAAGTCTTCCATGAAGGCCACTTCTGACCAGACTTCTCCGGACAGTAGATGGGTGTACCAGGGTCCCACTGTTTTCTGCCAGTTCTGAGCTGATGGCACTGCTGGACATCTTCCGATTGCGAAGGGAAGTAAGCATGATGTGTCTTTCATCTGCTGCAGTAAGTTTCCTTGGCCGACCACTGCGTCTCACGGTCCTCAATGTTGCCCGTTTCTTTGTGCTTCTTCAAAAGAGCTTGGACAGCACATCTGGAAACCCCTGTCTGCCTTGAAATTTCTGCCTGGGAGAGACCTTGCTGATGCAGTATAACTACCTTGTGTCTTGTTGCTGTGCTCAGTCTTGCCATGGTGTATGACTTTTGACAGTAAACAGTCTTCAGCAACCTCACCTTGTTAGCTGAGTTTGGCTGTTCCTCACCCAGTTTTATTCCTCCTACACAGCTGTTTCTGTTTCAGTTAATGATTGTGTTTCAACCTACATATTGAATTGATGATCATTAGCACCTGTTTGGTATAATTGTTTAATCATACACCTGACTATATGCCTGCAAAATCCCTGACTTTGTGCAAGTGTACCTAGAAGAATTGATGCTGTTTTGAAGGCAAAGGGTGGTCACACCAAATATGGATTTGATTTAGATTTTTCTTCTGTTCACTCACTTTGCATTTAGTTAATTGATAAATATAATCTATTAACATGTCTATTTTGAAAGCATTCTTACTTTACAGCATTTTTCACACCTGCCTAAAACTTTTGCACAGTACTGTATATATATATATATATATATATATATATATATATATATATATATATATATATATATATATATATATATATATATATATAACACAAGGGAAGCAGAGTCTGCAAAAAAGGTGCAGGGTCTGCTACGAAAACGAAAACAAAAGAAAGGACACAAGAAAAAGGTGCAGTGGTTGCAAAGGCAACCCTGGGTTCTGTTGTATTGAACATTTCAATAAATGGCACAGAGCAAGTCGATAATGGCACACGTTTTGATGTTGTTTGATTTTTATTTGATAATTACTGTTTACTGATTATTATTGTTATTAGCAGCGTTTTTGTTTTCATTGTTCAAAAAAAAAAAAGTGTTTTTATCTCTATGTTGAACATGGGTATGTAGTACACAGGAGCATAAAGGGTTAATATGTTTCAATATTAACTAAATCAAGTTATTAATCAAATTGATTCATCTTGTTGCTTAATTGATTTATTAATGTTTGGATATACTATTACTTGATTGATTATTGTCTTAAGAACATAAAAACATAAGAACGTTTACAAACGAGAGGAGGCCATTCAGCCCATCTTGCTCGTTTGGTTGTTAGTAGCTTATTGATCCCAGAATCTCATCAAGCAGCTTCTTGAAGGATCCCAGGGTGTCAGCTTCAGCAACATTACTGGGGAGTTGGTTCCAGACCCTCAGAATTCTCTGTGTAAAAAAGAGCCTCCTATTTTCTGTTCTGAATGCCCCTTTATTTAATCTCCATGTGTGACCCCTGGTCCTCGTTTCTTTTTTCAGGTCGAAAAAGTCCCCTGGGTCGACATTGTCAATACCTTTTAGGATTTTGAATGCTTGAATCAGATCACCGCGTAGTCTTCTTTGTTGAGACTGAACAGATTCAATTATTTTAGCCTGTCTGCATACAACATGCCTTTTAAACCCAGGATCATTCTGGTTGCTCTTCTTGTTCACAGTCATCTTAAAATAACGTTAGAATATGCTTTGTTAGAATTTTTTTTTTTTGACTGATTCCGATTTTGCTGCTGATGAATTTATTTTCAAAAGGTTTTCTTTAGGCTAAGTGCTGCAGCTTTGTGCCTTGTTATTTTTATTGTTTTTATTTTTTTTGGGGGGTCTACTTACAGTCTTGCAACAGGGCCCAGTAAATCCTAGAGCAGGCACTGGAACAACCCCACCTAAAATAACATTAGTTAGTTCAAGATTAGTGCTAATCTGAGTCAGTGAAACATGTGTTCTACTAAAACCAAAGGAGATGAATCCATATTTACCAAGTATTGACATCAACGTAGGGTGGACTGTGCTTTGAATCAATTTATTATTATTTCTTTATTTAGCAGACACCTTTATTCTAGGTGACTTACTGATACTAGGGTGTGTGAACTATGCATCAGCTGCAGTCACTTACAACACCATGGCTGAGCCGAGATTTGAACCGGGGACCTCCAGGTTACAAGCCCTTTTCTTTAACCACTGGACCACCTCCTCCAATGTAGTGACAGTGCCGTGATTTTCTTCTGTCTTTATTTGTGGAGTAACGACCGTCTTAATTCACACCAGTTTCAGAGCACTGCTAAATCCAAGTGGGGATGTGGATGACTAATCCATTTGTTTTCTCTACTTTGCCAGGATGTCTTTACGAGCCAAGTCTTTCCCACTGTACTGTCGTAAAGCTTTTTTGTAGAAGAGGCATTAGATTAGGATTTCTAATTGTAAAACAAACGCAGTCTGCTGTTTGTCAGGATGAAAGTTGCCTTTTTATATGAAGAGGTCTTGGTTTTGTTGGTTTGAAAGTGTGTGGACAAAGGAACACAAGCAGACAAGCTGTATTTCAAATCCATTTTAAACTGCAGTTTATCAGGCATGTTACTACACTGTAATTGCAATACAGGAGCAGTATAATTACATTCTAACAGCGTTTGCAGTAGTGCATTTATACCGCCGCTCCTCTACCATTTGAACCAGTTTGCTGCATGGTATTGTTCATATTGGCATGTTGATGCAGCAATGGGTGAGAGCTTACCTAAAGTAGCCAGTACCCTGGGCAAATTGTTGGCATGACATTGGTGTTGAAACTCAAAATGACTGCGACCGACAGAGTTCAGTGTATAAATACTGGCATATTTTACTACTATTTTAATTCATCACATGTATTTATCTCTTTCTTGAAGTAATATTATTTATTTCGTAGCAGACGCCCTTATCCAGGGCGACTTACAATTGTTACAAGATATCACTTTTTTTTTTTTTTACATACAATTACATTATTTTTTACACATTATTTTTTCATACAATTACCCGTTGATACAGTGGGGTTTTGACTGGAGCAATATAGGTAAAGTACCTTGCTCAAGGGTACAGCAGCAATGTCCCCCACCTGGGTTTGGACCCATGACCCTCCGGTCAAGAGTCCAGAGCCCTAACCACTACTCCACACTGCTGCCCTAATAATAACCTGCACAGTCCCATCCGAGTAAGCGCTGCCTCCCTTTGTTTGGTAGCAGTTTAGCCATGCAACCTCTAATTGAATTAAAAGGTATCTGTCGATCTGCAGTACTAGGAGAAAACAAAAACATAATGCCATAATGTATTTTGCTGTGTATTCCTGTTGACAATGTCATGGAGAAACTGCCCTGTGTGAACGATCAGCACTGTGCCAGAAAAGGTTTGCGAAAATACATGCTGCTCTTCCTCTGGGATCCCACTGCAATTCACCAATGCTCATGGGCCCTGACCCCTTTTATAACAAGAAGTCACTCAGATGGCTCAATGGGTGCTCCTGTGCTCTTATGGAAGCTTTTGAATTGCCTGCCTTGTTCTGTAACTGTAGTGGGCGACAACATTGTTCAAAAGTAGCGCGTTCAGTGGGGAACAGAAGAAACTATGCAGTTCATGTAACACAGATCGGATGTGAGAGCACAATTGCTGCTTCCAGTTGGAACATAGTAAAGCACAATCTTCCTAAAAACTGAGCTGCAATGAAATTCAGAGCCAACGGGAGCCTTGCTCTCAAAGACAGGCAGGGGGATGTGACTCATTTCTTTTTACTCTAGAGCTCCATGAACATCTCTGCGTATACATCTTTATACAAACACATTCAAATAAAACTGGATTGCTGAAAATTTGGGATTGCCAAATTGTCCTATAAATACCCCCCAGTCGTTGAGAAATTCTCATTTTCCCAGAGCCGAGTTTTGAGTGTGGGGGGTGTCTGGAGTCTAGTGCTCTGCTGCCACTCTCCCTCCTGACAGCACTAGAGCAGTCTGCAGTCCCTAACCCTAGGGATGTTAGATTCCATTTAATATCCTTAGCATATAAACTTTAGGATTAAACACGATTGAGCCTTTAAACTTTAGCATGTTGGGAATTTATGTATCAATGAAAAAAGATCATCGTTACCCGCCCTCCATTAGAGTACTGTTCCATTTTTATAATTTACTACAACATTAATGTGGATGAGACTACATGTATACAGCATTGATGTGTATATCGAAAGGTTTCTTTATATGCGTAAATATCCTTACACTACACGTCCTACAGTATTACATCACTACGAACAATTCGGAACTTTTAAACCTTAAACTATTAACATCCCTAGTTTTAGGTCTGAATATTGTTGTCCTTAAACTTAGAAACCTCAACTCTCTTTCCACTGCATATTTTTGTGATGTTACTAAGGGGGTCAATAAAGCATCTGGAAGAAAACCCCAGGAGGATTAATAGAGCGCTAAAGCGCATCAGTATATAAATCTGCTGATGTTTAGATAGTTCAAATAGACCATGGCGTGCAACCTGTTTTCTAAACATGCATGGATGGCTGTTTTGTATTACTATGTGTCATCATCACTTACGTATTTGGGTATGTAATGCATTCCCTGCAGGGTTTATGTTACAGAAACACCTACATTTACAAACACACAATGCAGTCATGTTACAGACATTAATGCATAGAAAGAAACGTCAGGATTGTTCTACAGATGAGGAGTCGTTGGTTTGAGTGGAAAAGGAAGCGCATGGCTGAATCACTGTAAAGAGCTTCTCCTAAATGAACTGTTTTCAGCACTCAGCAGGGGCCAGGGAGCAGAATAGCTATCAACGTTAGTAAAACAGTAAAGCGAATTGAAACTAAATGGATTAACATCCATAAATAAAAGCCAAACACCATTGTTAATGTACTGATAGACATGATACACAGTATGTTCCAATGTAATGGTGCCATAAAAAAATACATTACAAACCTTCCATTTTGTTACCCTTGTTTAAGATGCAGTACTTTTAATGGAGGGGGAATAAGAGCTGTAACCACTGGGGTGCAGACACTTTTAGCCTGGAGTGTTTAAGACATGTGTCCCATGTTCCATATATTTGGTTTCAAGAATGACCGTGTTCGTTTTCATTCATATAACAGAATTTATAAATGACTGTATGAAAAAGATTTCATGCAAAGGAAGCCAATACATAAATGACATATGACCTTTCTTTAAATGTAATTTGATGGGGTACTGGTTTATTTTACCCCCGTGAGATTTTTTCCATTTAATTAGAAATGAAAGAATAATAACAAATATAACAAATTTGATTAATTTTTTGTAAGTCGACCTGGGTAAGGGTGTCTGCTAATAAATAATAATAATAATAATAATAATAATAATAATAATAATAATAATAATAATAATACAAATTTTTACATTTATTTTTCTATGGTCTATTCACCTGACTGTAGACTGAGAACTCATTTCACAAAGGTCAGAGTTCATTGTGACAGTCAAAGATGTTGGTGGATCTAAATAAAGTCATTGTTTAAATCATTTACAGAAGGGTACTTTGTGAAAACCTACGTTTCTCTCTGTAATATCTGAATGGTGGCATTATTTTTATCTGCCCCCATTCAAATCAGTTTAACAGAACTCCGTGTGCTAACACCTTCACCCATGAACAATGAGGCTGTATACAAGATGAGCTATTTTCAAGAGGCACATACTGTCAAAGATGGGTGTATTTGGTAGATATAATGCTGGGACTGTCAAAGTATCTCACTGTCAGTATTGTGACATTGGAAACCCTTAGAATCCTCACAAACCCATGGGATATTTCCTTCGTAATCAAAAAACCAATTGTCAGTGTGACAGGAATGACTGGGCGGTGACGTCAGGCAGAAGCAGGAAGGAAACTGACACCAGGCAAGTACTGCAGTTAAAGGCGCTCGCGCCGTTTTATTTTTAAATCACAAAAATAAATCAAAAGTTTAAACAAAAAGAAACTGCTCACAGAGCAAAATAAAACAGGTAAACAAAACAAATCACGAACACAACTAATAAATAAACCATACAGGTCAGGCTGGGCAGTCGCTGTCACTGTTCCTGTATTGTAGTTTATTCAGTTTTCGCTCGCTCTCTCCGCTCTCTATCCTCCTCTTGAACACCCACCACGAGCGCAGAGAGCTGCAGGCTTATATACCATGGCCGAGGGGTTTAACTAGTTAGTAATCACCCTATTACCCCTCGGCCACAATCTGCACGGGTTTATTAATTATGTGTGACTGCCTGCTAGATTAACAATGCACTAGCCGACAGCCACACATTACCACAAGGTTTCAAAACCCACGGCGCTCGCCGTCATTTAAAACACATAACTAAAACACAGAAATAACAGAATACACGGCGCCCCGCCGTCATAAATTATAAATACAATAATAATAATAATAATACTACAAAACAAATACAGGGGCGGAGGGGGACCCCGTTCTAAAAATAAATAAACAAAACAATGTACAGGACTCGCTACCGCCCTGCTACAGTCAGGTATCTTGGGCTTATAGTATGTGTGTGCTCCAGTTTAGACATTGATCAATTTAATGCCTTTAAGATTGAGGGACTTTATGTTGTAAAGGGCCTCTGAGGTCCTGACAGAAATCCTTTGTCTGTCTGTCTGTCTGTCTGTATGTCTGTCTGTCCACAGTGTCAGTACCCATGTAAAGTAATAGGCTGACAGTCCTGGAGACTGAAGAATTAAGTGCTTTCATGTTTTTACATGTTTAATAAAACTATATTCAATCTTTTTTCTCAGACAAGTTCAGTTGGTTTTCACTGACAAATATATGTTATTTTCCACCCCACTTTCAATACTATTTGAAATACAGTCTTCATATTTGCACTGAACTGTATGAACACTTTGACCATGAGAGACCAAAATGCAATATGTGTTACATCTATGTTTTTGTTCTGTAGACTGTAGGATTGTTTTTTTGTGGATAAATACTGTCTGATTGCATTATGTTGCTTATTATTAATATTCAAAGCAATTATTCCTGAAGTTCTGCTGACAGACCAAAAAATAAAAAGAAAAATGAAAGAAAAAATGAGTGTCATTAAGACTACTCTGCTTGGAAATCAGTTGTTTGAACATTTTATCTCGCTTTGTGTTGTAATTTGAAGTGTGTTGTGTTGAAGTGCTTGATTGGATTCAGTCATTTCAACAATGGCTGCAGGATGCTCTTGAAAGGCAATGTTTCATCTGAAGGGTCTGTTGTGGTGTGTGCTGCTTCGTTAATGTATAAATAAAGAGTGGGTGGAGCAGTGAAAACTGAATCCCTATTCAGACTCCCAGGCAGGACAAACCCAGTCTTAGGTCTTTTGCAGACTGAAGCAGGTTTTCCTCAAGGATTTGCCTGTATTTAGCTCCATCCATTTTGCCCTCTACCCTGACAAGCTTCCCAGTCCCTGCCGATGAAAGGCAGCCCCATAGCATGATGCTGCCACCACCATGATTCACAGTAGGGAAGGTGTTACCTGGGTGATGTGCTGTGTTGGGTTTGCGCCAGACATAACGCCAGACATAACGCCAGACATAACGCCTTTTTGCAAATTCCAAGCAGGATTTTACATGGGCTTTTTCAGAAATGGCTTCCTTCTTGCCACTCTTCCATACAGGCCAGATTTGTGGAGAACCTGAGCTATTGTTGACCCATGGACAGTTTCTTCCATCTCAGCCATGGAACGCTGTAGGTCTTTCAGAGTTGTCATTGGCCTCTTGCTGGCTTCTCTGACCAATGCCCTTCTTACCCGGCTGCTCAGTTTGGGAGAACGGTCTGCTCTAAACAGATTCTGGGTGGTGCCGTATACCTTCCATTTCTTAATGATCGACTTGACTGTGCTCCAAGGGATAGTCAATGCCTGAAATCTTTTTATACCCCTCCCCTGATCTGTGCCTTTCCACTACTTTATCCCGGAGTTGTTTTGAAAGCTCCTTGGTCTTCATGGTAGTATCTTTGCTTTGAATGCACTACCCAATTGTGGGACCTTACAGAGACAGGTGTATTTAATCTGAAATCATGTGAACCACTTTTATTGCACACAGATGGACTCCATTTAACTTATTGTGTGAATTATGAAGGCAATTGGTTGCACCTGAGCTTATTTAGGAGTGTCATAGCAAAGGGGGTAAATACTTATCTAATGACGACTTTTCAGGTTTTTATTTTTAATTGATTTGTTTTTCACCCCTCATTTTTCACACATTGAAAGTGTTGAGTAGGTTGTGTAAATCAAAGGGAAAAAAATCCAATTTAAATGCATCAAGATTTCAGGTTGTAACACAACAAACTGTGAAAACGTCCAAGGGGGGTGAATACTTACTATAGGCACTGTAAGTTACAGTCAAAAGAAATACAGCAGCTGGAACAGAAATGTTTAGAGGGGTATGAAGAGGAAACATTTAAACTATATAGCATTAACTTATTGTGTCTGTCAGCAGAGTATTACAATAAGCCCCAAGGGATCATATGAGACGTATCTTTCCATAGAGAAGGCATTTGGGATGTCAAGGTGGCTTTTTAAAGAAAACAAGCAGCTTTACAACAAACAGTTAAGAGGGAAGCTTTTAAAATGGTATTCCTCGCTGTGAATAATAACCTAAGAGATGTTTGAGTTTCTGTCCATGCACGCTCCTCGCGCCTGCGTACCCTGTTACACTAGAGAATTTGGTACGCAGCGCATAGAAACTGCAGAATATACCTGTATGGATTGGGGAAGTGAACTATATATATATACACACACACACACAGTATACCCTCGCTATAACGCCCTTCATTATATCGATCCTCCAGCTATAACGAACCTGGCCCCTGGACACCAGATAAAAAAACATAAAAAAAGATCATATAAACACACACTGTGAACATCCTGATCTGTATGCACGGGACACCACCTCCGCAGTGAAGTCAACTCTTTTGTCTTAATAAAAAGTGCGCGCTGTGTAACTCTGCCTCCGAAACGAAAATCATTTCATGTTGCAACAAAGTTGGAAACTATATTGATCGTTTGAAATGGAGTAGCGCAGGCATGTCTCTATCGTGAATATAGGTTGTCAAAAAGCAACAATGCGGCAAAGCAAAATTGATTAAAGAAACAGCAACAAACTTGAGGATCTGATGATATTTTCATGTAAAATTTTTCATGTCAGGTTGATTTGGAATAAAAACTCAGATTGGGATTCTTGCATGTTGGATTAAGATTTGGTGCACTTTGAAACGATTCGTGTCAGATTGATTTTGAATAAAACAAAGTTCAGCTTCAATTCGGGATTTTTTCTTTTTATTCTGCGTTTTAATTCTTTAATGAATAGGATCAAGCAAAGGCAGAATACTGCACACATGAGAACAGGTACATGTAATTCTACTTTTATTCACAATCTCATCTCATTAACTTACTCCAACAGTGTATCATTGTGTCCTTTCGCTATAATGAATCCATCAATATAATGAACAAAATGCCTGGACGCCAACAGGTTTGTTATAGCAAGGGTGGACTGTGTATGTGTATATATACAGTACTGTGCAAAAGTTTTAGGCAGGTGTGAAAAAATGCTGTAAAGTAAGAATGCTTTCAAAAATAGACATGTTAATAGTTTATATTTATCAATTAACAAAATGCAAAGTGAGTGAACAGAAGAAAAATCTACATCAAATCAATATTTGGTGTGACCACCCTTTGCCTTCAAAACAGCATAAATTCTTCTAGGTACACTTGCACACAGTTTTTGAAGGAACTCGGCAGGTAGGCTGGCCCAAACATCTTGGAGAACTAACCACAGTTCTTCTGTGGATTTAGGCAGCCTCAGTTGCTTCTCTGTCTTCATGTAATCCCAGACAGACTCGATGATGTTGAGATCAGGGCTCTGTGGGGCCATACCATCACTTCCAGGACTCCTTGTTCTTCTTTACGCTGAAGATAGTTCTTAATGACTTTCGCTGTATGTTTGGGGTCGTTGTCATGCTGCAGAATAAATTTGGGGCCAATCAGATGCCTCCCTGATGGTATTGCATGATGGATAAGTATCTGCCTGTACTTCTCAGCATTGAGGAGACCATTAATTCTGACCAAATCCCCAACTCCATTTGCAGAAATGCAGCCCCAAACTTGCAAGGAACCTCCACCATGCTTCACTGTTGCCTGCAGACACTCATTCGTGTACCGCTCTCCAGCCCTTCGGCGAACAAACTGCCTTCTGCTACAGCCAAATATTTCAGATTTTGACTCATCAGTCCAGAGCACCTGCTGCCATTTTTCTGCACCCCAGTTCCTGTGTTTTCGTGCATAGTTGAGTCGCTTGGCCTTGTTTCCACGTCGGAGGTATGGCTTTTTGGCCGCAAGTCTTCCATGAAGGCCACTTCTGACCAGACTTCTCCGGACAGTAGATGGGTGTACCAGGGTCCCACTGTTTTCTGCCAATTCTGAGCTGATGGCACTGCTGGACATCTTCCGATTGCGAAGGGAAGTAAGCATGATGTGTCTTTCATCTGCTGCAGTAAGTTTCCTTGGCCGACCACTGCGTCTACGGTCCTCAAGCGTTGCCCGTTTCTTTGTGCTTCTTCAAAGAGCTTGGACAGCACATCTGGAAACCCCTGTCTGCCTTGAAATGTCTGCCTGGGAGAGACCTTGCTGATGCAGTATAACTACCTTGTGTCTTGTTGCTGTGCTCAGTCTTGCCATGGTGTATGACTTTTGACAGTAAACTGTCTTCAGCAACCTCACCTTGTTAGCTGAGTTTGGCTGTTCCTCACCCAGTTTTATTCCTCCTACACAGCTGTTTCTGTTTCAGTTAATGATTGTGTTTCAACCTACATATTGAATTGATCATCATTAGCACCTGTTTGGTATAATTGTTTAATCATACACCTGACTATATGCCTACAAAATCCCTGACTTTGTGCAAGTGTACGTAGAAGAATTGATGCTGTTTTGAAGGCAAAGGGTGGCCACACCAAATATGGATTTGATTTAGATTTTTCTTCTGTTCACTCACTTTGCATTTAGTTAATTGATAAATATAATCAATTAACATGTCTATTTTTGAAAGCATTCTTACTTTTCAGCATTTTTTCACACCTGCCTAAAACTTTTGCACAGTACTGTATATAATTTAATTTAAAGTTTAGTGATTTCTCAGAAAAAAATGTAACACTTATTAAGACATTGTTTACATTGTAGATAGTTCAAAGTTCTGCTGAGAGACCAAAAAATAATAAGAACATTTTAAGAAAAAACACAGTTTAGTTTAGTTCTGACTTTTAAATTTTAACATTGTGTTTTCATACATAATGGGTCTGTCCAGATTCTTCTTATTTATTTACATTATAATTCTTAAAATAATAAATAACTTGCAGTGCTTCCCCTTTATAATGCTATGGAAAGCTCCCTGTCTGCTACATAAGAAGATCCCTTCAGAACACCGGGAAAGAGACTGAAAATCACAGACAATTTTCTCTGCTGGAGCCTAAATACTGTACATTGCATCCTGCAACATCAAGTAATATGCAGTCAGGTACTAGCTTTAGATCAATTGAACAGACCACACATTTGGTACAGGGCTGTGTTCTATGATTCTCTCAGTCACCGTAGGATTATGGGTATAGTCACACTGGTATGAAAAGTAACTGTTTTGTGGTCACGTTTGTTTTCAACCTCCTGACAGAAAAAACCATTAACAATACAAAAGTCCTGTTCTTCCACTTCACAGTCACGCCTCATTTTTCACCATATCCAATCTCTCTGTTTACCTGCCGTTCTGTCAGAGGTGCCATTACCCTGACATTAAGCCAAGTGTGAATGTGTATAGTTCTGAGCTAGGACACCTTGACCCTTCCAGACCATTCCATTGAAAGTCCTCCTTCCATCCAGGTCCTTGACTATTTAGTTAGTCAGCAGGGTGTATTTTATACTCCAGAACAGTATGCTTGCCCTATGCTAGCTACATGACTAACTGTTACAGTACAGCCTTGACTAAATTGGTACCAATATATTCTCCTAAACTTCCCTGGAGCAGGAATGGTAGAATGAATGAATGATAGAATGAATAACAGTAGCAATTACAGTAAATCACTTTGGTCATAAAAGAGCAAGCTCTGTAGTGGAGAGGTAAGTACGGGTCTTATGCTGATGTCAGTATTATTAACTGATCACCCGCTAGGAGGAGATTCATTACACCAGGTTGTTTGTGTGTGATTCATTGCACTGGGTTGTGTGTACAGCACCCTATATGATCTTCAACCAAAACCTAATATTACATAAAAGGGACCCTGAGTGAACAAATAACACAACAAATTTGATACATATTTCATTTATTTATTAAAGAAAGTTATGCAACACCCAATGCCCTCGTGTGAAAAAGTAATCGCCCCCTTAGACTCAATAACTGGTTACGCCACCTTTAGCAACAATAACTGCAACCAAACGCTTCTTGTAGTTATTGATTAGTCTCTCACAGCGCCGTGGAGGAATTTTGGCCCACTCCTCCATGCAGAACTGTTTCAACTCAGT
Organism: Acipenser oxyrinchus oxyrinchus; assembly: GCA_030684275.1. Taxonomy (NCBI): domain Eukaryota; kingdom Metazoa; phylum Chordata; class Actinopteri; order Acipenseriformes; family Acipenseridae; genus Acipenser; species Acipenser oxyrinchus. The sequence goes on from CM060254.1 coordinate 23,644,247, forward strand.
GACATTTGTGGATTTTCGAGCATGAACTGCTCGTTTCAGGTCCTGCCACAACATCTCAATGGGGTTTAGGTCTGGACTTTGACTAGGCCATTCCAAAACTTTAAATTTCTTGTTCTTCAACCATTCTGATGTAGACTTACTTGTGTCTTTCGGATCATTGTCTTGCTGCATGACCCAGCTGCTCTTCAGCTTCAGCTCACGGACGGCTGGCCTGACATTCTCCTGTAGAATTCTCTGATACAAAGCAGAATTCATGGTTCCTTCAATGATGGCAAGGCGTCCAGGTCCTGATGCAGCAAAGCATCCCCAAACCATGACACTACCCCCACCATGCTTGACCGTTGGTATGAGGTTCTTACTGTGGAATGCAGTGTTTGGTTTTCGCCAGACATAACGGGGCCCATGTCGGCCAAAAAGTTCCACTTTTGACTCATCTGTCCATAGAACATTGTTCCAGAACTCTTGAGGATCATCCAGGTGCTTTTGGCAAACTTGAGACGAGCATTCATGTTCTTCTTAGTGAGCAATGGTTTCCACCTTGCTACTCTGCCATGAATCCCATTTTTGCCCAGTGTCTTTCTGATGGTGGAGTCATGAACACTGACCTTAGCCGAGGCGAGAGAGGCCTGCAGATCCCTGGATGTTGTTCTAGGGTTCTTTGTGACTTCCTGGACGATTTTACGCCTTGCTCTTGGAGAGATTTTGGCAGGATGGCCACTCTTGGGAAGATTCACTACTGTCCCAAACTTTCTCCATTTGGACAATATGGCTCTGACTGTGGTTCGGTGGATCCCCAGAGCCTTAGAAATGGCTTTGTAACCCTTTCCAGACTGATAGGCATCAACAACTTTTTTCCGGAGGTCTTCAGGAATTTCTTTTGTTCGTGGCATGATGTGCCTCTAGAACCTGTGTGCTGACAACTTCACTCTGATGGTAAGGGCCAAAGTTAGTCAGATTTATATTGGGCAGGGCTGACCCAAATCAGGCCTGGTTGTTAACCAAAGTACTCAAACAGCTGACCCTAATTATCCCTTTAATTGGGTTGAGTTAACTAGGGGGGGCAATAACTTTTTCACACCTGAAGATTGCATGTTTAATTACATTGCACACCAAACAAATGAAAGAAGCACCAAACTTTGGTGTCATTTTTTTCTCTCAGACTCCCTCTATATACTATTACAACCCACAAAAAAATCTGACCAAATACAATGTGAAAAATGTGCAAAAATGCAGAAAATCAGACAGGGTGCAAATACTTTTTCACGGCACCGTATATATCGGTGGTTAAATAAGAATAAATAAGCAGTATAGTACATGTTTACTGCTGAATCTACTGATCCCCTGTCTGGAAAATTCTGCCCCATTTCCATGAAAAATGCGAGCAAAATATCTGCCTATACTGCTTACTATACCTCTGAGAGATGTATGTATGTATGTATGTACAATTTGTATGTATGTAATGCACCATTAACAAATCATTCTTACGTGCCTGTGTTGTTGAAGTCTATCTGTATTAAAATGAATTTTGGAATTTGGACTGCTCAAAAAGCATTCATTTGATCTGCTTTTAAAACCGCTTGTTTAAAAACTAAAAATGCACCATGTAGCATTTATAGATGCCTCCTATTTATAGATGCTCTCTTTGTACTCATTAAAACCTTAGATTCCTTTAATACAACTCTTTATATGCCCCTGTATTTATGCTACAGTACTTTCAAGTTTTACTACCTCAATGACTAGAGTGTACTGTAGCACATTACTTAAGTGCTGTTAGGCTACAGCGAACATCAATATTTACTTTTACAGCATTACAGTGTCTGCTGTAGTGTAATAAATCACTCCTAGTGTAATCGTTTATAATATTTTTTTCTGCCAGTAAACCTCCATACGTGAGTTATTGAGTTATAATTCCTCCTGTGGAATAAGAGATGTGTGTGTGTGTGTGTGTGTGTGCGTGTGTGTAGATCTGTAGGAAGTAAGTGGCCCACTGTGTAATCCTGTCTTCACTAGTGCTGCACTTGCAGGGCTCCCAATCCCCCAGCATGCACTGTGCATTTGGATGCGGTCCAAGCCAAACAATTAGTTCCAAACATCTGTTTGCAAAGTAGCCCCAGTAATCAGACACATGTGGCAGTCAGCACTCGTACAGCGAATCGAACAGACCACAGTGTGAGTCAGCTGGGCTATTATGTTGGTGGAATCTGGGAGCTGGTTGTACTGTGAGTTTAATAAGACCCACCTGAGATTGTTATCGAATACAGTGTGGCTAACCGAGCACATCTTAAAACCTGGAATGGGTGACTCTGCTATGCTACAGGAGATTTATTTCTATCCCTGGCTTGTCACACAAATGCTAGTTCACCTGATTCTATGCATAATGCTGCATGCCTCAGTAACAAATATCATCACCAGAATGTAGCCTTTTATTGGCCACTATACTGTATTTAATACATGCCATGGCAAAGTATTAATTTATTCTCCAATTGGGAAGTTTCTTTAGCATAGTTGATCACTGTCAATAAGTGTGTATATGATTTTAAATCAAATTTTAAATCAAATTTCAACTCAACTTCTGTCACTGCTACATGCTCCAAATTATTCATGGATACAAATCTCATAGCCTGATATCACGTCCGATACCACCTAACCACACTGAAGTGCTCTTTTCTTTCATTGCCATACTAGATCTTACCCGCCCAATCTTACCCGCCCAATAACCAGCTAGCAATCACAAACCAGGTGCTACCAGTCTATTCCCCATGATTTACTTACTGATACAGTGCTTCTGCATGCTGCTCCCATAGGGATTTGAAGAAGCATAAAGGGGTGTTCACACCAGACGAGGCGTGGCATTGCCGCGCGGCAAAAGCAATTGTTTTCAATGGCGGTCACGGGAAGAGGCACTCAAGTGGCACTGCGGAGCGGCGTGCAGGAGATCAAATATTTTCAACTTTCGTTGCGCCACGCCTTGACGTAAATTGCCAACAGCCAATCAGGGGGAAGTAGGAGGCTCTTGCGAGGAGGAAATATAAATAAATAAATAAATAAATAAAATGGAAGAAAAGCTTGTGGTTCTGATTTCAGATTTTCCAGAGTTGTATGATACAACATTAAGTAGGTTTGAAATCTGCCTTCATCAAACCGGAGCTCCTGTATCAGCCGATGATGTTCGCCGTACCTTTTTCTTTTCTTGAGGATGTCATGGACCCACAGCGATCTTACATTTTTTTTTTCTTTCTCCGGTAGAGCAGGGCGATCGCAATTCTCTTTTTTTGTTTGCTGTTCATTGTTCCAGGTATTGTGTGGTCACTTTTACAGTCCAGTACATATTTTGTGTAATTGTGGTGGGATTATGCTGGTGTGTGTGGGGGGTTAAAATTCGGTTTTATAAAAAAAATATATAATGTTTCCCCGATCATTACTTGAATATTTTTTTTCTTACTTAAAAGAGTTTTCCCTTCCCGCTGGCATTTACTGTTTGTTGCTTGTACATGCAGCCATGACATAACAGACCGTCCATTGACTTTCCCCTGCCGCGTTCGGTGTGAACAGAGGTCAGCGGCTACTGCAGAGCGGCGCGCAAGGAGGCGGCATGCGCGCCAAGTCCAGTGTGAACGCCCCTTAAGGCTGCACTGCGTGGCACATGCCAGCTCTGATGCTGTTTAGTCTCAGATGTTGGGATCTCTGAGGGAGCAATAAAAAAAGAAAGCAGTAAACTTACAACCGACTGATAAATGAATTCAATACCTATGTATAGGATAATCGAGATATCCCATTCTTTTGGCATTTTGTCTTAGCTTGCAGAAAATTTCGTTGACTCCTTGTTTTGTTTGACTGAAGAAGTGTTTATCTCTGAGTCAACTGCTCAAAGACTCGATGAGCCTATAAGAGCATCTGTGATCTGATAATTTAGTTTTCTTAATCAAAGTAACTCAACGTTCAGCAAGCTTCTCACAAAAGAGAGTACAATCCCCCCATCTCTTTTGTGCTGTACCACAGACTTTTCACATCCCTGAGTCAATAAAAAATTCTGATTATAAAAAGGAATAGTGCCAGATGCACAGTTTCTTCTCTGTAATAAGATGCACTGACAGTGCTTTCGGTGAGGAATTACAATCCGCTGGCGTTGTTCTTATTTGGGCACGAGATACCAGACCACAAGGCCTGCTTTCTTGTTCTATTTCTTTCGTTCTTTATGTATGCATTTCTTTTTTTCCCTCCCTAGATAATTTGGCTCTGTATTTGAGTGTCCTTTAAAATACACAATAACGGACTATTTCAAATAATCTATCGATTAGTGGAGACCTGCCTAGCTGAAGGAATTCTTTAGTTCACGTTTGTGTAGCCTCTTTATTTAATCCTTCATTTGGGCAATATAGTGGGTGTTATGAGAATCTACAGGCTTACAGGTCTTGAGTAATACAGGTGAATTTACAAGCAGATGTTTTCAGATTAATGTAGCTCCTGAAACAGCCTTATATCCAGGGCCCTGTGAAGACAGTGTAAATTAAACATTTTCAGAAAGGAAGACAATCATTTTAACTGTATAATACTATCAATCAACAGCTCCATTGCATGTAGAGTCACTTCATGTAGTGCTGCAATACATGTATTGCTGGTTTTATATTGTTTAAATATATTCGTTGTCTTTGCCCAGTTCATTGTGGAGAACAGTACACTGACTGTAAAATGTGTTTTCGTGAAATAGTTTTTCAATGTACAGGCTATTTCCAGAACCAACACACTGTACTCAGCTCTTAAGCCACCTGATTCAGGTATTCCCTCCCTGTTCTTGATGGGACTAATTACTTCTAAATTCTAACAACATCAGAATCACTTGCAACTGCATTAGAATCACACTTGGCCTGCCTTCATTTTTATTTATTTTTTTAGATAAACATTCCTGGCATAGAAAGATTTCCTTGTTTAGTCTGCATGGTTAATCCTTAAAAAACAAAACTCTTATCTGCTCCACCGCAAAGCAGGCAACAATAAATATATCTGTGGGTGAGTGCATTGGATTCAGGGAAGCGCATGTTGGCTAGAGGCAGTGTTGATACAAAGCTATGTGGAGCGCCGGCACCTTGGCTGCACACACGAGAAGAGTGAAGTGTTTGAAAAGCCATGAGAGGGCTTAGAACTTGCAATCTCATTCAGGGGGACTGAGCATTGAATGTTTCCATACCCCCTACAGCTTTGAGGTGTTCTCACCATCTGTGCCCTGAATAGAGTGCTAGCAGTACCTAGTTACCAAGGGAGTATTTACACCCAGTTAGCAAAAACAAGATGTTCTGTGCTTGAACTTAACCACATAAAGTACGTCTAATTATATTGTGACTCAGGTTTCATCTGGGGGTGTAGTATAAATGCTTGGTTGAGGGTGTATCTACATGATTTGGGTTTGAGTTGTGCTGTTGCTGAATAATAAATAAATGTACTTTGTTTGGCTGAAATGCCCAGAGTGTTATATACAAATGAAAAAGCCAACCACCTTTGCTGTTAGAGATTTTGTTTCTCACATTCTTACTTTACAGAGCCCCAAATGGAACTTTTTTGTCTTTACCATTATAATGAGTTTATCAGTTTCAGGAGGAAGCAAATGCCTTCATGACCTGAGGACCCTCATGGAGTTTGTGATTGATTGTGACTTTTAGAATTTGGATTGTGATAGTATGAATGGGATCTGGGTGACTGATGTAACTGTCTGCCATTTCTAGATTTTCAGTGAAAACTAGGTGATGTGACTTGTAGGTAGCACTTTCCATTACAGGATAACTACCCGGGTGTCATGCTCCTACATGAAAACTACTTGAGGAATAACTGTAGACGTAGAAATTGCCTGAGGCATGGTGTGACTATGTAATTACATTCGGTAACACAATGTAGTTAGGTCTAAATGCAGGAACTATTGGTAATTAACCATTTATTACAATGTAGCTATACACCTGTTTATACACTGTGATGTAAAGGCTTCCAACTTGTCTAATGTTGTATTATCAAACAAACACCACCAGTTGTTATTATTCGGATGATGACATCAAGTTGAAACTAAGTTAGAACATTAAAAAGCATTGTGACGTGTTGCTTTACTGATGATCCTTAAAATAACGATGGTATTTGGGCACCTCTATATATATTTTATTATGTTGGAGAGATCGTTTGCCACGCAAACGCGTTTTATTTCTGAGCTGTTGAAAGTTATACCTGTTACTGGGATCAAGAAGCATCATAAATGATTGAGTAGCTGTTAACCCCCATTACTGGAGATACACTGGGTTAAAGGGAAGAACCATGAAAAATGAACAATAACGCACATCCACTTTAAACATTAGCTCCTGCCTTGCTTGGGTTCACTGCTTGAGTAGACCCATGAGATTGTGTATATAATCATCCAGCTGTTCTGCAGCTTCTCACCTGAGTGTCCTCAGAATTGTCCCACTGCTGCTTCGGAAGTGTTTGGCGAAAAAAAAAAATCTGATCATTTCTTTCTCTCTCTCTTTTAGGAACGGGTGGAATATCTCTTCCTCATCATTTTCACAGTGGAAGCATTTTTAAAAGTAATAGCCTATGGACTTCTGTTTCACCCCAATGGGTACCTGCGCAACGGATGGAATTTACTAGATTTTATTATCGTGGTGGTAGGGTGAGTATCTAAGTCTCCTTGTTTAATTGGAGTTTTAACACATGTTCAATATTATTTTGTTATTTGTGATCGTGATTAGATTTATAAAGTTACACTCATGACAGCTCTAGACGAGGTATCTGTCTGCTTCACTTAGGGGTTGAGTTGATCAGCCTGTACTCCACCTGGGTAATCCATGACTGGTTTAAGAACATTAGCTCCTTTGCCAGGTTGTGAGAAGAACACATGAAATCTACTAGCAAGCATTTTATAGGTATTAAACAAAAGTACCAATATGTACTTTTATAAAACCTTATATGCGCTCTTGAGTGTTTGTGTGTTCACCCTGTAAGGACCAAGCGTTTTTCAGTGGGGACCTCCCCCAGGACCAGGAGTTTTTTGGCTGTAGTCGACTCTCTTCCTGTAAAAATTCACTAAAAATCTATTTTTTTACAGTAGCATTTTGGAATTGGTGTCCTTTTTCCCCCAGAACATTATAAAGTACTTCAGAAACCATACAAACTTTATATTTTTTTATTCCAACATGATTTTGTTTTTTAGGGGTTTTCTTTCAAATGTTAAGTATTATTTTATTATTATTCATTCTGCTAAGAGATATATGCATAAAAATGTGTTATTCTATGACCCGAGGGATCTTACAATACTTCCTGAAAGGTTTTTTATAAAATTATTGATGTTTGGGCAAATTACAAGACATTGTTTCACCTGAGTGATTGCAATGACATAATACACATTTATTATCAGGGTATTTATAAGCAATAATGGACACTACTCTCTATTATTTTCTCAAAATAAATATTTCTAAATGAAATAAGTTTTTCATTCCATTATTATCAGTAATAAGGAAAAAAAACTACCTGATAAATTTAGTTCATGAAATACTTTCTGCTTATATCCACTCGTTTTTTGATATTTCTAAATTTGTAAAAACACACACACACACACACACACACACACACATATATATATATATATATATATATATATATATATATATATATATATATATATATATATACACACATACACACACACATATATATATATATATATATATATACACACACACACACACACACACACACACACGAAATGAAAGAGTCATATGTGCACTCCAATGCTTAGTAATTAATGAGGGGCTGGCCAAAGCAAGACAGTAGTATTGTATTAAAAATGTGTATTATCGGCCGCACACTCACCGTGTCATTTAAAAGATGGACATGACCCCTGTTATCTTCAAAATTCACTTCATTTTATTTATATAAAATTCTTAAAAAGAACAAACAAACAAACAACGCGTTTCAGGACGTCCATGCCTTCATCAGGTTTCTGTAAGAACTACTTGCAGCTGCACATAAAAAGGCAGTTCAAACTGTTAATCAATTAACAAGTCCATTACTTAATTATGTTCATATTACATCATCAATTAATTCATCTAAATAAGTAGAGGAGGCAATATAGTTGAACTATATAAACTATATATCTACTACAAATGGAATCATTTTGGATTTTTACTTTGAAAACAATGGAGCCTTACAGGCTGAATGAAACACTGGACCTTAGTCCTTATCTGTAATTATGGTCTTATTATTGATTAATATGGAATATCAAATAAGTGCAATAATTGTGAATTAAAATGCGGTATTCTAGTGTTTAAAATGATGTATTTAAATATATATATACAGTACTGTGCAAAAGTTTTAGGCAGGTGTGAAAAAATGCTGTAAAGTAAGAATGCTTTCAAAAATAGACATGTTAATAGTTTATATTTATCAATTAACAAAATGCAAAGTGAGTGAACAGAAGAAAAATCTACATCAAATCAATATTTGGTGTGACCACCCTTTGCCTTCAAAACAGCATCAATTCTTCTAGGTACACTTGCACACAGTTTTTGAAGGAACTCGGCAGGTAGGTTGGCCCAAACATCTTGGAGAACTAACCACAGTTCTTCTGTGGATTTAGGCAGCCTCAGTTGCTTCTCTCTCTTCATGTAATCCCAGACAGACTCGATGATGTTGAGATCAGGGCTCTGTGGGGGCCATACCATCACTTCCAGGCCATACCATCACTTCTTCTTTACGCTGAAGATAGTTCTTAATGACTTTTGCTGTATGTTTGGGGTCGTTGTCATGCTGCAGAATAAATCTGGGGCCAATCAGATGCCTCCCTGATGGTATTGCATGATAGATAAGTATCTGCCTGTACTTCTCAGCATTGAGGAGACCATTAATTCTGACCAAATCCCCAACTCCATTTGCAGAAATGCAGCCCCAAACTTGCAAGGAACCTCCACCATGCTTCACTGTTGCCTGCAGACACTCATTTGTGTGCAGCTGTCCAGCCCTTCGTGAACAAACTGCCTTCTGCTACAGCCAAATATTTCAAATTTTGACTCATCAGTCCAGAGCACCTGCTGCCATTTTTCTGCACCCCAGTTCCTGTGTTTTCGTGCATAGTTGAGTCGCTTGGCCTTGTTTCCACGTCGGAGGTGTGGCTTTTTGGCCGCAAGTCTTCCATAAAGGCCACTTCTGACCAGACTTCTCCAGACAGTACATGGGTGTACCAGGGTCCCACTGTTTTCTGGCAGTTCTGAGCTGATGGCACTGCTGGACATCTTCCGATTGTGAAGGGAAGTAAGCATGATGTGTCTTTCATCTGCTGCAGTAAGTTTCCTTGGCCGACCACTCGTCTCACGGTCCTCAACGTTGCCGTTTCTTTGTGCTTCTTCAAAAGAGCTTGGACAGCACATCTGGAAACCCCTGTCTGCCTTGAAATTTCTGCCTGGGAGAGACCTTGCTGATGCAGTATAACTACCTTGTGTCTTGTTGCTGTGCTCAGTCTTGCCATGGTGTATGACTTTTGACAGTAAACTGTCTTCAGCAACCTCACCTTGTTAGCTGAGTTTGGCTGTTCCTCACCCAGTTTTATTCCTCCTACACAGCTGTTTCTGTTTCAGTTAATGATTGTGTTTCAACCTACATATTGAATTGATGATCATTAGCACCTGTTTGGTATAATTGTTTAATCATACACCTGACTATATGCCTACAAAATCCCTGACTTTGTGCAAGTGTACCTAGAAGAATTGATGCTGTTTTGAAGGCAAAGGGTGGTCACACCAAATATGGATTTGATTTAGATTTTTCTTCTGTTCACTCACTTTGCATTTAGTTAATTGATAAATATAATCTATTACCATGTCTATTTTTGAAAGCATTCTTACTTTACAGCATTTTTTCACACCTGCCTAAAACTTTTGCACAGTACTGTATATATATACACTACCGTTCAAAAGTTTGGGGTCACTTAGAGATTTCCTTGTTTTCGAAAGAAAAGCAAATTTTTTGTCCATTAAAATAACATCAAATTGATCAGAAATACAGTATAGACATTGTTAATGTTGTAAATGACTATTGTAGCTGGAAACGGCTGATTTGTAATGGAATATCTACATAGGCGTACAGAGGCCCATTATCAGCAACCATCAGTCCTGTGTTCCAATGGCACGTTGTGTTTGCTAATCCAAGTTTATCATTTTAAAAGGCTAATTGATCATTAGAAAACCCTTTTGCTATTATGTTAGCACAGCTGAAAACTGTTGTGCTGATTAAAGAATAGTTGTGCTGATTAAATAGTACCCGCAAAACACCAGTCTCAACGTCAACAGTGAAGAGGCGACTCCGGGATGCTGGCCTTCTAGGCAGAGTTGCAAAGAAAAAGCCATATCTCAGACAGGCCAATAAAAAGAAAAGATTAAGATGGGCAAAAGAACACAGACACTAGACAGAGGAAGATTGGAAAAAAGTGTTATGGACAGACGAATCTAAGTTTGAGGTGTTCGGATCACAAAGAAGAACATTCGTGAGACGCAGACCAAATGAAAAGATGCTGGAGGAGTGCTTGACGCCATCATTTTAAAAGGCTAATTGATCATTAGAAAACCCTTTTGCTATTATGTTAGCACAGCTGAAAACTGTTGTGTTGATTAAAGAAGCAATAAAACTGGCCTTCTTTAGACTAGTTGAGTATCTGGAGCATCAGCAATTGTGGGTTCGATTACAGGCTCAAAATGGCCAGAAACAAAGAACTTTCTTCTGAAACTCGTCAGTCTATTCTTGTTCTGAGAAATGAAGGCTATTCCATGCGAGAAATTGCCAAGAAACTGAAGATCTCGTACAACGCTGTGTACTACTCCCTTCACAGAACAGAAAACTGGCTCTAACCAGAATAGAAAGAGGAGTGGGAGGCCCGGTGCACAACTGAGCAAGAGGACAAATACATTAGAGTGTCTAGTTTGAGAAACAGGCGCCTCACAGGTCCTCAACTGGCAGCTTCATTAAATAGTACACGCAAAACACCAGTCTCAACGTCAACAGTGAAGAGGCGACTCTGGGATGCTGGCCTTCTAGGCAGAGTTGCAAAGAAAAAGCCATATCTCAGACGGGCCAATAAAAAGAAAAGATTAAGATGGGTAAAAGAACACAGACACTGGACAGAGGAAGATTGGAAAAAAGTGTTATGGACAGACGAATCTAAGTTTGAGGTGTTCGGATCACAAAGAAGAACATTCGTGAGACTTAGACCAAATGAAAAGATGCTGGAAGAGTGCTTGACGCCATCTGTCAAGCATGGTGGAGGCAATGTGATGGTCTGGGGGTGCTTTGGTGGTGGTAAAGTGGGAGATTTGTACAGGGTAAAAGGGATCTTGAAGAAGGAAGGCTATCACTCCATTTTGCAACGCCATGCCATACCCTGTGGACGGCGCTTGATTGGAGCCAATTTCCTCCTACAACAGGACAATGACCCAAAGCACAGTCACCGGATCTCAACCCTATTGAGCTGTTGTGGGAGCAGCTTGACCGTATGGTACGTAAGAAGTGCCCATCAAGCCAATCCAACTTGTGGGAGGTGCTTCAGGAAGCATGGGGTAAAATCTTTTCAGATTACCTCAACAAATTGACAACTAGAATGCCAAAGGTCTGCAAGGCTGTAATTGCTGCAAATGGAGGATTCTTTGACGAAAGCAAAGTTTGAAGGACACAATTATTATTTCAATTAAAAATCATTATTTCTAACCTTGTCAATGACTATATTTCCTATTCATTTTGCTATATTTCCTATTCGAACTCATTTCATGTATGTTGTCATGGAAAACAAGGACATTTCTAAGTGACCCCAAACTTTTGAACGGTAGTGTATATATACACACAGTATATATATATATATATATATATATATATATATATATATATATATATATATATATATATATATATATATATATAATATGTACATTATATATACAGTATATAGGGTTTTCCTTAGCTGTAAACAAGCCCTTGTGTCATGTTTTGTTTTGACCAGCTACTAAAAATGTCTCCGCCCTTTAAAAATGAAATGCCTGTCTCAGTGACGTCGCACGGTAAAAAAAACAAACAAGCCAGCTGTGAAATTCAGTCCCTCCCCTGTCAAATGCTATGCAGCTGCACAGCAAATTATGATGGCACAGCAAGTCAAAGAAACAAAGTGTGTTTTTATTGTGTTTACCCGATCACGGGCCTTAAAGGGTTAACCCTAAGACCACAAGGTGTATCAGCATCAAGATTGCTCTTCTTTTTCAACTCTGGACCAATACTGGAAAATGTGTGAGATTCTAAAAAGGCCATTTACACGCTGCATACCTTTAGAGTATGTAGATTGAGGTGTTTTAAAAGCTGTCATCTTTGTGCTGTTTGTATGTTAACCAGTTTACACACACCATTTACAGATTACAGATAGCGCCAGAATGAATCCTGTGTGCAAAGCTTCCAAATGAACGATAGTCTTCTTATTTTAGATGATTCTCTATTCCTGATTGTAAGAGCTCACTTTGCTGATGCCACCACTGTTTATCCCCTGTCCCACCTGTACAATGTTATTATAGGCAATAGTCTCGCTGCACTTCACTTCTTTGAGTCAGATACAGATACACACCCTCCAGGGGATCCAGGCCCTGCACACAATGAGCAAGCACCACTGATTTTCTGAGGAGGTCGGTCACTCGCTGTCCGCTAGCCTGTAACCTGCACTAACACTGATCCTGTCATTACTGACCAACAGCTCACTGCACCAAGCAAGCACACTCACACCACACTGAAGATGACATCTGACCAGAAACATTTCATGTGAACTGAAGAATCCCAATTAGAATTTGTGGGCAAGGACAGTGATCCTTTTCTTTTTTAAACACATGTGAAACAAAATAGACATTATCAGTGGCACAAGTAAACACATTTTGATAATGATAATGATAGTGTCTGAAAGTGGACTTTCAGGTGCAGTGAATCCTGAACTAGAAGTCATTTGGAGTAATAGCAAGGAAATTACATTTATTTTTGGATGCTCTGACCTTCATATCTGTTTTTGGGGTTGTGTTGGAAGAAACTTCTGCTTTAAAAATCTGTAACTCTGCATGCTTTCTTCCATCACCATTATACACTTTCTAGGCACAACATCTTTCGTAAAAGCAAACATCCAATCACCAAAAGAAGAAAACGTATAAAAACACATACATAATATGACTGAGCACAATGTCATTGTCAAAAACTTTTCCCATGTGAAGTGTAACATTTTCCTCTAAAAATCCTGACTTGTCTTACATTAAATGTACACATTCCAAATGTGTGAAGAATGTTTAGAAAGCAGCTTTCAAGCAGTAAAGCTGAGCCTAATTGCCTCCACACTAAATGAGTTCACTGCACATCTCTCTTCTGCTAGACAGCGCGATGCCGCTAGTCACTTTACGCACTGCCATTGTGAGCGTAGCTCCAGAGCATGTGCTGGTAATTGCGCAGCAGCTCACAGCAGTGTTTCAGATGACGCTAATGGTAATGCCACAAAATCTCTCAATTGAGCAAACTGAACTCTCAAGCAAGCCAGCTCCCAGGGTCTTGGCATCAGCAAGCCTGTATGTCAGACTGTGTTTACTCTGCTGTGTGTATGTCCACTGCTCTCTACAGACTCTGTGTTTACTCTGCTGTGTGTGTGTCCACTGCTCTCTAGACTCTGTGTTTACTCTGCTGTGTGCATGTCCACTGCTCTCTACAGACTCTGTGTTTACTCTGCTGTGTGTGTGTCCACTGCTCTCTAGACTCTGTGTTTACTCTGCTGTGTGTGTGTCCACTGCTCTCTAGACTCTGTGTTTACTCTACTGTGTGTCCACTGCTCTCTACACTCTGTTTACTCTGCTGTGTGTGTATGTCCACTCAACTCTACAGACTCTGTGTTTACTCTGCTGTGTGTGTCCACTACTCTCTACAGACTCTGTGTTTACTCTGCTGTGTGTGTGTCCACTACTCTCTACAGACTCTGTGTGTACTCTGCTGTGTGTGTGTGTCCACTGCTCTCTACAGACTCTGTGTTTACTCTGCTCTGTGTGTGTGTGAGTCCACTGCTCTCTACAGACTCTGTGTTTACTCTGCTCTGTGTGTGTGTGAGTCCACTGCTGTCTAGACTCTGTGTTTACTCTGCTGTGTGTGTGTGTCCACTGCTCTCTACAGACTCTGGGTTTACTCTGCTGTGTGTGTGTGTCCACTGCTCTCCACAGACTGTGTTTACTCTGCTGTGTGTGTGTCCACTGCTCTCTACAGACTCTGTGTTTACTCTGCTGTGTGTGTGTCCACTGCTCTCTACACTCTGTGTTTACTGTGCTGTGTGTGTGTGTGTGTCCACTACTCTCTAGACTCTGTTTACTCTGCTGTGTGTGTGTGTCGACTGCTCTATACAGACTCTGTGTTTACTCTGCTGTGTGTGTGTGTCCACTGCTCTCCACAGACTGTGTTTACTCTGCTGTGTGTGTGTCCACTGCTCTCTACACTGTGTTTACTCTGCTGTGTGTGTGTCCACTACTCTCTACAGACTCTGTGTTTACTCTGCTGTGTGTGTCCACTGCTCTCTACAGACTGTGTTTACTCTGCTGTGTGTGTCCACTGCTCTCCACAGACTGTGTTTACTCTGCTGTGTGTGTGTCCACTACTCTCTACAGACTCTGTGTTTACTCTGCTGTGTGTGTGTGTCTACTGCTCTATACAGACTGTGTTTACTCTGCTGTGTGTGTGTCCACTACTCTCTACAGACTCTGTGTTTACTCTGCTGTGTGTGTGTCCACTGCTCTCTACAGACTCTGTGTTTACTCTGCTGTGTGTGTGTCCACTGCTCTCTACACTCTGTTTACTCTGCTGTGTGTGTGTGTGTCTACTGCTCTCTACAGACTCTGTGTTTACTGTGCTGTTTGTGTGTGTCTACTGCTCTATACAGACTCTGTGTTTACTCTGCTGTGTGTGTGTGTGTGTGTGTGTGTGTGTGTCCACTGCTCTCTAGACTCTGTTTACTCTGCTGTGTGTGTGTGTCGACTGCTCTCTACAGACTCTGTGTTTACTCTGCTGCGTGTGTGTCCACTGCTCTCTACAGACTCTGTGTTTACTCTGCTGCGTGTGTGTCCACTGCTCTCTACAGACTCTGTGTTTACTCTGCTGTGTGTGTGTGTCCACTGCTCTCCACAGACTGTGTTTACTCTGCTGTGTGTGTGTCCACTGCTCTCTACACTGTGTTTACTCTGCTGTGTGTGTGTCCACTGCTCTCTACAGACTCTGTGTTTACTCTGCTGTGTGTGTCCACTGCTCTCTACAGACTCTGTGTTTACTCTGCTGTGTGTGTCCACTGCTCTCCACAGACTGTGTTTACTCTGCTGTGTGTGTGTCCACTACTCTCTACAGACTCTGTGTTTACTCTGCTGTGTGTGTGTGTCTACTGCTCTATACAGACTCTGTGTTTACTCTGCTGTGTGTGTGTGTCCACTGCTCTCTACACTGTGTTTACTCTGCTGTGTGTGTGTCCACTACTCTCTACAGACTCTGTGTTTACTCTGCTGTGTGTGTGTCCACTGCTCTCTACAGACTCTGTGTTTACTCTGCTGTGTGTGTGTCCACTGCTCTCTACACTCTGTTTACTCTGCTGTGTGTGTGTGTGTCTACTGCTCTCTACAGACTCTGTGTTTACTGTGCTGTCTGTGTGTGTCTACTGCTCTATACAGACTCTGTGTTTACTCTGCTGTGTGTGTGTGTGTGTGTCCACTGCTCTCTAGACTCTGTTTACTCTGCTGTGTGTGTGTGTCGACTGCTCTCTACAGACTGTGTGTTTACTCTGCTGCGTGTGTGTCCACTGCTCTCTACAGACTCTGTGTTTACTCTGCTGCGTGTGTCCACTGCTCTATACAGACTCTGTGTTTACTCTGCTGTGTGTGTGTGTCCACTGCTCTCCACAGACTGTGTTTACTCTGCTGTGTGTGTGTCCACTGCTCTCTACACTGTGTTTACTCTGCTGTGTGTGTGTCCACTACTCTCTACAGACTCTGTGTTTACTCTGCTGTGTGTGTCCACTGCTCTCTACAGACTCTGTGTTTACTCTGCTGTGTGTGTGTGTCTACTGCTCTATACAGACTCTGTGTTTACTCTGCTGTGTGTGTGTGTCCACTGCTCTCCACAGACTGTGTTTACTCTGCTGTGTGTGTGTCCACTGCTCTCTACAGACTCTGTGTTTACTCTGCTGTGTGTGTGTCCACTGCTCTCTACACTCTGTTTACTCTGCTGTGTGTGTGTGTGTCTACTGCTCTCTACAGACTCTGTGTTTACTGTGCTGTTTGTGTATGTCTACTGCTCTCTACAGACTCTGTGTTTACTCTGCTGTGTGTGTGTGTGTGTGTGTGTGTGTCCACTGCTCTCTAGACTGTTTACTCTGCTGTGTGTGTGTGTCGACTGCTCTCTACAGACTCTGCGTTTACTCTGCTGTGTGTGTGTGTCGACTGCTCTCTACAGACTCTGTGTTTACTCTGCTGCGTGTGTGTCCACTGCTCTCTACAGACTCTGTGTTTACTCTGCTGCGTGTGTGTCCACTGCTCTCTACAGACTCTGTGTTTACTCTGCTGTGTGTGTGTGTCCACTGCTCTCTACACTCTGTGTTTACTCTGCTGTGTGTGTGTCCACTGCTCTCTACACTCTGTGTTTACTGTGCTGTGTGTGTGTGTGTCCACTACTCTCTAGACCCTGTTTACTCTGCTGTGTGTGTGTGTTGACTGCTCTATACAGACTCTGTGTTTACTCTGCTGTGTGTGTGTGTCCACTGCTCTCCACAGACTGTGTTTACTCTGCTGTGTGTGTGTCCACTGCTCTCTACAGACTCTGTGTTTACTCTGCTGTGTGTGTCCACTGCTCTCTACAGACTCTGTGTTTACTCTGCTGTGTGTGTGTGTCCACTGCACTCTACAGACTCTGTGTTTACTCTGCTGTGTGTCCACTACTCTCTACAGACTCTGTGTTTACTCTGCTGTGTGTGTGTGTCCACTGCTCTCTACACTCTGTGTTTACTCTGCTGTGTGTGTGTCCACTGCTCTCTACACTCTGTGTTTACTGTGCTGTGTGTGTGTGTGCCCACTACTCTCTAGACTCTGTTTACTCTGCTGTGTGTGTGTGTCGACTGCTCTATACAGACTCTGTGTTTACTCTGCTGTGTGTGTGTGTCCACTGCTCTCCACAGACTGTGTTTACTCTGCTGTGTGTGTGTCCACTGCTCTCTACACTGTGTTTACTCTGCTGTGTGTGTGTCCACTACTCTCTACAGACTCTGTGTTTACTCTGCTGTGTGTGTCCACTGCTCTCTACAGACTCTGTGTTTACTCTGCTGTGTGTGTCCACTGCTCTCCACAGACTGTGTTTACTCTGCTGTGTGTGTGTCCACTACTCTCTACAGACTCTGTGTTTACTCTGCTGTGTGTGTCTACTGCTCTATACAGACTCTGTGTTTACTCTGCTGTGTGTGTGTGTCCACTGCTCTCCACAGACTGTGTTTACTCTGCTGTGTGTGTGTCCACTGCTCTCTACAGACTCTGTGTTTACTCTGCTGTGTGTGTGTCCACTGCTCTCTACACTCTGTTTACTCTGCTGTGTGTGTGTGTGTCTACTGCTCTCTACAGACTCTGTGTTTACTGTGCTGTGTGTGTGTGTCTACTGCTCTATACAGACTCTGTGTTTACTCTGCTGTGTGTGTGTGTCCACTGCTCTCCACAGACTGTGTTTACTCTGCTGTGTGTGTGTCCACTGCTCTCTACACTCTGTGTTTACTCTGCTGTGTGTGTGTGTGTCCACTGCTCTCTACAGACTCTGTGTTTACTCTGCTGTGTGTGTCCACTGCTCTCTAGACTCTGTGTTTACTCTACTGCGTGTGTGTCCACTGCTCTCTACACTCTGTGTTTACTCTGCTGTGTGTGTGTGTCGACTGCTCTCTACAGACTCTGTGTTTACTCTGCTGTGTGTTTGTGTCGACTGCTCTCTACAGACTCTGTGTTTACTCTGCTGCGTGTGTGTCCACTGCTCTCTACAGACTCTGTGTTTACTCTGCTGCGTGTGTGTCCACTGCTCTCTACAGACTCTGTGTTTGCTGTGTGTGTGTGTCCACTGCTCTCTACACTCTGTGTTTACTCTGCTGTGTGTGTGTGTGTGTGTGTGTGTGTGTCCACTGCTCTCTAGACTCTGTGTTTACTCTACTGCGTGTGTGTCCACTGCTCTCTACACTCTGTGTTTACTCTGCTGTGTGTGTGTGTCGACTGCTCTCTACAGACTCTGTGTTTACTCTGCTGCGTGTGTGTCCACTGCTCTCTACAGACTCTGTGTTTACTCTGCTGCGTGTGTCCACTGCTCTCTACAGACTCTGTGTTTACTCTGCTGCGTGTGTGTCCACTGCTCTCTACAGACTCTGTGTTTACTCTGCTGCGTGTGTGTCCACTGCTCTCTACAGACTCTGTGTTTACTCTGCTGCATGTGTGTCCACTGCTCTCTACAGACTCTGTGTTTACTCTGCTGCGTGTGTGTCCACTGCTCTATAGGGGAACTGGGTTGCATGAGCGGCTCCAGCTCCCCTAGCATGGAAACAAGCACCTGTATTTATAAAAGTATATATATATATATATATATATATATATATATATATATATATATATATACAATGAGTCAGAGCTTGGAAATTATGGCCTGTGATTGGTTAAAACCTCATCATAGGAACAAAAATAGATTTAACTATTGCCCTCACATACACCACTGGGCAATAGTCTCTGTCTATCATGTGATTGGTTCACGTCATTGTTAGTCCCGCCCCTTTCTAAGACAACACCCTCCACCTCCACTCCTAACAAGATACAATGGCAGAATGAAAAAACTGCTGAATGGCGATTCTGTGACCTAACAGTAAATGAATTACAAAACAAAGTACTAAAGAAAGAAAAACTTGAGGTATGAACTTCAAAAACATTTTCTGTTATTTATTTATGTTATTTAGTTATTTACTTATGCTGTATCAGCTATATTTAAACAAAATACTCTAAAGCCATAAATATTTGTGACCAAAATATTTGGCGAATCACACCTGTAAAACCTATTTTGCTCCAGAAATGTTGTTCACCTGTTGCACTGGTAATAATATAGTATTTTATTATATATACAGCACTAAGATATTTTTTCCAAAAATGTTTACATTTTTTCTCATATGTTTTTTTATAGCCCCCTGTCGATAACAATAGTCTTCCCTCAGGTCAATAATTTTCTACTATAGCCCTCCCCTCCAGTCCATATTTAAAATAAATTATATATATATATATATATATATATATATATATATATATATATACACAGTACTGTGCAAAAGTTTTAGGCAGGTGTGAAAAAATGCTGTAAAGTAAGAATGCTTTCAAAAATAGACATGTTAATAGATTATATTTATCAATTAACTAAATGCAAAGTGAGTGAACAGAAGAAAAATCTAAATCAAATCCATATTTGGTGTGACAACCCTTTGCCTTCAAAACAGCATCAATTCTTCTAGGTACACTGGCA
This sequence comes from Acipenser oxyrinchus oxyrinchus, assembly GCA_030684275.1. NCBI lineage: Eukaryota > Metazoa > Chordata > Actinopteri > Acipenseriformes > Acipenseridae > Acipenser > Acipenser oxyrinchus. The sequence continues at coordinate 23,663,810 of CM060254.1, forward strand.
CAAAGTCAGGGATTTTGTAGGCATATAGTCAGGTGTATGATTAAACAATTATACCAAACAGGTGCTAATGATCATCAATTCAATATGTAGGTTGAAACACAATCATTAACTGAAACAGAAACAGCTGTGTAGGAGGAATAAAACTGGGTGAGGAACAGCCAAACTCAGCTAACAAGGTGAGGTTGCTGAAGACAGTTTACTGTCAAAAGTCATACACCATGGCAAGACTGAGCACAGCAACAAGACACAAGGTAGTTATACTGCATCAGCAAGGTCTCTCCCAGGCAGAAATTTCAAGGCAGACAGGGGTTTCCAGATGTGCTGTCCAAACTCTTTTGAAGAAGCACAAAGAAACAGGCAACGTTGAGGACCGTGAGCGCAGTGGTCGGCCAAGAAACTTACTGCAGCAGATGAAAGACACATCATGCTTACTTCCCTTAGCAATCGGAAGATGTCCAGCAGTGCCATCAGCTCAGAATTGGCAGAAAACAGTGGGACCCTGGTACACCCATCTACTGTCCGGAGAAGTCTGGTCAGAAGTGGCCTTCATGGAAGACTTGCGGCCAAAAGCCATACCTCCGGCGTGGAAACAAGGCCAGCGACTCAACTATGCACGAAAACACAGGAACTGGGGTGCAGAAAAATGGCAGCAGGTGCTCTGGACTGATGAGTCAAAATTGGAAATATTTGGCTGTAGCAGAAGGCAGTTTGTTCGCGAAGGGCTGGAGAGCGGTACACGAATGAGTGTCTGCAGGCAACAGTGAAACATGGTGGAGGTTCCTTGCAAGTTTGGGGCTGCATTTCTGCAAATGGAGTTGGGGATTTGGTCAGAATTAATGGTCTCCTCAATGCTGAGAAGTACAGGCAGATACTTATCCATCATGCAATACCATCAGGGAGGCATCTGATTGGCCCCAAATTTATTCTGCAGCATGACAACGACCCCAAACATACAGCGAAAGTCATTAAGAACTATCTTCAGCGTAAAGAAGAACAAGGAGTCCTGGAAGTGATGGTATGGCCCCCACAGAGCCCTGATCTCAACATCATCGAGTCTGTCTGGGATTACATGAAGAGAGAGAAGCAACTGAAGCTGCCTAAATCCACAGAAGAACTGTGGTTAGTTCTCCAAGATGTTTGGGCCAGCCTACCTGCCGAGTTCCTTCAAAAACTGTGTGCAAGTGTACCTAGAAGAATTGATGCTGTTTTGAAGGCAAAGGGTGGTCACACCAAATATTGATTTGATTTAGATTTTTCTTCTGTTCATTCACTTTGCATTTTGTTAATTGATAAATATAAACTTTTAACATGTCTATTTTTGAAAGCATTCTTACTTTACAGCATTTTTTCACACCTGCCTAAAACTTTTGCACAGTACTGTATATATATATATATATATATATATATATATATATATATATATATATATATATATATATATATATACATACACTACCGTTCAAAAGTTTGGGGTCACTTAGAAATTTCCTTGTTTTCCATGAAAACATACATGAAATGAGTTTGAATAGGAAATATAGCAAAATGAATAGGAAATATAGTCATTGACAAGGTTAGAAATAATGCTTTTTAATTGAAATAATAATTGTGTCCTTCAAACTTTGCTTTCGTCAAAGAATCCTCCATTTGCAGCAATTACAGCCTTGCAGACCTTTGGCATTCTAGTTGTCAATTTGTTGAGGTAATTTGAAAAGATTTCACACCATGCTTCCTGAAGCACCTCCCACAAGTTGGATTGGCTTGATGGGCACTTCTTACGTACCATACGGTCAAGCTGCTCCCAGAACAGCTCAATAGGGTTGAGATCCGGTGACTGTGCTTTGGGTCATTGTCCTGTTGTAGGAGGAAATTGGCTCCAATCAAGCGCCGTCCACAGGGTATGGCATGGTGTTGCAAAATGGAGTGATAGCCTTCCTTCTTCAAGATCCCTTTTACCCTGTACAAATCTCCCACTTTACCACCACCAAAGCACCCCCAGACCATCACATTGCCTCCACCATGCTTGACAGATGGCGTCAAGCTCTCCTCCAGCATCTTTTCATTTGGTCTAAGTCTCACGAATGTTCTTCTTTGTGATCCGAACACCTCAAACTTAGATTCGTCTGTCCATAACACTTTTTTCCAATCTTCCTCTGTCCAGTGTCTGTGTTCTTTTACCCATCTTAATCTTTTCTTTTTATTGGCCCGTCTGAGATATGGCTTTTTCTTTGCAACTCTGCCTAGAAGGCCAGCATCCCGGAGTCGCCTCTTCACTGTTGACGTTGAGACTGGTGTTTTGCGTGTACTATTTAATGAAGCTGCCAGTTGAGGACCTGTGAGGCGTCTGTTTCTCAAACTAGACACTCTAATGTATTTGTCCTCTTGCTCAGTTGTGCACCGGGGCCTCCCACTCCTCTTTCTATTCTGGTTAGAGCCAGTTTTCTCTGTTCTGTGAAGGGAGTAGTACACAGCGTTGTACGAGATCTTCAGTTTCTTGGCAATTTCTCGCATGGAATAGCCTTCATTTCTCAGAACAAAAATAGACTGACGAGTTTCAGAAGAAAGTTCTTTGTTTCTGGCCATTTTGAGCCTGTAATCGAACCCACAAATGCTGATGCTCCAGATACTCAACTAGTCTAAAGAAGGCCAGTTTTATTGCTTCTTTAATCAACACAACAGTTTTCAGCTGTGCTAACATAATAGCAAAAGGGTTTTCTAATGATCAAGTAGCCTTTTAAAATGATAAACTTGGATTAGCAAACACAACGTGCCATTGGAACACAGGACTGATGGTTGCTGATAATGGGCCTCTGTACGCCTATGTAGATATTCCATTACAAATCAGCCGTTTCCAGCTACAATAGTCATTTACAACATTAACAATGTCTACACTGTATTTCTGATCAATTTGATGTTATTTTAATGGACAAAAAATTTGCTTTTCTTTCGAAAACAAGGAAATTTCTAAGTCACCCCAAACTTTTGAATGGTAGTGTATATATATATATATATATATATATATATATATATATATATATATATATATATATACAGTACTGTGCAAAAGTTTTAGGCAGGTAATGAAAAATGCTGTAAAGTAAGAATGCTTTCAAAAATAGACATGTTAATAGATTATATTTATCAATTAACTAAATGCAAAGTGAGTGAACACAAGAAAAATCTAAATCAAATCCATATTTGGTGTGACCACCCTTTGCCTTCAAAACAGCATCAAGCATCAATTCTTCTAGGTACACTTGCACACAGTTTTGAAGGAACTCGGCAGGTAGGTTGGCCCAAACATCTTGGAGAACTAACCACAGTTCTTCTGTGGATTTAGGCAGCCTCAGTTGCTTCTCTCTCTTCATGTAATCCCAGACAGACTCGATGATGTTGAGTTCAGGGCTCTGTGGGGCCATACCATCACTTCCAGGACTCCTTGTTCTTCTTTACGCTGAAGATAGTTCTTAATGACTTTTGCTGTATGTTTGGGGTCGTTGTCATGCTGCAGAATAAATTTGGGGCCAATCAGATGCCTCCCTGATGGTATTGCATGATGGATAAGTATCTGCCTGTACTTCTCAGCATTGAGGAGACCATTAATTCTGACCAAATCCCCAACTCCATTTGCAGAAATGCAGCCCCAAACTTGCAAGGAACCTCCACCATGCTTCACTGTTGCCTGCAGACACTCATTCGCGTACGCTCTCCAGCCCTTCGGCAAACAAACTGCCTTCTGCTACAGCCAAATATTTCCAATTTTGACTCATCAGTCCAGAGCACCTGCTGCCATTTTTCTGCACCCCAGTTCCTGTGTTTTCGTGCATAGTTGAGTCGCTTGGCCTTGTTTCCACGTCGGAGGTATGGCTTTTTGGCCGCAAGTCTTCCATGAATACCACTTCTGACCAGACTTCTCCGGACAGTAGATGGGTGTACCAGGGTCCCACTGTTTTCTGCCAGTTCTGAGCTGATGGCACTGCTGGACATCTTCCGATTGCGAAGGGAAGTAAGCATGATGTGTCTTTCATCTGCTGCAGTAAGTTTCCTTGGCCGACCACTGCGTCTACGGTCCTCAGCGTTGCCCGTTTCTTTGTGCTTCTTCAAAAGAGCTTGGACAGCACATCTGGAAACCCCTGTCTGCCTTGAAATTTCTGCCTGGGAGAGACCTTGCTGATGCAGTATAACTACCTTGTGTCTTGTTGCTGTGCTCAGTCTTGCCATGGTGTATGACTTTTGACAGTAAACTGTCTTCAGCAACCTCACCTTGTTAGCTGAGTTTGGCTGTTCCTCACCCAGTTTTATTCCTCCTACACAGCTGTTTCTGTTTCAGTTAATGATTGTGTTTCAACCTACATATTGAATTGATGATCATTAGCACCTGTTTGGTATAATTGTTTAATCATACACCTGACTATATGCCTACAAAATCCCTGACTTTGTGCAAGTATACCTAAAAGAATTGATGCTGTTTTGAAGGCAAAGGGTGGTCACACCAAATATGGATTTGATTTAGATTTTTCTTCTGTTCACTCACTTTGCATTTAGTTAATTGATAAATATAATCTATTAACATGTCTATTTTTGAAAGCATTCTTACTTTACAGCATTTTTTCACACCTGCCTAAAACTTTTGCACAGTACTGTATATATATATATATACACACACACACACACAGCTATGGCACTATTACAGCTATGGCCAAAAGCTAGAATTTTAGGATTTAGAAAAAGGAAAAAAAAAGATCTAACAGTAGTAGTACAGTTTTTCATGTTAGATTTCAAAATATGAAGCACATTTTTTTAAACTCTATAGTGTGATGCAAAATGTTTGTCCATAGCTGTACTGTGTATATGTAAATTTATATATATATATATATATATATATATATATATATATATATATATATATATATATATATATATATATATATCTTTAGTTAGTTTGTTTTTTAAACATTGTGCCATACTTTTTATATTTTTGGTAGCTTTTTAGGAAGTTGTGACAAAGAATAACAAATAATAAAACATGTGGCGTATTAGATTTTAGGATTTTTTGGTCCTTGAATGTTATGCTGTCAATACGTGCAATACGTGTCTGAGGGTCAGTTGTACATCTTCTTTGCTGCTGGGGAAGGTGGGTATTTTTGGGGACAGTTTAAAATGAATCAAACCCTCCTCTTGCGTATGTTGTGGGTGAAAGACTCCTGAGCTTTGCTTGTAGCAAGATTCAAACACGGAACAAATCGTTGTGTCCTGTCTGGAAAAGGATACTGGATACACCTTGCACTACCGAAAGGATCGCTCCCTGGCTTTACTGGATACACCTTGCACTACCGAAAGGATCGCTCCCTGGCTTTACTGGATACACTTGCACTACCGAAAGGATCGCTCCCTGGCTTTACTGGATACACGTTGCAGTGCCGAAAGGATCGCTCCCTGGCTTTACTGGATACACCTTGCACTACCGAAAGGATCGCTCCCTGGCTTTACTGGATACACGTTGCAGTGCCGACAGGATCGCTCCCTGGCTTTACTGGATACACGTTGCAGTGCCGAAAGGATCGCTCCCTGGCTTTACAGGATACACGTTGCAGTGCCAAAAGGATCGCTCCCTGGCTTTACTGGATACACGTTGCAGTGCCGAAAGGATCGCTCCCTTGCTTTACTGGATACATGTTGCAGTGCCAAAAGGATCGCTCCCTGGCTTTACTGGATACACGTTGCAGTGCCGAAAGGATCGCTCCCTGGCTTTACTGGATACACGTTGCAGTGCCGACAGGATCGCTCCCTGGCTTTACTGGATACACGTTGCAGTGCCGAAAGGATCGCTCCCTGGCTTTACAGGATACACGTTGCAGTGCCAAAAGGATCGCTCCCTGGCTTTACTGGATACACGTTGCAGTGCCGAAAGGATCGCTCCCTGGCTTTACTGGATACACGTTGCAGTGCCGAAAGGATCGCTCCCTGGCTTTATCCTATAAAAGCCATCCTGCTGTTTTAATGCTACTGTTGTATATCTCTATTTAATGTAACGGTCATAATAAATTAAATATATTATATTTAGGGCTTCTGATAAAACACCCCCGAAAATAATAAAATGAAACTGGAGTATGGAAACAATGGAAATGTTTGCTTAATTCATGCTGACTTCACCCCTTTCCCATTTAAAAAAAAAAAAAAAACCTGCAAAAAACAAACAAAAAAACTACTACCTTTCCAAGTGCAGTTGGGCAATGTCCCTCCTTCCTGACTTGTATCTATTATTGATTTATTCTAAATACTTTAAACCCACCCCAACTACTGACTGGCAGCAAATTTTACATTTCTATTGGAGACTCCGCTTAAAATGAGATTACAATTACAAGGCTTGTTCGCGGGATTTAAAGCTATGTTACAGGTAGATAGTGAGAATTTAAAACAGAATTGCAAATTGTGGCGAAATGTAAAAAAATGCCTAGACATACAAAAACCCCAGAAGAATGTGCCCATGATCATAAGGAATTTGTTCTGTAAGACAGCAAAGGAAAGAAGGTAGAAGTACTGTCGAGTTACTACTATTGTGACAGAAAAAGTAACCGAAAACAATAATTTAGTACAGTACATAAAAAGTGAAAGCCCTGAAAAAAAACAACGATTTACATAAAACTCTAAAATAGCTACAAAAAATAAGCACCAAAAAATGAAATTAATAAAACCCGAAAAACAGAAGCCCTAATTATATTATATGTGAGTGCATTGTTAATGGTTTCGTGACTGGAGGGTATGATAGAAGTTTGAGCGAAATCCAAGCACTTATCATGTTCACTATGCAGTATTGGACAGATGGATGGACGAACATGATCAGTAAATTAGGATCCCCATTTTTTTTTAAACGATGACCCTAACTGGACTATGAGAGGCAAAAGTATGGCAACAAGGATTTTTGTACTACCTTTTTATTGGGATTAGCATACATTTCATGAACTGCGTTTTGTTGTGGTATCAACCGCAAATGTAAAAAGTGTAAAAATCTCTTTAATAGTTTCAATGGTCTCTTAAGACTTGAGGGTGCCATCTAGTGAGAGCCAAGAGAAGCACAACTGACACCATTGTGTACTGCAGGTATGAACTGTTGTAAGAGGTTTGATTTCTTCTCAAAAATAATTAATCTTCTTCAGATAAAGTCAATCAAAAATAGTTTATTCACAAATCAAAATGCAAACAGGAACAAAGCAAATCAAAAAACACATGCACCATACGCTAGACCTCAGAAGGTGTCATGTCTGAGCTGCATCAGTGTAGATGTTAGTTTCATGGCACAGAGATGTTTCTTAGCTGAGCCAAGAAATGACTTCATACAGCACAAATATACAGCTAGCTGACATAATTTCCTTGACCAAATTTAGTCTTATTTCCCTAGCATGATGTGCGACAAAGCACATTAAAAGTTATATTTGCCTTTCTTCTCGTCTTCACTTTACCAATGTCAGCAGAAACCCAGATAACAAGATAGTCACATTTAAGAACAATGCTACGAGTTTTGCTCAGTTCTCACAGGCAGCAAAGAGCTATACGAGTGCATCACAAGGTCGAACAACAAGACTGGTGATTGCAAACGGCAGATGTGCAACAGCTTACTTTTAAGAGTTTATTAACCCTGCGTTGATTCAGAGCATACATTAAACACAGGAAAATCACACGTTTCCAGGCAGTTTCAATGATTTCTCACTTCCTTCACCATTTAAATGGAAGCATAAGTAACAGGTTGTATAATGCAAAAGAACAGATGGCTGATGAAACAATAAGAGCTTGTGCAAATTAACTGGAACAATGTGTACACTGCCCCACACAAGGTGCGTGGTTATCAGAAAAAGCCTACGTGTTCCAATTGTATTGTGTGTTTATGCGTTCTGTGACACTTATCTAAAGTTATAGCATGCCACCTTTAACAAAAGTAAATGGTTTTAGAAACAGTTATTTATTTATTATTATTATTATTATTATTATTATTATTATTACTTAGCAAACACCCTTATCCAGGGCGACTTACAATTGTTATAAAATATCACATTATACATTATTTCACATTATATAGATATCACTTTTGTTTTTTGTTTTTTTTTTTCAATTGGTTTGATACTGGTTTGTATATAGGCTCAAAACAGCTTATTAAGCAGAAACAATTTATGCGAAAACAAAAGTGTTATCTGTCCGAGTTATTAAAAGCCAGTCACTCCCTACAAGGGAGTATTTGGGGCCACATGCTAAGCTAAAGAGCTACAAGGCCAGGGCAATACATAGGCAAAAATCCCTACACTGTACACAATAATAAAAAAGTTATAGTAATACACAATTCTAAACCTACAGATATACGAAAAATCCAAAGGCGATTTTGTCATTCTCTTGATGAAAGATACTGTTATTCTGTCAAAAAACATGAATTCAGGTGTCAGTTAAGTTAATAACCTTTGACGAGGAAAGTGAGGGTAGCAATTTTAAAAGAGCATTCTTCATCTCTGGAGGCCTAATTTAAAGATGAATGGTCTCAAATTTAAAGTGTAGTGTATCTCACATCACAAAATCGCCACTCAGCTGTGCATTGCAACCTCAAAAAGATGAGTGCCTTCTGTGCTATATGAATAAATAGAACAGAATACATGTTCACCACACAGAGACAGTTTTTCTCAAGGAGGCTTGACAGCAGAGCATTATCTACAGTAGCATAGTGTCTAATTGTTATTTGAATGATCCCAGTTATTTTACCTACAGTATTACAGCTCCACAATAGAAATTACTTTCCATCTACGGTGCTGCCAGTTCAGAATCCGCCTATCAATAGTGTCACACAGCCTCGCCTGTAGAGTGTCACACAGATTCTCTTGTAGTGTCATACAGCCTCTCCTGTAGAGTGTCACGCAGTCTCACCTCTTGTAGAGTGTCACACAGCCTCACCTGTAGAGTATCACACAGCCTCGCCTGTAGAGTGTCACACAGCCTCACCTGTAGAGTGTCACACAGCCTCACCTGTAGTGTCACACAACCTTGCCTCTTGTAGAATGTCACACAGCCTCACCTGTAGTGTGTCGCACAGCCTTGCCTCTTGTAGAGTGTCACACAGCCTCTCCTCCTGTAGGCATTCCTGGAGTGTGAAGGTGACCTAGTTATTGACAGCACGCTCTGGAGCTTGTGGCTGGAGATGTACTCTCTGAGATAGCGGCAGTATTCCAGTTATTGCTGTCTTACTCCCAGTGCTGTACTCAGCCTAATACTACTTACTGCACTTGAGGAATGCATGCTCATACACACAATTGTCCTCTCCTTTCCCTGTGTGTGGAAGGCCATCACACTAGCATGTTAAAAACGCAGCGCGTTGTCAGCATATATTTGATAGTTTTTTTAATGTTGTAAATTTAGCAAATTACTAAAATAAGTCAAATTCCTGGTCTTGACAAAATAACTGAGATCAAATGTTGCTCCTGCTTCCCGGTATCTAAATGGTTGTCCTCACTGAAATCAGTGACCTACACCCAGTAGGCAGCAGTTTATCTATAGGATTGTATTAGAAATATCCTTGCCAATCCTGAATAAACAAAAAAACAAGTGAAGAACCAAAATATTCTCAGCACAATAAACAGAGGATCAGTAATGATGTTAATGCAATGTTTTTAAAGCACTGGTTAGCTCTCCTATATGTATTTCTGTGTTTCCTTCCTTTAGGCTTTTCAGCGCTATTTTAGAACAAGCAACGAAAGCAGAGGGAACGAACCCGATAGGCGGGAAGGCAGCAGGATTCGATGTGAAAGCTCTCCGGGCCTTCCGAGTCCTGCGTCCTTTGAGACTGGTGTCTGGCGTTCCCAGTGAGTATTTCCAGGTTCCTCCCGGCTGTGAGGAGACGCAGTGTAAGACAGAGCAGTGAGGTGTTCAGAGGTTACAACACGGCATGGTTCCGGTCCCTGAGTGGCTCACCTGGCTGTTATTGATCGGGACAGAAGGCGTCACATTGACTGTGACACTCACCACGCTACACCTGACCCTGCTGGCCAGGTGCCCAATGAGTACGAGTGACACCCGCAGTACTCGCCTTTGTCCTGCAGGGGCCGCTAGCTTGCCATCATGTGCTGCTGAGCTCCAGGGGTGTAAAGAGGCGACTGGCTGGCCTTCAGTTCTCTTGAGCTGTTGTGAGGAGTTGCTGCAGTGGGGAAGCGTAATGCATTCTAAACTGTGGAGAAAAACTGGGGTTAAAATTACTAGACACAAATAATTGCACCTAATTCAGTTAACTTTTACCTGTAAAAAAAAAAGTGTTTTGGGAAGAATACAAACAATATAATCCCCATTTTGTCTGTTTAATGCATGAATAATTTGACCAGCTAAATAGCAATACAAGCATTAATCTGTGTAAAAGGTACAGGGGTGGAACCAGGATTTTCCTGGGGGGGGCTCAGGTTACCTGCCAAGTTGCAGAGGTCCAGAAAATACACCACACGCTCGCATATATCGCGGGGGTGGGTCCTATATAAAACCGCAATATATCGAGGGCCGCAATATAGCGAAACCCACAGAAGAAAAAAATCATAAACACTATACAATCAAACTCTTTTTATCGTGGGCCTGAGGTATTGTAAACAGGGCAGCAATACATCCAGAAACACATAGAAATAGGAGGCTAATAATACAGTACATCATTGTGTAAACATAAGCTTTTCAATTATGCAGTCTTGCTAGATGAGAACGAGATATCATGGTTTACAGTCGGGTAAAAGTAACAGATTGCACACACTACAAGTAACAGTAACGTTACGTATTATCAGTGCTTAAATTGTGCCGGGGCGGTCGGTCATATTCCCGGTACCTCTAGTTAAACATGTCATAAAATGCTTTCTTTTTAAATTCTCAACTTGTATCAATTCTGCAAGTTCTTGCATGCGCGCTAAAGAGAGACAGACCGCTGCCACGTTTGTAGCCTACATTAAATTACTTTACGATTTCAGCTTGAGTGCCTTTAAAGATGACACTGGCTGCAGCTCTGTTGTCGTTTTTTATACACAAATAAGCTTACTTGATTTGAAAAACGTTACTTGATTTGAAAAACGTCATGAACGATACAAGCAACTTCTTACACTACTTGGTTTGATTAAATGAGTAGTACACAACAACATATGAAAGTTGAACATTAATTTCAACAAAGAACAATGACAACCTTTTAATGAAAAAAATATATATTGTAGCCTTCAATAGGAACATTCAATAGGAACATTAGCCTGCCGCTATATTAAGCCAAAACAATAAAAAATAATAACAACCTGGTTTTCACTTGCCTTTTTCAATGAATATAATTTAATTAATAAAGAATAACAGCTACCTAGCCTAAATTTAATTAATCGTTTTTGTAATCTACCAGCGGATTCTGTTGCATACACATCGCTGATAAATGTGCAGACCGTGGGTCAAACCAATGTTCGTGTTTTTTTTAAATCAATGTTGTCCTTCTCGAGTCCTTTGAATGCCATTTAATTTGTTTGTTTTTTAAACAATTTGAATGCAAAACCATAACAAAACATGTATACGGCTTTTTTTAAAATGTATTTATTATTTGTCCTGCGGTTGCCACGTACTACTACGTGCAGAAAAATGATGTAGAATACTTGAATGTAAACATCTAACACTAGTACGTACAACACTAAACTAAAACAATACTAGTACGTACCATTTCAAGTAAATGTGTTATGATTTTTAATGTGCGGTTCTTAAGGACGGTATTATATTGTCATTGGTTGCGCCCGGGCACCTCTTTCTTTACAAATTAAGCACTGCCTATTATAATAAATACAAATAAATAAAACTTGTGACTTACTTGTTAGTCAGTCAGGCAGTGTACAAAGGGGTAGTTTCAGTTACCTTTCTCTGCTTGTTTTTCTTGTTCACACGGATATTGGGACAATTGATTCGCATTTGCCAACTTTTAAATCACGAACATCCAGTTGTTTAGCCCCACTTTTGACACGATCAATAGCTTTTAAGTTTCATTCTAAGACACTTTTTTATGTACTCAACAGCAACCATAGTGTTGAGCTCGAAAGAAAATTCAACCTCCAAATCAAATGTTTAACTTTCTAATAAGGCTAATTATATTAGTGTTATTTTATTTTTCGTCATATTTAATTTCAAAACGTGAAACGTGTATTTTTCTAAATTGGAAAACGTTGCTGTCACCTAAATACATGGTTTTAATTGGTTGCATTTTGTCAGCTAGTACGTGCGGTTTTCATTGGTCGCATTTGGTCAGCTGTGTAAATGGTTTCATTGGGTGGAAGGGAAGCGATGCCTGCCGCAGTCAGTGCTTCCGTACAGTACATGTATACGACTGTATCATTGCGCGGGGGGGACGGGGCTCGAGCCCAGCATACTTCTTAGAAATCCTTGCGTTTATATAGCCTTCAACAGCGTAGTGAATAACTAAATCGCCCCAGAATTCAGATAACCTCCATATTTTCTGATATAGTTTAGCTTGCCACTTAATTGCACATGGAATAGGATTACTTTATAAGGTCAATTACAAACACACAGAAAATCACCTCACACTGAGTGCTCAGACAACTGAACAAATTGAAATAAAATTATACTGAATAGCATGTCAGAATCTGTGTGACATACCCCTCATATTTGATATCTGCAATTATGTATTTTTTCTTTGTCTCGTTTTCAGATATACAATTTACCCCCGCCCAATACAGTATAGCAAATTTGTCAACCTCTCCTATCTTAGTAAGGCAGTAACATCACTCCAAGAATCCGTGCCTAATGGTAGCTTACCTCATTCAGCCAATCAAAATCATAAATGCTCAAACTACTAACCTGTCGTCTGTGAAGGTGATGCCTGGAGGCAGAGTTGAGGGAGTCACTATTCAAAATATTCTGTAAATGATTTTTATAGAAGAAATGTTAAGCACAAGTAGAAGCTGACAGGATTGTTAGGTAGTGTTGCAAGGCAAGGTCATTCCAGTCCAAGCGGACTAAATTCTGGGGAGGTGTTTCCTCTATTTGTGGTTGAGGATGAGACGTAACCACACATGATGGAGAAAAAGGTTCCATGGTGGATGTTGTGTGCATGAAAAGAAGATCAGTGAACTCATGCAGCCCCACATTGTGAGAACAAGTCTGAAGTTAAGAATGCAGAGAATGAGCTAATAGAGGAGTTGTGTCAGTATCATTTATTTATTTATTTTTCGCAAAACGGAGGCAAACACACGCGTCCTCCAAAACGTGCCATGTCAAGCCGTCTTTTTTCGCACTGTAGGTCCACAGCGAAGCAACCAGACCCTGAACCCTCCCTACCCGGGCGGCGCTCGACCAATTGTGCGCCGCTCCTGGGAACTCCGGTCATGGTCGGCAAATGACATAGCCTGGATACGAACCAGTGATCTCCAGGCTATTGGGAGCATCCTGCACTTTACGCGCAGCGTCTTTACTGGATGCGCCACTCGGGAGCCCCTGTGTCAGTATGATTTGAATGCTTGTTACAAAGGCTTTCCAACCAAAAATAATGAATTGACTTTCTGTAAGTCATTGATGTAAGGAATCGAGCAACCCACTTAGTCCCCTTGAGCTGGAAGGACACATGTAGGTCTGGGCAGTTTTTAAATGTTGTGCGCTATGGTGTGGCGATCATCATGTATAAACTCCCATTGCATGGTGATATGTTACCTGCAGGAATAACGAATTGGTGTCTTTCAGGTCTTCAGGTAGTATTGAACTCCATCATTAAGGCCATGGTGCCCCTACTGCACATCGCCTTGCTGGTGCTGTTTGTAATCATCATCTACGCCATCATAGGACTGGAACTTTTCATGGGCAAGATGCACAGGACCTGCATGTTCTTCAGAGATGGCCTAACAGGTAATTCCTCTTTTCAGTTCTTTCCAGCCACATGGTGTGTTTACCAGATTCTTCCACCCTGTAGGCTTGTGTCCATTCATCAATGAAGGCTAAGTCTAACTTTTGATCTGATCTCTCTGTAACCCAGAAAAGGACCAGTATGAAAATGTTTTAAGTATCTGCATTTTTGGATAGCTTTAGATTTAAAGAAATGAATGTCCATAGAGATCACACACTAAAACAGTAAAACTAGTTAAGAGGGATAGGGAAGAGTGACTCATTATGAAAGTGTTTAGAGTGGATAAAGTTGCATTTGTATAGTTTTGTGGCTGTATTGGTTCTTATCAGTGATTGGATATTAAATAAATTACAAGTCATACACAGTAGTTCCTATTGATTATGGGTCCACTTAAATGCATTCTTGGTCTGGGCACCAAAAGTATTTTGTATCTGTATAATATCCCAAAATATATTAAAAGAGGTGAGAGGCTGTATTCAAAGAGATGCAAGGCTGTATTCAAAGAGATGCGAGGCTGTATTCAAAGAGATGCGAGACTATTCAAAGAGATGCAAGGCTGTATTCAAAGAGATGCGAGACTATTCAAAGAGATGCGAGGCTGTATTCAAAGAGATGCGAGACTATTCAAAGAGATGCGAGTCTGTATTCAAAGAGATGCGTGACTGTATTCAAAGAGATGCGAGGCTGTATTCAAAGAGATGCAAGACTCTATTCAAAGAGATGCGAGGCTGTATTCAAAGAGTTGCGAGGCTGTATTCAAAGAGATGCGTGACTGTATTCAAAGAGATGCGAGGCTGTATTCAAAGAGATGCAAGACTCTATTCAAAGAGATGCGAGGCTGTATTCAAAGAGTTGCGAGGCTGTATTCAAAGAGATGCGAGACTATTCAAAGAGATGCAAGGCTGTATTCAAAGAGATGCGAGGCTGTATTCAAAGAGATGCAAGGCTGTATTCAAAGAGATGCAAGACTATTCAAAGAGATGTGAGACTGTATTTATAGAGATGCGAGGCTGTATTCAAAGAGATGCAAGACTATTCAAAGAGATGCAAGGCTGTATTCAAAGAGATGCGAGACTGTTCAAAGAGATACGAGGCTGTATTCAAAGAGATGCAAGGCTGTATTCAAAGAGATGCAAGGCTGTATTTATAGAGATGCAAGACTATTCAAAGAGATGCGAGGCTGTAGTCAAAGAGATGCAAGACTATTCAAAGAGATGCAAGACTATTTAAAGGCCTCTCATTCTTGCTCCTTTTCCTTCTGTGAGCTTTTTTATCTGTCTGTTTTTTTTCTCAATATTAGCTGACATATGACTGATACTGTATAGCAGTACTTTATGCGATTCTGTCTTTAGCAGTGGGTAAAGAACTGGCTGAGGCAAGAAAAGTATGATTAAAGGCCAGTTCATCCGCATTGTTAGAGCCAAAGATTTGCAAATGATGATGTATTATCACAGTGGACAGTTACTATTTGTCACTTAAAGCATGCTTTTCAAACCCCACTCTTCCACCATCACCAACATTCCTCCCAGAGATAGCATTGCGTTCAAAGTTATCAATCAAACCGGGATTGTTTAACTTCACTATTTATCATGCAGTGGAACTAGAAGGAACTACAGTATCCGCCAGCACCTCTATGTGTTTATGCTTTATTTAGTGACAGTCAACAGCCACAGCTTTCCTTTCATAGGCCGGGATACAGGCACCAGCAGGGGTCCTATGATCCCACTGTATTGAGATTAAAGTGCCATTGTGGCGGTGTGTAATACTAATCAAAGCACTGCACTCTGCCTGTTTAAAACTCCTAGAAACTATGACACGAGTTTTGCTCTTAGTCCCATGGATTGTGCTAGAGAGGAGCAGGATAGCATCAGCAATGTTAGCTCATCAAAGCTCATTGTAGTCGGTCAGTTTCACCATTTACTGTAGTGTCACATGTGTGTACACAGTCACTGCCAGCATTCGAATGATGACTTTTTCGGAAATGTGTGTCTGCGTATAGTTTTACATCAGATCAACCCTAGAATTAAATCTTACTCATGCACCACTATCCTTATAACAGATTTAACAGACATACCAAGAGAACATGGTAATACCGTGCCGTTGGGTCTCTGTGGGTGTATGCAGGTGTTCTGGCTACCCCTCATGGTAATAATGTGCCACTGGATCTCTGTGGGTGTATGCAGGTGTCCTGGCTACCCCTCATGGTACTACTGTCCTGCTGGGTCTCTCTGTGGGTTTATGCAGGTGTCCTGGCAACCCCTCATGGTAATACTGTGCTGCTGGGTCTCTATGGGTGTATGCAGGTGTCCTGGCTAACCCTCATGGTAATACTGTGCTGTTGGGTCTCTTGCAGGAATGGCTGCAGAGGAGAAGCCGGCCCCCTGTGCCCCGGACACAGCACATGGGCGGCACTGTAAAAACACCACCAAATGCGAGATGGGCTGGGTGGGGCCCAACGATGGCATCAGCAACTTCGATAACTTCGCCTTCGCCATGCTCACCGTCTTTCAGTGCATCACCATGGAGGGCTGGACCGACGTGCTCTACGACGTGAGTGAGCATCCCTGCCCTGTTTGTGACCTCTGAAACACAACAAGCCAGCCAGATTACTGATCGGGGTAGAGAACTCAGGGTTCTGAGAGCCAACAAGAGCAGCACAGTACAGTTTAGAGAACTGAATACTGGGAATCTGAGAGCCAACAAGTGCAGCACAGTACAGTATAGTATAGAGAACTGGGTACTGGGGATCTGAGAGTCAACAAGTGCAGCACAGTACAGTTTAGAGAACTGAATAATGGGAATCTGAGAGCCAACAAGCGCAGCACAGTACAGTTTAGAGAACTGAGTACTGGGGATCTGAGAGCCAACAAACTTAATACAGTACAGTATAGAGAACTCAGTACTGGAGACCTGAGAGCCAACAAACTTAATACAGTACAGTATAGAGAACTCAGTACTGGAGACCTGAGAGCCAACAAACTAAATGCAGTATAGCATATAGACATAACTGGGGATAGGAAAGGCAACAAACTCAATACAGAGTAGCATAGAGAACTCAGTACTGCCGATATGAAAGACAACAAACTAAATTAATACACACAACTCAGTAATGGGAATCTGAGAGAGTGTGGATTCAATGCAATATATTTTAAATTCCATACAGAGAACTCAGTGGTGGTGTCTGAAAACCGGTAAATGCAATACAGTATAGAGACCTGTATATGCCTATATATACAATATATCCTACTTTGTTGTCTTTCCTCTGAGGCTGAAAGTAGTTTGAAATAAATTCTCCTGTCTAATTCAATCTATTGTGACTGCAAGCGGCTTCTGTTAAGTACAACCAATATAACACGGTTATTTGCTAACCCTAATCTAACATTCTTTACAATTCCAATGATAAATAATTGATCAGGATCAGACTCAAATGTAGCTTAAACGCATGCATAAATACACACAGTGTTAATATTTAATGACAGAAAGCCATTAATGGATTGCCCCTATGTTAATACGAATATTACACTACTGTTGAGTTAAAATACAGTGTGGGTCGAAAATCACTTGACTATATGCCTGGAGGATAAAAGCAATGAGCAGTGAAGCTGAACAGGTAGCAATAAACCATGGTGGCCAATATGCTTGATACCATGCAATCTTGTGCCAAAGGGCGTTTACAGGGGCTGAATGTGCCGACAACAAGTGTCTATATTTCTTTCTATTCTGACACTGAAGTGTGACTATGCTCAATGAACAACCGTAGTAGAGAGAGAAGACAGGGATATTGGAGGTTCAAGATGTGTAACTTGTATCTATTGTGCTAGGTTACATTATTCGCTAAAGTAATACAAGCTGCTGTTTTATATAGAGTACGTAAGAGCCTCTACATATGATAGGGCTAAGCAAGCACTGTACATTAATTATCCCATCATCTTCACCAAGATCTACTTTTGCACCCGACAGTACTAGGTTGCATTGTTCTAAAGAACTTGCTTTTCTTCTCCACAATTCCAGCCATTAATCATGTGACTTTAGAACCACCCACTTTTGCTGCTGGCTCCATCTTATACATGCGCCTTTGCACACAAAAACAACTCAGGACCTCTTACAACCAACCAAAATGTGCCAAAGATGAGTTCAGTCTGTCTGGAGCCAACACCTTCTGAAGAAAAATAGAACTGAGTGTTGAGCATCTTAGAGCCAGAATGATTAACTATTAATTATTGGAGAAACAGCATTTCAATAAAGACAACTACAGGGTATTTGTGCCAAAAAACCAATAAAGATAACCAATTACTGGAGATCATAGACCTAGCACATTCAAAACAGAAAGCTCAGGAAGAAAGATGCAGTGTTCAACAGCAGATTCAATACAAAACACATCTCAGAAGTGGAAATTCCATCGTCAGCTTAGTGTAGTTAGGGTGGAAGAGGGGGTTCTACATTGCCTGTTCGAAAAGGGCTGATCTGAGTGTCTCTAATGACAATGTCATTACTTGTCATTACTAAGTGAAGTATAGTTACAAAACATGCAAGTGTAAAGGACGGAGGCTGGGTGTGAACCGGCGACCCAGCACACTGCAAGTGAGTGTCTTAACCACAATGCAAAAGAGCAGAGCTCCTCTGGATTCGAGGTCATAGAGCTTTTAACCTCATCTCAACTAACTGACAGGGGGCAGAATGTGTCATGGCAGTGTATCTATCACACAACATTGCCCGTTAACACCAGCAGCTGCCAACTTTCTTTCATTTTGTAATTAAACATGTTTTTGCATTGTAACTACACAACCATATGTATAATTACTGTGTTACTACAATGCAAACATATAGTGTGATTTCGGGCACATCACCTGTTTGGATTGTTTTTTTTAAATAAAAATGGGATTATCCGTTTCGTTATAGATCAATAGCATTAAACCTGGAGCTGAGAATTGTAAATCTTAATTTATTTTATTTTTTAAGATTGTTGTGGAGTTTAGAATAGTACATTGTGTTATCTTTGTGCATTTAATGTATACTGACCCCCAGATCAGCCCTGGTATGAATAAATACACTGGAGCCGAGGAGGGAAGGGTTAGCTACAGTATACTATAGCACTCTGTGATCCACACAGATGGCAGCAGGGCTAGAATACACTGGTGTGAAGTTATCTACGGTTTTAAGGTAACATAAATGAGTACAGCTGCAAACTTGCTTCTTATGGAGCAGAGATATTATACCTTGGCTAATTTACTCTAATTAAACCTTCAAAACCTTGGAATTCAAATGTTTCATTGGAAAAGCTTGATCATGAATACATACCTTCAATGAATGAAAGAGTGCCATTGCCACTTTACTGCTAGTGTGATAAGCAAGGTAACTGAGAGTTTAAAACTGTAGTTAGCACTGCTTTAAACAGAGACTGCCCTGGCACTGTCAGCTTTTCCTCACTGTCCTACTTTCTGCTCTGCTGCTGCTCGCTTTGTCTGCGGCTCACTCTAAAACCAGGCTACAGGTTTAAAAAAAAAAAAAAAACTCCTTTCGGCCGGCTGGATAATTGCCTGAAGATTTTCTTTCCTGTCATGCGTATAGCATGGATTTGTGAAAAGTGAATCCGTTTGGGAACACCAATGTGCCTACAGCTGTAAACAGAGCGCCGGGGGCACGGTGGTCAAAGTACTCCAGGCTTGACAACAGTTTCTTTATTTTTTTCCTATGGCAGCCCTTCTTGCAGAAAGGGGTGCCAATAGATTTAGCTTTAAATCACTGAATCACAGCATGCAGGAGTTTAGCTCCTCCTCCTGTCTACAGTGTCTAAATCACACAGATGCAAAAATCCTGGTTTAAATACTTTACCCAGCCATAAACTTGCATGCATGGATGTAAATGGCACTATACTATCCACCCCCCTGTGTTCCCCTCCAGGTATTCAGCCAGAAATACTGTATTTATTATGGGCTTTTTTACTAGTTTACTTTAGCATTATGAGATGTGACAAATATTAAAAAGGTGACATTATTTGAAGATTGCGCTCACATTGTAAAATGACCTGAAACTAAGTGTGGGCCTACATACAGTAGGATTCGATGCACAAGCAAAAAAAAAATAGGAATATGGCATAAGATAAGGTCATTTCTGCAAATATACCCGATGGTAGTTAAGATGAAACAGCTTAGCAAATATTTCTACTTTGACTGTCATAGACTTGTTCTTTGAATTATAAAAGCTAATATTTTTTAAACCTGTTGTCAGTAGTATAAGAAAGATACAATAGCAAGATGGAATTCATGAAAAACAAACATACAGTATATAGCGTGTATTAAATAAAGCTGTGGTCGCACAGGCCTCACTTACAGTATCCCTGAGGTAATATAATGGATCCCGCAGTCTTTTTAATGTGCCTGCTTGTTTGCAGACATTAAAAGGCCTATTTTTACATTTCTAAAGGAACAATGCGTTGAATTGTGAAGGCCGTGCCATTAAGCTGCTCAATAAAGCTTGCATAACATTACCTTAATAGAAACATGTCGTAGCTGAAAGGGAGACCACACTAACACTTGAGCCTGAAGAACGTGGCAGAATGATTCTTTTCATGGGTGATCAAGTATGTGAAAATGATAGTATGAGAGAACATAAAAGGAGACTTAACATTGAATAGGACGGCTTGTTTGTTGCATCGGGCATAGCTGAGAAAAGAGCACAATGAGATGGCCTGGAAGGAATTGAAAGCAGCGCTACTAACATTCTGCAGAGTAGGTAAAAAAGCTTTGCAAGGTTCTCAGTGGATAGTGGGCTTTGTGAACTACATATTGTATAGCTGCTTTCAAAACATATTGTTAGAGATTGTTGTTCAAAATCCATTTTCATTAATTAAATCAGCTTCCATTAAACCTTTTTCAAATGTTTTACAGAGGATAAGGACTGTGCTTCAGACATCACGTCCATTGAAATCAGCATGCTTCTTTTAGCTTGGCCTGACACTTCCGCCTCACTGTCTCTTTCTCTCTCTTTCAATCTTCCTTCCATCTTTCCAGATGCAGGACGCTATGGGCTATGAGCTCCCTTGGGTCTATTTTGTCAGTCTGGTTATCTTCGGATCCTTTTTCGTTCTAAATCTGGTTCTGGGGGTGTTGAGCGGGTAAGAATGCTTGTGCTGATCATCACCAGAGCCCAGAGAGCAAGACTCTGTGTCGGTGGGGAGGAGGGGGTTAAGAGAGGTGTACCCTAAAAATGATTTGGAGGGAGGGAAAGGATTTTGTAGAGGAGTACAATTTACAAGTATGCAGACGATTGTTGGCCCCATTTCTGTAAAAACTATTGAATTTAATTTCCAGTTGTATTAAATTAACATAGTTTCATCCTTGCATAAACATACAAACAAAACTTGGGACGAAACTTGGTCCCATCTTTTGCTGGACCTTCCCTGTCCATCTGTGTTGTAAACTGGTTAGATCTCAAAATCCGATCCTCTCCACCCAACCAGTAAGGCTGCCTCTGACAACACCATGCCTGTGCTCAGAGCCAGCCTGTGCGAGAGGCAGTCTGTGCGAGAGCCAGCCTGTGCGAGAGGCATCCTTGGTGAGAGGCAGTTTTTCGCAGAGTCTTGCTGAACTGAGGCGCTGGGGGATACCCACTAATTATCCCTCCGTCTTTCCAGGTCAATGATGCCGTAGGAAATGTGTGGCCCTGGATCTATTTTATTACACTTATCATCATAGGCTCATTTTTTGTTCTTAACTTGGTTCTTGGTGTGCTGAGTGGGTAAGCGGCAATTTTATTTTTATTTTATTTGACACTTCTCCCTCCTGTCTCTTCAATGAAAATGCAATTTACAAAGATGTTTCAGGCGTATTGGTTCCATAATGGCTGGGGAATGTATAAACCCATTTGTAAGAACATTCGTTCCATTTCAATGAAATAAATATTCCGCTGTTATTAGTATTAGCATAAGTATTACTATACCTACATACTTTTCAATATGGAAAGACATACAAAAATGAATACATGCTTCCAGCCCACTTCTTGTATGATCGTGGTATTAATATGCACTAAGCATATACAGTACTAATGCCTACTGTATACAAATATGCATGTTCATGCAAGAACAATAATTACAATTTCATCACTATAGCAACACTGTGTTGTCATTTCTAGTCTAGTTTTCATACAGGGGCAGATGGCAGACTCCCCACCAATACTATAAGTAACATATATGTACATATATGTTACATACAGAATAGATTACTTGCACTTTCTTCATACATGTTACAGGTTGTGAAGCAGGTCCATAATTCTCAGCAACCTATTTTATGACCTCACCACCAGAATCTGGAA
This sequence comes from Acipenser oxyrinchus oxyrinchus, assembly GCA_030684275.1. NCBI lineage: Eukaryota > Metazoa > Chordata > Actinopteri > Acipenseriformes > Acipenseridae > Acipenser > Acipenser oxyrinchus. Next base: position 23,685,990 of record CM060254.1, read on the forward strand.
ATAAAAACAGACATGCCGGCACCACACTAAAGAGCTGCCAGAGAAAAAGTGATGCTATCATTTCATAATATATAGTAGACCCTGTTATGAATGTGACACAGCCCTCTGAAATGTCTTTGTGTCAGATGGCGTATAGTTTGTATCAGAAATTAAAATGAGCTTTACAGTTACATTTTTCATATTTTAAACATTAATAAAAATATAGGGTGCTGATTTTCACTCACTCCCAGTAAGTACTGACCTCTTGTTGAATGGATATCAGCTAGTATCTTACAGCACCCTATATATGAAATAATTGTAGCTAACAAAATAGTTCTATACATTGTCTCTGCCATGCACATCCATTCATTGTGTAAGTGTCAAATGTGCCATTTTGAAAGAAGCCTGTTTAGATTTTAGACTTGCACCTACTGGGTCATTTCATATAGAGGCTGAAATTGTCCCCACCCCTTCACTGGCTTCTTTCCTATCAATAACCAATCAACTGCTTCCCCTATTGACTGACATGTTTTCAGCCTGTAACATGCTTTGACCCTGAAGACACTGTTGAAGTGAAAGAACCAAGGAGGTAAGGCAGTAACAGACTTCCTGGAAAACGTAGTGTAGTACCAACTGTCTGTTTTAAAATGAAAATGCATGTTTCTTTAAAAACAAACTGCACATTTGAGACCTATGTAGCTAATAGATATCCAAAATGGGTACGATTAGTGAAATTATCTTGTTAGCTACAATGACTGTAATGTAAGTGTGGGTGCTGCTGTGGTGCCTCTGCACTGTAAGCCATGGCTGAGCTGCTCCTGTGTGTTCCGTCAGAGAGTTCTCGAAGGAGCGTGAGAAGGCCAAGGCGCGCAGGAGACTTCCAGAAGCTGAGAGAGAAGCAGCAGTTGGAGGAGGATCTGAAGGGGTACCTGGACTGGATCACCCAGGCAGAGGACATCGACCCTGAGAACGAGGAGGAGGGGCTGGACGAGGAGAAGCCACGCCGTGAGTACAACCTGGGCAATGATAGAAATGACCAGTTTATTTATTGGGAATGTCTTTCATGAAATCAATATTTACTTTACAGAAGATGCATGCACCTCCAGTTATATGTCTGTAATGACTATATGGGAAAGGGGATGCTGAGAACCCTTTTTAAGCTTGGGTAACCCTGTGGTTGTAGCTGGTTTCATGTCTGTAAAACTCCGTTGTACCCCAGATACAAAACCAACCTCATTTTTGTAAGAGGTATGAAACTACAGGAGGGGAATCAGAGTGATGCCAACAACAGGCAAGGGTTAACTCACCCTGGGGGAAATTCACTAAGACCTTTAATCCAATGTGTCATTAGCACCTTTTTATCTTAAAGGAGAAAGATTCCAAATTCAAAATAAACAACTTATTTGACTTGCATTGTTCATTTCTAGTTCTTTAACTAATTAAACAAGTTTCTAATGGCAATTTGGAGTAAAATGCTTTGTAAATGCCCCCAGACTGATCCACTTGCATTTTTGGAAAATAGTGTTTCAAATTGTGACCTCAGTGCCATTATATGTTAACTTATAATCATTATTTAACATGTAAAACTTGCAGTGGAGATACTGTTTTATATACGTTTTCTGTCATAGGTGAATGTTTGAATGTGTCTGTAAAAGCTTGTGATTCTCATTAACTTTGAATGATTTGTTGGATTGGCCTGTAAGTGTGTATTTGCCTTTAAAATGGCTAAGCCACCCACCCACGGGTTATAAATAGGTGTATGAAGATGATCATTTGTGAGCGCATGATTGCTATTCTAGTTTGAAATAGAGACTGTGTTCTGTGACAGCATTTACCCTTCACCTGTGTTCTGTGACAGCATTTACCCTTCACCTGTGTCGTGTGACTGCATTTACCCTTCACCTGTGTCATGTGACAGCATTTACCCTTCACCTGTGTTCTGTGACAGCATTTACCCTTCACCTGTGTTCTGTGACAGCATTTACCCTTCACCTGTGTCGTGTGAAATAATAATTTACTCATTGTATACAATCAATGTTGCTTCAGTTCATTGTCAGTTAGTCTAATTATTCCAGTGTTATGTTTTGTTAAAGGCTAATTGTATCAGTTCACATGTAAACCCCTGTCTGTTATGATGTAAGATTGCATTTTCTGAAGCACTTTGAGCAAAAGCACGAACCTCAAATGGCAGCTGAGCAGTTCTGTTACCCGAAGTAGACCCGAAGACTTATATCGTACAGAAGAATGTCTTATACCTCATAGACATTGAGAAGCCTGTTTTTTCAAAACATTTGTCTACATGAGCCTAAAAAATGGCATGCACCTATTGTATTATCTACTGTTGAATTTGTTACTGAACGGTTATACATGGCCCCGCCTCTGGGATATAATGGACGTACATACTGTACAGCATGTCAGATTCTCTAGTTTTGCATCGATCTAGAGAACTGCTTTTCTGGTTCTGATGAAAGTCCATATTTAGCTCAGGCTATTGAGTGTATCATAATCTCGGGGTGTGTATAAGGAAGGACTCTGTCTGTCTGTATGTCACTCTTGCATTCTTACATAGCTCTAGAGGGATCTGCAGTTTTAATTATGAAGAACCTTGAAAAGGACTCTGTTTAGCACAAGTTATTAGAAGTATCACAATCTAGTAAATAGAGGATTACCAGTTACAGAAACTCTCTTCTTGTTTCACGTCATATTGTGAGATCCAGCCTCTGTGCAGTATTCCAGTAGTTTTCTGAAAAGCTGATTTTTTATTAGTTTAGGTTTGCAGGTGCTGTATAACTGTACACCTTTTTGAATATTTTAATTATTTAAGCAATAAAGAGCACTTGGGTGCATGTGTTCTAGCTTTGACCCAACCATCGAGGGTTGTGTAACATTCTGCTGTTACGCATACTGCTGACCCCTGCTGGTGAGATAATATCACAGGAGCTCCAGGTGGTTGTGCCGTGGTTATTAAAAGGAAAACTGCCCAGCTTAAGTGGAATTATCTCCTCCTGTGTATCAGCAAAATTGCTAAAGTAAATTAAGAAATTACATTTAATTTTAGTATGTGGCTCCATTCCACTGTGCTTCTAGACAACAAGCCCAGTGCATTCCTGTTTTCACCAGTAAAAGTAGGGTTGGAAAAATTATCTTTAAAAAGTAATCCATTACAGTTACAGTAAAGTTACTTAAACAAAGTTGTAACTAGTTACATTAACTTAATACTTTGAAAAACAATTAACTACAGTTACGGTTACAAATAGTTAATTCTCTGGCACTGTTTACATTTTACAGAGATATTTGTTTTCCATGTTAAGCATCAGCCATAGTACTTTTTTAAAATGTAACTAAAAGTTACTGAAAAACATAATCAGATTACAGTAATGTATTACATGTAATGCCTTACTGCCCAACACTGAGCAGCAGTCAAGCAAGATTTAATAAAGCAGAAACGTTCAGGGCCATATTCACAAAGCATGTACCACCAAGTTTGTGTAAACATCTTACAAATGTGCAAACATCTTACAAATGTTGCAGAACTAGGAAGAAACAAGTAAGGTGTGTGTAGGAACTCTTTAAATAAAATACAAATAAAACAGTGAAGGTAATGCATTGTGTCAGTCTTGAATATATACAGTATGTATATTCTGTCTGGAATTATGAACACTTCTGAATTAGGCACTCTGACCTTGTAGTTTACCAGTCAAAGTCCATACAGACACATTTGGCAGCACTCTCAACACATCCTTTTAACTGAAAACAACGTCCTTACTTCTGCAGTGTCTGTAGTTTTGCACATGGTGGGTCACTCCAGTCACTTCTCCTGAGCTGGGAGCTGCTGCTGCAGCAGTGGCTCTGTGGAGTATGATGGTTGTAGCACCTGGGGCCCCGCCCCCACAAATGCATCACAGCGCACCACTGACTCGGAAACAGTAGCGCCAGGGGAGTCGGAGCCGTCTTGGCTGCGGGACTTGGGGGGCCATCTTGTTGCGTGAGCAAAGGCAAAAGAAACAGGCTGTGCAAAGCACTGTTGTAGTACCAGAAATTTGTTTTGCTCTAGAGCGTGATTCACCATGGCCGTCTCTCATTGTAATACTAAACAGATTTTCATTAAGGGGCTGGGCAGGCTTGTCTGTGGAGATTTGCATTGCTAGCGTGTTCCTAAACAGAGGGTCACTCAGGTTTGAAACCATAAATTATTAAACAGAGGATCACTCAGGTTTGTTTGAATGTATGAATTGATTAGTACAGATTTTTTTACCTCGTTATTCCTGTAGCTTCTCTGCTCCACAGCATGACTCTCTTGTACGGCTCTCTTGTACAGTGCTGCAGAGTCTGAGGTTCGAGCCCAGCCTTCATCTGTGCATTTGGTTTCCTGGCCCTGACAGTCTCTCACAGAGTCTGGTAGGAACCACTTGCACCTGCTGTTACACATAAATTATGATGCACAAAAGATGCTGGCTAGTTGACACTGGGAAGTCCTGATGCATTAGTCTTGGTGGATTCTCTTCCCTACTTTTAATAAACACTGTAAACCACCAAAGTCGGTTACAAAAAGACCAGAGAACAGTAATTAAAATATTCCAATCAAAACATAGTACACACAGGTTGTTTTTCAGTGTTTTATTATTATTTAGCAGGCACTTTTTTACAAACCAAATTACAGTGACTTGGGGGTGAAGTATGCATCACAACTGCTGCTGCAGAGTCACTTACAATAGGACCTTGGTTTTATGTCTCACCCTAAGGAGGTTAAGTGACTTGCTCAGGGTCACGCACAGTCAGTGAGTGTCTTGAATTGAAACAGGAACCTCCTAGTAACAAGCCCCTTTCTTTAACCACTGGACCACCAAGCCTCCTATTGAAATACAATGTGTGGTGTCAGGTCTGGTAAATCGTGGTGAGGAAACAGTTTCAGGCCCATCTCTGCCATTTCCTCCTGTGGCAACCAAAGCAGAAAATTAATTGGGGAAACTTTAGCAACATTGTCCAATATAATTGGACCAGTACAGGCACTGGCAGATGCAAATCTCATATAATTAAGCAAAAAAACAAGGACAAGGAAATAGCAGCCAAGTGGATAAAATCAGACTGCTTAGTCTAGGTTTTTATACCAGCGAGACAGATGGTTGTATCTCAACGTGCACTCCACGTGCCCTTACAGTGTAGCTATTGTGTGCCAAGTGCTTTTGGAGTTTCCTTTTTTGAAAAGTTAGTTGTGCTGCATCCACTCTGAGTTTGTCTTGAATGGGAACAAAGACTGGTGATATATCATGAGATAATTGAGTGAGCGGTAGAATAAAGAACTGAGAGGCAGCAAGGCCTCTCAGTTCTTCATGTAGAACATGAAGTCATTAATCAGCCACTGGCAAAGGGCTCTATTCCAATTATACTGATGTTTTAAAAAAGAATAATAAAAACAGCTGTTAGAAGGTACTGTTAAACATTTCAAGGTGGCTGCTCACGCTATGGGAGCAAAGTGGCTGTTTCTGCGTACTGATGATTCTAAATAGACATTGTTTGTGACAATGCAACTGCACTTGTACTTTGTGATTTTAGGATCAAGGTTGTCCGAAAGTTCTGAGGTACATAATCACCCATGAACCAGAGAGCTCAGAGAGAGAAAGAAAGAAATAAGTATTGATCATATGCTTGCCGAAGTGGCAGCCTTGTATCTCACTGTGGGTGAATGGCACTTGTTTCTCATCCAGCAATTAACTGAAGGGTTAGCTGGCTCCTTTTCATCACCACTAGGGATGGATGAAAGCCCCTTGAGGGGAGAGTTGGGCTGTGGTGCATTTATATAGGACTATTTGAGGCAGTGACTTTAAATTTGTAGGTGGTGACTTCCAATATGGCTGCCATATTGAGATAATCTGGCTCTTTGGGTTTATGCATGATAGAAACAGTCCTGGCCGTTTGTTATCCTCATCCCTGTATTAAAGCTACAGTAGATGTCGTATCTCAGAGGGGCTCATTATACAACACTGTAGTCGCTTTATTAATGTTGGGGCTTTATAAATGAACAATGTCAGCAGGTACACCAATGTGTCTAAAATACCAAAGTACAGTAATGCACATATACTATACAAAGAAAATCTGAGAGAATGATTGCAAAACAAAGCACTGTAATACAGTGTTTGGAAATGTGCTTTCTCAGTCCGTGCTAAAGAAATTCAACACACACACACACACACACACACACACACACACACACACACACACACACACACACACACGTTTGCATTCCTACAGGTAGTGGACAAAAAAATGGAAACACCTGGGTAAATGAGGGACTGTGGCAGGCTGGCTCGCAGTGGTGAGATTGATGACGTCACGGACCAGGAAGTAACTGAATCACAAACAGTGGATGGGCGGGTGAAGCTGAATGCTATGGCATTCAGCGTATTTATTAATAATTAAACAAAAACAAAAGATTTAAACCAAACACAAAACAAAAAGGCACAAGGGCCAAACGAATAAACAAACACTGTTTAGCAGTCGTTTTTTAAATGTTATGTTTCCTCGCTCTCGGTCTCGCTCTCGCTCTCGCTCTCGCTCTCGCTCTCTCCCCGTACTCTCCTCTGTACACTCAACACCCCAGAACGGACAACTGCTGGTTCTTATACTCTGGCCGAGGGGTTAACTAGTTGTTAATTATCTTATTACCCCTCGGCCAGAGTCTGCACGCATTTGGTAAGGATGCATGACTGTCAGCTAGTTAAATAATCAGTAGCTGATCAGTCATGCATCCTCATGAAGTTTTTAAATATAAATATAAAAAACAATAACAAAAGACGCGGCGCTTTTATCCGCGCCGCAAACAAATACAAATAATAATAAATAGAGGCGGGACACTCCGCCACACATGCCCCCTTGTGCGCAGCACACATGGCCTTTCGGCCACCTCCCCCTTATTCCCTAAAGTCCCGGCTAGCAGTCCGGCGCAGGAACAGGGGCAGCAACGGGCCAAGGTGGCGGCCACGGTGGGATGTCCTCCTCCCACCCCAACAACTGTAGCGTCCCAGTGGACCACGCACAGGCGGCTCCTCTGGCCAGAAAAATTTTGGGGGTGGTCTCCAGACCTGCCCCCCTTCTTCATGGCGGCAGCTCCCCTCCGTGGGGCTCCGGCCACCCTCTCCTGCAGCGAAATTGCTGCGGGGAGCTGGTCTCCTGACCTCCCCCTTCTTCATGGCTGGCAGCTGCCCTTCATGGGGCTCCAGCCACAGTATTTCCTGCCGAAAGTGCGGCTGGGGAGCTGGTCTTCTGACCTTCCCCCACTTCTTCGTGGCGGCAGCTGCCCTTCATGGGGTTCCAGCCATAATATTTCCTGCCTTGAAAGTGCGGCTGGGGAGCTGGTCTCCTGACCTCCCCCCTTTTCTGTGGTCGGCAGCTCCCCTTCATGGGGCTCCAGCCACAGTATTTCCTGCCGCATGGCAGGACTGGTAGCGACCCCAGGCAAAACAGGACCCTCGGGAGGCGAAGGTAGCAGCTGCAGACCTTGGCAGGCAACGGCAGCAGCAGCGGACCCTCGGGAGGCGGCGGCAGCAGCAGCGGACCCTCGGGAGGCAGCGGCAGCAGCAGCAGTAGCGGACCCTCGGGCGAACTTCGGGAGGAGCCCCTGGCCATGGAGGCGGCAGCGGGAGCTCCACTTCTCCCTCGTTCCCTGTAACTGGTGGCTCTCCAGGCGTGCGGAGCAACAGGCAGCCCAGGCGATGCGGAGCAACAGGCATCCTTGGGCGGTGCGACGCAGGCATCCTTGGGCGGTGCGAAGCAGGCATCCTTGGGCGGTGCGAAGCAGGGCAAGAGCAGTCCTTCCAATGACGGTGATTGTGGAACCAGCAGGTATTCCCCCTCTGCTGGTGGACGTGGGAGGGGAAAGCAATCCTCCCACAGCAGTTGAGGCGGAACCAGCAGGAATTCACCCTCTGCTGGTGGAGCTGGGAGGGGCAAGCAGTCCTCCCACGGCGATTGAGGCGGAACCAGCAGGTATTCACCCTCTGCTGGTGGAGGTGGGAGGGGTAAGCAGTCCTCCCACGGCGATTGAGGCGGAACCAGCAGGTATTCACCCTCTGCTGGTGGAGGTGGGAGGGGTAAGCAGTCCTCCCACGGCGCTTGAGACGGAACCAGCAGGCATTCACCCTCTGCTGGTGGAGGTGGGAGGGGCAAGCAGTCCTCCCACGGCGGTTGAGCCGGAACCAGCAGGCATTCACCCTCTGCTGGTGGAGGTGGGAGGGGCAAGCAGTCCTCCCACGGCGGTTGAGCCGGAACCAGCAGGCATTCACCCTCTGCTGGTGGAGGTGGCGGAGGCAGAGGCAGCTCTTGCTGCTCTGCTCCTGGCGGTGGGGGAGACAGAGGCAGCTCCTGCTGCTCTGCTCCTGGCGGTGGTGGAGACAGAGGCAGCTCCTGCTGCTCTGCTCCTAGTGCTGGAGACAGTGGCGAGGGCTCATCACCCTCTAACGCTGGAGACGGCAGCGACGGCTCCTCTCCCTCTGGCGTTGGAGACGACAGCGACGGCTCCTCTCCCTCTGGCGCTGGAGAAGGCAGCGACGACTCCTCTCCCTCTGGCTGGAGAAGGCAGCGGCGACTCCTCTCCCTCTGGCTGGAGAAGGCAGCGGCGACTCCTCTCCCTCTGGCGCTGGAGAAGGCAGCGACGACTCCTCTCCCTCTGGCGCTGGAGAAGGCAGCGACGACTCCTCTCCCTCTGGCGCTGGAGAAGGCAGCGACGACTCCTCTCCCTCTGGCGCTGGAGACAGCAGCACTGGCTCCTCTCCCTCTGGCGCTGGAGATGACAGCAATGGCTCCTCTCCCTCGGGCGTTGGAGACGGCAGCAATGGCTCCTCTCCGTTGGGCGTTGGAGACGGCAGCAATGGCTCCTCTCCCTCTGGCACTGGAGACGGCATTGATGGCTCCTCTCCCTCTGGCGCTGGAAACAGCAGCGGGGCCCCTCCCATATCTGCAGCCAGGTAGTTGAGCACCATGGCTGCGATGTCTGGGAGGGATGCTGGTTGGTGTTTCTGTTCCCAGGCCTCCCAGCGCTCCCCATCTCTAAGCCCACAGGAGGTTGATCACAGCAGGGAGGGCAACCATTATATCCCTCTCAGGCTCCGCCAGCCAGTCCCAGATCCCCTCAGAAGAGACGGGATTCTTCCGCCTCGGAGGATGCGGGTCCTCTCTCACCCTTGCTGGATGCTCAGGCTCCTTCCTCTCCTGCCATGGAGGGGGGTTGGTCTGGTGCCACGGCCCCAACCCACCAACCGCGAAGCACCACTCCTCACCCTTCAGGCAGGTGAGGCAGACGTCCAGCGTGGTAAGGACCTGCTGCTGCTGCTGTTGTTGCTGCTGCTTTCTCCTCCGGCTACTCTTCCCCATTTTTTTTATTTTTATTTTTTTCCAAAAACACAAAAAAAATACTTTTTGAAAAAAACAACAAAAAAAACGTCCTTTTTCTTTCCTGGTCCGGCTCGTGGAGGCGTTGTTTGTCCCACGCAGGACACCATATGTGGCAGGCTGGCTCGCAGTGGTGAGATTGATGACGTCACGGACCAGGAAGTAACTGAATCACAAACAGTGGATGGGCGGGTGAAGCTGAATGCTATGGCATTCAGCGTATTTATTAATAATTAAACAAAAACAAAAGATTTAAACCAAACACAAAACAAAAAGGCACAAGGGCCAAACGAATAAACAAACACTGTTTAGCAGTCGTTTTTTAAATGTTATATTTCCTCGCTCTCGGTCTCGCTCTCGCTCTCGCTCTCGCTCTCGCTCTCGCTCTCGCTCTCGCTCTCTCCCCGTACTCTCCTCTGTACACTCAACACCCCAGAACGGACAACTGCTGGTTCTTATACTCTGGCCGAGGGGTTAACTAGTTGTTAATTATCTTATTACCCCTCGGCCAGAGTCTGCACGCATTTGGTAAGGATGCATGACTGTCAGCTAGTTAAATAATCAGTAGCTGATCAGTCATGCATCCTCACGAGGTTTTTAAATAATAAGTAATAAAAGACGCGGCGCTTTTACCCGCGCCGCAAATAAAAATACAAATAATAATACATAGGGGCGGGACACACCGCCACAGGGACACCAAGTATATTGAAAGCAAGGGCTTCCACACAGGTGTGGCTCATGCGTTAATTAAGCAAATAACATCCCACCATGCTTAGGGTCATGTATAAAAATGCTGGACAGGCCTGGTTGCCTATAATTATGGCTAACATGGCTGCAAGAGGAGACCTCAGTGACTTTGAAAGAGAGGTGATTGTTGGGGCACATTTGGCAGGAGCTTCAGTGACCAAGACAGCTCAACTTGCTGATGTTTCACGAGCAACGGTGTCTAAGGTGATGTCGGCATGGAACTCCGAGGGAAAGACATCATCAGCAAAGGGCAACAGTGGGCGGAAGCGTATACTCCAGGATCGTGATATCCGTGCATTAATTCAAAGTGCAAAGCAAAACAGACGAGCAACTGCAGATCAATTGACTGTAAATTTTATTTCGGGCGCGAGCAGCCAGTTTCATAAAAAACTGTCCGCCGAGAACTCCACAGAGCGGGATACTATAGTGGCCCAACACCCTATTAAGTGACTTTACATTGGTGTTTCCATTTTTTTGTCCATTACCTGTATATTTGTGGGGACTTCTCATTGACTCTCACTATATTTTTATCCAGTGAAAGTCAACAACAACTAAATATTTTGGCACAAACAATATATATATACAGACACAGTCACACATGCACACGTGCACACGCTCACACACGCACACTGTTTGTTTTACGTAAAGTAACAGCATGTAAACAGTGAAACTGAATTTTGTCTTGCTGAGAGCTGAATTTACTGTTTTAGACCCATATTAAAATGTGCATTGATCAGTTTCCATCAGTAGTGTTCATTTGGTAGCAACATGTGTAAATGACACAGGCCATGACATCAGTTCATAAAGGGGATCCTATCTTGCAGGGTCCGATATGATATTGCAGGGTTCTACTCTATTCCAATTCCTCAATTCTAGAATTTAAGGATAGTTTTTCAACAAAAATGTTCTTTGATTGAACACTGTCACAGAGTATGGGAAGATCTGAGAAAGGCAGAAAAATACAAATGACAAGCATACACCTGCATGGCACAGATTGTATACTGAAAATATAAATAATATGTAGTGTCATAGATGAGTTGTATGAATGATACAATTATAAAATAACTATACTAGGAATGAGGTAAAATGCTGCCCATGTGTGTTTCTGATGCCATACGGGGAGCTGTATTCAGTATTTCCACCTCATTTCCACTGAGCTCAGGGGAATAGCCAAGTCTTTATACAGTACAGTCGCCTTCATCAGTATCAGTAATTATGCATCTCTTCAGCACCTGCATTACCATGCTGGCATTTCAGTTGTGGTTTTAGGATTCCATTCATAACTACAAAGGATGCATTTTGGGAGTTTTTTTTTTTTTAGTAGCCCTAATAGCATTACATGTAAGTGGTTTCAAGATCAGTTTTATTCAGCTGGAGTATCCAGTGAGATCTAAAGGCATTCAAAAGAGCTATGCTAGTGGGTGCACTTTGATTCAGTGCCACAGTAACAAGGACAGGCTTCTCTAAGACACCAGTGAGCAGTGTCAGCAATGGCAAAGCGAAGGACAGTGGTCGCCAAGAGAGACAGCTGTGACAGTTAGACCCCATTCACACTTGCGATGTAAGGCGGCCCAGGGCTGCCTTTTCTCATATCTGAACACTCCAAAAAAGAAAAGGCAGCCCAGGGGTGGCCTGGAGTTTTGATGTGGCTCAGGGCCTGCAATCCAGGACCAGGGCCTTTACATATATATATGAACGCAAAGCAGACTTCGGCCGCCTTTTCGTATCACATTACCAATTTGATTTTCTATGATAACACGGAAAAACACAGATTTTCTATGATGTCGGGAGATTCTTTTGTTTTACATTTGGGGAGGGGAAAAAAACATGCAAAGAAAAACATTTTTGTTTATTTGATAATAACCAAATCAACACACGTACCATCTATAAACATTAACACAGGCAACTTTGCTTTAAATTTACGTAAACATACCTGTCTAATAAAACTGCTTCCGGTATTCAAGTTCAGTGTTGAATGAGGCTTCAATTTACTTCAGTCAATATCCAGAGCTGTTCAAAGATGCCAAAAACAATAACAATCACACCTAAAGATCGGATCAAAGGGTTTGGCAAGGACAAATTTCACGTCGATGGTAATGTGCTGTTTTGTACTTCATACAGCAAGGCTGTAGATTACACTCGTAGGCAGACCATTGTAGAACACATGGGAAGCGCTAAACATAAATTAAATGAAAGGAAACATAAACAACAGCAAACTTGGGATTCTTTTCTGTGCTCAACGCCAGCGTCTCACGACAATCTGGCTGGAGAATGCTGCAGTTCTATTTTACAATAGTCATCCAGATGTGACTCTGAGTTGAACTAACATGAATATATATATATATATATATATATATATATATATATATATATATATATATATATATATATATTTACAAGAAGGCACTATTTGTAATATATGTGGAACAAAGGGTTTTGTTATAGCCATATGTTCTGTAATCTTCCAAGAGAAGGCGTAATACTGATGAATAGTTTAACGATAGTGTTTGTAAACAAAGACGATATTCATGCAGGTTAAACAAATACGTACAACTGAGAAGAAACGTGTAATGTAAATTATATGCCTGTTTATTGTAAATGTAATGAATGATAAATAATAGTTTATTTTTGTATAAAATGGTTCCAGGTGTAACCGGTTATTGAATAATTCATTCATTATTATTTAATGCCGTGTCTTTTCTTAGGAGGGAGCAGTAGTATTAGGTGGTCAGTCATGAGCTTGTCTTGTGAATGTCAGTCCTTGTATGTATAACCTGTTAGTCATTTGCAATTTGAGTGTTGTATCCATTATGAGAATAAATATTTATACCTGTGAACACTAGCAAGTTGCTGTTTCCTGCATTCTAAATACCTCCATGTTCTTGAGAGAATAATGTGATTGTGGGTGGGGGTAAGCTCGGACCTGTTACACACCATAACATTAAGTCAAAATAGTCAATAATATATGTTTTTTTTAATAAATACTATAAAATTGCTGCTGTGCTGCATTGAAAAAATATATTATTATTTATTTTATTTCTTAGCAGACACCCTTATCCGGGGGGACTTACAGTTGTTACAAGATATCACATTATTTTTACATACAATTACCCATTTATACAGTTGGGTTTTTACTGGAGCAATCTAAGTACTTTGCTCAAGGGTACGGCAGCAGTGTCCCCCACCTGGGATTGAACCAACAACCCTCCGGTCAAGAGTCTAGAGCCCTAACCACTACTCCACACTGCTGCTTATATTAATAAGAAACATCTGCTACAAATCAAGGATTACTGTCTCAGTGGCTCTTCCATTCTGAGTGCAGGCTATCGTTCCATTAAAAAAAAAAAAAAATTCGCCACATTTTAGGCGTGCTTTTCAGTCACACATGTGAACGCGCAAAGGCGCCTTAAACCGCAGATGTGAACGGGGTTGCAGACCTAAATGTACAGCGGCCCTGGGCCAGCACAGTAGTGTGAACTAGGTCTTAGTAACGGACAGAGGGGAAAGGCAGAGAGGCTTATCATGTCTGAAATATTAATGACTGAATAGATTAACACCTTCCAGCGTCTTGTGGAGTCTACACCACATCATAACAAAGCTGTGATCAGAGCAAACTGTGCCCCAAAATGTAGATCATAGGTTAGATATGAAGAAAGCATAATTACACTTTATTAATTTCAGCAGCAGCTTAGAGTGCACTGAGACTTGATCCACATATTGAACTGTGTAATTGACCTTTCATTTCTTAATATTATCACTTTTAGATTGGACATCAAAGTAGGATATCATCTGGTGGGATGTTAAATTTAGAAGCTTGGGCTGCTATTGTTGCTCAAAATCCATCACCAGCTCCATTGTGTGGTAGCAGCGAGGCCTTGTGGTTGAGAGATCCTTATACTGTTTTGCACCTGGAGGGTTTGGCCTTTACTGCAATAGGGTTACAGCTAATCAAATAATTACATCTATCTAGCTGCCATTCACTGCCCATTCACTGTGTGGATCTTAGTTTGGAAGTACGTCCATGGTGTTGCAAACATTTACTTTTAAAGCAATGTCATCTGGTTCAGTGCAGTTAAAAGAAGGCTCCCACTTTAGGTCGTCTGTGACTGGTCCACTTCCTGGGTCATTTAAAGCATGAGCTTTCTATACCTGAGTATGGTAGCAGATGGTATGTTTTAAAATGTAATGACTTGTTACCTGTTAACTTGTTTCTTTCAGAAACACATATGAGACCTGTGTAACGAATGGAAGGGCATGACAGGAAGGTGGAATTATATCATTAGCTATACCTCACTATAGCACAATTACAGTAGCTGTATGTGTTATTGCACAGTAAACCAGTGCACACACATACAGAGGGACCTTGTAATCTTAGGGTCCATTCATGCATAGGTTACAGGTGTTTAAAATCCTAATGAGTTTGAGAAGATCAAATTCAAGGCAGTTATCATGTGACAGGCAAAGAGATAGACAAGATTATTACATAAGAGTCAACCGATTTATCAAGGGCCTTACACCAAAATATACCCCAAAATCGTCCTAAATCGTGTTATTTGTCTTGTAACATTGACAGTTTTATATCCCTTTAACAGAAATGGTGCTAATTGCATTTTTGGTGTAAAGAAAAAGCAAACTTAATAAATCAGGCCTCTGATTTCTATGGAATTCAGAAAAGGACCTCTGCAAGCGATATGCACTCTTGAGATCATTTGTGTATAAAAAGCACTATATAAATGCAGATTCCATTTTATTCTTTATATCCTGTGGGAAAAATTTGCTTCTTGAAACTGAACGAAAAAAATGGCTGGATAGAGGATGTCCACTGAGTAAGTATGATTAATGTTGTAGCTTTATATGGTTTCTTTGAGTTCAGAAATGCTCTTCATTTCTAATTCTATTCTATTCTATTCTATTGATTTTGAGTTCTTTACAAGATTACCTCTTCTGTCTGCTCACATTACTGCACCACTCTGTACAGCACTAATGTGGGTAAAATTCAGCAAAGAAATTAAAATCTAATTTAAACTAATAAAAAACACATGTAAACCCAAACCAGCTGACAAAGCTTTATCATATCAAGAAATAAAATACGTCTCGTCTTTCTTTTAATCAACCCGAAAGGCTTAGTCATACTTTCATTAGTGTCGATTTTCTTTTTTTTTTTGCAATTCAAAAATGAGAAAATAATAACAGTCCAAACAGTACAAGCACACAAAATATCTTTAATTGAATAAAGTTTGAGTGAGACACGTGGAGACAGTTCTCAGTGTGTGTGTGTGTGTGTGTGTGTGTGTGTGTGTGTGTGTGTGTGTGTGATGCTATAAATGTGGATCCTGAGACGCGTGGAGACAGTTCTCCTCAGTGTGTGTGTGTGTGTGTGTGTGTGTGTGTGTGTGTGTGTGTGTGTGTGTGTGATGCTATGAATGTGGATCCTGAGGGGACCCTACTGTTCACTCTGTCATACAGCCTCCCCACCAACGGCAAGACTCATTAAACAGACCCAGTTCGGCTGATGGACGTGTCCCATCAGCCCCTGTTATTAGCTTATCGACTTCATTCTCGGCCACAGGGACGAGTGTTCACACTTTTGCCTGGTTTTATTTTTTTCTTTCTTTGTAAATGCAGGTTTGGTTAATGCAATGCCCCACAATCTTGTTCTGTTGTATAAAATAAATATAGTTTGTTTGGTTACTATATATTTCTCTCACTGTACTCTAACAGGACATTTTTGATAAGTTTGTTTACATTCCCCCAAATGTTACATGTCTAATTTAAAAAGGGGGTCACCTTTTTTCTAAAAATGTTTTACTGATAAGCCTCCCTTTCTCCAAAAACTACACACAGGGCTCTTGTTTAGTAGCAGATCAGGACTAGACCACTACAGGCCCTTCTGGTTAGCTGTAATCAAGTTAGACATGAGCTCCCTCCTGTGGGTCCTGATTGGAGGATTGTGATTGCCATTCTCTAGTTCATTCACAATCATGTTATTGGAAATGATTGTGCGATTTGTAAGTAGCATGAATATAATGCAGCAGATCTGAAACTAGCAATACAGTGAGACGTATCATATTAAGTGGCAAAGCCTCTGAAAGTCGGCTCTAATCAAATGCGTTTCTCTAAAAGGTGTGTGATTTATTACCGTATTTATTTGGCACTCATACAAATTGTACACTGAAAAACTTGCGCCCTATATATACTGCATATATAGTCTATATAATAGCGCTCTTATAGCTGGGACTGAGAAACGAGGAGGAGAGGGTTCATAATAGGTTTGTCTGTGAAATCTCATTTATCTACAGAGAGAGGGGGAGGATCATTGTAACTCAGGAGGGATGAAGCGGCCAATGAGTTATATAGACCTTTCCTCTTTAGTGGATATAAATGTTATTTCCCATACAAACCCATTAGCAAGACTGTGTGTACAACCTATGGCTGTGTTCAAATTGTTTTTCAATACTTTTAATTATTATTATTTATTTATTAGCAGACACCCTTATCCAGGGCGACTTACAATTGTTACAAGATACCACATTATACATTATTTCACATTATACCAATATCACCTTTTTTTTTTCTTTACATACAATTACCCATTTATACAGTTTTTTGTGCTGACAAGCCATAAATTAGAAGAAAACAAAAAACACTGAATTAAGTCCACATTGTCTTGCATCTGTTAGCAGTTTTCACATTTTATTGTGCGTGATTATTATAGGATCATGAAGTTTGCCATAGGTGATTGAATTGGATCAAGCATGCTAGGAATGCTGGATTTTATAATATACTGTGTTATTACTGCGATGATAAGTTAGTATTATTATTATTATTATTATTATTATTATTATTATTATTATTATTATTATTATTATTGTTGTTGTTGTGTCCATTTATTTATTTGTTTGTTCGTTTGTTATTTTGCATTGTTTTAATAATAAATATTTGGTAATAAGACCCTATTGTCTTCATATGTAACTGACACAATTGTTTTTATTCCATGCTGGTATGTGTGTTTAAGGAAGATGGTCACGTTGTTTATAGTATAGATATGTGATTTATAGTTTACATATAATATGATATTGCTATATGCAGTTTTCTCTATTTTAAAATATATATGTGTGTGTGTGTGTGTGTGTGTGTGTATCAATTCCCTTGAAAAAATCTAATTATTAATTCAATAGGATGCTGTGAATAACGTTGTATCTCTATGTGTGTGTGTGTGTGTGTGTGTGTGGATTATACTACCCATGTCTGTGCCTGGTCTGATGTATGACACTGCCCATTTTATCTGTAAAAGGAATCACCCTGGCCGACTTGGTTGATAAGAAGAAAGGAAAATTTGCTTGGTTTAGTCACTCCACTGAAACCCATGGTAAATGTCCATGCTGTGTGTGTGCTCCAGTTTCTGTCGATCTGTGGCTGTGGTCAGCAGTGAACTGTACCGTGTGTGGGCTTCAGTCACTGTGTGTGTGTGCCCTTTATATAAATGTGTGTGTTTTCTCTTATCTTTGACAAGAAGGTATGACTGGTGTTGGCTATTGCCCACTCCTTACCTGCAATCCCACTGGGTTTTTGATACTTTGTTTAGAAATAGCGACTACTATCTTCTTCCAAAGATAACGAGAGAGACTGTGCCAGTTTCCGTTTGATGTGCTAAGAAGAGAAGTCAAGACAGTTGCGTGTCTGTATAGCGGTCATGCTTTGAAAGAAATCAAGTCGTTCTCAGCTGATAACATGGTAGGTTTCCAAGAATTGCGAGGCTTTCCTCCTGCTGTCCCGCCTGAAGCATCTGAAGTAGGTACTCATATGAACTCTAGTGGAATCGCTATCATATATATTATTCCATCTGCTTTTTCATGGGAATCTGTGCCCAGGGCTGTTCAATTGTAAACAGAATCCACATGACATTTACTAACAGAATTCAGGTAAATAAATCAATTCCTAAACTCTACTTTTGGCAAAAATCCACTCATTTTTGTTCACAGTAGAAAAACAGTGCTACATTCCTGAAGAAAGCTTTCTGTTTCTCTCCTCTTATTAACTAAACAACCTTCTCACAAGCCCTTACAGATTTCTTGTACAGTATGGATTACCAACTGGTTTCTACCAGACCCTAGTGAATTGTTCCTAATACCTTATGCTGGTCTCTGAATTTTAATCAGTTTTATCCGTGCCAACAAAAGCTTGCATCTGGATAATTCACTTTTTTTTTATTTTTACTTTTTGTGTGACCATCACACTTTAAAATAATATCATGAAAATGCCAATAAATGCTTTATGAATGAGTCTCTCTTGGAATTGAACCTGGGTCACTGGTTAGCCAGATGTGCTACCAGGGGTGAATTTCGACCGGTACTCACTGGTACCGGGTCTTATTTTAATGCCGGTACTGGGTACCGGGACTTATTTCATCTGTTTTTCATCCAACGCGTTTGCTTTCCGCTCATTCACACTAGTGCAACGTTTCTTAAATGTGCTTTCATTCAGCACAATTCATGCTGCTTGCATTCTGTTTCCTAATACTGCTTCTCTGTCTCTTAGCTGCTATTGGCCACCATTAAAGTCAGTATAATCAATGCATGTTGATTGGCCAAACTTTCATTCTGATTAGATTTTATTTTGGCATGCGTCACAAATCTCTGCCCATTTCACTTTGTGTCAGTGCTCATTGGTTGATAAATGAGAGAAGACGTTAGCAGTGAGACGTGAAAACAGCGGCATGGAGTAATTATTATTTTCTTAAGTTCGGAGAAACTATCTGAATAGTCGAACGACCATTGCTGCACATGAATTTGAAGGCAAAAATCCACGTCAGTGTCCGCCATAAATTACACCGTTGATAAATATTACAAAATAATTATCACAACGTGCTTTGTCTTGCACCGATTTCCTTGCCAGAGTGGTGTGTGGGACAGAAGGGATTAACATAGAAAAAAAAACAGGATCAACAAACTGCTGCTTCAGATTTGGCAAGCGAGTCAGATTTGGGATACAGATGCAGGTGTGCTTTTACAGTGATCAAAGTTTTGTTTGTTGTGATCCTAGTATTTTCTGTAATGAGGACTGTAAAGAAAACCAAAACGGTGAGATGTTTTTTTTCCTTGTACAATAAGTGTCCCCTTTTCTACAAGTTAAATGTGAGTTTGCACATGCGTGTAAAGGCATACATAAACCACAGTAATGATATTACTTTATGTAAATGTGTAATTTGTCACTTTGTTATTGTGTAGGAACTACAATGCCAGGGATTTAAAAAAAAAAAAAACCTGATGTCTGCTTTTATACTGTTTCTGCCTGAAATGTGCTAATCTTTTTCTGGAATAGATCATGGTATAATTAATCTACACATAAACACAACAGAGAAGCACACAGAATATATTGTAGGCTAAGCAATTAGTAAATTAAATAAATAAATAATAATGGGGATATATGTTCTAATCCAAGGCTGTTATTGTAGTATGGCCAGGTCCTGTTGTAGGTGAGTACCCAGGGTCTGGAAAGTATGGGGAGGATTTCAGAGAATACTATGGAGATTGAAATGGCCAAGTCATTTTTTTAAGAGTAGTGCCTGGTACATTAAAAATAGAGGGGTATTTCAGCCTGTATTGTGCATTGTTTGACTTGGATCTTTTTGTATCATTTGTTCATAGCAGTTGTTTTCTTTATACACATTTTGTATAACACCCCCCTTTCTTTTTTTTCAGCATATTTTAAAACAAAACTCTCCTTCTACAGCAGTTACTGCATAGTGTAATATTTTTCAAGTCTTGTCATTTAAGGTTTAACTTAAGTGTTATATTACAGTACATGACTGAGCGATACAAGCAGAGTGTATACAGCTTTCAGCATTTTCAGCTTCTTTGTTTATGATGAATTGGTTATATTTGATCAGTTATTTTTTAAGGCTTATTTTGTATTCATAAATGTATTGTGTACTGGCTGCGCATATGCGTACCTGCATTTTTTTGTTGAGAATTTCACTCACTTAGCTGTCATGTCAACTGGCTCATTTTGTTTTAAGCTACTCTTAGTCAGAATTATAGAAATATGATTAGGTAGCAAATGTGTTGCAGAATTACAACATTTAATGAAAGAACTTGCACACAGTCATTTTAAATATAACAAGTGAAGACAAACACCTCATTGCTTGGTTTTTGATCAGGAGCAACAGTCTGTCACTGAAAAAATTTGAATATTATCAAGAATTAGTGCATTTTGATGACATTACAGACCTCTAGTGAATCCCTGAAGACGGGCTGTTGATAGCGGTAGCTGTCTAATGCCGTGCGGATCCGTCTGCCGCAGGGGTGGAGTTGGAATCGATCCTGCTCATCCCTATCAGCTGCAGATCCATATCGATGTGAATTGAATGCATTAAATGGGACTGTTGACAGTCTGGGTGTAAAACACATACTGACAGGATTCGCTCTGGCCCAGGTGCTCAGAGGGAAGAAGTTATTTAATGAGCATCCAGTGTAAAGAGGTGGGTTTTAAACTGATGAAACATTTAACATAACGGATGGCTGTGAATGAATTATACCATCAGGAAAATATTAGAGTTGACTAAATTAAATTACAAATGGCAAAGTCTTTTTCCCTTTAAAGACATTGAAAAAACATTTGTCATTGAATTTATTAAGTTTCTTTTGGTATTTCTAAATGGCAGTTATTCTAAACGGGGTACATAGATGTGATCTGCGACCTTTGTAGACTAGATTATAGACTGCTGGAGTAACTGTCAGTAGCTCCAGTTTGGTATTGGAGAAAGATATGATTGAGTTTTAAGCCCTGCATACACAAGGAAACATGTTTCTTCAAAAATTGCCAAGAAACATTGTTTGGAAACTTTTTAAAACAGCACGTAATCATTCCTGCTGTACGCTCCAAAAATGGGGGAAAGCCTTATTGCACTGAGTGGTGCTGCACTTATAATTGCACTAAAAGTGTGTAAAAGAAGGGGAAAGCACAGGAACAGAGTCATGTGGAGAGAGGACCGGACGACTGTAAGTAGCCCTGGATAAGGGCGTCTGCTAAGAAATAAATAATAATAATAATAATAATAATAATAATAATAATAATAATAATAATAATAATAATAATAGTCTTTTAAATGAGCTGCACTTAATATATAACAATTTTGTTGGTATGGATGCAGACACTTTTGAGGAGCTGTAGAACCTGAAATGACAGGTATCAATACAACGGTTAATTGCAGCAGGATTCCAAACCAAATCATCTTCTGTAGAAGTCATCATCTTGCATAGTCACATGATCGATGACTCATGCTCACAGTCTCTCCTGATTGGCTAAAGGCAAAATGTTTCACAAAGTAGAACCCTGGTCTACTCCGGGAAACAACTTTCCTTGTTTCAGCACATATGGCATAAAAGTGTGGCGTCCGCTGTTACAAGCACAGCTACAGATGTAGCAGCACACAGAGCGTGCTCCGAGCCAACATTCAGAAAAAAAAAATTCTCTATAACAGAAATATATTGGCTTGTATTGTATATTCACTGAACTGAGTAGAAATGCATTCCGAATTGGGTGGTTCAAATACGTGTGCTTTGGATTGAAATAAAACTTGTTCAGTCCGAAAATGCATCAATTTACATTAAATCATATTGTTTGAGTGTGCATACTGGTTTTCTGTGGCAATTTTTGTTTTCAGGAAAACTGCATCAGTTGCAGTGTATCCGAGGGGCAGTGAAGAAAAAAGCAGCTATCCTTCGTAAGGCATGTGCGTGTGCCTGGCAGTTACTGCTTTATGACTTGAAGCATCAGCTATAGAATTACCTTGTTTCATGATGATGTGTTTGCACAATGGAGACCGCCATATTAAGCTCTTAAATTCTGGCAGGGAGTCTCTCTTTTTTTTTTCAATGAAGGCATATTCCTTTCAAAACCTTAAGTGTTTGAAAATAGAAATTCATGTTCTGAATACAGACCTGCATGCTAATCTTCATATGCTGAATATTAAAAGGAATATTCTTATATCTTTGTACTACCAGAATATTATTTCCAATATTCAGAATATAAAATTGGATATGTGCATGTATAAACGTCATATTTAAATATTTAACACAAATAATCAGTGTTGTAAGCCTTTTCTGCTAGGACATTTAATACAATAAGCTGTATAACAGTTCAATTTGTAATACAACTTGAAATAAAAAAAGTAAAAGGTACTGTGCTGAAATTCACACACAATAAATGTAAGACTAAGTTGCCATTTGTTTAACTATCAGAAATATCAAGCTGCAGGCGATTCATAGTGTAATCATTTGTCACTGTTTTGATGATTCCTATGAGCAGAACAATACTTTTATTACATATGACTGCACTCTGGTGCACGGCACAAAATTCCTTTTTAAAACACACAAGCAACGCTGAAACTGAAATGCTCGTCTTCAGAAGACCCGAGAAACCACAGCAAAACAGCTCCATACGCCAAACTAAATCCCAAATTCATAATAGTATCTTTTTTTTTCTTGGCAGGTAGATATGCAAGTCTTGGATCTCCTTTTCATTTGTTCTTTATTTTGATTTTGCCACTGAAGAACAGTATCTGGTAGTAAGGGATGTGACAGAGAGGAACCTAGTCTAATAATGTGTTGTTTAGATCAGACACCTGAAAAGACCTACGAGGCAATATACAGTGCCTATAGAAAGTCTACACCCCCTTGAACTTTTTTCAGATTTTGTTGTGTCAGTGCCTCAGGGTTTCATGCATTTAAATTAGGATTTTTTTCCACTTATCTACACACCATACTCCACACTGTTAAGGGGAAAAAAGTTTTTATTGAGAAAAAAATTATATATTAAAAATACAAAACTGAAAGATCATAATTGGATAAGTCTCCACCCCCCTGAGTTAATACTTGGTGGAAGCACCTTTGGCAGCAATTACAGCTGTGAGTCTGTTGGGATAGATCTCTACCAACTTTGCACACCTAGATTTGGCAATATTTGACCATTCTTCTTTACAAAACTGTTCAAGCTCTGTCAAGTTCCTTGGGGAGCATTGATGGACAGCAATCTTCAAGTCATGCCACAAATTTTCGATTGGATTTAGGTCGGGGCTCTGACTGGGCCACTCAAGGACATTTACCTTTTTGTTCCTTAGCCACTCCAGTGTAGCTTTGGCTGTGTGCTTTGGGTCGTTGTCATGCTGAAAGGTGAACTTCCGTCCCAGTTTCAGCTTTCTTGCAGAGGGCAGCAGGTTTTCCTCAAGGACTTCTCTACTTTGCTCCATTCATTTTCCCTTCTATCCTGACAAGTGCCCCAGTCCCTACCGATGAGAAACATCCCCATAACATGATGCTGCCACCACATGATGCTTCACAGTAGGGACAGTATTCTTTGGGTGATGCACTGTTTTGGGTTTGTGCCAAACATAACGCTTTGCATTTAGGCCAAAAAGTTCAATTTTAGTTTTGTCAGACCACAAAACTTTTTGCCACATGGCTACAGAATCTCCTGAGTGTTTTTTGCATACTTCAAAGGGGATTCAAGGTGGGCTTTCTTGAGTAATGGCTTCCTTCTTGCCACCCTACCATACAGGCCAGATTTGTGTAATGCTTGGGATATTGTTGTCACATGCGCACTTTGACCAGTCTTGGCCATAAAAGCCTGTAGCTCTTGCAAAGTTGCCTCTCTGATCAGTCTCCTTCTTGCTCGGTCATCCAGTTTGGAGGGACGGCCTGATCTAGGCAGGGTCTTGGTGGTGCCATACACCTTCCACTTCTTAATAATCGTCTTGACCGTGCTCCAAGGGACATTCAAGGCCTTTGATATTTTTTTATACCCATCCCCTGATTTGTGCCTTTCAACAACTTTGTCCTGGAGTTCTTTTGAAAGCACCTTGGTGGTCATGGTTGAGTTTTTGCTTTGAAATGCACTACCCAACAGAGGGAACCTACAGGAACTGCTGAATTTCTCCTGAAGTCATGTGAATCACTACAATTTAACACAGGTGGAGGCCACTTAACTTGGTGTGTGATTTTGAAGGCGATTGGTTACACCTGAGCTAATTTAGGATTGCTATTACAAGGGGGGTGGACACTTATCCAAGCAAGCTATTTCAGTTTTATTTTTGATTAATTTTCTACAAATTTCTAGAATATTTTTTTTCACTTGGAATTTGTGGGGTAGGATGTGTAGATAAATGAAAACAAAAACTATTTTAATGCATTTTAATTCCGGGATATAAGGCAACAAAAGGTGAAAATTTAGAAAGGGCGTTTAGACTTTTTATAGGCACTATATATATATATAAGGAGCATGTGTTTGAATCAAAACACTGGAGAAATTTATAGGTTTTTGATGGCATGACAACAACTTGTTATTGTTTATATTCAAATCCATGATTTATTCTTACATGATATCACATCTTCATGGGGCTGAACTTTATCTATAACTTGCAACTTTTTGTAGGTATCATATTATATCCCTTTTATCTTGGCTGTTTTTAAATGTTATTTGCGAGAATGTTTAAAAAATATACTAGTATAACAAAACCTTAAAATGTGGGCATGTCAGTTAGGCTAGCCATTCATCATTCAACTTTTTTTTTTTCACTGTCGATAACTATGTCCCAGCAGAAAAATATACTCCCCCAAAGTTAACTTCCCCCAAAGTTTCCATGACAGGTCATTACTATCCAAATTGCCCTTAATTTCCTTGTAACTACCTTTTTACAAAATAATATGTTTGGTCTACCGGTTTACAATCAGCTATCACAAATTGTAAATAGATTTTTTGCAGCGTTTAAAGGTACAAGTCAATAACTATCGCCCAGCAGGAAAATATACTTTCCCCCAAAGTTTCCAGTATACAGGTCGTAGCGTGTGCAGATGTGCGTTTTGTAATTGTTTTAATTGGCTTAAACTTCACTGTACAATTGCTGTGAGTGTCTGGGACCATTGTCTTCAAGGCTCCATGAGTTTTGTTCCATGTTGTATGCATTGTAGCTGTTATATTGTTCTAGGCACTGTCAACGCTCTAAAATGTCAATTTATTCAATTCTCTTGTATTCCACCATTCAAAAGCTTGTATTACAAAAATATGACCTTAATATTAAATAGAACAGCTAATAAATCACCACTAAAGAAATGTACCATAACGCAAATTATTATTATTATTATTATTTTATTTTATTTGAACTTTGGCATGCTGCATTCCATCTATCTTTCAAACTGCATGCAGTGACCACCAGGAACAACCGCATTTGCATTTTACCTTAACAAAAGTTTTCTTTCAATGTGTATTGGCCAAAACAAATTACTTTTCTGGGGATGAATTATCAAATGAAGGATTCCTTTTGGTGCTGCTTGATACTGAAATGATGCAAGAGCCAGTTGGGTTGACTGCACATGTTTAAGTGTGAGTACATTTCCTTGTTTTCAAGGTGTTTTACTGCTCATTTATATATATATATATATATATATATATATATATATATATATATATATATATATATAATCTGCTCCACTTCCTAGTCAAGAGCCATGCCTGCCTTGTAGAAAGAGGAAGTGACACACTAGAAAAAGTTTGGCTCCTCCCTCTGCTTGCCTTGCCTGTTCCCTGGTTTAGGGAGAAGCCCAATTTTATATCATCGAAACACCTTGAACACACCAGGATATCAATATGGCAAATATGTGTTACTTCCTGTTTATTCTTCTTTTTTTTATTAAAAGTCTCTGTAATGAAGTTTGTGGTCCTCATTATACTCATTAATCCAGCTCTTCATATAGAATAGCACAGGATATATTTTTTTTAATGTTTACAGTTATCAGTACTGGGAACATTGGTTCAAAACCACAAGAAACACTTCTGATGTTTCCATAGTGGTTGCCAGGCCCAAGCCAAACGTGAAGTCACCATAGCAACAAGCCTGTGCTCTACTCCTGTTTCCAGGAGCTTTAAGTTGTTTTTGGAACATTGTGGTGATACAATTGTTATTTATATAAAAAAATCAAATGCAGAGATTAAAGTTAAATTAAAAAAAAAAAACTATCAAAGACTGTAAATCAATTTGACTTTGAAAGGTCTAGGTAATAACTGGCTCGTTATTTTTTCTGACTGTGAATGTTGCTGATATATCAACTGGCCGTTTTTCACCTTGAACCCCCTACAGTGAGCATGCCTACCAGTGAAAATGAATCTGTGAACGCAGACAGGGGGGCAGCAGGGGAACTGGAAGGAGAAAACTGTTACACTCGCCTTGCGTAAGTGATACTTTTTTTCTTTTCCTTCTTTCTTTCTAAAACAGAAACTGGCTTGGTTTTAACTTTTTTATTATTATTTCTTATTCCTCTTGCTTCTCAAAATACAAATTTAATCTGAAATAGACCAAATTGGCCACAAAATACCAATTCAGACTGATACACACTTTAAGAGGAACATGATATGAAACTTTATCATTTTCTATTGCTTCAGTCATCACACCTTGGTGCATATTTTTAATTCACAAGTTTAAATCACTCCTCCAGAAATCTTCCAAGTAAATGTTTTATATCAAAGTGTAACCAGTAACCTGCCCTACTGCAGCGATTTGGTATTTTTTACAGTGTACTCCTTACATCTGATAGGGTGTGGAGTGTTGCAGGGGGACATAGGTGTTGGAAACAGAACATTATGCAAAGTGGATCTAAACAACTAGAAGAATACATCAGTTACGATAACTCTGTATTTCTCTGTATAACTCTGTAAAAACAAAGTTAAACATGTTCCTGAGTTAAACAGAGGCACCAATATTTTGATCATTTCTAGTTGTTTCTTGATATTGGTGGTCTATTTTGCCTGTATTGTGTTGGGTCCACTTGGTTTTTGAACAGTTTGGTCAATTTGGTCCTATTAGGTCCTGCAATTGCAGTGCTCGGATTAAGTTCAGTTGTATTTGTAAGCAGTATTTATAAAAAGTGATCCCTTTTTCCTCTTAATTTCCTCTTTACCCATGGCAATTACTGCAAATGTGTATTGATCACTTGATAATAATTTATAAAATTGCTTCCTTTTTTTGATATAGTGTTAATTGGTTTAACACGTGGATAGCTAAAATAACAATGCATGATTAATACTGGATTTCACTGTAATCATGGTGGCTTCTTTACTTTTTTTTATTTTTCATTTGGAATATGCCGTAATTTTTTCCCCTCACCGCAGTAATTCCCCACACAACTCAGAAGAACTGAAGGTTCAGTGGGCGTCATCCGATCCCACGACCTAGCCAGCTTCCTCTTTTAAATGTCAAAGAGATGTTAGTGAGCTCTTGACAGGGCCAGCCCTGCAGATGTCCACCTGACCTCACTAAGCGCCTGGCCAGCAGGGTCCGCTATAGCGTGATGAGGAGAAACAGTCCCTGCCGGTTTTACCTCCCTAACCCACGGGAGTGCCTGAGCCAATGTGAAGCTCCCTTCAGAGTCCCCAGCGAAGACCGGCGACTTCGCACAGCCAGGACGTGAACCTGCGCTCCCCTGACAATGACTCACCATGCACACCACGCAGCTGTGCCTTTACCAGGTGAGCTACTCGGGGATCCCTTTCTTTACTTTTTAAGATCAGGATTTATTAAAGCTCAAGTCATTTAAAATGTGATTAAAACAATCTACCTCCAGTTTGACTGAGAGTCTGTGCAAGGCTGCAGCGTTGCACAAACATGTTTTGCTAAGAAAACATATGTATCTTTTTCTAATAACATGTATGCCAGTATTCTAACATATTATTTATTTATTTATTTATTTGTTTGTTTATTTATTTATTTTTTTAATTTAGTCATTGCCTATTTGGAATGGCCAATTATTTTTGGCTCAGCTCACCGCTACCACCCCTGCGATGACTTGGGAGGGCGAAGACGAACACACGCTGTCCTCCGAAGCGTGTGCTGTCAGCCGACTGCTTTTTTTTCACACTGCGGACTCACCATGTAGCCACCCAAGAGCTACAGCATCGGAGGACAACGCAGCTCTCGGGCAGCTTACTGGCAAGCCCGCAGGGGCCCGGCCAGACTACAGGGGCCGCTGGTGCGCGGTGAGCCGAGGACACCCTCGCCGACCTAACGCTCCCTCCCCCCGGGCGGCGCCAATTGAGCGCCACCCCCTGAAGCTCCCGTCCTCGGTCAGCAAAGGAATAGCCTGGACTCGAACTCGCAACGTCCAGACTATAGGGCACATCCTGCACTCCACGTGGAGCGCCTTTACTGGATGGGCCACTCGGGAGCCTCTGTATTCTAACATTTTAGCCATGGGAAAATGCAAACTGTTTTTACAGCTGGCTAAAATAAGTAAGTGCATCTATGTATATATAAATGAAGTTGCTTGGGGTATTTGCCACACATTCCGTGTCTTATATCTCAGACTTCGAGTGCTGATTTTTTGTCTTTATTACCGTCACCTATTTTAGTTGCCTTGCTTTGTACACCAGCCCTATACAAGTTCTGTAGAGCAGGTCCCTACTGAATGTGTGTCTTTAACAACAAGCATGCTGGGTAAGTGCTCTCGAGGAAATAATATTGGGTTTTATGGGCTGCTGCAGAGAAAGCATTTCTTTAAGCACAGACACAGCTCACAGGAAAGTCATGACAGGAGGGTCTTGCTTTAGAGAAGCAGGTGCTGGTTGCATAAAGGGAGGAACTGCTATGGCTGTGTAATATAATTTTGAGGAACTAGCATTTCGTGTTGTAATGCTATATAAAGCTGCTGTCCCTTCCGTTTAATGTTCTTTTTTCCTCCAGGATGCATTAAGTTTTTCCTCCAGAATGCATTAAGTTTCTTTAGATAAGAGGTCTTCAGTGGTGTACTGTGCATTGGAGTGCAGGGAGAGCCCTGAGTGTGAGGTTCGAATACCACTCCCCAATCTTAGTTTGTAGGTCAAGTACATGCAGTACAAATAATTACGCATAGATGGCTTATGGATCAAATAAATGTATACAACTAGTACGGATAAGAATAGTAAGAATTGTGACCAAGCAAAACATCTAAAATACCTAAAGATATATATTTTTTTCCAGATCATTGAAAAGTGCCTTTTTTATCCATTCAAGACCCACAGTCCTACTGTAATGTAATCTTCAGACTCCTGTTGTTCACTGTGAGGTTTCTGCAAAAACCCCTCGAAACATTTACAGTGCAACTAAACCGGGGTGAAAGGCCACCTACCATCTGTTTGCAGTGATGGCCTTTCTCCATTGATGTGTTGTGCATCGTCAGTATTGTCTCAGGAACTTGTCTTGTGTAATGTGTCTGATTGTTTTATGTATAATTCCATTTTGTTTTTTGTTCCAGAAATAGGATCTCCAAATCCAAGTTCAGGTTAGTACGTTTCAATGCCTGTTTCTCAGTTAGACTAGAGTTTTTGAGAAGTCTTTCCTTTGACAGTCGTCTGTTGTGACTGTTAGTCTCTGTGAGTGGGAGCATGTGTCTCTGTGAGCTTGTGTGATGTGTTATATTATTGTGATCACAAATTCTCAAAACTGATAGCCAGTTGAAGCTTGAAAACCCCAGAGCTTGCTTAGTGAAACCTAGTGACTGTGCTATAAAAATATTAAAAGGAAACGGATTGCTCCAGTTTAGCTTTTGATTCCCAGGTACCAGAGTCCATAAGGGAACATTTAAAGAATGTGCTTTAGAATCTCATGCAACGACAATCTTCATTGTAGCTCACATTGCTTGTCTGTACCCTCATGTGATTCTTAGGGAGACAAGTCATTACTGCTGTCAAACGATATCTGTGTTTGTCTTCCTTAAGGATACATATTTTCTTTTTACTTTAACCTAACCTACATTGTGATCTTAAGAACAACTTTAGCAAACTGCAAACCTCTATATGTCTCCTATTCAAATGAGAATCCACATACCTTTACTTAAAGGGTAATAACATGCTGAAATGTCAAAGTACCTGCCAAGCCATCTTAGATAGGAGGACATGATCCCCTGACAGATTCCCCAATTTCTTCAAAAGCTGCTGCTGTCGAGGCATTTTCATTGGAGTTAAGAGAAAATGTAGTTTTAAAGATCCTAGTGGACTTCTTCACTGGGGACAAAAAGCTCAGTGCTTCTAAATGGGATTTTAAGGCATGTGTCTGAGTCCTCTTCTAGCCTGACAGTGCCTTGTGTCAGGAGCCTTTCGGGGAACAACTTTGTCTGCCCGTTCACTTGAACCTACAATATACCAGTTGTCCCAAAGGCCAACAACTCAGTACAGCTTGAATGAAAAACACTGACTGGTATACGGTTCATAAACATCTAGATTAGTCTGTCTCTCAGAAATAAAGGAGCATATTTTGGACACAAATCAAACACTTCCAATGGTGGGGTTATGGCTGTGTGAAAGGTAAGCTTATAGCAAACAAGGAGCACAACGCCACCTGCTGTCAAAGCAATGAAAAGACCTGCCAGTCAAAGTGAACAATTGGCAGCTTCATTTTCCTGGAATAAGTTTTAAAATTACCAAGACCAGAAATGGTTTTGCCAACAAGACCTCCCAAAGACTGGACAGTGTATTCTCCAAAAAAACAGCTCAGTGATTCTCTTCAGGATGTATCTGCTGCTTCACGGTAATGATATGGGTTTACAATGTCTGTAGTTATTGAGAAGTTGTATATTGTGGTGTGAATGTTGTGTGAATTGTTACACTGTAACCAAATGAACTGCTGCACCTATGACACAGCCCCCAAAACAGGAACTCAGGCACATGTGCAGAAACAATATGTTTGTGTTCAGTGAATATTTCATGAAAGTCAAAATCGTTTGGAGAAAAGGCTCACCCATCCACAAAAAAGTGCCTTTTCTCAGCCCAGTAATGTCAAATAACCCCTCAGGTGCTCTAAAGGAGCTACTATACATGTACAGAGATGTTTCTGTATTTCTTAATGACAGTGATTTAGGGTTATAACTTAGTATGTAGGGTTAGAGAGGTAGGTTTTTTGGGCTTACAATGTAGCTTTGCACCCAATAAAACCATGTTTAAAAACTGTTGCTTAGCGAAGCATGTTGCTAGGATACCGTTCAGCATTTCCCAGGTGTATAATTAGCTTTAAATATTTGTTAAGGTTTCTAATTCCTCTTTGTAATGAGGGCTTCTGCCTGCTCGCTGTGCTTGTGTGAGGTGAATTTCAATGCCTGTCATCTGATCTGTGACAGAAGCTGTCCAGCAGCTTCTCCTGCCTTTTGGAGAGGAGCGTGCAGCAGGAGGTAACCTTTGAAACACGGGGGCCAGGGCACAGTAATCTGTACAGTGTTAGTAGTGAAGTGTCTGAGGGCTACAGGTGAGGACGAGACCGATCTGCCAAGCAGTCAAATTCAATACAAAAGTCAAGCCGTCAATCCATCATATATCCTGTATTTTCTGATTCTGAGCATTTCCCAGTCAGTCCCTCATCACATCTTGTCAGATACCATAAAGGAATATTCCAGAGAGTTTTAAACCAGATGTACTTTGCTTTTCACTCCAGTGGAGCATTTGAAAAGACAACGGGTAGTGTTACACATTTAGTTACATTTAATTAAACCATGTAAAATGATTTATTTATATACAGATATATATATATATATATATATATATATATATATATATATATATATATATATATATATATATATATATATATATATATATATATTTCAGGACCCTTTTTCTTGTGTATAATGAAGATTCTCTGGACCTTCAGACAGGGCAGTGCCTATCTATTTATCCATTTACAGAAACAAAACCAACAAAACTAAACCTAGTTCCACTTTGGAACCCTTAACTAACCTGTATCCAGTTCTAGCTAATAAAACCGGTCACCAAACATACAAGTACTACACACAGTACCACCCCCCCTAATTAAATTAGTGCCAGGTGCTTCCCCTCCTGGCTCATGCCTGTGGTATTCTGGGTGCTGTAGTCCCATTAACCTACAGGACTACACCTTTCCTCCCTCTCTGTCAGAAAAAATTATTGAGATCTTTTATACAACATCGCTGGCTATCAGGCGCATGCGTGATCCTGCAAGGTGGGGGGGTTTGGGGGAGGGGGAATCGGAAGTCCTGTTTGACCCGCTTGTCAATCATGGCGATGACACAAAGAGGTTGAGCGAGGGTGTGTCGTGCTGACCTCTTTGATTGGTTGAGGGGCGGTCGCTTTTTTTTGTTGTCAAAAAGCAGCCTGCACAGGCGTGCCACTGTCTGGTGCTGACCGGGTCTGCAAAACCTGTTTTCTAAAAAGTGGTAGTTAGATTTATGAGAATGTTATAAACGTTTAATAAGTATACTTTAATAAGCATACACATATTTTGCAGTTTAAATACTGTGTATACAGTATTCTTATAATAGGAATAAAACAATCACTTTTTAATTGTGTTATATTTTTCCTCTAAAACTGTATTTTCTAAATAACAAGACGAGAACATTACAAACGTTATTTCAAACTCACTTGAAGTTTAATGTTTGGGGTCACTATCCTCCTAAATTGCTTAAACACGATCCCCTTGCAAATGAGGCCACGGTCTCAATGAGTTAACTTCCTGCATAACACTCATTTTACATTTTAACACCCCGCAATTAATTGCTAATCACTGTTCGGGAACTGTGCATTTGCTCAAAGAACATTTTGCAATTTGATTATATCGCTTTACTAAGAGACCGAATAAGCTGTCTCTTCTTTTGTGCTTCATTCTTTGTTTGTTTTTGATATTTTACATTTCGCAATTTGAGCAAAATACTTTGCTCAAACACCGAAATTACCTTTCATTTCGTTCTTTGATGATTTTTCAGCGCTCAAATCGCGAAATGGTTATTTTTGTTGGTCGTTGACCGAATCCTGACTTTGTTGGTCGTTGACCGAATCCTATATATATGTATTCTCCCACAATCGGCGGTTTTCAGTCCCTCTATTCTCTAATACAGCAAAGGATGGAGAATGTGGAATACGTATAAGTTTTAACATGCAGCCAGTCCCTGTACAGATGTTGCAGCAGCAATTTGACAGGTTCTATGTCTGAGGGCTCGGTACCCGATTGGTTGTTTCCAGGTTCTTTGCCTTTTCATCTGCCCTGGTACACATGTGTGAACGGTAGTAAACTGATTTATCAATTTTACTAACTGTGATTCAAAGCTAGTACAAGGAGGCCAAGTAGCTCAGGATGTGCCATTGTTTATCAAACTTTGTTAATGCCTCATGTGTGTCTGATGCACCGCTCTCTCTCTCTCCCCTCGCTGTCATGTGTGTGGTTCAGTCGGTACTCGCGGAGGTGGAACCGGTTTTGCCGGAGGAAGTGCCGTGCGGCTGTGAAGTCCAACGTGTTCTACTGGCTGGTGATCTTCCTGGTGTTCCTCAACACTCTGACCATCGCCTCTGAGCACCACAATCAAGTCGACTGGCTCACCGAGGTTCAAGGTGCCCATCCTTAAAGTACATGCAAGCAAACACTAACCTAGGGGTTGATCTGATTAACCTATACCCCACCAGGATAAGCAATAGCTGGATGTTTCAGGGGCATTTAATAGTAATGGAGAATCTACCACCTGTTTTAAGGAATATTAGATTTTATGCAATTCACAGTGATTTCCCAATGCTGTAAAATGCTCTAAAAATCCAGCTGTGGCTTTTCCCAGCAATCAATCAATCTTTATTTTATATAGCGCCTTTCAAGGTGCAGGTTGATCAAATCAATCCCTGCAACCCTTACATAACAAGGCTAAATGTAACTGTGAATGAGTTTATTTACACATTTTAACATGATTTACGTCTATTTAAATTGTTACAATGTCTTTGCTACTTTTTTGTTCAGCTTTAATATTAATGCAATTTTTTTTTTTTTAGATATGTATTGTACTCATCCCTAGCAGTGCTCTTCAGTAACCCCCATCTGTCGCTCTTTTCCAGACACTGCCAACAAGGTCATGCTGGTCCTGTTCACAGCAGAGATGTTGCTCAAGATGTACAGCCTGGGCCTGCAGGCCTACTTCGTGTCGCTGTTCAATCGCTTCGACTGCTTCATCGTGTGCGGGGGCATCCTGGAGACCATCCTGGTGGAGACCAAGGTCATGTCTCCGCTGGGCATCTCGGTGCTGCGCTGCGTGCGTCTGCTCAGGATCTTCAAGATCACCCGGTAACGCACACATCCACACACACAACACAGCCGCCTGTGTTAACTGAGTCGATCACCCGGTAACACACACGACCACACATACAACACAGCCGCCTGTGTTAACTGAGTCGATAACCCGGTAACGCACACGACCACACACACAACACAGCCGCCTGTGTTAACTGAGTCGATCACCCGGTAACGCACACGACCACACACACAACACAGCCGCCTGTGTTAACTGAGTCGCTCACCCGTAACGCATTAACGCACCACACACACAACACAAAATTGACGCGGTTCACAAGCTGTTTTAAGGAATGTTTCATTAAGAAATGTTTCTTTAAAGATGATTTTGATTAACCAAGTTTGTAGGTGTTTTAGAGTTGGTTAGAAGTTCCCATCTATACGTTCTAGGAGCAGTTTAGTTTGTTTTGTTCATATTCTGAGATTAATTTTGTCACTGCTTCTATTTTATTTTAATAGGCTACGATTTTGGCACAGTAATTTTTAGTACATTTCACAGACGTGGTGTGGCAAAAAAACAAGAATTCACCAAATAATGTAGTTTTAGCTACATTAACATACACAATAATACACCAAAACAAATAATATAAAGAGTATTGCTTTTGACTACTGAACAGTTTAAGTGTTACTTTAGAGTACAAAACTTACAGTAGGCCTATATCATTTCTGATGGTCTCCAACCCTGTGCGATAAGTCAGAATCACATAATCTACAATTTGCGAAATTTTTTTGGAAAGGATTAACAGTTCATCGAACCTTTCATCTGTCATTCTAAAATACCTCAAATATCTCTCACTGTCACATACCCGCATCTCTCTGAATAATGTTTAAATTCTCCCTTTCGGGTTCTCTATTGGTTGAGGACGGATGTACCAATGACGTTGATTTTGATTGTTTCTTCATCCTCTTGTATAGAGGAAAAAACTTGTATACTTCAATGTAAATATATCGAGTTTTGTGAATGCAATCTGTATTTAAAGTATGAACAGCTGCGACTGCTTTGCGCAGTCAAAAGGGCTGTGACACGATGCTTCCTGTACAGCAAATAGTGAAGTTGCACAGATTTTAGCTGTCTGTGCCTGACATATTGCATTCATCTGCAGCCGAAGTACTGTGTGAACCAGGCTTGTAGTTTTCCACAATTCTGAAACAAACAGCATGTTGTAAAGAGAGCCTCTGTAAACTTCTGCTCACCGATGCATTTGTTCTTCTGTCTTTACAGAAAACAGCTCGCTTTTTTGCATTTTAGCTGTCATCGATTTACATGCTTTCTTCTAGCTCATTCGCTGACCTACATAGCTACATGTAAATGCTGCGTGCATACACAACCAAACAATTTGCAGATATTCGCAGATTTGTATTTTCAGTGCATGGCAATACTGCATTTTATAAAGGAAATAAAGGAAGCGCCTAATCAAATGTGTTTTTACATCCATTTCCAAGATTTCACTGACTTTTTTCAAATTCACAATTTCCGTAACCTCTGTGACAAAATTGTAGCCTTAATTATAGCCACATGACATCTTCTAGACATCCCCAGATTCAGCACAGCTTTCACAAGCAGATTTGAGCCTGCAGATGTGTGCAAGGTATTGTGGCAAGCAACAGATGTACTACTGGGGCCCAAATAACTGAAACTTTCAACGACAAGCCGCCTCTGCTTGCTCCCTGAAAATGCGTGGTCTTACAAACTATAAAAGAGTAAGTAGCGGTGTTCTGAAAAATATAGCGTTACACGTCCCCACGTGTTGCTACACTTTTCATAGTTAACATCCTGACAACTTCAAATAGGTAACACAGCAATAACAATCCATGATGTGGTATGGAACAGAAAAGCTAGAGCACTTGTTATGTTTTTTTGTTTTTTTTAATCGCTGCAGTGATTTAGAGGACAGATCTCAAAGTGCACTAGAACAAACATTTTGAAAAGAGCTTTGAAACAGACTGTAAAGGTATAAGTGTAAAATGTTGTCAGGATGTTAACAATGACAATAAAAAATTACAGGTACATCATTTAAACCATTGTAGCAACATGTGGGGACATATAACAGGGTTTTTGGAACCCTGCTACTTACTATTTAATGTCATTCTGTAATTAGTACAGTCAGCTTACTTTATAGCATCTCTGTCACCAAGGAAATGCATTCCAGCGAGGGCTGATAATGCTTTTGCTGAAGCAGGGCCACCTCTGCAGATCAACAGCAACAGACTAGCCCTGCAGTGTAGGAACAGCATTCTCAGTGCATCTTGCTCTGCCACTGCAGGTACTGGAATTCCCTGAGTAACCTGGTGGCGTCCCTGCTGAACTCAGTGCGCTCCATCGCCTCCCTCCTCCTCCTGCTCTTCCTCTTTATCATCATCTTCTCCCTGCTCGGCATGCAGCTCTTTGGAGGCAAGTTTAACTTCGATGAGATGGAGACACGGAGAAGCACCTTCGACAACTTCCCCCAGTCCCTGCTCACTGTCTTTCAGGTAATGCCTTTGAGAGATGAAATGGTAGCCATACTGTTTTAAAAAATCTAATAATAATAATAATTACGGTATACAATTCCTCCAAAATGTACTCTGTTAAAACATCTCAATAAAAGGATGAGGTAGTCCACTGGTAGAGAGTGAGAGAGAAACAGAAGGAATTGTGGTTGACTAGTTTTATTTGTCTTACACAAAAACACAAACAGTGCAAGTGCAATACCATGCACCACCACCGAGATACTAACAATGGAATCACTGGAATCACTGTTGCTCCTACAGAGCAGAAGTTACAAAATACAAACACAAACACAAAGCTACAAACAAATAGTGGCCTTAACTGGCTGTGCACAAGTCCCACAAAAAGGGAGGTCCTGCACCAGGAACGCTACTCACAATAAAATACACAAACAAATCTAGAATTCTTTACCTTTCTTTCCTGGTAAAGGGAGCAGCAGCAGCTTAAGAACCCGTACTTGTCCCAGGATCAGAACTAAGGAATTAACTTTCAGCTGCTCTTTTATACAGGTGGCCAAAACTGGAAATCAGTTGCTCAATATGGGTCTAGCCAGATTCAGCACATGTTTTTGCAGGGATGGGTTCTGAACTCATTTCCATTGGGAGTTCTTTGGTTTTTTTTGTTATTATTATTATTATTATTATTATTTATTTCTTAGCAGACACCCTTATCCAGGGTGACTTACAATTGTTACAAGATATCACATTATTTTTACATGCAATTACATTATTTTTTACACATTATTTTTACAGACAATTACCCATTTATACAGTTTTTTTACTGGAGCAATCTAGGTAAAGTACCTTGCTCAAGGGTACAGTAGCTGTGTCCCCCACCTGGGATTGAACCAACAACCCTCCGGTCAAGAGTCCAGAGCCCTAACCACTACTCCACACTGCTGCCCTATTTGTCCCTGTTCAAACTCTCAATCTGACTTCCAGACATAGAAGTCTGTTTGCACTATACACACCTGCAATTACAAAAATGCAAATCTTCGGTCATTGCATGTACTGTATAATTGTGTACCACGTTAAGTTTACTATCTGTGCTGTACTTTACAGTACCTATATGTTTTTTATTTTCTCTCAAAGTTTTGGCAAGGAAACTTTTTTTACCCCATAGAGGTCACATAAAAAGTTTTAAACATTTCTAAAAATTGAATTAAAAAGTGGTCACCGAAGGGGATATGCATTGATTTAATGTCACCATAGTACAGAGAAGTCTAGCAGGTCATTAAGCAGCACTGCATTTTTTTCATTTGTGTTCTAGAAACTCCTTTGCAGTGTTTATAGAAACTCACTAAATTACCTTTGTCCATATTACAGTGATATATTTTTCAACAGAATGCTGATTGTTTGATGTCACACATCATAAATCAAACAATACATTTCTCAACTTTTGGAAGGAAGAATTCGCCAGGAGAAAGATCATGTTTATCCAGATCACGCTCCCTCCTGCACTAATGGTGGTTTCTGATCCCACACAATAAGCCGATGACCCATAAAGTCAAAGCCTTTTAATAGATACTGTTGTTGCAGTGTTCTGGGTGCTATATTGTGCTACTTTGTCATAACATTTGTAATACTGTACAGCAACTTACACATGTAAACCTTCTAATCGTTAGCTTGTATTCAATTAAGTGATATTGGGTGGGTCGGAAATTAAGTGTATGACTAATAAATGTGATTGATATTAATAACCAAGGTGATATTATCTGAAGCTTGTCCCCATTGGCTCCCATTATATTTTATCTGGAACATGTTAATTTGGGGATAATAAGCAAGAGGGTGACATTAACATGAAGTGATATTAAGCAGGCTTGACTGTAAAAGAGACACCTTATCTTATTTCACATAATTAAATATGCATAACTAAACCTTGTCTTATCAGCACCCAGGCGATAGCATGATATGTTACTGTCAAATCTGCTCATTACTGCTAATTATCCTGATGTATCTTTCTCTGGCAGATCCTGACCGGAGAAGACTGGAACTCCGTGATGCACGATGGAATCATGGCCTATGGAGGACCCTCTTTCCCAGGAATGCTGGTCTGCATTTACTTCATCATCCTTTTCATCTGCGGAAACTGTATCCTTCCATTCAAACTATGCAGGCTGTCCCCACTCGTAGCCATGGCTTTGAACAGCAGAGCACACTGCCTTGTCAAGTGTTTAAACTGAGTGCATTTAAAAGTATGTTCTGAGTGCAAACCCCAGTAGTACCATTACTAATTCAATTTGATTCAAACAAAACACAGTTTTACATATTAAACCAAAGAAAAGTGCAGTTCACACAACAGGGTTCCCCAAAGAGTTTGTTTGAGAGAGAGAGAGAGAGAGAGAGAGAGAGAGAGAGAGAGAGAGAGAGAGAGAGAGAGAGAGAGAGATAGAGAGAGAGAGAGGCCTGACAGGTAGAGCAGAGTGTCGCATGGCTGTCAGGAGACGACTTGATCAGGAGACAGCTTCATAGGGCATCACTGACAGTCGAGAAATTACATCTCCTCCAACGCACAGTTTTCAAAATGTAATGCCTGCTGTTCTGTGGAGTCCATTACCAACACTGTCAGGGGTTCAGGAGGGGAGCTGAAATATTCATAATGAGGAGCACATGGGAAGGGCCTTGTGGTATCAAGAAACTATTTCCAAAAGCCCACAGTTACTTTTAAATTACTTTTGAGTTTCAGCAGTGGGGCTGTCTAAATGTTCACAAAGTCATGCTCCCCAGATTGACACTGGTTGGATGCGAGTATGGTATTGAGAAAGAGTTCCATGTGAAGAAATGCCTGTAGAAGGTTCTGCTGGATTCCTAGTTATAAGCTGTATAAAGACTAGTGCGGAGACTTAGCAGTATATTTATGCTTTGGTTTGCTGTGCTTCTTTAACCCGCTCCTCAAACAGATATCCTGCTGAATGTCTTCTTGGCCATCGCTGTGGATAACCTGGCGGATGCCGAGAGTCTGACGTCGGCCCAGAAGGAGGAAGAGGAGGAGAAGGAGAGGAAGAAACTGGCCAGGTAACCAGAACAGGGGCTTGAGTTCCTGCAGTTTATTGTAAGGATCCCTGTGTTTCACCACTCTATTCACCACTCAAAACCAGCCTTCAAAGAGCAACTGTGAAACGTCACAGGGATCTTAACTAATGTAGTCTTGTTGTTTAGATTTCCTGGTGACTTTATACATCTCCTTAGTTTAAAGTATCTAGTGGCTTAAATAGAGCTTTCAGAATCATGTCTAACCTCCGAGGTTGAATTTCTTGCTGATGCTTTTACTTCCACTGGAGGCACTGTTGTAAGGGGACAGGTTAATGGTTACACTATAGTTAGACATGATTCTAAGAGCTCCATTAATGCCATAGTGGTGCTTTAAAACGCTCATTTTTCAAAATAAGTCACTTGGATGTGATGACTGAACAGAATAATATGCAAAACGAATCTAAACAAGAAGAATACATTACGTCTATAGCAAGTTGTTCTTTATTTGAGTCAAAAGACACGCTTTATACATAAGAATAGCTAGTCTTTCCACAGTCTTACAAACATCATGAAAAAATTGCACAAGGAGATAAATAAATACATGTATCAGTGATTCTGTTGTGTAG
This sequence comes from Acipenser oxyrinchus oxyrinchus, assembly GCA_030684275.1. NCBI lineage: Eukaryota > Metazoa > Chordata > Actinopteri > Acipenseriformes > Acipenseridae > Acipenser > Acipenser oxyrinchus. The sequence goes on from CM060254.1 coordinate 23,726,277, forward strand.
TTTCCATTGCAAATAATTGTGCAAGCTGGGCAAGCTGTGTGGTAGAAATATTTAACTATGTGTTTCTCATTCCATGTGGTGTGCCTTGTCAGCATGTGGGGCTGCATGAGTTACACGCTCTTCAAACCCTTTCTCATCATGTGGGGCTGCATGAGTTACACAACTCTTCAAACCCTTTCTCATCATGTGGGGCTGCATGAGTTACACAGCTCTTCAAACCCTTTCTCATCATGTGGGGCTGCATGAGTTACATGCTTTTCAAACCCTTTCTCATCATGTGGGGCTGCATGAGTTACACAGCTCTTCAAACCCTTTCATGTATGGCTGCATGAGTTACACAGCTCTTCAAACCCTTTCATGTATGGCTGCATGAGTTACACAGCTCTTCAAACCCTTTCTCATCATGTGGGGCTGCATGAGTTACACAGCTCTTCAAACCCTTTCATGTATGGCTGCATGAGTTACACAGCTCTTCAAACCCTTTCATGTATGGCTGCATGAGTTACACAGCTCTTCAAACCCTTTCTCATCATGTAGGGCTGCATGAGTTACACAGCTCTTCAAACCATTTCTCATCATGTAGGGCTGCATGAGTTACACGCTCTTCAAACCCTTTCTCATCATGTGGGGCTGCATGAGTTACACAGCTCTTCAAACCCTTTCATGTATGGCTGCATGAGTTACACAGCTCTTCAAACCCTTTCATGTGGGGCTGCATGAGTTACACAGCTCTTCAAGCCCTTTCTCATCATGTGGGGCTGCATGACTTACACAACTCTTCAAACCATTTCTCATCATGTATGGCTGCATGAGTTACACAGCTCTTCAAACCCTTTCTCATCATGTGGGGCTGCATGAATTACACAGCTCTTTTGCCTGCATTAAACCCCTGCCCTAGCACCATTTTCTCAATCACACACAGTCATGTCCTCAGACCAGACAGTAAGAAATGCCTGTTTCTCATACCTTTGTTCTTCAGGACTGCCAGTCCGGAGAAACATCCTGACAATGAGAAGCAACTGATTGAAGAGGAGAAAAAAGAAGAGAAAATCGAGCTGAAATCGATCACGGTCGACGGAGAGATGCCACCTGCAACCAAGGTGAGGCAGGAATCCTATTCCATTGACTAGGCAGGGGTCCCTTGTAAACTAAAGAAGCACAGGGGCCCAGCTAACACAATGCAATACCTGCAGTCAGGTGCAGTTTAATTGCATGGAATTCGAAGTCAGTGGCACACAAATAAAGCTATTTACCCAGCAATTACTAAGCCTAACCCTCAAATGTATTGACAACCATTCACACAAAAGTTAAAGGAGCATTAATCTCGGAAATAGTGAAAATGTGCAAAAAATGTTGGTCATCCTATAAGTGATTATATTTCAAATGTATTCCCCTATCCTGGGATTCTTTGTTTTGATCACACTAAGCAATCTGTTGCTCCAACCAGTGACTATTGCACCATATTTTATGTTATACCATTGTCCCATTGAGTTGCATTTTGATTTCAAATCCATAAATGCAACAAAAACATGATGCACTGTAATCTATACAACCTTGCAAAATACAGCAACAACATCATAAATGTCATGTTATTGACTATTTTTACCTCAAGTAATGGATTCTAAATTAGTAGTGATACTACCCTTGTAGCTTAGAGGTTTCAATTGAGTTGAAACATCTCCTTTCCCAGAGTCTCAAAGCCTCTCAGATAGCTGTCTGGGGTAGACTTTACTGATGCATGCCTATTTGAACAGTCAGTGCCTGATTCCTGTGCACTCTGTCTTTGCAGATCACTATTGATGAATTCCCAGTGGATGACAATGAAGAGAAGAATCCGTACCCTGCCAATGACTTCCCAGATACAGGTGTGCGTCATGCTGTTATGCACAGTCAATACACCAGTCTATCTGTGGAATCTACTGCATTACACAGTCAATACACCAGTCTATCTGTGGAATCTACTGCATTACACAGTCAATACACCAGTCTATCTGTGGAATATACTGCATTACACAGTCAATACACCAGTCTATCTGTGGAATCTACTGCATTACACAGTCAATACACCAGTCTATCTGTGGAATCTACTGCATTACACAGTCAATACACCAGTATATCTGTGGAATCTACTGCTTTCCATCTTCCATGTAGAGCACTTGTAAACTAGAAAGGTGTTTGCCCAACTCAGCAAATTACACCAATGTGCACTAGCAACCAATTATGCTCATAGATTCATATAAAAGCATAGCAAAGTGTAATAAAGCAAAGTGAAAGCATGGTGAAGCATAGGTAAGCATGGTAAAGCCCAGAGAGCTATGGTAAAGTATATTGAAAAACAACAGAAAAACCCAGGTAAATAATAAAACCATGCATATAAAACAATGGGAAAAGCATTAGAAAACTGCAAAATGACTGTGCAAAGTGTTCAACTTTTATAAGGGCTGTTATGAGGGTGTATACAACATTTTAAAACAACCCAACAAGGCATTCCAAAGTTTCAGTATAATAGAAAATGTATAATTAAAAAATAAGGATTGTGAGCTGTGCTGCAAGTCTGTGCACATAATAAAGCCCACCTGCCACTAAAGACTGTTTGGGACAGTCCCCAGTACTACTCCCTTAGGGAAGTCCAGTCATTTACACACAGCGTTTATGAGTTTCATTCTGGCTGTCATCCACTTTGCAAGACCTGGGTTTTTCCCTTCTACTTAATAGGTTGTGTTAAAAATGCCCTTTAATTTAAGTTTATGGGACATGCAGTATGAAATGAAATTAAAGAGTAAAAGGAAAACATGAAACGGGTGCAATTTATAGAAAGTGTGGTTGTAGCATAATTGTTTGACCATACTGAATACAAAAAGTTATGCCTGAGCAACGGAGCGCGTGGAAAATGAGGCCTGTGTGGGGTGGGGGGGGTGCTTTTCAATTTATCCAAACAGCGGCAGATCCAAATACCATTACTATTTAAATCATTCAAATGTGAACCTTCCCTTTAATAATTGTGTAAACAGTAGGGGTATTGTGATTGGCCGTCATTTAGATTGTATTTAATAGATCCCCATGACCTGTAACTGTGACACAGCCCCCTGCTGTACCCTGGTGTCTCTCTCCCTCCTCCTAGGTGATGATGACGAGGAGGAGCCCGAGATGCCCATGGGCCCGCGGCCCCGTCCGCTCTCTGAGGTGCATCTGAAGGAGAAGGCCGTCCCCATGCCTGAGGCCCGGGCCTTCTTCATCTTCAGCCACACAAACGAGTGAGTGGGAATCCCTGCCGAGTGTGGGTAGCCAGCGGCTCTTTCAGCTCACCCAGCTCTGCTGCTGCTTATGGAATATCAGCTTCTCTTCGGAGCTCATTTGGGGAATTGCTTTTGCAAACTGAATTCACAGAATTACTTTTATTAGATCAAGGTCCGGTGTCTGCTTAGCAGTGTGGCACAGTCTGGGGCAGTGATAGCAATAGGACACATCATGCACGTCCACTGCTATGTGTGCCTTGCCACCACATGGAATGAGAAAACCAAAGACAAGACCACTGTAAAGAAAACATGATAATATTCAGCATGAGAGAAACACAGATGCAAACATAAACATTAACACAAGTTAAGAGAAATAAAAAAAAATCTAAATATAATAATAATAATAATAATAATAATAATAATAATAATAATAATAATAATAATAATAATAATAATAATAATAATAAAACAATCAAGCTTTTTACTCCCTCAGGTCTTGCTATCTGCAGCTCTCTGCTCCCACTACACCACAATGTATTTGTCCTCTCCTTAGAGGTGGCATCAGTATTAAATCTGCCGTTCTCGCCTGTTAATCGTGTGTTATATATTGGATCATAACAACTCCTCCATTTCTCTCTGTGCAGATTCCGGATCTCCTGCCACAAGATAGTGAACCACAACATCTTCACCAACCTCATCCTCTTCCTCATCCTGCTCAGCAGCATCTCCCTGGCAGCTGAGGACCCTGTGCGGAACGACTCCTTCAGGAACAAGGTACCAAGACTGCACAGCAGAGCCTGCACCCACCTGGCACTCTGCTGTACACCGGGGGCAGTAATATACAGTACTGTGCAAAAGTTTTAGGCAGGTGTGAAAAAATGCTGTAAAGTAAGAATGCTTTCAAAAATAGACATGTTAATAGATTATATTTATCAATTAACTAAATGCAAAGTGAGTGAACAGAAGAAAAATCTAAATCAAATCCATATTTAGTGTGACAACCCTTTGCCTTCAAAACAGCATCAATTCTTCTAGGTACACTTGCACAAAGTCAGGGATTTTGTAGGCATATAGTCAGGTGTATGGTTAAACAATTATACCAAACAGGTGCTAATGATCATCAATTCAATATGTAGGTTGAAACACAATCATTAACTGAAACAGAAACAGCTGTGTAGGAGGAATAAAACTGGGTGAGGAACAGCCAAACTCAGCTAACAAGGTGAGGTTGCTGAAGACAGTTTACTGTCAAAAGTCATACACCATGGCAAGACTGAGCACAGCAACAAGACACAAGGTAGTTATACTGCATCAGCAAGGTCTCTCCCAGGCAGAAATTTCAAGGCAGACAGGGGTTTCCAGATGTGCTGTCCAAGCTCTTTGAAGAAGCACAAAGAAACGGGCAACGTTGAGGACCGTAGATGCAGTGGTTGGCCAAGGAAACTTACTGCAGCAGATGAAAGACACATCATGCTTACTTCCCTTCGCAATCGGAAGATGTCCAGCAGTGCCATCAGCTCAGAACTGGCAGAAAACAGTGGGACCCTGGTACACCCATCTACTGTCCGGAGAAGTCTGGTCAGAAGTGGCCTTCATGGAAGACTTGTGGCCAAAAGCCATACATCCGACGTGGAAACAAGGCCAGCGACTCAACTATGCACGAAAACACAGGAACTGGGGTGCAGAAAATGGCAGCAGGTGCTCTGGACTGATGAGTCAAAATTTGAAATATTTGGCTGTAGCAGAAGGCAGTTTGTTCGCCGAAGGGCTGGAGAGCGTACATGAATGAGTGTCTGCAGACAACAGTGAAGCATGGTGGAGGTTCCTTGCAAGTTTGGGGCTGCATTTCTGCAAATGGAGTTGGGGATTTGGTCAGAATTAATGGTCTCCTCAATGCTGAGAAGTACAGGCAGATACTTATCCATCATGCAATACCATCAGGGAGGCATCTGATTGGCCCCAAATTTATTCTGCAGCATGACAACGACCCCAAACATACAGCGAAAGTCATTAAGAACTATCTTCAGCGTAAAGAAGAACAAGGAGTCCTGGAAGTGATGGTATGGCCCCCACAGAGCCCTGATCTCAACATCATCGAGTCTGTCTGGGATTACATGAAGAGAGAGAAGCAACTGAGGCTGCCTAAATCCACAGAAGAACTGTGGTTAGTTCTCCAAGATGTTTGGGCCAACCTACCTGCCGAAGTTCCTTCAAAACTGTGTGCAAGTGTACCTAGAAGAATTGATGCTTGATGCTGTTTTGAAGGCAAAGGGTGGCCACACCAAATATGGATTTGATTTAGATTTTTCTTCTGTTCACTCACTTTGCATTTAGTTAATTGATAAATATAATCTATTAACATGTCTATTTTTGAAAGCATTCTTACTTTACAGCATTTTTTCACACCTGCCTAAAACTTTTGCACAGTACTGTATATATATATATATATATATATATATATATATATTGTATATACAGGAATACTTTGTGTCTATGCTGTCTTTCAAGTTTGTTTTCTGAAAGCTGTTTATTTTACATTCTGTTCAGCAGCCTCTGTAGTAGCCTTTCGTTTTTATGTGTGATTCTGAAGCTAGATAGCAATCGATCGTATTTTCTCCAAAGTCACATTACAAGATGTGCAAAACAAAAAAACTATACGTTGTTTGCATCGCTTGCGTTGTGCAGTAGTTCATTTAAATTAGGTTATTTTTTTCTCTCCGTACTAGTCCGGTATGCATTGGCCCCCAAAAAAGGTGAATTTCGTAGTGACCCCTCAATTTCCTGATTTCCACGAAATCGTAAATTAGATAGACTTCTATATATTGTATATAGTAGGCACTGATATTGATGTGATGCATCCGTCTGAAAATCTTTGTATCATATTTTATCAGATTGCTTGCACCAGATGGAAATTACATCACTAAGATAAGCTACACTGTTTAATTATTCCTATTTAACCATATATATTATAAAAATAGCAATGTATATAGGAGGTGCACTCTGAAAAATTGTATCAGATGACTTGCATCAGATTGAAATGGCATCACACTAAAATGAGCTCTACTGTTTAATTATTCCTATTTAACTGAATATTCAGAAAATATAGTATAGCGTGCTGTGCAAGAAACAAGTTGATTTTCACCCACTCAAGGTCAGAGCGGCCAGTAAGCCCACTCATGTGTAGGCGCAATGATATTTTTTTTATTATCTCTCAAAAGTATTTTTTTTACAGTACAAGACAATTAATTTAGGTCTGTATTCATAAAACTTTAAGGATTGTTTTAAGAAGTGTTTTTTTCATGAATTGCAAACTTAAATGAATGAAACTAGGCTTAAAAAAGAGTCCTTAACAAATAATTTCTTAAATCAAGGGGACTTCCTTAAAACCTATTACTCCATGGCCATGCATCGCACCACAGAATTTTTATAATTGACAAACAAGTTTAACCGCTACAGTATATAGAACGCTGAAGACAGACAGGCGTTCAGTGTAGTAAAAGCACAGGAATGATGACTCTGCGTCTCGCTTACAAGAGGCTCAGTAGACACACAATGGCTGGCCGAGATGGACTAGGCTAGTCTAAAACCAACTTTGCTTAATGTTTGTTCCCCTCAGATCCTGGGATATGCCGACTATGTCTTCACTGGCATCTTCACGATAGAGATCATCCTGAAGGTAAATCCCCCTGGCTTCAGCCTGTTAAACCTTCTGATCAATGAAAGTATAAATCTGTGAGCAGGCTGGATGTCTGTCAAGATGGCAGTTTGAATAAGTAGATTAAAATGACATCATCCTAGTTTCCAATCACTCTGAGTGCAATTCATCAAACCCTGTGTTTTGTATGTTGACATGCTTTTACCTGAGCTCAGGAGCTGCTCTTTAGTTCTGTTGTTTTGTTAGAAGCAAGATCTGCAGGTGCTTTTTTACTGTACAAGTAAAAGCCAGTCTCACCAGTGATCCACCAGTTTGGATGAAGTTTCCTTTTGTTTGGCTGGCAATGCACTGCAGTGTGCTGGGTCACTTGTATATATAAAGACACTTCACCTGGTCCAGACTATACTGTACATGTAATGTATCAATGGCAGGCAGGTATAACCTGAACTCCTAGTCAAAGCACTTTATCAGACACAATGCAAATTAACAAACTATTGAAACAGGCATTTAGGTGCATACATGAACATTGTTATTTCAAGTAAACATTTTGTTTGTGTATATGTATAATGTTTAGCCCTGTATTTATATTTAGTCATTGTACTGTTTGGGGATGTCTTCAAATGATAAGCCTTTCAGATTTTTTTTTTCCTACCCTTTGATCAATGCAATGGATCTATGCAGCTCAGTCGAACCTTGTGTTGCAGTGTGGCTGCATTCCTTTCTTCCTCATGATCACATGCATTGTGTACCTCCTGTAGATGACTGCCTATGGAGCTTTCCTCCACAAGGGATCCTTCTGTCGGAACTACTTCAACATCCTGGACCTGGTGGTGGTCAGCGTGTCTCTCATCTCCTCTGGCATTCAGTGAGCCCCTCACTAAGCACTTCTCATTGGTCCTCTTTGTTTGCTAAATTTATAAGAAAGTACTTCAGTACACTGAAGAAGGCACTGGCCAAATTTGTCAGCTTAGTTTCCTACAGTTTTACCCTATGTACCAGGGCTGTGATACAGGTGTGGGAATCCACTGACAGACAGGAGGGAGGGTGGAGGTTGTCTTTACCACGCCACGCAGACGCGCAGGATTTATTGCCAAACAAAACAACCACATGACAGTACCAGCGATGGTACAGCACGGGCCGACACACACAAACAGCAGTGTGAACAAAATAATTACAAAAAATACTAAACCAAACACAGCTTACAAAACAAAGTTGGCCCGCAGGCAACCAAGCGCTACCTCCACTAAAAGGAGAGTCTCACTCCAGCATCCTTCTACCTGACCCAAACTCAAATATACAGGGGTGGGATTATAAATCCCCTAAATTACCGCTAGTCTGCTATGGTGATAACTAGATCCACGAACGGAGAAACCAAGGAGCTGGTGGAACACAGCTCCTTTTAAAGCATGTGGCCAGGTGTTAATTGATCATCAATCATTTAACTTCCAGGCACTTGTTCCAGTTAGGCAAGAAGAGAATTGTAACCTCCAACCCTGCCATATCTAGCACAAACTTAATTTGAATAAACTTTATTTACAAAACCCAAACCAACAGAAAAAACACTATTTACAGGTCCAGGGCCTCAGCCCTGCCACACCCTCGAATTCTTATTGGGGCTTTTGAAGTTGTCCTCCTTGTTAGACAGAATACCCAAGCTGAGATGAACATGGGTTTCTCATGTTCAGATATTCTTTCAAAATTGAAACAAATATTGGAATATTATTTAATTTTGAATTAGCTGGAAAATCAAAGTATAATTTGTACCATTTGTGGCAAGTGAAAATGTGTTTGTTTGTGTGAGATGTGAGTTATTAGGGCAAGTGAAAATGTCTAGAGTTACATCCATGCAGTGAAACTTTGAATACTAACGAGAAGAGAGATGTTATCAAGAGAAACAGTGAGAGTTCCCCCGGAACCCAGGAAAGCTGTGGCATGGTTTGTGAGTCACGCTGTTCCACGTGTGTCCTGCAGGTCCAGTGCCATCAATGTGGTGAAGATCCTGAGAGTCCTGAGGGTGCTGAGACCTCTGAGAGCTATCAACAGAGCCAAGGGGCTGAAGGTATGTGTGGAGCTCTGTGAGGCTGCTTGTCACCTTAAAGACAAAGAACCCTTATGGAAATGTCCCATAGTAAAAGCATAGCCAAGTGTAATAAAGCATAGTGACAGCATGACAGAGCATAGGCAAGCATTGTAAAGCCCCCAGGGGTATGGTAAAGCATATTAAAAATACGGCAAACTATGGAAAATGCATAGTGTAACCATGGGACAACTAGAAAAATGTTGTACAAATTTACTGTGGAACATTTTTATAAAGGAAACCCTTAGCGTTACTGATCGTCGATATTGATTGTTGACAGTTTTGACGACAGACAGTCAACTATAAACGTGCAAATGTGTGAAACGTAATACAATAAAATTGAATATGCCATTAATGTTTATTTATTTAGCGCAGTGTCTCGTTTTGTAAAATTGATACATTGAAAGATTCAAAAGTGAGATGCTAGTGGGTGGAAAGTTTGTAAGTCTGATTACAAAGACAGCTTCCCCCTTACCACAGCTCTCCTGTGCTCTGTGTGTCAGTTACCGTGAGATTCTGTTAGGTGTGCTGGTGTAACAGGCTGGGCGCAAAGCGGCAACCCCACACACTGCAAAAGAGCGTCTCAACCACTATGCAAAAGAGCCAGGCTCATCTGCATGCGTGATTATAGAGCTTTTAGCCTCACCTCATCTCACGGACAGTGGTCAGCATCTGTAACAGCAGTACATCACACAGCACTGTGCATTACATTGTACAAAAATCAGTATTATAGTACAATGTATATATAAACATGTTGTATTTGAGTGTGTATAACGTAGCTGTCCTCTTAACGATAAGGCTGTATCTAAACATGTAGCTTAAAAAGCATTTACCTCTCGGAATTTGAAATATAATCTAATCGTTAATATGTATGGAGGTCTTTGACATGTACATATCCCACTGCCATTGAGCAGCAGATTGTAAGTACATTAGGGTTGTCACTGCTACCACGTGTATTCTTAATGCTGTGTATTTTTGTAGCATGTGGTCCAGTGTGTGTTTGTGGCTATACGGACCATTGGAAACATCGTCATCGTCACCAGTCTGCTGCAGTTCATGTTTGCCTGCATTGGCGTCCAGCTATTCAAGGTAGGGAATACATTGATGCTTATTTAAAAAAATGTTTAATGAACGAAACTCCAGAAACATTTCAAATGAACTGTATGTGGAATGGAGGGAGTTTACAAGAACAAAACTATAAGCCACAGCTGGATTTGTTAAAGAGCATTTCACAGCCCTTTGGAGTCAACCACCTATCATTGGTTATACCAATTTTGCCCCTAAAAATAAAAGGCTGATGCAATCCGGGTGGAATCCCTGGTACTGAAAAATGGCAAAAATAAATCCAGGTTTGGCTTTTCCCAATATGGTTTAGTCACTGTCATTGATTTAGAGAACAGAATTGGCAATTTATGCCAAATCACCATTTTTGTTTTCTTGGCTTTAACAAATAATGTGAAACAAATTGTGAAGACCAATGTAATGTTGCTACCTCAATCTTTTTAGTACACTATTCTTAGCAAAATGAACTAACCGGTTGTCAAACATTGCTACATCACAACTGTCATTTCTTTGACAGTTGCCTGTTGCTGTGCTCCTCTGAGAGCTTGGTCCACTAAAAACATGATCCCAGCCATTCTTCTTGTTCATTTTAAATACTGCACACATACCATCTAAAATAAACAGCAGGAATTGCAAATGTTTTTAAACTCGTAGCACAGGCTGGCACATACATTGGTTGTGCAGTGTGCATCACAGGAAACAATATGTCATGGAAATGAATGAATCTAGACTGAAATGCCAAATTGCATCAGATTCTGTGGCGCATAAATGGAGCGAAGATGTAAAAAAAAACCCCACTGCACTGAAATGGTATTCTGAAGACCCACTGAAACCAGGTTTATTTAGTGACACAATCAGGAATTTTAACAATTGAACACACTACAAAAAACTAAGTAGTCCTAAGTAGCAACTGTGCGTTTGGACTGACCTAGAAAGAGGAACTCAAAGAAAGAAAAGTACTAGAAAAAAAAATAACCTAATATGCAAAAACGACAAAGCGTAAGAAACTAACAATATTATTTGTAAATTAATAATAAACAAATACATGAATTTAAAAAAAAATCATTTTTTGCAGATACAATGGAGTACTACATTTATTTTCACAAGGACTATAGCAGTTTATTTTCATGGCAATTATTACAAGTGAAAATATTTACGTACAGTATATGGAGAGCGGCATAACAACAGGAGCACCACTTCTGTATCTGTATGTGTGCGTCTGTCCTTCCTTTCCCTGGTTGTTGCTAGTGCTGTGTGTGCGCGTGTATCATGTGCAACTGTAAACGAGTTAACTGCTGTATAAACTTGACACAATGTATTTGCTTTGTTTCCGTGATTGAAATAAGTCACTGCTATCGGCAGACCTGAAACAGGATATCGGGTTGGTTGCCTCAGAATGTACGAGCTTAACTAGTTTGAAACATTATAACAAATTAGAGATTTCCTTTAACCTGATTGGTCAATACGAGGACTTTATCTCTGATAAAGGACCTTGAATGTTATCTTTCAAACTCTGTTTAATCACTGTTCCAAATCAATCCGTCCGAAAGTACGTAAATACAGTATTTGTGTATTTTACCCTTTGCCTGCTTGTTGAAAGAAAGTCTCTGTTTTTGGAGTGCACATGTACTCTGAATGTTGTCTGTCAATATACAATATTCTGCTTCCTCGCTGTGGTATCATATATTTCAATTTAGTATAGCAAATAAAGTAAAATAAATAAATAATAGAGACAGTGTTTGCTGTCAGTGGCAATACAGTAACCACAATACTATAGCAACTAGTCTCCGGTTTGAATAACAAGATGAAATCAAACAACTGCATGCAGTCTGATTAGTTTCAGCAACTTTATTTAAGCATATCACAGTTAACAGCACAGGCACGTCGTATCGCTTCTAAAGCCAGGAGAAGGAGGCTTTGACTTAATGAACACACACTGTGAACAAGTAACTGAACAAACGATCAGGATTAACACATACTGCAGATAACAGCATTCTGTAAAAAAACATTTAGCCCTCAGTGCTATGGATGTGATCAACTTGTTAAAATTGTGTATGTCCATTCTGTTGTGAGTAAATTCCTATCCAAGCCACGCTATCAGAATAAAACTCATAAAAATTCTGATGAATTTAAATACCAGTGCAAACAGTTACCTGCTCTTGTATAGTAAAGATGATATGCAGTGTATTGTAAGACTTGGTAAGACAAGACAATGCTGTGACCTGGTGTGTGGTGTCCTATCTCATATTACAGTGGCCCACTTCCACGGCCAACCTGTATCACCATAATATCAGATAGGGGACCCCACTCAACCCGTCAAAAAGTATTGATACGGGTCCCGAAAGTGGCTCATCCAGTTAAAGCACAGCCGCTGGGAGCACAGGATGAGTCACGCAATAATTGGACACTTTAAATTAAAAAATAATAATAATTTTTTTTTAAAAGTACTGATATGAACAGGATGCGGTCCCCAGCTGCTAAATTGAAACAGCACTTTTGGACCGTGCAAAAGTTTAGTATGTAATTCTGAACATACAGTAGAGGTTGCATTTGTTATTGGCAACATTAAGGTCCAGTTTTCTGCATTTTTAAGTTCTAGAATTATACCACATGTGCTCTAGCATGCAAGCTGTAAAAATCTACAAACTGTTCACTAACAGTACTAATGAGACTTGTGCTTTCTTTAGGGGAAGTTCTACACTTGCTCAGACGGATCAAAGCAGACAGAGGCGGACTGCAGGTATGGTCAAAAGTCTTTCAAAATTCAGGCAAGGATTTTAATGCTACCATTATTTGTCGAGTTAGAATAAAGGGATCAGTCGTATAAAGATGTGATATCTCCAAAATGCCTTCCTTTTATTCATGAATAATATTCAACTAGAACAATCACATTTGCCTACCACTTTGGAAAGGGTTAAAGACAAAGAGCTCTAGGGTAGGGGCATATTAAAGTGTGCGCTGGCTAATCTCCTCCCCTCGTTTCTTCCTCTTCACAGAGGATACTACATTGTGTACAAAGACGGGGATGTGAGCATGCCGGACAAAGCAGAGCGCAAGTGGGAAAACAGCGACTTCAACTTCGATAACGTACCGACTGGGATGCTAGCTCTCTTCACCGTCTCCACCTTTGAGGGCTGGCCAGGGTATTATTACTAAATACATTGTGTGCAAACTAACCCCTTACAGTGGTAACAGCAATGTGCTGTAAAGCATGGTGAGAACATGGCAAAGCATAGGCAAGCCGGTTCACAGATAACTATGGTAAAACATTTTTAAAAACATTTAAAAGAAAGCATGGGAAAATGTCAAATTAACTTTTATAAGGGACCAGTATTGACTAAAAGCTGTTTTTCTGATTGCAGCTTAGGGTTACAGTTTTCACATCTAAACTGAGTACAGTGTATAATAATAATAATGTTAAAAGTGATAAATATCCATGTAATACAAATGCATTTACCCTATAAAGAATCACACTACTGTCCTTAGATCTAAAAACACAATAGATAGCGGATATGCCGTGAACATTCACGGGGTAATGTAGTTTTCACAAGCATGAGGATGACAAATGAGCCCAACAAGCCCTGAAGTACTCACTTAATATAACATATGGAAAATAAAGCGTGTTTAAACCTAAATGAAACAGCTCACATCACATCAAGCCTTGCATCTGCTTAGCAACGCAGAGTAATTTAGAACAGTGCCATTCTGTCGTAGGATTTGAATGAGTGCAACATAGATTCCATAATGAGATCTGGTCCAAAAATAATAATAAATACTCAGCAGTGCTGAATATGAAACTCTCAGTACTTGTTGTATAAATGCTCATTACTGTACAAGTCTTATACATTCAGATGCAGCAAACAGTCACTCAAGAGACACCACCAGCATTCAAGGCCATTCAGAAGGGCTTATATTTAGTTCTTCTTTAAAACTATATTATCTAGAATTCTTTTCAAAGCCGTGGGTAGAGTGTTAGCCAGCAATGTTGCAGGTGTATGGTTTTAAAATTAGCGATTGATTGTGCAGTGTGTCAGCAGGGCATCGCTATGAAGCAGCTTCCACACAAAACTAGGTTAGGTACTGTTCAAATATCTGTATTCATTACACTAGACCAAGGCACCTAAAATACTCTCTGCTCCTCTTCATTATGAAGTGGAATTGGATTTTTTTTTGGTTTTGTTTTTTTATTCCAGTAGCCCTGCAATCATTGTATTTCACTGCAATGTGCAGTATTTTGATGAATGCATTCTACTCTGGTATTGTCAGCCCTGGCTTCCTGCAGATCTCATTAGGCCTGTATCTGGTATATGCACTGAAACATTCCTGTGCTTTTAAGTTTCCCTTCCCTTTGATAGCAGGAGTAATAAGCCTGCTAGATAAAATACAATTTTGTATAACATTTCATATCACAAAAAACAGTATGACGTTTTAAAAAAAATATAAAACACAGGCATATTGCAAGTTAGGTCATTTATTTTTCACAATTCATACAGGGATTTTACTGCAGCCATTATGATACAGTACATTGCATTAAAGACTAGGTTCCTGAGTGCTAGTGTGTGCTAGATTTGCCTGCTAAAAGTCAAGGTGCATCACAAACAAACCATATTAATGGCGTTATTAATATTGGTGTGGTTGATGTCTCCTGCTTGAAAAATCATAATTGAGGCACCTCTCGGAATTACTTTCACCTACAAAGTCAATTCAAAATGGTGGCATCACAGTCATCAACCTTTGTGAATGAATGTGCTGATGAACTAAATAATGGTTTGTTATTATTAGAAACACTTGGGGGTAGGTCTACTAAAGTGTTGTGGCTGTCGCAATAGTCGCAAACCAGTTGCAAACGAGTCGGAAGTCTAGGGTGAAACGTACTAAACATGCGCAATGCTGTTAGTGACTTTTTAGGGAGTGCTTTGCAGCAGCAGTTTTTCTTTGCTGTTCGGCCTTAGATGAATATGTAATTATGGGCATTCCTGCATACATTTGCAAAAAGGGGGCAGAGATAGTGCAAATGAAGGTTCTCAAATATTATAATGAGATGTACTAAAGCTGCCGACAATTGCGACACTTACAATTGCATCAATTTGTACTCTCTGCTGCAGCAAACCAAATATCAACTACCGCTATTTATTTGAACAATGTCGCACAACTCTCACAATGTATGCTAGAGATCTCGCTAAGAAGACACAACACATATTTCAATTAGTATATTGCTGCTCTTTTCATTAACATATTTTCTCTTAGTACATACGACAAAATGTATACTTTGCGAATTGTCGTAACGAAAATGCAAATTGCAGTATGTTTGCGCTGTTACTGGCCCATTTTAGTACATCTACCCCTTGATGTTGTAACTTATGTGTTAACCTTAAAGCAATATATATATATATATATATATATATATATATATATATATATATATATATATATATATATATATATATACAGTACTGTGCAAAAGTTTTAGGCAGGTGTGAAAAAATGCTGTAAAGTAAGAATGCTTTCAAAAATAGACATGTTAATAGTTTATATTTATCAATTAACAAAATGCAAAGTGAGTGAACAGAAGAAAAATCTACATCAAATCAATATTTGGTGTGACCACCCTTTGCCTTCAAAACAGCATCAATTCTTCTAGATACACTTGCACACAGTTTTTGAAGGAACTCGGCAGGTAGGTTGGCCCAAACATCTTGGAGAACTGACCACAGTTCTTCTGTGGATTTAGGCAGTCTCAGTTGCTTCTCTCTCTTCATGTAATCCCAGACAGACTCGATGATGTTGAGATCAGGGCTCTGTGGGGGCCATACCATCACTTCCAGGACTCCTTGTTCTTCTTTACGCTGAAGATAGTTCTTAATGACTTTCGCTGTATGTTTGAGGTCGTTGTCATGCTGCAGAATAAATTTGGGGCCAATCAGATGCCTCCCTGATGGTATTGCATGATGGATAAGTATCTGCCTGTACTTCTCAGCATTGAGGAGACCATTAATTCTGACCAAATCCCCAACTCCATTTGCAGAAATGCAGCCCCAAACTTGCAAGGAACCTCCAGCATGCTTCACTGTTGCCTGCAGACACTCATTCTGTACCGCTCTCCAGCCCTTCGCGAACAAACTGCCTTCTGCTACAGCCAAATATTTCAAATTTTGACTCATCAGTCCAGAGCACCTGCTGCCATTTTTCTGCACCCCAGTTCCTGTGTTTTCGCATAGTTGAGTCGCTTGGCCTTGTTTCCACGCCGGAGGTATGGCTTTTGGCCGCAAGTCTTCCATGAAGGCCACTTCTGACCAGACTTCTCCGGACAGTAGATGGGTGTACCAGGGTCCCACTGTTTTCTGCCAATTCTGAGCTGATGGCACTGCTGGACATCTTCCGATTGGCGAAGTGAAGTAAGCATGATGTGTCTTTCATCTGCTGCAGTAAGCTTCCTTGGCCGACCACTCGCGCTCACGGTCCTCAACGTTGCCCGTTTCTTTGTGCTTCTTCAAAAGAGCTTGGACAGCACATCTGGAAACCCCTGTCTGCCTTGAAATTTCTGCCTGGGAGAGACCTTGCTGATGCAGTATAACTACCTTGTGTCTTGTTGCTGTGCTCAGTCTTGCCATGGTGTATGACTTTTGACAGTAAACTGTCTTCAGCAACCTCACCTTGTTAGCTGAGTTTAGCTGTTCCTCACCCAGTTTTATTCCTCCTACACAGCTGTTTCTGTTTCAGTTAATGATTGTGTTTCAACCTACATATTGAATTGATGATCATTAGCACCTGTTTGGTATAATTGTTTAATCATACACCTGACTATATGCCTACAAAATCCCTGAGTTTGTGCAAGTGTACCTAGAAGAATTGATGCTGTTTTGAAGGCAAAGGGTGGCCACACCAAATATGGATTTGATTTAGATTTTTCTTCTGTTCACTCACTTTGCATTTAGTTAATTGATAAATATAATCTATTAACATGTCTATTTTTGAAAGCATTCTTACTTTACAGCATTTTTCACACCTGCCTAAAACTTTTGCACAGTACTGTATATATATATATATATATATATATATATATATATATATATATATATATATATATATATATATATATATATATATTAGTCATAGGGTGGTGAGTGTCTGCGTATAGATTATATCGACACAGATTTCACATAAACAGTTCACTGTCATTTGTGTCTATACTCTCATACAAAGACGCTCGCCATCCTATAAGCCTGTTGTATACCATCCAAAGACCCAGAAGATGTTTTGCTGTACTATTCAAAGATGCTGGGGACTGGGTACCAAATATTGGGTTATAGACAGGACTGAAAAAAAACAAGCAAAATGAATTTGATTTGATTGTTTATTGGGGCCTAAAGTAAATAATATCGTGTCCTTTCCTCCCACCACATAGTCTGCTCTACAGAGCCATTGACTCCCATTCGGAGGATGTGGGGCCTATCTACAACCACCGTGTGGAGATCTCCATCTTCTTCATCATCTACATCATCATCATCGCCTTCTTCATGATGAACATCTTCGTGGGCTTCGTCATCGTCACCTTCCAGGAGCAGGGAGAGCAGGAGTACAAGAACTGTGAGCTGGACAAGAACCAGGTAACAATACAGAGATACACTGTGATACACTGAGATACTGAGATACACTGAGACACATACTGAGATACAGAGTGATACACTGAGATACACTGAGACACACACTGAGATACAGAGTGATACACTGAGATACAAACTGTGATACGCTGAGACGCACTGAGATACACTGAGACGCACTGAGGTACACTGAGATATACGGAGATACAGAGAGATACACTGAGATACACACTGCGATACACTGAGACACACACTGAGATACACTGAGATATACTGAGATACAGAGAGATACACTGAGATACACACTGCTATACACTGAGATACACTGAGACACACTGAGATACACTGAGATACAGAGCGATACACTGAGATACACTGAGATACATACTGAGATACAGAGCGATACACTGAGATACACTGAGATACACACGGAGATACAGAGAGATACACTGAGATACAGAGAGATACACTGAGATGCACACTGAGATCCACTGAGATACAGAGAGATACACTGAGATACAGAGAGATATACTGAGACACACTGAGATACAGAGGGATACACTGAGATACACACTGAGATACACTGAGACACACTGAGATACACACTGAGATACAGAGAGACCAGGGGCAACAGGAGTACAAGAACTGCGAGCTGGACAAGAACCAGGTAAAAACACTGAGACTCACACCGAGACACTGTCGCACTGAGACACTCTCACACTGAGACACTTTCAAACTGAGACAGACTGAGACACTCACACACTGAGGCACTTTCAAACTAAGACACTCACACACTGAGACATTCTCTAGGCGGATTTACTCATACACGACTTCAGCGAGGCTAGGCGAGCGACATGAAAAACAAAAAATTTCCCTCCCTCCCAAGTATTGCATAATGAGGCGACTTTCCCAGTCACTCTCCACAGTGATTGTTTTGCCCTTACCCACTGCCGCTGTAGCCAATCATAATGAAGCAGCAAGTGTGGGGAGGGAAACACTGTTCTGCAATCAGGCTGTGTGGTCCAGTGGTTAAAGAAAAGGGCTTGTAACCAGGAGGTCCCCGGTTCAAATCCCACCTCACCCACTGACTCATTGTGTGACCCTGAGCAAGTCACTTCACCTCCTTGTGCTCTGTCTTTTGGGTGAGACGTAATTGAAAGTGACTCTGCAGCTGATGCATAGTTCACACACCCTAGTCTCTGTAAGTCACCTTGGATAAAGGCGTCTGCTAAATAAACAAATAATAATAATAAAAATCACAATCGTGTTGGAGAGAACATCAACAGTTACAGAATACAATTATATAATTAAAAATACAGGGCAAAATTAAATGTAAACTAAATTTAAGAAGCATTTATAATTACAGTACATCAATAGAATTCAATTGCAATGATTACACGCCACAATTGTCTCATAGAAATCAGTTATACGCACTTATATAGAGGAGCAGTGTTTGGAACCAAAGCATGTCAATCATGAAATGCTTGGTACACAAAAGCACGCTGTGCCATAGAAGTGTGTCACTTAGTAATACGCTAAGTGGCCATGTCATTTTATAGAGCCGTAAAAAAAAATATGGTTTATATCAGATTACATAAATATTCTTAAGCTTGAGCTTTACTAGCAGACACGAAAATGAGCAATTTTCTGCTTTCCTAATGTATCATATAGATTATGTCAGTGCAAGTGGTGTGCATTCAGATGCGAAGAGTGTCCTTTACCTATACAAGAAGCAAGTCAAAACATGATGTATTTATATTGAAACAGTTTCAAGGGCATCATGAGAGCCAAAGGTGAGGCCATTTGTTTTTCTTTGTACTGATCAACACAGATGTATTGTTTGCCCACTCAAAATGAAAAGTGTTAGAATCCAACTTTAGCTCATTAAGTTTAGAGTAGATTCATTGTAATGAAGAATGTTATTTCATAAGACTTTATCCCATTTTGATAAAATG
Source organism: Acipenser oxyrinchus oxyrinchus (assembly GCA_030684275.1). NCBI lineage: Eukaryota > Metazoa > Chordata > Actinopteri > Acipenseriformes > Acipenseridae > Acipenser > Acipenser oxyrinchus. The sequence goes on from CM060254.1 coordinate 23,745,863, forward strand.
ATTCATATTTAAATGTCAGCTCATATAAGAAGCTTCAGTATTTTCGTTTGTAAGTACACTGTAAATGTTTAATGCCTTCTACCGCTGAGTAGCTTTGGTTAAAACGGAGCCTGCAGTACGAGCAAGACACTAAATATCAAACTTTCATATTGAGGTGTACAAAGAGGAAGCCACTGTTGACTCCTTTAATACAATTTGTTTTTAAATTGTAGATGCTATTTCTGTGTGCAAAACATTTGCTGTTGTATTGTTTAGTAGAGTAAATGCAGTAGAGTAAATGTATGCAGGGAAATACTGTTAACTATCAAGAGTATAGGGGATTAAAAGGAATAGTTGATTCCTTCTTGTAGCCCAGAACTGAATGGAGGTACTTAATGCATTCTGAACTGAGACCCCTTAGTATGGCTCTTAGAAAGGTATTGCAAGGTCAGTGTCATTGTTAATATTAACAGAGAGGGTCAGCAATGAAAAGAATGCACATGGCGTTTTTTGTTTTTTTTCCTGAATGATCGCCTGTAAAGGTGTACAGGGAGAGAGTTCACCTGCCCTAAAAGTGGGGTGTATAACGTAGGGAAGACTATTGATGACCTGTACAGGCAGGGCTTGTGTTCACCTGTGTATGTTGAGTTAATGTGTATGACGGGTTGGTTCACCACCTGCATGTTTTGAGTTACTGCCTTGAGTTAATGTTGCGGAGGAGTCTGCTCTCCAGGCATGGATCAGAATTTCACTGTGTCTTCACCTTTCCCTCCCTGCCAGCGCCAGTGTGTGGAATATGCCCTGAAGGCCCGTCCCCTGCGGCGCTACATTCCCAAGAACCCCTACCAGTACAAGGTGTGGTACGTCGTCAACTCCACCTACTTCGAGTACCTCATGTTCGTCCTCATCCTCCTCAACACCATCTGCCTGGCCATGCAGGTAATGATCCTCCTGCCCCCATGGGGCTGCTTGCCACTTTAACTATCTCTCTTACTATATATCATATGAAACGTATTACCAGTGACACTAGGTTTATGGTAGTGCTGGATCTCCAGTGTGATGGGTCTCGTGTTTAAAGCCCTTTTTAGTAAGCAGTGCTGGTCTCATTTCCCCAGAGGGTCTGGTAAAGATTCTTTGAAGCTTACCCTTTGATTCAATTTCAATTGCAGTTTCACTGTCCTTAAAGCGGCTTTTATAAAGTACCAAATAACAAATACATGAGAACTGTATGCCATTGTTTAATGATAAAACTGCATTCGTCTAAATGCTAAAAGCATTTATTTTGATCACAGTTGTTTTGTTTTGTTATTACAAATCGCTATAAAGAAAGCAACTCCCAGTCATAATGTATACCTAGGGTGTTGTCTGTTATTTCAATTTACAACAGATGTCGAAAGAACAATATTATTAGCAGCCAATGTATTTATTTTTTAAATTATGAATACCAGTTGCACCTAAAAACTAAAACAAGCTGCTGTTTTTTTTCCTCTGACAGCATCATGGCCAGTCTATGTCCTTCAATAATGCCATGAATGTGCTCAACATGCTGTTTACTGGGCTCTTCACCGTGGAGATGATCCTCAAACTCATCGCCTTCAAGCCACGGGTAAGTCTTGCACCCTTTTCTTCGCTTTTCTTCACAGATTCACCTTCCTGGTGTTTCTGGGATACCAATGGAAAAATACCACAGGTGCTTTTGCTAAATACTGACAACGTGTCTTAAAATTGTTATTTATGACCTTTCTTGCTGTAGAATCATTCCTAAGTCACTTTTGAAAGATTTTTTTTTTTTAAATGTAATAACGTTGCTTACAGCCAACTTAAAATGTACTAATTTAAATTTAAATTTACAAAAAAGTAATGTTGTTTGTCATTACCAGCTTTTGAAATGCATCCCTTATACCAACAGATCCTTATCAGCAGATCAACATTATTACATTTTAACAGAGATGTAAGACAAACAATAAGCATACTCTTAAATATATTCAAGGTAGCGCAGTACATGTACAGTACTGTAATGAATTATGGAAACATTTAAATACAAATACCTTAAAGTGCAATAATTCCTGTTTAGTTTCATAATAAATAATGATCCAGAACATTGAGTCTCAAACCTTTCCTAGCTGGACCTCTTTTGATGTCAGATGTGACCCCCCCAGTGAAAAAAATCCACTGCTAATGCATTATTGAAACACATCTACATGTTTTTACAGTATCAACATGAAAATAATTGTTCTACTTTCTGTAAAAGTCCTGCTACCATTACATACAGGGGTGCAACTGATTCTATGGCGCTAGATTCTAGCACCGGGGTACATCATATAGCGCCAGCAACAGTAAATTGTGGTGTCAGTAGACATGTTTAAATGTAATTTTGATTCCATAGCAACCACAGATAATGATAGTTTCTCATTGGGTCTGGACTGCTAATATGACCCATCCACACTCATCCACATACACAGGAGAGAAGGTTTGTGTCGTGTGGGAAATTGTGAAGGGGGCTTGATTAGGGTGGGGTTTGATAATTTACATCCCTGTACATATAATAGCTCAGCTTGCATTGCGGTCACTCACAACCCCCTGAAACATTTCCGTGACCCCAGCGGTCCAGACCCCACTTTGAGAACCTCTCATCTAAAAAATGTCCTGGAAGTACGGTGAATGAATGTCTGCTAAGGAGGATGCTGTGAATCACTTGAACAAGATCCGTCGTCATCATCAACTATCTAAACATCTTTAACTAACAGGAAAAAAATGAACAATTTAAAGTATTTGTAAATTGTTTCCATTATCTATACTGTACAGTACCTTGCAGTGATTAGGCAACCCAGTAATTTAGGGCTTTAGTTCTCTGTAGTCAGAGAGCAATTTTGCCAAGTCTTTAAAGCTCAGTGATATATTTTTGCCTCACGCTTACACTTTTTTGCAGTCCCCAGTCCAGAGTTTTTTTTGCAGCTATAGTCTCAATTTAAAATAAATCAACCAGAAGAATAAAGAACACATTCTACAGACATGTTGTCAGTGACATGTAAACAGACAGCACAAGTGTGGGTAATAGAATAAAACTCTGATTTCACCATGTTATGACTGTGCAGGACAGGACAAATAGTGATCCTATAGAGCATGTGATCTTATCCAGCATTAGCCATCAAGACCATTTGACTTACCACATTAACCACGAGGATCTAAGAATACGCACATATAGTAGAACACATGCACCTGTCACTGAAGAGGGTATGTGTGTACAAGCCATTGCATTTCATCTACGTACAAGGCTACCTGAAAGACTTTTACAAATCTTTACATTGCTCACCCGTTAAAGCACTGTGATTAGGGCCCATTGTAAACAGTTGTGGACATTGTAAAACAGTTCCTTGTAGACAGTGCATCATTCTACTCTCTCAGTAGAAAACATTGCATTTAGAGATTGTGGTGTATTGGTGATGCGCTGTCTACAATTAACTATTAAACTGGTGTTGATTCAACAAGCAAGGAACTTCCAAACATCTATCCCGGTATAAATATTAAAGAAAGAGAGGCTGAAATATTTTACTGACAGCTATTATAGAAGCAGTTATAGGGTTAGGAATATCTCTTCAGTATCCACAGCTGCTGAAGAATTCCCGTTCACATGACATAACTATGCCAGTTTCCTCGTCTCTCTCTCTCTCTCTGTGCCTTGGGAATCTTGTTTTTGGCATTACCCACGATCCCGGATCTCACTGGTATTTATAGATATGGCCATACTCTTCGCATTCCACACAAATATGTGACCTGGCTCTGACGCGCCAAATAAAACATTTTACCCCAATTAAAAAAAATCCCAACCAACATTATTATCCCAGGAAGCACATTCCAAACAAAAGTGTTTGTTTGCTACAATGAAGGTGATTCCTGTGAGTATGTAATTAATCAACTCACAGCGGCCTTGTCACAGCTGTGTTAAAGGCTCAATTAGGAGCAGAAGAACTTCATCAAACAGAGTAGGGGTCGTATGCTGTACAAAATGAGTGACTACCCTTAGTAGAGCAGTTGGTACAACTACTTAGCAGTTATACTAAGAGTTATTATTATTTGTTTATTTAGCAGGCGCCTTTATCCAAGGCGACTTACTCAGACTAGGGTGTGTGAACTATGCATCAGCTTCAGAGTCACTTACAACAACGTCTCACCCGAAAGACAGAGCACAAGGAGGTTAAGTGACTTGCTCAAAATCACACAGTGAGTGAGTCAGGATTTGAACCGGGATTTTGAAGCCCTTTTCTTTAACCACTAGGCCACACAGCCTCCTAGTAACTCACCATCTCTTAACAGAGATTTCTGTTAAGAGATGGTGGGTCTGATTTTCCACTTTGTGATAAAGCCCCTTTATTTAAGTTATATTCCAGTTAAAGAGAACTGCAATATGAAAATAAATGTAGTTTAGGATCTTGAAATGTATTTGTTTACGACTGTAAGTCGCCCTGGATAAGGGCGTCTGCTAAGAAATAAATAATAATAATAATAATAATAATAATAATAATAATAATAATAATAATAATAATAATAATAATAATAATAATAACAAAGGACAATAAGAAACAGGTGTAATTATGGAAAGTATAATTAAAGCATCATTTTTAAATAAGTCTCATAGGTCCCTTAGGTGTCAGGTAGAGCTTCTGTCATGGTGAAATGCAGAGTCTTGGAGCACAACACCTTCATTTACAACAGAATTATTCAGGAAGTTGCCATGCTTTATCATGCATGTTTCCAAAGCAAACATTTCCAAGGCCGACAGCCAGTAGAAAAATCTCCTCTCAAGAAAAATCTCCTCTAGCTAGCTGAGCATTTAACTTTTTTCTAACAGCAAATCAAAACATTTAGTTTATATAGTTTATGTGCTTTCTTTAAAAAACCTCTCTGGAGTGATTACATTGCTTCAGTTAGAGTTAGTATCCTTACAGCTGGGATTGTGAGAATTCAAAGTCTTTGTGTTCCAACACAGTGTTGAGGTGAAGTGGTCAAACTGTGCTGAACTCGATTGGATCACATGCTTTCAAAAGACCCTGTTTTGTCCCTGTCAGTTTGCACATACAGTATGAATGTTAAACATGTACACGTTTGCATGATTTCCCCAGATTCAGTTCTGTTCATGTGCTCCACATCCTGTGCCCAACCAGAGCCCCCGATTTAGTTAACTGCTTGTGAGTGACAGGGTCAGTGTGCCAATCAGAGAAGTCTAGGGAGGGACATAATGATTGCACAAGCAAGGCTGGTCCCTCCCTAAGCAAGGGATTTACTCACATTTATAAAGAAAAAACAATAAATAAACTGAAATAAAATCAGAAATGTGAAGTGACTCAGAACATTAGTTCAGATATCAAGGTATTTTAAGACAAAGTGCTTTTTTGCATATTATTTAGGCAAAGGAAAACAGAAGTAGCAATGTTACAAAACCAGTTGCGGAACAAAGCTGAAGGTAAAGGCTTTGAGCAGAACGTCTCATTGTGTGATCTTGGCTGATTGTCTTACTTTTTGTTTTAAATGTTGCTTTGTGGATATTTATACACTGAAGTTCTGTAGCAATAGACAGCTAGGGAGTTTGGTACATTTTTAAATAGGTAAATATGTTTATCCTGGTGTAAGATCAACAGTTGCTTTCATGTCAACATTTGCTACCAGTTTTCAGTATATAAAAAAATCATCCTTATAAATATTTTCTAAGTAAAAGTTATTGTTTACATTTTCCTTTGTTCTGGTTGTTTTAATGTCACTGTACATTTTCATTGTGAAAAAGTAGTTCCACCACATCAGCTGAAAACCCCCCAAATTCAGACACAATTAAATCTATTCAGAAAGGAGGCCTCCACAAAAGGGCTCTTTAAAGAAACAGTTTGATTACGTATGTGATTAGAGGGTGGATTCTCCTTTCAGAAATGCAAGGATTTGTTGATTTAGTGAATTGTTAAATATCGAGCGGGCATTGTATTTGCTCTATTCAGAAATATGTTTTAACACATTTATCATTTAAGTGATTTCATTGAGGGGAACTAATGTCTGGGATGCATTTGCAATTAGAGCTGCATCAAAGGAATAAAATGTTACACCGGCATGTGTGCTAGAAAAGTGAACACGCTGATGTTTGTAAAAAGAAAGTGTCAGGGAGTTCTGCATTGGCCCCTGTGGAGTTAGAGAGGGAAATAGGCTGGGTTCAGTTTGCCTCATAGTGCTTCTGCTGGTCAGGTGCACCGCAAGTGCAGACGGAAACTTCCCAGGATGGGTCCTTGTCTTCAGGGTTTAGTAGCTTAGTAACATTCCCAACTGCGATGTGGAGACAAGAGGTATGTCTTGACACCAGGAACAGCAGTATATTTGCTATTGCTATCGAACTTTAGTAAATAAATATCCACTGGATGCCATTTTATTTAAAACTGCAATTGTAAGACAGAATGCACAATGAAGTAATTATGAGGATTTTTTTTTTAAATATAAAAAATAACATAATTTTTTATTGTTCATTGCAAAAAGATATATGCATACCTACAGGATATAAAACTTTTTCATATCCAGTGAGACTGTCAATTAAAAAAAGAAACACTTTAAACAGGAGGCCCTTTCTTCTCAGTATTGGGATACATACCAGTAACAGTGAACGATGAACGTTATACATGTCACTTCTATGACAAGGCTGGTGTCTGCAAGAAGTATGAACTAGCCGTTATGAGTAGGCCGCTAGAACATTAATCTCTGTTCTTGGGTCCTGAAAGTGAAGTCAAGGTCAGTTTGTACTTTATATTCAAGGATATTTCCTGTCAGATATCCTATTCCTGCCCCATTCTTCTCTCTCGCTGTCTTTCACTCTGTCCTTTACCGCTGCATTGCGGTGTGTCTGTCTCTTCTCCAGCCTGTCCTTACAGGAGAGCTGTACTTTCATGCTCCAATCCAACCCTGTCTGTCTCCACAATACCTGTGATATTTAAGAAAATGTATTGAGACGTGTAATCCATTGTTTGCAGCGTAATGACTAACCTAGTTTTCCTTTAACGCACTGCTTGAAAGATTAATATGTTGTACCTGTCACTGGTAAATAAGAACTGTGCAAGCTGTTCAAGAAACAAGGGTCCACAGCAATGAGGTTCACTGGACAGAGATGTCCACATATGTACTACCAAGTGACTGACTGTGCACACTGTACTTGTACTGTAGGTGAGTGTGCTGGAATTAGCCAATATGGAATAAATGAGAGTGCAGCAGCAGTAGCATAGGCATTCATTGTCACCAAGGAATTCACTGTTGTTTGATATGATGTAGACTTGGGCGATAAGGATTTTTTTTTTTAAATTAATGATTATCAGCAGTAATCGCACATCTTTTTTAACTCCCATGAATGGCAAATTTCTCCCTGGTAAGTAGTTCTTTCTCTCTCGCTTGCACACTCTTTTCACTTGTTGGCTTTTTAAAATAAAGTTCTCTCCTACAATAGAGAGCAACTAAATTAAGTAATTTTTCTGGAGCCCAATTAAATGTATAAATAAACGAATGCATCTTTTTGAATGCACAGTTTAATTACATGGCATTGTACCCCCTCCTGTCTTCAGGAAGGAGGGACACAAATCTCAGCAGCCACAGCTTTTCATGACTTGTCAGAAACAATATTATCCACTTTCATTTGATTACAATCTGTCAGTACAATAAATGATGAAGTCCAAACAAATGACTGATAATATCACAATCATTGATTATTGTTCCAACCCTAATATGAAGGTATTTATTCACTACATGGTGAATTATCACGATGTGGTGAACTGGAGACAACTGAAACATTTACCTAGTTAGTTTAAACAAAAAAAAAATCAAGTGTTTTTAGACTGTTATGTTCCAGTGTATTTTCTTGATGATACGCTTTTTAGAAAAAGCCACTATTTATTGTTTAGAATATTTCTTTTAGTATGGCCAGCTCAAATCTGACAGTGTACAATGAAACTTCAACATGTAGGGAACATGGGAATCAATGGATAATAAATAAAGGAATTATGGCCATATATACAAAAGGGTCAAAAGCAACCAAAAAAAATGAATTGAAAAATGTGCAAAAGAAAAAGAAGAAAGCGCATTATTGCTCATGTGGTGCAAGATGAAGCTATTTACTGTGGCTTCAAGGATTTTCATGTGACGACCATAGCAACCTTACCCTGACAGCTGACTTGTGACATGCATCCGATCCACTGATCCACAAACACTGTTAAGACGAAAAATGTGTGTATCATAAAATAGGTCCTTGTGCCTTCGATGTCGCCATTTCTCTTCTTTTGTAAAAATTTTTGTCTGAAAGTGTTTGTTTACAGCACCGAGGTCATAGACCACAGCACTGACACTTGGCATTCACAGCTGTCTACTCGAATAGGACCTCATTTTAAAGCCCCGAATCTCCTCTTTCGAAACGTGCCATGCAAGCAGGGCTGTCTCTTACAATGCCTGAGTAAAGGGCCAAGTCCCCGGTGGGATTTTTAACATTGGGCAGAACCTAAAGAGTTAAAATGAGTTTAAAGTTCTAGAATTACTAGAATTAGTTGCTTCTGGCTTTGTAGCACATGTTGTGATCACAATGCTGTGGGTCACCTTCTACTGGACAGCTTGCACAAAAACTGTGGAAATATTAAGAGTAGTATGCAGCAGAGGCAGTTGGTAAAGTGACTTTATGGTGTTACACACACAAGCTTTTCAGGTATTATGGACCATACTTCTGTGTTGTATTGCAATGTGTGTCAAAACAAAGAGGAGAGATGCTATTTTAGATTATTTTTGGTAGAAAAGTTGTTCAGTGCTCCGGATAAGGTTTTGGGTCATTGAGTATTTTACTCTCCAATTTAGACACTATGTGAGTAAAAATGTATTTTGTGTGAGTAAAATGCAACATTGCAGTCATGAGTACTTTCAATAAAGAATGTACTTATTTTAATGCTAACTAGTACCATGCTGGCTGGTACCATGGCATACCCGCAGTAAATATTTTATTAGAGCTCTTCAGTGCTGTCATTCGTCACCCTAACAATGACCACAAAACAATTTCATTCTCATCTCTCCAGCACTGTCATCCCACACCCCACCAGTGAGCACTAAAACACTCCATTCTCATCTCTCCAGCACTGTCACCCCAAACCCCACCAATGAGCACTAAAACACTCCATTCTCATCTCTCTCCAGCACTGTCACCCCACACCCCACCCATGAGCACTAAAGCACTCCATTCTCATCTCTCCAGCACTGTCACCCCACACCCCACCCATGAGCACTAAAACACTCCATTCTCTCCAATGCTGTCCTATAATGTGTTTTTAACTGGGAGGAGTGTAGACTACATATTAACAGTAGATCCCATCAGATGCAGTGACTCTAGGCACGACGGTGCCTCTTACTGGACTGAGCAGAATCACCTGGATTCTGGAAGCTATCCCAGTGTGAGAACGATATGTGTAGCCATAGAAGAGGTCTAAGCAAAAAGGGAAAACTAAAGAAAAAACCTGTGACCGCTAATGATGCCTGATCTAACTTGCCTTTTTACCTTCACCTGCCCCCTTCATCCTATATAGGGTTACTTTAGTGATCCATGGAATATATTTGACTTCCTGATCGTTATTGGCAGCATAATAGACGTCATACTGAGTGAAATCAATGTGAGTATACTACTACCTCTCCCGCACCTCTCTCTCTTTCTCTCTCTCTCTGTTCCTTTCCCTCTCTTTCTCGCTGTTTTCTGTATCTTATACTAAGAGTTCTCGCTTCTTTCCTGCCGACCATGCGTTTTGTCCAGCAGCCAGGCCAATAAGAGCTGCCACCTCTAGGGGGCTCTGGTGAAATCGGGTTTAAAACAGATACAATGTGGGTTGAAGGTTGAAAAGGTAGGACCGCGCGCGAGAGTGAGCTGGTATTTGTTATTTTCTTTTACATTACTGTGACTGACTTAAACACACCGTGACTAACCAATGGACTCCAACTCATGGCTGACGCAGATAATAGCATGAAGGTCCATTTTTGTGTTCTGTTTTTTTTTCCCCATTTTTTGTATTATTTAAAGAATAATCACTGGTAACCTCTTTCTTTTTTTATTCTTTTCTCTTCTCTCCTTTTGTTTTTTTTTTTGTTTTTGTTTTGTTTTTTTGTTTTTCTCTGTTTTTATCTTTTCTTTTTGTCCAATACAGCACTATTTTTGTGATGCATGGAATACATTCGATGCCTTAATTGTTGTTGGTAGCGTTGTTGATATAGCTATCACCGAGGTGAACGTAAGTAGACAGCTCCTGTGCGTGAACGTGCCTGCAGCTCAGTTTCTGTCTGTCTGAGACGAGCTAGGACTGCTGCACTCTCAACAATGTTCTTTCCCCTTTTGTTTGGGATTTCATAACCCGTCTGGCATGAATTAAACTGTATAACAGGATGTGAATGGCAGTATCCAGGTCATTGCTACTGAAAGCAAGACTGCAGTACTGCATTGCTGCAACAGATGGTGCATTTCTTTTAACAGTCACTCCTCTACAAAGCCTTCAGTATATATTTCCTCAGATTTTGAATATGCTATACCATGTAGAATAAAATGTAGCAAACTGTGGATTTGTAAATTAAGGGGGACTGAGGCAATTACCGGTACAGTCATTTTTTTAACTTTGCATCTCAAGCCTCGAGGTAGAGCGACACTGTAATGCAGCTCCCTTAATATCCTATCGGCAACGATTACAAGCTTACTTTGCTTCTGTAAACCATGTAAAACATACCCAAGTGGACGTGCTGAAGCTCTCACTTATTGAGACCAAGGTTACAGAGCTGTTAGAATCTGCAGTGCACGATAAGAGAACATCTGCAAATTTTAATTAGAAAAGGTAACAGAGATTTTCATGTAAATGTTTCTGTAGAGGTAACTGAGAAAGTAAAAGGCGTTATGGTATCAGAATCTAGGCTCATCTAGATAACCCACTTATACATGAGTTCTGGCTTACTAGGACTTATTGCAAATATAGGTCATAGTGACCTACTTTTTTACTGGCTCCTTTAGACTGAGGACTTTAAAATGTAGTTCATTAAACTAGAATTCAGTTAATTAAGTCCAGAAAGTAATATATATATATATATATATATATATATATATATATATATATATATATATATATATATATATATATATATATATATATATATATTAAAATGAATGTGCTACTGCCCAACACAATTATGTTCCCAAAATGTAGGGTCTAAAAGATGATGTATGAAGGGGATGAAAAGAAACCAACACAATGGTAGTGTGTGTAGAAGCATTCTGTGGTTTCTCTTCGATCAAACCTTGTATGTCAGAAAATGCACCATCTGCTTGCGTACAACTGCCTCCATCTGCTATACAGCATGCACTTGTTTTTTGTTTTGTTTTTTGGCATGGTCTTATTATTTTTATTATTTTATTCCTTTTTTATTTTTATTTTTTTCAAATAGCCCCTTGCACTTCATTTGATAGAACTTTTAAGAAATTCTCTGCACTAATAGAGATCTTTTGAATGGAATAAAACCACAGCTCCCTTTGTGTCTAGTTGGTGTGTCGATCTGCCTGCTGCTCTCCTTCTGTAGTTACAATATGTGTATCTATTAGCATCTGCCTGGCCCGTACTCTACCTGCAGCCAAACTGAGACACACTGCTAATAATTAACCGGCAGATGCTTCTTAAAAATGTTTGCTCGATCTCGTGTCTTGCTGACTGATGATGTTGTGCTGCATTTATACGAATGGTGAAGATGAACCTGAACCCAATGTACTTCCAACTAAAGCCATTAGGTAGCCCCAGGCCAGGTTTATATAGAGTATAGGGTAGGAAACTGACATCATCTTGGCTCAAGCACAGTCGGCCTCATGAAGTAAGCTATTGATAAGAGCCAACATGGGAGACACAAGATACAGTTTCATAACCTCTACTCTGTAAATCTTGGCCCCAGATGGTGAGTGAGCTCAGTTGTTTCAGACCAACTATAATTTAATTCAATGCTTCTATGTATCCACTAAAGCAATTGGGAGCTGACCCAACAGGACATTTAGGCTCGCACCAAGGAACTGTCTTTCATATTGACATGATGTAAGAAGAATTTGCAATTGGACATTGTCATTCCTTTCAACTGTAGTATGTCTTCACTATAAATGCAGTTTAGTTACACGTCACTTTAACTGTGTCTAGAAATTAGACTGAGATACAAATTAACATCACTATAATTCTATTGTAACTACAGTGCACATGCAGTTTAACCAGCTGCACTGGTATTGTGTGTGAACTGTTATTTAACATCACTGCGACTGCAGCTTTAGTTACTAGTTTAGCTGTGTCATATATTGTATTGAATTGCACTATGAATACATTCATAGTGCAAGTCAATACAATCTACAGGTCCCTATCTCATGCACTTAAGCTGCTGTTTAAATTCAGTAGTTCTTTTCATACAGGGTCCTACATACACCATGTTCGTCTGTGTAAAAGAATAGGGTTATATTGCATTCACAGAGTTTAAAAGCCTGGGGTTACCTGAAGGTGTTGGTTTATGAAACGCACAGTGGAGGTGTGATTTGTTATTCATTACTTCTTAAACATATTGTAATGGTGAAAGTTGTTAAAATATGTGGTGGTAACAAAATAATGACAGTAAAATGTACCTAATATATATTGCCACCATTTTGTAGTTCTCTCCCTATGTGAAAAATGCACACATTATGGTAAAGGTGAGTTTGATTTGTATTAATGGTCATTTATTTGAAGGAAGTGCATGAAATGCTCCTGGCAGATACTTTAATGCTACACTTTCCGGTGAACTTTGTAAGATCACATGAAGGTAGGAAGTCGATACTGAAAGCACAGCACATGAACGGCAGTGATAGGTGGTTCAGTGCGAGGCAGTGCGTCCAGCCTCAGGGAGTTTCAGTTCTTTAGAAGAAAAGAAATGGCAGATATTTAAAAGGTTTCAGTTCTTTTTTTTCATTTTTAATAAAAGCACTCCTGCGGAGTCTGTTCTGGATTCTTTCCAACAAGAACTCAAACTCCCAAAAGCAACTGACATGTGTCGGATGCGTTACTTTAACAGGAAGAGCAGCACAGAAAAGAGCCAGTTTTACTGTTTACAAATGCTATGAAAAAATATGCATAATGTGTGGATCTTTCATATAGGAAAATGTGAGATCTTCGAAGTGATGGTAATACATACCAGGTAAGATTTACTGGAATTATTATTTTGTTATCTGTATGTACTTTAAGAATGGAACTGTTAGATGCAATATTCACTGCCAACACTTAGCATAAAACAGAACTGGGTTCCATCAGCACTCACACTCCCTATCCATCCCCTCCCTGTCACAGAGGAGAGCGCTTACAACTAGATACACAAAATACAGTTCTTTTGTCATCCATCACTATTAATTAAAAATGCCCAGGGCTTTTTGAAGCACAATATCTTTAATTTGACCCCTACTAACTTTCAAATTTAAAGAAAGGTTGATTTCTCAAACCCTCTCTGCTTAGGGTGCTAATCGAGGGTTTAAAATCAATTGTCTTACCTCTTGTTAGCACTACCAGTATTTTCACTGGCCCTCTTCTGATATTTTGGGCTGTGTTTCATACAGCAGAAAATTCAGGTGCAATATTTCAAAGACAATTCTATAGAGGAAAAGTTGCCTCTTCTCACTCCAGCGGTCTAGCTGTGATTACACCATGTGACCTACAGCAAAGGTACCTAGATGCAGAGCTGTAGCTTTGTGTTTGAAATATGTCCAGATCCTGAATTAGCTTTGAAAAAAATGTAAAGAACCAAAAACATCTCAGCATATTAAAAAGAGGACCAATAATAATGTTAACAAAGCCAATAAAAAGGTTAGAAAAATTGATTTTACAGTTTTGGTTAGCATTCCTTTAATCGTACAAAGAACTATCTAATATGTTACAGTAAGTATGAGAATAACCCCCAGACTTCCCAGGTTAATTGCTGGGCATATTTTTTTTAAATATAAAGCTTGGAAAACTAGAAATGAACTTCTGGCTTGCAAGCCCTGCACATGAACCCCCCAGGCTCTCAGATGAGTTTTTATAGGGGTGAAGCATTTAAAATGCTCAGGTTTCTTGCTATAGGTTTCCTACTGTAGCTTTTATCTGTCTGCCTTTCTTTAAAGCCAGCTGACTCTGCCTCGTCTTCCCACTCCTCCATGGTAAGACCAATGGTACGGACTGATGGTAACCTGCCTACGCCCCCCTTTGTTACTGTAGCTTCACCCCTTTCCTCACCCACGCCAACCACACCGCATGCCGCCTCTGACTCTGTGCGCGTGCCAACCTCATACATGGGCTAACCTTACTTGTGCTGTTGGCATTCTTCGTTCTGGCTGCGGTGGACCCGCCTGTTCTGCTGTTTTGTGTGCCCTGCTCACCTTGTGGAACAGTGGTTCATTTTCTCCTGTTGTTTCGATGTGTCTTCAACTGGTGGCTTAAAAAAAAAAAAAAAAAAAAGATAAATTTCCATAAATCTTAAGTCATGAACGCCTATGTAGCTTTGACATGTTGTAGCAACATATATTTTCATTAAAAAAAATGATAGCTTGTGCCATATTAGGACAAATAAAGTTGAGGTGCCTTTTTTTGTATATATCACTGGCAACAAAGCCTATCAGTCAGTAGAGAAAGCAGCTGGTTGGTTAATGACAGGAAGGGGTGAGGGGACATACCATGTGTTTCTTTCAAAACTGCATACATAGCAAGTGGAAGTGCAAGACATATAATATTTATGGAACTATTTCATTAGCTATAACACAGCTACAACATAGACAGTGAAAAGAGGTTTTTGCAGGTAGCTTGGTAGCATGAAGCACACTAGGAGCCGGACCAAATCAAACCCCGAAAGAGTGTTTATGCGATAATATCGCTTGTTTCCATATCGCATTTTCTTTATCCCAAAACCAAAACTAGCCATTTTCAATCCGCGAAAGGGGCGGGGAGAAGTATTGCAGGAGTAGGAGGAGCCACTGAAAGCAACATGAAAACAGCTGTTGACCAATCCCCAGCTGGTATTTCTGACCTTTTGAAGGGACGGAAACAAGGCAGGCGAAGACAGCCAGGGCAGAAAAAAAAATTAAACAAAAATCTGTGTTGTACTATGTTTCGTTTGAATATCAGTGAATTCTATTACATACAACTACTACTAGTAGTAATAATAATAAAAATATGTTTACTACTACTAAACTGTTTTCAAAAAAGGAAAAAAAAAACTACTACTACTACTAATAATAATAATAATAATAATAATAATAATAATAATAATAATAATAATAATAATAATCTGCTTTTATTTTTATTGTGTAAAATATTGAAAAATACGGACGCAAGTTTGAAAGAAAATCACACACACACACTTGGCAGTTCTGCATCATGCTGCATTGTTCTGTCACTGTTCTGAAAGTGTGCCACATTGTTTTCATGACATGACAGGACAGAGTCGGGTAGTTGTATATTATTATTATTATTTTTTTTTTTATTATTATTATTATTATTATTATTATTATTATTATTATTATTAATCTGTCAAAAACCCAAAACAAAGTTAAAAACTTTATCTTTATGCTTCTGAGATGACAGTTGGGCGCTACCATTATAGGTATTACGTAATTTTGTTATCTACACGGATACGATGGGACCGCTTGGCATGCTGACACGGTATAGCCAAAATAAAATTTGTTCTCCCTTGTACTAGAACGGTGGGCTTGTTCTTACATGCTGAGAATTTGGGCTTCATGTAATGTTTCTGTGTAGGTCTACATGTTGAAGTACTTTACGAGAGTATCCAAATGTTAAAAACTAAAAGCTTTTAAAGTGGTTAAAACATTCATACGTTCTTTATTAGTATTCTAGTTTGTTTGCAGCTAGCTAGCTTTGAGTTTGATCGAAGTTCAATGTAATGGAGCACTGTGCCTTTAAGAAATTAATAATTTGAACAGAAGTAGGTGACGTCACAGATGATGTGTGAGTATGTCCATGAACTTAAAAATAAAAATGCGGGGGGGCTCCCGAGTGGCACATGCAGTAAAGAGCCCGCGTGGAGTGCAGGATGCGCCCTATAGCCTGGACTTCGCGAGTTCGGGAGGACGGGAGCTCTCAGGGGGCGGCGCACAATTGGCTGAGCGCTGCCCGGGGGAGAGGAGGGCTAGGTCAGCCAGGGTGTCCTCAGCTCACCACGCACCACGCACCAGTGACCCCTGTGGTCTAAAATAAAAGAAAATATATCTAAAAAGCTTTACCATTACAGAAAGAGACACTCCTCCCCCATCAATGCTCCCTGTGAGTAGAAAATAGTTTATTGTTTGTGCGTATTAAAGAAATAGTACGTATTGATTTATTAAATATTTAACTCGAACTGTGGTGAAAAAAAAGTAGGCTAAAGAAGAAAACGGTCTTGTGTGTTTCGTTTAAGGGTGCAACAAACACAACATATATTGTGATAATAATAGGAATAATACATATAATAATATTTGATACTGTAAATTATTCAGTGTTGTGTGCAAGTGTTCGATATATGAGGTCAATGGAGCATCTTGAGGCATGTACTGTTTTTTTTTTTTTTTTTGCAAATATCAGGATGTTTAGTGTTATTTTGTTTTACTATTTGCTTAATATGCGATAGTTTCGACAACTTCGAAGTTGACTATAAAATCTGGTCCTGGGGCTCCCGAGTGGCGCATCCAGTAAAGCGCCCACGGTGCAGGATGCACTCTATAGTCTGCACGTCACAAGTTCGAGTCCAGGCTATTCCTTTGCCGACCAAAGACGGGAGTTTCCAGGGGGCGGAGCTCAATTGGCCGAGCCGCCTGGGGAGGGAGGGTTATGTCGGCCAGGGTGTCCTCGGCTCACCGTGCACCAGCGACACCTGTAGTCTGGCTGGGTGTCTGCGGGCTTGCCTGTAAGCTGCCCGAGAGCTGCGTTGTCCTCCGACGCTGTAGCTCTTGGGTGGCTGCATGGTGTGAAAAAAAGTGGTCGGCTGATGGCACACGCTTCGGAGGACAGCGTGTGTTTGTCTTCACCCTCCCGAGTCAGCGCAGGGGTGGTAGCGGTGAGCTGAGCCAAAAAAAAAAAAAAAAATCCGGTCCTGCGAAAGTCTTGCGATGTGATTTATAGCTGGAATTGAGTAGATTTGGTCGGGCGATAGCAAACCACTTCCCCTTCTCAACCCACTTGTAGTCAACAAATGATAGCTGTTTTTTGAAGGGCGAAAATGGCTTGTTTTGGTTCCGCAAGATTTCGCTTAGAATTTTTCTTGTGTTTTTATTACCGTGAATGCTTTCGCGTCCTCATTCGCAAAGTACTAACTTTGATTTGGTCCGGCCCCTAGGTCTAAAATGAAAGAACATGAATTTGTTAAACTGGTTATTTAGATTATACATGAATAATATTATTATTACTTAGAAATAATATGTGAGGTTTATGTATTCCTTCCAAATTCTTTCCTATTGTACCCGAGTGTCTCCATCTGTCATTTTATTAATTGTCAAATTACCAGATTGGATGTTGCTTCAATGAATCACCCCAGACTGCTCTGAACAAGTAATAAGTAATAATAATAAGTAACAGCGCTTTGTGTGCTCCTCAAAAATCATCACTGAAAACAAAGATCCCTGAATACAGTCCGGAAACAAAGCTTTATGTCATGTAGGGCTTGATAAGTTACATCGCCATCTCAATTATTTGACTTTTTTTTTTTAGTTTGAAGCTGCCAGCGCTGCCACACTGTTTCTGCTGGTTGAGTTTCCTCCAAAGCTCTCTGTTCAGAGTGTAAGCTGTACTATTATTGCTTGCTTGGTAACCCAATGCTGTGTGTGTGTGTAAAAAAACAAGGGGCTGCAAAACACTGAAGACAACTCCCGGATCTCCATCACCTTCTTCCGGCTCTTCCGGGTCATGAGACTGGTGAAGCTGCTGTCCCGGGGAGAAGGAATACGGACCCTGCTGTGGACCTTCATCAAGTCTTTCCAGGTGAGGAAGACTAGGGTCAGTGGTGACTAGGGTCATATGGTGGTCTCAAACAAAGCACCAGGGTGCTCAAGCAGACTGGTAATAGCTTCTCTGCACAGCCTGGGAAAACACTCTCTACTAAAGGCCTTGAGATATTCATTGACTTGGACCATTTTTGACCTGTGCAGGCCAATGGTTTGAGATGTCCCTGCATTTCAGTTCCAGACTAGGGATCAGGCATCCTCAGGGGTCTCTGAAACTTTTGTCTCTCAAAACTAAAAGATGCCAAGTCGCCTTGGTTTCACGATTGTCCGACAATCACTGAGAACTACATTCACAGTTTTGCAATCATAGGAATACATACACAGTGCAAAATGATTTTTGTAAAACAGGATATGTGGAAAACTTGTGCAGCGAGTTGTACAAGATAATTGAAGCCAGTGCAGCTTGCATGTCCCCTAGCCCACCACTGCTCTGCTCTGCATATGACAGCCTCTCAAAGGCTGAGTGCAACAACACGATCTCCCTTCAGTGGTATAAAGAAAACAAAGGGGGAA
Source organism: Acipenser oxyrinchus oxyrinchus (assembly GCA_030684275.1). Classification (NCBI taxonomy): domain Eukaryota; kingdom Metazoa; phylum Chordata; class Actinopteri; order Acipenseriformes; family Acipenseridae; genus Acipenser; species Acipenser oxyrinchus. Next base: position 23,764,386 of record CM060254.1, read on the forward strand.
TGATCATGACAAATTACTCATTATATTCAGAGTCACCTCTAATTCCATAAAACAAGTAACAAACTACCAACATGATAAACAGAAAGAGATCGAAACCTCAATTAAATTAAACTCCTTGTTTGGACAGGTAATACAAGAGAACAAAACTGTATTGGCAAACATTCAAAGATATTAAAAAATAAAAAAATGCAAACATTGTTATTCTTTTATAAGGACCAGAAGGGTACATTTGCAAGATACAAATTCATTCTTAGGTTTGGGATTTAAAACAGTTCTTGCATTTCCGTTGTGAAACTATAGAGTGGGGCACTGTACTCACGTCAGGAGTCTGTCAATGAAAAGGTATAAAGCGCAGTATGTACCACAACTCAGCATCAAGCAGCAACCAAAAACATTACATAGGCATAAAGAAGAAACTTGCTCAAAACTGAGGTAAACAGAGGTTTGTTAAATAGGCAAACCAATGCATATTAACTTTAAAGCCAACTTTAACTTTACCCTGCCTTGTTTTAGTCCAGTTTGCTCCTATTATGGAACTCTTTTTTATACAGTATTTGCATGGCTGTGGGAACCAGGAATTCACTCAGGAACTAAACAGTTTATTTTAAATTTCCCACATGCAAAATATACTAACACTCTCACTCTGCCTCTCTCGTTTTAGGCCCTGCCATATGTAGCTCTCCTCATAGTGATGCTTTTTTTCATCTACGCTGTTATTGGGATGCAGGTGAGTGAATGCAAGATACTGCAGGTCCTGTCGAGCAGAGATCAGCAGTACTGCTGTGAGGGGGCAGTGGGGTGGGGAGGACCAATACAGCAAATACCCTTCTCCTGCCCATGTTGAATACTCTACTATGCCAATCGTTAATAAAATGCAGCGGTGTTGACTGCAGAGTTTAGGGGTTCGTAGTTTTCATAAAGTGAATTAGAACTCCAGTTTTGGATAATTTTGTGTGAATGTACCTGCTTGTGTTATTTTCATTTTACAGCGGTTCTCTTTCTCTTCTTGTAGATGTTTGGTAAGATTGCGCTAAGGGACAACAGTCCTGTTAACAGAAACAACAACTTCCAAACCTTCCCCCAGGCTGTGCTGCTGCTCTTCAGGTGAATTCAATAATGAAGCGTGTCTGTGAGGAGTGTCTGTGGGATTGTGTGAATCTGTCAGCTTCTCCAACCTGGTCAGCTAATGTAAATTCCCTGCCCAGTGTGTAATGAATGTATGCAAACACTACAGTCAAGGATTTTTATTTTTTATTTATTTTACTTAGATACAAATAAATATTAAAGAACAATGAAACCTTGAAACCTGAACTCAACCAGCCTTGCTTCTGAACAGGTCTGTGTTCTGAAGAATTTCATGAACTCACACAGACTGTGCATTTTCCTTCTTTCTCTGTCTGTACAGTAGGGGTGGGCCGATACTCGAGTAATTCCCTTTAAGAATTGTGAAGTTGTTCGGTATTAATTAAATGGAATACAAAGTCTTTTGCCCTTTTTTTTTTTTTACACAATTATTGAATACTAACCAATAGCAATCTGACAATGTGATTTAATATAGAACCTTTTGTGAATAAACTAAAACCACTCATATTTTATAAGGTATTATCTGGCTTACCTTTCTTTTATCCTTTTAATATGAAGCCATTTTGATTTCACTTTGCTTGTTTCCTTTGAAAATGTGATTGTATTAAGACGTGTGTCTTTCATAAGAACATTATAAAAATGTAAGAACAAGAGGAGGCCGTTTGTTATACAACCTCATCATAACCTCCTTAGATTTATACTCCACACTGTTGACTATATACCCTACCCAATAGCAGTTTCAGCCATTCCAGGTTTTACTACAAGCTTGATTAGCCACAGTGTATAGGTAACAAATGCAGGTGTGTCTTATTAAACTCATAGTAAAACCAGGAATGGATTAAACTGCTGTGCAGTGGAAGTCTTATTTCCATCCCTGATTGCCTTTTTAAGTGACTCCCAGCACTACCTGGCTGCTGACAGCAGTGAGTCTATTACAACACCAAGGTCTTTCTCTTGGTGAGCCTGTTTAGTTCTGTACCACCCATTTGGTATTTGAATCCTACATTTTTTTAAGATTCCTTCCTTCTTCCCTCCTCCACCTCAGGTGTGCCACAGGAGAAGCCTGGCAGGAGATCATGCTGGCCTGTAAACCCCCACGTCCTTGTGAGAGCGGCTCAGAGCCGGGACACAGCAGCGAAGAAGAGAACTGCGGCAGCCACTTTGCCATCTTCTACTTCGTCAGCTTCTACATGCTCTGCGCCTTCTTGGTGAGTGAGCAACGTGCAATCCACAGTGGCTGGGAGCGTTTGCTACAGGTTTACTGAAGATTGTTGCAAAATCAAGGCAGTTATCGTGTGCACTGTTGTGTGACAGACAGACAGATGGATGGACTGGATATAATGGGGTTCCCATTTTCTGAATGAGGGACCTCAAAACTTCCCATTCCCTGTGGTGTTCTGTAGGAAACTACAAAAACGGTACATGTTGGCAATTTAAAACATTACATTTTTCAATACAACACCACCATTCTGTTTGGTACAGCATGGAGGATAACAAGATGAAACTATTATTGAAATGAGTTATTTTAGTTATTTTTATTCCAGTATTTTGCTGATGGTAAAGTAAGGGAGACTGCAGTGCATTTGTGTGCCATTGGTTGATGAGGTGCACTGGCTGATGGCTGATGTCGAGTACATATATGACTGGCCAGTCCTGAACACTTTCATCTTTCTCCAACAGATCATTAACCTCTTTGTGGCTGTCATCATGGACAACTTTGACTACCTGACGAGAGACTGGTCAATCCTCGGACCGCACCACCTAGACGAGTTCAAGAGGATCTGGGCTGAATACGACCCCGAAGCAAAGTCAGCACCGCTTCTTTTAAATCATGGTCATCTTGTTGCTCTCAACCTGTCATTACAATGAAAGATGCAGGGCTCGCGATACACCATTTGCAAAGTCCTCATTTTGTGAACACAGTCGTCAGTAGTCGGTTTCTTTTTCCAGAATAAAACTTTATTAATGAGTTTAATAGTGTACATAAATATAATATAATGTAGGAGTAAAACAACATTCATAGCAAGTACAATTTATATAATGATTTCATCAACAACAACAAAAATACAAATTACAAATAAATAAATAACTCGCCAGTTCCTAAGAAACAGACACTAACATGTTTTTCTTAGATATCTCATCAATCTAAGATTGTAAGTCGCCCTGGATAAGGGCGTCTGCTAAGAAATAAATAATAATAATAATAATAATAATAATAATAATAATAATAATAATAATAATAATAAGATATTTCTATTAAAAGGTTGAAGGCTTTGCTCCAAAATGTAATGAATAAGTCAGATTTGTGTAATTTATAATAATAATTTATCTTATATTCTAAAAACTCAACTGAAGTGCACCTCCATAACTCAAATGATGGTGGGCTTCCATTTAGCAGTAGTCAGTAAAAACAATAGAATTCTTTTCTGTGATTTATTTAAAGGTAAAGATAAAAGTTCCCCTAAAATAATTTGTTGAGGATAATTCCTATAATCCAAGGATATCTGAGATACATTTGACCGCAACCCTTGTAATTTGCTGCATTCCCAAAACATATGTATTAATGGTCCATTTTCACTATCACATCTCCAGGAATGTTAGTTTGGTTTTGGAGTTGATCTATATAGTTTATATGGTGTATAATGGCAGCGGTTTATAATTTTGAATTGCATGGAGTAAAGCCTAGCATTGATGCAGCAAGTTTTAACATTAGAACTAGGGAAAGGCTGGCTTGTGGTAATTCATTGTTTTCTGTTTGCTTTTACACAGGGGAAGGATAAAACACTTGGATGTGGTGACTTTGCTGCGGAGAATCCAGCCCCCTCTGGGTTTTGGGAAGCTGTGTCCTCACAGAGTCGCCTGCAAGGTAAAGCAACGCCCAAGCTGGGCGATGGGGAGGGACCCGTCCTGTGGCTAGAACACACAGTGATGAGGAGAGACCCGTCCTAGGGCTAGAACACACAGTGATTAGGAGGGACCCGTCCTGGGGCTAGAACACACAGTGATGGGGAGGGACCCGTCCTGGGGCTTGAACACACAGTGATGGGGAGGGACCCGTCCTGGGGCTACAACACACAGTGATGAGGAGAGACCCGTCCTAGGGCTAGAACACACAGTGATTAAGAGGGACCCGTCCTGGGGCTAGAACACACAGTATGAGGAGGGACCCGTCCTGGGGCTACAACACACAGTGAAGGGGAGGGACCCGTACTGGGGCTTGAACACACAGTGATGAGGAGGGACATGTCCCGGGGGTTAGAACACACAATGATGAGGAGGGACCTGTCCTGGGGCTAGAACACACAGTGATGGGATACGACCCGTCCTGGGGCTACAACACACAGTGATGAGGAGAGACCCGTCCTGGGGCTAGAACACACAGTGAAGGGGAGGGACCCGTCCTGGGGCTAGAACACACAGTGATGAGGAGGGACACGTCCCGGGGGTTAGAACACACAGTGATGGGGAGGGACCCGTCCTGGGGCTAGAACACACAATGATGAGGAGGGACCTGTCCTGGGGCTAGAACACACAGTGATGGGATACGACCCGTCCTGGGGCTACAACACACAGTGATGAGGAGAGACCCGTCCTGGGGCTAGAACACACAGTGAAGGGGAGGGACCCGTCCTGGGGCTAGAACACACAGTGATGGGGAGGGACCCGTCCTGGGGCTACAACACACTGTGATGGGGTGGGACTGCTGACATCTGATAATCAGAAGGCCATATCTGGTAGCTTTCAGAAACTGATATTGAGCAGTCCGTTTTGAAGCAAAGGCAATAAGGAATGAAACAATTTTATCAATAAATGAATTAATGGAATCGCAGTACAGAAAGTCACCTCCTCCTTGCTATTTTGTATAAAATAAGGTCTAGAAAGTTAGGAGTCAATGGTAAATATTTGGAAAGCTTGGCAGTGTTCATCATGTTGCACTTTAAGTATTAAAGTGTTACAGAGCAACCTGCAAAGTTTAAAAGAAACTCATTACACTGTCTTCCTTGTGTCCCACGTTGTCTGTATCACAGCGTTATATTTTTAAACATATTGCCGACTACTTTGGCATTTTTAATAGCACATCATGGACGGCAATACATTTCTCAGCATTTGCTCAGGAGCGTTCGACAGGGGGAAAAAAAAGTCTTCTAAGACTTGCAGTGCATCCTGATCAAGCTGCCTCTTTTTTGTTCCCATAGTAACCCACTCAGAGCACCAGCATTGTTTCAGGGGGAAGGATTGACTGGATACACTGCGATGTTTAGAGGAATAAAACTCTTCCTTTTGGCAAACATTCCTGAGTAAAAGTTAAATAAATGTAATTCCCTAATTCACTTACTTATGATGTGTGAATAACAAAAATATCAACCCCATTGGGGATATGCTGAAAGAAAATTGCTGTAATATGGACAGAGTGGTCTACAGCAAAGGGAAAGTAATGGGTTTCCTGTAACTTTAATACAGTAAATTCATGTATATTTTTTGTTTTGTAGCAAGAGCAAGAGCAGATCTTTTCAATAAATATGTATTCATCTTGTACAAACAGAGGCTATAGCTAGCAAGAATCCTTTACACAATCAATTCTGCCTGGGCTTATGAAACTGAAGTTAAGGGTGTCGCTGTCTATGTGATTTAATTGGTTCCAGGGTTCTATCGGATATGTGAAAATGTCTCTCAGAGGGGCTCATTATACAACACTCTAGTTGCTTTATTAACGTCGGAGTTTTATAAATGAACAATGTCAGCAGGTACACCAATGTGTCTAAAACACCAAAGTACAGTAATGCACAACAAAGCACTGTAATACAGTATTTGGCCATTCACAAAACAGCATTCCAGAAACATTTGTTACCGTGCTTTCTCAATCCAATCAAAAGAAAGTCAGATGTTTTTTGCACCGTAAGTGTGTGTTAACCCGAGACAGAAATGTGTTTAAAACAACAACAGAAGCACAATCACGATCACATATTGGCTTTGGAGGTCGGTGAAAAAAATCTCGTTTCATCTTTTTAATGGTACAGTAATTGTATGAATCCCCAATGTCAGGGCTGCGGTTTTGTTTTTGACACGGCTTTTTTCTCCTCCAGCGGCTGGTCTCCATGAACATGCCTCTCAACAGCGACGGCACGGTCATGTTTAACGCCACTCTGTTTGCTTTGGTACGAACTGCACTGCGGATAAAAACTGAAGGTAATGTAAGAACTGGCTTCTGTTCTCTGTGCAGCGAGAAGGATTCTTCTACTGTATACTGTCATAGGAGACATAGAGGAAACTCCAGTAACATTCAGGGGGTAGTCTGCTTATATAACAAGTACAATGTATTGAAAAATCTAGCTGAATTCAGAAAATTATTTTCTGCTTTTCAGCATGATTTGGAACAGTGTCATGCTCACTGGATTTGTATGAATGAAAGGTAGATTCCAAAATGAGAAAATATTTTCTATAGCGTTGAATACAGAAATGTTTTTCAGCGCTAGAACTCAAGAAAAAAATATGTCACTTGGATTTAATATTTGTGATATAATTTATACTTTCCCTGGGTTATCCAATCAGTCAGTGACTGAGATGGTATATTCTGGAATTTTATAAACTCTTCATGTGCATCAATGCATTTTTTTGTAGTGCGGTAGAGAATTCTCTAGTTGGACCATTATTTAATCTTCAACATATTTGTTCTCTTTTCAAAGTATTTATAATGACCATTACCAATCAGTTCAATGTTAAATATAATAGAAAGTCATTTCCTTAGAAGTCAGTACTATTCAGAGATGGAAATAAGAATCCTGTTGCATAACAGTTTCACCCGTTCCAGGTTTTATTACGAGCTTGATTAGCCACAATGTATAGGTAACAAGCTTAGGTGTGTCTCATTAAACTAACAGTAAAACCAGGAATAGATCAAACTGCTATGCAGTGGGAGTCTTATTTCCATTCCTGCTACAGCTGTTTGGCCTGCTGTGTTCTGTCAATATAGATGCGTGATTTGTTTTCTTATAACATGTTTTTATTTTTTACCGTATTCCAGGTAACCTGGACCAGGCCAATGAGGAGCTCAGAGCGATCATTAAGAAAATCTGGAAAAGGACCAGCATGAAGCTCCTGGACCAAGTGGTGCCACCTGCAGGAGGTAAGATCAGCAGATTAACCTGAGTCCGTAATGGGATATGAATAAAGGACTGAGCCATGCATCTTTTTATTCACGCAGTTGCTGGTACTGTAGAGACTAGTGGTTTCTACATATATCTTCAAAGTCCTCAAGAGTGGGATGTAGCTTTTGGTCCCATTTTACAAACTAAGTTATTTGAAGAATATTTCTTTAAGTCTGTTTTTATTATAAGTACAGGTTGATATTAATGAAACTGGTCTGGAATGGGGTTGTTCTTTATCAACAGTGGAACCTTTATCAGTTAATCAAAACAGACTTTGAAACAATTATTCTTTAATGAACTCTGTTAGAACCTGCTGTTTTTACACTTGGTACACAACTCTATTTTATGAAGTTTCATGATGGTAACAAGTTTGTGGTCACATTTGTTGTAACCTCCGACCATAATTCACCAACAAGTGGTGTATTAATTGCATCAAAATAAATGCATCTATTTTACCATCTGAAATATAACAGGGTCTCATTTATATTGCCTTCCAGATGATGAAGTCACGGTTGGGAAGTTTTATGCCACCTTCCTGATCCAGGAGTATTTCCGAAAGTTTAAGAAGCGTAAGGAGCAGGGTCTGGTCGGGAAGCCTACTCAGAAAAATTCTCTGTCATTGCAGGTAAATCCCCATTAAAGGGGGTATTCAGTAACAAATAGTGCATTATATTCAACACAACTTACATAGAGAGACACCCCAAAACCCACCACTAGTCACCAATCTTAACATTCAGTAGCATAGAACAACACAGGTGCTGTATTTTTATGGGGCTGAAACGCCCCCTAGTGGTTCCTATGATAGCATGCTGTGTACCTGTAGGCCTCTTTTCACTGCGTGCTCGGTATCTGAAGTTGTGTGCATTGTATCCCAGGCTGGCCTGCGCACTCTGCATGACATCGGGCCGGAGATCCGCAGAGCGATATCGGGAGACCTGACCGTGGAGGAGGAGCTGGAGAAGGCCATGAAGGAGACTGTGACAGCTGTGTCTGAGGACAATATCTCGAGGGTAAAGAATAACCCCAATCCTTGTGCTGTTGAGCCTTTTAACTCCAGGAGTGGGCAGTTCTGACCCTTCTTAAAACCATGTTCTTCATTGTTTAACTGGGCTTATAAAACCAGTGCTGCAGTTTTTACTGCTGTACATTTTAAAAACGTATTCTGTACATACTTGGTGAAGGTCATGGTAATTAACACTGATGAAAGCACTAGACGAAATGTTTGTCTATTTGACTCATAAGTTTTACTTCATGATCTAATATAACATGATTCCTATTGCAGGATATGTATGTGATACATAACTCGAAAATGCTCCATCAGAAATCGGAGAAACTAATTGAAGTAGACAAATGTTTTGGCTTGTACCGCCTTCAGTGCAATTACATGACCTTTATCCACACTATACATTTAAAAATGTACAGCAGTGGCAGTCCCTGAGTGGCTCACCTGGCACAGCCACATGAAGTGAGCATCGCATGGGTTAGGGAGGCAAAACTGGCAGGGACTGTTTCTCATCATTGCGCTATAGCAAACCCTGTAGAAGAGGAAGCTGGTTGGGTCGTGGGATCAGAGGGTGCCCACTGAACCTTTTTTATATATATAGAAAATGTTACTGACATGCCTGTTTGGTTTTTTAAAACAGAGAGCTGGTGGCTTGTTTGGTAACCATGTCAACTATTACCAGAGCGATGGACGAAACACCTTCCCACAATCCTTCACTACCCAGCGGCCCTTGCACATCAGCAAGGAGTGCTGCAGCCCAGGAGACCTGGAATCTCCATCCAACGAGAAGCTGGTCGACTCCACCTTCACCCCAAGCAGCTACTCCTCATCAGGTTCCAATGCCAACATTAACAACGCCAACAACACAGCCATTGGCTGCTTCCCCAACCCCGCCACCTACCAGAGCAGCGTTAGCACCGTGGACTGGCCAGGTGCGCCCCTGACAGCCAGCTTGCGGGCAGCAGCCTGGCAACTCAGCTCAAAGAGGTACCGGAACTTGAACCATCTTCCCATGTAAAGGTTTAGGGCGGTAGGACGTGGCAAAATCATAGCAACGTACTGTAAAGCAAACTGTAAAAATGATAAAGCTAGCCAAGCACGTGAAAACATGGTAAGCATTGTAAACTGGGATAAACTAGGGAATTCATAGCAATCCTTAAATAACTGATCATTTATCCTGGTCAATTTTTATATGGATTGCTGTGTAGTGCACAACAATTTTGAATGCTACTCCCTTGTAGAGCCAGGAAGTTAAAAAAAAAATGTAAACGTTATATTGTGCTATTTATCATTTTTTAATATTACAACCTAGCAACATTCAATATTGATATACTCTCAAATAAATCACAAACAGTATTGTTATTTTTTGTGCTTTTACTTGTTCAGTTCTAGTTGTCTACTACAAATATATGTAACATAGGCTAGATGAGCCAACGGTCTTAATATTAGTAAGTGTGAGCGCCATCTAGTGCACAGCTATGTATTGCCAGCAATACAAAAGGAAACTGATTGCTTATTGGTGCTGGCCCTTACTTCTATAAAGACACTTTGACTGATCTAGCTTGTGTTACATATGCCTGTGGCAGGTAACTAAAACTGGACTTGAAGATAAAAGCACCTTCGCAAGTCATTTCAATTGAGCAACATTAACTATTGATATAATCTTTCAAATTCCTGCAATGTTTTGGTCACTGCAATGCACAGCATCAAATGCCCTTTTTGAAAGCACTGCTGCCTGACAGAATTACTCACTAGCTTTTAATGATCCAAACAGGACCCCGCATGACCAGGAAAAAGGTTGTGTTCGTGTAATGTGCCTCGGAGCCCATTCAGGTTTCATTACACACTGCTACACTTGTATGGTTAGCAGTAAGTGGCACAGGGGGCATCACAGTGTACATTGACACATTGACCTCCAGCTCTCATACACTCAGCTGCACTCCAGCCATGACTAATGGAGCTGTCGCTTTTCACAAGGTACAGTAATAGAAAAGACACACTGAGCTCTGTCCTGCACCAAGCACAAAGATGTAATGCCATTTTCCATTCATTGGCAGCTTGAGTGTGAGCCCAGAAACTTCCAAGTGTGTACCTGAAAGTACACCTGTAAGAGTGTTTGTCAACGAAACCCTGATAGTCCCGCATTAACACGTGATGATGCCGGTTTGATAGCAGCCATTCCCCTCAACCTAACAATGCCCTCTAACTAGAGTTTACCCCTATTATTATTAGTACTGTTATTATTTGTATTTGACCTTTTCATCTGGAAGTTTTTTATTGATTAATCACGGCATGCGAACGTCGATACGTTAAGTAAATCACTTTGCTTTGAGTTGATTTTTCATTTTTTTTATTTCACTATTTTCACTGTTCAGTTTTGAGTTTTAAAAAGTGGGTTTAATCTGGCTTTATTTCTGCACAGAATAGGGGACATCTGGTCATTCTGTTATATTCTTTAATAAGACATCAGAAGCTTTACATATCCGTTTTTAAAATATAAATACACATATTAAAAATAGCATACCTTTACTTGTTTTTACAAGTTATAAAATGGCAAGAATAGAGGGAGCAATCCCATTGGCTAACAAGTGTTCCAACCTGTGCAGTCACCATGCCAGCACAGCTTGGAACTCTGAGTCCCTTTGAAACCTAATTCACTTTGGGGTTTTATAAGAGTAATAACACATGACAGAGTGATCAAATACAGTCCAATGTCAGGCCAAGGCCTTGGCTTTGCCTTGTACTGAGCAACACCCCTAGCGTGCAGATATTGGACCATATTTTAACACCTTGTCATGTTTTACTGCTTTCTTAAAGAGGGGATTGGGCAGATTATTAACTCAATTTTTAACCTCTTTTTTGAGTTTAACCATAAAACCATTCATTAAAATAAAAACGTAATAATACAATTAAGCCCTGAAATATGTAACATCTGTTTTAGTAAATGCACTCAGTAACTTCAGATTACATGTTCGTATATTTTTAGCATCCCCTTAGTGCTTTATAATGTTTACATAATTCTCAGAGATTCTTATTGTAATATTTCAAATATAAAAGTTTTTGCTTTTTGTATTATTTTGTAGTTGGCAAATGTAATGCAGTCTAGATCACTCAAAGTGTCTTTATATTCGTAATATAACAGTAAATAATAATAGTAATAAAACAATTTGAAGGTACTTATGCTTGAAATAATTTAAGGTGGTTTAATGAACATAACTTTTGCTTTTGTTCAGTATTTAGCATTGACTTTATTACGTGTAATCTTAAGCCAAGTTGTACGATAGCTCGATTGATCTTTTAATTATTAAAGCCTTGTGAAGAGAGCTTATTATCTGCTTATTAAGTCTGGCCATTTTTCTTCAGTCTTCATTTTAATGAAATGTCCTCTTTCTGCTCTTCCCTTCCACGCTGCAGGACACGTTATGAAACCCTTGCACGGTAGGTTTCTCTGATCTGTTCAGACAGTTCCTTAGTCTAATGGTGGGGAAAGTATTTGGAGGGAAAGCCAGATATCAATACAAAAATGACAGTGTTGCTAACAAAGTCCCACAGAGTCATTATTGTATGATCGAAAATATAAGCTCAGTCCAAAAGTATAATTTGTATCATATTACAGTGGGAAAAAAAAACATTCTATCAGCAGTCCAGTAAGTGTGGTAGCCCATCCAATAACCTGTAAATGAAAGGAGAGAAACACTCCTCTGTACAGCAGAATGTGCATTTATTTTATATGGTTTTCTTTGCATGCTTATCTTTTTGATACAATAATTTATAAATTCTGTTACATGAACGAATATAAGCATGGAGGCTTTTTAAGCAGTGTTTGTTTGAGGATTTGAATGTCTGTCCCAGCACTCATTTTAAACCTGAGCCCACTGTCAGTATGCACTGTGTGTCAGTGTGGACTGTGTGTCAGTGTCCACTGTGCGTCAGTGTGCGCTGTGCGTCAGTGTGGGCTGTGCGTCAGTGTGGGCTGTGCGTCAGTGTGGGCTGTGCGTCAGTGTGCGCTGTGCGTCAGTGTGGGCTGTGCGTCAGTGTGGGCTGTGCGTCAGTGTGGGCTGTGCGTCAGTGTGCGCTGTGCGTCAGTGTGACTGTGCGTCAGTGTGGACTGTGCATCAGTTTGGGCTGTGCGTCTGTGTGGGCTGTGCGTCAGTGTGGGCTGTGCGTCAGTGTGGACTGTGCGCCAGTGTGCACTGTGCGTCAGTGTGGACTGTGCGTCAGTTTGGGCTGTGCGTCAGTGTGGGCTGTGCGTCAGTGTGCGCTGTGCGTCAGTGTGGACTGTGCGTCAGTGTGGGCTGTGCGTCAGTGTGGGCTGTGCGTCAGTGTGGGCTGTGCGTCAGTGTGGGCTGTGCGTCAGTGTGGGCTGTGCGTCAGTGTGGGCTGTGCGTCAGTGTGGACTGTGCGCCAGTGTGGGCTGTGCGTCAGTGTGGGCTGTGCGTCAGTGTGGGCTGTGCGTCAGTGTGGGCTGTGCGTCAGTGTGGGCTGTGCGTCAGTGTGGGCTGTGCGTCAGTGTGGGCTGTGCGTCAGTGTGCGCTGTGCGTCAGTGTGGGCTGTGCGTCAGTTTGGGCTGTGCGTCAGTTTGGGCTGTGCGTCAGTGTGGGCTGTGCGTCAGTGTGGGCTGTGCGCCAGTGTGGACTGTGCGCCAGTGTGGACTGTGCGTCAGTGTGGGCTGTGCGTCAGTGTGGGCTGTGCGTCAGTGTGGGCTGTGCGTCAGTGTGGGCTGTGCGTCAGTGTGGGCTGTGCGTCAGTGTGGGCTGTGCGTCAGTGTGGGCTGTGCGTCAGTGTGGGCTGTGCGTCAGTGTGGGCTGTGCGTCAGTGTGGGCTGTGCGTCAGTGTGGGCTGTGCGTCAGTGTGGGCTGTGCGTCAGTGTGGGCTGTGCGTCAGTGTGGGCTGTGCGTCAGTGTGGGCTGTGCGCCAGTGTGGGCTGTGCGTCAGTGTGGGCTGTGCGTCAGTGTGGGCTGTGCGTCAGTGTGGGCTGTGCGTCAGTGTGGGCTGTGCGTCAGTGTGGGCTGTGCGTCAGTGTGGGCTGTGCGTCAGTGTGGGCTGTGCGTCAGTGTGGGCTGTGCGCCAGTGTGGGCTGTGCGTCAGTGTGGGCTGTGCGTCAGTGTGGGCTGTGCGTCAGTGTGGGCTGTGCGTCAGTGTGGGCTGTGCGTCAGTGTGGGCTGTGCGTCAGTGTGGGCTGTGCGTCAGTGTGGGCTGTGCGTCAGTGTGGGCTGTGCGTCAGTGTGGGCTGTGCGTCAGTGTGCGCTGTGCGTCAGTGTGGGCTGTGCGTCAGTGTGGGCTGTGCGTCAGTGTGGGCTGTGCGTCAGTGTGGGCTGTGCGTCAGTGTGGGCTGTGCGTCAGTGTGGGCTGTGCGTCAGTGTGGGCTGTGCGTCAGTGTGGGCTGTGCGTCAGTGTGGGCTGTGCGTCAGTGTGGGCTGTGCGTCAGTGTGCACTGTGCGTCAGTGTGGACTGTGCGTCAGTGTGGGCTGTGCGTCAGTGTGCGCTGTGCGTCAGTGTGGGCTGTGCGTCAGTGTGGGCTGTGCGTCAGTGTGGGCTGTGCGTCAGTGTGGGCTGTGCGCCAGTGTGCGCTGTGCGTCAGTGTGGGCTGTGCGTCAGTTTGGGCTGTGCGTCAGTGTGCACTGTGCGCCAGTGTGGGCTGTGCGCCAGTGTGGGCTGTGCGTCAGTGTGCGCTGTGCGTCAGTGTGGGCTGTGCGTCAGTGTGGGCTGTGCGTCAGTGTGGGCTGTGCGTCAGTGTGACTGTGCGTCAGTGTGGACTGTGCGTCAGTTTGGGCTGTGCGTCAGTGTGGGCTGTGCGTCAGTGTGGGCTGTGCGTCAGTGTGGACTGTGCGCCAGTGTGCACTGTGCGTCAGTGTGGACTGTGCGTCAGTGTGGGCTGTGCGTCAGTGTGGGCTGTGCGTCAGTGTGGGCTGTGCGCCAGTGTGGACTGTGCGTCAGTGTGGGCTGTGCGTCAGTGTGCGCTGTGCGTCAGTGTGGGCTGTGCGTCAGTTTGGGCTGTGCGTCAGTGTGGGCTGTGCGTCAGTGTGGGCTGTGCGTCAGTGTGGACTGTGCGTCAGTGTGGGCTGTGCGTCAGTTTGGGCTGTGCGTCAGTGTGTGCTGTGCGTCATTGTGGACTGTGCGTCAGTGTGCGCTGTGCGTCAGTGTGACTGTGCGTCAGTGTGGACTGTGCATCAGTTTGGGCTGTGCGTCAGTGTGGGCTGTGCATCAGTGTGGGCTGTGCGCCAGTGTGGACTGTGCGTCAGTGTGGGCTGTGCGTCAGTTTGGGCTGTGCGTCAGTTTGGGCTGTGCGTCAGTGTTGGCTGTGCGTCAGTGTGCGCTGTGCGTCAGTGTGGACTGTGCGTCAGTGTGGGCTGTGCATCAGTGTGCACTGTGCGTCAGTGTGGGCTGTGCGTCAGTTTGGGCTGTGCGTCAGTGTGGACTGTGCGTCAGTTTGGACTGTGCGTCAGTGTGGACTGTGCGTGAGTGTGTGCTGTGCGTCAGTGTGGGCTGAGCGTCAGTTTGGACTGTGCGTCAGTGTGGACTGTGCGTCAGTTTGGACTGTGCGTCAGTTTGGACTGTGCGTCAGTTTGGACTGTGCATCAGTGTGGACTGTGCGTCAGTTTGGACTGTGCGTCAGTTTGGACTGTGCGTCAGTTTGGACTGTGCGTCAGTGTGGACTGTGCGTCAGTTTGGACTGTGCGTCAGTTTGGACTGTGTGTCAGTTTGGACTGTGCTTCTTCCCGCAGCTCTGACTCCGGAGATAGCCGCCTGCCCATCATCCGCCGGGAAGAGGCGTCTCCCGATGAGACGTACGACGAGAACTTCAACGACAACGCTGTGTACTGCAGCGAGCAGAGCATGCTGTCCACCGAGATGTAGGCTTTCTAATAGCTTTCTTATTGGGTAGTCATTCACACAACTGTTTACCAGCATTATAGTGTATGATAGGCTACAATAGAGTACCAAGCTATTGTATGGTGCTTGCAATAATTCTTAGTGGTTCTGAGCGCTGTTGCTCCAGTATTGAGTTATTATTTTCCCCTAGACCTGCCTTTGCCTGGCATTGAGCTGACTTGAGCTTGTCTAGAGAATCTGAAAGGGTACCAAAACAAACACTCTGCCTTGGGGCTGTCTCTGTGTTAATGAGCTTGCTAATCACACGACCGAGTGACGTCCAACGAGTGACTCGGTGCTGAAGCGGTACATAGGGATGTGCTGGATTTATTAAGTTATTATTCCCGTTAGTAGATTCATGTCTTTGGCAACTGGGATATAATAGATGCACCCCCCCACACTAACATGTACTGTTGCCCAATTAGGACGTTCTTTAGCAGAATGTGTCACAATCTCGGGATCCATCCGTATTTATGTTACACTTTACATTTTTACACCTATCAAAGTGACTCATGTTAATCTACTTTTTTGCTGTATTGATGCTTCGAATTCCGTAGTGGAGTAGTGGAGAGGGGAGGTGCCTGCATGCATGTTTGTTACTCCTACATGTGTAACTCAGGCAAAAGTTTATTGAGCTGTAATGGTCTTGGTTGCCTACTTTTAGATACCAGAAGTTATTTAACAGTCGGGGACAGTGACCTGTTTTCATGGCACTGATGGCTATCTGGCTACTTAGGGACTACTTGCATGATACAATTTTTTTCAAACTCCGATTGGAAACGCCTACCTCCTGCAAGTACCTAAAGTATCTGCTTAGCATGACAGAAGGTTTGTATTACAGCGTCGCTACAGTGGTAGGTGTGAAATGCTGATGTGTTGTGTGGTTTCAGGCTGGCATACGAAGATGAGGAGAACAAACAGCTAACGCCCATGGAGCAGGGTGACAGGAAGGAGAACGCAAAGGCCTGGCAGTCTCCGACAAGAGCCTTCCTGTGCCCAAAAGCATTAGGTGAGACTGGCAGACCTTGCAGAGAACGGGGCGGCACAAGGGAGCAGAAGGGTACTTCACATTCCCAGAACCGCTGTTTAATTGCTGTTTATTACCGCAATCTAGCTATAGACTATGGTGTACAGTAGAACGTGGAAACAATGAAGGCTAATTGTATGATGTCATACTTAGAACTTTAGCTGTATCTTGAGGACTCCATTTAATTGTGCTCATTATTATGATACAATTATCAGTGGTATAGGTAATATTCTCCCAATAAAACATTATCCTGGGAACCACTGAATTTGAAGAACAAACACATGGGCATTTAATATAAGTATAGCATGAGAATTATTTTTTAAATGTATTTAATGCAAGCCAGAAGAGCCCAGCTGCTTTGCATACTATGAGAAGCCATAGCTGGCAGCACAGGCACTGTGTTTGCAGTTGCTTGACCTCCCTGGGTCCCAAACACATACAGAAACAGACTCCCAGCTAAAAGCAGGTGCTGTATACTTTATATTAAAAGCAATTTGGGGAAAAAAGGGCAGCAGAGGTGAGGTGATTTAACCCCAAGCTCTCATCATTATGACCATGCAGTCCAGCTTTGCAGCCCTCTAACCTGCTGCCAATGGCGTTCTGTGCTATTGCTTTCCAGGGAGAAGATCGTCCTTTCATCTGGAGTGTTTAAAGAGACAGAGGAGCCACGCAACAGACGTGTCTCAAAACACTGCCCTGCCCCTTCATCTTGTACATCATCAGGTAAGGAGGGGGCTTTTACTGTGAAGCTGAAAACACACAACTCCGTCTACTGCTTACATGAGTGATAAGGCACAGCGAGGCTCAAACACTGTGCATAGCAAACACATGGAAAGTGAATAGTTATAAAGAGCCCTGAAGTACATTGGGCTCTGGAGACCAGTACTACATTTCATTTTGATTATCACAATCAATTGCATGGAAATGGTGCGGAAATTAATGACACGCGTCATTTATCTTGATTTTTACAGTGCTCAAGGTGGTTTCATACAATTGAATCCCAGACAGACATTCATTTATAACGCAGCAACAGCATAAACCTGCCCCAAGCCACGTAATTATTCCCTCAACCATGCAGTTATACTGCTAAACGTGCAGTAACAGCCATACAGCCCCAGATGAAACCTACATCACAATTGAATTAGATGCAACATATGTGCCATGGTTCAGTCTAAACACAGCACAACTAGGTTGCATGAAAGCTTCTTTCAACCTGAGCTCACAACATCTGTCCTTTCTAAATAGCAGAAAGAAGGAGCTGTAAACTTTAATATCCAAAGCGTTTTCTCAATGAAATAATGTAACCTCAGGAATGATTTCACTTGACCTGCCGCTTGTACTAATGCTGCCCGTGTGTGAATATTCCCTAGCTAGCCAGGTGATCATTCCGTACATAAACATTATTTAACAGGAATCTCAACTTTACCTGTTTACAAATAGCGAAGCTGATATAAAGCAGTTTTATGCAATGCTCTTGATCAGACTTGCTTTCATTGAAATCTCTCTCTGGGGTTGTGTCATTAAGCATCCCCGTGCTTCATGGCTACATTGTTTTCACTTCTGGCCATATGAATGGTTCAGACCTATCGCCTTGAGGTGCTGTCACAGCTGTATTCTAGGATTCTCTCAGTAAAGTTCCATTACAGATGTTGTCGAGTTTTAAAATGAATAGTTTCCCATTGTTTTTAACCTCTAAATGATGCAGAACACAGATTATGTCAGAGCTTTTTCAGATAACCATTTTACTTCATGTTTACAAACTATTCAGTTCGAGATGTCATTACATCTACAGTATACCCTTGGGGAAGCTTTAATTTTGTTGACAAAAAGCTGACATAATCTACAATACTCATGTAGTAGTAGAGGAACTAAAACCACAACAATCTACCTCCCTGTGCTCTTAATATCACCTGTTGTGCCATTTCAAAAATCTGTATTTGAATGTCTTGTTTTACATGTACTTTCAAGAGAGAAATATGATAATTTGCATTATCTAGGAAAAAAAGAAAAATATATTGCTTTTCCTGAAGGAAACTAGTTTATCTTACTGCCAATAAGAGTAAAACATATACTATTTATTCTTACTTGACACCCCCAGCTATGTAGTCTTGATTCTTGAGAATACCTTTCACACAAAGCTGTGTGCTACAGGTGCCAGGTGATGGTGGGATGATGGTTTGGTGTCCTTGTCTCCCTGTCCAGGCCTTGGCGGTGGCAGGACTCAGTCCTCTGCTGCGCAGGAGCCACTCCCCCACGCTGTTCAGCCGCCTGTGCTCCACGCCGCCCGCCACGCCCTGCACCCGGGGCCGTTCCTACCAGCGCGTGCCCACCCTGCGGCTGGAGGGCACCAGCTCCCACGAGAAGCTCAACAGCAGCCTGCCCTCGGTGAACTGCGGATCCTGGTTTGCAGACAACGCTAACGGCAACCCACAGCGGGTACGGCCAGTCTCACTCACCGTGCCCAGCCAGTGCAGGGACTCAGCACTGCAGAGCCACGGCAGCGCGTGCAGCCTGGTTGAGGCGGTAAGGAGATTCAGAGCAAACCACAGGCTCTTATTAACCATGCATGCCGTACATGACCGGTCAAAACCCATTAATAATGCATGCTTTTTTAAAAGAAAAGAACATAAGAAAGGTTACAAATGAGAGGAGGCCATTTGGCCCATCTTGCTTGTTTGGTTGTTAGTAGCTTATTGATCCCAGAATCTCATCAAGCAGCTTCTTGAATGATCCCAGGGTGTCAGCTTCAACAACATTACTAGGGAGTTGGTTCCAGACTCTCACAATTCTCTGTGTAAAAAAGTGCCTCCTATTTTCTGTTCTGAATGCCCCTTTACCTTATCTTCATTTGTGACCCCTGGTCCTTGTTTCTTTTTTCAGGTCAAAAAAGTCCTTTGGGTCAACACTGTCAATACTTTAGAATTTTCAATGCTTAAATCAGATCGCCGCATAGTCTTCTTTGTTCTTTTAGCCTGTCTGCATATGACATGCCTTTTAAAACCGAATAATTCTGGTTACTCTTCTTTATACTCTTTTAGAGCAGTAATATACTTTTTGTAGCGAGGTGACCAGAACTAAACATAATTTAGATAGTTCTTAATGATTTTCGCTGTATGTTTGGGGTCGTTGTCATGCTGCAGAATAAATTTGGGGCCAATCAGATGCCTCCCTGATGGTATTGCATGATGGATAAGTATCTGCCTGTACTTCTCAGCATTGAGGAGACCATTAATTCTGACCAAATCCCCAACTCCATTTGCAGAAATGCAGCTCCAAACTTGCAAGGAACCTCCACCATGCTTCACTGTTGCCTGCAGACACTCATTCGTTATGCGCTCTCCAGCCCTTCTGCGAACAAACTGCCTTCTGCTACAGCCAAATATTTCAAATTTTGACTCATCAGTCCACAGCACCTGCTGCCATTTTTCTCCTCCCCAGTTCCAGTGTTTTCGTGCATAGTTGAGTCGCTTGGCCTTGTTTCCACGTCGGAGGTATGGCTTTTTGGCCGCAAGTCTTCCATGAAGGCCACTTCTGACCAGACTTCTCCGGACAGTAGATGGGTGTACCAGGGTCCCACTGTTTTCTGCCAGTTCTGAGCTGATGGCACTGCTGGACATCTTCCGATTGCGAAGGAAGTAAGCATGATGTGTCTTTCATCTGCTGCAGTAAGTTTCCTTGGCCGACCACTGCGTCTCACGGTCCTCAACGTTGCCCGTTTCTTTGTGCT
Organism: Acipenser oxyrinchus oxyrinchus; assembly: GCA_030684275.1. Taxonomy (NCBI): domain Eukaryota; kingdom Metazoa; phylum Chordata; class Actinopteri; order Acipenseriformes; family Acipenseridae; genus Acipenser; species Acipenser oxyrinchus. Next base: position 23,784,245 of record CM060254.1, read on the forward strand.
TCTTCAAAAGAGCTTGGACAGCACATCTGGAAACCCCTGTCTGCCTTGAAATTTCTGCCTGGGAGAGACCTTGCTGATGCAGTATAACTACCTTGTGTCTTGTTGCTGTGCTCAGTCTTGCCATGGTGTATGTCTTTTGACAGTAAACTGTCTTCAGCAACCTCACCTTGTTAGCTGAGTTTGGCTGTTCCTCACCCAGTTTTATTCCTCCTACACAGCTGTTTCTGTTTCAGTTAATGATTGTGTTTCAACCTACATATTGAATTGATGATCATTAGCACCTGTTTGGTATAATTGTTTAATCATACACCTGACTATATGCCTACAAAATCCCTGACTTTGTGCAAGTGTACCTAGAAGAATTGATGCTGTTTTGAAGGGAAAGGGTTGTCACACCAAATATGGATTTGATTTAGATTTTTCTTCTGTTCACTCACTTTGCATTTAGTTAATTGATAAATATAATCTATTAACATGTCTATTTTTGAAAGCATTCTTACTTTACAGCATTTTTTCACACCTGCCTAAAACTTTTGCACAGTACTGTATGTGAATGTCCAAGGCCAAGTTTTCTTCATATTTGACCTAGTTAACAGGATGTAACATTGGATCCTCGTTCATTTCTGTCAGTAGCAGATCAAAATCAGATTGATTTCATTTGGGACTCTGTCAGCCCGTTCTGATTGTAGACTGGCAGAACTCAGCGCTGATGGTGGAAGTTACTATTTAAAAAACCCAACAATGTGTCTTTTGGAGCCATTTAGTCCTGCCTTAATAATATTAATAGTATTATAGTCCAAGATGTAGTTTGTGACTGCATTCCCCGAGTCTCCTCCCACTAGAACTAGGCTGGTACAGGTTTTTTTGTTTTCTGTAAATCAATCCATTGTGCCCTCCCACAAAATCCACACATTTCTTTTTTAAAACTGTACCAATACTGCACTAATGCAAATAAAGAAATGCTAATATACTGTATATTCCTTATTGATTGCCTTGCTATAGCAATATAAAGCATCCTGACTCTCCAAACACAGAATATTGTATTTATTATATAGATTTACCTTCCAAAAATCCGGTTGGCAGATAAGTCAATTGGTAGGTTAGACTGAGGGAGACTAAGACGGCACATTGCAAGTGAGTGGTTTTGGGGGTTTTTGTGTGTGTGTGTTTTTTGTTTTTTTTTAACAAAAACCTGGACTTATTGCTCATGTGTTTCTGGCAATTCCCAGGCAGCCTACAGTTAGCTGTCCCAGCATTTCTATGATCCATTCTCTAGCTACTGCAAGCAGTGTATTCACAATTGACCATTGAGACGCGGGGAACCAAGGAAGTACAAGAAGCCTGATAACATGCGATTGCGTGAAGAGTATTCTTTACACATTCAATTTAAATATCATGCAGAATTTATATTTTATCAATGCGTAAAACACCCAGTACACAGCTTATCTGGAGCTCTGCCTGTATCCATAAACTATTTTAACCAATTGTAAAAAAAAAAAAAAAGCCATGGCTGGAGGGTGGCACTACTGATCTAACCCTGGCTGGTGTTCTTTTGCCTCCAGGTTCTGATCTCAGAAGGACTGGGCCGGTACGCCCATGACCCCACCTTCATCGAGGTGACCAAGCAGGAGATAGCTGACGCCTGTGACATGACGATAGAGGAGATGGAGAACGCTGCTGACAACATCCTCAACGGGAACAGCCAGCCCAGCCCGAACGGCAACCTCCTGCCCTTCATCACCTGCAGGGACCAGGGAGCTCGGGGGGAGCAGAGCGGACTGGAGGAGGAAGAGGAGGAAGAGCAGGGGGAGCAGCGAGACTGTGGGGTATCCGAGGAGGGCCTCAAGGACGACATGGCTTGCGACAGCAGCCTGTAGAGAGAGGGCTTCAAGTGGCTCGGGCGCTCTCTATTTGTCCTCTGCTTTTTTTTTTTTAATGTTATGGGTTTGTTTCAGAAGTGCCTCACAGTTGTTGTGCTCTTGAAGGTGGAGAGGGGGAAGACTGAGGGGGGAGGAGGAGACAATGGAATGTCTGGTGGTTTCTTTTTTTTGTCAATGAGGAAGGTACCAAACCAGCTCTTGGTGAGTTCAGGAGTTTGTTTTTTGGCTGAGGTGCCACTTCTGGAAGCTGCACATTCTGTACAAGAACCTCCTTTTCCTTCAGAGCTGCAGCAGAATAGACGCTTTCAACATATTAAAAGAAAAGAAAAGACAATGGAAGATTCAGCCCCCTCCCCATCCTTCTAGCACCGTATCAATAAAGGTCATTGGAAGAGGAGGTAAGGAGCTGCTGCCTCCTGCTTTCTGAATCACTCCCCGTTGCTGTTTCTAAGGCAACAACACACCCTTTGTCGGGAGAGGCCTACCAAGGCAAAAAGGACAGCGTCTTGTGCTGCCAAATACCTCGACTTTAATCATTTTCTATTTTGGTTTGTTCACTTTTGTTTTGTGAAATCAGCCTTTGCAGCCAACTGCCATGGCAGGATTGAGTGACAAGAGAAGTTGGGGGTAAGGAGGGGATGGGGTGTGCAGATGAAGCTGTATGATTGGCCTGAATCTATGCTGCAAACCCATGTGATTGGAGAATGTATGGTCTTACCAGCCAATCAAGGGGCACGCAGCCAGACTTGCATAACATCAAACAGATTTTTTAGTTTATATATATATATGTGTGTGTGTGTGTGTGTGTGTGTGTGTGTGTGTGTGTGTGTGTGTGTGTGTGTGTGTGTACCATCTTTCTTGGTTGTCTGTGTCTGTTTTGTTTGGTTTTAACATCAACGCTGCTTTGCTCTATAAAAGACTGCGGTTACTTTGCATTTAGTTAATATTTAAAAAGTGTCACACTTATTAGAACAGAAAACTAAGAGAAGTTTACATAAGAGCTTTTCACTCGCCCCCGTCCCAGAAGACTTGCACCCTATTATAAAACTAATGTGCCATATTTGCAGTTTGTGGCATGTATGATTGTGTGAAAGTCCAGATGTAAACTCATTCTCTATGTACATATGTGTGTGTGTGTTTGGTGTGTGTGTGCATGCATGAGGTTGTAAGGGGGGATGTGTGTGTGTGTGTGTGTGTGTGTGTGTGTGTGTGTGTATGTGTTCCACAAGATATGCAAAAACAATGCAATAACATATGGGACTGTATACAAGTCTCAAAAAATCAACTGTATAAAAAATGAAAAAAGAAAACAATATTATAGATAATATATACTCAAAGTAATTGTTTTATCGAGTTGCAAATCTTTTCATTGAAAAACCTGTTATACTTGAAATCAGGTGCGTTTCAGTGTTTTAAAATGATCTTGTGCCAAGCAATTCTTTTTCTGATAATTACTGAATATTATTGATATTATAGTTATGTTTATTTAACTCACTAGTTGTATATTTGATGCATGAAATTCATTTTAGTATTTTAGTGTGCCAAGTTATACCTTTTGAACGTTTAAGTGATTTTAACTGTTGAGGGGAGAGAAATAAAGTAGTTTTTGGAAGTTTTCTTTTTTTCTGTTAAGTTACAAAAGAGAATAAATTGACATTGTAGCTACTTAAAAAAAAAAATCACACACACAACACAACACTATGGACATGTTTTTATATAAACTGATTTTGCATATCTTGTGTTCATCTAGTTTCAGGTTTTAAGTTTCTGTCTTCTAAAACTGACTGCGTAGATTTCTTCTTCTATTCATTATGGTGTCAAGGACAGGGTGTCCATTTTGGTGTGGGGTTGAAGGGGTCAGGCTGGAGGAGGGACAGCTACACGAGAATCTGCTTGGTGTACCTCCAATCGCTTTGCTGGCAGACAAGGGATTATAAATATTCAGTCTATGAGCTGAATTCTTATCAGAAGCAGCAGAGCAGACCCTCATACCATCTACACCACTCTCAGCAGTCCAGCTGTCTTCCAGGTTTGCCATTGTCTGGCTCGGACGGCACCGGTGTTGACCAGCATTTAAAGAGCCAGAGCATACGGCTGTAGATATTTCCGTCATTAATTAAATCAGTCAATTTACTGGAAAACAGGTAACCTTGACTTTCAATTCTTTGTGAAAATATTAAAATTAGTGATTGCAACGGTTTAAAACCAGTTTAAGTTAAAGCCTTGTGTACTGTCCTTTTAAATACAGGTCAACACAGAAGCTAGACAGATGTAAACTTGAAAGGTAGCAGCCTTGCTGGGTTCTACTGAGAGTGCTGTTTATAGGGATAGCGCTTGTGTGGAGTCTTGCTCCATGTTCAGAATTTGGCCCTATAGAGTCTAAACAGGGACGTCAATCACAGATACTGAAATTGAGGGCCCACGATGGACTCTCATAATTGGCAGCTCATCAGTAGTGTCTACGAGGGTCCAGGCATTATGTATATATAAATGAAGTCTCTCTCTTAGCCTCGTTTAAGCCAGGGTTACTATACTTCTCCCATTGTATCTCTCTCTCTTGTGTAGGAGTCTTGTGTGTTTTGTTCGGCCATCGTTATTTCTATCCTTTGTGCTTTATCCATGATGATACAAACAATTGTACAAAACCTGAAAATGTAGACAAATGTTCCCACAAGAATTCTAATGTTTGTTTGATTTTATGACTGCTGTATTCTTTCTACTGTGTCCAGTGAGAGAAGACTACTGACTGGTGCCTGATCTCCTTTGATCTGCCTGCACTTTGTATCTGAAGAGTGATGAGGCTCTCTCTGTTTATACAAGGTGCCAGACAGTGCCCTTGAGTGCGTGAACTCTTCGGTGACGAGTTCAAGTGCGTTTCGCGTACCTAAAGGATGGATTTTAGAATAAGGGCCTCAGCTTTTTAGCCACATATTGTTATTTGAAATAAATAATTTAGCGATTCAAGGGAGTTTAGTAACCCATTCAAATATAGAGGGAAAAATAAATATATTTGTAATTGAAGCAGAAAATAAAATAGAAAATCACACAGAATGGAATGACTGAAAACGTACAATCCATTCAAAACTTTAAGTGAGCGGTTTCTGCTTGTTATTAGTTGATTAACAAAGCTCCAAGAACGTGTTGGAAGACAACTTGGTATCGGTCTGAAATAGCACAGCTATCTTAATGAATGTGTTCTTCCTGTGATTTCAATTATTTATGCCCCTTTTACACTGGTACATCCGAGTCGGTGCCGAGCCCGGCCAGCCTGGTACAGTTCAGGTACCTTGAGTTGTTTTTACACTGAAGAGCCGAACGGACCGAATGACGTCATGCGTAACGAATGTGCCGAGTCGCAGGGAACAGAGAGAAGGCGTATGGCAAAAAAGCTAATGTGTTTTTTTCCCCTCATGCTTTGTCGTTCAAATATTTGCATGCAGTATGAACTTTCTAGCCTAAAATTAGTAATAATGATAATAAAAAATAACCATGATTATTATTTTCATTATTATAGCTCTATACAAAGATGGTCCTTAGTTTTCAATGTTATTTTATTTGGGATTATCTTATTCATAAGTTAGGAGTTTCATTATTTCTGTTAAAAACTTAACAGAAGGACCCAAGTTAAATGAAAATATTGACTCGCTTGTCAAATAATTACACTGTTAATGTATGGAGATTCACATTTAGTGAAATCGACAAAAAAAAAAAATACAGTACAAATCCGTAATACTTTAGTTTTACCATTGTTAATCTGTGAAAAGACAACTTCAACGACAGTATACACTGGAAAATAAACCTTAAACATAAAATAAAAGTAAAAAACAATGAGGTTACAGATGCAACAGTCAAGGTGCACCAGCGTTATGACAAAAGTCAATAACCCCGCCCACGGCCTGCTTCGGCTCCTAGCCAGATTCAGATATGTTATTGGGTCGGAGTTTCACGGTATGGATCGGGTATGTTGCCAGTGTAAAAGCACCCGACCCATGAGGATCCCAGGCCCTCACGGGTCGGGTGTGCCAGTGTAAAAGGGGCATTAGTCTGTTTCAGTTATCATATCCTCAGTATTGCTAACCCCACCGCTGCAGAAATAACAAGACAAACTCTTAGCAATCAAGAGATTTGGCGTCCGATTCATGAGATTTTATTTTTCGAATCATAAACCAATATTTCACTGCTAAGAGACAACCAATATTTTCAGTTGTTTTTTAAACCTTGTTAACAACAGCTTATAGTGCGTCTATAACACCTCAAATCTTACAAACCTCTATTAGTGCTTCTCAAAATGCATAATAAAATCAGACAATCCAGATAACCATGCAACATTACAAACAACATTATTATCGTACCTGTTACTGCTGCTTGAGACAGCTGCTGCAATGACAGCTACTGGAGTGTTGCATGTTTAGCAATATGAAGGAGCTGGAAAGCAACTGTTCCAGTCCGAGTTGAATTTGCATCTACAGTGTTTGCGCATTTTTTAGTTTTCCGCCATGACGTTTACCTTTCGAACAGCGAAAAATCCTGCGATCCCACACTACTGTTGCAAGAAGGTCTTAATTTAACTTAGAAATTGCATGTCTCGTGTGAATTCGCAAGAGTTGGCAGTACTGAATCCCAGTGACTTTTAAAACACACTTTAAAAGTACCCCTCCCACCTCAGTAGAGCAAAAATGTATAATCTCCAAGTACATTTGGAACACCTGAGTGTAACCTTTAACATGACCCACTACAACACTCTACCCCTAGCTGAGGTAGGAAATACCACATTAATTCTAAGTGGTATTTATTACTGAAGCATTTATTTCATCTACAAGGGGAGTGTTGCAGGGGGAGAGGTTACTGGCTGCACTGGTTATGTTGGATGTGATGTAACAGAACATTTTATTCGAAGTGAATCAAAAGTAACAATCAGAATTTATTAGTTAAGATAACTGATATTTCAGGCCCATGCCGTGATTCCTCTGTAGCTGTCCGTCACAGTCCTGGCCTTAGAGCATACGTGCAAAGACTCATTCTTATACCTGATTTTCTGATTGTCACTCCCCTTCACCCTCCCGTTGAGGTGTTCCGGGTGCAGGACATAGTTCAAACTCTGCTGGACTGTTCAGTAGGAGTAGAAATAGATTTCAGAAAAGCGCTCTGATGTTCTCCATTTGTCAAGAGCCATTCTATTTTTGAGCACAGCCTTTTTGGATAATGGGGACAGGTTTAAGTAGTTTTGACAATTATGAATAGAAGTATTCTGGGCACATTTATAAAGCTTTTGATTGTACGTTTTTATATAACATTTTAAAAGCAGTGATCATCAAGGTTTAAAAATAGATTTTCTCACCACTTGTTAGAATTATGTACAACTTTTTTTTTTTTTTTTAATTGTGGATATGGAGATTTTTAAATACCATAATGTAGCAAAATAATTGACACCAATCGCTTCATGTGATAAAGGTCATTTTCCATTACCTGGCCAAATGCCGTGAGCGCGTCTAACCCAGGAAGTAAAACCGTACCAGGAAGAGAAATACAAGGAAAATTATTAGCATAACCCCAATTAGAAATAAGCAAATAACAAAAATATCTGTAAGGTAAGGAACAATATTTTAAAGCCTTGGGTATCTCTACTTTCAATTATTTTGTAAGTCACACTACAGCATTCCCAGATAATAATTGTTTTTTGTTATTTTATGAGAAATTCCTACTGAGGATACAGTAGAAGGGGGCTTTTTTTTTTCATTGTTTAGCCTCGCCTACCTTCCAATGCAGGAAAGATGGATTATAGGAAACGTAGTTCTTTAAGATTGAATACTCAAAAAACCCACAGCTACCACTGTCATTCTGTGCAGTGTGGAGAACATTGCTTCAGAATTTAGGCAAGGGGGTGAGACAGACCTCCCTTTGGTCACTTTGATGGTATGTTTTATTGTATTTTTTTTTTCTGTGTTTACCTTCAAGGGAAATCATAAAAAAATAAATACATTTACCAATTTACAATAACGAATTCCAGGAAAATCAGCAGTTGTAATCTGGGAGTGCTGATATAGATGTTTTCAGTTTTTATGGTCCATGTGACTTGCTTTCGTCATATCTGAAAACAACGTCTGCACTTAACACTTTGCTAGTTTTAGACTTTTTTTAAATAAATATTATGCCAAAAGAAATACAATGGAGTTGTTTTCTTCACTGTACTTTAATCCTACGTATTAAGGTAGCTGAAATAGTAATAGCAGGGCAGTGTGGTTTATGTCTGAATTAAGGTTTCTTTAGTGGAAATGTGCTAGCTGGCAACACCTTGTAGTTGTAACCTCCAAGTAGTCAAGCATGGATTCTAGTATCTAACACTAAAATGAATAGCAGTTGGCTAATTTTGACTATTGTAAGCCCTTTGTCTGTAATATAACTTCTACTGCACATATTATAGAGACCTACAGGACATGTACCATTGAGAGAAATAAGCCAGTTATCTGCCTGTGTTAGTGAGAGTCCCGGCATTGTTGTTGTTATATTGGGCCCCAATTACTCACATGTAAATACTACATTCTTGGTTTCAGTGAAGAATATTTCTTCTTGGTCTTTCGGGAGAGTTTACTGTGATTGTGGTATGGTTGTTGGTAGGCCTTGAACAAAAAATATAATTCATGGCATGCCACAAGTCATGAAGACAAACAAATGGAAATCAAAATACACACTAATACGGTGGAAGAGGAGGCTGCATACGGTACAATATTATATATATTTGCTTGTTCTAAAATGTGGGGTTTGTGGATATTAAGCTCAGTACAGTGGATGAAATTCACAAAACTGTGTGTGTGTGTGTTTTATCATCACCATGTGTCGTATGCGTGAGCTGTTGAAGTCACTTTGGATTGATGGCATTGGGTAATATGCCATCACATTATTAATTGAATGCAAGTGGGAGGAATGGATAAATTAATTTGGCTAAATTGCTCAAGTGCAAAATTTGGTTGATGATTATTTATTTACTCTGTTAAACAAGTAGTCATTGTTGAACCCCTTTATTGAAGTTAAATATCCCAGTTTAATGGTTGATAATTAAATGTAACTTAAGAGTAAAAGTTAAGATGTCAGGTGTCATTTTTACAGAAAGTGTGATTATAGCCTACATTTTGTTACCTTACTACATTAGTTTTACAATACAGAACACCCCGCAGCATTTAGAGTAAACGCATTACGCTACTTTCACTGTGTGCAGTGTTGTCCGTATCTTAGCGTTATGTTTTTAAACAATCAGAGCACCCGCATTGTTGCAGGAGTGCGTATGATCTGGAATACGCTGCAATAGTTAGAAGAAAACAGATCTTTCTACCGGCGAACGTTCCAGCGAAAAAGTTGAAGGAGTTCCTCAGTTGATTTACTCTTGATGTGTGAATAAAAATATACAGCTGCAATACGGAGAACACGGAATACAGCAAAGGTAAAGTAATGAGTTTCTTTTCAAAACCGCAGGGGATCTGTAGTTCATTTGGTAGGTAGTGCATTTCAAGTTGCCTGTGCCAAAAAGTAGTTTCCCGTTTCTATAACCTGCACTCAAGTTATTCTTGACTTCAGAAACTCACACTTCCAATGTTGAGCAAGCAATGCTGTACCCAAAAGAAAAGGCGTTTCCTCTTGCTCTTCATTCACAGACTATTTGCGACTTACATCGAGCTGGTTTGTGTGCTAACTTAAGGAAAGGCATAGTGAATACTGCAATGCCTTTTCCTGTCAGTTATTCGTCCGTTGCGTCTTTTCCATAGTTAGCGTAAAACTCCTCGTCAAGGAAAAAAAAGATATGTAGTCTCATTCTTTTCGTTTTCTTGTTTATTTTGCCAACTAAACGTTTTTCTTGAGATAATATAATGTCCCGTGTCCACCCCACCCCACCCCACCCCAACCCACAAAAGTATCTACACAGCTGGTCGACAATGTATGCTTTTCACTTGTTTTTGTTACTGTGCATTTAATCACCACTGTAGTTGCTGTTGGCTCTTGCCTTCTGGGTTATGTGAATGTATAAAACAGGTGCCCCAAATATTATCACCTCTCCCTTCCCCACAGAACTAAGGACACCTAACCTGTGGTGTTTTATTTACCGATTTCTCTCGAGGTCAGGTTTCAGGTATACTGTGGATTGATGGACGGGTTATTGTCCTGGCATGGTCTGTGATAAATGGAGATATTGAATCTCAAAAGAACACCTACGCTTGTTTACACAAAGGGAAGGGGTTCATCAGTATAGCATTGTTCTGAATCTTTCTTTTTTTTGAGCTGATATCATTTCATCATCTTTTATCATTCTCTTTTCATTGCAAAAAATTAAATACAAAAAACTCAGTCACTTTTTTACTCTTATTTTCAAAAAAATAAGAAAAAAAATTGAATAAAAAAAATCGTTGATTTGTAAATAGGCAATGTACAGTTTGTAACTGTTACTGTCAGTCTGTCTTTGGTGACAGAGTCTGTCTTGCTTATAACGCACGCTACCAGTGAATAAAAATAAAAAAGAAATATATATATATTTAGACTGTATGGTCCTTTAAGCAAGTTTTAAATTAATCTCTGATGTATATTCCTGTAACATTGCATTTTTATCTAAGGAATGATGTTATTAAAAGAAATTGCAAATAAATGTGTTCTGTTTCCTGCTTTGTTTGTATTATTTTATTTATTTTATTATTTGTTTATTTAGCAGACGCCTTTATCCAAGGCGACTTACAGAGACTAGGGTGTGTGAACTATGCATCAGCTGCAAAGTCACTTACAACTACGTCTCACCCGAAAGACAGAGCACAAGGAGGTTAAGTGACTTGCTTAGGGTCACACAATGAGTCAGTGGCTGAGGTGGGATTTGAACCGGGGACCTCCTGTTTACAAGCCCTTTTTCTTTAACCACTGGACCACACAGCCTCCTTGATGCACCTTGTACACCTCTGTTGATGCTTTCCCAGGCTTTTTCTAGTTTTACCAGGAAAAGAGGGAATTGTTGGTAAATACCTAAATAGAAGAATGTTTTTGCTGATATAATTGGGGAAATTGTTAATACTAACACCAGTGATGAACAAATGTGACCATCTCAAAAGATTGGTATTTTGTTATTTAATAAGCAACATGACAGCATGATTAAGCATTAGAAAATGTATTTACGGGAATTATAGGATAGGCGTGGCCCAGGATCTCGCCTTTACTAAAGGTGCAACCCTCCTATGAGGTGAGATTAAAGCCAGTAGATGTGACCCATAGACCCCTGAAAGGGAGATGCTGGTGCAAAGGAGGCGTCGGGGAGGATGAGGAAAGAAATCTTCATGACAGAAGGGAAGTCCCAGCTTTTAAACAATTGGGATAAACCAATAAGGGAAGAAGAGAGGCTATCTCACCTGTAGAATAGCGGCAAGCCTTCCATTAAAGAAACATGTTGAAATGCTGTTAACATATCAATGGTAATATATTAACAAGAAGCACTACTTACAGCATGACTGTTGCTGAATAGTCGCACACAGCTATCACACAGGTCCGGTGGATCACATGACTCGCCTTCAGACCATCTACATTTGAATAGATTACATGTTCTCATTTTTTTCTTGCATTATAAAACTGGGCAGACTATGTACTTTTCTTTTTATATCTTTTGTCAGATTTAAACTGGAGATTCTCTAGCCCACTCTGCCTGTGTCAGTGCTGAGTCTTTAAACTAACCCCCCTCCGGCCCTCTGATCCCAAGCCAAACCAGGAGCGCCACAGCGGATGTCAGGGAGCGGCTGGTCCCTGGAGAGCAGAGGCCAGCGCTGCAGATGTCAACTTGAGCTCATCAGACACCTTGGACAGTAGGGGCCACTGCTGCGAGGGGAGATGTCTGCAGGGACTGAGTCACAATGGACTCGCAGCCAAATCACTCCCCTATCACCCTGCACACCACACAACTGTGCCTTTTCCAAATGAGAATGTATGTATATATTAAAAGTATTATATTATAGTCTAGAAATACTCAAATAAACTGTATAATTGACCGACAATATATAACACACACAACTTTGATTAAGACTTTTATAGTCAAAACATTTGTCTTTGAATTTTACAAAGTTTCTTTTAGTGTTTCAAAATGTACTGCTATTGAGTGTTTTTAGTTATGGATGAAATACCTATGAAGTCAGAAATATTCTGCAGATATTTATAAACTGCTCATTTTGAAGGACTGAGTAGGTAGCATTAAGGATGTGTAGAACCATAAACTATCTTTTTGAAAGCTAAATGGCAACTTGCTTACCAAGCTATTAACTAAAGCAGCTAAACTCTTTGGCATTTGGAAAACTTTTTAAGTCTCATCCTAATCTATCATTTAAGCATGATGATTTTGAAACTGTTTTTGCTGTGGTAATCGTGGTAAAACATTTGGAGAGTAGATTTATTACATTGACTCTGACATACAAACACTAGCTTTGAAGACGTATCTTCTTCCTGTCTGCTGGATGACAGGCAGAAGAATGACAGCAGGACCCTAAACAAGGCAGTGGAGGAGTTTCGCAGGTGTTTCCAGAAACCCGAGTAGGCGCGAGTTTCATCTGAATGATCCTCGAATGATAAAGAAGGACCTCCTGGCGCGCGTTTCTGATCATGATTCCAGACTGTCCGTCTCAGGAGCACAGAAGCTGGTGGGAGAAGATTTAAACAACTTAACAACTTCTTATGACTATTTCTGGTAATGCTGTCTGAGAATGCCTTTTATTGGTTTTCAGTTATGCATTTCTTTACATATCTACAATAACATCAAATCTATTTTACAAACGGCATAGATTTACCACAGGTTTTCCCATATTAATTAATATTCATTTCTCTGTTCCAGTTAATTATACTTATAGTTGGGCAAAAACATATTACAATTGACAAATGTTTCAATGAATAGCTGCAACCAGTGTAGTTACCAGTGTAATTGGAAAATAATTCATATACACACAGTTGACAATCCAAAGAGTTTATTATTATTATTATTATTATTTATTTCTTAGCAGACACCCTTATCCAGGGCAACTTACAGTTGTTACAAGATATCATGTTATTTTTACATACAATTACCCATTTATTCAGTTGGGTTTTTACTGGAGCAATCTAGGTAAAGTACCTTGCTCAAGGGTACAGCAGCATTGTCCCCCACCTGGGATTGGACCCACGACCCTCCGGTCAAGAGTCCAGAGCCCTAACCACTACTCCTGCTGCCCCTATTATACACCAATTAAGATGTATAACGATGAAGGATTCTTGCACATGTTGGGTGTGTGACTCATTGGTCAGTCTTCAAAGGAATTGTGAATATTGTGGTTAAACGCAAATGCAGTCAAACCTTTTTAATATTTCACAGGGACTGGGCCAAAAAGGTGACAATAACCTTGCAAACAAACAAAAAAAAACATTAAAACAAATTTGATGTAACAAATACTCCTGCTTTCCTGTGGAACTTGAAATATAGTGATTATTGAAATGTCTTTTAAATGTAGTCAACTGTAATAATTAAAAACAAATCTGTAAGCCTGCAGCTTGCAGGGCATGCTGCAGGCTTACAAAAAATCAGTTCAGAATTCTATTATACAGAAATCAGTTTTGATGAATGAGATTGAGTTTAACAGAGTGTGGCAATAAACTGAGATACTATCAGGAACGAATCCCCGTTGACTCCCATCTGTCCAGGACGTTTCAATGAGGGGGACGCTAACAGGAGTGACATTAAGAAGGTTTCACTGCATCAAAAGAATAGCTAAGGCATGTTGTTTGTTTTGCATTCAGAGGTCCAAGGAAAGGGAGCAGCTTTGTGATCTGGAGTGGGAGTGGGAGCAACAGCGTGTGGACTCTGCTCGGAAAGCACTGCTCCTGGAGAGGCAGCAAGCGCGTCTGGTGCATGTTTATCAGAAAAATACGGTGTGTTCCATTTGTATAATGTGTTATTAGGCGTTCCATGATGCTTACCTAAAGTTATAGCATGTCACTTTTAACAAAAGTAAGTGATTTAAACCAGTTTTAATTGGTTTGGGTTATGGTTTGTACAGTGCTGTGAAGGTATTTGCCCCCCCGTCTGATTTTCTGCTTTTTTGCACATTTTTCACATTGTATTTGATTTTTTGTGGGTTGGAGTAGTATATAGAGGGAGTCAGAGAGAAAAAATGACACCAAAGTTTGGTGCTTCTTTCATTTGTTTGGTGTGCAAGGTAATCAAACATGGAATCTTCAGATGTGAAAGTTATTGCCCACCCTAGTTACCTCAACCCAATTAAAGGGATAATTATGGTCAGCTGTTTGAGTACTTTGGTTAACAACCAGGCCTGATTTGGGCCAGCCCTGCCCAATATAAACCTGACTAACTGTTAATGTTAAATCAATGTCCTATTGTAAAGTGACTGTGCATACAATGCACAGTTCAAAGCCTACCTCTGTAAAGCGCTTTGTGATGGTGGTCCACTATGAAAGGCCCTATATAAAAATAAAGATATTATTATTATTATTAAAGTGAAAAAGAAAGTCTCTCACAGCTGCGCTTGCGCACTAAAGTGAAAAAGAAAGTCCTTGTTTCCCAGCGTCCCTCCCTTTCACAGCTGCCTTGTTCAGCTCAATTAATTTAGAAGTTGTTCTGCAATTACAGATGTCCTGTTGAACACACACACACACACACACACACACAAAATACAATATGGGCAAATAAAACAGTGTAAACATTTTCGAACAGACACTTTTTGCCATTCTTTTTATAAATACATAAAGTAAATAGTAGCTACATGTTTTACACATCTCCAAATAAATATTAGCTGACATTTCATTAAAAGAACACCACGACAGACCCGTGGGCCATACTGGGAAGTTTTGTACATTGGGAACTATTGTATCCAACAGCGGCGTGTCCAGATTTCTCCCAGAGAAATTTTTGACATCCCGCTAGACCAACGCATCTGTACTCGACCAACAATAGTCAACTCCTGGGGGATGTCACCAGAAATTAAAAATTGCCACACAAAAAAAAAAAAAAAACACACACCACAACAATGGAGGAAAAATGAATTACTAAAAACGTACAAAATTGTCCTGTATTATACAATCCATCCTGTGCCAGCTACAAGGATACAAAAAACAGAGAATTTTTGGAGGCTCATCACTTCGGAGATGGACATTCCAGGCGAGTTACTTATAGGTCTGTAATTACTTTGGGAAACCGAATGGGGTTTTGTCCTATTATCTGCCTTCTCCCGCTTTCATAAAAATATAATCCATAAAACACAGCCAAAACTAAAGCCTGTCAATGTCAAATACTTTGTACTGTAATCCTATGAAATGAGAAGTTGAAACGTGTGTTAAAACGAGGGAAAGACCTTGGGACAGCCTGGAGAGACAGCTGACAGGAGGAAATAGACCCCATTGGGGAGGACAGGAGTTAGCTACCCTAGCTGGCAGGATCCAGCTCTGTGTTTTCAAATGGAACAGGGTGCTGCAGACAACCACCCAAGGCTTCTAAGAAATTGAGAGAAAAATTCCCCTAGAGTCTGTGAGAGCAGGGGCGGAAGATGGCTCAAGGTTTGACGACACGGTTAACAAGGATCTAAGAGTTGGCTGTGAAAAGTAAACACTTATTCAAAAAACAAAACAAAAAAAGGCAAATCGAAACATTTTCAAAAAAACAGTTATTTATTCTAAGAATGTACAGTATTGAAAATAGTTCAGTTCATTTTGAAAATAATCTATGTCAGTCAGGTATCAACTTATGTAAACTTCACATGAACAAAAAAAAAACAAAAAAAAAACACAATAATTCTTGTACCATACTACTTAGGTGTCAGCTGTAATTCCAATAATCAGATGTCATTTATTACATATACAAAAAAAAATACACAATATAAAACACACCAATAAATAGGTTTCACATGTATTCCAGTCTATTTACCAGAGTGTAATACTTGTTTTCACTAGTGCAGACAAACGGCAGCAGATAAAAAAAATGTCACTATTCGAAGTGTAGTGGCAAACAGGCAACACCAGGGGGCATAATCTCTCAAACAGTGGCAGTTCTGCCTGGCATCCTAGACAGGCTTATTAAAACAAATACCAAGGGCTGTTCAATTTAGAAGACGTCATGTCATACATTACCTATAACGGTAACCTACAGTAATGGATGGCTATTTAATTTCCAACTTTTCTGTCAAGTTTGATAAATTCCCCTTCCTGGTGCCGACTAAAAATGGAAACTTATTTTAAGATCTTACATTTGGTTGAGATTAGAGGACTCAAACCTTAAAACCAACAAGGTTCTCTAAAGATCATTCAGTTACACTTCACAGCAGTGAAAGAATAAAAAGAATATTACAAAAAAAAAAAGTCTTAATTACAAACATCTCAGCAAGACCTGTTATACGGAGGAAGCTGCTATTTTTTGCTACAAATTTAAAACGTGATTAACAATTCTGCTCTGTGTTTTCACTTTTAATATTTATTGGACCTATGGGAGTGAGACTTGCTCCATTTTACCAGCCATTACATTTAAATAGGGCACAAATCTCACTCATTCAGGGGACCTTGGCCTATTACAACCATAAAACAGTACAATAATCTCCACACATGGAAGCAGCAAGGCGATGAAAGTTTGATGTGAGGACGACATCTTCTGTATCATGGGTAAAGAAAGCATTCATTTTACAGGTTTTGGCTTCCAGTGATTGGGTTGGTAAAATACAGATTGCTTTGTCAGCTCATTAAGTGGAACGCAGTTTACTTCCCACTGCTTAACGACAGCACATGCTGCTTGTAAAGAGAGTTGATTTACCTGGGAGAGCGTGCCAAGAATGGTGTGTAAAAGATGAGCACGTGTTCTGAAAAAAGTCTCCAAGGTTATCATAGGTCTGCTATCTTTCTCTCACTACTTGATTTTTGCCATCATTGTCAAGAGGAAAGAGACTATATATTGTGCCCCCATTCTCTTCATCCCTTTGTCACAAAATGACAAACGGTAAGGCAAGGATTTTGTGTACAACTCCCCCCTCCCTTAATATACTGTTCAGCAGCCAAGTCACAGACTTACGTTTTTATATTTTTGAATTATTGCTATTCATAATTCTGAGGTAGAGTTTAACTGCTGCCATCAATAGGTGCAGGACTTTACAAAACAGATTTGAAAAATGAACAAATCGAAACTGGACACTTAATGAGCAAGTCGTTTCAATTCATTCTCTTAGCTGTTTTTTTTTTTTTACTGTACCAATACTTCTGATGTTTGCAGTTATTACGAGTGGTTCTTATTTTTTCCTTTAGCTTTCACTAGAGTTCAGGAGCTGCTCTTTCTTTCTAGTTGCCTGCCATAGAGATATGCAACACAGGCTAGAGCAGCCAAAGTTTCTTTATAGAAGTAAGAGCCAGCGCCATCTAGTGACCGTCCACGTTGGATCAAGCACAAGGTGAGGGCTAGGGCTTACTATCAAAAAGACTCTTTCACTTCTGTAACCTACACAAGATGTCTGGCAGGCAACTGAATAGGAATAAACCACTCCTAGTCAAAACACACCACCAAAAAAAAAGAAATATTTGAATCATGCAATCAGAATTGCAGACATAAAAATGAAGATGACAGTAAAAAAAAAAAAAAATCTCAAAACTGGTCAACGGACAATACAAAAAATAGTCTAAATGGAGTGTGGTAACAGCTATCACTTAGCAGCCAAAACAAAAACTGTAAACCCATAGATACTAAAAACTGCTGAACAATGACATAGTAGCCTTATAGGTCTACAGTACAACAGCAAACAATTCATGTCTAAAAGTTTATATTCTTACACACACTTGATACTGTATATATAAGAAAACTGGAAAGACCTTGACAAATATTAGTACAGTAGTTTACATGATACAACAAAAATCCCATCATAAAAATAAAAAAAAACATAACCTCCTATTTAAATAACACAACAGAAGCAACGCAAAATGAGCATTGCTGCACCAGATCGTAGTATCCCAAGCATTAACACATACAAAACAAAAGCATCAGACTCCAATGAGATCATCCAGGTTTTCAGTGAGAACAAGAAAGTCCATAGAAGCTGGAAGCAGCCCGGAAGTCTGGATATTAGGCTGCAGTTACATTACTTTAACTGTAGAGGGAGCTGCTGGACTAAAAGGGTGAATCCTATTAAAAAAGGTAACATTTACAACATGTTATATACCAGTACACAGTGCTCCCTCTTCAATCTGCTATCCATTTCACACAAGAAAAGATACTGAAAACAGTGAATGAGTGAAGGGCTCTTATGCAGTAAAATATACTACTGGCCAATTCGCGACCAGTGAATTAATTGCATTCATAGATGATCAAACTGTGAAATAATTAGGAAGCACTGTACAATATTTGTTTTGTTTTTTAAAAAAAAGGTGCAGGATTGGGGGGGGTTAAAATGTTCACCATCAAAAGGAAGACGCGTTTCTTGTAAACATTGTTTAAGCAATTATGTGCTTCAAATAACTATTGTAAAAAACAAAAACAACAAAATAAATAAAATACCCGTAATAAAAACGGTGCTTTACACCCTGAGCAAATTCTGCAAACTCCTGAAATCATCTAGTATTAATGACGCCCACACTTAGGGAGGATTAAACACTACTTTTAAAAGCCATGTATATTTATTGTTTTAAACTTCCCAAACTTGGTGCTGCTGCCCATCTGCAATTGACTGAACTGTACAGGCAGCCTCCTTTGAACACAGACCTCCATATGCTGCTGCTAAAGAGATGAAAGGAGCACCGTTGCTATTAGAGAGGTAAGCAGCTGCTAGCGCTAAACCCCCATGCTGTACCAACAGACAAAACGTTGCTGAAATGAAGGCCGACATCTCAATAGACTCCACTATTAAAACGATGCTCTATTTATACTTCTAGTTCCAAAGGCTATCCCACTTATTTTAAAGCTTGAATATTAAAATCCCGTCTACTTGTCTATCCAGTGAAGAAAGAACAAACTATCCCCTTCGCCTACATTGAGCACATTACATTTATAAGTAAAACCTTTACATCTGTATAAAAACTACCAGTTTATAGCCTTATAATTCACAGCTGTCATGCCTCAAAGACAATACGGCTATGTGTGGCACCTTCAGTTAATAAACACTAATGTCTCCATGGACTTCGCCTAAGCTGTAGGAATTACAGCGCTATTGTGTACAGTTAGGAGTTCATTATTCTTTATATAAATGTGACATGAACCTTTCTGCTGGAAAAATCCACTAACAAGCACCGAGAGAGAGAGAGAGAGAGAGAGAGAGAGAGAGAGAGAGAGAGAGAGAGAGAGAGAGCAGCTATGTTTACATTCATTTGAGCATGTCATACACAAAACTAATAGGGAAATTAAATAGGCAAGTAGCTTCAAATTTCCTTTTTTGTTTTGTTATAGCATCCCTTTGACATGTGCAATCACTTTGAGCGGTCATGCAATTACCAACACTCTGTCAGGTTCAGCTAGGTTATGGAGCTGCTCGTCACTTCCTAGCTGCCTTCCACAGATATATGTAACATAGGCTAGATCACATAGAAGAGCCAGAGCAATTCGTTTAGTTATTTCTGGCAATGCACCTGGTTGATCTGGTCTATATTCCGTATGTCTATGGCAGGCAACTGGAACTCCAGATCAGCTCCAGAACTAATAACCAAAGCACTTTAACACAGAGCTATCAAAAATCATGCGAGTAATTGCAGTTAAGAATCCCTCAGAACAATTAGATAAGAGAACAGTAGAAAAAGAATGACATTAAGACACTAGCACCTTAGGGGATGAAAAGCAGGATGCAGTGTTTCACCTGCCAGTAGAAAGACACAGGTTTGTCAAAAGATCTGAGAGCTCAAGATGGCATTTTCATTCACGACCATGCCTTCCATGAATCGATAGTTTTAAACTGCGTTCAGAATTCTTCACTGACAGGTATACAGGATGATCCAAACAAAAATGAACTGAAATGCATTTTTACATTTTATTACAGTGCTTATTTCATGAAGTATTGCCACAACATATAGCTATATTTACAAAGTACATTCAAAAGAAGAAAAAAAGGCAACTGTATTTTTCAGTAAACTGGTTTCTAAACCACTTGAACAATTCTACAGTTTAAAAAGTACCTTTTGTTGATTTGTTTAATACACCTGAGATTTTAACGTTTGCAAAAGTGTTGTAGTAACAATCCGCTTCTTTTCCCCGGCCAGGAAAAAAAAAAAAAAAATTTACACCTAAAACAGAACCAGATCAGACAGCGGCTTTGTGAAAAGAGGGAGGGAGATTAAACTTGAGATCTGGTTTGGCTTGGATGGGCTAGCTGTATTTGCTGCTTCTTTCTGCAGCTTGTTTTAATGCATTGCTTTATTTCATTTCTCAGTGTTAATTTAGGGCCATAGAAAGATATTAAAATCAGTAAGAATTGCAGGTAGACGCTTGCATAACGTGATGCTAAAAAACAGATGGCTTGCTAACCCAACCAACCAACTTGGTACAGGTATGACATATCGGGTTTCTTAATTAAATGTATTTCTCATGACTCAACGTCTGTCACTGAACTCGACACATTAAAAGATGATTCTTGAAATGCAACCAGCAAGTTGGCACAATGAACAACATCAGATTTGCCCTTTTTAGCCACTTCAAATCTTTAGTTTTTTTTTTTCTCCTCCCAATAGTCCACCTCCTGTTTCAAGAAGCCGAACACGAATGCTTGACAATAAAAACAGCTTCTGGTATATGAAGAGACACTGGAATGAGAGACGTCACACAATGCTTAAACCCGACCACGCTTAGCTGCCAAGGCTGGACGATAGGACAGCAAGGCACTCAACCCCATATCCTCTTCATCACCTTGTCTCTGTGGGATAGAAGACAAGGGTTAGGTATATATATATATTATATATATATATATATATATATATATATATATATATATATATATATATATATATATATAAAAAAAAGATGAAATTCTATGCCATCCCCTTTACAGATCACCTAAACACAGCCCTCCATGTGACTGGACTGAGATATTAAAGGGAAGCTGGATGTCACGCCTGTTTTAGCAGGCGAACTAGCGAACAGAAGCAGTAATATATAGTCTATTGCTGTTAAAGCTGCCTGTTCCCCACAGTAAATACATGGCAAAGTGTAATAAAGCATGGTGAAAACATGATAAAGCATAGGGAAGCATTGTAAAAGAGCAGAGAGGTATGGGGCAGCATATTAAACGATGGTAAATACCTTGGTAAATTATGGGAAAACTGCAAATTGCCATACAAATTTACTGTGGTAAACATTAGGGTTATTTTCTTATTGGAAAGATGGGTCTAAAAATGGAACATGTAAAAAGTACTATATTTGTGATACTACATGAATTGTGTTTAAAACAAATAGTTACATAGAAAGAATAAGTGTGCACTGTGGATTTGATAGATATTTTCCAACTCTCTTGTATTGCACCTCTGCCTAGCTATTTGTTTATCGATTTAGGTCTCAGCTAACACGTTTCATGATGTTTAGTGAAGAACGCCAGTCTTCTCAAAAGAAATGTGTTAACCTAGAAGGTGTGTCATTTACTACAGTATATCATGCGGCCTTAAATAGTCAGAAATAAAATAGCCCTATTTACACTGCAGACCGGATGTGTGCCCATCACTAGAAACAAGGAATTGTTCAGTGGCCCTTCTCACCTCGGAACGAGGTCGACAGTCTGTTCTGCTCAGACCCCTTGCTTGCTGTCAGAGGTCCTGTTTTCAGAGAGGATGACTGATGAACTTGCAGTCGATTGTCTGCTGAAGCACAAAAAGGGTTGTATTTATACCACACAAGCACAGAGTCCTTTAGACATAGACACATCTTAACTGAATTTCTATTTGTACCAGGATAGAAAGATAGCTTGACTGACAGAACTGTGTAAATATACCAACTTCTACAGCAAGTGATATATTGCATAGGTTCATGTCCTTTTAGAACAGTGTTTATCATGTTTATATCAGTGATCCTCTTTCTAATCAATTCCAATCCAGGTTAAATACACAGGTTCCAAAGACCTGATTGGAACAAGCCTTCCGCCTGCTCAGCTGAAAAATGACTGATATGAATTTAAAAAGTCACAAGTGAGTACTACTGCTTTATAGGGTCTGTCATTTCCATGATTCTGCAGAAAACTTGACACTCTATAACCGACCATACAACACATCCCAGGGAATTTCTACTCTGTCCTATAATAATGTGTTTGTATCGTGCAAAGGCAACCTTGGCTCTTCATTGCAAGACTCCAACTGTATCAATTAAAAAACTAAGGACTAGTTGAAGCAAAGTCTCGGAATAGAATGGCCAAGGTTGCCTACTACTCTTGGAGTGGATACAACAGATAGAAGATAGAGCATTCTCTCTCTCTCTGTCTGTCTTACCCAGGGTGTAGGTATTGCTCTTGCATTGGCCCCATTGCTCTTTGCTGAATCATCATGCCTTGGTAGTGGCCCATTCTTTCATCCGGGTGCCCATACATAGGCATTCTGGGCTGCCCCTGGGGAAAGGCCACATGGCCAGGGTGCTGCATGGCCTGCATCATAGGGTGGTGTGGCCTCTGTGCCGGGTACGGACTGTGGGTAAATGGGCGGGGGGCATAAGAAGAAGACTGATGTGCTATCATGCGTGGAGGACCACCACCACTGCCAACCATCCCTGGATGCATTGCACGAGGGTCATACATGAACCCTGGGGCAGGGGGTTGGGCGCTACGTCTCCTGGTGGCTGCGTTATGGCTGTCCAGGTCCAGAATCTCTTTGGGGCTCTCTGGCCTGTCCTGCTGCTCTCCTAAACCGCTTGGTTTCATGGGGCTTGGTAGATTCCTGTTCTCCACAGAGCTGCTCCTTGTTCCTTCTGGTATCGGGTTCGGGGAGACGAGGCTGCCAGTTGAACTCTCGGAGCCATCTTGGAGAGATGCTGCTCTCTCGTAGTCGCCCGTTCCCGTTTGTGTTGGGGGCAGGCATGTAAGCGGTTTGGGGCATGAGGTGACGAGGGTGGTAGGGAGGCCTCTGCCAGTCTTCTGCTGGGAAGCCGCCACCGCTGCTGCCCTGGGGGTGTGGATAGTAATGGGGCTGACGGTACTGGTGGAACATGTTGGGGGAGCCTTGGTTCTGAGAAGCCATGTGGTAAGGATAGGCAGCCCCCTGGTGGTGGAACTGGGGATAGGCTGCCGGACCACGCGGAGGAGGTAGGTTCTGAGGGACACTCTGACCAGGCAATGGCTGTCGATTGGGAACCTGCCGCGGCTGACCCACTGGTAGGCCATACATGCTATGCCTGGGACTGCTGAGGTTATACTGGCCTTGGGACACATTCTCCTGGGTATGTCCGTAGGGCAAAGCTGCAGAGTTCTGAGGCCCTGGTCCTCTGATGCCCATCACTTGACTCTCTGCTGGAACATTCAAGCCTTGATCTTTGACATCTCTGTTAGGATACATGATCCCTGCATTTCCAGGACGTTCAGGGACACAGTTGGGCACCGCATGCTTCTGGCTTTCAGAGGCAGGTTCCAGTTTCTCTGGAGTGGAGTCTCTGGTGTGATCTGCTTTGTTCTTGTTCATGTTTGGCTGGTTTGCTGTGCCCTCGCTCTTTCTCTTTTCAATCTCTCTTCCCTCCTGGGTGACGCCATCCCGCTGCCCTGCTTGGTTCTGTACTGGCTCTTTAAGGCTGTTCTGGGGTTCAGTGCCCCCCTCAGAAGCAGGGGGGTTCAGCCTTTGAGAGGGTTCTTCAGGACACATGGGAGCCTTCCTGTCTGTTTCCATAGGAACGGGACCAGCTCTGGGGTTCTGGACAGGGTCAGACAATTTAGGCTCACTTGGTGGCATTCCTAAAGTACAATAAAAAGGATAAATAAATAAAAACAACTAGAGACATGTTGCAGTTATGTTAGCACCTCTGCTTTAGGAGCTACACACAACATATTAACTACTATTAAACTTAAGAATAGTGTTGTATGTTCTATGTACTGAAGGCTATCTGACAAACCCTTAACGGGACTGGTTGATTTCTCATATGGTATTTATAATACCTTTCATGAACGCATCTTCAGAGACAGGTGCCTCAACCAGGCTCTCTCTAGCTGGTTTCAGCTGCTGTATTTCAGGTGGAGGAGCCTGCGGCTGGGCTGGAGTGACCCGATCGCGGCTGTTGGAAGGTCCCTGGGTGCTGTGGGATCGGTAGTAGAGGGGGGCCCCCTAGGGGCCGGGAGGAAGCAGACAGCTGCTGCAGGGCAATCATTTCGGGGCTGTCCAGCATGGAGCCCAAGTGCACCCTGTGCTCCTGAGGAGCAGGAGGAGGAGGAGGAGCGGGGGGTCTCAGGTAGGAAGCTGGCTGAGGCAGCATCCTCGGAGGGTTGGGACCCTGAGGGCTGACCCCAGCCGGAAGTCTGTAGTAACTCCCAGGCTGGCTGCTGTGAGGTAGGTAGCCGGGCTGCTGGTCTGGCCACGGCTTCGGCGGTCGGATCACGCTGGGGTCCATCATGGGGTTGAAGGAGTGTTGTTGAGGCGGGATTTGAATTTGGGGTACACCGCTGGGATTGGGCTCCCCTCCTCCCGCAGGGGCTGCCAGTCTCTCTTGGGGCACGCCATTCATTCCTGACCACATGGGCGGCTGGGTGCCATTCGGGTGTCGGAAACGGGCATACCCGGGGCCGGGCGGGACAGCATTGGAAGGAGCAACTCCCCCAGGGTGTCTGAGCACGCCTTCAGGCCGGAGCGGGATGTAGCCAGGCTGGTACTGCTGGGAGGGGTACATGCTGGCCTCAGGAGGAGGGGTGCACAGGCCCCCTGACTGCAGTGCAGTAGGAGGGGGGCCCAGCGAGGGGGCGTGGGTTGGGCCAATGTAAGGAGACTGCTGCTGCTTGAATTCGGGTCCCATTAGCCTGGGTCCACGGGGCTCGTTCATTCCTGGAGAGGGCTGAAAGCAATAAGACGGTTACATGATTACTTCATTTTGCACCAATTTTTTTAATGTGCATTAGTACCCCTTTCTTAATAGAGTGATTACCCCAAAAGCATACTTGCAAACACAGGTAAAAAAAAAACTGTTCCGATTGTTGAGAACTGTTGGTCTGAAATGCCAGCGGCCCCAATAAACCCTCAGACATGGTAACTTGTTAAACCTCGCTACCAGCAGGGCTTGTTCTTGATATGATTTGAGATACGTCCACCCCCACCCCCAAGTTAGAAGTTTGCTGCCTTCCATGTCAAAAGTTTATTTCTGTGGTGGCAACACTGCACTCGATGTGATAAGAGTCAGCTGGCATATACTGTAAATGTCACCTCATTCAATGAATTCTACCACTCAGGTAAAACATTTCTTTTAAATAATGGTACTGGTCTTGGGACAGTTGATACTTAACTTTTCGGAAATGGATACAATAAATGGACCTGTGTGGGCCATAATGAGTCCATTGGCTATTCCACTGTCAATTCTGAAAACTTTATATAATAAATATTTGGGTTGGTTTTGCAGTTTCTCTTATGTCATCATATTTTATGCCATATAGGAAATGTATTTATATAAAGGTTATTTCTACAGGCAGGGTCACTAAGTAATGCTCTGGAGTGTTAGCATAGTATTCGAGAAGTCGTAGTTATGCCTCCCTGTACGGTGCTGTTCCTCTGGTTTACCTGTACGGGAAAGTGCTGAGGTAGTCGCTGGTGCCCGGGCTCCGGCAGCCTCCGAGGGTGGAGTGGGAAGCGTTGATCCAAACCGAGACGAGACCCGAACATTCCTGGGGTCGGGGGTCTCTGCATCTGGGAGGGAAAGGGAGAGAATTAAATCAATAAAATAAAATGTGAATATTACAAGCTTTCAATGTCAACCCTTTATTCTTAACTGGTAGGATGCGCCAGGATATCTTCACACCGAGCAGTTCATGCACGTTCATGTCAAAAAAGTGGCTGACAGAAACAAAGCAACCACTATAAAATCAGTCAAACAAACAAAGCATACAGCCATGGAGGTTGAACATCGGCAGCATTTTACTGGGAAACAAATGTCTACATCCAAAACAGCAGCTTAACTAGAATGTTTTTCTGTCTGGTTGAGCCACACCAGTATAGGGGGCATTGTGAAATCGAAGGCATGTAAAAAAATTCATAACACATACACACAAAGACAATAATAGTAAGGCCAGATAAATGTGTTAAAAGCAGGGAGAGCTGCAGTTTCTCTTACAGTAAATGCACAGCACTTACTGTGTGTGGCGGCCGGTACATGGGCGAGGCTGCCTGCACTGTGGACGGGCCCCCGGGATAGTGCGGAGTGTGGGGGAAGCCCTGGTTGTTTAGCGGCCCGTTCATCCAGGCAGGAGCAGGCGGAGGGGGAGGGGTGAGGCAGTGGTCCTGGGGTTTGCCGGGGGGCTTCTTGCTGCGGAGGGCCTGGTCCATCACCTTGGGGAGGTCTCCAGGCCCCCTGGCTGCAGACGGCTCCTCCGGCGCTCCTTCCAGTCCCGCTCCTCCGGCGCACCTGAACTCCTCGTCCGTGTCCGCCTCCTCCGAGGGGAAGTGCTTCAGCAGGGCCTTGTTGAAGCAGCCCTCCAGGGCCTCTGCCATCTTCGTGTACTCTGAAGGAAACGGAGGAGCTGCCGTTAGTCGCAGCCCTGAACAGACACCAATATATATATTTTGGGCATTCTCAATGTGGAAGTGGGCTTGCAGTGACGCCAACATCCAGTAAAGCAATCTCTAGGACTGCAGATGCGAGACAGAATAAAATAACACTGCACACACACTGGTGCACAGGTGTACGCAGAGGATTGGAATGATGAATAGGTGTCCTTCAAGCTCATCCCAAACATGCTCAAATGCATTGAGCTCCCAGGATTAACAAAAATAAATCGGTTTGAGCTCCCAGGATTAACATTGATAAATCAGTTTGAGCACCCAGTATTAACAAAGATAAATCAGTTTGAGCTCCCAGGATTAACAAAGATAAATCAGTTTGAGCTCCCAGCATTAACAAAGATAAATCAGGTTTCAGATCCCAGGATTAACAAAAAGATAAACCAGTTTGAGCTCCCAGGATTAACATTGATAAAATCAGTTTGAAATCCCAGGATTAACACTGATAAATCATTTTGTGCTCCCAGGATTAACACTGATAAATCAGTTTGAGCTCCCAGGATTAACAAAGACAAATCAGTTTGAGCTCCCAGGATTAACAAAGATAAATCAGTTTGAGCTCCCAGGATTAACAAAGATAAATCAGTTTGAGATCCCAGGATTAACAAAAAAATAAACCAGTTTGAGCTCCCAGGATTAACACTGATAAATCTGTTTGAGCTCCCAGGATTAAGTCTGATAAATCTGTTCTCTTTGAATAACCAGTGGTGGTTTAAATAGATCTGCTTGCTTTACTGATGTGTCCCTTTGTCAGTTCCTAACTAAGGCTGTAAAGGCTGGAAGTTTAAATTAAACCAATTGTTACAACATTTCACAAAAATAGAAAACTGGTCCTGCCTGCAGAGGCTGTCTCAGTGAGTGCAAGAGGTAGGCTAGAATTTAGCACAGAGTTTTTTTGTTTTTTGTTTTGCTTTGGCGTGGTCCTGTGCTAATAAACTGCTGAACTCGAGCACAAAGTTACTGCCTGTGTGGAGCCTGCTTTCATTTTACACACAGTGTTACAATGTGTTATATGTTTACGTATTGTACTGGTTTACTAGAAGGGTGCAGCAAAACTAAACAAAAAAAAAAACTCCCCCGAAGTGGGGCGCAGCAAAGAAAAGTTTGGGAACCCCTGCAAATGATCACAGAACAAAAATTCAATGAGATAGGTAGGGTATGTATTCTTACCAGCTATAAAACACGTATTCTTCATTCAAGAAGAATTTGATGAACTACAGTGAGCTCTGCTGTGCTTTTGTTCATGTATCCCAATACAAACAATACATATGTCTATTATGATACGCTATAAGAGAGTATCACTATTCATTAGGTACGTGATGAAACATTACACTCCTGATCATTTTATACACATTACTCCGACAATCAAGAGCACACGGCTTTACAACAGTCATTCATAAAAAGATCCCAATAATGTTACTGGAATGGGTTTCCTTTTGCTGTTCCCTATATCAGAACAGACAACAGTGATAGTGCCACAAACTGGCAGACTTCAAATAGAAAACAGAAACGTGTACAATTCTTTACCACTGTCTTCTCCGTTGTATTCCTGGCAGTTTTCAAACATGATCTTCACATCCGTCACAAACGCCTCCTTAGAGATATACAGGCCTTCGTTGAGCTTCTTTTCAATGGTGGACAGGTCCATAGGAGTCTAAAAAGAGAGAAGAAAAGAACAGAACAAATTAAAAATAGAGTAAGCAGCTTCAGATGTCTTTTTGGTTTTACATTTTGATTAAAATACAATGCTGGACCAAAAGAACTCAATCACTAAACAATGGGTTTACTCATAATACAGGGAACGGTAAAATAAATAAACACAATGACATTTAAAACTATTTAACCTCTAAAATATTTATTTCAGCAGCTTGTTTGCTCCAAAGACATTAGAGAATGCCATCCATAACTTTAAACACTCAATTATAAAACAAAGGAGTACAATTACAGTAATCAAGCCCGGAAGACACACAGTATAATAGTTCATATTAAACACAGAGCTTTGAGTACACTGCAATGGAGTTTCTAATTATACTTATTCTATACTTTTGGCCTCTCGATGCACGTCACAATACACTAAATCAAGAATTATTACCTGCCAACTTCACTATCACTGGATTATGGAATATTTTCTTTACATGAATCCCAAAGAAATGCAAGCTTTTCAAAAATGAGTATTACAGTACAATATATACAGTGTGGTTTACCAAAAGAAGACAGAAAGAGGACAGCCTCCTGGAGCTATAAGTATGATGTAGCCACATACACGACGAGAAAAATAACCCGCTTGCTGATCATTGTGGCATTTCACTGTGATAAAATAAAAATAAGAAAAGGAAGCAGAGCTGTTTTCTTCTGCTTCCTAGTCTATGCATTCTCTTCACAGGGCTCTCTGTCGCTCACCTCAATGATCTCATTGTAATTTGGGGCGTAGGATTCGTCCACAGGTTCCATAAAGGGCCAGGAGTCTCTGTGCGCCTTCAGAGCATCTAAAACTGGTGGATACAAAACGCTTTAGGACATGAATGCGCACCAAAAGGACAAATGATGAAGATGATGAAGAAGATGATGATGATGATGAAGAATTGCACCTTCTCAAGCAAAGCGCTATAGCTTTTGAGCTGAATGACATGATCTCCCGGACGCTGTCCTAACAGATTGGTGCTAAAACCGCTCTTACCTTTGTACAGAGCAGTGTAATCCTCATCCAGCTCCAATCTGAAACAAAAAACAATATCAGTTGGTAATATCTGCTTTTCATACAGAATATAAAATCAGTTAGAGGTGAGCCAGGTCTGTCAGGAACATGGCTACCCTCCAGCACGGCCGGAAATCAGGATCATGATAAAAACAGGCCAACATGGCGACTTTAATTCAAGTAAGTAATCTGTTGCCACTGTGAGAAACTCATTTTAAATTTAATTGAAAAACAGTAGATTGACCCCAACCCTGATTACAACAGTTCAGGTGTGGTCAACCCTGGTCCTGGAGAGCCCCAAGGTCTTCTGGTTTTCTTTCCACCAGAGTTCTCAATTACTTAATTGAACCCATGAATTTCTTAACTGGTCAACACTAACATTTTTCCAGGTCTTTAGACCTTGACGATTTAAAAAGATACCCAGAAAACCTGCAGGACTGTGGCTCTCCACGACCAGGGTTGGAAGCCCCCGATACAGTACATTCACACAGGTGAACTTCTTAGCATCAAAAAGGACTATGATTTTTCTCTGGTGAAGTCGAAAAGTGCATCAATTGAAAAAACAAAGCAAACTCATAGCTTGTTCTTTTAATTTAAAAGCACTTAAAAAAAATAAAAAATAAAAAAAAAATAAAAAAATTGAGAAAATGTCACTGTCACTGTAGCAAACTGCAAAGACTGACCAAATGCCAGTGCGATCCGTCAGTTAAACCTCGATTTCTATTGCTCTCAACATTCTTCTGTTTTTATTATTTTGCTTAAAAATGTGTATCTTAAAATAAAGTTAATTCGAGGAGACATACAGTAGATAGCTCCAAGTTCTTCTACTGTGAAGTGCTTACATGTGTCGGGCTTTCCTTGCTCTCCTGACAGGCGAGTGGGGATCCAGACTGAGTAGCTCTGGGGGCAGCTCCTTCCCCTGGGACAGTAACCAGGCCTTCTCCTCTCTCATCTTCCTTCTCCTCGCACGCTCTGTAATGCAAAACACAGATTAAAGCACGTCAGCATCCCAGCGACTATTTTATCTTGCTATACAAAATCGACCCTATTAAGGCTGCACAAGTTCCTTCTACTCCTAAATGTTATAAATGTTTAAACAGGATTAAAATTTCTATCATTTGTAGTGTCTTGATGCCTTGTTTGAGGGTACAATTTTAATTAAATATAGAAGTGTTAAAAAGTGTTAAAGTGTTAAAATTGTTAAATAGTTAAACTACCATTTACACAGAAGATTACAAAGTAAATCTAATAAAATGTAAAGACCTTTGCGACCTGACTATTCAGATGAGAGATTGGTTTGTAGTGATTGGAATTTGTACCAGAACTGGTAATTGGTAAGTGTGATCTGACATTGGAGAATATTGACCACTTATTAGAACAGCTCTGTCCTTGCGTTGGGGTTTTAAAACAAATGACAGCGACATGCATTACTCCACCACAACTGAATGCAGAATTAGAGCTAGCCTATCACTAACATGACAAAATCAGCCCACTGCCACACATACTACCCACTGGGGTGGAATATAACTAATTACTGTACATATCTGATATAAATGAATGAATGAATGAATGAATGAATGAATGAATGAATAGCAGTTGAATTTACAGTGCATACAAACTAAGCCAATAGAATAATGATAATTAAACTCATTCCCCTTCAGTATCTTCTATAGCAGCGGCTTTAAAACTGGGGTACACGTACCCCTGGGGGTAGTCGAGCTCTCTTCAAGGGATGTGCAAGAAAAATCCTGTAATGGCAGACCACTTTGTAGTACTTTAGGACTTAGCAAATCGAATCAACAATGTCAAATCTCCTTTCAAATAAAACCACAGCCGTTCTGGTGAATGTTTCCTTTCTGTTGGGCGAGGTTAACTCTATGAATACAGTGAGTGAGCATTGAGCACACACATGGCTAATCTACATATTTAAAAACAGCAGGACGTTACTGCAGTCTGTTGGCTAAAACAAAACAAAACAACAAAAGACTGTCATTGTATAATGTTGCTTCTTTTAAAAACCTGTAGTATTCACTAAGTTTACTTTCTAGAGTTTAAATGTTCAGTGCTACTAGTTTAATCAGTTCAGCGTTGTATATACTTTTACATTTTTAAATAACAGTATTATTGACAGGCAGCTGAGCTACCCTACTTTTACAGTGAAAATCACTCACTTGTTCTGCGCTGGAGTGACATGACTTATCTTTACTTGCAATGCTTGCATGTGTTTTTTCATTATTAATTAATTTGTTGAAGAACTCCTTTGTCATATGAGTGCATTACCCTACACCTCCACACCGGTAATTATTACTAAAAGCAAAAGCATGATATTATTATTATTACAAAAATGGAATCCCGGGATTAAAAAAAAAAAATCAATCCCTAAAATACTGGGATTGGGAGAAGTGTCTGGAATTGGATTCCCTACTCCAGACCTATTGATTGTGTTCATATCATATAGCGAGTGCCCATCAGCAAGCTTTAATTGTCTTACAGCTGATTAACATGAACAGACTACTGCACTAAACACTAACATGCAAGCATTTTGCTAAAAGTGATTTTTGACTGCCTGATCTAAATATCACCTTTCTACTTTCAACAAATTAGCTTTTGGAAATATTCACTTCAAAACAATGTGCTTATTCTGGCTAGATTTGATACTGCACAAGACACACATAGCATTTTACATTGTCCCTGCACAAGTGTTCAACGATAAAATTTGAGTTAAAAAAAGCTTATATTTGTAACGTAAAGAAATCCGTCACCTCTCTACAGTTCTGCATGTTGGAAGAAATGCATCGCTTTTGTTGAGAATTGCTTTTTGATTTTATTTTAAACTGGAACCGTAGTTTTGTTTTTCAGAAGCATAACCTAATTTGGACTCGTTTCAGCACACCTATCTCAGATGGGGGTACGCGGTAGATTTGGGAAGGGGTACGGGGCCTAAAAAGTTTGAAAAACACTGTTCTATAGGAATGCATGACACCCTCCCACAGATACCTAGTGCCATCAGAGAAGCCAAGGGCAAACAGGCTTTAGCAAAACTGCCCCAGTTCAGCACTAGAAACATCAAGCAAGCAGTTTGGTTATAGTGGGAGTTTGACTGTATTGCAGTGTTGAATTTATAAGAATCATTTTTTTTTTTTTTTTTTAAATAAACGTACGTCTTGAAGGCTTTCGATTATGGATTCTATACCTTAAAACGTGACCCATAAACAGTTGAGCCCCTCGTTGCTCATACATGATGCATTAGTGAAGAGGTGTCTTTCACATGCACATTAAATCAGCAGCTAATTGACCCTCGACAGATGACACCCGACGTGTAGCTGGAAAGGGAGGACGTCTGTGATGAACAGGTTCAGTCACTGCTGCAAACATGCTTCTCCAGACTCACACAGATACCCGCGAGCACAGGGCTTACTAATGCATTATTCACCAGGGTTAAGTCATTCACACTCGGTTTGTTAATCATGTACAATGTGGGAAATCTTTGACTTGAAGTAGCACCACACATGTTGGGCAATACTCCATGTAGCTGAATGAATACTAAGGTAAGCTTAAAAGAGTAGCTCCCAAGTAAAACGTCTTGGGTCCTGTCACAAAGACGGCCAGAGTGGGTGACGTCAGACCAGAGCCAGGAAATAAATAAACAAAACGAGGAGGTGGAGTTTGGTGGAGCATGAAAGCATTCGCTCAGCATTTAATAAATAAACAGAACAGAAAATAAAAAGGTTGTAAGACAAAAAACACACAGGACACGGCACTTGCGGCCAAAATAAACAGGTAAACAAAAACGGACTACACAGTAAACAGACAAACACGAACAGACAAACACGGTGAGTAAGAACACTTATTCACTTTTTCCTTGGTTACTTTCTCCTTCTCCACACCCGTTCTCCACTCACCGAACACACAACCCCGAGTGAGTGAAACGTGCATCTATATATACGGTTGTGCTGGGATTCAATTACTAATTAATTATTCACTTGAATCCCAGCACGTGAATTAATTAAGTGCAACCTCGTGCTCACATATTACATACTTTAAATGCACATGAACTGATGTGCCATCCTCGTGCCTAAATACAATTCTACATTTTTAAACACACGTGAAACACAGACCCCGCTTATATCCCGTGTACCAATGCATATACACCAACATTTACACACAACACGTAACATATAACACAAACTACGCACAAGGGCGTGGCCACATTGCCACAGGTCCCCATACATTTTTATGGCCAGTTCTAGTTGCATGCCATAGAGTCAGTGTCTATACAATATTAAGCACCAGCATTGTCTAATGTACTGCAGTGTGTTGCCAGCAAAAAAACAGCAACTTTACTAGATGGCGCCGGATCTTGCTTCACTAAAGACACTTTGGCTGATCCAGCCTTTGTTCCACATCTCTATTGAAAATCGATTAGAACTCGGGTGAACAGACTTTTCCAAAAAAAGATGTCATCAAGGGCCTTGTATAGCCCATGACTGGCTTGAACAACATCATTTCTGAAAAATTAATGTTAATTGATAGTTCTATTAAAAAAAAACACAAACACAACAAAACATGTTGTGCTGGTCTGCAGCTGTTAGTAGCACTGTACTTGGACACTGTGCTAGACAACCTGGTCCTAAGGTAGACACATTAATTACAGCAGAGATTTTTCTCCATTAAAAGCACAGATAATGTTTTGTGTAGAGGTGTCTGCTAGAACAGGGCAGCCTTTACTATAGGTCATGCATATTCAAAGTCACAGCTTGTTTTTCACATAGAAAAATATGTTCATGTCAGGTTTCAAGAACCTAGAAGAAACCAATACCCCTTTCACACAGATGAGTTATGATGGCTCAGAACCGGCACGGATGTCACATTTTATGCCGTCTGAACCGTCTCAGCTCCGTGTGAAAGGCTATGCCGGCACTGATGTGCTATAGTGGGGGTGGACTGAAAGTTAGCGTGACTGTATACCGGACGTGCTGGGTATTTTTGTCGTTGGTGTTACACACTTTCATTTTTTTTCAAATACAATGGCTGATCAAGAACGAGGTAGTAATTGGAGTCTGGAATAAGTTAAGGAACTTAACTTTATAGGTTGACAAGGAGGCGAATTCACAAATAGAAGGGACGGTGCGTGATGCTGTAATTTATGGGCGAATTGTCGTTGCCATGGAAATGATCTAATGACTGACAGGTTTGAAAGTTGTCCTCACATGATCCCTTTGGCTGTGTGAAAGGGTTATGATGGTATTATACCGGCACAGATTGTGCAATTTCATGCTGTGTGAACGGGTATTTTAAAATAACTTTTGAAACGTCTGAGACAGCTCAGTAAAGGCATTTGTGTCAAAGTGACTGAAGCAGAAACGATTGTCTACTTGATTTAGTTTGAGTTTTATCTAAAAATGTAGATTGTTTTTGACAGAACTGTATAAGTTCATCAGCATCAATTTGAAATAAAAATCATGTTTTCTATAATTTATTTTATTTATTTTTTTAAAGAAAAAACAAAATCTAACATTAAAGGTAATCTCTATTATTCAGTGTGTATTCATGTTGTTTGATACACACATTAATGCTGAACACAAGCCTGCTGTATATTAACAAGTCTAACGGAGTGCATCCCATGATGGTTTATCTGACCATGGTTTACCCAGATTCAAAATAAGTTTAAGATTGAACATGTTTAAATGCATTTAATATCTTAAAAAGACGAAACATTTAGGAGATGAAACTGAATCCAACAGCCCTACCTTCAACAGCCTTGACTTTCTCCTCCATCTCCTGCCTCCTCTCCTCCTCCTGCAGCTTCTCCTGCTCTCTCCTCTGGACCGCCAGCACCAGCTGCCGATCCATCTCCTCGTCCCTGCGCTTCTGCTCCTCCACCTCTGCAATGGCCACCATGGTCTCCTACAACAGGACAACCAAGGAGATGGGGGTTGAGGGCAGCTGCCATCATTGCTTCCTGAATCCATTTGTGGTTGATGATACACAAACCACACGCGATTGAGAAAATGGTACCAGGGAAGGTGTGGTGTGTTTGAAAAAGAAGAGCTGTGGAACTCTTGCAGCCCCACATGGTGAGAACAAGCTCTGAAGGTGGTCAAAATGCCTATTTGGGTAACAGCTTACGCCTAATTTCTTAATGTGGGATGACTGTTTTTAAGCATGTATCAAGGACTAGTAATACATAATTGATGTAAGCAAGAGGTCAAGTATGGTTGAGTTGGAATGACACTATATACTAGTTGGACCTACACAGGAAAGTAATTGCCCAGTCGAAAAAAAATCTGCAGTGGTGTCAGGACTGTTATCACATTAAATACCACTGCCCAGCAACATTGCAGAAAACCCTTTTTACAGTGAACGTGCAGCCGGGATTGACCAGCTGCGAATTCCTAACGAGCAGGTAAGTGTGTCCTGGCGGAGTGTCTCGCGATAAAAGGGGACCACCGACACCCCTCCAGGCTGATAAGCTAGATCATGATGGCTCTTGTGATGGAAACAGCTTTCATTTTGACTGAGGACTGCAAAAGACACGCCAGGACCGCCTGCCAAAAAAGGATCCCTACTAAGGACAGTGTGTAGATTACGGGATTTTCATCCCCCAAAAAGTATACAGCAGGACGACAGGAAGTGGGGGGGTGCTTCAGGGTTAATGTTTTGCTCATGGCTGTTTTGGTTTAGGAAGCGATCTCCCTCTCTCCCTCACCTCCTCCTCCAGCAAGATGCGCTTGACAACCAGCCGCTCTGAGCTCCTTACGGGGGTCGTCTGAGACAGCCTCTCCTGGCGCTGCTTCTCCTGTCGACAAACAAAAGTAAAAAAACAAGGAGGGGAGGTCACAGAGTGCAAGCTCATTGCTCACAGGCCTGTTAAACCCTTACCAATGCCTTTGATGTTCCCAGGTACCCATCCATTAGAGCAAATCTGCAATTACTCAATCAGACAGCTCGTCCAGAAAGGCTGCGGTGATGGCTTTTGACAACGCTGTAAAAACGGCAAACTGCTTCAGAGAAGGGGCCCTTTGTTTCAGCAATTTCCAAAGGGAAGCAGCTTGCTTCCTCGCTGATTTACTTATTTACTGTGGGTCAGCTTGGGCCACTACTGCCTGCACATTTCAATACACTGAGTACCTCTCAATACTGAAATGATGACAAGGGAGCCATAGGTTAAGAACTGGATGTGCATTAAAACATCTCTCAATACTGCAAGGAGGAGAAGGGAGCAGACATGCATTAAAACTTAAAATTAAAACAAACTGCCTTTAATGAAAACCCTACACACACACACACATATATATATAACACACACATATATAAATATGTGGCACGCTGCAGTACTGGATTTGCATTTTAAAAAGTACCATATTGTAAAAGCATGGATTACAGATTATCGCAGTCTGATGGCACAGGTTATTTAGTTCCAATAAATGGTAAAATCGATTCCATAGCAAAAGATACTGTCCAATCATCTGAAACCCACAGCTACAAAACTTGGTTTAAAGTGCAACTGGACGTTCCAACACAACGATCCAAAGCACACATGAAAATCTACTTCAGAATAGTTAAAGAAGAATAAAATCAGGAAGGCTGTGCACAAGAGAAGTCCTCGGAATTTGAATGAGCTGGAAGAATTTTGCGTTGTAGAATGGTTAAAAAAAACAAAAAAAAACTAAAGAATCATGCCAAAAGCTCATTGACAAATATCCTAATCATTTAAAAGAAGTTATTATTGCTAAAGGTGCCTCAAACTAGCTATTAATTTCAATTTTCCGTGTTAGGGTATGAATACTTTTGAATTAGCATTTTTGGAGTTTTGCCAAAAAATTACTTAAATAAATAATTGTCGACATCTATTTCTTGTAACTTGTTTTCTTCATCCACAAAAGCAAAACTTTTGCTACAAAACATTTCCCTAAATGATTATATATATATATATATATATATATATATATATATATATATATATATATATATATATATATATATATATATATATATATATATATAGACACACACACACAGAAAGGCATATGTGGTCCTATGCTTTGGTAGATTTCTATGCACACCAAAGAGAAACATCAAGATTCCTGCCTTCAGTTTTTGACAAAAAGTGAACTACTATTACAAATCTAACTATAAAGGTGGTCTTTCATTGATGTTACTGTCATAACTTATGCAAACATCTCGGTCCAAATCATGGGGACGATTGTACTCAGACATAGAAAACACTGTACCAAAATATAAACCTATCCACCTCTCAGCGATTATACAGTAAATCGTATTTTATACAACATTTAAAGTACTAACAATGATGTGCCTGGGGCTGTGTTAAGCCTTGTTTGAGAGCAGTGATATAATTCATCTTTAGTTACAGGAGAAAAGTCCCATCATCAGGAGTTACACAAATAGAAAACATCAACAAATTACTATCTTAATGTACTGATCTTTGATACTAATTTCATATCAGACAAACACGTCCAATGTAGCAACAATCGCTACCAACAGCAGAGCTGGGTTCTTTAATATTCTATACGGGATGCGTTCCATTCCCCCTCCCTCCCTCCCTCCCTAACACCTTTGAATCTGTTGTATTGCCGTCACAATCACTTAGCTAAGTGGAGGAAAACACTGTTGATTACTTGCAGAGTGTTCTGGGAGGCACTTTGGTTGTGCCCGAAGTGCAAAAATAAGCTGCTTCCTTTGGAAATGCTGCTAGTAATGTGCTGAGTGGAGCCTCATGGCAGGGGGAGCTGGAGCTTACTGAAGCTCAGAAGTCATTGAGCAGAAAAGCCCTGTCTGTCTCATAGGTCATTTTGAGCCTCTTCTGGCTACAATGCGTAGATCCACCCCTTGCACAGATATCTGGACCATTAGAGCAGCAGCTTGGGGGAGTTCACAATTTGGTTGGGGTTTAAAAGGTTTACTTTAATAATTCAGTCAGACTGAGGCATGATCTCAGCCATCCATTTAGTGAAAAAAAATAAAATAAAATGCTGTGGCCACAACAGAACCAGCCTTCAGCTATTCTCCTCCGAGGCTGTAGAATAGCTAGGAATGATGGGATCAGAATACACCCAGAGCGAGTCTATTACCCCCTAATCCTCCCCCAAGAAACCCTTCCAATATCTCTCAAAGCAGCATGTTTTGTCAAGTGATTTAACTGGGTATTACATTGCAAGTCCTCGTCACTGACCTTGAAGGCAATCATGCTGCCGATTTCCGGGAGGAAGTTTTCACTGATCAGTTTGTACAGCTGCCTGTCTTTAGAAGAAGGTTTCTCTTTTATGCTCTCCGCCAGGCTGTGCCACTCCTCCTCCGTGGCACAGGCCAGCGACCAGGCCCCTCGCTCACATTCTGCTGGGTGAAGACAGGAACACACGCCACGCATCACAAACTGCAGCCTTGAATTCTTTATTCAAACACATTTCCCAGCGTAATTATATACGTTAAGGGGATGTATAGCTTATTAGAAGCCTCAGAACTTGTATCCACCAATCAGGAAGCAGCCTTGCAAGGCACTACCACATGACAGTGGAACACTCAGAATGAAAAAAAGAAGTTAGATATTTAAAATGTAAAGAAACCATTTACCAGTTTCTAAAATCGCAATAAAACCTCCGATTAAATTGAGCATTGCTTTGGTAGTTGATCTAGCCTGTATGGCTCTTAACCCGACACAGACATCTAGTAGACCATTTTCCCCTAATGAGGGTTCTTTTGCTAACCTACCAGTCGTACACTTACCTTTGCTACATGAATCTCGAAACATGCTCTGAAAGAAGCACACGGTGGAGCCAACATGTATTTTCAGTTTAAAATGATGGGTTTTCTAGGACCCTGAAAGAAAGCTATCAGTTTACATGCCTTACTTTCTGGACGTGTGTTATGGCTTCCCTTCCCACTAGCTAAGAACGTCAACATGCAGGGGAAGCAGCTAGCTGGTTAATGACAGGAAGCGGGCAATTTCATTCTCCAGGTGAAGCGATACCCGATAAGGCGGCATGCAAACAGAGTCTCTTAACCTAGTATGGAACCAGGGATTGATTTTTTTAACAAAAAAAACAACACCACAGGCTTTCAAAACTGCACACATAATGGAAATGTTCATGTGATGGAATAAAACACTCCAGTTAAAACTCCAGTTGTTATTTTACTCCCCAAAGCTTTGCTATTTTAATGTCTACGGATTCTTCTCGGAGAACGAAGCTCTGAAGGCGTTCAAGTGTCACTCTAGACAGCCAACACCCCTGGCTCATGGGTGCGATTCTATATACTGTACTTGTATAGTTACTCATTATCTTTTGGAAGGTAGTAAAATATATAACCCTGTTAGTCAGTGAGGCGACTGCTATCAAAACCTCTACAGGACGACCCGGTACACTTCTTCCTCTCAAGCAAACTAAACAATTCTAACAATAGAAAGTGAGGGGGTGCAAAGTCTTACCAGCGCCTGTCTGCAAGCCTCCAGTGCCATTTTCTTCTTTGTGTTCATTCACCAATTCGCTGGAAACGGGAAACAAGGCATGGTTTAAATTGACATATACTTTTGGGAAAATAAATAAAACAAATTAAAAAATTACAGTAAAAGAAAAGATGACCCTGAGTTTACAAACCTTTCACAGAAAAAATTTGTGCAAACTGGTTTTCACAGCATTGAGATTCCTATGCAACTCTAGACTCATATTTAACGATTTAATTCTTTAAATTATTTAAGAATTTATACTAGATAAGCAGCACAGTTTGTCAGTAATGCCAGCATTTCATTCCCAGCAATTTAGAATATAGCTGTGCTGACTTCACCTAGTAGCTGATTCTTTCAACTACTGAATGTGGAGAGAAAAAAAAAAAAAACACAAACCAGACCTTCTGCAATAAACAGGAAAACAATAAAATGAATAGAGAG
Organism: Acipenser oxyrinchus oxyrinchus; assembly: GCA_030684275.1. Classification (NCBI taxonomy): domain Eukaryota; kingdom Metazoa; phylum Chordata; class Actinopteri; order Acipenseriformes; family Acipenseridae; genus Acipenser; species Acipenser oxyrinchus. The sequence goes on from CM060254.1 coordinate 23,824,377, forward strand.
AAAATTACGTCAGTCTTTTAGCTTCTAATTTTTGTTTTTTTGGTGGTCTTCCCCGTCGTTTCACTGGCTTTTCTTCAACTTTGAGTTCAGCGTCGTCACTGTTTTTGAAAAGGGGGAGGACATTTTAAATCATATGCATTTAAAAATTCCTTTGCCATCACAATATATACTAATTTTATGTTATTTATGTAGCGGGTATCATTCTGGAATTGTCCCAATTCAGCCGTTTCAGATTTAGGTTTAATAAATACTTCCTTTTCCATTATTTTTACATAAATAGAGTGATGTGGTCATTTCAGTCAGCATTTTAAATTGAACAATGCCAAGATGACACTAAGCTCTTCACACATTTCAGTCAAGCCTCTATTGCCAGAGAAGCCTCTAATCACACAAACATCCTTCCTCCAGGTGCTGACCTCTGCACTGCATCCCTCGAGAACAGCTCCAGCAAGGGGACTAATCTGACGATTAGAATGCAGAGAGTTCATGCAGACGATGGGAGAACGAGGGGGGAGCTACAGCAACATCTGGGACAAGGTGCTAACAATTGAGATCTTCTGCGCTATTTGGAGAGGAGCATGTGCAGAAGAGGTTTTCTGCTTCCATAGGTCAGACAGACATCTCTCAATCAGTTTGGATATTAAAGCATTTTACAGCACCAGGCACTCTTATTTTGAGTGGTTGACTACAAGGGTAGCTAGTTGATGCAATACAGGGAGATTCCCCAGTGCTGTAAAAAATGCTACAGCTTATGCCTGCAGGGCATACATTGATCACATTTATTCATAAGCAAGAGATCTTACAGATCACACTTAAACTTTCAACACTGCAGTCCTGCAGGAAAGATAACTCCACTAAACAGTGCAGACCACTCTAGTAGTATTGGAAAGGTCACATAAAGAGAACAGCATACGAGTAAAACAAATGGGGTACCCAGGTCACAATTACGTCTACTTTACCATAACATCTAGATTTAAGTTCCATGACGTAATAAAACTGAACAAAGCAGCTGGTTTGGTGACTGAAACGGAGGCAGAAAGCAAGGGTAAAATCCTAGGGTGTTAATATCTTGCCTCTGTGCTGTCCTCCCCTTCCCTTTCAGCGGCTGCTCCTTGTACATGCGTGTTCCGTAGAAATACCAGTAGAGGGTGCCATCGCCATCTTCTCCCAAAGGCTCCACCCGCAAGCTGTCGGCATCCAGGCCCTGTGAGCAGAGGAGGGTGTTCAGAGCAGGCTGGGAAGGGAGCACCTCCAGAGCCCACACAACAGTGTGTAGACCACCTGGTCCCTTATACAATTACACCCACCCCTCGTTATATCGCCCCTCGCTATACTGCGGATTCGGATATATTGCGGTCCTGGAGTTCGCTCCCCATACTGTCTAATTGTGTATGCCTTAGCTGCAATATACATAGGCACTCAGAATTACAGTTCATTATATACAATATACAAAACAATTTAAAACAAAGCAGTAATATCGTACTGTTATCATACACATGTATTGCACAATAACACAAAGCAAATAAAATACTTGCTGAAGCGGTTTTTATTTTAGCCAGCGAGGTGTTCACGTGTGGCAGCAATGCACTAGCAAAAGTCACAAGGCAGTGATGTCAGCTCCCAAGCAACAAGTCTCCTATGTTGGGAATGGATTCTTTCAATGCAGCGGGTTTGTGCATTTGAGAAAAGAGAGGAAATTAATTGGACTCAAGTTGATGAGAAGCAATTACCCTCCGCTGTACGAATTAAAAGAGTGTGCTGCTTTTATACAAAAAATGAGAAAAAAGCATGTTGCGTAGAGGATTTATACTGGACCCACGCTCGATAAAACAAGGGAGTGGTTGTACAGTATTTGTTAGCGTATTTGTTTTTCAATGGGTCTCTCGCTATATCGCGACCCTCGATATATAGCGGATTTATATTGGACCCCGACACCCGCGATATATCGAGTGGGTGGTTGTGGCAATGTGGCCCCGCCCTTGTGCGTAGTTTGTGTTATATGTTACGTGTTGTGTGTAAATGTTGGTGTATAGTCATTGGTACACGGGATATAAACGGGTCTGTGTTTCACGTGTATTTAAAAATGTATATTTGTATTTAGGCACGAGGATGGCACATCACTTCACGTGCAAGTAAAAAGTAATAATATGTGAGCACGGGGAATTGCACTTTATTAATTCACGTGCAGTTGTACCGAGACTCCAATTGAATGATTGATTAGCAATCGAGTCTTGGTACAACTGCATAAAAGCTGCATGTTTTCACTCACTTGGGGTTGGGTGTTCAAGAGTGGAGAACGGGTGTGGAGAGGAGGTTAAATAAAATATAAGAATAATGTGTTTTTTTACTCACCATGTTTTTGTCTCCGTGCACCGTTTAAGTATTAGTTCGTTTTGTTTGTCTGTTTATTTTGGCGTAAGTGCCGTGTCCTGTTTTGTGTTCTGTTTAAACCTTTTACTTTGTTTATTAAATGCTGAGCACAACCAAGTGCTCAGCTTCATCAAAACCCCAAGTCTCTGTTCTGTGTATTACTTCCTGTTTCTGGTCTGACGTCACCCACTGTCAGCTGTCTTTGTGACAGTGGTGTATAATGAAGCACAGTGGTAAACACAGGAAAGCATTGTAAAGCCCAGAGAGGTATAGTAAAAGCATATAACTAGCAGCATTCTCACCTCTGCAAGGCTAATGTCCAATACATGCAAAATCACACCCATTCCTCTTAATGGGACCACTGAGAGATCCTTCGCTATCAATCAGTCCACATCACTAAGTGATACAACTACAGGAATCAAAACATTGAAGACATTGAAAAATCCTTCGTCGAAATATCTGCCACCAATTTGATTTACGTTTCTTTTGGCATTTCTAAATTTAGGACCATTGAGTGTTTAACAGTTACAAATGATCGACTTTTAATACAATAAGCAGCAATGAAGATGAAGCATCAATAGAAACCCTCCGATTCTCATTGCTTACACTGGGAGTACAATGCTGTCTTCAGACTGCTTGATGACAGCAGAAGACTTATTCAATGCCCCTGGGGAAAAGACCCAATTTCCACTCCAGATTAGGTCCCATGGTAAAAGGTTAAGTGATATGTTTATTACTACATCAATGCAGGAAGAACCTGGAACCAGAGGACATTTAAGCCTCCCTCTGGAGGAAATACCATTTAACACCTAATAAATAAAGTACAAAGAGCAAAGACAAGCAGTAGCATAACACTGTCAAAAACACTCAAGAAGAAGTGGCTTCTGAACATCAGAGTAGGGACTCCAGCTAAGTTAGGAGTAAAGGGAGGAGAAAAACCATTATCCAGGACTTAATTATTCTAAATTCCAGAATGCCATTTCAGAAGAGATCTAGACGCCTATATCATATGAAACAAACGTTTTAATAACGGTCACACAAATAGGCAGTCAAAAACAAGGAAAAACCTTGCCACTCTTGTGGAAGAATTGATATGGTAAATGAAGGTGGATTTTCATGAAACTCAACAGAGAACGATGTGAACTACTGTAAGGAATGCAATTTGCTTGAACTCTGTCACACTTAGGCCGATTGTTTTTCAGGTTATTGCTGCTGTTCTCTGGAAACACAAATTGCCAGTTTATATACAGTAGCGTAAATACATAGGAATGTACAGTGAGTCAATCTTGTTACTGTGTGTCAAAGGTGATCCTCTAACCCAGAGGCTCTCAACCTATGTCACGACCCCACTTGAGGTCGCTAGGCTATTTCCACTGAGGTCGCAGTCTCGCGGGTGATATATAGCAAAAAATTGGAAACCAGAATGACAAGTTGCAATACATAAAAACAAGGGCAGTTCACATTGAGATTGAGGTCCCAAACACTAGTCTGACATACTACCCCTGACCATATACAAGTGAATGCTCTTAGAACGACATGCATACAGCTACAACTATGAAGGTAAACACCCACCCAGCTAAAATCCTACCACAGCAGCTAAAATCCAGTTACAGATGTGGGAGAGGGCGAGACTGCTTTGCTTAGTGGGTGTGCAGGTGACATGGCGTGTAAGGAATAACCAACGATAAAGTGTTGAATCAGTAAAAAATAAACTTTACCATTTCGAGTATCTTTTTATCGATTCAACACTGAGTTGTTTATGACATTTAAAACATTTCTTCCTAATTGATACTTGTTCCAGAACGAGATTCAATTGATTGTTAATTTGGTAATTGGATTTGGTTTTCGCTCCTTTGTTACGCTTGGTAAAAAGCATGTTTGTCTCTCACATTGTGGGAATGTTGTCATGAGTTCCTCAGTTTGAAATCCCACTCACACAGACAAGAGTGCCTGTTCTTAGTGAAGATAGTAGTGAGGACTGGGTTTTAGATGTAGAACATGAAAGTGGCATTAGAAAAATAAATGTAAAAAACAAAAAGGAATGTGAACCGGGAACAGAGAAGAAAGTTATTGATCGTTTTGCCAAACCTACAGATGCAGACTTAAATATCATTGGAAATGATCGGTTTGTGAAGTACGCAAGCGGGCTGTGAGCTTATAGTTGTAGTCAAAAAAGGGTTAGGCATAGGATGATTGAAGAAGTGTGCTTTATCCACCAAACACGTGATAGAACCCAGAACTGTTCTACTGTATATGAAAGAAGCTTTGTCACAATTTGTAATTATAAAAAAAAAAAAAAAGTTTTACGTTGTTAATGTATAATTGTATTACCCTACATTTAGCAAACAATATGAAATGCTAAATTGAAAATTGCAAGCTCTTTTCTAAGTGTTCCTCTTGAAATGTGTAATACTAATGAACCAATTGTTGAAATGATTGTAATAAAAGGCTCTTCATTTTTCTGTTGAATTGTTCTGTCTCGCTGTGGGTTTGTTAACGAATCCACAGTTTACTGTGGATTCGTAGCACTAACTGTGGATTCGTTAAATCAAACATATCTGCCCCCGCTCCCCTTCTCTTCAAAGCTACTCAGCCACTTTTATTTAGTAGATTTGTAGATGTAATAAATCAAAAGATCAAAGGGTGACGTCACAGAAATGTTTTAAGTTAGGTTAATGTTATGAGTTGACATACTTCTGAGAGCAGCCGCTGCATCAGTTTGTTGTTTACAGCTGCCCTATTGCGCAGCTTTGCGGTGTGCTTGGTTGCTAGGATACAGACTGCTAGAAGCCAAGGCAGTATTCATCTCCTTTGTGACGTGACATCATAACAGTGGAGACGTATTGGTGTTTGCTTGGTGAACTTGAATTTATAAAACGGCTGATGCGACAGCAAGGAAAAGGAAATGCTTGGACGAGTACATTCATTATGGATTCACTTTCATCCACACATCCAGCAATGAAAATCCGCAGTCTGCCACTTGTAGTGAAATCCCCTCTGCCAAGGCAACGAAACCAAACAAGCGGGTCTATTGCACACTCGTCACCCTCAGTATTGCCAACAAAATCGGAGGAATGTTTCAACAAGCTACTGCGGCTGATTTGTTTCATTTTTTTGAAGAGCATGGCGTGGAGTTGGGAAATGTGTGTGGACTGTTCCGATGGATCTCCTGCAATGCTAGGCTCCAGATCCGGCTTCCAGAATTGGGGCCCATTGATACACGGACAGGCATGAGCTACAAAGACACTACCTTCTTGTCTGCGAGAAATGTTGGATTCAGTGATCAGTGCTGTGAGCTTTTATCAAAGCGCCACCTCTTTTGCCAGATTTGTAAAGAAATTGATGCTTCTCATGAAGTTCTCCTCCCTCATGGCAATCCAAGGGCAAAACATTGAAGCTTGTCTTTGATCTGCGAGCTAAGGTGAATGAGTTTTTCAATTAAAAACACAAAAAAAGCTACAGGCAACTTTTAGCGATGAGAAACAGCTTCTCGAGATGGAGTACCTAGTGGATAGGTTTGCACTCTTAAACAAATGTAACCTGTCACTCCAAGTACCCGATGCCACAGTCCTTGACCTTGTGGAGGAGAAGTTTCGGCAACAAAAACCGGAAGCCAAGAAGCTATCCGTGTGTCCAACACTCATGGCACACCAGGAAAAAAGTGGTGCCGACTGGGAGTTGGATGAATTTTTCCAGGACAAAGAACACTTGTAGAAACTCGGTGCAGAGCTTTCCCAGTACTTTCCAGCTATGCCCGAGACACCATTTGCCCAGGAAAGGAACTCTTTAAATCGTAAACGTCAAACTCCTCAATGGTGGCACAGCTAAAACTCAGTTTTCATCAATGCCCCAAAGTCAGTTTTGCAAAGTCAGTAGTGCTTGGATGAACTGGTGCTACATAAGGAAGCACAACCTTCCCAATGACTGACTGCACAGCTGAATAACTAGTTTTCGCAGTTCTATAACATATTGTTTGCATTCACTGACTTGTAATCGGTTTCTCTGTTTATTATAGAAAATTGCTCAGTAAAATGCATCGCTACAGTTTCGAGCGATACCTTTACCAGATCAAAGCCAGCAGCAGAGGAGTTTCGAGCGATACCTTTACCAGATCAAAGCCAGCAGCAGAGGAGTTTCGAGCGATACCTTTACCAGATCAATGCCAGCAGCAGAGGAGTTTCGAGCGATACCTTTAACAGATCAAAGCCAGCAGCAGAGGAGTTTCGAGCGATACCTTTAACAGATCAAAGACGTCGGCAGCGTCCAGTCTGTAGTCGCAGAGCCGGTGAAGGAGCTCCACCTGCGTGCGGAGGGGCAGCTCCTGGAACACAGCCTGCTTCAGGGGGTTGGACTTCCCTTCTTCCAGCTCCCATCGGTAACTGATGATGTCTTCCAAGTACCGCTGAAACGTCGCGTACCTGTCGAAACAGCAAAAGAGATCCAATAATGAATTCTGTAATTAAAACAAACAAACAAACAAACAGACATTTACTTCCTCACATACTTACACTGTACAATCAATCAAACAATACTTTATTTATATAGCACCTTTCTTACAAAAAGTAAATCAAAGAGCTATACAGGACAAAACACAAGAAAATCTAAATACAATTCATGTGCATAGAAATTAAAAGAAAAACAGTTTAGAATTCAGTTTAAAAAAAGCCAATATTAAAAACAGAAGAAAATCTAATAGAATACTAGTGGTGCAATCGGCACCGTAATTTCGTATTCAATTATCTTATAGGCATTTATCAACGATAAATCGATGCATTGCCATTGTATTTTTCAAAATTAAGAACAAACATTCGTTTAACAGAAGATAAAAAAAGAAATACAAAGGACTTGAGTGTAACAACTGGAAAGAATATGCGTGCGTCCGCATCAGATGTCCCTTTAACACTAGAACCGCCACGGTTATACTCATATCTAAAACTGCCGCAGGCAGTGATTATGACGGTTACATTTTAAACATCAGTATTAAAATGAAAGACAAACTATAGGATACAGCTCAAAAGTTTTATTCAAGCACCTCATATCAAACATCTGCACAGCCGAAACGCTGCATTTAAATGAACAATTAAACATAAGGGTTTATTTTCTAACTTAACACTATAAAAGCACCACTTCAAAAAATGCAAAACTATAATAAAATAAACATATCAAAATAAACTAGTGTGCAAACAGGTATATGTACATACAAAACTTTAAAAACAAATGTATTTTGTAATTTAAAACAAAAGGAACATATGTTCTCTGTGTGTGTCACTGTAGCATTGAATCCAGGTTGAGCTGCTGCTACCTGCTGCTTTGCAGTTTTCTGATCGAAATGTTTCTGCCGAAGCGCACTGTAATAATAGAAAATACAATACTTTAACAGAAGTAGTTTCTATCTGAACTGTCGTTGTTCATTACTGTTAACATTTTATGTCCAACAGCAAAGCAAAACACTAGAAAACATGAATACAATATGCCTACTTCTGACTTGGCTTGTCCAAAGCGAATGTAGAGGCCTAAAGTGTGTATCCTAGCAACACGCTAATCGACCGTACTAGCAAAAAAAGAAGTGCACTCTCACACACTCAGGTTTTAATGCAAACCGACAACAGGAGACTTCAAACTGGGTTCTAATTTGATGCATCGATTCACCAATATGTAATCGAACCTGGGAAATTTAAGGACAGATGATTCATAAAATCGATGGATCGATTAATTGTTGCACCCCTATAGAATACATTTGCATAGGAGATTATAAAAAAGAAACAGTTTAAAATTCAGTTTTTACTAAGTCATCAACTGATGTAGCACTTCTGCTATGAGGTGGTGTATATATATATATATATATATATATATATATATATATATATATATATATATATATATACACACACACACACACACATACACACAGTACTGTGCAAAAGTTTTAGGCAGGTGTGAAAAAATGCTGTAAAGTAAGAATGCTTTCAAAAATAGACATGTTAATAGATTATATTTATCAATTAACTAAATGCAAAGTGAGTGAACAGAAGAAAAATCTAAATCAAATCCATATTTGGTGTGACAACCCTTTGCCTTCAAAACAGCATCAATTCTTCTAGGTACACTTGCACAAAGTCAGGGATTTTGTAGGCATATAGTCAGGTGTATGATTAAACAATTATACCAAACAGGTGCTAATGATCATCAATTCAATATGTAGGTTGAAACACAATCATTAACTGAAACAGAAACAGCTGTGTAGGAGGAATAAAACTGGGTGAGGAACAGCCAAACTCAGCTAACAAGGTGAGGTTGCTAAAGACTGTCTTTTGACAGTAAACTTACACCATGGCAAGACTGAGCACAGCAACAAGACACAAGGTAGTTATACTGCATCAGCAAGGTCTCTCCCAGGCAGAAATTTCAAGGCAGACAGGGGTTTCCAGATGTGCTGTCCAAGCTCTTTTGAAGAAGCACAAAGAAACGGGCAACGTTGAGGACCGTAGACGCAGTGGTCGGCCAAGGAAACTTACTGCAGCAGATGAAAGACACATCATGCTTACTTCCTTCGCAATCGGAAGATGTCCAGCAGTGCCATCAGCTCAGAATTGGCAGAAAACAGTGGGACCCTGGTACACCCATCTACTGTCCGGAGAAGTCTGGTCAGAAGTGGCCTTCATGGAAGACTTGCGGCCAAAAGCCATACCTCTGACGTGGAAACAAGGCCAAGCGACTCAACTATGCACGAAAACACAGGAACTGGGGTGCAGAAAAATGGCAGCAGGTGCTCTGGACTGATGAGTCAAAATTTGAAATATTTGGCTGTAGCAGAAGGCAGTTTGTTCGCCGAAGGGCTGGAGAGCGTACACAAATGAGTGTCTGCAGGCAACAGTGAAGCATGGTGGAGGTTCCTTGCAAGTTTGGGGCTGCATTTCTGCAAATGGAGTTGGGGATTTGGTCAGAATTAATGGTCTCCTCAATGCTGAGAAGTACAGGCAGATACTTATCCATCATGCAATACCATCAGGGAGGCATCTGATTGGCCCCAAATTTATTCTGCAGCATGACAACGACCCCAAACATACAGCGAAAGTCATTAAGAACTATCTTCAGCGTAAGAAGAACAAGGAGTCCTGGAAGTGATGGTATGGCCCCACAGAGCCCCTGATCTCAACATCGAGTCTGTCTGGGATTACATGAAGAGAGAGAAGCAACTGAGGCTGCCTAAATCCACAGAAGAACTGTGGTTAGTTCTCCAAGATGTTTGGGCCAACCTACCTGCCGAGTTCCTTCAAAACTGTGTGCAAGTGTACCTAGAAGAATTGATGCTTGATGCTGTTTTGAAGGCAAAGGGTGGTCACACCAAATGTGGATTTGATTTAGATTTTTCTTCTGTTCACTCACTTTGCATTTAGTTAATTGATAAATATAATCTATTAACATGTCTATTTTGAAAGCATTCTTACTTTACAGCATTTTTTCACACCTGCCTAAAACTTTTGCACAGTACTGTATATATGTGTATATATATATATATATATATATATATATATATATATATATATATATATATATATATAAAAAACTTACCTTTGCTTAAACCCTTTACACAAAAACAACACAAAGACTTGACTATCAATAGTCAAACGATACGATGCATCGATAAATCGATTCATCGCCTCAGCCATAGTCTGTTGTAATAAGAGAGACACCCTACTCACAACGTATAACCTTATCAGAACCTTTTTAATTATGATAAAATAAAAGATTGTACTCCATTAAAACAACATGTTTGTATGGCTTCAGTGCAATCTGCAATTGACCCACATATACTGTATCTTGTGCATGTACATACCGGTAATTGGTCACTTAAAACAAAAAATAATATAGTAAAATTAAAACAGCAGATTTGATTGAGCTGCTGAGGAAGAGATGGTTTAGAGATTGGATAATGCAATGTATTCCTTGAGTGAGACAATGGCCTCATTGCCTATGCGTACCAGGAGAGAAACATTATCTCTTCCAATCTCTAACCATGTTATAATTTGTTAATAGAGCATGCCTTTGCGATTCTATAGAGGAAAGTATATCTGGAAATCAGCTAGTTAGGCTATGGCCGGCATAATGGATACATTTTATTCATACCTATTGTTGCTACTCAAGGATGTAACATGATATTGGGTACATTTATCACCACACATGTAGAAATAAAGATACATAAAATAGATTATATTAAGTGCAAACCTTTAAAAACACCTGAACAACAGTTTTAGCCATGATACCCAATGTATGGTATCCCAGTGTGAAGGATCAGACAGAGGGGGCTTTGCCTCAATGAGGCTGTCCCTTCTTCATGGGCGTGGCTCTGCAAGGGTTAACACACAACACAAAAGGATCATGTTGAAAGAACACCGAGCACTCCAGCACAGCTGCAAACCAGCAGCCTTGCTCCTCCTCCGCTGGGCACTCCAGCGCAGCTGCAAACCAGCAGCCCTCCTCCTCCTCCTCCAGAGCACTCCAGTGCAGCTGCAAACCAGCAGCCCTCCTCCTCCTCCACTGAGCACTCCAGCGCAGCTGCAAACCAGCAGCCCTGCTGCTCCTCCTCCTCCTCCTCTGCTGAGCTCTCCAGCGCAGCTGCAAACCAGCAGCCTTGCTCCTCCTCTGCTGAGCTCTCCAGCGCAGCTGCAAACCAGCAGCCTTGCTCCTCCTCCACTGAGCACTCCAGCGCAGCTGCAAACCAGCAGCCCTGCTCCTCCTCCTCCTCCTCCTCTGCGGAGCTCTCCAGCGCAGCTGCAAACCAGCAGCCCTGCTCCTCCTCCTCTGCTGATCACTCGTGCAGCTGCAAACCAGCAGCCCTGTTCCTCCTCCTGAGCTCTCCAGCACAGATGCAAACCAGCAGCCCTGCTCCTCCTCCTCTGCTGAGCTCTCCAGTGCAGCTGCAAACCAGCAGCCCTGCTCCTTCTCCTCCTCTGCTGAGCACTCCAGTGCAGCTGCAAACCAGCAGCCCTGCTCCTTCTCCTCCTCTGCTGAGCTGACCAGTCCAGCTGCAAACCAGCAGCCCTGCTCCTTCTTCGCTGAGCGCTTCATTCTTTAAAGATGAAAAGAGAACTTCTTTGAACAATGGAGGATCAGGGCAGCCCCCAGGTGCCCAGAGCTGTCTAACCCAATAAAGGACCACATCCTGCTACCGCCTGTTCAAGTGTAGAAAGGGGATTGTTTATTTCAGCGAAGACTCAGAAGAGGACGACATGCTTTGCTGTGATGGAAGTCAACCCTTTTCTTGCAGCGAGTCTCTGACTGATGCTAGCTGGGTTTACAAGTTTATTCCATGTATGCTTCTGGTCCCCCCCCAGGGGGAGCCTCTCATGACAGCCACAAGAGTAGTTCCTGTGGCTCATTAGGGAGGCAGATTTCAAAACAGGGCACACTAGACTACTGTCAGAGGCCATCCGATGAACCGCACAGGTTTTTCAGGATTCAACAACTTATGAGACACAAGCCTCAGGGCTTAATTTACTAAACGTTTCAAACATTGTGTCCTTAATACAAGTATCTTACTAGCAAACATCCTCCACACTGGCTGTAAAATAGACAAATCAAAACACTAGACCACCATCACCATACAAGCCATGTTAAATTAAGAAAATGTGCAACACAAACAGACCTCCACACCCCCCCCCCCCCACTTTCTGATACTCTCATAAGCTGAGCTAAAGAATGCCTTAACCTAGTTTCATTACAATAGGTTATAGGATAGAAAATGTTTGAGTGAGAGAATATAAAAAAAAAAACAAAAAAAAAAAACACACAAAGTAGAGCTGAACTAGCCGAGGCTACAAACCTACACAAGTGTTGATATGACCTTCACAGACGCTTGGTGCTTTACAGGCAACAGAATACAGAATCAAACTCTAATCTTAAACTTCTACTTAGTCCCCGGCTTCAAAAACAGATCTGCTGTATTTGCCAGGTGTTTATGTTTATGTTTCGGTGCGCCAACTTTACGTGCATATTACTCAGGCAACGTAAAAACCACTTACGTGGTTCAGGGCTTGTTTAAAAGTACAGACCCGATGCTTTCCAATGACGTATTCAGTGTTTGTAAGCAGTACTCCTAGGCAGGGTTACGATCACCTGAAGGTCAAGCCACTCATCATGTGACAGGGTTCACTGTATAGGCTTAGTTTTGTGTTGATTGCTCTGTCATTTTAGCAGCTAGACGGAAAGGGGCGGTATCGTTGGAAAGCTTAGAATCTCAGCAATAATCGCATACATAGATCAGAGAGAGAGAGAGGAGAGAGAAAGCTACAGAGGGAGGAGAGAGTTTTATCCATTGTGTCTTGTGCCACACAGGAACTGCTTTACAGAATGGCACAGCAAGTACTGGGACATGGTCCGAGCATGTAAAATTGTAAATAGTTATCTTCAGTGTTCCATATTCTGTTTTGTTCTAAAGAAAAGTTGTGATTATGCTCGGTTGGTAAAAGTGCTAATAAAACAGTTTTTCACACAATTTGCTTCATTTTCCCCCCCATGTTGATTTCATATTGAAGTTCAATGCAAGTTCAGTGATGTTTTTTTTGAGCCATCTAGGATTACAAAATATACAGCAGTGACGAAACATGATTTTTGGGGGAAAAAAGTTGTTTTTTTTTGTTTCTTTAAACATATATTTTCATCTCATATAGTACCACATATAATATGCCTGATCCTGTTGCAACTTACATAATATGAAAGCACATTTTGTGGCCTTTCATTTGATATAAGTTAGATGCATGTAGCAAAAACTATCCAGTAGTTACACATACATAAATGAAAACAGTGAAAAACAGGCAGAAATAGTGATGAGTGAATTCTGCCGAGTTACTTGAACAACTGATTTTAGATTTTAACCGAATTTGTACTTAAAAGGGAATTCCAAGAGGCGGTACAGGTCTGATTTCACAAGTAGGGGACGTCGCCCTTAAGAATAAGCACGACTCAAACTCAATATGAAACTTCACACTTTCTTTGGGATATGTGGTGGCATACAACAGTTTTAAATATAGGCCTACTTAACCGATTGTCCATTGATGAGCCACTTTGACAAATGACTCCATAAAAAGAAGCCTTTGTCTGTCTGTCAATACCACTGAACCCCAGTTTGGGCCACCTATTTGGTATCTGTTTTAGCAGGATTACAGCAGCAGTGTTTCCACACTCTCCCATGCATGGTCCCATTTAAAACACCCATTAGCGTGAGGCACCGCGGCCTGGTTTGAGAACAAGCTCCTCAATGGCAGTGTCGTTATACTGGCAAACCCGTCCGAGATTAATTAAGGAAGGGAAGAGAAGCGAAGCATTACGTTTGGACACTTGCAGCTTCCGGTCAATAACGAGTCAAGTAAGCAGCAATTTTTATTTTGGTTCATTAGCCATTTATGTCTTATTAACCGTTGAGGCACTCAGGAGACATACAGCCTACTGATATATTTGATAAACATATTGAAGTAGCCTGAAATAGATACAATACACAGAGATAAAGCATATGTTTATGACCAATGAATACCGCATCACACCTTACCGGAGTGCAATACAAAAGGAATACAAGACTGTTGAACCACAGGATTTGACGTGCCTGCTGAAACTGTTAGCATGTATGCTGGCAGGTAAATGAACCCCCAACACACACACACAGCAGGATTTTAACCTGTGACCTTGAAGTCAAAAGGGAGACGAGTTAATTACCGAGCCACCAGCAACAACAAGAGCCATTAATAAATCAAGCCAAGAGGTTCTTTAAACGCAATTCACAGCGGGGAACAAAAAAAAAAGCAGAGATAGTTTAAAAACACATGCATCAAAATGAGACCAGGTCACATGATGCACAACTGCCATTTTCCAATGCTAAACTCAGAGCTTGATAGATCAGTATTCTAAATCAGTATTGTAGATTAAGTTTTGATTCTTATCCAATTTTCAAAAAGCACCATATTGCATTGAGTCAATGGATTTTAGTTTAAAACTCCAGCTAAAAATGTTCAAGGTTTTAGAAATCCAATTTATTTCTTAGCATGATGTGCAGATAATCAAGGGAAGGCAAAGTGACCCCTTCCAGTCTAGGGGGGAAATAATACATTTGACAATTTGACAACCCAAACATTAAAATCATTGCAAAAAAAAAAAAAAAAACCACCAACTGTCATCTGCCATTCATTTTGCAAAGCGCTGCATTCAACTCTCATGAAGCACATGGAGTGGTCCTCATGAGAGGAATAGGGCAGCAGTGCTGACTGCTAGCAGGCAGTGTGTAGGCAGGAACCCTGTCACTTTCCACACACAGCTCCCCCATGCACCTCATTCATCCTGACCTGAACTACAGTCCCTGCTGTTCAGGGCTGGGCCTTATCCGAGCTGAGCCTACCATTCACGGGGGGGGGGGGGGGGACTAACCCTAACCCTCCACTTGTATGCAACATAAGCACATCGAAGGATCAAAGATTATATCACTACATTACATGCTCAAGTAGTTACAATGACAGTCCTATTGAGCTTGAATATAGCCCAGGGCTAGACTGAGCATTCCCTTGCCATGTATTTGGTGGAGGAAAACTGGACCTACAACAGAAGGGACGGCGCTCTGCAAATGTGTTACTCACGTGATATCTGTGCGCTGATAGCAGCCCTGAAGAAGACAAGAGATGAGATCAAACAGAAAGTCAATGTCCTGGTTGTGAAGAGCATCTTCAAGTTCCTAATGGAGAGAGAGAAAATATTCATTTAAATGCATCTCCAAACAATTCAATGTATCTTTGCTTATTGATTTAAAAGAAAGAAAATGCTTAGGGAAAAATCATTTTCATCTGAACTGCAGTAGCCTATTGATTCCACACACACTTCTGTGTTGATTTCACCTGCTGGACACTGCCAGGTCTCCTCGGTCCGTACAGAACCCGCCTGAACCTCTACTGTATGATGCGCCACATAAACAAAACGTGGATATTCTCTCTGTTGTACAACAAAACAAACAAACAAACAAAAAAAAACAGTAGTGATAGAGTCAAAAGAATTTAAAAAATGAAAATGCAGTGGGGTCCCTAAGCAATGTTTGAACCACGCTCCCATGCAAAGTTTAATCAAATTCAGGCGTGTGGTTCCCAAATAAGGCTCTGTACCTGCTGGTGGATTCCAAAGACTGGAATAGTTTAACATGCTGAGGCAATAGATAAACAATGAATTAGTGAAGGAGTTTAATAAAATGGGCTGACAGATGGTGTCTAAAACTAAAAAGGAACTGGTACAACTGACTAATAAATATATATATATATATATATATATATATATATATATATATATATATATATATATATATATATATATATATATATATATATATGATGAGTGAACAAAAACAATGCATCCCCAGTGGCATACTAGAAGGGGGATTGGCTTTTCAGATGGATTGGTTTGCTACAGTAACATGAATATTTTTAACATGAATAAAATGGATGCGTGAAAAAGATCGGTAATCACTGAGGTGAAGTGAAATGGTTCATAGAAACTGGACCGCACATGCAACAATGCAGACAAGAACTCAGTGTACTGCTGGCCAGCAAAAACAAAAAGGTCACCTTGATACGGCAGCCAGAGTTAGTCACCAGCACATTAAGCATGTTTATATAACCCTCCAAAGGAGTCCGAGATACAAGGCTTTCAACAGTACTGTATGTCTGCAGTCCTGTTTATATTAGTCATGTAATAGTCCAGTTGCGTAGAGTATAAAGCTACTGTAATATATCTGGAAGTGTTGGGTCTTTATCATCCGGAAAAAAAGTTCTTATTCCTCCTCAAAAGATAAGGGTGCCGTTAGTTGCTGTTATTGGCAACAAAGGCTTCCCTCAGCAACACCATTTTCAGGCATCACAGTGTTTCATTGATAAGAACTGCAATGTCCTCCAACAACGACACATTTAGGATTTGTTTTCTTCTGTTCTTTTAATAATTGTTCTTTAACCAGTACCACACATGGCACACTACAATTAGATTTTACTGGGACAAAGGGACAGCATTGCATTCAAAGTTGCAATGCAGTTATTATCCAGATACACAGTAAACTCACATCAGACAGGTCCCACGCTCTAAATATTGGCATGGTTACTGGACGTGGACTCGTGGTTACTCATCTGAATAGAGACATGACCTCCTGTACAGAAACATGATTGTGTTTTGCCATGCAAATCCCTGTAATTCCTTTCCAGCTATGGCACTGGACGGCTGTTGCAAAAAATGCAAAACACGCTTACAGACAGCTTCAGGGATGTCCAACTGCAGGAAAAACAAAAGGCAACATCTGTGGTAAAATGGAGGTCCGAATTAAAACGTTCAGATCTGTCAGAACGTCTGTCTACAAGCCTGTGTCATCATTTCAGCTTGTTCTTACTGTTACAGAACAGTAAAACTAAATAATTCTGTCCCCATAGGCAAACTATAAGGGGAATGGTATTTCAGATCAATTGTGTTTAATTAATGTGTTTAATTAGTTTTGTACTGTACAAATAATGAAAACAGATTTGAAGGCAGAAGGAATTCAGCACTCTCCTTAAATGCAGGAAAATGTCAATTTGCCGACTGAAAATTCACGCTCTTCACATACAAAACAATCTTCTGTAGTAACAAATATAATATTTAAATAAATAAAATAATGTCCACCATTTATACATTTGGCAGGCACCTTACCCAAGGCAATACAAGGTTACAATGCAAAATCAATCTTTTAAATACAATATAGTTTACAGTAAGTGCAAATTATACTACTAAAGTACAATATAGGTATAGTTGTCACTTAGCATTCTGACTGCATTTTCACCTTACAGAAAAAACAAGTCACTGTAAGAGGATAAGAGTCCTGTGACTGATAAAAAGGTGGCTTCTTTTACTAAAATGAGCAAACAACAACATAACAATCATCTCCCTCCTGTCTTTCCATTCAGCTAATCCCTTATTGTACTGTGCCATGCGAAACGCTACAAGTCTGAGCCTTTGGAGAGCAGAATCTAATTTTTCAGTTCAGCAAACCTTGCGCACCAGAGGGATTTGGAAACAGCTACTGTACACATTCTGTCTGCTTTTAAAAGCTCTGGGTTTCCTTCCTGCCGATTACAATCCTGTCAGGGCTGTACCCTCCCATTCTCGAAGCCAGAGCACAGCAACAGGGGTGCGTTTCAACGGCCATGCAAACTAGATGAAGGTGGTGATCAGGAGAAGGATCCTCCTCTGTGGTTGCTGTGAAATGGCTCATAATGTTACTGTAGCACAGACATTTGAAGTTCACACTGTATAAATGTACAATAGAGCGGACATCAGTGTTGTTTAAGGGGTGTTGCAATAGTTTCCATTTCATTAACATTTAAACTTTAGGATTAAACTTGTTTAAACCGATTGGGAATGTCTGTAACCAGAAAAGCCAATAAAAAAAACATCACTTAATACATTACTGCAACATGAACGGTTTAGAACTATGCAAGGCTTTTAATCATATGGAAAAGACTGAAGAAACACTGAAAATGGCTTCCTCTGTACACAAAGGCCCAACGCCTTTTTTTAGGCCTGCATATTTTTGACAGCGATTAAAAGCTCTACAAACTTGGCTCGCATGTAAGCATTGTAAAACCCTAGTAAGCATGACATTCAGAACAACCCCACAACAGCACTAATGTAGATACACTGATCTCCCAGCCTGGGGAGCAATACTGTTTCAGGTGTCAGGGTCGTTTGGAAGAGAACATGTCACTAGTCAACTACATACCAAAAAAACAACAAAAAAAGAACAACAACAAATGAGTATACCTTTCCTAAAACTACAAATAGTACAGTAAATTAATTTTGTAATAGTGCACAATTATTCACTTCAGTACAGTTTACTTCTTTTTTGTGTGACTGATTGTATTGCATTATTGTGTACAGTACCTGCCAATGACTTGAAGTTCCTGCAACATTACAGTACATACTGTATATATTGTCAAATGCCTTGTCAAGTGCTCAAATACCATACAGAAAAGCACAACTAGTGCCACGGATTGCATTGAACAATTGTATCATTCAATAGCCAGTTATTACAGAACCAAACAAAACTGCATTTGATTTTAGCTGCATATTAAAACTAGTCTATTTGGAACACACTCGGTCACCAGTGTTTGGTTCATCATTACACAAGTGATATTTTTTAGCTGAACGGTTTATGATGAATTAAAAAGGCTTTAAAATCCTTGCTTCTAGAGTAGAACTTTAGAATACTGCACAAAGACAAAATGAACTGCTGCTGTATGAAAGTCTCTCCAAGCAGAGAACAAGCCCACTGGAGCAGACTTCTGTCTCCGAGTCAACTCATGTGTGAACATTTTAAAAGACTACAGAGGGGTTCACCCCTCCTAAAGAGAGCGCTCCAAGACAAGGTTCAAGTTCAACCAGTGTTCTACCATTCAGATGGCAGCAACTTTGAACCCTCCCCTGCTTCATATTGTTGGGTCTGTATTGAGGTTTTATGGAGCATTAATAATTCAGAAAGTAAACTCTTGTGCTGTGAATAGGCTCTGGCCTGCTGCAGAGAAGCCAGAGCAGCCAGTGTCTACTGGGACTGGGGTTGTCAGCTGAGGCAGTCCTTAAATCCAGACCCCCTCCCAAAACACCGATCCCCCTGCCCCAGCTTGAGACTAGGCCCCTTGCCCTGGAGACAGATGCCACCGTTTTCCCAGAATCCCCCTCTCGAGAGCAGAGGCAGAGGCAAGGACATGCAAATCAGCCCTCCACAATCCATCTGCCCACAGACTTCGTAATGCCATTCCATTTAACTCCTTCACTGCACACGCATGAGCCCCTCCCTCCAGACTCAAAACACGCTGCTTAACCCCTTAATCACCAGGTAGGCTCTCCGTGTTGCACAATTCTGGGTATGGTCCAGACCAGGTCGTAACTCCAAGTAGGTCCTAAATAAGTTGAAGCTGCACCACTGCTAAAAAAATCCAGCTCACTGAAATCAAATAGACAATAGATTCAGGTAATGCCTTCATCAGTGTAGCAATACTGGACCACAATACAATACATTTGTACCAAAGGGTACATTTTGACTTTTGGTGGTGTGGAACACAATTATGAATCAAGGTTCGAGCCTTCAGCAGTGTAAATACATGGAATAAATTGTTGTGGGTATACACAGTAGAAGACAAACCATGTAGGGCTGCCTGGCCAGGTTTGCATATCTGCCTCTTGCAATATGAGCATACGTGTGGATTTCATGGATTGCTGTTTTAAAACGAGGGGAGGAATACAAATATCCACAACTCAAGTCTGATTTGCTGCAGTTTAAAAAAAGAAAAGAAAAACTGAGCCACTTCACCAGAACTTGTATGCCAACTCAAAAACATCCCAAGTTCAATACTGAACTTAACTTCACGCAACAAGCAGGGAAATGGTTATTTTATTCAGGTCAGTAGCAATTTTACAGTATCTATCTTATCAAGTGCAAAACTCAACATAGAGATTCCCAGAACAATATATTAGAAAGGTATTACTATTATTTATTTGGCAGACACCTTTATCCAAGGGTAAGCTAGCTGCAGTCTGATGATTCAGGTTTTTAGGAATCTTAAGTGTCCTGCTACAGACATAACATAAAAAGACATTAAGTTTTTCCCCTTGAAACCATGATGCTATTAGAATAATAAATATTTTTTAAAAAACAGTGCATGCACAAAAAGGGTCTTCAGAAATAGCAGAGTACAGGAAAGGTTACAAATATTCATATATAAATCTAATGTTAAAATCGGATTATAGCCAAATGAAATCCGAAACGTCTATGGAGGAGGCTTGGAGTGCCTCTCATAAGCATGTCTAAACATCTTGTACCCCACCATTAACCTGCCCCACCTCCCAGTGGATGTATGAAGTAGCACAATGATGTGTATTATATCCACTGGGAGCAGAGGGCTGCAGGGGGCAGGTTATATCCAGTGTAACCAGGGGTGCTTTAAACTTGAGTTTTACACAAAGTCGTCAGGATGTGATACCTGAAAACAGAGGAACAATATTATCCTAGATACACTGCCCCAGTTAGTTTCTGGGCGTCTCTTCTCTTAGCCAGAGGCCGACACCTGTGACTTGGATGACAATGGCTGAAATTCAAGCGCTGCTGGTCACGGATAGAGCATTATGATCCCTGGTAACCTCAAGTTAAAGGGGGAGTGATAGGGTAGTGTTACAGGGCAGCCTATGGACTTACAAAAGGGCATCGATACTGCATAACATACACGCTACCTCCACTCCAGCTCCAACAACACAGTGAGCAGAGACTCAGAGGCCATAACTAAAGCCGCAGTGCACTTTGATCAAACATCAAAAACTGAAACCACAGATGGGAAGTGGGGATGATTACACCACGATATAAAAAAAATTCCATCTTTGAAGCGGAAGTTAATAGTTAGCTATAAAATAAACCTTGAAGAAGACGACTTAGGAAGAGAACGGTTTAATCTCATCCTACTAGTTTCAAGATTTTCCCTACAATATTCCTGACAGAGATTTTCCTGGTTTCCATTTCCAAGATATTTTTTTGAAGCTGCTATAAAAAATAAAAAGTAGAGAATTTTATCAGTAAATTAGACTTGCTCCAGTAGTTCTAAAGACCGTCAACTTTTTTGTAGAGAAAAAAAGGGTGGCTCTGTAAAAATAGGCATTTAAAAAAAAAAAAAGTACAAAAGGGCTTGGATAATGATTACAATTAGAAACAGAGGATTGTTCTTGCTTGGGGAGCTCGACAGGGAGGATTTACAGTACAAGCTTGTGGGGTTTTAAACAGAATTGAAAATTGTGGCAAAATGTAAAAAAATGCCTAGACACACAAAAACCCCGGAACGTGCCTGTGATCATAAGGGTTTCGTTGTGGAAGACAGCGAAGGAAAGAAGGGACAACTTAAGTGTGCAAGTACTGTCGAGTTACTATACATTAGTGCCACAAAGAAATTTGCAAAGTAACCAGAAACAATATAATCTTATAAAGTAGATAAAAAGCGAAAGATTTGGGAAAAAAAAAAACGATTTCACAGTATTTACATAAAACTCAAAATAGCTACAAATAAAAACAGCAAAAAATGAAATAAATAAACATTGAAGAACAGAAGCCCGAATTATAAATATAGCAGATAGAAAACCTAACATGTTACAATTACATAAACAGTGACCAAGGGGTTTATTTTATGAAAAAATGTGTTTTCTGGTGCAGCAGTGATTCGGTCCTCTCTCTCATAGTGACAGGAACACACACACACATTTACTGCAAGCGAGTCTTTGGGAAACCCAGAATAAGATGTGATGGAATAGAAGGGGGAGGGGAGAGAGCGCAGAGACAGGTGAAGAGGGAGTTCAGGAAGAGCAGTAATTAAGTCCCCTGATTCACATCCTA
This sequence comes from Acipenser oxyrinchus oxyrinchus, assembly GCA_030684275.1. Taxonomy (NCBI): domain Eukaryota; kingdom Metazoa; phylum Chordata; class Actinopteri; order Acipenseriformes; family Acipenseridae; genus Acipenser; species Acipenser oxyrinchus. The sequence continues at coordinate 23,846,161 of CM060254.1, forward strand.
ATGATACAAAAGGGATTGATTTCTGCCTTTGTAACCCTCTGCAGAATGTGATGACCACAGCCAGCAGTGAATGCAGTAACGTTCCACTATAGAACAAGCCCGTCTGACACCCATCCCTTGACACAGCTGTGAAAACACAATTAGTCATTAGTAACATGACCTATATGTGCTGTTTGTAAACAAGCAAGACCCCAAACTCGAATGCTCCCAATAGTTTGCGCTAGGGGTGTACTTTCATCCCACCCCCCACCACCGAGTAAATGCCTTTAAGAAATGTGAAGTTGTTAGGTATTAATTAAATGGAATAAAATGCGTTCATTACTCAACACAAAACAAATGAGGCCCCTCAGTTTCCCTTGTTTGAACAATTATTGAGTATTAAATCAATAACTCTCTGGCAGTGATATTTAATTTGAATCTGTTGTGATCAATCTAATGAAAATGAAAACTAATGTATATTTTATAAGTGATTATTGGTCTTATTTCCCCCCCACCAGTTTCCTTAGAAATATGTGATCTCTGCAGTGAATTGTGGGATTGTAGTCCTGGACAAGGTGTTATCTCTCATTAAACTCCACAAAGAAATACATATTCCAGTTTCCACAGCGGTAGCTCGAGTTGTAATTGTAAAGATGAGGGACAGGCAGATTTTCTTGTTTTGAAATTGATACATTAAATCAATAGGTGTGTTTTGACTTAATTAATACCTGCTGACAAAGACTTCCTCTGAAAATACATGTGTCAGGACAACCCCAGTTTGTGCTGATCAGGTTTTCCAACACATTTCTCATTGAGCTCCACAATATCGCTCTACTGAAGTCTTCTATTTGAACCTGTAATCTTGTGTAGAAGCAAGTGCAGTCAGCATTCAAATGTTGTGTTTTAAAACATTCCTATTTACTTAGCAGAAAACTATGGAAGGGGAGTTTTAGTGTAGTCCTATATTTAGCCAGTTTTTTAGTAAACTAACCCTTTTTTTCTCCTTGGCTCTAAGAACTCCCTTGTATGGTTATTTTAGCCAAAAGGGTTGGACAGATTTTAGTCCCGACCAAGTGTCATCACAATTGAATGCATAAATGTAAGTTTGACGTACAGACTGATGGACTGACAGACAGCCTGCATGACTCCAGATTTTGATGTACATTAAATTGCGTTGAAAAATGTCCCTAAGCAAGTTTCATCAAATCTATGACATCCTGTACTTCACACCAGCCTCCACTTTCTCACTACAAAAGCATTATAGTTTAGCACTTCAGATAATATTGCACAAAACTGGCATAGCTGAGCGTGTACATACGTAAGCAACAAGGCATGACAGGGTGTGTGATATACTCTAACATCACCATGCCCCGGGTGTGCTGCAAGTCATGAGGCGAAACCGAGGCGAAACCGCCCAGGAAGTGGCGATATCAGAATATTTATTTTCAGAATGGGATACGGAAATTCTGTAGTTCAGGGAGAAGGAGCAAAGCGATCAGAATGGTGAGTTTAGAATTGATTTGAATACTTACTTTTGCCTTTTCACTATAACTAATCATTGGTGTCTGATTCAGACTCATTCAATATCTCATGTACACTTCAGTTTCCCAAAAGGTCAACATCTACATAAATCTCGTCAGTCACGTTTATTGCAATAAATTCCAACATGTCTGCAGTTTTTTTTCTAAATTCTACTGGCGTATGGATATCTAATCAGTGATTTGTTCCTTTTTGAAAAGAAGTGCCGACTCATGGTGATATGCTGCAATAAACACCCCCATGTGACCGGTTTTGACCAATCAGGATAGAGAATTTAAATACCCATTTTGGAACGTACAGTACAGCACTAATTTATTCAGTGGAATAGTCTTCAGACCCTTAATTGTAAGGGACCGACAGAGTGGTTTTAACGGGAGGTGGTCTTGAGAAATACTAAAATAAACTAAGATTCAATGACAAACGTTTTGGCTTGTCATTTTCAAGCTCTTCAAAAGTACTGTGGATCTCATCACAAGGAAGGTCTACTGTACAACAATTTAATACTGTACGAAACCAAATTTCTCTTGGTTATACGCTCAGGGACCAATTATGACAGCCCTTCATGTTTTATATACAAAGTGGCACTCACAACCAGCTCTGCAGAGTCTTGGGGAGTGGAACAGGAAACCTTTCAAACTATTCTGTATAACACAGAGCACAGCGGTCTGCCTGCAGGTTCACTATTAAGAGGAGTGCATTAAACCAATCTACGATTCCCAAGGATAAAATAAATGCAAGGGTCTGGAATACAACCTTGTAATGCTACAGTAGCACCACTGAGCGGAACACAATGCGACATGCTGAACTACAAGAGGAACATGCCTGTGGCCATTGCCGATATCCACTTATCATAGTTTCTTTTTTTTCAGGTTCCACTTTTAAGCAAATATTCTTTGACATGGATTGCACACAGTAAACAATGTGCTTACTGTAGGACTGTCCCAAACAGCTTTGTTTGTGGTTATTCTAAGAAGCTTTTAAGGAAGTAGTACATTACTCAGCTACTAACTTGCCGAGCACACAGATTTCTGATTTGGCCACTCCATTACTTTGAAATGTCACTCTGTTACTTTGTAATTGTTGCATTTTATACAGTTATCATCAGTTCAGTTGTAGTTTTAGGTTTGCAACATCATCCATCACCTTACACCTTCCAAAGTGCCCCACGAAATGCAAGTGAACTTTTGACAACTGTTCGTCAGATATGACATCACTCAGTTACCAGCCATGGTTTATCCTAATTCAAGTAGAACGTTTAGTAGAGCTGTAATGATTTATTGGGTATCAATGAATCGTGATGCTTTCTTTACATTCTATATTGTATCGTAATATAAATATTTCTCTCTTGTACCTCGATACCAGACCAAAAGCACAGCAGAACTCATTTTAGTTCTCAAAGTGGTTCTTGAATGAAGAATAAAACGAGTTTTATTAACACAAGAGTCCTTCATTAAAATGATCATTCTTATTATGCATCATACAAGCAGCACACCAGGACCATCACATGCATCACAATACATAATGTTTAGTTAAATATATTGACAATTTTAAATTAGCAGTAGTTGTAGAGTTGTAATGTTATTGAATTTTAATTTAAAAGGGTGCAAAATTACAGGCATTTTATTGAACTGAAAATAGTTAGCACTTTCATTTACTGCTAAACTTAACTGCTCTTGTCTTGCCAGTTTTTTCATTATTATTATTATTTCTTTTTTAAACATGGAAGCATTTCTTCATTACAGAAAACATCTTTCAGGATATCCATTGAATTGTAAGTTTAAAGTTGTTAATATGCCTTAACATAACCCTCCAGACACACACAGCTGCTCACCCAATCCCACGTGAAATGAAATACTACTGAGCTGTAAATTCTCAGGCACCATTTCTAGGACAGTGGTGCAGAAGAGGCTGGGGCAATGCTATGGGGACTTTCACATCCACATGCTTCTAAAGAAGTGTGAATTTGAATACATTTTTAAGCTTCAGCTTTACCAAAGCTTCCAGAGCTTTGATTTACATCTTTCACCCCAGGCAACCTGAATTAGGAAAATATTCCCACTTTCTTACAGGAGTTACCCTGCCTCGCTTCGGTTCATTATTTTTGAAATGAGTTGCAATTAAAATATGTTTTCCTTATTTCTATGTTAATATGGTATATCACCTTCATTCACCCCCACATTAAATGTTACTACTCCCTGTTTCACTGAATCTTTTCTGTTCCACCAGAAATCAATGTACAATACACTTCAGAGTAGGGCTGCAACGAAGGGTACATTTTGATCTTTGAAGGTTCGGAACACATTACCGAAGGAAGGTTCGAACCTTCCATGGTACTCATTTGCATAATTTACTGGCGACGTCACCATAGCTACTAGTTTATATTTGACTACATTCACATGTAGATTAAAAATACGTTAAATATAACAGTAGTCATGTTTTTATAATTTAAAAATAAATTTACACATAAATGAGGATGCTTGTGATACAAACAGTAAGCTTGTGCGGCAGCACCAACTGCAGCGGACTTAAGCAAAATAAAGTTACCATTCCAAGCAGGTTATTATTATTATTACTATTTATTTCTTAGCAGACGCCTTTATCCAGGGCGACTTACAATTGTTACAAGATATCACATTATTTTTACAAGATATCACATTATTTTTACATACAATTACCCCATTTATACAGTTGGGTTTTTACTGGAACAATTTAAGTAAAGTACCTTGCTCAAGGGTACAACAGCAGTGTCCCCCACCAGGGATTGAACCCACGACCCTCCGGTCCAGAGTCCTAACCACTACTCCACATTTTACTACTACTAAAAATAAATAAATAAATAAATAAAATCAATAAATAAAATAAATAAATAAAATAAATAAATAATAGGAACTTACGCTTGTCAAGTGACCTCGGTGATTGGTTGTGCCTCCATGATACATCAACAGTCGCTTGGACAGTTTCGAGACATGTCTTTCAATACAGCTTAAGCTATACAACACTTTGCTGTCGAGATGGAGAATGAAGAAATGAAAGGTTTGCCTCTGGATAACACGAGCTGGAGCAGGGAGGGGCGGATGGTGTTCAGTTTTCGAAATTAAAATTATTAACGTACATTTTGTTTGTTTCAAACATATTCTACCATAGCACTTCTCTTACACTGTCTGGTACACTAGGTATTCAGTACATATTTTACTGAAGCACTACAACTGAACACAGCCCTTACTTCAAGCATGTGGGTTTAAAATGTCTGTTTTCTGTAGCAATAGCTAGGGCTCGCTCGGGGACTGCCAAACAGTGCTTTTGTAGACGTCACATTGTTCACTTTCCTATAGCAGAAACACATGCAGGTATTGTGGAAAAAAGCTGCCGTGTACATGATCCTAAAAGGTACATTACTGTAGTTCTTAGGCTATTAGACTACTGTGTTTGCATGTTGGTGCAAAAACGTGCTGTCGTCTTCTCTCCCTCAAGGGCAACTGGTGGTCAGTGGTTGCTTTGAAACGTGCTACTGCACTGTACGAAAAGGCATGTTCCACTCCTTTACTGCCATTCATTCGGATATCATGATTGAACAAGGCATTTAAATGTCTGCAGACAAAAGCGTACTATGGCTAGCAGCGATAACGTTTTATAAAATGAATTCAACTAGCATTTACAGAATGCTTTTCAGAGTTTTATTGCCACATATTAATTGAGTATGTGTACAAATGAAACAAATGTTGTCCTTATTCTGCAGCACACACCGAGAGACAGTATTCCACAGAAACAACGCCTCAAACATTAGTTTACTGTAGCCAACACAAAACCCTTGGTAAATATCAAACTCGAGACGTCTAAATGTTGTGTAGGTTTGAGTCCAGTTCCACAGCTCTCTCTCTTCATCATGATCTCAGAAGACCTTGTCAATTTCTTTTTCTGGACAGTTCTTGGTAAAAACCTGTTGTGAGGCCAGAGGTCACCAGAACCCATTTCACACAGGCCTCCCATTAGCCATCAGATCCAATTACTTTTGATCCCCAGCGACCAGGAAATAAAGCTTAAGCCCAGCAGACGAGAGGAAACATGTTTCCTTGTGTATGCTGGATGTTTTTGCAGAAACAAGGAAACTTGTTTCCCGGAGTAGACCAGCGTCCTACTTTGAGAAACATTTTGCCTTTAGCCAATCAGGAGAGACTGTGAGCATGAGTCATCGATCATGTGACTATGCAAGATGATGACTTCTACAGAAGATGAAATGGTTTGGAATCCTGCTCCAATTAACCGTTGTATTGATATGCACGCTGGCGCTTTGCAGTGTCATTTCAGGTTCTATAGCTCCTCAAGAGTGTCTGCATCCATAACAGGCCCACTGAGAGGACAGGGAGGACGGGGAAATTTACCCGGGGCCCAACGCCCCGAAGGGGGGCCCTGATGTAACTGTTGCAGCAGTTTGTTAGAAAAATGGTAGTGTAAAATAAATAAAGTACTTTCTTCAGCTGGTGGTAAACACAATTACAAAATGATCTCAGAGGCCCTGCATACCAACAACATTGTGAAAACCATTCAGGATCCACTCCCTTGTCCACACGACTCTGTTCCTGTGCTTTCCCCTTCTTTTACACAGTTTTACTGCCATAAGTGCAGCACCACTCAGTGCAACAAGGCTTTCCTCCATTTTTTGAGCGTGCTGCTTGAAAATGTTTCCCGACAATTTTAGAAGAAAACATGTTTCCACATGTTTCTGGGCTTTAGAGGCACAGTGCTCTCATTGCTAAACCTGCCTGTGCGCTTCAACATCATCCATAGGGAAGAGTTTCTTACAATAATGCATACAAACCACCCGGAGGGCTATGGGGATACCTGTTGCTTTTAAGAAAATAGAGATATTGTGAAGATACAAATGAGCCTTACTGCAGTGTAACATGTGATTGAGCACAGTAGCAGCATTCTTAGCTTAACAATATAGAACAAAGACTTTGTAGCTACTTTACATTACATGTAGAGATGCAGTCAGCAATGTCCTAATCAAATAATGCACAGGTACAGTAATAATGCACAGGACACTAAAAAGAGAGGATCAGATTGTTTTTACTTTACGAATGCTTTCAAATACAACTGAAAACGTGTGCATATTTTACATAGTAACAACGTATAGTATGCAAAGGAGAACTACATCTGAAAAAGGCACATGCTAATAATAACACATATAGTACACTACACAAGGCTACAAATAGGGCACCTAGGCGGTGGAAATACATTAATACATGTTTTATTTCTTAAAGCCATGGCGATCAATAATAATCGTTTACTCAAATTGCACCCAATGCAAGTCTGCTTCAGTACTAATTTAGAAGTGATGCGACAGGGACTTCAGAAATAAACACACAGCTGCTCTCCTCCTCCTCCCAGCCCTCAGTGGGATAAAACTCCCCTCCCCAGCCCAACGGCACAGACCTCAAGCTATCCACACTCCCCTGACAAGTCCCACGCTGGCTTCCAGTGTAACAGGCAGACGCACTAAACACAGAGCTGCAGTTATCCACAGCCCCAGAAGGGGGGGGGAAATGCCACCTTTCATTTTAAACAGTTCAGCATGCTTACTCTAACGGTGTTGTATACCCATGATGTAACAGGTGCAGCCAAGTTCACCATCGTAATGCTTAATTCCACTGAGGCTCAGCGAGGAGACACCCATCACCTTCTTTGTTTTGACACTCAACTTCATTTTGTACTCTAATCTTGGCAAGTCTTATTAACCCAGGATTAACCCAGCCACTTGAACACTACCAAGGATGCCTGTCTGCACTGCAAGGTTAACACACGCCAGCTCTGCATAGTACAGGTTACTATGATGCAACATGTCTAATCCAGCCCGTTCTGTAAAATTTGGCACAATACTTGGGTCCCGACCAAATCCCCAGTGCAATGAAGGGTGCCTCCACAATCCGGAACTCTGGAATCTCATCTGCCTAAAACCAATGGAAACCTGACTGTGCGGTCCCACACCGGTACATGTGCGTTTTCTTATCCAAGTTTATAAATTAAGTATGTTTTGTAAAAAGCCCATGATGGAGAAAGTTAAAATAATGCAATCCTTGAATTGCAGGATATACGGCCAGACTACAGGGGTGGCTGGTGCACGGTTAGCCGAGGACACCCTGGCCGACCTAAGCCCTCCCCCTAAGCCAGATGCGCCACTCGGGAGCCCCCTGTAATTTTATTTTAAAGAATACCATTGCTCTATTACAGCAATAATACATATTCGGGGTGGAATCAGGATACATTCTTTATATGAAAGTAATAGGAGGTCTATATCGTCATACAAGACCAAAAGCACAACACAGCTCTTTGTCGTTCACCAAGTGGTTCTTGAATGAAGAATAAGTGTGCTTTATAGTTGGTATGAATACATATTCTCCCTGACTCAGCTTTATTTTGTTTCGTGACATCATTGTATTGTTACTCCCCTAATAAATATAATATCTCTCCATCATAAAATCGGCCCTTTTCCAGTTGTGTCCTTTTGGTCACTGTGAATAGTGTAGATAACAAACCTCCTGGGGTTTATTGCTAAAACACACAACTATGTGCAGATTTATTTTCTTTCCTGTGGAAAGCCATGCAAATCAATTGACATTCTAGTGCAAGAACAAAAACACAAAGACAATATATCTCAAAGCACTAGGTCTTTTCATCTGGCAAACAAAGTCACCTGACCACAATATGGCAGCCATTTTAGGTCACAGGTCAAAGGGAAGGTCACAGTTAAAGCTACCCCTCCACAGAATTGTATCCACTTAATTAACAGAAACCTCAATAAAAGGACGCATTACAAATATTGAAGCATAACAATTTCATTGTACTGTTAATAAGGTGTGAATTTAATTAATTCAATGTATACTGCACTGTGACAGGGCTAAACTTCCAAAACCTACACAAATTGTGGAAGGAAGTATACATTGTGTGAGAGCAGATTCCTCGGTAGCACCTCTCAAATCCAGCACATAAAAGAACACTTTTATAGCATCGCCCTTTCAAAGGAAGCCATGTAGCCTTATTGAGGCCTCTCCTCCATCAAGAGACTGGAGCATTGTCCCAATGTTAGGGGCAGGTGTTAAAAGCCTGAGTCGTTCATGACAATGCAGTTGGAGGATCATTCATTTGGGGCCATCAACCTTTTGGTAGCGTAAACAGCTCAATCACAGACAGTTGTGCTAACGATCTCAACATTTGGGCATGTTCTCCTTGTACACCTTGGGTCCTTGGTTGAATAAATACCTTTGGCTGGAGTTCAGCTAACAATGCTGCACTTGTACCCTGCGGGCAATGGCTACTTTCCAGTCAACAACGCACCCATCCACCTCTTGTGATGAATCGTTTGAGCAGCATGACAAGAGACTTCAGGCATCTTCCACGACCACCAAAACCCCTGGGTCTCAATCCACTGGAGCACATCTGGGATGTGCCTGAAGGATGCATTTATAATCACGATCCTCTGCCTAAAACTCAATTGCGTGAAATATTAATGACTGAATTGATTAAAATACCTGGAGGCACCTTCCAGCACTTTGCGGAGCCACATGGTGTCAAGGCTGTGATCAGGGCAGCGGCGGCCCAACCCGATATTGGGTACAGGTCCAATAAAGTGTCCGGGCAGTTTATTTAGAAATGTTCTAGGGAATAGGGAAGCAGAAGGGGGGGGAGAGACAGCAAGCCCCAGCAGCGGATCGGGAGACAGTCACTCAAAGTTGGGGGCAGGGACCTGGTTCGTCTGGGGCGGGGGAAATCCAATTTCATTAAAAAAAACAGAGCAGGAAAACACACACTGCGACTGTGGTGAAGTACTGTATGTACTTGGTTGTAAAACCTGCCATACTTTGGGTTTTGAAAAGTATTTTGTTTTATCAAAGAAAAGCGCTAAAATTACAGCAACGGTGCCCTTTTCCATCCTTTTCCTCACCTCACCTCAGCTGAGCTGAAAGGTAAAGATATGTAGGACAACAGCAGCTTTGTCAGATCCTCTTAAAGAAGCACAGGCATTTGTTAGGTACTGATTTACTCTATTGTTTATTATTTGGAGGGGGATAATTCAATGGGGTTTATTTCACTGATTTAAACATTGACAGACCTGTTAACACTGCACAGGACCCTCCGCATTCCTGTGTGAAAATATGTAAAATGCCAACAGAGAGACTCACAGGCCTGATTTGGTAACTTTGGAACACAGACTTTAGGTTCTACTGTTTAGCCCAATTGAAAAGATTCCAATAATGTTGAATGTATTTTTCTTGAATATTTCATTCATATCCTTTCAGAGATTAAAAATAAAAAAAATTCCATATTGTGCATAGAGAGAGATTTATTTATTTTTCATAGGAAAGTGTTAGCATCCCTGTTTTACAATAAGATTGAGCCCACATTTACACAATAAGCGCCCGTCTGTACTGTATATTTGTAGTGGTGCAATTGGCAACCTAATTTCTTATTCGATTATCGTATTGGCATTTAACACCGATAATGAACAAACTTTGTTTTTAACAGAAGAGCCAATAACTGTTGTGGTCAAACACTGTTCTGAATAATAGTTAAACAAAAAGGCACAACTAGCATTCAAATTAGAACACTTCCGATTATAAAAAAAAGAAATACAAAGGACTTGAGTTAACAACTGAAAAGAAGCATGCGTCCATATCAGATGTCCCTTTAACACTAATAACAATAAAAAAATACTACATTAACAAAAGCCATTTCAAATCTGAACTAGTTGTTCACTACTGTTAACATGTTATGTCCAAAGCAAAACATTTTAATTAAATCTCACAAATCCTGACTAATTTAACTACTGTAGGAAATTCAGCTTCTTTTTATATAATATTGCCATATAATCCAAACACGACATGCTTTGAAACAACAACAGCAACAACCGGTAGATTTAATAGATTAAACATTTTTAAAATCAAGAAAACGTGAATAGGCCTACTTCTGATTTGGCGAATGTAGAGGCCTAAAGTGTGTATCCTAGCAACATGCTGACGTGGCTGATCTACCGTACTAGCGCCAAAAGAAGCGCACTCACACAATCAAGGTTTTGCATCACCTATGAATGAACATCATTTTATTTACCATGTAAATCAAAGAAAGTACAAAATGACATCGCAAAAGTCTACGAGAAGCCAGAATAGTAGCAGTATTTCATATTAGATTTAAATTAGTCAGTTTTCCGTTAAGTATACGGAAAACTACAAAGCGGTATGCAATTCATTATGTTCAGGTAACAAAATTAGTTCATTTTATAGGGTGATGCTAAACCTTTGGCCAGAGCTGAACAGGTACACAACAGGTTTTCTAACCAACACAGCAGGGAGAAGCAACAAGAAGATTCCAAAGGAAATCAGGGCACTATAATGAGTAACCAGCAGGAGATTGTATAAAGATCCCTCGGTACCTGCACTGAACAGCTTTCCGAATCCCATTTAAATCATGTGACCTCCCATCTAGGTGGGGCTGGCAGGGTTAAAAGGTCACATAAACGGAATGAGGAAGGGGAGTGGGAGAGATCAACAACCATGCCTTACTCAATGGCTTTTATCCCTGTAATATGTCACATTAAAAAGTATAAACAATTTAGCAGCATGTAAATTAAAAGCAGTTCTCTTTCATTCCTGAGCTCACGTTGGGTAGGTACTGCCTTTTCCTAACTGAGCAAACACTTGAATTAATAGCCTGGTATTGGTAACCATCACAAGTACACACGAGCCGAAGGTACGAGTTTTAGCGCTGGCCAAGTACCAGGCTACTCAGCTCTGCAACACTCTAGAATACTGTCCTCCGTCATGAAATAACATTGAAGGTGACAGTTCTTTCATTCTGTGCAGTTTTAGACCAGCCAGGGCACTGGACTTGGGCAGCAGTGCGTCTGCTCGCAGTGAATAACCAAATCGTTCTTTTAACCGTGTCTTTAGGTGGGCATTTTATGTCACTTCTAAAGTAACCACAGTCCAATCATAAAAACAAATGACTTCTTCCCGAAAAGATGAGCAATTCTCTTCCTTTAACCAAGGACCACCGACAAGGAAAACTCAAGAGTGGCTAGGTTAGTCACAGTCTCATGTAACAAAAAGAAAGGAGTTTATTCTAGACCTTGGTTCTGACTCACATCCTGACAGTCCTGCAGGACTACAACCCTGAATAATGAATGACTAAATGGCTCAGCAGTTGGCCTGTTTGGATTATGTGGTAAATGGGTTTGTTGCCAAGCCGCAGCTCCCTGAGCTCAGTTCCACAGGGGCAGGCTGGCCCTTTTGTTCACAGGACAGCTAAATCCTGCCACACTCCGCCTCATTGCTTCTGCTGAAGAAAGGGTGGGAGTTTGTGAGCAGCATACACTCCCATCTGCCCATTCTTCTCCAGACCACTCTTGAAAAAGACAGTTTGCAGTTGATAATGAAAAATAGCAAACCTTATACCCTTCCAAAAGGGTATAAAAGCAGAGTTTGGAAATAAAAAGTGGGTTGTTTGTGAACAAAAAGAAAGCATCTCCGGGGGTATGACGGTATAAGAAAAAGTAGAAACGAAAATGACGTTGAAACACAAAAGTTTGCATGGTTTCTGAAGTACTTTATAATGTTCCCCAGAGTGTTCTGAAAAAAGGACACCAGTTACAAGATGCTACTGTAAAAAAAATAGATTTTTAGTGAATTTTTTTTATATGAAGAGAATCAACTACAGCCCCAAAAAAAACTGGTCCTGGGGGAGCCTCCCACTGAAAAACGCTTGGTCCTTAAAGGGTTATGGGATGTTAATATGAACCATCTACATGTGACTTCATTATGTGACTTCACTCGCGTGTCTGTCATTCAATTGATCATGTACTAGTCAATACCATTAAATATCATAATGCCAGTCCCGTAAACATGTTGATAACAAGAAAGGAAATAAGACGGCAGCAATGGCAAAGCACTGCATTCTTCTGTGCTGAAAAACTTACCCAAAGGACTGCGCTCAAGAGGAGGCTTTCACAAGGTAACCAAGCCAAATGAATTGCGTATTTCATTGTTTAGTTTATTTCTTTTCACGCTACCTGCCTTTAATAAAGTTATAATTAGCAATGTTAAACCATGACCATTTCTTAATTAAATGATATTATCTGACAATGGAGAAACGAGCTCAAAGCTATTTTTCTAGCTATACATTCTTAAGGAAATGGATGGCTTTACTGTGTAAAGGATGGAGTCACTGCACTACACACCGTTTGCTTCACAAAGACATTCTGTCTGGACACACCTTTTTAAAATAAGGCAGAATTAGCAAAGAAACAATTGAGAGGATTAATTATGCATTTACATTAAAAGGGGCGCTATTTAAATTACAATCGGGTAATACACAGCAGTGAACCTGTTTTAGAGCAACGATCAGTGTTTCACATTTTATCCTGGTTATTATAATGCCAGTAAAATGCTAAACTTAGAGTGGAGTACTGTACATAGGATTACTCTCACATGACATTGCTGGACTGTTACTAAACTGTAACAGTACTGTAATGCCAGCAATAAGATACAGGTATTTTCAAATCTCCTTCATTTGTAGACTGAACTACAGTGTTAGTGGAAGCCTGTAAATATGAGTCTCACAACTGTGCTGGACATTTGGTTTTCTGAACTGTTGTAATATAATCCTTAGGTTTTCCTGCTTATTTGAATGCCAGCAATGAGCCAAGTGATGTCTACAAACATTATGACATGTTTGAAGTGTCTTCAGTTGCTTTACTTACTATTACAGCAACAAGTCTTTTTAAAAATCTTGGCTTTAATAAAATAAAGAATTGTGTTAATATTTATTAATTTACTTATTTTTAACTATGAACATTATAGGTTCAAATACCATGTTTAATTATTAATAAGCTGATAAAAAATGGCCATTTTTGAAAAACAGAATTTGCTGTTCCCAAGAATGGAAAATCAGTAGCCCTAAAATCACCTTAATTCAGTCTCCCATATTTTTGAAAGCTAACCAGACAAAAGCAGACAAACTAAAACCAGAAACCCCCACTAAACGATTAACTTGCATCATAATTTAACTCATTAATTGTTGACAATTAATGGGTTAAATCATGATTTAAGTTAATCATTTAATTTCAGGTTTCTGATTTCTGGGACGTGAAGGAGTTAATGGTCACCTTTAACATTTATTTCAGTATCAATCCACCTTACAGCAAATTCATTATTACCCCCACGGCCTGAAGCCACACAAAGAAGCTGAAACCTGTTTGTCCCCATGGCTTTGCACGTAAACTGATCATGCTTACTAAAAAGAAACCGAATCAAAATTGCCCAAATGAGAGGCTGGTTCATCAGAATCACGATGGGTATTTTTATTCACCTTGCTCAGAAGTTTTGAACCTTTTATTTTCATTCCCCTACAGCCTGTTAAGTAACACAACTCGGCTGGTTTCACAAGATCCTGATTTAGCATTAAACCAAGATGGTAGTAATCCGAGAAAACTCGGAAATTGTAATAAATTCAATGCAAAGGTTTCAACTAGAAGTCTTTTTCAGGGAAGACACTGGCAAAGACTTTGTCGAAACATTGGGCACTGAATTGATGACGATTCTTAGCTAAAATGAGCACTACTGAGCGTTTAATAGTTATGGATAATCCAGGTAAACCATGATTCGTGCTATTCAGAATCCACCAGCAGCAACTGAAGCATCTCCAATGTGTTAGTACTCATCTTACTGATGGCAAAGTAGTCCAAGATTAGTGCAAACTGGGATCTTGAAAACTGGCTTTACTACCTGCAGGATTAGTTTAAAAATGTGCATTGGTTTGCTGACGAAAAAAGAGACAGATGACAAGACAGCAGGAATGAAGGTCTCCCAAAAGAGCATTGGATAGAGAAGTTTACAGGAACTACTGCCAGTATACAGAACATGAGACAATGAAGCAAACATTTCCAGCAAGGGAAATACAGAAACACAGGACAGTACGCCAGGAAGCTGAGCAGGAACACACACACACAAAATGAAAAATGTATTTTTGGATGTATTTCCGATAGCCTGTTCAGTAACACTTTCAGAAATAAACAAGTAAATAAATAGATAAATAAAGTGATTTTTAAAAAAATCATTTAGACCTTTGTGTACAGCTAAAAAATACATTTAAAAAAAGCATTTTTCATTGTTGTACACTGCAGGTATACCTCCATTCAAACATATAAGCTACCTAAATGCCCACCCAGTAAGTAGCAGGCTTTTCAGATTCAATGAGAACTCCCTCCTGGGATTAAACAGTGACCGATATGAAGATGCAATGCAGGTCGGCTGCCAATGATTCACCCATCATGGAGAAAAGCAACAAATCAGAGAGAGGCTGTGCCTTCACTCTGCAGATGCTACAGTGCAGTCAGCTTTGACAGAGAGATGGTACCTCTGTGTGATCCTTACAACCCAATCACTCTGCAACCTAAAAAGCAAGGTGTTCTTGAGAGGAGCACTTTCAGCATCAAGGCCTCCCCCTCCACCCAATTCTGATATAGGATCCTCACACTAACTCCAGTAGTGGTGCCTCATGTTCTGGAATTGCACTTTTTATTTCAAAAGAAACCTGCTGGTATTGTTTTGCATTCTTAAAAGACCCTCAACAATGCATGGTTACTGGTGGAAGTCTTGAGAAAAACCCACAGAAACCAGTCCAAGGACAGAGGCAACACGGTAAACTTTAAGGCACGCCCACCCGCCAACCATACTTTGACCAAGAAGCTAAGGGGTTACAAAAGCCCATGAAAATGTAACGGCACAACCCCCCCCAAAAAGAGATCATCTTGGTGTCTGGTCTGGAGATTAAATGCTGCTCAGTCACTCAGGCAAACAGATATTACAAACAATTTGAGCTAGGTGTATGCAAACCAACACAAGTAACATTTTTAGGCGTGTCAGAGTGACTCCAGCGTACCCCAGCCACACATTGCTAGGGTTAATTCAACCTTTTTGACATGCCTCGCTGAAATAACTGAAAAGGTGCAAACAGATCCTTAGCTTGAGTTGAGCAGAAATCAGCATGTGGCGTGTTTTTCCATTTCTCTTCCCAAATAACAAAGCCTTGTCTTTTTTTCCAAGGGAAGAGGGGGGTTGATGCATAGTGTTTACCTCCTATCTTTATCCCAACCCTCTCTCATCACTCTTCCACCAACACTGATCAAACACGTTTTTCATCCTGCGTTTCGGCTGGAAAACCCCATTATAAAGTCCCTTCGATTAAAATATCCTAACCCTATCACTACTCCAGTGTTAGGTCAGTCTAGTACAGCTCTCGATTAAAAGCAACCTAACAATACATCACATTAAATTACCAATTACAATAAAACTTGCAAAACAACTCCGCAGTCAAGTGAATCGTGTCAGTGCTATTGTTAACCTTGCTACAAGAACAAAACCATCTGCAAACTTAACCGCTTCATCTATTTAAACATGTTCCAAATGATAATTAGTAATTATCGTATGTAAACACAAATGTACAGTACAAACAGCGTTGTAACCGTGATACAAAAACACACAAATTAGCAAGTGCACTTGAATTACTGACAAGAAAAAAAGAAACAAAAAACACTAAGATTAATCAAAATGTAGATAAAACAAAGCTAACCTCTGCCGTTTACTAATGTTAGCTGCTACAGTTAGCTAGACTGGCTAATAATTGTGTTTATCCAAAGAAACACGAAGCAAAATAAGAGATTTGAGTGAATTAACCTGTACGATAAATCCTCATTATTTAAAATGTAAGAGGTTTAGCCGCACTGTACTGTCTACAGTACAGCAAATTATGTTGTTGAGGTAGAAACAATTAATCTTAGTCCTAATTTGACAAAGTTTCGAGATCAATGAATCATACAGGAACCGGACCAGATGGGTCGAAAGGCAGTCTCGTTCACAAATTGTCTTGCGTTCTAATATTATTCTAGCACCAGCGTGGAAATAAGAACCTAGTCTCTTCCCACAACTAAGCAATATAAACCGAGTACCATATTATGTAGTAGACAAATAATAAAAATAATAATGATTATTATTATTATTTTTTTAAAAATCAACACAAACTACCGTAGACACACATGCTACAAATTTCTCAATCAAAACAAATAATGGTTTTGCGTAAATGAACCTAATTAAGTAAACAAAAAAATCGATTGTTAACTCAATTAAAAGATAATGCTGCTTTTTTATCGTGCAAACTGGATTTATTTTTGCTAAAAAAAAAAATGCATGAAGACAGAGCAATACAAATAAACTTTAAATGTGTAAATATAAAATAATTAAGTTTTAATTAAATGTTCTACACACTGAGCCGAGAGTACCTTCATGCAACCATAATATGACGAAACAAACAAAGCCATGTGTTAAAACAAAAAATACCAAATTAACCAAAGCACTCGAAATGAAAATAAAAATCACCATTTAAATAAAAGGGTAATAAATCATTGTGTACTTGCTTACCTCAATTTCAAAGTCTGGTAAATTGAAAGCAGTCCTGAACAGGGAGCAGAAGTGTGCTATGGCGGGTAATTCCCACCAAGAACGGATTTCTTCTACAGAAACTAAACATTCCTGGGACATTTTCCAAAGAAAGTTGCAAGGTATACAGTTATCCCTTACATTAGAAAACGGGTTTGTACTTTGCTTTCTTTGATTGATCTAGATGAAATAAAGTTGCATCAAGACTGTTGCCATTGCTACCCAAAGAGCACAATCTGCTCCAATCCAAATTTCACAAGTAAGGAACAGATGGGGGGCCTACCATCTCATCAAAAATGGTGGAACCTGCCTTATATCTACAAACTACTCCTTCAGCTCATCCTAACTTTAATTCATATATCAGTAATATGCCAATACTAGACTTCACTTTTATTTATAATAAAAAATGAAGATACTTGATATGTTCCTTCTTTTTGCTTAGATATTCTTATTATGTGGAATTATTTATTGTCAAGCACCCCCCTCCGACCACTTGGAACGGGCCCATTTAAAGGGAACGCTCGTAACATAGCTGAACGCTTGAAAAAAAGCGCTCCTCCTGGCTGATCACATGAAGAAATCCTGTGGCGATATGGAAGCCTTTGCAACTCGAAGAAGCGTCGCGCTGTCCTCGTAGATAGACACCGACATGAGGGGTCATCAGCTGGGGAACAAAGATAAGCCGTGACGAAGGCTTCATGGAAGTCCTGAAGGCAACATGTTTTGCCAGGACAACCCCTCGAGTTATTAACAAATTGAAAATGTAAACACCTTTTTAATGGATTAAACAAATCTAGCAACGATTATTAGAACGTGGTCGAGTTAATTATAATTGATGTTATGTAGATTCTCCCAGATGGAAAGCCCTTACCTGTTTTTACTAGTTCTGGCCTGTATAGTTTACTATCAGTAGTCCTACGCTTTTAAAACTAGATGTATATTATTTAAATTCATTGTCTATTAATTTATGCCAGTAGTTAGAAAATAAAGCATTTGTAAATATTTTATGAAGAATATTAAGTATAGGACATTTCACAATTGTGCTAAAGACTTACTAAAATATGAATATTGTTTTAAACTGTGTTAGATCTGTCAGCTAGATATCATCAGGATAGTGTATGTATCTTCACTGCAGGTTTAGGCAAAAGTAAACATGTATACCTTTGCTTGTTTTATACAGATGAAAGTCCTTATGGAACAGTATGCTGTTGATACACACAGACTTCCTTTTAACACCCAAATTATACAGCAATACCAGCTTGAAACCAGCTTTGCGGAATGTGATGGACTGACATCAAGCTTTCTGATTAGGTACAGTCTAAACATACACTCAAATAAAGTTCATTGTGTTTTGATGTACAACACTATCAGGGTCTTAACAGTGACAGACCCCTACACCAGTTTCATTGAAATCAATGAAACAAATATTAACGAACCCAGCCTGCGCTGTTGAGATCGATTGAATACACCCAAAGCCTACTAGCTTGCATTTAGGATGCCTCTGTTGTTGAGAGCTAGAGCTCCCCCTGTTGTAAGCAATGGGAATTTACACTTTTAAGGTAATGTACGTTTCCAGCAACGTCAACTATGCTAACTTTTAAATACATTTCCATTGTTAATTCATACTGTTCAATGAATACTGTACGCATTTTTTAATTTGCAAATGGCACTTTTCTTAGTTGCATATTACATTAAATAATTAACAGGATATCCTGGATACTGTTTTCAACCCAAACTAACCCAAACAGTCCATCGCAATAATATGCATGCTGATTGTACAGCTCTTTTATTGAAAGGTATATCAAAAACAGTTTTAATATGGTACAGATTCATGGTAC
This sequence comes from Acipenser oxyrinchus oxyrinchus, assembly GCA_030684275.1. Classification (NCBI taxonomy): domain Eukaryota; kingdom Metazoa; phylum Chordata; class Actinopteri; order Acipenseriformes; family Acipenseridae; genus Acipenser; species Acipenser oxyrinchus. The sequence goes on from CM060254.1 coordinate 23,864,999, forward strand.
ATATCTAAACACGTTCTTGAAAGCTCCCAATGGAGACATGGTATATCCACAGTGACCTGCTTTGCTACTCAATACAGTGTCAGTGTAAGGATCTATGGCATTGGACTAATGGTAACTGCAAACCTTCTTGACATTCAAATGTGCTATATAATGGATGCATCATTACCACAAGATCTGTAGCTTGCTAGCACATGCTCATAAGTGTAACACAGCCCAAGGGTCTATAACAGGGGTCTGCAATTACATTTCATGGTGGGCCAAATGACCTGCAGGCAGCCGCGTAGCCGGCCACTTACATTTACAGAAGTAGTTACCTGCGTCCAAGGTTGAATTGGCTCAATACCTGGTCATGATGGGCCACAGTGCGTCATCCCTGGTGTAAAGCACTGGAAATTACTGTATAAGGGGTTGTGTTTTACAGTAAAACGCATCTTTAATATATAATGCTTATTTTTCCAAAACATTTCAGACCTACATGGCAAATGAAAGTGCATGAATTTGTGAATTGGTAATTGGTCGTTTCTATTTAAGCTAATATTTCCAACTAATTTAACACACAATTTAATTCCTGGTCACTTCATCATTTTACATGGTTTTGACTAAACTGTCACTTATGTGCATCAAATTGTGTATTGTGGCATCTGATCACGAGCACCCTCAGGAGATGGCCCCTCCCCCTCCCACAGAGCCGTTGCTAGGAGACCCCAAGCCCAGTGGGTCCACAGAGGAATGGCTTGGCCTGAAGTGTGTTCTCATCTATCATCCCTCTCACGCCTTCTGTGGAGTTATTTCAAGGGTAATTAAGGCTTGAATATCTAATAAAGCATCACGTTTTCAATGGTTTCCTGCAGCCTGGAGTTTGAAGTCATTACTGCAGACTAGCCCTGTGTAAACGCTTCTAAACACTATGTCATGGTAAAATCAAAGTTCAGCAGCACAGACAAACATAGAAAATAAATTTTTGGAACAGTAACTAATATACTTGGAGGTCATAAATAATGCATCACCTTTTACTGTCATTTTTATGTAAATGTATACAGGTAGTCTAATTCATTGCATGGCAGATGCTGTTGTAATTATAGTGAAGTGCATAATCAAAAACATGTAATTGCATTTTTCCCAGAATACTGGGAGATGACCATAATCTATCTATCTATCTATATATATATATATATATATATATATATATATATATATATATATATATATATATATATATATATATATATATATATATATATATATATATATATATATATATATATATATATATATATATATATATATATATATATATATATATATATATATATATATATATATATATATATATATATATATATATATATATATATATATATATATATATATATATATATATATATATATATATATATATATATATATATATATATATGATCTACTAGATTATAAAAATAGAGATAAAAAGGTCAAAAGAGTCCCATGACTTACTCTAAACTTTTGTCCAATATTTCTAAAATAGTTTGGAAACACTTGCGGATTCTACATATACATTCAGAAAGAGAAGCTAATTTAGGTGATATTTTAGTTCACAGTAAACGTAAAAGAATAATTGACAAAATAGGTTCTACGAACATGTGCACCAGTAGATGTAAAGTGTGTAAATACATGGACAAAAGTAAAAATATAATTAAACATAAGAACACCTTTCATTAATTAGAAATAAAAAAATGAATGAACCAATAGTACAGCACTTCACCAGTCAAGGACATGACATAAATGATGTAAAGTTTGTAGTATTAGAACAGCTAAAATTAGACAATGCGACATAAAGAAGAATAAAAGAAAGTAAATGGATAAATAGACTGAACACGATTATGCCAGCGGGACTCAACAGAAATGAATGAACTAATTAACTTCAATAAATATATAACATTTAAATAAATTTAAAAAATTCATTCAAAAGTTGTGCATGCTGATGCGCGCTGGGGAGGCCAAATTAATTAGAATTAATACAGATTCAAAAATAGAATTAAAAATGATGTCACAATATATAGAACCCCATTACATCATGTAAGAATAAATCATGGATTTGAATGTAAACAATAACAAGTAGTTGTCATGCCGTCAAAAACCTATAAATACCTCCAATGTTTTGATTCAAACACAGGTTCCCTTGAGAAAGATATGTACAACATATCGAAACATTGGGCAGCTGGCTCTTTGAGCTATTATATATATATATATATATATATATATATATATATATATATATATATATATATATATATATACACAACAGTTTTTATGGAGATTGCATCATTTTGCAGTTCTTTTGTCATTCAAGTTTTACTGTCAAAATATTGGTGAATTATTAGTCTAAGTTGTATTTCATAAAGCAGATAGAGCCTACACAGCTAAAAGAAAACCCCAAAGTTTATTTTCTTCTGGTGTTCCTTCCCCTTACCTTTTGATGATGATTTCAGTCGTTCTGCCTGCTTCTTATTACAATTACTCAAATACTGTATTTTTTATTTTTGATATGTCTGTGTCAAAGTAGTTGTAGCCAACAAAATAGTTCCATCATTTTATTCACATCCATTCATTATACAGATCTCAGATGTGCAGTTTTGAAAGAAACACATATTTTAGCAAACATGTATTTTAATTTCGAAACATGACATCTGGCACTACATTGGGTTTAATAAATCTATGTTTGCAAGCCATGCTTTTAGACTGTCTTGTACGTCCTTGGTGATTTTACCTGGATGGTGTAATTGTCCCCACCCCTTCACTGCCTTCAGTAACATTGACCCTGAAGACATTGCTCATGTGAAATAACCATGGAGGTAAAGCAATAACAGACTTCCTGGAATGCAAGACAAGAAAACTGAGAACTTTCTTTAATCTTGTGTAGTACCAGATGTCTGTTTTAAAATGAAAATACATGTTTGCTTTCTTTCAAAACTGCCCATCTGAGACTCAAGTGAAGATGAAAGTACAAAAGGGATAAGATTGATGGACTTATCTTGTTAACAGCAATTAGTTGAAGGTGTTTTCATCTGAGTTCTGGGGGTGTTTTTATTTCTGTTGCCTGCCATAGCTATATATTACACTTTGGATAAGGTTCCTTTTGTTTCTATGACAGTACGCTGCTTACAGTATTAACACACTTTGGCTCATCTGGCCTACATTTCATTCCTAGTGATCTTAACACAGACCTCTAATACAAGCACACTACTTCTGTAATTGAAAACACTTAGAAAATCTACTGAATCTACTTACTTTTTATTTTAACAGTGACACAAATGAAATGTAGCGAAACGATGATCCTGCTTTCTACCTTGCGATACGCTTTTGCCCTGCTCCCAAGAAGAACTGACAGGGGGGCTGGTGCCATCTGGATTGTGTAACACAGTTAATGATGTCAAAATCTACTTCCTCCCAGAACAGTCTCCATGCCACCTTCCTTTGAACCACCAGCCATCTGATTTTTCCAGATTTTCAACATATTTCCATAATGGAGCCTCCAGCTCGTCTATCTCCCCTAGACGTCTAATAACATGTGCCTCTATCGCCAGTCAAGAATTAGGATGCAATCTATTTTACTTATGCAAACACGTATTTAGTGTTTTTTTATTTATTTATTTATTTTTACCTTAAATAACTTTTATGTGTGAAGGGGTGGAGACAATTTCACCCTACAGGCAGAGGTGAAAGTAACTTCAATTTCTTACCAGTACTGTATTATTGTTCAGTTCCCCCCTCCACCTGCCCCCCTCCGTCCCACCCCCAATCCTGATTTAAATATAGATCAGCTATTTGTATTGTCTTTTTAACGTGTTAAACACATAATCAGAATGATCAAACAAATTATCCATAAGATTGTTTTTATTTTTTAATGGCGCTAACACAACCCAAAGAATTACTCTGCTATTATCTTGCTGAGCACACCGATGCAGTTTTGCGATTACTTAAAACAAACTAAAAAATTACAATCGCAAAACAGGGACGAGTTAACAATTTAACTGTTTCTGACCGGGACAAAAATGAATTTGTTTTTGCTCTACTGTTTGCTCACAATATTAACCAAACTACGGGAAGAAAGGTTTACTTCCGAGTGGTGTTACCTTGTATAGTTCGTTTTGATCTCGTGGTTGTTTTTCTGTTTATATGTTTCCTTTTTAAAAGCAATTAGAAGGAATAGCGCATCACAGTCGATCATTCTACCAAAGTAATAAAGTGGAATAGTTGTATGCCTTTGTCTTATGTAGGCATGCACTTCAATTCAGACCACTAAGATTTCAGTTTACAAAAGCTGCAAAAGTGTAGTTTATCAGGAATGCTTCTTCCTGCCCCGAATAGCTAAATGTCACCAATCTACCCTGTGACGGTTACCATGGCGATCACACGCTCCGGCATTCTAAGTCACGTGAACATGACCTGAGGCACTGCGAGTTCTTTTGCTTAAATACAAAGAAAAAAATATATATAGCCTAAACAATCGTTTTGATCAGTCGAACTATAAAATGACCTTGACAAAATGTTTGCCAGTACCCTGTCCCGTGCTGTACCGGCTCACCTCTTGCCTACATGAAATGACCAAGCAAGCGTAACTCTAACGGAAAGCATGGCTAAAAACAGATTTATTTCACAATGTGTAGTACCATATGCCATGTTTTAAAATGAAAATATACGTTTACTATAGGTTTTTTGAAATCTGATAACGATATAACCAATGTGAATACATAGCTTGTAAGTGTATGGAGTTGTTTTGTGTCTACAATAACTTTAACGTCGTTGCTTTCGATAAAAAATATTGTTGGTTCAAGAAAAATCAGGTCTGTACATTTCAGTGTGGCGGTAAAAAAAACCAAGCACGGTTTAGATCATTAAAATAGACGCCAGTGACTTCAGTACAATACAGTAGTTTACATTAGCATTAGGAAAACAGATTGTACTTGTCTGGTTTGAATAAACAGCTATGCCAGCTGGACAGCACTTAGTCACATTACCTGTGATTACTGAACAACTTAATTCAGCTCAGGACAGATTTCAGACTCAACCATTCACAGGGAAGTGTATACAAGGATTTTTGAAGAAATCTCTTATCTCTGACAAAAATCGGTAATGAGGAGCCTGCTGTGAAGTGATGGGCGTATATGCGGAGATCACCAGTGACGTCTAGTACATCCCTCAATGTGCAGCTCCTAAAGTCAAAGGAATTGGGGCTTTCCGTTACTGGCATGGGATAAGCCCTCGTCCCAATGAAGAGTGAACTCTGAACTCAGTTTACCGCAGCAATTTAGCAGTTTTCCCTTAATTTTCTCATGGTAACACTATTCATTTAATATGAGCCATGCTTTTTAGTACTCTTTACCAAACCTCTGGGCTTTACTATGCTTTTACTACAGGAAGCTTTTCTAAGGCATTAGCCGGCCATAATACCTTTCATTGCAGTTGTTTTCAATCTTAGTGCTCAAGAAACTCAACCACCCAGGATTGGTTTTAAGCGTGCATTGTTTTTACCGTGCACATAATTCAACAGTTTCAGACATGTGATATTTTGAACAGTATGTAGCTACAGTGACTGCTCTCGACTCAGTCTAACCTTCAGTTGCAGACATAGAACTGGTTAAAACAAAAACCTGGACCTTAGCATCAATGATCTCTTTTCAAATTCTATTGTGACCACAAGAGGGCGCTGGAAGAACATAGCAAATGGGAAAAGGTGTTGATAGAGAGGGGAGAGTTTAAACTTTTTCTTTCTTCGTTGTGTTTAAATTTGACACTGTGTATTTTTTTTATTGAGTATTAGTCCAGTCTGAATCAGCTTTTAGAAGTTGAACACCGTCTGACACAATGTCCTTCCAAACTCAGATATCCCTTAGGCATTTAACCCAATCCATGCACGACATACAGACACTCCATATAGCCCTTGAATACGATACACACACAGACTATCCTTAGAACACTTCATCACAATCGTACGAGGAGGCACATACGTATGACATACAGGCAGACAACCTACCTTCATACACACTGAGATTATAATACACTCAATAACTCAAGAAGGTCCTTGGCAAGTTTCAACACAATTGTAAAATAGATATATGTAAAACACTGAAGTGCCTTCACAATGTTTGATACTTTGCTGTGCTTTTACCATGGCATTATTTAAAATGAGGTGCCTCTTCAATAGACAGATTTATGACAATTATTCAATACAAATGCAAACAAGAAAGTCCATGTACAGTTGGGCTACATCAGTGTCAGTGGACCTTTTGTTATGTTTGTTTGTCCAAACTAAACCTTTACCACAGGATTTGGAATTCTAATAAAAGTGAATGGAAGAGACTCCATTTGTCATGTAATACACTTTAGAATGGGAAACAAGTACTGTTACTTTGGATATTGATGTGCACCAATATTCAAAACAGCAAAAACTTTACTTTTTGGAGAGAAGTGCACTGTACTTGTGAATGGCAGTATGTAGCAACATTTTAGCAGTGTTGTATTCATTCTGCAGCTAGAAACAGCAGCTAGGGTGTTGTTTGGAGGTAAAGGACTTTATTTTCACAAATAATATACATACTGCTCCTTCAAGGACCACTATTATTTGATGACAGACCCCAAGGGTTCCCTGGCCCACAGTTTGGGAACCTCTGGCCTATATTAATATATATATATATATATATATATATATATATATATATATATATATATATATATATATATATACAGTACTGTGCAAAAGTTTTAGGCAGGTGTGAAAAAATGCTGTAAAGTAAGAATGCTTTCAAAAATAGACATGTTAATAGATTATATTTATCAATTAACTAAATGCAAAGTGAGTGAACAGAAGAAAAATCTAAATCAAATCCATATTTGGTGTGACCACCCTTTGCCTTCAAAACAGCATCAAGCAACAATTCTTCTAGGTACACTTGCACACAGTTTTTGAAGGAACCTCGGCAGGTAGGTTGGCCCAAACATCTTGGAGAACTAACCACAGTTCTTCTGTGGATTTAGGCAGCCTCATTTGCTTCTCTCTCTTCATGTAATCCCAGACAGACTCGATGATGTTGAGATCAGGGCTCTGTGGGGCCATACCATCACTTCCAGGACTCCTTGTTCTTCTTTACGTTGAAGATAGTTCTTAATGACTTTCGCTGTATGTTTGGGGTCGTTGTCATGCTGCAGAATAAATTTGGGGCCAATCAGATGCCTCCCTGATGGTATTGCATGATGGATAAGTATCTGCCTGTACTTCTCAACATTGAGAGACCATTAATTCTGACCAAATCCCCAACTCCATTTGCAGAAATGCAGCCCCAAACTTGCAAGGAACCTCCACCATGCTTCACTGTTGCCTGCAGACACTCATTCGTGTACGCTGTCCAGCCCTTCGCTGAACAAACTGCCTTCTGCTACAGCCAAATATTTCAAATTTTGACTCATCAGTCCATAGCTCCTGCTGCCATTTTTCTGCACCCCAGTTCCTGTGTTTTCATGCATAGTTGAGTCGCTGGCCTTGTTTCCACGCCGGAGGTATGGCTTTTTGGCGGAAGTCTTCAATGAAGGCCACTTCTGACCAGACTTCTCCGGACAGTAGATGGGTGTACCAGGGTCCCACTGTTTTCTGCCAGTTCTGAGCTGATGGCACTGCTGGACATCTTCCGATTGCGAAGGAAGTAAGCATGATGTGTCTTTCATCTGCTGCAGTAAGTTTCCTGGCCGACCACTGCGTCTCACGGTCCTCAACGTTGCCCGTTTCTTTGTGCTTCTTCAAAAGAGCTTGGACAGCACATCTGGAAACCCCTGTCTGCCTTGAAATTTCTGCCTGGGAGAGACCTTGCTGATGCAGTATAACTACCTTGTGTCTTGTTGCTGTGCTCAGTCTTGCTATGGTGTATGACTTTTGACAGTAAACTGTCTTCAGCAACCTCACCTTGTTAGCTGAGTTTGGCTGCTCCTCACCCAGTTTTATTCCTCCTACACAGCTGTTTCTGTTTCAGTTAATGATTGTGTTTCAACCTACATATTGAATTGATGATCATTAGCACCTGTTTGGTATAATTGTTTAATCATACACCTGACTATATGCCTACAAAATCCCTGACTTTGTACAAGTGTACCTAGAAGAATTGATGCTGTTTTGAAGGCAAAGGGTGGTCACACCAAATATGGATTTGATTTAGATTTTTCTTCTGTTCACTCACTTTGCATTTAGTTAATTGATAAAAATAATCTATTAACATGTCTATTTTGAAAGCATTCTTACTTTACAGCATTTTTTCACACCTGCCTAAAACTTTTATGCAGTACTGTATATATATATATATATATATATATATATATATATATATATATATATATATATATATATATATATATATATATATATATATATGCACTGAGTGTACAAAACATTAGAAACACCTGCTCTTTCCATGAAATAGACTGACGAGGTGAATCCAGGTGAAAGCTATGATCCCTTATTGATGTAACCTGTTAAATCCACTTCAATCAGTGTAGATGAAGGGGAGACAGGTTAAAGAAGGATTTTTAAGCCTTGACACAATTGAGACATGGATTGTGTGTGTGTGCAAATGGGCAAGACAAAAGATTCACAGTAAGTGCTTTTGAACGGTGTATGGTAGTAGGTGCCAGGCGCGCCGGTTTGAGTGTGTCAAGAACTGCAACGCTGCTGGGTTTTTCACGCTCAACAGTTTCCCATGTGTATCAAGGATGGTCCACCACCCAAAAGACATCCAGCCAATGGCAGGCCAGTGGTCGAAAACGGCTCATTGATGAAAGAGGCCAAAGGAGGCTGACACGAATTGTGCAGAGTAACAGACGGGCTACAGTTAGTCAACTGACAGTCCAGTACAACATTGGTGCCGAAAGACCCATAAAAGAATGCACAACTCGTCGTACCTTGACATGAATGGGGTATGGCAGCCGACGACCTAACAGAGTTCCACTTCTTTCAGCAAAACACAAGAAACTGCAGTTGCTGTGGGCTAAGGAACGAAAACACTGGATACTGGAGGATTGGAAAAACATTGCCTGGTCTGATGAATCCCGGTTCCTGCTGTTTCACGCTGATGGGAGGACTAGGGTATGGAGAAAACCACATGAGTACATGCATCCATCATGCCGCAAGTCAACATTGCAGGCTGGTGGTGGAGGTGTGATGGTGTGGGGTGTGTTTTCATGGCACACATTGGGCCCCTTGATGAAAGTGGAGCAACGTTTGAAATGCCACAGGATATCTGAACATCATTGCCAATCAGGTGCATCCCTTCATGGCAGCAGTGTATCCATCTGCTAATGGATTTTTTCAGCAGTATAATGCCCCATGCCACACTAGGATTGTCCAGGAATGGTTCCACGAACATGACAGTGAATTCAGCTTACTGCAGTGGCCTGCCCAGTCACCAGATCTCAATCCAATTGAGCATCCCTGTGGAACGCTTTCGACACTTTGTAGAGTCGATACCCCGACAAATTGAGGCTGTTCTGAGGGCAAAAGGGGGTGCAACTCAATATTAGGAAGGTGTTCCTTATGTTTTGTACACTCAATGTATATAAAGACCCATTCAAATTTGTAAAGAAGTTATTCACCAGTGAGAAGAATGGCACACTAAAAGCATCTAAGTTTGAGCTGGAGAGATATTTGGAGGAAACACATACAGATTCAAAAAGGCAGGAGCCTATGTCAGTTCCCTCAGACATCCCACCTATCAATCCACCAGAATACCAAATGGAGGACTGTGCACCTAAGTGGAAAGAAGTAGAGCAAGCTGTGAAAAAAGCAAGGGCTTCATCATCACCAGGGCCTAATGGAGTTTCGTACAGAGTGTACAAGAGTGCTTCAGGAGTTCTATGAATCCTGTGGAAATTGATGAAAGTGGCATGGGAAAAACAGGTTGTACCAAGAGCATGGCGCCGAGCAGGTGGAGTCTTTATACCTAAAGAAAAAGATTCTACAAGCATCACTCAGTTTCACCCTATTTCCCTATTAAATGTAGAAGGCAAGATTTTCTTCAGCATTATTGCTCAGAGATTGTCAACTTACCTATTAAAGAACTGCTTCATTGACACTTCAATACAAAAAGCGGGCATTCCAGGTTTCCCAGGATGCTTAGAACACATCAATGTGATCTGGAAACAATTTCAATCAGCTAAAAAGGAGAGGAAGGAGCTCCATGTGACATTCCTGGATTTGGCTAATGCATATGGTTCAGTGCCACATGAACTTCTTTGGGCAGCATTTGATTTTTTCAGTGTACCGATGACAATAACAAATTTAGTGAAAGCCTACTTTGGAGATTTGCAATTTAGTTTTTCAACTTCAGAATTCAGCACTACATGGCAATGCCTAGAAGTTGGAATAATGGCAGGATGCACCATTTCTCCACTGGCTTTTACCATGGCAATGGAAGTAATCATTAGGGCATCAAAATGGGTAGTGGGAGGAGAGCGCTTGGCTTCTGGAATGCGACTACCACCAATTCGAGCATACATGGATGACATGATAACCATGACTACAACAGTAGCCTGCACTAATCGGTTATTGGGCAAATTAACCAATAACATTGAATGGGCACGAATGCAATTCAAGCCCACTAAATCAAGGAGCATCTCTATAATTAAAGGTAAAGTAGTAGATAAAAAGTTCTTCATTAACGGTGAGGCAATACCAACAGTGTCTGAGAAGCCAGTGAAGAGCCTTGGGAGATGGTACGATGGGGATCTAAAGGACACAGTTCGTGTGGGAGAAGTTAGACAACAAGCAGTGGAAGGGTTGAAGAGCATAGACAGCAGCGCTTTACCAGGCAAACTAAAACTGGGTGTGGGACTTTATGGTAAAGGAATACTGCAGCTACCAGCATCCGCTCTAACCGAGGAGTTTAAGTGCGCCAAGGTCAGACTGGAAATGACATTAGTAGAGTCACGTGACAAATGCGTAAGGGAGGCAGCACCTGTGCTGAAAACTGGAAGGAAGTGGGTGGCAAAGAAAGCTGTGGAGGATGCAAAGGCTGCCCTTCGAATTGGTGATATCATGGGGCAAGTTCAGCATGGAAGAGGGGGTCTTGGTCTCATTTCAGTTCCTCCTACATGGCACAAGGCAGCCCCAGCTCAACGGAGGAAGATGGTAGTCAACGAGGTGCAAAAGCAGGAGGAGAGGATGAGGTGTATAAAGGCCATTTCCCAGGCCAAGCAGGGAGAATGGATGAGATGGGAGAGTGTGGAACAACGCAAGATTGGCTGGCAAGACCTATGGTCAATGGAACAGAGCAGGATCAGTTTCCTCATCAGGTCAACATATGATGTTCTCCCATCACCACAGAACCTACACCTCTGGGTAGGACAGGATCCCTCATGTCCTTTGTGTTCATCACCTGCAACATTAAGGCACATTTTGACAGGATGTAAGGTGGCTCTTAGCCAAGGACGGTTTACTTGGCGCCATGACCAGGTGCTGCGATGTTTGGCCTTAGCATTGGAAGACAAGCGTAACATGACCAATAAGTTGCCACCTGTTCCATCAAAACATTACACACAAAAGACAACATTCCTCCGTCCAGGAGAGCAACCACCAAGAAAAGGTGTTAAAACCAATCCTCGCCCAGGGCAACTGGAAGCTGCTAGAGACTGGAAAATGCTGGCAGATGTTGGTCAACGGCTTATTTTCCCACCTGAGATTGCCACCACTAACCTTCGACCAGATATTGTCTTTGTGGTCTGGATCAGCACGCCTTGTTCACCTGGTAGAGTTAACAGTGCCATGGGAGGATGCTGTCGATGAGGCGTATGAGAGGAAGAAACTGCGGTATGCTCAACTAACCACTGAAGCGGAACAGCGAGGATGCAGAGTCCGGGTTTACCCAGTGGAGGTGGGTTGTCAAGGCTTTGTGGCACACTCTACATCCCGGTTTCTCAGAGACGTCGGATTCAGTGGCCAAGAGTTGCGTCACACAGTGAAGAACTTATCTGAAGCAGCAGAGAGAAGCAGCTACTGGCTGTGGTTGAGACGGAAAGATTCTGGCTGGGGATCTCAAGCACAATAGAAAGAAAGAAACGCTGATGTACAGGTAAGTAAGCTGGGCTGAGTTGAGTGGGGGACGGAGGGGGGTGATTCTGGGATGCCAGAATCACCGTCGAGCCCTCTTGAGGTGTTGTGGTCTAGTCGACGAAACACCGAGGATGGAAGGTGCCCACTTGAAGGCCCCAGAGATGTACCCTACTTAGCTCAATCCAGGCGGTTGTCATGCTGATGCGCTGGGGAGACCGCACTGTGGTTGATCCCCGGAGCCAGCATCGCAGCCGTTGTGTGTGCTGATGCGCTAGGGAGGCAAAATAAGCTGATCCCTGGAGCCAGCATTACACTTCAGCCATCAACACCTGACAGAAGGATATCTACATCATCATATGGAAGGAAGCGCAAATGGATGGAGACACCTATGGATCACATTAGTTTACTGTAAAGCTACGTCTTAGTTGGTGCTTATCTTGGTGAGAGCCGAGTTCAAATCAGCATGAAGTTTTAACATCTACTCTCGTGTAATGGAAATCATATATATATATATATATATATATATATATATATATATATATATATATATATATATATATATAGTGTCTGCCATGAAAATGAGACATCACTTAAGTTAACTTGAGCTGAAATAATAGTGAGGTGAAAAGATGTAAAAGTGATGCAGTTGTGTGTGTTCTTAATACACTGTGTAAATAAAATTGTAATTCCCCAGTACGACCATAAGAGGGCAGTTGTGTGTGTTCTTAATACACTGTGTAAATAAAATTGTAATTCCCCAGTACGACCACAAGAGGGCAGTTGTGTGTGTTCTTAATACACCGTGTAAATACAATTGTAATTCCCTAGTATTACCACAAGAGGGCTGTGGTGTGTGTTCTTAATACACCGTGTAAATACAATTGTAATTCCCTAGTACGACCACAAGAGGGCTGTGGTGTGCGTTGTTAAAACATGGGGAAAAAAATTGTAATTCCCCAGTCGACCACAAGAGGACAGTTGTGCGTGTTCTTTATACACAGTGTAAACACAATTGTAATTCCCCAGTACGACCACAAGAAGTGAACATGGAAGTTACTTATTTAACTGAAAACCCTGTTCTGTTTTAATAAACACCCAAATGATGTCTGACTAATGCAAATGGCTACATACATTTAAAAACACCTGAAAGTGACCTATTCTAAAAAATAACTTAAAAACACATTGTTTGGTTTATAAGTGTTACTAGCCGTCCCAACCTGTAGATATTACCTGCCTGGCTCGGTACCCCTAACTGTTGATTATTACAATAAACCTAAAGAGGGAGCCTAAGAACAAATGTTCCCATAGTTCCCAGTGAGGACACCATTTCACCAAACCAATCCTAATGTAGTAGTAGGGTACTGATGTGCAGTTCCTTAACATATTTCAAAAAAGACTTGCCATGTTATATTTTTGTCTCTGCAGTTATTTTATATAAAAATACAGATCGTTAGTACAACATTTTCCTCTGTATCTACAGGTGGCGGTTCTTCAGACAAAGCACAAAGCAGTGTCTGTACGGTCCAGTTTGCATTGTCTCTGCTTTTAAGCTGGTTCACTACATATCATCATTATCATTTAAAAAATACAGGCTGAATGTGGTTTGCATTTCAAATTTAGTACAAAATCGGTAAGGGAAGCCCACCATGGGATCTTAAAGATCCAACTCTTCTACCCAAATCTTCTAGGCGCTAGTGGTTCTCAAACTGGGGGTGGGGACCCCCTGGGGGGTTGCAGAAAGGTTTTGGGGGCTAACGAAACAATGGCTACAGAGTACTGGTCTTTGTAGAAAAAGCACATTTTGAAACACCTGTCAGATCAAAAATACCAGAGGGTGACGTTCTACTTTATTATTCATGTATTTCCTTTTTATTCAATGCAAATCTAGATTTAAATATTTCAAGTTTGAGAAACACTGCTCTAAGGCATGCTTACAATGTTATTACTGTGTAATTACAGTGTCAAGACACACACATTGAGGCACCACAGTAAGGTTTGCTGAGTTATTTTCACAGCTATACCCATATAGCATGCAAATATCCTAACAGTAATTCCTTTGAAAAGAAACATACTGCAAAAGACTGAAAAGGAGAGGCTGAGATCATAGCATTCAGTTTGAATGTGGGTGCTTTTTAAATTCTTTATTCAAAACTTTCTCCAGCTGGGGTGGTTTTTGTGGATGTTTTCTTGGGAGGTTTTGGGTGACCCAGCAGCAGGGACTGTGTGTAATTTGACACTAACCACATTGGAAAGGTTTAGTATTCAGTAGAAACTGGAAAAAAAACAGGGAGGAGGCTGATGTCTGATTGGTCCCTAAAGAGGGTAGCCATGCTCTAGTTATAATCATGGTGAAGGTCCTGGTGTCCACCCCCAACACTAGGGTCTGTGCACAATTCTCAAGTTCAGTTTCAAGTGTACAAACACAATAAAAAAATAAAAAATAAACAAGCATAAACACCCTTATAACACTACATTTTGCAGTTTTCTCATGTGTATACTGTACTATACAATTCCTAGAGTATATTGTATACCATGTTTTGTAGTATGTTTTACCACACCTATCTGGGCTAAAATGTATGTCAATCTAAGGAAATAGCAAACTTTAATGGTTTTAGAATTATTACTGTGTAACTTAAAACTTCAGTAACTACTTATTACCTCCAGGCAGACATGTTAAAGGATCACTGAGGATCATTGTGTAGAAAAATGCATGACTAAGCACTGGGAAAGCATTTTATAGGCATGTAAAAAAACTGCACACAATTGCTGTTCTAGTGGGCAGCTTTTATCAGGGGGTGCTCAAGACTGTGTCTCAGTTAATATTAGCGCATCTCGTGCTTGTGTGCAAACCAGCAAAGCCCTTAGAAAGGTTTACCACACTCATTTTGTACAGTGATTTTGCAGTTGTTTGTCCCATGCATTTCTGATGGTTATGCTGAGTGTGGTTTGCCATGGTTTTAATATGATTTTCCATACCTCCCCTGATCTTTATAATGCTTACCTATGCTTTACCATGCTGTCAATGTGCTTTATTACACTTTGCCATGCTTTAACTCTTATAAGGGCAACCTTCTCACTGATGTGATGAAATCTGTTGGGTCTTATCCCTGTGTGACTCACCTGGTAAAAGCAGGGTCATGTGGTGTGCAGGGGGAGTCACACAGCCAGGAGGGAGCTGTCTCAAGCTGCTGATCTTTGAGGTTGGCTCTGGGGTGCTCCTGCAGGTTTGTGGAAGTAATTATCAAACCATATATACACCTTATATGTTTGAATAACTTTAAAAAAAAATGTTGAAATGCATGCATTAACAAATAAAATATGTGGATAGTTTTACAGTACTCTTTTGATGTTTGTGTTAAATGTTTCGATCATTTTGTAAGGTGTGCTTTAGCAATTGTAAATGCTTTTATTTCTTTATTTCTTTATTTTTACATACACCTTTGTTCCATACCCAATTTGAAACTCTCAATTCAAATTGAAAAGCGGCTCTCATTTCACTTATAATGTTAGCACACCTTCACTTGTATTCTCACAAGAAGGAAAACAAACTGCACAGCCTCTAACCTATGGCTCCCTACTACAGCGTTATAAAGGGGGCGCAGAGTACTTCAAATTTTATGTTTAAAGCTTTTCATTTTCATTTAATACTAGGATTATAGTATTTTTGGTTGCATAAAATGTCATTCTATTACACAGAATCACTCCCTTACATCTATAAGCAATCTTTCATTGAGATTGTGCCAATTCTTTCACTTCTCACTGTCATGCAAAACCCCAAGCTATTATTATTTATTTCTTAGCAGACATCCTTATACAGGGCGACTTACAATTGTTACAAGATATCACATTATTTTTACATACAATTACCCATTTATACAGTTGGGTTTTTACTGGAGCAATCTAGGTAAAGTACCTTGCTCAAGGGTACAGCAGCAGTGTCCCCCACCTGGGATTGAACCCATGACCCTCCAGTCAAGAGTCCAGAGCCCTAACCACTACTCCCCACTGCTATAAAATAATATCTTTAACTATTGTAATTCCCATGTTTTAAATATTCCTAACTAGCATTAACTAAGGTAACATTACAGTAGGTAGTCCAGGAATTCTGATAATGGGGTCTGTGAAAGCACTTAATATTCACTTAAAAGAATACACAAAGAATGAAAAGATAATCAAACACCCCAACCCGAACACTCCCGTTTTCTTTGCTCAATCACAATACTAAGCTGCTTCATAAAGGAGCTAATTACCTGAAACAATGTAACTGATCTTGCCAATTAATTTTTGCTTTTATCCGCAGTTATCTATGGTATTTGAATAACACATTATAATCAAATACAAGAAAATATTTCCTCCTATATGAATATAGATAAAAAAGAAAAGTCAGATTGGTTGAAGATTAGCTAATATAATTTGTGTTTTAACTTGAATCTCTCAGACCTTTTCTTTGTACCATGTTTAAAGATGTATGGCTGGTTTCACAGACTCTGATTAGCAATAATTTAGCCTTACCTAAAGTAACATTAGGTTCAGTAGTCCAGGTATAATGCTAATCAGGGTTTCTGAAACTCACAAGCTTGTTCGGTTTCACATTAAAATCTTTGGTGTCATGTAACATAGCATAAGTTAAAAAGGGGGCTGCATTTTTCCCAAATTACATTTGTAATGTGGCCAAGGTAAAAACTCGAGCTAGGCACGAGTACCCAAAAGCCTGGGTACCAGTTGAGTGGCTCACATGGCCTTGTGGAGTGCAGGCTCACGTCCTGGGTGTGCGAAGTTGCTGGTCTTCGCAGCGAGAGTTGCACTGGCTCTGGTGTTCCTGCAGGTCAGAGAGGCCACTCTCGAGCTCCATGGTGTATCGGAGAATGAATCCCATTGACCTTCAGCTAAGCTGTGTAGGAACCACTGCTGTGAGGGAACATAATTATACATTCTATACTGGGAGAGAATCAGGGGTAAAATAATTGGGCTCTCATTTTTTTTTTGTAAGTACCATTTGAATATGTGTACATTCCATTCCATGTGTAAACTGCTAATTTGCTGGTGTTGATTATTGCAGAATATAAACTGGTACAATAGAATTGCCTATTCATTTACATACTATTGCCTCAAGGTACAATTTAGAGAATGTAAGTTTGAAGGTAGTCAGAAAAATTCTGGTCAGCCAAATGTAAATAGTAAATTGACAAGAAGATCTAGAAACATTCCTTACTGATACAGGTTACCTCAACCCCCCTCCCCCTCAGCTCCCCTCTCAGACCCCTCCCCTACATTATTTGCTTTTAGGAAAAATATAAAACAAATACAAACATAAACATTAAATACAAAGCCTAAATGGCAATAACAATTGTGCATCTGTAAACAAAAGAAAAAAGTAAAAAAAAGTTTGACATTTGTGAACGGTCCCTTAGTCTGCTATGTGAGGAAATGTGGTCTGCATTACCAGGGCTGGCTCCTGCACTCTGCAAAACAAAGAGAGGAATTCTCAGCAGACTCTCTGAGATGCACACAGGGAAGGACTGGTAAGAGCAGACTCTCTGAGATGCACACAGGGGGGGACTGGTAAGTGGAAAATGGAGCTCTGATGGTTTTGTTTGGGAACAGTCTTCTGCAGAAACTGTCTATTACACATAGGAGATGGTCGAGATGGGCTGGTTAGCAAAGTGCTACATGTGAGACAGGGCCTATTCGCAATGCTATAAGGAATGTTATTTCAATGTCTGTTTTTGTGAATAAAATACTTTTTTAAAGTCTAGACCAGTTTCAGAAAGATCAAACTTGAGGTTCCCAGAGTGGCTCACCTGGTAATGGCCTGTCCAGGCTGTGCAAAGTTGCTCATCTTCGTTGAGGATTCTATAGTGAGCGTTGGTGCTCCTGCGGATTAGGGGTGAGTCAGCTCAGAGTGCTGCAGCTGATCTTGCTGGGCTTGGTGAGCTCAAGCAGATACCTGCAGGCTGACCTTTGACCTCGTCAACATATGCTATCGAGCTCCCGGGTGTAAAGAGGCGATTGACTTGAGGACCAGAGGATCGCCGCTGGCATTCAGCTCTTCTGAGCTCTAAGCTGTTTTGGGGAGTTGCTGTGGTGAGGGAAGATAATTGGAAATTATCAATTGGGTAGATAACCAAAATGATAGGGCGCTTTAATGTTAAATAAATATCATTGTCATGTAGTTACACTGTAGTTACAGATACAATAAATCATGTCTCAAATATTGGAATTTAGTGTAAGGTATAGATATTTTTATTTGATTATACTGTAGCATTTTTTGTTCCTCCCATACAATTTAAGTTTATTTGTAAACTACATTATGGTCTATGAGTATATGTTGCCTACACCTTATGCTGTACTGCTACGTTTTCTGTAGGGGGTGCTGTTTCTCGAATGAGATGTGCTGACAATGTTACGCCGTTAATCAACACAATTACACACTGTAAATTACGTTTGCGATATAATCACGGCTGATAAACGGATACATTGTTACCGCGTTTGTAGTTGACTCAACTGCCAAAATTCTCTATAAATAAAATATAGTAAGTGCCGTTGTAGGGCCAGAAAGCTGTACATCGTCAGAATGTGGTACGCGTACCAGAACTTGACCCGTGCACTGCGAGAAAATGGTACGCTGTCAATCACTACGAACAAGACATGCTGTAGTTCACCCACAAAATCCTATATGTTTACAATGTTAGATAACCCAATGTGTTGCTCCACATACATTTGCTGAATTGTGGGAAAATAAATAAATAAATAAATAAATAAAGTTAACTTTAAAGGACTTCTGAACCGTGTTCCATTTTTGCAGAAATGTAAAGTTTAAGGTCTACAACATCATGTCAAAAAAATGTTTTAAAAAAGTAACCAAAAGGCTGAAAAATAGTGCAAACTTGTCGATATTTTGCCGCACTTCAAATACACATATTTATCAGAAACACTCGGCTACCACCGACGTGTGACGTAAAAGATGTCCTACACATACGCTACCTGCCGCAATTACCATTGAGTGTGAGGAGTCTACGCAGTGTTTAGTACATTTTGAGAATTCAGTGGCAAGGTGGTGTATTGTGTGGCTTATGGGTGCTCCAATAGAAGCAAAAGGGATTCATGGATTAGCTTTTTTTCATTTCCCGGAGGATCCTTTGCGAAGAAAGGCTTGGACCCATAACATTAAATGGGCGAACTGCACGCCAAGTAAATACAGCAGAGTTATGTTAAGACCGCTTTGAACATGACTGCTGTGAAAGGCATGCTGACGATCTGGTTAGAATTGGCTACCACGGAGGACACAATAAGTTAAAACCAGATGCCATACCAACAATATTCTGTGCTTTTGGTAAATCAAAATAAAAAAATGAAGACGAAAACCCAAAAGTGTCCGTCGGGTCACCCATGACAGCTGATTGGCAGACCAAAAGACCGCGAAAGGCTTAAGAAAAAAAGACGACACCATTATTATTATTATTATTATTATTATTATTATTATTATTATTATTATTATTATTATTATTATTATGAAGCATTAAGGGACGCCAGGGTGTGGGTTAGCATGAGATAACCGCACACACAGGGCGTTGTAAATAAGGCGTGACCCTCAGTGTGTGGTTATCTCAGGTTAACCCACCCCCTGGAGTGCCTGAATGCTATTATAAATCAAATTTAAAATTACTGTATTTATTTACTTTTTAAATTAACACAGCAAATTAAAAATATATATATATGTTAAATAACAGTACATATCACTACGCACAAAAAGTAGTTCCAGTGCAATGTAAACAAAATGTGTTTAAACATGTTTATTTTTATATATTAACATACATTTAATTGTAAATATAGCATGTATTTATTAAAATGTTAAGTACATTTCTGTAATACAGTGAAAAATGCATAATACATGAAATAGTAGCAGCAACACAGCAGCTAATAGCAGATATCAGGCTTAAAGAGCATGGAAAGCAAGAGAGAACAGGTGAGTCTTGAGAGTTGATTTAAAGCGAGCGACGGTGGGAGCATCTCGCACTGAAGCTCGGAGAGAGTTCCAGAGAGACGAAGCTAAACGAATGTGGTGCACTTTTGCTTGGGGATAGATAACAAGCAGGCCAGAGTCGGAGGACCTCAGCTTGCGGGCAGGGACATAGAGGGTCAGCAGGTTGAGGAGGTACTCGGGACCTGTGTGATGAAGGGCATTGTAGGTGAGCAGGAGAGTTATGAAAGTAAACCTGAACTTTACAGGTAACCAGTGCAGCTAACCAATCAGAAAACAGGATTCTTCCAAGTAGGTTTATTATTATTATTATTATTATTATTATTATTATTATTATTATTATTATTATTATTATTATTATTATTGTTATTACTATTACTACTACGACTATTATTATTATTATTATTATTATTATTATTATTATTAGTTGTAGTAGTCGTAGTATTCATTTGGCTGACGCCTATCCACTGAGACGTACAGATTGTTTCAAGCATTAAAATGAAATGTATTATAAAAAACATTACAGTGACCAATTTTTTAACTCGTACCACGGGGAGCTGATGACCGTCTCCCTGTGTGTGCTAGCTCATTGAAAACTTCCCAGCTAATGTCATGAAGAAGCATAAAAGTATGTCATACGAAAGAAGAACTCGTATCACAAATTAACTATACCTGTAACTTTCCATTTGGTTAAATTACTGTAGTAAGATGGTGACAGGTCGCTGAAAGTCTTCCTCTGCGTGAAAATGACTCTACAAACTAATTCATGTTATCTCTTTACCTCGGTCCAGCGCGGGAATACATTCATTGTCTGTCCGTTTTATTAATTTAACACAATTTAATTTTGCCAATACTTTGTGGACATTTTTACTTATAAACAGAGGGTCCTCATAACCGCAAACGTAAGAACGTGAAATAGTTAATGTACTGCGACTGGTAGCACTTTTTCAAAGATGTTGCCATGTAGGAAAACGAGAGCGCTTGTCAAGGGCTGAAGAGCAATATAACCCAAGGTGAACTGCTTTTCACAAACACACTGTCACGTGGTTTCCCTAACAACCACAGGAAGGACTTTCTAACCAAGGTATTTATTAGCATTTTCAGAATTATCAAGCAGTCCTTTTCTTTGCTTGTGTTATTTTAATTAATTGCTTGTTTTTATATACGTTCATTATGGGGTATAGCCTTTTTAAACTGTTTATTTCTGTTATTGTAAAGTGACTCTCTTATAAAAGTTTACCACAGCATTTTTACATAGCTTTTTTGCAGTTTTTCCCATGGTTATACAATGCATTTACCACATGGTTTGCCATGTTTTTTAATATGCTTTACCATACCTCTCAGCTTTACAATGCTTACCTGGGCTTTACCATTCTTTATTACACTTTGGTATGCTTTTACTGTAGGAACCGTTTATAAGGGACATATTAACATGTAGTGTAACGTATTTTGAAAGATGAACTGCAACAACACAGTAAAACAAAGAAATGTGGCACTAAATTTCATCTCTAAACCTTTTTGCTTTCATCCCCTTTACCAATTAAAATACAAAAAAACATGCAGGAGCTGAATGTACATTTTAAATGGGATATTTTAAGAACATAGTTGCAAACACATACATATACATTCAAATAAGAAAAAAAAATACTATTATTGTTTGTGGAAATGAATGTAAAAATGCTGAACATGGGGTCACAGATCATCAACACTGAGGCTGGAAGGAAGCCTTGGGATGCCAGTTAAACATACAAGATCCTTGCATGGGTGTGCTGCCCCGATGATTAAACCGATAGGAGTGTGCTTGAGTTTATTAACTCCTGAGGAGGAACCCCCCAGCGAAGGGTATACAGTGGAGGGGGTTGTTCGTACCTATACCACACTCCACAGATTGTCACAAAGCTTGATGTTAACAGTGTTAATCATCAGTTACTTAGAATATCACGGTGTGGGGATACATAGGGCGTCTGTCCTTCTGCATGTCACACTTACATGTTTGCAGATATCTGGAGAACTAATCCAGTTGTCATGAAACTTGGGGTTAACATTATTTCGTTTTTTGGTATCAGATTCTGGAGGTACGTCTGTGTGTCACACATACATTGTTTGTATATATCTGGATAATCAGTTATCAAATTGTCATGAATCTTGGCAACTTCTATACTTACTGGTGAAACATGTCATGGTCATCTACCTTTTCACCATACTGAGAGCTCTGAATGTGAATGTATGTTACTGACTTACTTGCTTCCTATCCTGTTCAGTGCTGTCCAGTGGATAAGGGCTAAGGTAGGAATAGATTACTTTGGTAGTTGTTTCAGCTTTGATAGAACTACCATATGTATTTAATAAACACAGAAAAATACCTAGTGATAACTACAAAGCAATAGAATCAAAACACATTAAACACATTAAATAATAAATGTATAAAGAGAATAAAACATACACATACTTGTGAACATATATAGTAAAACAATTAGGGCTATATTTCCAAAGTGTTTACTCCAGTCTTTAACTCCTATTTTAAAAGATAAAAATTCACCAGCAATGGACAAAACTGAGAAACAACAAAGAAATCAACTTGATTGCTTAAAAGACCTTTGATTACATTACTTAGATCTTTGATACTAGTGTTGTAAATGTCAACAGGTATTTTTATTCTTTCCAAAAAATATGTCCCTTAGTGACTTAAATCAATCATATTCATATTTATTTTAATATAATGCTACAAAATGATATAATTTAAGAGATCTCTGTAATCACAGGGATATAATGTTTAACTGACAGCGTATAACTAGTGGAATTTTTCCTTTTTCAAAGTAAGTGGAATGTGCAGAAGCTTCTTTTGGCAGTAGAGATCCGTTATAACTAAGACCAGGACTCATTAACCTACCGAAGGTGACTGGAATCATTGTACAAATCCAAAGATCAACATGGCTGGCCAAAAAATCAGGTATGAGTTTTCTTTAGAATCTTTGTCCCATGTGCAGGTGTATCAGTGTATCAGTGTGATAAGGTTAAAAGCTCTATAACCACCAATGTAGAGGAGTCTGGCTCTTTTGCATAGTGGTTAAGACACTTGTTTGCTGTGTGCAGGATCAGTCACAGCCTCCACTCTGCTGCACAGGGCTGATCTAAAAAAATCAGAATCTTTTTTGTCTTTTGAAGCCGTATGGGATATTTAGCTCCCCATGCACTTACAGTATGGACCATATTTACCAGCAAAAAAATATCATACACAAAAGCCATCTTAGAATACAAGGGTCAGCTATATAGAGATGTGATATTTACAAAAAGCAACAAGTTACAAAGAAAGTTCTGCCTAATAAAGATAGAAAAATTGACAAGCTAAACAAAACACATTTTGCACTTCCCCTATGATATATTTTTTAATCAACTAAGGTCAAACTGAAATGCATCTTCTTTGCTGTTGCAAGGTTACACAGCATGTAATAACTCCAGCATGTGGGGTAGCTGTCTGTGTCAGTAGGGAGAGTGCTAGGAGGTATGCAAAGCTTGCCATTTTGCTAACAAACTTGTACATGTAATGCCTGCAGGTTACTCAAGTAAAGGCAAACATTTCTGTAGCGTGGGGCAGTGCATGTTACCCTGTTAAAAGGAAAGTGCAGGTTACCCTGGTAAAGGGAACATAGTTACTAGGGGTGTGCAGATACTCTTATTTCCTGAGTAATTCCCTTTAAGAAGTTGTTGCCGGCAGGTTTTAAATGAAACCAAACAAGCACACAATTGAGTATCAGTCAATGACAATTAACCTCAGTATTAAGTAATTAAAAAGCTGTTTGGTAGGTTCCCCGAGTGGCTCATCCAGTTAAAGGATGGGTCACACAGTTTGGACGGCGCCAGTTCGCATCCAGGCTGTGCAAAGAGGCTGAAATAGGGACCCGGGTGAAAGTTGTTTTGGTGACCCTTTGTCTGTCTCCCCCTCTCCTCAGTCTCCCTGCTAAGCTGATTGACGGTGGTATCGCAGGGCTGGTGGGGGTGACGTGTGTGTTTCCCATCGACCTGGCAAAAACACGGCTGCAGAACCAGCAGGGCCAGCGCCTCTACACAGGAATGTAGGTACATCTCTATCTGTGAACCAGCACTAGGGCTGCCCACTGGGTTCCTTGGTTAGTATCACTATTTGCTTGTTAGAAGTAAATGTACCCAGATAAACCCCCCTGCAAAGGGGATAGAGTGGAGGCAGTTGTTTGTACTCCTGTACACTTATCCAATTGTCATGAAACTTAACCTTATTTAGTATAAATTACTGGGGATATCAGATTCTGGGGATATATGGGGGGGTCTGGCTGCCGTCTGTTACGGTGTGCGTATCTGCTGAGAAACGAGAGAGACACAGGGTCTGATGTTGAAACGCCGTGCAGCAGTGGTATCCCTAGTGTGGGAGAACATACACAAACTCAGTGTACATAATTACACAAATGCAAAACAAAAACGCTTGTCAAAACAAAGCTAGCAAATAAAAAGTGGCCTGTGCACTATACAAGGAGGTCCCGCACCAGGATCCTTCTTCCTAAACAAACTAAATAAACTTTGGTGGGATTCAAATCCCCTAAATTAATCCCTACCATGCACACACACAGAACCCTGGTACGCACCCGGCCGTTCTTGGTTGGCCCACCTGGTTAACTCTCCTTCACACAGGAACAAGAACAAACAAAAGCAGAACAAAGGACTGGCTTTAGTTTCCAGCCCCTTGTTAAAGGCAGGTGACCAGGGTTAATTGATAATCATTTAGTCAACCTGGCAGCCTGCTGCACATTAAACTTCAATTAGGCAGGGAGGGAAGTCCTGCCATATCTAGCATATCACACTTTGTTTTTTTACAAAATCTTTCAAATTATACCAATTAAACACATTTATAAACCACCACCAAAAATAGATTACAGTCACACTTACATTTCTGACTATATCCATTTATCATGAAACATGATATTAACTTTATTTAACTTCAGTTATTGATAATACCAGATTCTGGAGATATAGGGGGTGTCTGTCTGTATGTGCTTCTGTACATGTTTGCACATATCTGGTGAACAGCTTTACAATTATCATGAAACTTGCTATTAACATTATTTAATATAAGTTATTGAGAATATCAGATTTGTTTTCATCATGCTGATAGGTCTAATTCTGAATTTTCAGTTACAGTATGTTACTGACACACTTATTGGTTCTTGTTAAACACTGCATTCCAAAAAGGAACTAAACAAACTTAGGCTACATTAGCCAAATTATTTGTATTTTGTGTAGCTGGCAATGATCGGTGTGCTGGCTCTTACCTCTTAAAGACACTCTGGCTGATCCAACTTGGGTTACACATGTCTATGGAAAAGCACCATAACACACATCAAAGCATAACATCACAACAAGGCAACAGGAAATGTAATTTGAAGCTACTCTGTAATAATAGCCAAGGCGAAGCCGCAGTCCAGGCGGAAATGGATACTGTTCACTGAGTTCACTCAATTTGTTGTGCATATGTTTTGTTTGTTTGTTTGTTTGTTTGTTTTTAAATCTTCAATTAAAACATTTACTTAACTGAATCTGATGAATTGTTAATATGAATTTTCCATTTCTCTAAACTTAAGGGAAGCTGTTTTTTTTAATTTTTAAACTTTAGAGAACCTTAAAAAAATCAAAAATGTTTGGTAAAACATGAGGTAAAAACTAAAGTGTAGTAAAGCAACAACTGTAAAAAACAAAAAAAACTGCACAGTTGTTTGTCCCATGCATTTCTGATGGTTATGCTGAGTGTGGTTTGCCATGGTTTTAATATGCTTTACCATACCTCCCCTGATCTTTATAATGCTTACCTATGCTTTACCATGCTGTCACTGTGCTTTATTACACTTTGCCATGCTTTTACTATCGTAAACTGTTATAAGAGAGCCTGTGTTATGATCTTAAGCTACAAACACCACATACAAATAAAATGATCTGAAATTGTTATAGTGTGCTGTGCCTGCAAGTAGTTAACTACTAACGTACAAAACTGTTAGCAGATTCATCAGTGCCCTATAAACTCATTTAAAATGCCAAACAGATGTTTCTTCACACACACGCAGTGCAGTGCTGATTTGAGCTGGCTACAAACTCTGTTCTCTGTCTCTGTTTGTCCTGTGTGAGTCACAGATTTCCCTTAACCCGCCCTTGGCATCGCTATAGAAACGGCACATGGTCACATGCCTTTTCAATTGAATTTGTTTGGAACCAGTGGAAACACAGAACAGCCTTGCCTAGTGCTGTGATAGTATGAACAGATCAACACAAAGACTGACAAGGAGACACATTCATTGACATTAAAGGCAAAAGGCCCTGAACTGAAGCAGGACAATCATAGCTGGAAAGCACAGAAGAGTAAAGCTTTATCCTATACAGTTTTTCACTGTTCTATTTGATGCATGAGAATATTTATCATGCAATTCAATCCTTTTGATTTCCAGTTCATTGGTTTCTTTGTAAAGGTCCCGAGTGTAAGCCAGCATGATTAATCTACATTCTGCAGTTTCGCATTTGTATATGGTACTATGAATTTCCTATACTACTTTGTCAGGGCAGATGAAGGCATGAGCAATTCTGCAGTATTCATGCAATAAACTATAGTAACCATAGCAAATACTGCAGACAAACTTTGTAGTACGTGTAACACATAACCAAGCAATACTACAGTAAACTACAGTTAATTATACATTTTAATAAGTCATTTAGCAGTTTACTATGGTTGACAATATATCTATTTGCTTTACAATGCTGATACTGTGCAACTAGCTTACTTTGGGTAAGCTTTTAAAATGGGGATTCTTTACATTTCATTAATGACATCAGTGGGGCAGTTTCCATGGAAAAGGCCCTCATTTACGAAAGGGCTCTAAACATTATGGTGCACCATAATAGCAATTAGTGTGCAAGTTCATGATTTCCGTATTTGCTATTGCACTTTAATTATCGCGTGAAATAGTGGGCATATTATGAATATGTGATTTGTATGGTAATGCATGATAATGTGTTCAAATGAGGCACCCCGCTCTGAATAATGAGATGAGCTTTATTCACAGCGTATTTACTAAAGGGCGATAATCGCAGTGTGCACCTTAAAGCGAACGATAATTAGTTTGTTTGGAAACCAGGCTTTAACCACTGATAGGTGCACTATTTAAACCTATTTTCTGGGTTGGAATCTATCTGGCATCGTGGAGGCATTACTTGCAGTGAAAATGACCTGTAAATAACAGGTTATATGAAGCATGAATAAATGTTATAATTTTTAGATTTTATTTTATAGTTCATTACATTGGTACAAATATAGAGTGTTTTCCCAGCAGAGGGCTGCGTCTGTTGATCGCTCATTTTCGGTCAGTGTAAGCCACTGAGCAAAAGATACGCCTGAACTGCTGGCCTTTACATATCACGGTGGTCACGGGTAAATTACACATTAAATTGTCGCTCATAATACATGCAGTGTGCACGGTATGGTCTGTAAATTAGCCAAATAGTGTGCACGTAAATGAATGTGTTCTCTTTTAGTAAATGGGACAGTACATTTAGATTCATGGTGCACGTTAGGCTCACTACTTAATCTGCATGTTACAGCTACATTTAGTGCTCTTTAAATAGCGAGGCCCTGTCTCACCTTTTTCTCACTGTATGTTGGTGGTATTATCGGGTAGAGTTTGTTTCCATGTAGTTTTCTTTTAGCCAGAGAAAGTATCCTTCCAAATGCAAATAACCTAATTAATATTAAAATATGGGAGGGTATATTTAAATGTTTGTGTCTGACTTCCAATGTGGCCTTACGTGACTATTGATATCACACAGCTTTCTTAAACTGCTAGTCCACTAACTTTTTAGTTTGTGTTAAAGCACTGTAAGTGCAGCCTGCATCATTTGCCCAACAAAAACATTTAATAAATAAACCATGGAAAACAAAACAAAAACCGAGAAAAAAAAAACATTCCATAAGAAAGCACTTTGTACAATCCTTGTATTATTTGCTAAACATTTTTTGACTGGGTATATATTTATTATACACATACATATATAATATACACATTTTCCTACAGAACTGTAGCTTCAGCAGTTGTGATCCTTATAGTCTACAAACGAAGCTAAAATCCCAGCACTTTACGTTAATGATGTAAAAAGCATGTGTTTTTCTTTTTCATATTTTCGTTCTTCGGAAACAAATCTTACTCAGTGAATTAGGTTTAAGAGATTTTATTTCTACTCTAGGTGGATGCTCAAGCCTGGTGCTGACTTGCAACGAATTCCCAGCTATGCTAAAATACATTTTTGGGGTACAAACATGACTTTTTTGTCCTTGGTAGGTACCCATGATAGATGCTACTTAAAGGGTACATAAGGACCTTTTTATTTTATTGTGTTACATATTCCCATGTGTTGCTGTGTGTACTGTTTCATTTTTTTTTTTACATTTGGACCACTTTTTTAAACTTTTAAATTGCATTCCTTGCCTCAAGATGGCTTCACATGTACCCGTATGGACCTCTCAGAACTACATTTCCCGTCATCCTCCTGCTCACATATGTAACTGAGATGGATTTACCAGTGTGAGCAGGAGGATGAAGGGAAATGTAGTTCTGAAAGGTCCATGTGGGTACATGTGATATAATAATGAAGTAAAGTTTTAGATTTTGGAGTATTTGTCTTGTGTGCTTCGTTGGTTTCACATTTGCAGCTCACATTGGCCCACCAATCACGGCCAACAGGTCCATCTCACGTTTCTGTTACCATAGAAAATTCCACGTCAATGCTACACAATGTATAGATTCAAAGTGATTGAAATATATTAGAAGTAAACATCAAGTAATTGATTTACATTCAAACTAAAGAGATGACAGAAACACGGATGACTGAGAGCATTACTACGCTTTACCAGTAGAGGGAGCTTGTCTCAATTAGAGTTTATGAATTTGACAAACAGAAGAAAGATGTTTTTATTTATTTATTTATTTATTTATTTATTTATTTACATTTCAGGTTAGACTGCTTGGTCAAAACAGTTCGACAGGAAGGCTATTTTGGAATGTATAGAGGTAATTTTAAACCTTAAAGACTGCACACCCTTTTAATATGCAAGCAAAAGGCATTGCTCACCCTTGTAAATGTTAATACCTTTTCATTTTCAATTAATATCTTTTTTTTACTTGCTTTTCTGTTGCATTTTCTCCTCTATTTTGTATTGATGTTTTTGATCTTGAATATAGTAGCTGCATCTTTGTGTTGGCACTGTATTAATGTTTGGGTTAATACCTGTGATATCAAGATACCATTATCATCTCAACACTAAACACAGTTTAATATCTGAGCAATCTATCTATAAATGTGACCGTATTTTTTGACTTCCAGGTGCAGCAGTGAATCTCACTTTAGTGACTCCAGAAAAGGCGATCAAACTGGCAGCAAATGATTTTTTCCGAAACCTGCTGTCAAATGACGGGTAAAATAATTTAAACACTAGCAAATGTTATATGTCCTCTATGAAAGAGCAACTAGCTTCAAATGTAATTTCAGTTGCTTTTTTTCTTTTTACATTCCCTGTGCTATTTCATGGTGTTTGTAATCATTCTCAGTGGCGCCAGGTTCTGTTGCTTGAACGGTTTCACGTTTTTCTCTAAATCTGCTTTTAATTGGCTTTGCAATTGTCTGGAGACTCCTATGTGCCTGGACTGAACAGTCTTCAAAATTCAACTCAAATTATGTGACAAGATAACCTTCAACTCTGACAGCCCCACCTAGACAAAGAGCTCATAGTCACATTATTTGAATGGCATGAGGAAGATCCCGGCATTTAGGATTCTCAGACAAGCTCAAAACAAGCCAGATGAAGGTAGATACAGATAATAACATTATCATAGATGCTGAGAATGTTAACAAACATTCAGACAAATAGTAAGAACAACATTTCAGACCAGTCAAGCGTGAGCTGTTTGATTCCGTTCAGGGTGTTCATCACGGCAGTCCTGTAATTTTTTTTATTTACACAGAACTTTCATCTCACTGTTCAGATTCCACTATATAATTACATTATCTGTCTTTTTTCATTTAGAAAAAATCTTACTCTTTTTAAAGAGATGTTAGCAGGGTGTGGAGCTGGGACCTGCCAGGTCATTGTTACCACACCCATGGAAATGCTCAAAATCCAGCTCCAGGATGCAGGTAGACTAGGTAAGTAAAATAGGCCTCAATGTAGTCACCACAAAAGCACTTTTAGTTTCAATACATTTATTATTAAAATTAGTCATTTCTTTATAGTTTTACAGTTTTCATTAATTTGCCCATTCCTGTGTGTTTTGTATTTTTATTCTTATACTGGACAGTGCTCCCTTAATGTTTCATGATCTGATAATTCACTCGTATTGTTAATTCACAGTTAGGCCCTGTTGACAGTAAACTATATAAAGTACTAGAGGTGGGCCAACTTTGAGCCAAAATCCTCATAAATGCAATCCATTTTGACTGTACTACTAATTATTCAATGTAACGTTTTGTATTGTGTTCAGAAACCCTCTCTTTCACAACCGTAGTAAAGCCCAAATTGCATCGCAACGTAACCCTTTGTTTTCTGCATGGAGCTGCGTGTGCATGTTTTAGACCAGTAAGAATGAATGAATGTTATTGATGATGTTGCAGCTGGCTGGCTGTCTCTGTGGGACAGTAGTAGAAGCACGTCTACAGAAAGAGAAGCTGCTACTCAGACTTTAGAAGGATGGTGTACTACAATTTGATTTTTTATTATTATGTTCACAGTGAATGCAAATGTTGTGCCTGTGCTTCATAAAAACCGCTAGAATGTATTATATTGTAGCAGCTGCCTACATTAATGCTGTGCACCACTCCAAAAGTTTGAAAAAGTTTGCAACATTGCAGCCCTACTAAATACTATATTTTACTGTATAAGGGCCCTTCTCATAGCTGACTGCAGCACCTGCTTTCAAGCCCTCTTATATACTGTAGTTGCTAGCACACAGGTTCTTAAAATATTTGGTCTGCTTTGTTAAAATTGTCACAATTCACACACATTGAAAGAGGGAGACAGCAGTTCAAACAATGAAATACAACGTTTATTAAAAAGGGGGCTTTCACAATAATCAGGGGTAGCAGGGAGAGACAATAATGACAGCAATAAAGGGATAAGGAAAATACGGACAGCAGCAGTCAGTCCAATAAATAAATGAAAGAAAGACCGAACCAAACATTGGAAGAATTTGGTCTGCTTCATTGATTCCAGCTGCCCAGAAAAGTGTGTCAGAAGCCGGTGGCTCTCCTTCCCCCCAGGCCCGAGCGTTCTCCACTGGCTCAGCAGCCGCCCACAGTCGCCCATCCGCCACTGTGCTGGCCAGGGAGCTCCTGAAAACCAAAGGGATCAGCGGGCTCTACAGAGGAATCGGCGCCACGCTGGCCAGGTCAGGCAGCAAGCTTTTTATCTTGAGAAGCAGTGTCTTGTCGTCTTTTTTTCGCAATATGAATGTTCTTGTTTTTTTCATTCAACTTTGGGACTATTTACATTGCTTGGCAAAAAGGTACCCAATACAATTTACGGTTTAAATGTTATTTCATTTTTCTATTAGCAGTACTGCCCTGTTGACAAAGGCTCTGTGTCTAGTAGATAACGTTCATTAGGGCACATTACTTTGTTGTGGTAAACCAGCAGACAGTGCAGCTTTTACTGACAAGCACTATCACTTTAATGTTTCTTTTCTTACCTGTTTAATATGGTTGTCTCTGTTTCTGCTACTAACTAGAGTCCTTTTTCAGCAACTTTCTGTAAAACTCCTAAAGGATGAATTTGTGAAGTGAGGTGGTTTTAGAAAACAAAAAACACTGGGGGGATGTGCGACTATAATTTCATTCCCTTCTGCAACAATGATTTGGGCAACTTCATACAAAACCACAGTTCCATAGGAGACAGAAATTACAGCACCAACTCCCTTTAGAAATTCAACTTTTATGAAGAAAAAGAGCCAGTGATTAAAAATGATTTTTTTTTTTTACTGGAGTAGTTAGTAAGCCTGGTAAATAATAATCTCAAAAAACATCAGAAAGCAATGGATGTTGGGAAATTAAACAGGTAAGAAATGAGTAAATACAGTAAATACACTTTATCACAAGACCCCTACATTCACAGTTTCATTGAGCACACAATCAGCTCAGACTGCTTGTTTAAATGAGGGTGTTCTGTTTCCACTGTCCAGGGATGTGCCATTCTCCATGATCTACTTCCCCCTGTTTGCCAACCTCAACAGGCTGGGGCAGAGAAGCCCTGGGGAGATGGCCCCCTTCTACCACTCCTTCCTAGCGGGCTGTGGAGCCGGTGCTGTGGCAGCCGTGGCTGTGACCCCTCTTGATGGTACCCCAACTTTCTTTGCGTTTTCTTCTTTTTATAACTATTTAAAATGCAACCGCCTGCAGTGTTTACAAGAAATGCATTACCTTTGTTGTATTGTGTGCTGCCTGTTATCGAGGCAGTACATTGTAGAGTGTGTGCATGCATGCGTGCGGATGTGAGAGAGTGTGTGTGTGTGTGTCTGTGGGCAGGTATTACTATCAATGTGCGGACAAAATTTGAGAAACTGTCCCCACAAAGATAGTAACGAAAAAACGACGTTATGGGGATATCCCTACTTTGTAAAACACGTTTTTAAGAACTAAATATGCCTTCAAAAAAAAAAAAAAAAGTGCCAAAATACTTAGTTTTGTCTGACTGGAGTTAGAAATAGTAAATAAAAATAGTGAGAGTCAATGAGAATTCCCCACAAATATAGGAATGCAAACGTGTGTGTGTGTGGGAGGTGCAGGGGGGGGTCGCTACAGTACAGGGCAGGACGGGACAAAGCTCACACTCTAGTCAGTGGTCGGTTGATTGGCCAGCAGCCGTCTATTAGCAGCACAGCCAGAAAAATATTCAGTAAAAGTCCGCTTTAATGGCTGTTTCGGGAGGGTAATCCACAGAGACAACACCTGCAATCTCCCCAAAATATGAATGTAGCTGATTACCTAACACAGTTGTCCCACTACCATAAAGAATTTCTAGCTTATTTACATACATCGATCTGGATTGGTTTAGTCACAACAGCACCACAGTGCATTGACTTTAACGGGAGAGTAACATGCTGCCACCTGCTGGCAGATCCCCAGATTGTCTCAATATTTTTCAACATAATCCAGTTGTTTTGATATTTTTATTCACACATTATGGTATCAATTGAATTGAACAAAACTGTTGAAGAGCCAAATACTGCCACTGTTTAAATATTTAAAATGGTCCAAACCTGGTGTTTTATTTTTAAAAGTAAAAACACTCTGAAGAGATTGTTAAAGACTTTCCCAAAGTCCCTTTCTTTAAAGATTTAAACGGTAGTGCTATCTATACTGATCATCAAAAGAAACGTATCACTTATATCTGAGCATCAAAAGAAACGTATCACTTATATTTGGATAAAATTCACTAGATGTGATTGAAAAATGACAAACTCAGTTTTAGAGCAGGTGCAGTGACTTTTTATTGTGCTGATTAACAATTGACATCACAAAGATGCTGCAAAATGATCTATCGATCTTGGGCAGGTGTTGTGACTCTTGGTCTCGCAGTTCGTGGCCTGTCATTGACAGAGTGTGTCTGGTTATACCGTCTCACCAGGTTTGAAATTGCTGGCTGTGAGCACCCAAGACGGTGAGCCACAGTACGCTGCCCTAATCCAGCCTCCAACATGCCAATTGCACGAAGGCGCTGCTCTCTTGACAGACGTGGCATATTGGTTTTTTTTCTGTGATTTTCTTTATTGCTTTTATTCAAGCTTGCAATGTCTCACTACTTAGGTGATTAAGTGCACATGCTTCAGTCATAGTCACTCAAGCGTGTCATGGTCAAGGATGAATGATCGTGTGATTAAAAAGAAACCAAAAACATTTCGTCAATGTCCATCATTTATATACCTTACTGTTTTTTCGAAAATAAATGTGTTATAATCGTATAAGTTTCTTTTGATGCTCAGTATAGATCTGCCACTTTAGATCTCAGTAGATCCCTATGTGTCATAAATCAATATGGAATACATTTCTCAACGTTTATTCAGTTCACCAGAAGAGGGAACATTTCTCTTAACAACAGATCAGGCACCCGACTGCAACAAGACTGGTTTTCTGTTCTCATACCCCTTATAAACTTTCCCCACACTAAAAGCACAGCAAAGTGTAATAAAGCACAGCAAAAGCATGATAAAGCATAGGTAAGTATTGTAAAACCCAGAGGTGTATGGTAAATCATGGCAAACTGGTGAGTGCATAGCATAACCATGGGAAGACTGCAAAATGATTGTGCATATTTACCATGGAAAACTTTTATGAGGGAATATGACACTGTGGCAAAGTGGGTAAATGTGTGCAGGTGAAGGTAATACAGCAGCGCAGAAGAAACAGAAAGACAACGATATCCAGGTGCAATGGTGTTTGACCTGTAACCAAAAGTCCCATCCTTTATACACCAACACGAAACACAAAACACATACACAGGTACTTTCGTGAGTGAATTAGTACTCTTGGTGCAAAATACAGTTCTCTGAAACAAGGAAAGTGCTGATGTCTGGGTTTGGTGCTGGCTCCGGATCGTGTTAGTAGTCTAAATAACAAACAAACAGTTTTTACTTGAGACAAAACAAACAAACAAACAATACTCACATTTTTCACAGGTTCTCCTTTGAGGTGGTTTTCTAACCATTATGACCAATTACAAAGGAACAGATCACTTCACTACATCCCCTATACCCTCCCTCATGACCCCTTGGTTAATGAGCGCATGCGCTCCTCCAATCCGTGGATGCCACGCCTTTTCCCGTCCGGGTCATTGAGAATGTACAGTACTGTGCAAAAGTTTTAGGCAGGTGTGAAAAAATGCTGTAAAGTAAGAATGCTTTAAAAAATAGACATGTTAATAGTTTATATTTATCAATTAACAAAATGCAAAGTGAGTGAACAGAATAAAAATCTACATCAAATCAATATTTGGGGTGACCACCCTTTGCCTTCAAAACAGCATCAATTCTTCTAGGTACACTTGCACACAGTTTTTGAAGGAACTCGGCAGGTAGGTTGGCCCAAACATCTTGGAGAACTAACCACAGTTCTTCTGTGGATTTAGGCAGCCTCAGTTGCTTCTCTCTCTTCATGTAATCCCAGACAGACTCGATGATGTTGAGATCAGGGCTCTGTGGGGCCATACCATCACTTCCAGGACTCCTTGTTCTTCTTTACGCTGAAGATAGTTCTTAATGACTTTCGCTGTATGTTTGGGGTCGTTGTCATGCTGCAGAATAAATTTGGGGCCAATCAGATGCCTCCCTGATGGTATTGCATGATGGATAAGTATCTGCCTGTACTTCTCAGCATTGAGGAGACCATTAATTCTGACCAAATCCCCAACTCCATTTGCAGAAATGCAGTCCCAAACTTGCAAGGAACCTCCACCATGCTTCACTGTTGCCTGCAGACACTCATTCGTGTACTGCTCTCCAGCCCTTGGCGAACAAACTGCCTTCTGCTACAGCCAAATATTTCAAATTTTGACTCATCAGTCCAGAGCACCTGCTGCCATTTTCTGCACCCCAGTTCCTGTGTTTTCTTTGTTTGGCCTTGTTTCCACGTCGGAGGTATGGCTTTTTGGCCGCAAGTCTTCCATGAAGGCCACTTCTGACCAGACTTCTCCGGACAGTAGATGGGTGTACCAGGGTCCCACTGTTTTCTGCCAATTCTGAGCTGATGGCACTGCTGGACATCTTCCGATTGCGAATGGAAGTAAGCATGATGTGTCTTTCATCTGCTGCAGTAAGTTTCCTTGGCCGACCACTCGCTCACGTCCTCAACGTGCCCGTTTCTTTGTGCTTCTTCAACTTGGACACATCTGGAAACCCCTGTCTGCCTTGAAATTTCTGCCTGGGAGAGACCTTGCTGATGCAGTATAACTACCTTGTGTCTTGTTGCTGTGCTCAGTCTTGCCATGGTGTATGACTTTTGACAGTAAACTGTCTTCAGCAACCTCACCTTGTTAGCTGAGTTTGGCTGTTCTTCACCCAGTTTTATTCCTCCTACACAGCTGTTTCTGTTTCAGTTAATGATTGTGTTTCAACCTACATATTGAATTGATGATGATTAGCACGTGTTTGGTATAATTGTTTAATCATACACCTGACTATATGCCTACAAAATCCCTGACTTTGTGCAAGTGTACCTAGAAGAATTGATGCTGTTTTGAAGGCAAAGGGTGGTCACACCAAATATGGATTTGATTTAGATTTTTCTTCTGTTCACTCACTTTGCATTTAGTTTATTGATAAATATAATCTATTAACATGTCTATTTTTGAAAGCATTCTTACTTTACAGCATTTTTTCACACCTGCCTAAAACTTTTGCACAGTACTGTATACTGTAGCTCCACCCCTTTTCTAGATGGCCGACTTCCACCTAACCCTGGGAATAAACTGTCATGCTATTTAGTCCAGGGTACTCTGTTCCCTTTACACAGCGCCCTCGCAGGTCGGGTGGGAGATCTAACACTAAGAATCATTTCATCTCTGTCACAGACACTCATTTGAATCAGAGCACTAGCTTTGTTGCAGGAGGGAGCATTATCTGGATACACCGTGATGTACAAATTGTTTTTCTCTCTTTGTATTGTAGTCATTAAGACTCGTTTACAAACCCTCCGAAAAGGCGTGGGAGAGGACACCTACAGAGGAACTGTGCACTGCATGAGGTGAGAAAAGGATACCTCATGATTATCGTTAACATTTAAAACAGCAGCTGGGAATCCTGCTCGTTAAATAGTTTGCAGCCAGCTAAATAATTTCATTAATCCTACCTGCCGTGTACTTCAGTTTGCTATACAGGTCTCAAATGTGCAGTTTGCAGCAAATATTGTTGCAAACATGTAGTTTCATTTTTAAAAAATGGTATCTGGTACAATAATGTGCAAGCATTATTTTCAACTTGCCCATCCCTTCTTGAAGAGCGAAACTCACTGACACCCTTTTCCTTTCATTATCTAACCAGCTGCTTCCCCTGTTGACATGGTTTAACCTGAAGACGCAGCTTTAGTGAAATGACCTAGGAAGTGAAATGGTAACAGAAAGGAAGGGAAGCAAACTGAGAACTTTGTTTTAACCTAATGTCGTACCTGTTTTAAAACGTTTTTCAAAATGGCATATGCTGGAATCATTAAAAATCATTTGGAGAAAATACTTGGAGTAGAATGGCCATCGTTGTACTTTCGGGCCTGAACTAATACAAAGAAAGTGCTACTTTAATGTTGTGATCTCTTCATTCTGCTCACAGGAGAATCTGGCAGCGGGAAGGGTACTCTGCTTTCTTGAAAGGAGCTGGGTGTCGCGCTCTGGTCATCGCACCTCTGTTTGGGATTGCCCAGGTGGTCTACTTCTTTGGCGTCGGGGAATATGTCCTGGCCTATTTTGGTTAGATACCTCCCTGGATGAAATCCTGGCTCAGTTTGGATCCTTGAACAAACAACTTTTGCATGGTGCTGCTGAAGATGCTGAACACTTCACTAGAAAGAATCTGCACATCAATGGCTTTGCTACTTCCAGAGCTTAAAATCCACTTTTATACTATTACTTGGAAGATAATGGTCTATATTACAATAAGTCTTTATTATAATAACTCTCAATATAATAACTTTTTGTTAATCACCTTACTTTAATTGCAAATGTTAAAGCTCTCTGTGCTTTCACAATAACAGATATACCATACTGCCACGTAATGGCTTAACCAATGCTTTAATATAGTATTATAGTGTAGCCTCAGCAAAACTATCACTGACCCATACTGCTGTCTGCAAGATCTATTTGTTCAATGCTTGTTTGTTTTTTACTTTTAGATATGCAGATGCAATTGTGGCTGCTGCTTTCTACAATCTTCAGCACAACAGTGAGGGGATCGATGATTAAGTTTCTGATCTATTTCTTGCTCTTAGTGCACTCTGGTGTACCTGATCTTCTTAAGAGAAATGATTCTGAGAGCTCTGTTTAGACCACAGGGGGGCTTTACACTTCACCTGTATGTGATGACTGAACAAAGGGAATCTATACAAAATTAATATGTTTGTTAAGATGCCTCTGATATTTCAAAATCTGCATGAGTTTTCAGTTCGTACAAAATTGAAGTTTAGACATTACAAAAACAGGTATGCTAACTACACATAACTACACTGTAGCTATCATTTACTACAGTAAATCAGCAAACTGACATATTGACATTAACAGCATGTATTTAACAAAGTTATTTTTCCGATAATATCATTTTGTTAAATAATGTTAGGAAAGGCATCTCTTGGAACTGGAAAATTGTAGCCATTATACAGTGTGCTGGTTTACAGAGCTGTGTAATGACACCCTGAGGGAGGCTACATGCAGTTTACTTTTGTTATTGTAAGCCATGTAGAGAGTCACCATGCTTTATCAGGATGTCAGGGTCCAATATAAATTATACTAAGGGCTCCACAGAATGAAAGTCAGCAAACCAATTGTATGAAATTAAATGTACATTTAACAGTAGTGTAGTAATTAATGGTTATTTTGTTAATTGACATTTTGTATGCAGGAATAAATACATTATTTGATATACCTGCATTTACCAATAAGCTTCGACAAATCATAAGATTAACCGGTAAATGTGTGAAAGGAATCTGTTTCTTCATCATTTCTGATTTTGGTAAATGCTGATATTTACCGGTAATGTTTAAGATTGACCCGATTCTGACTTTTACCCCTTCTTCAACTGTTTACAATAGTGAGTTAATTACTAAGAATTACAGTAGCACACCACTAGGGGAGACCATATAGTACAATTATATTCAGAAATATACAGTAATAAAACCAAAATCCTGGAATTATAATAATTACTACAGTACTAAAGATGATATGCAGAAACCATCAATGTCAATCCAGAACCTCAATGCAGTGCACTGATCTGGAAATACGATGGTAAGAGATGGTGTGCACAGTTGGCCACATTTTTAATGCATAGTTATTTTGCTTCCTGTTAAAGGTGCAAAGCCCTTACTTCCTGTCCTGTATTCACAAAACAAGTTAATCCAAGTTAGATGATTTTGAAACAGTTTTAGACTGTTGTAAAGGATCCAACAGAAGCTAAGAAAGTGAAATGTCTTTTTTTTTACCGAGCAAGTAGCTTACATTTTTTTTCTTCTTTTTTTTTTTAGTGTTCTGTTACCTTTTTATGATGTTTGCAATTGTTCTTGGTGGTTCTTATAGCGACTGCACAAATATTGTGTTTGTTTTTATTTTTAGGTGTTAAGGTTTAACTTTGAGTTCTAGCTGCCTGTCATGGACATATGTAATGCAGGCTTTAGTAAGTATTTGGTTACCTTTGCTCTTTAGCTGAAGAGGATCAATGTTCAAATTCTACATGACCTCTTTTTGAGTTTTCAATTTAGGGTTTATCATTGAAGTCAAGATATTTTGATGCTGTTGTTTCTAATACAGTGCCATTTTCAGAACTGTTTTTTTTTTTAATAACATTTGGGGCTGGTGTCACAGACTGTGATTAACACTGATCTTGAATGAACATACCTAAATAACAGGAGGGGGTCCAGGTCAGTCTGTGATATCTGCTGCTAGAACCAAGGGGAGCTACAACACCCTCCCAGTTACTGAGACACAACGAGGTTGTGTTTAGTTCTCTTCACAGAAAAGGATACTGGTGTGTGGCTACATTTATATTGAAAGTATATTGCGGTGTGAATGACTGTATTATTGCATAATTTAGATGAAAAAGCTTTTAACTCAATTGCATTTTAGATACAGAAAAACAGCTGTACTGAAATATAAACATAGGTGATGCAAGCTTTTTCACACCGCGCTAGCAGTTTTGTATTCTTTTTTTACACACAAAAAAACATGTTGTAAACCAAAATAAATATTGTAATAGTATATTGTCATAATCCAGTTTTGTTTAAACATTTGTATAACAAATGGTAACCAAGGTTTTGAAATCCTATGATGTTTGTAGGTGTTTATTCTTAAACTGCTCCAGTCTCCAATCTTAGTCAATTGTCATATATATATATATATATATATATATATATATATATATATATATATATATATATATATATATATATATATATATATATATATATATATATATATATATATATATATATATATATATATATATATATATATATATATATATATATGACAACTGACTAAGATTGGAGACTGGAGCAGTTTAAGAATAAACACCTACAAACATCATATGA
This sequence comes from Acipenser oxyrinchus oxyrinchus, assembly GCA_030684275.1. Lineage (NCBI taxonomy): Eukaryota > Metazoa > Chordata > Actinopteri > Acipenseriformes > Acipenseridae > Acipenser > Acipenser oxyrinchus. The sequence goes on from CM060254.1 coordinate 23,905,375, forward strand.
TTTCAAAACCTGGTTACCATTTGTTATACAAATGTTTAAACAAAACTGGATTATGACATATATATATATATATATATATATATATATATATATATATATATATATATATATATATTTAAAACAAACAACAATATATATATATATATATATATATATATATATATATATATATATATATATATATATATATATATATATATATAATTGTTGTTTGTTTTCAATGTCCTCATCTTTTGACGAGATTTCCAATAATTATGAGTGAATATTCTGGCAAAACTCAAATAATGTGTATAATATAACTTCTGTATACTCTGTATTAAGGTACTTCAGGTGGCTCTATCAACTCAAAGCTACTTAGTTTTTCTTTTACAACCCCTTAATGTTATAAAGGAGAGGGAATTCTAACCATAGCTATAGGCTGCGTTCCTAAATTCAAGCTAAGAAGCAACAACTCTCAAAATCGTTCCTAAACTCACCATTGAGAGGTTGTGTGCCTACCTAAATTCAACGGTATTGTTGAGCGTTGACTCAACAAAAACGTCACTATTTTCATAACACTTCAGGGTATTTATGAACGCTTCCTTGTATTCCAAAACTAAACGGTAAAATTAAAAATGAGTGATTCTGCACTAATATTACAAAATCTTAAATATTCTGCATTATATATATAGATAGATAGATAGATAGATAGATAGATAGATAGATAGATAGATAGATAGATAGATAGATATTTGTTATATAATAATACATCCAAAATAATTATATATTTAAATTATATATATATAATATATACAGTGCCTTGCAAAAGTATTCAGACCCCTGACCAATTCTCTCATATTACTGAATTACAAATGGTACATTGAAATTTCGTTCTGTTTGATATTTTATTTTAAAACACTGAAACTCAAAATCAATTATTGTAAGGTGACATTGGTTTTATGTTGGGAAATATTTTTAAGAAAAGTAAAAAACTGAAATATCTTCCTTGCATAAGTATTCAACCCCCACGCATTAATATTTGGTAGAGCCACCTTTCGCTGCAATAACAGCTTTAAGTGTTTTGGGGTAAGTATGTACCAGCTTTGCACACAGTGTCGGAGTGATTTTGGCCCTTTCTTGTTGGCAGATTTGCTCCAGGTTGTTCAGGTTGGTTGGACGACACTTGTGGACCGCAATTTTCAAATAGTGCCACAGATTCTCAATGGGATTGAGATCAGGACTTTGACTGGGCCACTGTAGGACATTCACCTTTTTGTTCTTGAGCCACTCCAATGTTGCTTTGGCCTTGTGCTTGGGATCATTGTCCTGCTGAAAGGTGAATTTCCTCCCAAGCTTCGGTTTTTTAGAAGACTGAAGCAGGTTCTCTTGCAGTATTTCCCTGTATTTTGCTCCATCCATTCTTCCTTCAATTTTAACAAGATGCCCAGTCTCTGCTGATGAGATGCATCCCCACAGCATGATGCTGCCACCACCATACTTCACTGTAGGGATGGTGTGTCTTGAGGCATGGGCAGTGTTAGGTTTGCGCCACATAGCACGTGCTTTCAGATGGTACTTTTTGAGTAACAGCTTCTTTCTTGCCACCCTCCCATACAGGCCAGTGATATGCAGAGGTCTTGATATGGTTGACTGGTGCACTATTACTCCACTCCCAGCCACTGAACTCTGTAGCTCCTTCAAAGTGATTGTTGGCCTCTCTGTGGCTTCTCTCACAAGTCTCCTTCTTGTTTGAGCGCTGAGTTTTGAGGGACAGCCTTTTCTTGGCAGTGCCTGGGTGGTGTGATGCAGCTTCCACTTCCTGATTATTGATCCAACTGTGCTCACTGGGCTATCCAAACTGGGCTATTATTTTGTACCCTTTCCCTAATCTATGCATTTGTATTACTTTATCTCTAACTTCTGTAGAATGCTCTTTGGTCTTCATTTTCCTTCATATTCACAGCCTAACCAATGATCCTTCAACAGTGGGGTTTTTATCCAGAAAATGTGACAGCAACTTTAATGGTTCACAGGTGGAGGCCAATGGTAAGGTAATTGTGTCCTTGTTAGGGCAATTTCTTTCATCAGTGTAAACTGGGAGCTTCCACAGCACAGGGGTTGAATACTTATGCAAGCAAGATATTTCAGTTTTTTATTTTTCTTAAAAATATTTCCCAACATAAAACCAATGTCACCTTACAATAATTGATTTTGAGTTTCAGTGTTTTAAAATAAAATATCAAACAGAACGAAATTTCAATGTACCATTTGTAATTCAGTAATATGAGAGAATTGGTCAGGGGTCTGAATACTTTTGCAAGGCACTGTAATATATATATATATATATATATATATATATATATATATATATATATATATATATATATATATATATATATATATTAATGTGTGTATATTATCAATTACCGTTTTGAAGGCGGATTGCGGTATCAGTATCTACATTTAAATCATAATTTTTATATAGCAGCTTGATCGCGGTTGTGGGTGTCGCCATCTTTCTGTTGAGTAGCTCACGAGCACTGAGCTATTTTACTTATGTATTATTGTATAACAAATAAAACGCAGCAAATATGACAACGTAACTACAACCTATAACCTTTTACTGTAGGGAATGTAAGATTTACTTTACAGCTAGATTACTAGACTTTCAGTCTATCCATCTCCCTTCACTGCAAGTCAACACATGTATTAATTAAATTAGCGAAGTGTTCCCCACCCAACCTCCCTTTCCCATGCTTTCTTCCACAGCAATATGTAAGAATATCACACCTGCCAACTTTTGAAAATACCAAATCGGGATACCAAGTGCTTGTTAGGGAACATTTACTTAAGGTAATACTGTAATAATACATTACAATTTACAATCTACCTAGACTTTTCAACCCTACTTTACCGTGAAGCTGACCAGTCAGAGCAAGAGAGCCGCACAAGATTTTGATTATTCAGGAACGCATTTCACCAGAGGCAATGACGTTCCTGTTGTTTCACTTTCATTTCTGTTGAAAACAGAACAAGTAAAGATACCTCGGGTGTATCTTCGTGACAGGTTTGGTGAACAGCACAGGAGTCCAGTCTCTGCCACAATGTATAAGGCCAGTATTCCCAGCTACACCACCAGGATTCTCTGTTCCAACAAGGGAGCCTTGGTCTATCGACACCTTTACAAGAGTGTCAGCGAGAAGTACAACATTTCTAACCAGCTTTTCTGCGAGCTCTTGAAGAACGGCAGCAGGTTTGTTATAGTTCAGGGTAGCGAGGATAAGATCCCCGGGCATGGGGTCAGCCCCGACAGCAAAGTAATTGCTAAAACCGCCGTGCGGCTGTGCAAGGATTACCCCAAAGACTGTGGTGACTGCGAGGGGCTTCATCTCTGCAGATATTTTGTTTATGGGAACTGCAGATTTAACGCAGGAAGGTAAGTGTTTATCATTAACAACATGTCTGTCTTTTTCCGAAGTAACAGTCGAATGAAATGACGGTATTTGCAAATAAAATATCATTTTTTTAAATGACCCCTTTAAGGAGTGCTATCCAGTAATTTAAAATACATTCTCTTACATCCAATTTCTTTGTATTTTGTACTCGGACCATTTGGACTATGCAGATACGTCAGACAATAGGTGACAGGTTGCTGCTGCTGCTGCTGCAGCCTGGTCTTGTTCAAACTGATCTAGTTGCAACCACAGTGACCAGGCCGTAGCACAGGTAGCAGGATGCGGCAGTCATTTAAAACAGCAGCATTTGACAGCACAGAACTGCATGTTACTGTGTTCTGCATTCTCTCATAGTTTGCTCGTCTGTGCTCGCTACTGTAACACAGATATGGTTATCCAGTTTGTTTACATTCTCTTAAAGGCAGTTTCATTGCATGCACACACGCTTCCTGTCTCTTTGAAGTCTGTTTGCATCTACCTGCTATGAGTCATGCTCATGAGTGTCATTGGCAACCGAAACTCGGGATATGAGAAACTAACAATAGGAAAATAAGAATCAACAGTTTTAATGATGTAATATATTAAAAATAACCACTGTGCTAAAACCCCAACTGGATTAATATAGAGTTAAAGAACGGCGATATTAAGATCCTCCGCAGTTTAATGAAATCTGATTGTGCTGCAACTGCACTCCTGTTTCATTCATCTTCAGTAAAGTAAATGACTTTGAATTCTGCTACATTCCTCCAGCAAGTGCCGGTTTTCACATGACCTTCGTTCAATCCACAACATTCCGGTGCTGAGAGCCAATCAGCTTCAGGACCTGGAGGATGATGAACTCTGCCAGCTTCTGCTTCAGAACGACCCCTCCCTCCTACCTGAGGTGAGAACCCACTGCTCTGGAGCTCACTTTGTGAACGCACTGTTTCAAAACACTTTGACAGCTTGGAACTTTTTGTAAAACTGTTTATTACGGTTCTAAAATGTCTTTTATATGCCCCTGTATACCAGAGTATATTTCCAATTTAAGGAATTACAGAATCTAATACTGTCTGCTACTTTTTATTTTTCTATCTTTGCAGTACATCCTTTTTTAATCAAAAGACATTGAAGATATTGAAAAAGACCTCCAGTCGAAACATTTGTTGCTGAATTGAAGTTTCTTTTATGTTTTTTTTTTATTTTATTTTTTTTTATTCAATGTAGTGTTCAATAGTTACGGTCCCCTGTATTAGGCCAGAGATTTACAAATAATAATAATAATAATAATTCAGAAATGTGAACCAGCTTGCTAAACTTGTTTAGGTTGTTTATTTATTTATTTATTTATTACACATTTAAAAATCAAAATCCAATATTGAGCAGATGGCAGCAAGCAATAAGACTCCCCCATCCACCCTGGCACTATTTGTGGCACTGCAGCTGCCCACCCAGCATATCTGTGGTGCAAGATGAGCATCAGATTCAACAGCAAGCACTCAAACAGTGCGCAGAGATAGTTTGTTCTTTTCTTTTCTAAACTCTACGTTCTCCTCAATTTAGAGAACCCAATTACATTTCTTTTAGGTATTTATAAAAATGAATACTCCAACTTTTTTTGCGAGATAGGGAAGCATATCAGTGTTACACAGGCTTCGTGCACAATGCTTCACCTACAGAGTCCAGCGCAACACTAATATGTTTCCCCACCTCGGCTCCCCACAATCATCCTTGAGAAATAATTGTCTCTGGTTTGTTGTAGGTGTGTATTCATTACAATAAGGGGTTTGGGAAGTTTGGAGCCTGTACCCATGAAACAGAATGCACCAAACTCCACATCTGCCAGCACTTCATGCAGGGCGACTGCAGGTTCGGGTCCCAGTGCAAGCGATCCCACAAGTTTGATGGAATCTCCTGGCAAATACTGAAGAGCCGTGGGCTGGCGCCAGACCTAATTCGCAATCTCCCAGACATCTATCAGAATATTTACAGCATTAGGAACAGCAGCACTGGAGAGAGCCAGGGTGAGTAATACCGATCCATGATAAACTTATAGTAAATGTATAATATAGTAGGCTTGCTCATTCTCACAATACTGTAATGATCACTCACCTTACATATTTGACTGGGGTTCTTTATTAGAACACCATAAAACCTCTTAATTATAAAACAGGTTTTGCCACTTTCAGTTTATGAGTCGTTTCTTACCAGCTCAGCTGACGACACGCTGTGATTAATAAGAGCACTGTCGCCGCTCCAGTTCATCAGATTATTGTTCAAACCTGAAGTTTGTTAAAACATGGTTTGGAAAGGTTGGCATGCAGCTAACAACACCAATAATAACGCAGGAAGCTTACACACAGATGAGAACTTGAAGCATATGTGGAAGCTACTATATATCAAGGTCAGTACATTAGGACTAGAAACAAAAGTGCTGTCCCTCTTCCTTAATGATGAGATCCAGTACCTTTTGTTTACAAATGAACCCCTGAGTGTAAGCAAGGGGGAAGCTTGGTAAACTTCAGCTGCCATCGTCTTTCTATGGGCAGGAGACTAGGCTGCTGTTGCACCTGAGTTTGGGTGCAGGAAGGCGGGTAACAGAAGAAATGTTTCTCCTAGAAACAGCCTTACCCACTCCAGGATGCACACTCAGTGAGCTATCTCATTTCACATTAAACTGAACAAGTCTTTCTACAACTCTCTTTCTCTAAAGAAGCACACGTCCGTACCAGGGAGCCGTCCGTCTGCTCAAACAGCGATGCTGAACATGAAGAAATCTGCCTGTTTTACATCAGGAAGCACTGCGGTTTCAAAGGTTAGTCCACAGTTTGTTTCTTTATGCTCAAATACCTTTATAAAGCTTTGGGTAAACAAAAAAAGACACGGTTGGTGCCAGTGTACAAATGATTGAGGGAAATTGTGTATCAGTGAGAAAAAACTAAACAAAAATACATTTAACTCATACTAACAACTTCTGGATGGAGCACTATGGTCCCACCCACTAACAGCTGTTTGGCAAGTTAGAAGCATGATTGGATACAGGATACATCTTATTCTCTCTTCTGACGGGCTAAGCAGTCTGTCAATCAACTTCTTTGTCTCTTGATGTCCTAAATGAATTTGCATGCAAGTTGTGTCTGTGCCCCATTTTTGCGAATTTATGCAGGAATGCCCATAGTTACATATTCATCTAAGGCTGAACTGCAAAGAAAAACTGCTGCCGCAAAACATTCCCTAAAAATTCGCTAACAGCATTGCACATGTTTAGTACATTTCACCCTAGACTTCCGACTCGTTTTCAACTGGTTTGCAACCATTGCGACAGGCTCAACACTTTAGAAATACCTACCCCTGAGTGCGGAAGTTAATTGTCATTGATTGGTACTCAATTGTAAAAATGTGGGAGGACAGCTTTTCTTGTTTTTTAATCAACAGGTTAATGAATGGATTTATTGAATACCAGGCTGTAACCCTGTTGTTGTTTTCCTTTCTGAATCTTCATTACCTGTATTGAAAACCCTGTGTTTGTCTCTTACACTTCTTCCAGACAAGTGTCTCAAAGTTCATTCCCATCTGCCCTACAAGTGGGAGGTGCTGAATGGATCAGCCTGGACAGACCTCCCAGACATGGAGGAGATTGAAAAGGCTTTCTGTAACCCAGCAAACACAACCAGGTAGGTCATGACTGGGCTGTGGCATGGAGACTGAACTGCTCCCTCACCCCCTAAGAGAAAGGGTGCTCCCTCCAGTCCAGGGCAGGCCTGAGGCATGGAGACTGAACTGCTCCCTCACCCCCTAAGTGAAAGGGTGCTCCCTCCAGTCCAGGGCAGGCCTGAGGCATGGAGACTGAACTGCTCCCTCACCCCCTAAGAGAAAGGGTGCTCCCTCCAGTCCAGGGCAGGCCTGAGGCATGGAGACTGAACTGCTCCCTCACCCCCTAAGAGAAAGGGTGCTCCCTCCAGTCCAGGGCAGGTCCGAGGCATGGAGACTGAACTGCTCCCTCACCCCCTAAGAGAAAGGGTGCTCCCTCCAGTCCAGGGCAGGTCTGAGGCATGGAGACTGAACTGCTCCCTCACCCCCTAAGAGAAAGGGTGCTCCCTCCAGTCCAGGGCAGGCCTGAGGCATGGTGACTGAACTGCTCCCTCACCCCCTAAGAGAAAGGGTGCTCCCTCCAGTCCAGGGCAGGCCTGAGGCATGGAGACTGAACTGCTCCCTCACCCCCTAAGAGAAAGGGTGCTCCCTCCAGTCCAGGGCAGGTCTGAGGCATGGAGACTGAACTGCTCCCTCACCCCCTAAGTGAAAGGGTGCTCCCTCCAGTCCAGGGCAGGCCTGAGGCATGGAGACTGAACTGCTCCCTCACCCCCTAAGTGAAAGGGTGCTCCCTCCAGTCCAGGGCAGGTCTGAGGCATGGAGACTGAACTGCTCCCTCACCCCCTAAGAGAAAGGGTGCTCCCTCCAGTCCAGGGCAGGTCTGAGGCATGGAGACTGAACTGCTCCCTCACCCCCTAAGAGAAAGGGTGCTCCCTCCAGTCCAGGGCAGGCCTGAGGCATGGAGACTGAACTGCTCCCTCACCCCCTAAGAGAAAGGGTGCTCCCTCCAGTCCAGGGCAGGCCTGAGGCATGGAGACTGAACTGCTCTCTGGGTGGTCCCTCTATGGCCTCCTGGTATGGAGACTGAAGCGATCCCTCCCTCACTGCCTAACAGGATGGTGCCTCTAGTCCAGGGCAGGCTTGAGTCATGAACAGTCCTATGGGAGCATTGAAAACAAAGCTGTAAAAACCCTGTCCTTGCTGTTGCAGCGGTGGATCTCCGGCGGTAGATTTCCTGACCATGCGGCGCGGATCAGCGAGTGTGCGCCGGCTCTCCACTGCCTCCTCCGTCACCAAACCTCCTCACTTCATCCTGACAACAGACTGGGCCTGGTACTGGCAGGATGAGCACCACAAGTGGGTGGAATACGGCAAACAAGTGAGTCAGGGGGCTTCAAATAGGAGTACAATATACTTCCTATACACTATTGTAACATCTAGTAACTGTATTAGTTTGAATGCAGCCTCTTCTAGTGCTGTCTAGAATAGGAACACATTTCAATCAGCTTGGACCTCAAGCACACATGGTCGAGCAGAGAAGGGAAAAGCTCTGTTGAGTTGGTTTATTACACAATCTGATCTGTGTGCTTCCCTGCTTGCTGCTGCTCTGTCTAATGAACAGGATACCAATAATATTCTACTAGTGTTTTTTTTATTATTTTAGCTGTTTTTTTTCTTTTAGCCCACAGAGGGCGTTGTTGTCCATGGCCTGAGTACTGCCAATGGTACACAGGACCACAGGAATACCAATACTGGTAATAGTTAAAAGCTGGCGCACTCAAAATAATAATGAAAACAAAAGGCGAAATGAAAAGGGAAAATAAAACACAGTAATAAAACTACAAAACAAGAAGTGCTGCTTACACAGTGCCCCCACTGCCGCTAAGCCGGTCAGTATGGGCCTCCGACCTACGCTCAGCTATTTATATACACTGGGGTGGCCAGAGTTCCCCGTATAACTATACACGTCCCCTCGGATACATAATTATTTCTTTTACTTTTTTAATTATTTTAAGGCAGGCTGTCTCCCTCAGCCGGGCTTGCCTGGTCCTTGTTTTACACTGGAGTCTTCTGCCAGCATCACTGTATATTCCCAATCACGGCCACCTGAATGCAAAACCAAGCGCAGTACTTATGGGCCGAGCAATCCTCCAAGGCCCGCCTCTCAGCCAGTCAGAGAGAGGGAAAGCCAACACATCCTATTCCCCACCTCTCCGTGTCATCGCCATGACTGACAGGCGGATCTTACGAGACTGCTGCCCTCTTCCTGCAGAACCAGGCATGCACCAGACAGTCAGCACAGACCTGTTACAATTGGTCTTGAGTGTTATTTTGAGAAAATAATGTTCTTGCACTGTGTTGGTCTATTTTTGTGGCATGTCAACTAATAAAGTCACTAATGTTATTTATACAATACTGTTTTACCGGCCCTGCTTTTATAGTCCGGGTTATTATTTTAACTTATAGTGCTCCATAGCAACGTTCCATTTGCTGGAGATATCACTGGTGACTGATGTTCTTTCTGTATCACTTGCAGGCTAGCAAGCACCACGTGTCCTCGGTCACGTCAGAGGCCCTGGAGAAGGCGTTCCTCGCAGATCCGGACAGCAGTGTCCCCTTCAGCGTGGGTCAACAGCAGCACAGCCTCAGCTTCAGAGGTACCGCTAACCAGTTGATAAGAAATGTTGAAGATTCTTAAAGTCAAATTGTTATCCAGCTCAAAGCTCCGGTTGCACCTAGTTTGCAACACGTTCCTAGTCAATGTAACTCGTCTGCATTCCTGGTTATAGAGCTTTTAACCTCATCTCAATTCACTGACGGGACAGAATCCGCACTGGCCATGCATCACACATCAATAAGCCTATACACGCCACAGTCTCATAATTCAGCAGGGAAAATCTACAAAGCATTTAGTCATCTGTCCCTCTACCTGGAGGGTAGTAGACATTTTCAGCTTGGGAGGAGACATTTACACCTTTTGTAGCTACACATGCCATCGTTCACAGTAGTGTAGTCGAGGGTAAACGCGGGTAAACTGAAGGTTTAAAGCATTTACTCACTCCTACTCTCCTGTGATAAGCAAATCATGGCTGCACCAAGGGTTAAAGCTGAGGCATGTTCCAGTTTATTATATAAAGCAACTCGGTGCATTTAATGATGGGCAAAATCCCTTGATGTTTGTTTTGCTTAGACATGCGGCAGCAGAACAGCGTGTATCGAACCCAGAGAGAAGTGCGGAGGAGACCCAGGTTCATTTCTGCCCGAGACGTGGAGAGGAAGATAAAGTGGTAAGACCCGCTTCAGGTTCTCCTATAGATTACACAACGAGTTGTTTTCCTGTTCTCTGGTGCTGCTCAATCTGATTTCTTCCTTAACACAAAGTGACAGGAAGTTGAACTTGACTGTGTAAATATAGTCAATAAGGCCTGAATGTTGTTGTCTTGGAACAGAATGATAAAAACACTAACAAGTTCACACCAGTAAGTAAGCAAGATACTGCAAGGTTTTTCAGATCAAAATTTAAAATGGTTCACATTTCTGAATTATTATTATTATTATTATTATTATTATTATTATTATTATTATTATTATTATTATTATTATTATTATTATTATTGTTAGTAGTAGTATGATTAGTATTAATAATAACAATAATCTATGTGTCTATATATTCAAACTATTGCATGAATTAGATTTAGACGTCCGTCATATTTTGTTTTTGGTGGTTTTGATTTATTTATTTTTATTGAACATTTATCTACTTTCATAAAGTTCAACCTCTACTGAGTGTATTCTTACTGCATTGTTTTGAAAAGAAATGTATAATGCAGCTCAACTTGAATACATTTTTATCCTCACACATTAACAATAATAATAATAATAATAATAATAATAATAATAATAATGTGCTTCTTTAATTTTTTTTTTTAAAGTAACAGTGACTCAGTGAGGAACTCCACCTCTCAATCTGTGCCGAGTCACTGGTTACAGTCTGCTGTCCCTGATTTTGGATACAAGGTACACTCAATTATATTACTTCCTTTACACTGCACAGGTTAAGGGACTTCAGCTGTTGTGGGGACTTCACTCTATAGTAGCTGCTGGCTATAGCGCTCCCCTGTTAATTCACAAATGAGGGTTCAAATACTATAGTGGCTGCTGGCTATAGCGCACACTAACACACTAGCACACTAGATAATGGGAGAGAGGGAGTGATCCAGCTTCCATTTCTTTCATTATGGGTTCTCTGTAATAGGTTTTTATTATAAAACATGCTGGTTGTTTACAAAGAATCATCACTACATTGATCATTATTCTTGTACTTTCAAACACTTTTGGTGACCCAGTTTGTTTGAATAAATAAAAGTTATACAGTATGTTTCTGTATTTGTACCTGTGATTATTGCTGGTTATTTAGAATACATAAAGTAAACATGCTAATGTGTGTAGTTTATATTACTGTTTAAGTGTAATTGTAATTATAAATTGTAATTAATGCTGCATAATTTTAATTGAACAAAACAGCACTGTAATTGTGATTAAAATTTCAGCAAACAATTCAGCTGTAATTGTAATTGTAATTGGCCCCAGGTCTAGAAGAGATACAGCATGTGTCAGTGTGGTTCATTTGAGCTAGCTCATCCCTCCACTTTGAGTCCTATGCCCTCTTCTCTGTGTGTGATTGTAAATGCACAATGTCACTCCACCTAAACCCTCTTCTCTCTGTTTGTAAATGCACAATGTCACTCCACCTAAACCCTATTTTCTCTGTTTTTCCCCCAGCTAGTTCTGCTGTCCTCCTCCTCAGAGGAATTCAAACAAGTTCAAGAGCTCTTCCAGAGGACACTGCCCAAATCCACCATTCAGAAGATTGAACGCATCCAAAACCTGGGGCTGTGGGAGGTGTTCCAGTGGTAGGTAGCTGCTCATATATCAGTCAACAACAAAGGTCTTCAGTACTTTTTTGAGGATGCAACATTGAAAATGGATAATTGCAAAGCATACAACATGGTTTATTTAGATTTCCAGAAAGCTTTTGACAAAGTCCCGCATAAAAGATTAATTCTCAAACGCAGTAGGGATTCAAGGAAATGCATGCACATGGATTAGGGAGTGGTTAACATGTAGAAAACAGAAAGTACTGATTAGAGGAGAAACCTCAAAATGGAGCGAGGTAACCAGTGGTGTACCACGGAGATTAGTATTAGGTCCTCTGCCATTCCTAATCTACATTAATGATTTAGATTCTGGTATAGTAAGCAAACTCGTTAAATTTGCAGACGACACAAAAATAGGAGGCGTGGCAAACACTGTTGCAGCAGCAAAGGTCATCCAAAATGATCTAGACAGCATTCAGAACTGGGCAGACACATGGCAAATGAAATTTAATAGAGAAAAATGTAAAGTATTGCATGCAGGCAATAAAAATGTGCATTATAAATATCATATGGGAGATACTGAAATTGAAGAAGGGAACTATGAAAAAGACCTAGGAGTTTATGTTGACTCAGAAATGTCTTCATCTAGACAATGTGGGGAAGCTATAAAAAAGGCCAACAAGATGCTCTGATATATTGTGAGAAGTGTTGAATTTAAATCAAGGGAAGTAATGTTAAAACTTTACAATGCATTAGTAAGACCTCACCTAGAATATTGTGTTCAGTTCTGGTCACCTCGTTACAAAAAGGATATTGCTGCTCTAGAAAGAGTGTAAAGAAGAGTAACCAGAATTATCCCGGGTTTAAAAGGCATGTGCAGACAGGCTAAAAGAATTGAATCTATTCAGTCTTGAACAAAGAAGACTACGCGACGATCTGATTCAAACATTCAAAATCCTAAAAGGTATAGACAATGTCGACCCAGGGGACTTCTTTGACCTGAAAAAAAGAAACAAGGACCAGAGGTCACAAATGGAGATTAGATAAAGGGGTATTCAGAACAGAAAATATGAGGCACTTTTTTACACAGAGAATTGTGAGGGTCTGGAACCAACTCCCCAGTAATGTTATTGAAGCTGATACCCTGGTATCCTTCAAGAAGCTGCTTGATGAGATTCTGGGATCAATAAGCTACTAACAACCAAACGAGCAAGATGGGCTGAATGGCCTCCTCTCGTTTGTAAACTTTCTTATGTTCTTATGTTCTTACACCACTGAGGGGATCAATGATTAAGTTGCTAACGGCCTAATGGCAGACGAAACTGTGAATTATATTTACTGATTCAACACTTATCGTTGTGGTTCCCTTACTTATTACCCAGCAAAGCAGCTTCTGAAAAGACTCCTCGATGCTGGTTGTGGGGGTGGGGTGAGGAAGTGAAGACTGTCAATGCTGCACACAGCTTCATTGCACAATGCTTCACCTGTGGGAGTCAGTGCACAGCGCAGTGCCAGTGTTACCCTCCTGCCATTGGAAATCATTTGCTAAGGTTATTAAACATTCTAGGCATTCTCCCTTCTTCAGGCAGAAGGAGCAGATGAAGAAGAAGACTGGAGGGAAGGTTGTGGACGAGCGCACGTTATTTCATGGCACTGAAAAAGCCCTCCTAGAGGCCATCTGTCAGCAAAACTTCGACTGGAGGATGTGTGGCGCTCACGGCACGGCTTATGGGAAAGGTGAGGATCAGCAAGGGCGCTTTCAGTGTGCCGGAATGCATGATAAGAACAATTCCAGTGCTGATAATCCTTCAGTCAATCAGAGCTGTCTTAGGTATGATTTTTTAAAGCAGGTGACGTGAACCATCAGATATTTCAATAAAATAACAATGGACTGAACAGAAAACCCATCTGGCTTGTATATTGACAATGAAGCCGTGCGTGATGGAGTTGCAGGACAGCGAGCGTCTGTGTGTGGGTTTTATTGACACTCGAGTGATGCAGTGCTTGGTCCACGCCTGTTGGTATTCCTCCTATAACCCAAAAGTAATATTGGCTGCCGTGTAAATAATTATGGTCCAATGTTAGCAGCAGTCCATGAGAAAAAGGTGGTTGGTTTTTTATCCCCCCAAGTAAGTCTGATACTTTTGCTTTTCAGTTTTGCTTTTACTCATGCTCTTCACTCACACTGTTTTGGCAGCCAAAACAGACCCCTTTATACATTTTAGTAAAAATCCTCATCTCCTTTATCATAGGCAGCTACTTCGCAAGAGATGCCTCGTACTCCCACAAATATGCCAAAACCAAAGACAGGCAGCACATTATGTTCGCTGCGAAGGTGCTGGTCGGAGAGTTCACCAAGGGAAAAAGCAGCTTCAGGCGTCCCCCTTCCAAGGAAGCTCAGAGCACAGGCCTGTACGACAGCTGTGTGGACAACATGGACAACCCCTCCATCTTCGTGATCTTCGAGAAGCACCAGATTTACCCTGAATATGTGATCGAGTACAGCAATAGATGAAACTAACTGAATGAATGCTAACACACTGGACTCTTATATTGAAGCAGGTGCAAAAGCAAAGATGCATTTTCAGACAGGAATACATTCCTGGTATAACACCTGCAAGAAACTACTCAGTTAAACTGCTTCTTATAGCAAGTTGTTTTCTACTGTATTAGAAAACGATTCAGTAGCATCAGCCAATTAGCTTCTGGCTCTAGTGCGGTTCTAACAGGCAGGAGATGCACACTGTGACATTAGCGCATCTGCTGGGATTTTGTTTAATTTCCGCTTTCCTGCTTCATAAGCCTGACAGTGTCTGCTGTAAACTCAAATATCTCTTGTTAAGCACACATGAGCATAAGTTAGCACCTGATTGGCTGCTGCTGGCCTAAAAGCTGCACTACTATAGGCTACTGTAATTGTCATTAGCAAAATTACGAATTACAATTCTAATTGACCCCAGGTCTGGTTCATTGCATTGACATTGTCTACATGACTTAAAGCAACCATGACAAGTAAAAAAAGGTTTTGCACTTGCTTCAAAATTGGGTCTACAGTCCTACACTGAAAGAAATCTATTAGCAGGGGAAGCTTGTATGTTTTAAACTGTGCATCTTATAAACTGCTCCAGAAATAGACACTTTTACTGTACCCAAATAGATCATTATAATATTAGGCATTCCTAAAAACTTCCATATAGTTTTTGCAGAGAACAAAATAATTCAATAAATCTCAGCTAATATGCACTTCTATTAGCAACATACATCTCAAATGTGCAGTTTTGAAAGAGAAACATGTTAGAGCACACAAGTGCTTACATTTTAAAACTTGATGTCTGATACTACTTTAGGTTAAAGGAAGCTCTCAGTTTCTATGCCTCATTCTCGGGTATCTGTTTGGCAAGACCTATGGACAATGGAACAGAGCAGGATCAGTTTTCTCATCAGGTCAACATATGATGTTCTCCCATCACCACATAACCTAAACCTCGGTAGGAGAGGATCCGTTATGTCCTTTTTGTTCATCACCTGCAACATTAAGGCACATTTTGACAGGATGTAAGGTGGGTCTTTTATTATTTTTATTTGCTTATTTAGCAGACGCCTTTATCCAAGGCGACTTACAGCGACTAGGGTGTGTGAACTATGCATCAGCTGCAGAGTCACTTACAACTACGTCTCACCCGAAGGACGGAGCACAAGGAGGTGAAGTGACTTGCTCAGGGTCACACAATGAGTCAGTGGCTGAGGTGGGATTTGAACCGGGGACCTCCTGGTTACAAGCCCTTTTCTTTAACCACTGGACCAAGGACGGTTTACTTGGCACCATGACCAGGTGCTGCGATATTTGGCCTTAGCATTGGAAGACAAGCGTAACATGACCAATAAGTTGCCACCAGTTCCATCAAAACATTACACACAAAAGAAAACATTCCTCCGCCCAGGAGAGCAATCGCCAAGAAAAGGTGTTAAAACCAATCCTCGCCCAGGACAACTGGAAGCTGTAGAGACTGGAAAATACTGGCAGATGTTGGTCAATGGCTTATTTTTCCACCTGAGATTGCCACCACTAACATTCAACCAGATATTGTCTTGTGGTCTGGATCAGCACGCCTTGTTCACCTGGTAGAGTTAACAGTGCCATGGGAGGATGCTGTAGATGAGGTGTATGAGAGGAAGAAACTGCGGTATGCTCAACTAGCCTCTGAAGCAGAACAGCGAGGATGGAGAGTCCGGGTTTACCCAGTAGAGGTGGGTTGTCGAGGATTTGTGGCACACTCTACAACCCGGTTTCTCAAAGACGTCGGATTCAGTGGCCAAGAGTTGCGTCGCACAGTGAAGAACTTATCTGAAGCAGAGAGGAGCAGCAACTGGCTGTGGTTGAGACGGAAAGATTCTGCACAATAGAAAGAAAGAAACGCTGATGTACAGGTAAGTAAGCTGGGCTGAGTTGAGTGGGGGACGGAGGGGGGTGAATCACCGTCGAGCCCTCTTGAGGTGTCGTGGGCTAGTCGACGAAACACAGAGGATGGAAGGTGCCCTCTTGAAGACCCCAGAGATGTACCCTACTTAGCTCAATCGAGACTAAAAGCATGGCTTGCAAACAGATATTTATTTAACTTAGTGCAGTACCAGATATCATGTTTTAAAATTAAAATAATGTGTTTATTTCAAAACTGCACCATTTCAGACCTATCTAATGAATAGCTGCGCATGGCGGAGGTATTTTATGGAACTGTTTTGTTAACTGCAATTACTTTAACTATAAGAGATTTTACAAACACTCTTAAACAGAGAGGGTGCAGTATCACTGCATGCTATTCACATGTACTGTATTAACCCAAGCATCTCCAACACCACACTAGAGATGTCCTTCTATGTTACAAAGATCACAACAATAACAGGATTATGTTTTTAAATAATCTTCTAAAGTTCCTTTTAGCACTTTTTAATGCACTTTTCAATGTGCACTTTTTTCTATTGACTGTTGCAGTGAAGATAATGAATTATTGATCCAATATTAGAGAAATTCTCACTTCTCACAAAGATTGCAGGGTCTAATCCATTGATATGAACAGTGGGGACCTAAATACGGCCAGGGTTTAAACATTACGAACAACCTGTGATTTTGCTGACTTTTAAAGACGAAAATACAGATGTTAGTTTTCCCTTTCTTTTACTGATATTCAGCTAGTTTCATTGTCCCTGATTTGCACTAATATTTTTACTTTTATCATTTTTAGATATGTGTCTGGGGAGCTGTTTTTTTTTTGTTGTATCTCGGGTGCTGCCATTTTAAAATCTGTTGCCGTTTTTGCACACAGGGTCATGTTCATGCAGTGTTACCCTTATAAAAGTGTCCCATAGCTAAAGCACTGCTTGTAATGCACAGTGAAAGCATGGTTTGTAAAGCCCAGAGAGGTATGGTAAAGAATATTAAACGAGAGAATGGCGAAATCACTGTGCAAACTTATCGCGGTGAACTTTTCTAAGGGTTGAGAATAAAGCACGGTAGAAACTCAATATGGTCTAGTTAATGCCATGAACTGGGTTTCTCTGTAATCTTGTATAAGGGTAATACATAGAACTACCAACCAGCTTTACAGATAGCCTGCATGTGCTTGGTTTTGTGCTGTACACATTCTTAATTGTTTCTAACTTTTAAACAAACAAGCACTTTTTAACCTTTGTATTGTGAAAGTCACTGAAACTGATAAAGAGTCAATCGGCATGTCTGTTTTTTTCTTCTTGGGGCAACTCCACAGTGAATGAGCAGCAGACAGTGGAATAGGAACTCTAAACAACTCTAGTAAACTCATTGAATTTAGAAAAACTAAAAAACTTAAGAAATTCAACGAGAACGTTTCAACTTTTTCAGCAGCTTTAAATGTTCCAATTCAACAATAACACTAACAGCTGCTTCTCAACAGTGACTTGTTCAGAGACTATGAAGCATTTATAAACACTGGGACATATTTTTAAAGTGTTACCTCCTGTCTTTAATTAACTCCTATTTTTTGGAAGGACATAAAAACATGTCAATATTACAAAATGAGTAACAAACCCTGTGAGAATGCTTAAGAGAACGTGGGGTATAGCACTTAGTCGTTTGGGTCTAGTTTTGTAAAATGAATAAACGTTTTGAAAATATGTCCCGTTACTTGTGAAAGGTGCTGTACAGACAGCATACACGGTGGTTCCAAGTGGGTAGTGCAAAATGAACCAGGGAGTGAGGACAGACAAACTCACAGGGACAAAGTCCAAATGGATTATTTTTGAGTTACCCACGAAAAACCATTTCTGTTCATCCTGTGCAGAATTAACCCTTTTACTCCTGATGAATGATTACATTAAATCTTTTTTTGTTTTGTTTTAAGGATTATCATCAATATCCTCTAAACACTCAATAGTTCTGAATTTAGAACTACTAAAAGCAACCTAATACATTCAATGACAAGCATTTCGATGAGAAGCCTTTTTCAATGTCTTCAAATTCCTTCGGGTTTCCTGGAACACAGTTTATTTACTAAAAACATCAACGAAATCTACAGACGTGTTGCTTGAAACAGTAGCAGATAGATCTAAATACCACCGTCATTTTAATAATTCAGATACGAACCTCCCTGGGTTTGTAAAGTATCCATGTTTCACTCTTTTAATAAAGATCCAGCAGTCAATAAATGTTTATGTAACACATATTTATACAATGCTTGTGGGTGTTGAAAAGCATATTTATTCATTGATTTCATGTTTCAGTGGCCAGCTTGTAACGGTGTTACACCACAGTAACAGCTGTGCCAAGCTTTGATTTGTAAAACAAAAAAAACTAATGATTTCGGGGATGGAAATAAGACTCCTGAAGCATAGCGGTTGTATCCATTCTTGGTTTTATTAGGAGTCCAATGAGACACACCTGAGCTTGATACCAATGCTTGATTAAGCTTGCAGTAAAACCTGGAATGGGTGAAACTACTATGCAATAGCAGTATTTCCATCCCCGGACTTCATTAAATCTTTCATAAGGAGTAGATGGTTAATTGCACACAAGATGAACAGAAAACACCATGCTTTTTTTGCGGGCAATTAAAAAATAATCAAAATGAATGTTGAGACTTCTTCCCTCTGTGTTTGTGTCTCCTCCTTCTCTCATTCATTCATTCTGTGGATCCTCTCTATAAATATTTGTAGTTTTATTATGGAACTGATGCTGTGAGGTCCCCTGAGTACTCAAGAGAAGATACCTAAAGAGATTGTAACTCTCCTGAAAGTCGAGGGACATTAGTGCTGGCTACTGTTACAGGAGGCACGTTGCTGGCAGACACCACGAGATCTTTCCTCAAAGCAAAACTCTGCTGAAATGTGTCGCGTTTGTTTAGCGATGTGCGACTGCCCTGACCCTAACCGTAACCATGGGAGCGAACTGGTGAGCCCCAAACTCATTTCACTTCTGACCTGAGCTGGATTTGAACCCAGGACTCCAGCAGCAATGAAAGGGTAGTGAAAAACCCAGGTTAAAGACACTGACGAGGGAAATGGTGTTGAAATAAGTAACAGACCAGTTCTATTACAAGAAACAAGTTTATTGGTAGTTTCTGATAACTGTTGCTGTCAAAGTCTTTGACATCCCTTTGCCAGCGTTTACCAGGGTCAATGCCCAGTATTTACTGTGCAGTAGTTTCCATGCTTTACCGTACTATTCTGCTGTGCTGTACCGCGGCGTTCCTCCATATACTTTTGTAACAGACGTTACAAGTTTGACTCTCAATTTGTAAACATGCAGCATTCCTTCATTACTGTAACACTTCAGTGCATAAAGAGTTTCCTTATTGAAGGAGTGCTAAGCAATGTTTTCAAATCAACTGCAATCCCCCTTGGTAGCTCCATTAACAATATTACTGGCCCCGCTTATAGTGATCTTGAGTTTGTTTCACATGAACCCAGGATATGCAATATTTCAAACACAGCTCTGCAGATAAACTACAGCATCCTGGTTCCTATGCAGGAGGGTGAGAGTTGTCAGCCTACCATAGTGAAAAACCAGGACATTTTTAGATCATAAATTAGATCTGCTAATACCATTTAATCAGGTGACATATACTGTGTATATAACAAAAACGTCTGTTTCTCAAGACACAATTGGGACACTTAAAGGCTAACTTGGCTGATGGCACCAGCAAGATTATTATTATTTTATTTAAGCTAGACATGGCCCAGGAAGTTAAACAGAATATGAATTATTAAACACATAACCCATAAGATTGTTGCTAACACAGTCTGATAAATTACTGTTGACTTATTTGAGCTACAGTTTTGTACTTCAAAAGAAAAAATTTGAATACAATAGCAAAACCGGGACGATTTTAACAATTTTACTATTTCCGACCGGGACAAAAAATGAAGGCTGAAAACCGGGACAATCTAAGTTTTTCCGGGACATCTGGTGACCCTAAGGAGGTCACACGGTGTCATTGCAGCTAAACCATTGGACTGCATTTGAACTACACATGATTAGGAACCAGGAAGTAGCTATGACTTTTATAAGACATATCCCTAATATAAAAAATCTAAACAAAGAAAGACTATAAAGATCTTCGACACAAGAAAGCAGGGCCACAGTGATTGGGTTGCTGATGTTAATAAGAGGCAAGGCAATGGATTTAAAAAGCATTGCTTTGCAAACATTCATCTGAGAATGTATTAAAAAAGGCAATACAACATTAGGTAATACAAATACTTTAAAAGCAATTAAAACATAGGTATAGATATATACACACTGCTGTGCAAAAGTCTTAGATATTTTTCACATTTGGGGGGTTATACTACCATAGAATCAACCTGCTTTAATAATACCACAGAATCAACCCGCGCCATGTCATGTCACATACACATTTTAAATTTAAAAAAAAAAAAAGTTTACTTTTTTTTTTTTGGACGCTTTCTCACGCCCGCTGTTGAGAAGCACTGGGTAAATGTGATGGATTAGCTACTACAACACTTCATATTAGCAGCTCATGTGTAGTTTACTTTGATATATATATATATATATATATATATATATATATATATATATATATATATATATATATATATATATATACACACATATATAGGCCGCTCCTGCCCTTGTGTTCAGAGCTGTGGGGCAGGTTTGTGTTCCACCAGCTCCAGCACATGGGCGAGGAGTCTGACAGTGGGCAAGGTGATGGGGTAGCACAAAGGGAACCTCTCCTCCAGAGACGGGGTCTGGATGTAGTACCTGGAAGAAACAAACAAGCAATGCGCCAACAGTTAAAGAGTAGGCTTATAAAGCGGGCACACATTCTGCGTGGTTCTTATTAACTCTGCGTGAAGGTGCTTTCACCTGAGGGCAGGAGCTTCCTATCGGTTCTAATCGTCTGCCATGGACGTGTGGAACACAAGCTAGATCAGATAAAGTGTCTTTACAGAAGTAAGAGCCAGCGCCATCTAGTGATCCACCACTTTGAATTAACTTTCCTTTTGTTTTGAATACCATTCTATATGCACGTTCAAATATAAAGACACTTTGGATAGATCTCTCTCTCTCTCTCTCGTGCTCTCTCAGATTGATTGCAAACATCAATGACATGATAGTAAAAATAAGAAAAGAATGCAATTTCAAAATGACACTGGGTGCATTAAGTAAGTAAGCAGCTCAGAGTGAGAATTTCTCCTCTCACTCGGATCAGCTCTGTAGCACAATGAGCTGCTCGGGAGGAGAGGGACGGAGCCTGCAGTGAAGTGGGTTCTTACACTGAGCTGCTCTGAGCAGGTCACTAATCTATTACTCTCTTACTCTTTTCAGTGACCCTGACAAAGCGATGTGCCCCAGACCGGGGGATCAATTCATTTACACAGATGCTGCTGTGAAGTGCTTGAGGTTGTCTCAATTGTAACACTGCCATCACATCAGCTTGTGTCTGCGCTAACGATACATATCGTTATACAACAAAAGGAAATGATTGTAAGGAGAACAAAACAACAAAATAAACATAACAGGCAGGTTTACGTTGCATTTGCAGTCAGACACAGTGTACAACGGAGTGCAGTCATTATGGAGCGGTTTCTCAGGCTGAGAAATGACACTGAACACAATGAAAGCAGTGGTACTTCTACTAGTACAAACAAACAACTTCTCTCACTAGTGCCTAATGTCATAGAGGGGCTTGACCCAAGAACGTTTGGGAACCCCTGTATTACAGCACTATTACAGTACCTCAAATACTAACCCTTAAAATGCAATAATACTCAGAAATGATCTTTGCTGTGGCAGCGTGCAATATGCCCCTGCGGTCCTGTCCGGATTACCTGAACTCCTCACTGTACTCTGTCCGGATGTCCTCGGCTAAGCTGCTGCTGTACTGAATACAGGAGCTGAGGATGTAGAGCTGCTGGTACAAGAGCACAGCCTGGCTGGGACTGAGCAGAGGCAGGGCTGGAGGCAGGGCTGGAGACAGGGCTGGAGACAGCACCGAGATCACAGCTTTCACTACACTGCCAATGAAGGACACCTGCACCAGAGACAAGCAAAAAACAGCTCCACATTTCACTACACTCTCTCAACCTTTGAAAAGCGAAAGGGGGAATTCCACGGGTATTACAGACCATGGGCTCTGCTGAAGATGGGTAAAGAAGTTCTTTGTATCGATGCCTTATTCTCAGGATGTCTGTTTTACACTTCTGTTAAACTGGCTTTGTTCACATGCCTGACAAAGCAGAGTGAGGAAGAAATAGACTCTCAACTTGTATAGAGGTGCCCCCGAATATTTAGAAGCATATATCATAACATAACATAACACAGCGTTACTTTCAAGTCCAGAATTGAGTGCTAATTGGGGAATGGCCACATGTATATAAAGGAATGCCACATTTGTATGGTGGGTGAGTTTGGAGAACGGCCAGTGATGACACTGCTCCGGTGCCTTTATTATGAAGTCTATGTATTTGTTTTGTTTGAACCTTTTATTTTGGCCACTGTGCTTTGACTGAACCTTTTCCATCTCTGGATCAAATTCCCTCCTGCAACCACCAGCCTGGGCCATGACGCTATCCTGTCAATTATTATTATTAATTAAATCAAGTTTGAAGTTCATTAGACTTTCATTTTTTTCTCAGGGGGTTATAAGTTCATTTCCACTTTCTAAAGTGCCGTTTAATCTAAGAGAATGTTTAAAAACACTTTTAAAAAAAAAAAAAAAACATTCCGTAAACAGTGTTTAACTGGGCCATCTGCAGTTTAGCAATCTCTGAAAGGACATGCTAGTCAACGGGGATTGATCAGCAGAATAGAATCTCAGGTAACAGTAGACTCGCCTGGTGAAATCTGTCCCCACAGCACATGGATTCTTATTCAGCATTGTCACTGAACAATCCCCCAACACAATGCACAGTGTGTCAGCCTGAAGCCAGGCGAGGAAAACAATCCTCGTCTGGATAGAATCAGATACAATCAATACAATGTCATGGTCTGGATAGAATCAGAACACTCACTAGACGAGGCTCCTGCACCGATGTCATGGTCTGGATAGAATCAGAACACTCACTCGACGAGGCTCCTGCACCGATGTCATGGTCTGGATAGAATCAGAACACTCACTAGACGAGGCTCCTGCACCGATGTCATGGTCTGGATAGAATCAGAACACTCACTAGACGAGGCTCCTGCACCGATGTCATGGTCTGGATAGAATCAGAACACTCACTAGACGAGACTCCTGCACCGATGTCATGGTCTGGATAGAATCAGAACACTCACTAGACGAGGCTCCTGCACCGATGTCATGGTCTGGATAGAATCAGAACACTCACTAGACGAGGTTCCTGTACCGATGTCATGGTCTGGATAGAATCAGAACACTCACTAGACGAGGCTCCTGCACTGATTTCTACATTCTGCACGAGGGGACAGGTCCGCTAACATTCATCCCACAAGCCTTTCACTTCCTGAGGCCTGGGTTCGAGTTCAGAGCGGGTGGTGCGTGAAATGAGTTTTAAAACAAAACCATCATCCACACACAATTCAGCAGAATGAGTCTACCTGCAATGGGGTCTATTTTAATGATCTTAACAGTGGCGGGTCTAAATACAGCTGCTCTTTAACTCTCTGTATTCATCGTTTTTCCCCGGGGGATGCTTTACTGACCCACTTATAAACATAACGACATAAAATAAAAATACAGAGAAATAAAGATACACAAACAATTCCATTTATACAGGGATGGAAATAAGACTCCTATTGCACAGCAGTTTCACCCATTCCAGGTTTTAGCTTGTGCTTGATTCGCCCCAGTGTATAAGTAACAAGCTCAGGTGTGTTTTATTAAAAACATAGCAAAAACCAGGAATGGGTCAAACTGTTATGCAATGGGAGTTAGGATCCGCCACTGGTTTAGATCATTAAAATAGACCCCGATGTGGCCTATGTGATGCTTCTGTTAAGCTGTACTGTGCCTTTAAGGTGTTATATTTGAAATGCCCCCCCCCCCCCCTGCAAGCGTACATCTCCTTCCCCACGCTGCACAGAGAACACAGTTAGCTAGTTGAGTTGGAGCAGCTGACGGCGCGGAACAGAGTGAGAGAGGGGACAAGGCTGAAGTGTGAGAGTTGGGTGGAAGTGATTGTGTTAGGAAGCCAGTGAAGAAGGGATGTGTAAATGACTTCTCTAGACGCGGTGAGAACAGCAGTAAGCTTGCTTCCTCACAGCACGTTACCATGGAGGGCAGTCCCTGTAGCACCGCCATGACCCATCCCACCGTCATGAACCGGCCCCAATCTGACGTTAGGTTTCCCTGAGAAACGAACAAAAAGAAACTGATCAGCAAACCAAAGATTTAAATATAACTGAAACGGATTCCCCACCGCTGGTTGTAAAATCGAATTATTAAAACGAAGGGATGTGATCACAAGCATTTACTACTGTGTTAGACCTTTTTTTTTTTTAATAAAACAAACCGTTCAAGTTACAAAGCTTTAAATAAATTCCAAAAAAGGAAAGATTTTCAACACATGAAAAAGGGGGTGCAGTAGTAATGTTGGTGGCATTAAAAGGAGGTACGAAAATGGACAAATCCAATTTTCAGTTGATTCGTATAATGAATCAACACTGGGAAAATCAAAGGATGCTCTTCAGTTACTTATTCTCTACTGAGACATGCTGCTTCTGTTCTCTCGCTGGCAGCTCTGTCTCTAGGTAGAAAGGCACTCTTTGTGAAAGCTCTGGTAACCTAATCTCCTCATTCTACCAGAACATGTTTTGTGTGAAAGAAGAATCTGAGACTAGCTACAGGACTTGGGTTACATTACACCAAAAACTGTGGAGGTCAGCTGCAAATATATATGATACTAGGAAAATAAAATCAGGATCTGGAATTCAACTGTAATTGAGAGCCAGAAGAGTATAAATATGATTTATGGGGCGGAAACAAAGTATTCAACCACCTCTGCTGGCTTTGGAGCTAACTGTATATGTTTTCAGTTTTACCATGCTTTTCCCATGGTTATACCATGCAATTACCATAGTTTACCCTGGTTTGCTGGTGATTTACCAAGCTTTCACTGTGCTTTATTACACTTTGCTGTGCTTTTATAATGGTATTTCAGACACCTTGATTAGTTAATACCTTGGTATCCCTGAATAGATGATCCTTCTCCCCAAAAACATTTTGGGGGTAAAATGATGAACAACAATCCCACATAAACAGAAAACAGTTTCCTCCATGCTGTGCTCAGTGAGAAATGTTGCTTTTTTTGTTTTTGTTTTTCTAAAAAGTGGCAGACAGGCATCTGGCTGTTGGTATTGTAGCAGGTGGTGATGTAATGCTATGCTAGCTATAGGGAGTGGAGTTGAGCAACACTAACTCTCAACTCCAGACAATATTTGTATTCTGCAAGTACTTTGTAGTTAACAAACGTATTTTCCCCAACTGCATATTTCGGTTGCAAGAGCATTTATTAAATAATGTAGCAAAAGCAAAGGTACTGCCTTTATAAGAGTTTGCCGTAGTAAAAGCACAGCAAAGTGTAATAAAGCACAGTGAAAGCACGGTAATGCATAGGAAAGCATTGTAAAGAACAGTGAGGTTTGGTAAAGCATATTAATAAACACGACAAACCAGGGTCAATGGTCAATTCATAGTATAAACATGGGACAAGCATGGGAAAATGGCAAAAATACAATGGTAAACTTTAATAAGGGTGTGTAGTACCTGTATTTTAAAGTGTGTTGGGTAATATCCATATTAATGTTACAAAACTGAAAAACTTTTGGGGTTTGGGTTTAGCTCTGTAAAATTAACTGGTGTCTTTTTTTCCTTTAAAAAAAAATAGGAGTTCTAAAACATTGGAGTAAACATTTTGGAAATATTGCATTGCGTTTCAAAGCCAGCATTTTCACATGCACTACATTCAGTGTTGCTGGACAGATCTGTTCACATGAAATCTTTACACAGCTACTCACCTGATGTGCGAGGAGAATGATCTCATACAGAACAGCAGTCGCTGCTTCAGAGTACTCTGTTATCAGCTTCTGTACCTGGGAGACAGGACGGGATTGAGTGCCAACAAAACACGCTCCTTTATTAGTGGAAAATTACTGCCGGCAAGACGGCAAACAGAAGCTCTAATCTCCAATTGCCAGCTCGCTCATGAGGGATCTTATTATTCAATCCGGATGTCTTTTCTAGCCGGGGTGTGAATGGAGCTGCCGTACTGTAATGAATAAAACATCCAGAAATAAAGAAGCTGTAAACATTCGTGATAAAAGCCCATTCTGATTGGCTGATCACAAGACCTGTTTTAAGCTTTTTAATAACATGTCTAACAGTGACTTCAATTGAAGTCATTTGTTGCCACTGCGAGAATCTCATTTTAACAGAATCCTGCTGATTGCAATTTATTGATGTATTGGAATTGATTAAAAATGGAATGGGAATTGATTTAAAAAAGAATTTTGAATTGGAATTGGAATTAAAAAACAGGAATAGAACCCGACCCTGGGTCTAATTCTTCAAGCATGTTTAAGCATGTTAAGAGAATGTTCATGAACTTTAAATAACAGATGGGAGACAAAGATTGTATAGTTTATACATCAGCTAACCCTTAAAAGAAAGGTGTCTCACCTCAGTATCTGTGCCCCTGTCCATTGGTACAGAATGAGCCACCCTCACAGTACCAGGCCTGGACGCTGCTTTATGAATCAGGGGTTCCCTGACCAAAGCCATTAACAGGGTCCGTGTTACTGCTCCCCTATGAGAAACAAAGAGAACTCGAGTTGCACGTTTTCAAACATGAATTCAACTCAATCTAAAGGGGAATGTCAGATCAGATTGCATGGGTTATAAACATGAAGTAATACGGAAATGTGGAAAAGATCGGTATCGAAAGGATCATTGGTACAGAAAGGATCATTGATACAGTATGCAGCATTGATACAGTATACAGCACTGGTACAGTATGGTTCATTGATACAGTATGCAGCACTGGTACAGTATGCAGCATTGATACAGTATGGTTCATTGAAACACTATGCAGCACTGGTATAGTATGCAGCATTGATACAGTATACAGTGTTCCCTAAACTAGAACTGGGTGTTACTGTGAACAAAAACAAAGCATCCCTGTGTCACAATGTAGCGTATATAATATAATGTGCACGCTTACCGTTTAGCTCTAAGGATGCTGGTCCGAGCCGGCTCAGTGTCTGTTTCTCTAAACATCAGTGCCAGAGTCTGCACAATCATTATACAGACCCTACAAGAGACAGGGCTGCTGTGAAAACTCACGCGGCAAGGCCTCAACATTCAAAACCTCTTACTAGCAGCTGCAACGTTAGCACTGCTCCCCAGCATCTTTACACGCAACATCTTTCTTTTCGTTCTTTTTAAGCAAATGTTTC
This sequence comes from Acipenser oxyrinchus oxyrinchus, assembly GCA_030684275.1. Classification (NCBI taxonomy): domain Eukaryota; kingdom Metazoa; phylum Chordata; class Actinopteri; order Acipenseriformes; family Acipenseridae; genus Acipenser; species Acipenser oxyrinchus. The sequence continues at coordinate 23,933,163 of CM060254.1, forward strand.
AAGTTTCGCTCCACAGCTTTTAAAAAAAGTAAACTGCTTCTCCTGGATTCTCCTTATTTCCTCAGTAACATGGTCGACCAACCAGAGTAGTGCATGATGACATCATGTGTAACCTCCTACTGCTGCACGTATTCACACAAGCATATCTAGAAGGCTCAGGGTTTTGTAATGTCTATGAGATTTTAAGGGAAGGGGGGAGCTTGTAACCCTACAGTTAAAACTGCATTTGGAGAAAGTAAACAAACTGGGCCTAGGTTGGTCGACCATGTTACTGAGTTCTAGGTGCAATATACAGTAAAGTAGCTCCTCCGTGAGGGCAAGGCCAGGAAGTGTTTACTTACACAAACGTGTCAGCTTGGTGGCCCCAGTCGAGTTGTCCAGGTACATTATGAGACTTTGGCAAGTAATCAGAAAGTTTCTTGATCAGGAAAGGAAATAGATCATTGGACTAAAACAGAGAAACAAAACAAACAAAAAGAAGAACAATACCTGTCATCAAAATATAATAATAATAAAAATAAAATTATTTTAAAAAAAAAAACAGGGTGGATGAAATCTATGCCATTATATCTGCAGTATACAGCACACACTTTTGTGTAAATGGCCTCATGTGATGGATTCATATGTTATGCAAATAGATCTATTATATATACAAGCTGCATCTCCCTGCTGAAGTCAGATTCAGTCATGATGGGCAAGACAGTAGATCTGTCCGAGTTTGACAGAGGCTGAATGTAGGTGCTCTGCTGGCAGCAGGTACTAGCCAAGACTGCACCAATAATCAATATTATAAATCACATATCAGAAATCAACCAATCACAGTGAAGTACCTGTCAAAATTCCAGTACATCTCATCCTGTGTACAGATGTCATCCCACACCTAATTTCAATGTACATACCTGGTACTTTTTGTAAATGGATCATCCTATTAACTTCACTCTTTCGTTGAACTTGACACTAGCTTCTTCAAAGAATCATTTTTCAAAATCACTACAAACTTTTTAAAAACACACGTTTCTCCGGCTGCACTTTCGTTTTTAATAAACAGTCGCACCGCGACACAGCATCTGCAAGCCTACAAGCATTATTCAGGAGCTGTGGCGGTGGATTCTGGACTGAACCATTTCCCTAAGCTATTCCGGAGTACAATCTTCATTTGCGTGGTTTCTAATGAGTTAATACATCATGTGTAGAGTGTCTCTTATTGTATACGAGACGTTGTATCACAGTTTGAGCAGCCAGAACCACTCAGCTTTCGCCTAAACTGCATGAGATGACATCTCTTATGCAGTGAGAGACCCTACACACCACATACTCACTTAGACAGTTTCACAAGGAACAGGATTGACTCCACAAGCCATTGTGCAGACAGACCATGGTCCAAACTGCCAGTGGAAGTTCCCTGAGGGAATTAGTGGTGATATTCACTGGGATGAGTCCCTTGGTTGTATTGAGGAGGCGCGCACCCGGGTCTTACTTTCCAGAAGAGCCTCTTCAGCATGAAGTTCCTCTGAGCCGCTGTCTTCAGCTCCTGCACCAGGGCGTACGTCTCCTCCAGCGTGCTGTCCTCCTGAAACAGCTCGCAGGTCAGCTGACTGAACAACTTCACCGTCTGCTCTGAGCTGGACAGCAGGGAGAGACAGCAGCCCGATCAACACACACACACACGCATGCACGCACACACACACACACACTCTCTCTCTCACACATACACATGCACATGCAGCAGCAGCACATTTAGATACAGCTAAAGAACATAATTGTGATGACACTTGGTAGGGACATTCACTACTGCTTAAATGGTCTTGCACCATTGTATCTCCCTGCGCTCACAGGATTCCAGTTTGCTGTGACTTCCACAGTTTAAAATGCGTCCCAAGGGTGAAAGGACGTTCTCTTACTGTGCCTTGCGCCGATCCTTTGGGATTCCTCACCACCTTCAGTCAAACAAGAGTCTGTCCCTGTTTTTAAATCTCCTTTAAAAACACATCTCTTTGAAAAGGTATTTCCTGGTATATAGGTTGTAGATTGACTAACATCTAAAGTAACATACTGACTAACAGCTAAAACCTTTCTTATTCATTTAAAACTATTTGTTTTAGTTTTATTTTGTGTTCAGTGCTTTGAGAGGACCTTGACAGGCACTCTGTAAGTGCAATGTTATTGTAATAACAGTAATACATACATTACTGAATAGGTTTCAGTGGATCGGGTGCTCTTACCTACATGTTCCTTGGCCCTGGCCTGGGGAGGTCGATTGAACCCTGAACTTCTTGCTGTACTGAGGATCTTGCATTAGAGTGGACTGCTGGAAGTACGAAGACGACAACGTCAGGTCACAAAAAAAAAAAAAAGCATTACATTCACCAAGTTTGAAGCAAAGTAATAGAATGTATACCCTGTACCTAAAATAACGTACAATCAACATGCACTGAATGCATTTTTGTTTTTTTAAAAAGGCATTGGTACCTTTCCTGTAAGTCTGCGGCAGGGTGAGGTGTTGCATGACAATGCTGTGGTCAGTCCCCTCCTATCCAGCCTCGTGATTGGTTTTTAAATGAAGTAATTAGCTGATTAGGGCTGGTAATTCTAAAAGGCTGCAGTCAGTGATGACACACGTGAGGTACTTTACTGAGTGCCTGAGTGACAAGGCGCTGCTCTCTATAGCTAAATTACCTCTGATTTAAGTTTGCTTTGGTAAACTGTCTGTAATTAAAAAAGTATGCAAATGTGCTGAAATCTACTTCTTGGTTGTTTCCAGTGATCCCCGTGTTTACCTGGTTTGCCTGTTTATCATTGGCTGACCGGTCACAAAGTCACATGGTCATCTAACTCGCTAGTCAATTGCTCAAAGTGGTGACGGATCATTAAAAAGAAGGGGAGGGGACTTTGAGAAAAACAACATCTCCAGTAGTATTTTAGTCCTTAAAAGCAAGTCAAATCACAGGTTTGGACCGGATTCAATTTATTTATTTTTTAAATGTAGTCGTTGCCAATTATTTTTCTCCCAATTTGGAATGGCCAATTATTTTTAGGCTCAGCTCACCGCTACCACCCCTGCGCTGACTCGGGGCGAGACAAACACACGCTGTCCTCCAAAGTGTGTGCCGTCAGTCGACCACTTTTTTTTACACTGCAGACTCACCATGCAGCCACCCAAGAGCTACAGCGTCGGAGGACAACGCAGCCCTGGGCAGCTTACAGGCAAGCCCACAGGGGCCCGGCCAGACTACAGGGGTCATTGGTGCACGGTGAGCTGAGGACTCCCTGGGCGACCTAACCCTCCCTCCCCCCGGACAATGCTTCGGCCAATTGGCGCCGCCCCTGGGAGCTCCGTCCTCGGTCGGCAAAGGAATAGCCTGGACTCGAACTCGCGTCGTCCAGACTATAGGGCACATCCTGCACTTCACACGGAGTGCTTTTACTGGAATCGCCACTCGGGAGCCCCTTAGATTCAATATTTAAAAAGTGGTGCAGTAGTATATACATCTGCCACTGTTTAGATCAGGGGTGGCCAAAGTTATTCCTTCCTCTCCTGGTCTTTGTTCCAACCCTGTTCTAAATTATTTAATTGAACCAATTAAGCCTCCCTTCAGACCCTGAAGTAGTTCATTATCACATTTTACTTGTTATGAACTATACCTAATTTTTGTTTTAAGAATGACAACTTTTATTTATTTGATTAATAATTAAAATAGGTTAGGAAATTGGTTTATTAGTGTATCTGTATAACTGGTTTACGGGGTATTTGAAGGATCAATCCTGGATAATTAACTGATGTCTGTAATTCAATTGATGTTTCATTTTGTATGTAAATTACACTGAGATAACAGCTTTAGAATCTAAACTAAAATTGATGAACAAATATCCATTTGTAGCCTTCGTTCCCATCACTTCAACACTTACTATAATGTAATTGTTCCAGGAGTTCTTTAAGTGCAGGAATATGAGCGAGGACTTGTACACAACATACAGGTGCAGCTCCCCTGCAGCCCGCGGCTCGCTCGCTTCTGCCTGCTGGCCCCAGTCGGTGAGGACGGAGGAGGAGCGTGCGTGGAGAGCACGGCCGCTGGCTGGCCCAGGAGGAGAGCTCAGTGCCAGGGTGGAGAGGCAGGACGACAGCGACGCTGTGGACGGGGGCCTGGGAAGGGGCCGGGGGCGGGCTGGAGGATCCCTGCTGTCACAGAGACTCAGGCCCTTCAGGTCGGAGGAGGATCTGCTCTGCTTTACCCTGAAGTCTTCGGTCTCCGCGGTGCCCCTGCAACAGTAACATTCAGCTTGTTAAAAGTATAGAGAGCTCAGCCAAGAATCCAAGATTGTAATCGAAGCTAATGGAATCAAACAACGTATTGAAAAGCTTGAAAGCTCAGGTCTGTGAAACAGGCAACAGTTCATCTTCAAGAACCTGCAACTAGCAGGTTTGGAACAAAAATAAACCTGCACCAGATTGAACTTTCGTACATTCCATTGATCAAACGGCCAACTGGGTGATAAATGGACCTCAGATTAGATAATAGTGCAGTTGTCTGCTAGTGAACTACTTGAGGTCCATTATCACAGAAAGGCTGACGCACTGAATGTTCATCCTAAAGCCTATTACCAGCTACCATTACACAGAAACCACCAATACAGAATGGGTGAAACTGCTCTGCAATATAATACTCTTGTATAGAAAAATAGAGTAAATAGAAAGAAAGATAAAAAATAAAAGCAGTTTGGTATAACTAGGGTTACCATATGAGTCCTTGTACACTCAGACAGTGCAGGCTTTTCAACGCAGTGCATTCTGGTATGTTTTACCTGTCTCAAGTACCTTTAACAGCAGGACTACACTTCACAGAATGCACTGGGGTGCGAGTTGAAGTCTGAATTATCTGTCCTAGTGTACATGGAGTCATATGGTCACCCTAGGTATAACATAATGTTACAAATAAAAATAAAAAAGTTACAAAAAGTAAAAAGAAAGAAGAGTACACATTTTAAAACACAGTTTAAAAGTTCCATTTTAAAAAATGCTAAAACTATAAAAGTATGTTTTTAATTTTGATTTAAAACTGTTAACTGATGTAGCACTTCTGCTATGAGGTGACAATGCATTCCACAGTCAGGGAGCAGAGTAACTAAAAGCTCTCGCTCTTTAGTTCACAGAGTGACCAGAAAGGACAGATCAAGCAAACCAGCGACCCTGTACACCTCAAGCAAGCGTCTGTGGTAATAGAGCTTTTAACCTGCATCTTACCTGCATTATTTAGTGTTTTGTAGTTATGGACAAAATACCTTAGGTAATGTAAACAAACTGGAAAGCTCTGACTGGGGTGCACAGAATGCTAAACTATATAAAAATGCAGTAGATATTTATGCCATTACCATATTTGAGTAACATTTACAATGATTGTGAGACAGGGCAGGTTTAAAGTTTGCAGAAGAGACTGCGGGTGCAAACCTAAACGGAACGATGACGGCTGTAGACTCAATGAACTCACCGGCTCAAAGAGCTGGGGAGCTCACCAATGGAAAACATGACGGCATCCACAACAAGGGTGACACTGTAAATAACAACGTCTCCTTCTGTACAGAAATGTATATGAAAAGATACAGATCACCAGCAATAGCCTATTTTCCTTCACAACACTTAACGATTACAATAAAATAAGGTTATTTTTTAATGCATTTAAAATCTTGCAGTCCATCTTCTTTCAACTAAGCCTTCCCGACTACATGGAGGTGTTGACCTTTTAGTGACGCTGAAAACAGAGGTTGAGTTAGATATGCAGCCTTTGAGAGGGCGATAGGCACAGTGCCTTCATCACAAGTTCTCTTCTCTTACCCTCCCTGGAAAATGTGAGCTTCACATTACAGTATCAAAGGCAACCTGAGCTCTGCTGTCCTGTATGGGTGGAAGATCGCTTTGCAGCTTGACATTTCCACTTGAAAGAGGCTCTGTCTGCTTCACAGCACCACATAACAGCCTCTTGTGGAGTCCAGAGAGGTACTGAACCCTACTGAAGCCTTATAAACTGGCTTCTCTCAAACTGTGGAAAGCATCAAGGAACCCCCACATACAGAAAGACTTCCAGTTTTATTAATAGTATTTCTAAATTCAGCCCTTCTGAGTGTTTAATAGTCATGGGTCATCAAGCTCACTTTTTAGAGTCAGCTACATCAGCCATAAATATTACTTAATTTGTGAACAAAAACCAAGTGCATAAACTAGTGCAGACTAGTGGAGCTTTTAACGTGGTAGTCCAATCTAGCTTTGGGAGTATAATCTGCAAACACGTGTGGTATCTGCTTCTGCTCCTGTCTGGAACTCGTGTTGCTGTTTGAATCGGTGTTGAAATAGGTACGTGGATTGTAGTTTAATTGTTAGTTGAAATCGTTGCCTGCTAAAGGTAACCAGCCTGCAATTAAAAACTAGTAATTAAGTTATGCAAACTGTGTTGGGGTGTGTAGAATTGTGAGGTTGATGCAAATTTTGTGTAAAGTATACGGCTCCAGGCCTACAAGATAGTATAAACTGGCAATCAGTGTCTTAGAACTCCAGCCATTCTGAGCGCCAGCCGTCGAAGGGCCACACGTCTGAGGGTTGTCTAAGCTGTGACAGTCCGAGCGAGGACCTTTTCCAAATCCCTCCAGTGGCTGCTAGAGGCCTCATTCCAACTCTTAACATTAGCTGTATTTAAGCAAAATTATAAAGGTGGTGTTGTTTTAATTAGGTGATGATCTGTTTGTGATTAGTACTAGGTGAGTGGTTATGGGATCACACAACTACAAAACGCTGTGTGGAAACCAGTCAAATTGCAAATCCACCTCTATTATTATTATTTTTTATTTATTTAGCAGACACCTTTATCCAAGGCGACTTACAGAGACTAGGGTGTGTGAACTATGCATCAGCTGCAGAGTCACTTACAATTACATCTCACCCGAAAGCACAAGGAGGTTAAGTGACTTGCTCAGGGTCACACAATGAGTCAGTGGCTGAGGTGGTTTGAACTGGGGACCTCCTGGTTACAAGCCCTTTTCTTTAACCACTGGACCACACAGCCGCAGTTTAGTATAATAGACAGCTAGCCTATTTGTGCGCCAGCACGAAGTGGCAGCCAACCGAAGAGCCTCTCTACCAAAGAGCCGGGAGTCTAGCTGTGGGAGTCCTGCGAGGAGAGGCTGTTGGAGAGAATCCAAACCTAGCAGAGATCTGGAAGATGCCAACTACTAGACAGGTCTGTACCCCACCCTCCCACTGCTCCTGCTCCTACTACTACTGTACCTATCTGTCTCACCTGTCCTGCTATGACTGTCTCTCACATCCCTGTTATTCTGTCCTCTCACTCCCGTCCTATGTCCTCTCTCCGCCGCTGCTCCCCTAACCTCTCTAACCTCATCCCTCTGCCTCTCCCCCTCCCACTCTCTCCCCCTCCCACTCTCTCTAGTGCCCTCTGGAACTGTCACTCTTCTGCTAACAAAGCTGATTTCATCTCTGCCTTTGCCTCCCACCTCTCTCTCGATTAACTCGCTCTCACTGAAACCCGGCTCTCTCCAGATAACACTAACTCCTGCTGCCGTCCTCTCTCCACGTCCTGTCCCATACTCTGCGTCTCACTGGACGGGAGGTGGGACTGGTCTTCTCTCTCTCCTCCTTACTCTTTTCTATCCCCTCTGACCTCTCCTCACTCTCTGATAAAACACCTTTGAATTTCACGCTGTCCAACCAACCTCTCCCTGTCAACTCCTCCTAATTGTACTGTACCATCCCCCTGGACCTCTCTCCTCCCTCCCCTCTCTGCCTACCCCAACTGTCCTGTTAGGTGATTTCAATATCCATCTCTCCAACCCCACTCACTCCTCTCCTTCACTCCTTCAACTTCTCTCTCACTCCATCCCCTCCTACCCATAAAGCTGGCCATCAACTGGACCTCACCTTCTCCAGGGCCTGCTGCCCCTCCACCCTCTCTGTCACCCCTCTGGACCTCTCTGATCACTATTTCATCTCTTTTCCTCTGTCTCTCCCCTCTCTCCCTACTGCACCTACACCCATTGTCACTTCCCTCTGTAACCTCTGCTGTCTCTACCCCTCTGTCCTTGCCTTCACCCCTCTCTCTCACCTCCCTCCTATCAACTCCTTCTCCCAACATTCTGTACACTCTGTACCTCCACTCTCTTCTCCCTCGACTCCTCCCTTGACTCCCTCTGTCCCCTCACCGCCCGACCTGCGCGCCCCTCCCCTCCCCAACCTTGGCTCTCCTCTGTGCTCCGCTCGGCAAGAACCACACTGCGATCTGCTGAAAAGAAATGGAAGAGAACCAAACCCCCTGCTGCTCTAGACCTCTACCGTTCCCTCCTCTCCTTCTCCTCTACTCTCTCCTCTGCGAAATGCTCCTCTTTCCAATCTATTATCCAATCCTCCACTAACAACCCCCGGAAACTATTCTCTACCTTCTCCTCAACCCCCTCCACCTCCAACCCCTCCTCCTCCTCCCTCCTCTAATCTCCTCTGATGACTGTCTCTTTCATCTCCTCTAACATCTCTGATATCCGCAAACTCTTTAACACCTCTCCCTCCCCTCCACCCCCTCCCGCTCCAATCCCAACACCCTCTGTCCCCCCTATTAACTCACCCTCCTTCTCCTCCTTCTCTCCCCTCTCAGACTCTGGTATCTCCTCCCTCCTCCAGGGCCACAAACCCATCATGTGCGCCCTGGACCCCCTCCCCACTCACCTCTTTCAAGCTGCTGCTCCTGCTCTACTCCCCTTCATCTCCTTGAGCGGGCAGTACACCACCAGCTCTCTGCTTTCCTGTCTAACCACTCTCTGCTCGACCCGCTCCAATCTGGTTTCCGCTCTGCTCACTCCACTGAAACTGCTCTCCTGTCTGTCACTAACTCGCTACACTCTGCCCATGCTGCCTCTCTCTCCTCTGTCCTAATTCTCCTCGATCTCTCTGCTGCCTTTGACACTGTTGATCACTCTATTCTCCTATCCTCTCTCGCTGACCTGGGAATCTCTGGTACTGCTCTGGCCTGGTTCTCCTCCTACCTCGCTGACCGCACCTACCAGGTAACCTGGCACATCTCAACCTCCACACCTCTCCCTCTCTCAACAGGAGTCCCCCCAAGGATCCCCCAAGGTCTTGGGTCCTATCCTGTTCTCTCTACACCTGCTCCCTGGGCCCCCTCATCGCTTCCTATGGTTTCTCATACCATTTCTATGCTGATGACGCTCATCTGCCACCTGTCTGCTCCAGCTCATCCAGAACTCCGCTGCTCGCCTGGTGTTCTCTCTGCCTCGCTTCTCCCACGCTACTCAACTGCACCACTCACTCCACTGGCTCTCGATCACCTCTCGAATCCGCTTCAAGATCCTTGTACTCACCTATGCCTTGACCAGACTGCACCCAGCTCTCTCCCTACACCCCTACCCAACCTCTCTGCGCCGCCTGCACTAGAAGACTGGATGTACCTCCTCTACGCTCCCCTGCCTCCAGAGTCCGCTCCTTCTCCACCCTCGCCCCCCAGTGGTGGAACGACCTTCCTACGGATGTCAGGACTGCCCAGTCCCTGACCACCTTCCGGCGCCTCCTCAAGGCACACCTCTTCAGACAACACCTGTAAAACTCAACTCTTCCCTTCTGGACAATATAGCACTCTGCCTTTAATGCACTTTAACTTGCACTTATCTGCTCCCTATTTTACTGTATTTAATCCTGCACTAAACCCAATCTGTAGTATTTTGTATTTCACTTGCACTTGTATCTAACCCTGATGTAACTATCAACACTGTTATCTGCTCCTGAACTGCCCTGATATCGCACTGTGTTTTGTATTTGCTCTTATTAGGACTGAAGTCATTGTAGTTTGTATCTTGCTCTTAATTGTACTGTAATTCTTTATGCATTTTATTTTGTATACAACTGTAAGTCACCCTGGGTAAGGGTGTCTGCTAAGAAATAAATAATAATAATAATCTGAGCAATACTGCACAGTGTGTGCTTGTGGATACATGCCTAAATGCTTGAATCTTTGAACTCTCTCACAGAAATGCTAAAGAAAGTAGGATCACTGTGATCGACATCCACAGTATGTGCACATTAACATGCGATCAAGTCCCTTCCTGTAACCCCTCTATATATTCTGGGATATTTCATTGGCTGGACTGTCCTGACTGTCAGTATCATGAGCATCACCGACGTTCTCTACAAGTACTTGTAAAATGAGGCATATGGACACACTTCAGGACAGCTTCTCCTGTATACACAGGATACACCAGGAATGCTCATACAATACTGTAGTTATTCCACGAATGAGGAGAGCCACAAAGTGCTCCAAATTGGTCGAGTGGGTTTCTTACAGCTATCCTCGTGAGTGAAATGACCACAGCACTCGGTGAACATTCATGGTGTATTTTATTTACACAGCAAGTATGACGTTTGGAAATAAAGTATTCTTAAAACCTGTATTTAACAGCTGAATTCAGAGAATTACTTTCATTACAAGCCCTGCATCTGCTTAGCAACATACACACATATATATATATATACAAACACACAGTGCTACCCTGTTATAACGCGGCCTGTTATAGTGTGGAATCGGTTATAACACGGTAAGGTCGTGGCTCCCATTTCCCCCATAATGCAATTTGCCTTGCAAACATTGGGTGAATGTTCCAGATATACAGGACCACAGAATATGAAAAGGGTAGGTATCTATGCTAGATATGTGAAGGCTTGTTGTATAAATTGCCATCTCTCCACAAGGTTAGGTAGGACACTTCATCTCCTCTCCTATTGGTCAGGAGCACCCAGAGTCCAGGCAGACACTTCCCAGGCTGGGCCCTCGCCTGCACAGTCCTGTTCATTGGTAACATCTGTTGCTTAGGTTTGGCGGATGGATCTCCACACAAACAAGAGTCAAACTGCCACACACTAAGTTTGTAGTGCTTTTGTGAGGTGGATGGATGAAACCAGAAACTAAAGAGTTGAACAGTTTGTGCATCAACGCACAGCTCCAACAAACCTCCCATAAGCTGCTCAAAGACCCCAAGCTGTGCTTACCAGCTATATGTGATGTTAAAAGCTGCTGTAACCTTGGAAACACCAAACATTATAGGTGCTTTTTTAGCAAAGCGTTCTTCAGTAAACTTAATTCACTGCACAGAAATTCCAAAAGAGCATTCAAAAGGTAAACACTTGAATAAGACACTCATTTTTGGTTTCAATGGTTTTAAGCTAAATCTTAGAAAACTACCCATAATTTCAACAGTATAACAATAATAAAAAGCTATGCATTTTTATTTAAATGAAGTCAGATACAAGGGAACTGATCTTTAAAATACATTTGGATACCAGCTGTGAATTACTGGCGCTAACACCACCTAGTGGCATTGTGAAGGGACAGAGAGATTAACGGGAGATGCACTCTGCATGCCCAGCTTCACACCCACAGCCATTTGAAACTGAGGCAACAGCTAAAGCTGAACCCAATAAATGAGTCTCTGATAATACAAAGGCGTGCTATGCGGAAAATGGTAGCTGTCTAAAGTTGACCTTTTCTAAAAACTGTTCAGTTTCTACACTTCAACAGCAAGATGGTAGGTCTAAAATGTGCAGTTTTGAAAGAAACACATGTTATAGCAAACAGTATCATGACATCTGGTACTACACTGGGTTAAAGGAATCTCTGTTTGCATGGCTTGATTTCAGGTCTCGCACTTCCTTAGTCATTTCACCTGAAGAAGAAAGTTGTCCCCACCCCTTCAGCTGCTTTCCCCAATGACTGACATCCTTTGCTGCCAGTAAGATGCTTTTACCCCCCAAAGACAATCATTTACAGTTGCTGTCCTTTTTTGTTTCAGTGTGTACATCCTATAACTTGTACACATTTTAGCCTCAACTAGATCTTTATCCAAGGCCTTTAGCATGAGGGCGCATCTTATTATAAAAAGCTGCCGACCAGCCTGCAATTCAAATAGTGTGGTCTGAATTGCTCTTGTACGAGTCATCCCAGTTTTGAGGCAGGAACCTCTTTAAAAATCTCCCGTGGATTGGTTGCTTTGCATTCTTTGTGACGCATACGAGGTGCAACAATGATCGGTAAACTGGGACAGAAAATCAGCAGGAGATTTTTTTTAAAAGGTACTTCTCTTTGTTCCCTATTTCCGGTGAAGACTTTAATCATTAAAGTTTTCAATTTAAACCTTTTTTTTTTGTTAAAAGCATCACGTAGAAAGAGTGTGAGTAGACCTTTCTCATCTGACTTGCACACAGAAACAACGGAATTACACCAAATTCAGCAACTGCAACATTTAATTTTTTTTTTTTTAAATAATTGTAAAAATAATTGTCTTATTTTTTCTTTTAAATAAAACTAAACATTGCCAAAAAAACTTCTCCTTGGTGTGATTCTTGAAATTCCTAGGAACAGTTTTACTGAAAATACTAAACAAATGTGCTGCTGGTAACACATTGTGCTTTTATAATTATGACTAACAGACTACTGAAAAATATCACTGCATTAATTAAAGCAGATTTCGAAGATTGAAACAACTACAGTATGCGCTTGAAAAGAGTTTAAAAACAGGATATGAAACAGGAGATCTAGGGCTTCTAGTAATCGAGCCCATGTTTTTAAAAAGCAGTGGAGTCCCTCTGCAGTAACTTGTGCAGGTGTGAAATGCGAAGCATAAAATGTTAAATATTAATGCAATTGTCATGTGCTTTTTATGGTCAATTATACATTATATTTTAATACAAACAATAAAAAACAGAAAACTACTCAAAATACAATTAAAGTAATAGTAAAGTAAAGTAAAAGTAAATCAATTAAAGTAATATGTACAGTATCATACTCTCCAACCATACCGATGTGTCCGGTACAGTACTGGCTGTCTCCCTGTGGTACCGGATCCTCACAGTGATAGTCTGAACCCAATGCAGAAATCCACTCTGTTCCAAGTAGGCTGACAGTGACCGAGCTTTGTTGTGATATAAACTTGTCAAAAACATTTTCAAACAAACTTCATGCTCTTCTATGAAATATCACTACAATTTGAAACAAACACATAGTTCTGTCAAAAAAAATACTAAATCGCAATCAAGGTAAATACAGCTATTACCTCGATAGACTAAACCCCCTCCGTTAAATAAACACTGATCGATTTTGAAAAATATACTTTAACTACCTTAAATTTGCTCTAACCTATTATTATTATTATTATTATTATTATTATTATTATTATTATTATAAATAGTGTAGGGCCTATCTATTTTCATGTGTCAGATGTTAGGGGGTTTGCAGTATATTTGCTGCAACTGTACATACAGAAAGGTAACTGGTACACTGTTTCAGCACCTCAAATCTGAACAGAAAATAATCTCTCTGGCATTATCAGACTGCACATTAACGGCTCTTTGTCGGAAGCCTTCAAGTAGTTCCTGATTGATCCAGCTCTTTTTTGCTAATTTCTTTACAAATGAATTGAAAATTGCTTCTAATAAATTCATGTATTACATACACTTATCAAAGAGCGCAAATAACTCAAGCCCTAGCGAAAAGAATTCATTCTGAAAGCAATTAGTATTCAATGTGTCGGCTCATTCAAACATTGGGTTTCTTCCAGGAGAAAATTTACCCTTTGGAGTGTTTCGTTTCCGTGACAACCAGGGAAGTGTAAACCGACGCGCTGCTACACAATCCTCCACTGAAAGAGTTTGAACAGGAAGTTGTAAAGAGCAAACACCATTATTCATCGTCCATAGTGAACACTGTCTTCAGGCAAGCCTGTTGACCAGAGATGCGCCTGTAGTGACGGCGTGTCAATTAATCTTTACTGTCACTGACTTAGAGGGTGGCACAGAGGGCAGATTCGCAAGCCTTTCATTTATTTAACCTCTGGAGGTCTGGGTTCCAATCCTGCTCAGACCACAAGTGAAATGAATCTGGTCAGTGGTTTCAAATAGGGATGTTAACAGTTCAGAGTTACATTTTTCCTAAACCTTTAACCGTTGTCAAAGGTATGAATTATCGAGGTCAGCTGCAATGTTTATACAGCGGAATGAGAGAAGTGCAAGACTATTTATTCAAAGTCTTCTCCACATACACATAGATGTTGTGCAAAGCTAGTCTCATCCACCTTAGTGTTGTGTCATTGAATTAGCATCAACTATGACCTCTAATGCATTATTAATTCATGCTTCTAACGACCCTCTTTTTAAATGGAAACTGATACCAGTCCATCCCAAAAGCACTGTGACACATAACAGGGAACCGTATCGGCCATAACAAAACTAAAAGAACCACAGTTTACAAACTGACAAAAATTGCAACTTGGGGGTGTCTGAATTTACCAAGATTTTGTTCTGCTACATTTCACAAATCAGGAAAATGAAGGGAAATTACAACTGGGCTTGAAATTCGTTTGAAAACCACCCTTTTTTAGGTATATTCCTGAAGTGACCAAGTGTCAGGAATCTGAACAGGCAGGTCTCTGAACTGTATCGCAGTCTGTTTGTAGGTTTACTATCAGGAGTTGTTCATACAGCGAGAAGGGAGGAATCATTTATTTAGCATCAAACTCCTGGCTCTTGATCATTTGAATTACATACCTAATTAAAGGAAGTTCTGAAACCATGGACTAATGCAGGGCTACTGTGAGCTTCAAGCCATGAGAAGGACCAAAGAGTTATTAAACTTTTAACAGTAACAATAATAAAGATGAAGCACTGTGGTAGTCAAACATGCGCTCTCTTTGTGGACTCCGGAGAGACTTTCAAAGCCTTGATCACGTCACACAATCCGGTGTGCACAGATAAGCCAGACCCAAACACTCACACAGACAAGCCAATTTGAGAAATTATAAATCACATGTCAGAAATCAACCAATCGCAGTGAAGTATTTGCCAAAATTCCACTACATCTTACCCCGTGTACAGATGTCATCCAATGCATACCTAATTCCAATGTTCAAAAAATCAGAATACCAAAAAATAATTTTAAAAAACCCACATAGATTAATATGGCTCTGTGTACGATGTCCAGGGATTCTGTTACCGTCACTAGAGTGTAGGCCACCATGGCCAGGACTAGTCTTCTTCTTGAGAGACATGACCGGTCCTCTAGGGTTACTGCCTACTCTGATGTCTTAGTGGTAGATATCTGCAGAGGTACAACCTTTGAGACACTGGGCCATATTTTCAAAGTGTTACTTTACCTCCAGTCTTTAAATAACTTGATGTTAACATTTCAAAATGTGAAACAGTCCCCTTGAAATTGCTTCTCCCGTTGTGAATTACACAGACTTGTGACAGGGAGGTGCATCTTTTATATATTATAGGCAGAATTCACCTTGTAATATACAAAACTGACTGGAACATAGTGTGCACAGTTCAAAAGGTGTAGAGTTTCACACCTACAATATACTGATACCCCAGACTTAAAGCTCCCAAAACTTAATGCTATTTTCTATTTTTAACATTAAATGAAACCATTATTCTGCTGATGTAAAAAAGAATAGTGAGTATGCTTGTCGCCTCGCTTTAATTTCACACTGATCCCCGACAAAATTCAGCCATGCTCATTTTATGTCATTTTTGTTGTACACCCGCGAGCGTTTGGATAAACACATAGCATACAGTACTGCACTGTTCTGTAAAACCAAGGTAGAAGAGCACAGCACCCAATGTTTAGATCATAGAAGCGCTCGGATAATCAGGGGCTGGATAATGAAGTTGTTACTGTAGAGTGCTGGAGCCGGTCTGAGCTGCACACTTCACTCTTACCTTAGTGCAGAGTTGGTGGCACGCCTGCTGATCTTTGCGCTTTTCGCTGGTGATGATCGAGCACTGAAGAGTCTGCTGCCATTCACTGGAGTTAAAAAAGGAGAGGCCATTAAAAACCTGCTGTCACACCGTGGGGATATACAGTAGAGGCATCAGTCTGCATGTCTGTTTTACATTCCCCTTACTATTGCACTGTGCTTGTAGTCATTCTGAGTGGTTCTGGGTTCTGTGACTCCAATATTTAGTTATTGTCGTTTCTGCTTTCCTCAATCCATTTTAAACTCTAGCCCTACCTACTCTAGATTGGTCGGACAGGCAAGGTGAAAGGTTACACTGTCACATGACTTAAATGGAATCGGAAAGCATTTTCAGTTCCAGGCTGTTAGGATTCTCCAGACAAGCTTAAAAGCAGGCAGATTTAGAGTAAATGATAAAAACCCAGAGCCATTCAGAATGACACCAAACATCATACAACAGTTAATATATAAAAAAACACCAACAGTGTTGCGCGTTTCAATTAAAATGAATAAGAAAGGTTTTAGCTGTTCGTCAGCTGTTTAGAAATGCCTTTTCAAAGAGATTTAAAGGAGATTCAAAAACAGGGACAGACTGTGCTTGTCTGACTGAAGGTGGTGAGGAATCCCAAAGGCTCGGGGCGAGGCACAGTAAGAGAACGTCCTTTCACCCCTGGGACGCATTTTAAACTGTGGAAGTCGCAGCAAACTGGCATCCTGTGAGCGCAGTGTACGGCCTGGGATGTATGGAGATAATAATTCAGGGAGATATAATGGAACAAGACCATGCAATGCCTTATAGGTAAGGCATAGGTTATTAAAACCCGCTCTAAATCGTACTGGAAGCCAGCGTAAGGAGGTCAAAACCGGGGTGATATGATCGAATTTCCTAGACTGTTACTACTCTTGCATTCTAAACAATTCTTACACGTTAATGCACGGTGTGTAGGGTTTCTCTGAGAGATGTCACCTCGTACAGCTTTATAAATGTCCCAATGAATCTCACACCCCCAGTCATTCCTTGAACACATTTTGGGGATTGCACACCTCTTGTGAGACAGCTAGCTCATTCAAATCATTTGCATGTATTTAAAAAGGGAAGCAATGATATCTTTCAAAGAGATTTAGTGAGCATCTGAAAAAAGCAATTAAACAGGTCACACAATTACTGGCACATAAATTAAAGCCAGCAGCTGGTTTCCTGTAAAACCTGAGCTATAAATGGCAAATGCTACAGATTACATAATAGCATTTATTTTGTATTTATACTGTTTCCTGCTGTATACTGATATAATGTATTTATTGAAGGCACAGCTGTGCTATTCAAACTCTCTGCAAATGGCAAAAGATTGTATGCAGTTTAATTACATGCGGCACAAACAGTTGCTGTGACACAACCCTGGTGCTCTGATAAAGCGTGTATACTGACCCTCTGAATTGGTATTAAACAGCTGTCTCTGTTTAAAGAAGGCCATGTGGCATAGCGGGATACTTTAGTACCTTACACAGGGATGGAAATAAGACTCCTATTGCATAGCAGTTTCACCCATTGCAGGCTTTAGCATGTGCTTGATTAGCCAATGTGTGTATGTAGCAAATATATATATATATATATTGCATACATGTTGAAAATCACTTCCAGTTGTGATGAAACAAGGGCATTTTTTAGCTCAAGTTGTTGATAGTACAGTATTTCAGTATTAGAATCTGGGGTATATAGTTTGACTACAATTTTCCTAAATATATGCAAAAACAAGTTAGAGTTATCTGCCACTAAAATGGTATGATGGTATTTGATATGTGAAATGTTAGCCAATTCAGTCCAGAAATGATAAACAAAGAGAAGGAGAGGTGATACTTTTTATTGGATGAAATAAACAACCATTAATCACACGCTTTCAAGACCTCAGAGATCTCTTCTTCAGGTGATGTTATTTAAAATACCGTATTTGTTTTTAAATTGAAATACTAGATTTTAAGTAACATAAAAAAGTAAAAACATTCATTTTTTATTTTGTTTTAGGAAAAACTGCATTTTATTTTCCATTATTGTCTATGTATCCAAGTTTACTGTGAAGGACATTCTGAGATGTATGCATTTTGAGATGCATGTAAAACTGGCCAAAAGTTTTGTATCACCCTACAGAATTAACTAACTTTGCTTCAAAAGATCAAATGAAACCTGCTGAATAATGTTACGTTAACATATTGAATAACATAACAATTTGTAGTTTTCCATACACTTAACGAAAAACTGACAGACTGAAAAATGTGACATTTTTCGAAATCTAACCTGAAATACTGTATTACTATAATGGCTTCCGGCAATATCATTTTGTAGTTTATTTGATTGCATGGTGTTAAATAAAAGATCTCAATTATGTTCATATAGTTTTTGTTTTTAAAATGATGTCTCAACCTTAAAATAAGCACAGGCTCCTCCACTACATGCCCAGTTTAAACTGCAGGGCTTACAGTGCTGCTTCTCCCTGTGGTTCAGCGTCTCTTTACCATGCAGCTGACGGGATGAGCTCCTGGCGGTTCTGGCTGGCAGCAGCAGTGTCCCTCCTCCCTGGCCATATCTACCCAGTTTCTTCCGAGCTGTCGAGGTGTAGAGGATACGGATGTGCTGGGCGCTCTCCCGATCCCTCCCGCTCAGAAAATCTGGGATGTCGTTTACCTGCAAAGAGACAGGACCATCTTTTAAACCTCAATTTTCAAAATATACAGACAAAAACACCTTTACACTGACCAATCGAAAACAGAACAAAAAACTTACATTTGTTTATTAAGAAGTAGCTTCAAAATTATTTTATTTGCTTCTTTGTGATGTTTGGATCATTTTGAATGTTATTGAAATTACTCAAATACAATTGTTTTGGTTTGTTTTTGTAAAAACAAAGGTTCAGGAGCTGCTCTTAAGCTTTAATTGTCTGCCTAGAAACATAAGGCTAGATCACTTTCAACTTGATAATAATAATAATTGATAATAATAATAATAATAATAATAATAATAATAATAATAATTATTATTATTATTATTATTATTATTATTATTATTATTATTAAACCTTTATTTTACTAGGAAATCACATTGAGATTAAAACCTATTTTGCAAGTCAGACCTAGCCAAGAACGGTAGCAGCAGTACAATAAAACATATTAGAATACAAAAAATACAAATACAGAAATAAAATACTTTTAAAACACAGACAAGTCATACTCAATACAATAAACAATCAGTTAGTGACAATCAATACAGGTGTAATCAACTAAAAATAAGCACAACTCTCAATTAGATATTCATGCAGCTTACTCTTAAATTGTACTAAAGTTATTTGGGACTGCAACTTAAGTTTAGACTGTAAGTCATTCCAAGACCATGGAGCAAAATAAGCAAATGATCTTTTAGCAGCCTCAGTACGCATTTTAGGAACTGTAAAATAGAAAAATGAGTGTGATCTAAGACTGTAGTATTCAACTGTATTCATGTATGGAGGTAGCTTACGTAGAATAACCTTGTATAAAAAATATACCAGTGCTTCAACATTCGCAATGCCAAAGAGATCCAACCAACCAAACCATATAACACACAATGATGAGTACTGGAACTTGAAATAGTAATATATCTCAAGGCAGCATGATATGATCCAATTAACTAATGTTAAGGGCCATGCAAACCTATAGATTGTGTCACCATAATCAACTTGTGGTAGAAATATACAAGCAATTAGCATTTTTTCTGTAACTACAGAAAAACAAGATATATTAGAGGTAGCCACAGAACACTTACACACATTAGAAGTCATTACATCTAAATAAAAACAGATGAAAACCTGATATTAACGTACTTAATCTGTTTAAGAACAAGAACATAAGAACATAAGAAAGTTTACAAACGAGAGGAGGCCATTCGGCCCATCTTGCTCGTTGGTTGTTAGTAGCTTATTGATCCCCAAATCTCATCAAGCAGCTTCTTGAAGGATCCCAGGGTGTCAGCTTCAACAACATTACTGGGGAGTTGGTTCCAGACCCTCACAATTCTTTGTGTAAAAAAGTGCCTCCTATTTTCTGTTCTGAATGCCCCTTTATCTAATCTCCATTTGTGACCCCTGGTCCTTGTTTCTTTTCAGGTCAAAGAAGTCCCTGGGTTGACATTGTCTATACCTTTTAGGATTTTGAATGTTTGAATCAGATCACCGCGTAGTCTTCTTTGTTCAAGACTGAATAGATTCAATTCTTTTAGCCTGTCTGCATACGACATGCTTTTTAAACCGGGATAATTCTGGTTGCTCTTCTTTGCACTCTTTCTAGAGCAGCAATATCCTTTTTGTAACGAGGTGACCAGAACTGAACACAATATTCTAGGTGAGGTCTTACTAATGCATTGTAGAGCTTTAACATTACTTCCCTTGATTTAAATTCAACACTTTTCACAATATATCCAAGCATCTTGTTAGCCTTTTTTATAGCTTCCCCACATTGTCTAGATGAAGACATTTCTGAGTCAACATAAACTCCTAGGTCTTTTTCATAGTTCCCTTCTTCAATTTCACTATTTCCCATGTGATATTTATAATGCACATTTTTATTGCCCGCATGCAATACTTTACACTTTTCTCTATTAAATTTCATTTGCCATGTGTCTGCCCAATTCTGAATGCCGTCTAGATCATTTTGGATGACCTTTGCTGCTGCAACAGTGTTTGCCGCTCCTCCTATTTTTGTGTCGTCTGCAAATTTAACAAGTTTGCTTACTATACCAGAATCTAAATCATTAATGTAGATTGTTGCAGTTGAAACGTTTAGAATGCAGGATCTACGCTCTCAGTTAAATGTGTGCTTGCTGCTTACTTGTTGGTTTAGCAGGTTGCAATACAAGCTAGTCCTTTAACTGAGAAACCCGCTGCTACACATCTGAACACACTTGCCACTGGCACTACAGATTCTTAACAGAGAAGCGTGTTATATATCTTAGCAGCAGCAGCAGAGAAGCGTGTTATATATCTTATCAGCAGCAGCGTAAATTCACAATGAAGGATTAACTTGATCTCCACACGTTTCCATGCACTAAATTAGTGTTCTGTTGCTAGCAATACAAACACTTTACATGACTGCTATCTGAGGAGATAAAGAAAGCTTACCGGTGTTATGAGAAGCATCACTTCAGCTAAAAACCGATGTAATATTAAATAAGCTTTTAAAAGCGTAAAAGCTGTGTCCTTTTTTATGATCTCATTTGAATGGAATAAGGAAACCTCTTCAGTGCCCGGCATTTACGATTCCTCAGACAAGCTCAAAGCCAGGTAAAAGACAGATTTAGAGAGAAATGGAAGCAACACAACCCAGCATCACTCCTTAAAACACCTTAAAACAGCAAGAGGAATGTCTCAATGAAATTTACAATGCCATTGAAAGCTACTTTCTCTATAAGAGACATTATCTGAGTCCCATCACACATTGCAACAAAATACATTTATGAATCCCTATAAACAAACATATCTAACTCCTGGCTGTGGTTTGGAACATCCCTCGCCTCAGAAACAATTAACAGTTGTTTCATAGGCTGCTGCAACAGACCCACTTAGTGTAATTAGACACACATTTCCCAAATCCCTAATACTGAATGCTTTTCCTTGTCCCGTAGTTTATGCAAGATTGAGATCCAGTTTTTATTTATTAGGCAGTTATTTTGTATGTTTCTAAGTGTTCAGTGGCTCCCTTTAATCAAGCTGAGTGTATTCGTCGCACACTGTTTGCTTATTCAGGGTGTGTGATAACACTTAGAAACATTGTAAATCATTACATCGAAATAAAACAGACAGACAAAAACCTGATATTAACACACTTCATCTGTTTGTACAGAACCTGTTGTGGTTTCAACGTTTCAAATTCTTTGTCATGGACATTCTGAGTGCGACATCTACACTCAGCGGCATTAGAAATCTACACTCAGCGGCATTAGAAATCTACACTCAGCGCTATTAGAAATCTACACTCAGCGGCATTAGAAATCTACACTCAGCGCTATTAGAAATCTACACTCAGCGGCATTAGAAATCTACACTCAGCGCTATTAGAAATCTACACTCAGCGCTATTAGAAATCTACACTCAGCGGCATTAGAAATCTACACTCAGCGCTATTAGAAATCTACACTCAGCGCTATTAGAAATCTACACTCAGCGCTATTAAAAATATAGTTGCTGCTAATAGGTTTCAATGTGGACGTGGCTTATTCATTTTGCGAGCTGCATTAAAGGAGTTTAAGATATATTTGTTATACTGCTTATTGTTCTTGCTGTATTGCAATAGTTTCATAGCTCCAGTTTCAAATGCTCTTTTAATACAAACATTTCTCTCTGAACATTACGAATTCCAGTGGATGCAGTTTAAACTTTAGGAAGAACTGAACCTTACTGTCTTGATAGCTTTAAAAGGAGTTCAAACCAAAAATTGACAGCTATGTAGCCTTGCTCGTCAGTTATTTTTTTGTAATTTGATTAACTTCTTTGTAGTGTGTGTGTGCGTGCGTGCGTGTGAGTGTTTACAGTGTTGATATACCAAGGCTCAAAAAACTGTTCTGTTTTTTAATGGCAACAATTTGAAAAAGAATTGCACAATATATTGATTTTTTTTTAATTGACATCCAGATTTATCACATTATAAGAAAATCAAATTAGCAACTAAGAACTTAGACCCTAGTGCTTATTATAATTGAGGAGCGTTGGTGATTTTGTTTTACCTTAAGCGAATGTAGTGCTTTAAAAACGCCAGCCAACACAAAGAAAATTGCATTACATGTGCATTATGAAACACTTTTTAACTAAATACGGAGAGAGAGAGAGGGGGTTATGAAATAAAAAGTACAGTAATTAAAAACACGTCCTCACCAGCTCGATCCCGGAGATGTTCCTGAAGTGCACAGCTGCTTGTATAGTTTTCGGTGGATTTTCTGTTAAATAAATGCAGTGGTCACTCAGTACCACGTACATGAACACTTTCTTGATGGTCTCGGAGATGACCACGCACGCTTCGCAGGCTCGGACCCTCTCGTACACTCTCTGCTCGAGGTTCCTCTTGAGGAACGAGTCCAGCTTGCTGTTTCTTTTACACGAGAAGCCCTGTGTGTCATGTCTCGCCATTCAGAGGAAGACAGAGTAACGCGCGCCTTGTGAAGAAACTGCGGCTGGGCACATCTGCACTGTGTCTGTAAAGAGCTCCTTCTTCATTTGAGCATAGTAACTTCTTAATAACACTGACGCGGTCTTTATTACAGCATGGACCCGTCCCAAAGTAAACTGTATGATGTCACCATAAACACAGTGGGGACGCCCATGCTATTCTGATTGGTTTGAAACGAAAACAAGTACACTTGGAATTTGTATTATTTATTTATTTATTTATTTTTATGTAAAATATTAGTTTTTTATTTACTGTGTTTATTTGTACAGGTTAAAAGATATCCGTTTTATTTTCAAAAGGGTCGCAACATTTCACAAAAAAGGAATACACATAAAGTTATTACTGTAATGTACAATGTATTGAAACTTTGTATTAGAATATGATTCGTTTGTGAAGAACCATATCTCCTGCAAAATGCCCTTATCTTATAGCTTTACTGTAGGAATCATTGACCAATAAAGGCATTGTCTTGGCTTTTATAGACTGTGTTTCTAATAATACGATAATCAATGTGTTCTAATTACAATTTTATTTAACAGACAACGTGTTCCCCCTGTTGGTTATTGTAGGTATTGCAATGAAGGCCTGTAGCATTAACATCTATGCTCAATTCTGACTCGAATGAAATTGCATTATATTAAATGAATTTAAGGTGCCGTTACCATAGTACTGGTTCAAAATATATCTAATTAATTTCTATTTTTGAGATGATTCCAATACAATAACTTCATTTTCTACTTTGAATTATTAATAGGTGTCGTGTTTTCTTTTACAACAACAACAACAACAACAACAACAACAACAACAACAATAATAATAATAATAATAATAATAATAATAATAATAATAATAATAATAATATGATAGGGGAATAGGGATCTGAAAATTAAATATTTCACCATTTCCAAGTTTAGGGAAAACTACACAATTAACAACTTCTCGCTACTATACGTTACAGCAATAACAACAGTTAAACTTTTCTTTAATCTTGTCTTTAATTACCGTATTGGTTTTTAAATTTTAGCTAATACATTCAGTAATCAGTAGAGAGTGTTGCTCTCTGTGTATGAGTATAGCGCTGTGTCAGTGGGCTCTATACTAAACTATCGGTATTTCAGTGTTGTGAAAAACATTTTACCGAACCGAATGTTTTTAACACTTTGTCGGAAAGTCGAAGTGATACACAAACATAATCCCCTAAAATAACTAAAATCGGTGAGCACACACTCACTATTAAATCCTTCGGTACAATCGATCAATTTAGGATTCAGTCAGTGAAAAGAAAATGTATCATACAGAGGAGTAACAGGTAGATTGAGTTCCTCCCAGGGAAAACAAGAAAAAAGCAGATACAATATCAACAAAAGCGATGAACTACTACGAGGTAACTGCTTCAAAAGAGTACTTATGACTGGTATGTGCCTTGTTTTTACTAATGACAGGAACCCGCTGAAAACAAACTCTCTTTTTGCATGTGGCAGGCTCTGATGTAACATTTATTTAAAAAGCGAAGTTGTATATTTGTCTTTTAACCATTAATTCAGTATAAATACGTTTCTACAATATGCTGTTATTCCTTATTATTTATTGCGCACCTTTTTCCCCATCCCCACCTGTGCAAGGATTCACAAAATCTGTAAGTCAGACGAGGAAGCGCTGTCGTTTCGTTCCAGATGAGGTTGTGACTCTATGCTGACCAGAAGACGTGCAGAGAGTCAGTAGGCTAGCAAACCTGGAAGAAGGGAGAATATGGTCATTGTGCTTAAGCAAGTAGTGATGTGCTGAAACATCATTATTGGACTTATGTTCTGATGTACAGTGTATAGATATCTACAATGTGTTGTTTGTTCATCCTTAGAACCCCAAGCCTCCACTTCCCAGAGGCCAGCAGACACTTGAGCCATTTTGACCAGCAGGGGTCACTTGTGAGCCTTGTTGTCTGACACTTCGATGCTACTGCCACATGTATGCATGGTCTTGTGGCATCACTGCCCTTGCCATCCGTTGGTTATCCTGCATCTCCCACCCTTGCCCATTGCCCTCATTTCAACTATGTCAGCCCCCCACCACCCCTCTTCCTCAATGACGGCAGTCTCTCATTCCTCTTCTTCCTCAGTGATGTCAGCTGTCAATAAAATGACCTCTGGATTGCATTGGGTTTATGTCACACATACATGTCTTACATACATGTTACATGTCTTAGCACATTACTATCCAATAACATACATAATGTGGCTCTGTACCTCTCTCTGTCTTGTCAGCATTTACTATTATATGTACATGTATTGTAGAAGGAAATAGGAATATTTTGGGATAGTTAAAGTTACTGGCCAGTAAAGGCCATTATCATCATGTTTAGTTTAAGGGATGGAACATTACAATACAATCGCTACACTAGGTAGAATTGGCAGTATGTGTTTAAGAGAGCGAGGGAGAGAGACGGAGAGAGAGAGAGAGAGAGAGAGAGAGAGAGAGAGAGAGAGAGAGAGAGAGAGAGAGAGAGAGAGAGATTGAAAAAAGTGTAGGGTGCCCTTAGATTTCACCCATCTGGAAACAAACTGATTTAGGAGATATTTATTTATTTATATGTAATATTATTTTAATAACCTCCTGTCTGTCCCCTTGCCTGTCTTAAGTGTAACAGTTCACCAATGTTAAAAAAGAATAAAGAAACATTAAAATCTATATATATATATATATTTATATATACAATATTAAAAGCAATAAGGCACTTCAAGGCATATCTTATTGCCATTAGGGAAATGGCTTACTCCAGAGAATGAACTGGTGGTGTGTAAGAAAATAAAAGGTGGCTGTTTTTTCAATCTGACTCAAGTTTATCACATGGAGTAACAGTAAAAGATTTAATTGAGGGACGTTTAAGAAAGTCAGGTTGGTTTGTTTTGTTTGACAAACAGCCAGTGGAAAAGAGGTATTATGGGGAAAAAAAAAAACATCTGGATTTCTGTGTGTTTCTCTGGGGGCTGAGAGAAGGCAGGAATAAGGAAGCATGTCTGTCCATGTCTGTGTCTGTCAGTGGAAAAGGAACCAGACTGACCCAGGGTGGTCTGAACCCAGCCCCAGACCCGTGTCAGGTGAAGACGGGGGTTTGCAGTCCCGCTGCTCTTTGTGTTTCTCAGTTCCCAGAGGTCACGCTTGGGGTCAGAAGCTCCTGATTGCCGCCGGCAGGGTGGTCGTCATTTAACGCTCAGCCAGATTATGACTGCGATGATGACGAGGACAATAACAACGACTCCAATCAGAACCTTCGTCTTGATGTTCTTCCAGCGGGTCTGCTGAGAAACCTTTGGCTTCAACTCGACAAATATTTTACACTGGCGGAGGAGGAGGACGACAAGTTTAGTTTAGTTTATTCACTTTGTGCCCACAGGGCAAGCACAGGTACATCTCAATAGTGCAGCACTAATACAAAGATAGACCTAAGTAGACCATACTCAATAATAAACAATACAACAATTCTATATCCAAGCCATATCCATAAAAACACACATACACACACACACATATACATACAATACACAAATATATTAAAAGATAAAATTTCATTACAACTAAAACAAGTTCACCTGAGATGCACATGAAGCTGAACAGCAGTTTTAAACCCGGATAGGCTTGATAATGACACAAGGGAATCCGGAAGTGCATTCCATAACCCCCAGGCTTTGCCAAAGAAAGAATAACGACACAACTGAAGAGACAAGGACTGATGGTCAGAGCAGATCTGTGGAGACCTCTCAGCCCAGGTCCTTTACAAGCACAGACTGACACAGAGGTGGAACACAGTGAATGCAGAACCTTATAGAAATGAACAAGAATAAAACAGGACCTTCTGCCACTTAATGGTTTAAGAGAAGAGTGACAAAGAAGGCTATCATAAATAGAATCCCAATTCCAGTCATTCAATACAATCCTACAAGCACATTTTTGCACAGACTCAAGCTTCTTAGTATTGTATTTTTGAAATGGGTCCCAGACAAAAAAGTTGTACTCTAAAGGAATGAAAAATAACCCCCAAATTATTTTTGCTTTGCAGCAAACATAATCAGTATGGTGCCACCAGAGCAAGTTATCAGATACCCAGACCTCCCGGAGTTTATAATGAGTGACTTTCTCAATTGAGTGTCTGATGGTTATGGATGCTGTGTCTGATGGTTATGGCCACTGTGTCTGATGGTTATGGCCACTGTGTCTGATGGTTATGGACGCTGTGTCTGATGGTTATGATTGGTGTGTGATGGTTATGGACGCTGTGTCTGATGGTTATGGACGCTGTGTCTGATGGTTATGGACGCTGTGTCTGGTGGTTATGGACGCTGTGTCTGATGGTTATGGACGCTGTGTCTGATGGTTATGGACGCTGTGTTTGATGATTATGATTGGTGTGTGATGGTTATGGATGCTGTGTCTGATGGTTATGGCCACTGTGTCTGATGGTTATGGACGCTGTGTCTGATGGTTATGGACGCTGTGTCTGATGGTTATGATTGGTGTGTGATGGTTATGGATGCTGTGTCTGATGGTTATGGCCACTGTGTCTGATGGTTATGGACGCTGTGTCTGATGGTTATGGACGCTGTGTCTGATGGTTATGATTGGTGTGTGATGGTTATGGACGCTGTGTCTGATGGTTATGGACGCTGTGTCTGATGGTTATGGACGCTGTGTCTGATGGTTATGGACGCTGTGTCTGATGGTTATGGACGCTGTGTTTGATGATTATGATTGGTGTCTGATGGTTATGGACGCTGTGTCTGATGGTTATGGACGCTGTGTCTGGTGGTTATGGACGCTGTGTCTGGTGGTTATGGACGCTGTGTCTGATGGTTATGGACGCTGTGTCTGGTGGTTATGGACGCTGTGTCTGATGGTTATGGACGCTGTGTCTGATGGTTATGGACGCTGTGTCTGATGGTTATGGACGCTGTGTCTGGTGGTTATGGACGCTGTGTCTGATGGTTATGGACGCTGTGTCTGATGGTTATGGACGCTGTGTTTGATGATTATGATTGGTGTCTGATGGTTATGGACGCTGTGTCTGATGGTTATGGACGCTGTGCCTGGTGGTTATGGACGCTGTGCCTGGTGGTTATGGACGCTGTGTCTGATGGTTATGGACGCTGTGTCTGGTGGTTATGGACGCTGTGTCTGATGGTTATGGACGCTGTGTCTGATGGTTATGGACGCTGTGTCTGGTGGTTATGGACGCTGTGTCTGATGGTTATGGACGCTGTGTCTGATGGTTATGGACGCTGTGTCTGATGGTTATGGACGCTGTGTCTGATGGTTATGGACGCTGTGTCTGATGGTTATGGACGCTGTGTCTGGTTGTTATGGACGCTGTGTCTGATGGTTATGGACGCTGTGTCTGATGGTTATGGACGCTGTGTCTGGTGGTTATGGACGCTGTGTCTGATGGTTATGGACGCTGTGTCTGATGGTTATGGGCGCTGTGTCTGATGGTAATGGACGCTGTGTCTGGTGGTTATGGACGCTGTGTCTGATGGTTATGGACGCTGTGTCTGATGGTTATGGATGCTGTGTCTGACGGTTATGGTTGGTGTGTTTGATTATGGACACTGTGTCTGATGGTTATGGTCAGTGTGTCTGCAGTACCTGCTCCTGCAGGTCTTCGGATCTCAGTTTCAATTCTTCCAGTTTCTCCACCATGAGCCCAATATTGTCCGTCAGCTCCTTGCACATCTGCAGACTGGTCTCGTCCTGTGACTGAGAGAGGTACAGCACCTGAGGACACAGCCACGGAAAGAGACCCCAATTCAAGAGGAAAGTCAGTCCCTCCTTCTCCTCATCCACACTTTCTTTCCTTCCTCCCCTCTCTCCCTCCCTGGCGATGTTTCACATTTTCTGCCCCCTGACTCCACACATGTGGCCAGTGACTGCAAACTAAACTAAACTAAACTAATGAACTGGACAATCCTACACTAAACTAAAACTAAACTAAACTAAACTAAACTAAACTAAACTAAACTAAAAACATGAATACATTGTTTCATTGGGAACACTTCAAAATAATGGACCCACATTCCTATGAATTTCAATAGAGTTTCACAGTAAATCTGCACTATACTTTTGCAGTTTTGCCCCATGCATTCCCCAAGGTTATACTATACATTTATACCCTAGTTTACCCTGGTTTGCCTTGTTTTATAACATGTTTACTATACCTCTCTGCTTCTGCCAAAAAATAAAAGACCTGGGAATATTGTGAAATGGTGTGGCACTCAATATAAATATATATAAAATCCATCCGCTGGTTTAGACTATAGTCTTAGATATAATTACTTCTTCCTTCCTAAGCAATAAACACTTTGATTACATAACAATAAAGCACAATCGAAAACTAAAAGAAGGCGGCAGTGATTTTACTGGTTTGCAGTCTTGTTGTACAGTGCCAAGCCATGGCCAAAGGTACAAACGATATTTTGATTGTATGACTGCTGGGCTAATAGATAAGAATATCTTACCTGTCCCGTTCTGGAATTATTAGTTCAGGTAACTGTTCTAAAGTTATTCTGGAATGTTAGAACCGTTCTAGAACGGGTCGACGTCAGTATGATTTGTTTTTCATTCGGCAAAAGGTAAAACAGGATTTTCTTTTGCACAAGAACCATAACAATAATTAATAAGATTCACTGGTCACAAAAATGTAAAACCTGTATGTTATCAATGAAATGGCATCTTATTATGTTTTTTATAACATGTTTAATTGTACAAAAATGAAAACAATAAAAAGTGAAGGGGAAAAAAACTCAGTTTTGGTTCTCGTTTATTACATTCCACATAACAGAAAGCTGCAACAAAAAAATATATAATATACAATCTATTTAAAAATCACTACACAACATTTCCAGCAAGTTGGGCTCTGTTTAAGCGAGGCATTTCCGAATGACGTGCTTGCCTTTTTTCAGTCCCATGAGATTCTGTCTCGCTTTAAAGCAGCACAACGCGTTTTTGTCCCAGATGGCCTTCCATATCACTATGCGTGCACGCGCATAATCTGTTTTGTTCACTTTTTGCTGTCTAAAATTTTTAAATAGAGGCTAAGAGCTGCTGTGTTGATCCTGTGTTTTTTATTATTATTATTGCCGTTTTTTGAAACTGTCACGCAACTTCTGTTGAGGCTATAAATGAGTGCAAGGAATTTGTGTCGTTGCTAGAGAATATTTGTTCAATTATTCGGATATTTGTCCCCTCACTACTTATATATGTCGGCATGTGTACCTGAAAACTTGGGTACCCATCGGGTTTTAAATTACCCGATGCTACCTGGGTCTCTTTTTACTACCTGGGTATCTATTTATTAATTTGGGAATTTAAAGAAAGGCAGTTGCTATGTGTACGGCTGCTGTACATATAGAAGAATTTTATTTTTCTGTTGATGTGTCACATGACTTGAAATTATGTCATTATTCTCCTGGAAGGATAGGGGGTATTTTATTCAGCTACAGCAGCTGGAACAATAACATGCGTACGGCTGCTGTACATATCAGAATTCACGGGGCAGGAACCAGGGCTGTGAGAGGAAGGGAGTGTTTTACAACTTAAGATTCGAGGCTCGGGCTCGAGAGCAGGTGAGAGAGAGAGAAAGGGACGGGCCGGACTCCAATCGAGAGAGCCTTCCCTATGGAGTCGAGCCTGGCCCTATGGGCCTCCGGGCCCCTCAAAACAGAGTCCTCTGACTTCTCAGAGAGTAGTTATAGGCTTGGCCTCGCGACTGGGTCCCAGAATCTGAAAACACAAACCACGGGACTCGAGCACTAAGGAGGATAAAGGAGGAAGTAAGACAGAGCCTTCTTTCATGAGGCAAGATAAAGCACATGAGCTGTGAAAGAATAGTGTGGCCGGTAGTCCCTTCTGACCACACGAAGAACCTGTGGAGTTATAGGAACTCTAGGTCTGGGAAGTGAGAATCACTACCCTCCAAAAAGATGGACCACCGGCTCCCCACTGAACCCGCACCTGTGAATACAAACAAAGACCATGTGCCAATGTATAACATAAAAGCAAGAAGAGACAAACATTGACAAACAAAATAAGTAAACAATTAAATGGTTAAGGGAACTAGCTATGTGATGGCCATCCGCTTGGCGGAGAGGAAAAACCCTTCTGTTAGGAGGAAAACCTCTGGTGGTCCTGGCGGAGAGAGCGCCCCCACTCTGGGCATGCTAGCTGTAGACTGACGTGCTGCAGTGATATCGGATGGCAGCGATCGGATACAGGAGTTGACTGCTGAAGAGGACCAACACCCCATGATCTTGATCAGGCGATGGCTGATGAGGGCTCTGGCTGCTATGTGTGGTGTGGAATTGGAGAGAAAGACCTGCTCTGATGACAACAGCGGTGAAGTGAGAAGAGAACCAGTGTCTGGTAATTATGTTTTTGGAGCAATTATAGGAAGTCTGGAAGGAGATGAATGGGGGGCTCTTTGTGATTCCTTGGAGAGTCAGTACTGCTGGGATGGCTGCATTATTGTAGATGCTTGGAAGATGGTGAGCTTGAATGATGAAATTGTGGGAAACTGATATCCAAACAATTGAAGATGAGCTGCTGGAACTTCATTCGTTGATTGTTCCAGTGTTGCAGCAAGGTGTACCACATTCTGATGTCTAGAGAGATGAGATGCCGACCATCCTATGTGTTAGTTAATACAGGATCGATCAGCGGTTTGCTCCTATCATGTCTGCTTGGAATGGAAAAGGTGAACTCACATTCAGAGATTTGGGTTTCACAACTTCAGTCATTCTCCTAATAGTGGAACTCCTTAACTCGTAATCAAGACAGATTTCCAGTCTCGTACCACATCTCTCACCATGTATTAATGCTTGTAGTATTTGAGAGGATGAGCGGACATATTAGATGGGGATGAGCGTTAGCCTTGACTGCGGAAATGGCTGCCACGATTCGAGTATTGGAGGAAAGCTGGAGCGTTGGAAGCTCTGGAGGAGGGTTTCTTTTTCTGAAAGATATTTTTTACGTTAGAATCCATGTTTTTGCAGTTGAGGCGAGAGCGATAAGGTGCAATATGAATATTCTTCCTTGGGAATAATGCGAATTGTGAAATTGACCTAAGGGAGATAACGGGTTGCATTTAGAAATTGATTTTGATACTTGTTAGTTGTTAATAAGCTGATGAATGCGTTCCAGGAGGCTAGCTTTGGATTTGACAGTGCGGGTGTCTCGTGTGTGGAACTTGGCTTTCTTCTATTACTTGCCTTTGGATCAACGGGGAGAGGGCGTGACGTCGGATGGCAGCTGCTGATTGGGAGCCTGAAGCAGATGCTGTAACCAGGTTGTACTCTGGAATGCTCATAGATGGGGGCGGGGCCGGAGCTGCCTGGGCTGGGGCGAGCAATGGAGCCGCTGAAGCAGAAGATGTAATGAAAGAGGGGGCGGAGATTGACACATGAGAGGTTGAAGGAGGAACTGCAATGGTGCTGGAGCAATTGTCTAAGCCATCTAAATGAGTGTTTATTGCTGACAAGGCGTTGCAGGGGCGGCAAGTGAAATTCGACTTTGCCAGGGTAAAATCAAAATTATTAAAATATCTTTAGTTCAGTAGTAGTGAAAACTGGAAGTGTACAGGATGGGAAAGTCCAGTAAAATAGCAGTGAGCAGCCTGTTTCCAAATATTAAACTTGACAGAAACAACAACTCTTTCTTGCAAGCAGTCTAAATTAGAACTGCACTTGAAAATGTTCCCTTTCAGAAAAATAAAATTAAATGAGCTTGGAAAACAGCTTTGAGAATCTAGCCCTCAATGTTGCACAAATATCAAAAGTAGAAACCACATGAGGTGGCTGGACTTGATTTCTGACTACAGGCACTAGCTGTGGACCATTGAGGGCGGCTGATGCCCTGTTGCTGGTGGGAACGTCAGCTGAGGGGACCGGAAGTGCTGAACCCGAAGAGATGGCGGCCATGACTGGAGTGGCGAATACTGACGAAGTAATGGAGAAGCAACCCGCTTGTCCATATCGTTGAGTCGTGTATTAATTGAGGTAATTGAGATGGCAATGGGGTGAATGAGGGACTTCATGTCCTCAAAAAATGTTGTTATGAAGCTGAAGGATGAGTTCGGCTGAGTCTCCTGGTTGCTGCGCTGCTGTGCTGAGAGAAGGCGACGACCATGACTGGAGAGTAGGGGCTGCTGCAGCCTGTCCTGGGACTCTGGGCGAGTGAGTTTATGGAAGCATGCTTGTGAGAAGAAGGCAACGTGAATGTAGCAGATATAAAGGTACAATTATTATTGAGCAACGCCATACGCTCGCTTCCAGCCGGAATGTTGATATTGTTGTCATGCAGTGTTTTTAAGAGTTTGGTGAGTGGCTGCTCCTGAGGCTGAGCCTGCTGGTGGGGGCGTTTTGATCTCCGTAGTGCCAGGGCAGCAGGTCTGGTTGCTGGGTATTACAAGTAGATGGTATTGAGCTTCCATTGGAGAAATGAATGAGATACAGAAATGAATTAGATGTTTTGAGAAGAATCCGGCAGGGAGGTTTCCTGCAATGTATGCAAAAAAGCTAATGCAAGAGAAAGAGCTGAGCTGTGACTGGGTTTAAATAGGGAGTCAATGATGATAGACAGGTGAAATTAGGAAATAGCAAAGTCTTGGTTCACGCCCCCTGAATTTCACCAAAGTTAACATAAATGCTGATGTGCCAAACTATGGCTACAGATCTTACATTGAAGTGCCACCTGATGATGATACCAATGTATACACATGGCGTGTAAATGCTGTTTATTATTGATCACTCAAAGGCATGTGGTAATAACAAATTTTAATAAAGATTTAAGTCATTCAAACAAACATATTCTGTAACCAGTACTTATTTTAATAACGCAGTGCCAGGTAGTTGTGGATTCTTTGGCATCCCAGGAGTTGGCAGTGGTCCTGTTGGTCCCATCAATAATTTATCTATAAATATGTTTCCAATTTTAATTACAAAAGCTCAAAGTCGGCAGAGACTTAAAAATAAAATCCAAGATGGCCACTGGATGAAAGTTAAGTTGAAGTTTGTTGCGTAAAAAAAGTATTTCTTACACGTTTAAAATATTTGTTTCTGTTTTTTTTATTGCAGATACGTTTAAGTTAGATGAAAACAGTTAACAGAAGTCGATTTGATTTTTTGATAGTTAAAATCAGAAATTACGTTTGCCCACCCTACTGTAAGTGGATAAGTACCGAAAGCCAGGACTGTGTCTCAATCGCTGACATCTCACTATCTCGTCACACTTGCACTCTTCCCATCTCGCCCAACGGAAAAAATAGAATACTGTGTATTTTGCCGCCACGCCATACCTATAGACACTTTGTTAAAGAAAATGTAGAAAATATGACAATACAGTTGCAAGCGCAGGTCTCTGGCCAGCGTAATAAAGACAACGTTAAAACAAGCTTTTCATTAATCTTTTCTTAACTGACAGGATATCAATGTTTTACAGAAAACAAGAACACAGCAAGTGGCAAGTACACCTCAATAATAATACCTGCGGCGACTATTCTTCTCAGGAACTAAATTGGAAACAAAACAACATAACAGCCTGTTGGTTTGTCAGTGATAACTCTGTGATCCATTAATAATAACTGTGTGGCTTCCAATACAGAATGCTTTATCTACAGTTATTGCGCAAATATAGTTTATTACCAAAAAGCTAAAATAAGTAGCCTTTATTTAAAAATAAATTAGCAAATAAGTAAAATAAAGTGGAGCACACAAAGTGTGCTAGTGCTTCCACCTTTGAATGAAATATTTTCTTGGCAGAGTTTGCAAATTCCATTTTCTCCTGCTTGGTAAAGAAATTCCATCCAATGCTTTGCTTGGATGCCATTGTTATGTATTCACAAGAATTTAGTGATCAGGAACAGCACTTCAATGTTAACCAAAATCCAATACTGTCAAAATCCAGCTGGCTCAATTTATGGTAGCTATTGCGACAGTCCATAACGTAATAGCGGTGCTGTGCTACTGCATTAGTTTAAAACTGAACAGAGCAGCCATATTAACAACAACAACAACAACAACAACAGCAGAATATGGCCAATATATGCAACAAAGGATCCCGCAGCATGATGCACATTTAACATTAATAACTGTATCAAACCGAGAGGTTTTATTATTATTATTATTATTATTATTATTATTATTATTATTATTATTATTTTGATGTTTACAGTACTGAAAAAGTCTACAGTTCTGAAGGGACTAAATATATGTGTGCTATATAGTATTTAAATATGTATCATGCACTTAAAACATTAATATAAGTGATTTTTTTTTTTTTTAATCATTACCCGAAAAAGATCCGGGTGCCAGGTTCTGGAATTTCTACCCGTGCCGCCCTCTACTAAAGACTACAGTAAATCTTGTCCTGATTTTGAGTGTGTGACTGGTCTTTTGGACTTCAATCTATAAATCAAGGTTGGTGAATCGATTTGAGAAGTAAGCGTAAGCCCAAACAGACTTTCTTTTGTTTTTCTATATAAATGCATATACAGTCGGCCGATGCATAAAAGTATATGAGTGCTATTTTTATTAGATTATAGTTTGCTACATGTTGTTTTTTGTGTCACGTTAATAATATACAGTACTGTGCAAAAGTTTTAGGCAGGTGTGAAAAAATGCTGTAAAGTAAGAATGCTTTCAAAAATAGACATGTTAATAGATTATATTTATCAATTAACTAAATGCAAAGTGAGTGAACAGAAGATAAATCAAATCAATATTTGGTGTGACCACCCTTTGCCAAAACAGCATCAATTCTTCTAGGTACACTTGCACACAGTTTTTGAAGGAACTCGGCAGGTAGGTTGGCCCAAACATCTTGGAGAACTAACCACAGTTCTTCTGTGGATTTAGGCAGCCTCAGTTGCTTCTCTCTCTTCATGTAATCCCAGACAGACTCGATGATGTTGAGATCAGGGCTCTGTGGGGGCCATACCATCACTTCCAGGACTCCTTGTTCTTCTTTACGCTGAAGATAGATCTTAATGACTTTCGCTGTATGATTGGGGTCGTTGTCATGCTGCAGAATAAATTTGGGGCCAATCAGATGCCTCCCTGATGGTATTGCATGATGGATAAGTATCTGCCTGTACTTCTCAGCATTGAGGAGACCATTAATTCTGACCAAATCCCCAACTCCATTTGCAGAAATGCAGCCCCAAACTTGCAAGGAACCTCCACCATGCTTCACCGTTGCTTGCAGACACTCATTCGTGTACCGCTCTCCAGCCCTTCGGCGAACAAACTGCCTTCTGCTACAACCAAATATTTCAAATTTTGACTCATCAGTCCAGAGCACCTGCTGCCATTTTTCTGCACCCCAGTTCCTGTGTTTTCGTGCATAGTTGAGTCGCTTGGCCTTGTTTCCATGTCGGAGGTATGGCTTTTTGGCCGCAAGTCTTCCATAAAGGCCACTTCTGACCAGACTTCTCCGGACAGTAGATGGGTGTACCAGGGTCCCACTGTTTTCTGCCAATTCTGAGCTGATGGCACTGCTGGACATCTTCAGATTGCGAAGGGAAGTAAGCATGTCTTTCATCTGCTGCAGTAAGTTTCCTTGGCCGACCACTGCGTCTACGGTCCTCAACGTTGCCCGTTTCTTTGTGCTTCTTCAAAAGAGCTTGGACAGCACATCTGGAAACCCCTGTCTGCCTTGAAATTTCTGCCTGGGAGAGACCTTGCTGATGCAGTATAACTACCTTGTGTCTTGTTGCTGTGCTCAGTCTTGCCATGGTGTATGACTTTTGACAGTAAACTGCCTTCAGCAACCTCACCTTGTTAGCTGAGTTTGGCTGTTCCTCACCCAGTTTTATTCCTCCTACACAGCTGTTTCTGTTTCAGTTAATGATTGTGTTTCAACCTACATATTGAATTGATGATCATTAGCACCTGTTTGGTATAATTGTTTAATCATACACCTGACTATATGCCTACAAAATCCCTGACTTTGTGCAAGTGTACCTAGAAGAATTGATGCTGTTTTGAAGGCAAAGGGTGGTCACACCAAATATGGATTGGATTTAGATTTTTCTTCTGTTCACTCACTTTGCATTTAGTTAATTGATAAATATAATCTATTAACATGTCTATTTTTGAAAGCATTCTTACTTTACAGCATTTTTTCACACCTGCCTAAAACTTTTGCACAGTACTGTACATCAAATTGGTTGTGCATTAAAAAATACTTAGTTTTCAATTATTTCTGATATAAGTAATTTAATCTATACAGTGGTGTCTTCATAATCAATGAGCTGGTTTCTATTTTATACAATGCAAGAGTAATATTTAAATACAATGTAGTTTATAGTAAGTGCAAACACTATATGTAACAGGTAAGAACAAGTTATATCTACAATTATATATTAGTAGTGCAATAGTGCAATTAATCCAATAAATATAAAAAAAATGGAAAATCTACCTTATAAATAAATAAATATTATATATATCTGGAATGTATAGGTAGAAAAATATTTGAGCTTGTTTTGTCATTATCATTTTTCCATGATTAAATTGAGATGGTTGACGCTAATTACAACCTTTAAGGCAGGCAGAGCACTCAGAAATAAAAGCCGAGAACCAGTTTTATGCAATTAACCAGCGTATGCAACTATCAGTAACATATACAGTGTAAAGCATTTAATTGTATACCTGATAATGGCATACAATTGAGAAGTACATTTATTTTGAAAGTGTCGGTTCCTTATTCTGGTGAAATGTATAAAACTGTGAGGCACACGGGACATGCAATTCACAGGAATCTACTGCATGGACATTTTTATAGGAAATGTGCTTCACTATAACAGGAATATGCAATGTGTATAATTCTTAAACCTCTAAAATGAACCTACAGTAATATTATATTGGCACCATGGCTAAATTATAGTTTTTTCTTCATTTTCCAGAATTCAATGAACGGCACAACCTCAGTTACTTAGGCGTTCCCGAGTGGCGCATCCAGTAAAAGCACTCGTGTAGAGTGCAGGATGCGCCCTATAGTCTGGACGTCGTCGGTTCGAGTCCAGGCTATTCCTTTGTCGACCAAGGACGGGAGCTCCCAGGGGGCGGCGCACAATTGGCAGAGCATCGCTGAGCAAGGCTAGCAAGGCTAGGTCAGCCAGGGTGTCCTCGGCTCACCGAGCACCAGCGACCCTTGTAGCTTGGCTGGGCGCCTACGGGCTTGCCTGTAAGCTGCCCAGAGATGCATTGTCCTCTGACGCTATAGCTCTGCGTGGCTGCATGTTGAGTCTGCAGTGAAAAAAAGCAGTCGGCTGACAGCACACTCTTCGGAGGACAGCGTGTGTTCGTCTTCGTCGCTCAGCGTGGGGGTGGTAGCGGTGAGGTGAGCTAAACAAAAATAATTGGACACTATTAAATTGGGGAGAAAACAACAACAACCAAAAAAAACACCACAAATTCTATAGGGCCCTAGTCTTAGTACTGTACATTATTTCAGTAAAGTAAATATCCTGTGTGATTAAGCCACCTCACGGCTCCATTCACGCCACAGTAAAACACTATAACACATTGGAAAAGAAAAACATGGAGCTACTATTTATTTATTTATAAAAAGAACGGCGAATAAGATGCCTGTTACAAAGTGCTTACACCTTTTTATTTGTCCATATTTTATTGTGTGTGTTCAACAGGACATCTGCAATTACAGAACAGCTTTTAATTATTCAAGCAAGCTGAACCGAGAAGCCATGAAAGAGAGGGATGCTGAGAAATTAAGTCTTTATTTTTTCACGTGAATGCGCATAGCGCCGTTATGAAGGGGAGGGACGCTAGGAACTAGTATTGTATCAGACAACGGCTTTGATTTTTAATGAAAAAAATAAAGGTTTTTGGTTCTGGACATGTTTTGTTTCCTGCCAACAATATACAAGTGAATGAAACTAAAAATGTAGTCTTGTCACTGTGTTTTAAGTTTAATTTAAATAGAGTTGTTTTTTAATGTTTTTTCGATGTTGGATACACAAACTTTTTAGGAGCTTCTGGAGAAATTGCACCTTGTAAAATCAATTATGAATGTTTTTTATGCTATTAAAATAGATTACATTTTAGTGCTAACTTACAGTCCTCCTTTATGCTTTTATGTTTACCATTGTTTGTCTTTAAGTGGATCTATATGGTACGCGCTTTGAAAACAAACCAAGGTTAAAATATGACTTAAAATATTGGAAGTAATATATAAAAATATGAAATGAGTGAAACATTAAATTTATGGCCATTTAAACGGTTAAACGACTGGGTTATCAATGGGTTTAAACGTGTAGTTAATTAAACGATTTACAGCCCTATATATATTTAAACTAAACTGTTAACTAAACGTGTGTATTTAAATAAACAATATATATTGATGTCCTCATATCTTCTTTCTTCCTTTATAAAACCTTGAGTGGGAGTGGGGTGGGGTAGGGGGGGTGGCGCTATAGGCAAGTGCCTCACAGTGGTTAAAGTGGGCCGGTATATACCGGTACGCATACAGGTGTAGTGTTAGAATGTGGTATACTTACCAAAACTTGACCCGTGTAATGTCAAAATGTGGTACACTCAGGGGCTCCCGAGTGGCGCATCCAGTAAAGGTGCTCTGTGTGGAGTGCAGGATGTGCCCTATAGCCTGGACGTTGTGAGTTCGAGTCCAGGCTATTCCTTTACCGACCGAGGACGGGAGCTTCTAGGGGCGGCTCAATTGGCGGCGCCGCCTGGGGGGAGGGCGGGCTAGGTCGGCCAGGGTGTCCTCGGCTCACCGCGCACCAGCGACCCCTGTAGACAGGCCGGACGCCTGCGGGCTTGCCTGTAAGCTGCCCGAGAGCTGCTTTGTCCTTCGACGCTGTAGCTCTTGGGAGGCTGCATGGTGAGTCCGCAGTGTGAAAAAAAAGCGGTCGGCCAACGGCACACACTTCGGAGGACAGCGTGTGTTCGTCTTCGCCGCTCCCGTAAGCGCAGGGGTGGTAGCGGTGAGCTGAGCCTAAAAATAATCCCATTTCCAAATTGGGGAGAAAATAATAATAAAAAAAATGGCAACGACTAAATTATATTAAAAAAGTGGTACCCTGTCAATCTGAGGTACATTTACCATTAATTATATATATATATATATATATATATATATATATATATATATATATATATATATATATATATCAAATTTAAATTGGAAACAATCAATTTCTCTAAAAAAGAAAAAAGAAAATTCACTACGAACAAGACAAAATAAGAAGTCCAGCGCAAAGTTGCACAAGTAAAAAAATGTACAAGACCCAATGTATTGCTTATGATAAATATTCGCATAA
This sequence comes from Acipenser oxyrinchus oxyrinchus, assembly GCA_030684275.1. NCBI lineage: Eukaryota > Metazoa > Chordata > Actinopteri > Acipenseriformes > Acipenseridae > Acipenser > Acipenser oxyrinchus. The sequence goes on from CM060254.1 coordinate 23,973,469, forward strand.
TATTTTCTTAATGGTGGAAAAATATGATCAATGCAATTTAAAAAGATGTAAAAGACCGAAAACAGCACAACGTCGTACCAGATTTGAATGGGCGCTTCCCTGCTTTCCTTGCGGGAGCTGTTCAGGCATCAAGCGTGTTTAATTTGGTCTGTTTTATTTTTGTGTAATAATTGTATAATGTCAAAATGAAAACCGCAATCTAGGCAAGCCAAAGCAATCTAAGACTGAGCAATCATCGAGTGACGATTCCGACAGTTTGGACAAAACAAAAACATCAGACCTACAAAAAAGTCTGCACCAAGCCCGAACTAAATCATCAAACTTCTCATCATCAGCCAGGACCTTCAATATCTGGACACGAGCAAAGAAACTCCCACGCAAGGATTAATTCTGTTGATTACCCTGATTGTTGAGTAAACAACACTATCTGGAATACAAAGAGAAATATAAATAGCTGGGGGTTTTTTGTCATGAAGCAAATAAATGAAATACTGTCTATCAAGGTGTTGCACGAATCCCCCAGTAAGGATGTATATAATCTCGTTCGCAAGCACCCCAAAACTTCAACAGCAGTCACTAAAAAAAAAGAAAAAAAGAAAATATTTGTATAGACCTTTTATGATGCGTAATCTAAAAGCAATTGACTGTAAAACTATGTTATGTTTTTATTGTATAACATTAAAACACTAAGTCCTTTTAAAAACTCTTAATAGTAATATGGCATTTATAAACGATACGTAATCCATAGCTGAATGTGGTAAAATCATCTAACTACTGCACCCAACATTTTTGTTGTGCATACTTTAAACACTGGTGCTCGGTATTTTTTCAGCTGGCTGGTCCTGTTAATAATAATATCAGTAATAAAACACATTTGAATGCGATGGATGCAGTAATTGTATCAATTAAATATGCGATTAAAACAAAGATGACAAGTTTTAATCGAGAGATTAATCGCGATACTTTTTGTTAAAAAATAATACTCACCATTCTTCTTTCAACGAAACGACGTCCTTTCTCGGTTTTGTAAATTTCTGAGTGTTCTCGTCTTATTTCGCACCTTCACCTTCACAACCACCTCTCTCTCTCTCTCTCTCTCTCTCTCTCTCTCTCTCTCTCTCTCTCTCTCTCTCAAACAGAAACTGGGTAAATTCCTTGAAATCTTAGTCGTGGGTTTCATTAACATGCACAAGATAATAATCACGAAGCCCTAAAAATAACCTGCTTAATGTGCTTAAATACAAAACAAATACTTGCAAACGTTTCAATAATTTTCAGTATTTAAACTGCGCGGATACAAACGAGGAGAGCCGTGTTAATTGTGATATCCAATGTTCTGGGTGTATTTATTTTGGCATTGGGTGTTTTGTAATAAATTCAGATGACTGAAAAAAAACTTTTATTTGAAAACATTTGTATACATTGAAAAAAAAAAATCCCAATGGATTTCACTAAATAGCGGTAAAACCACTGTTGTTTTAGAATAGTATTGGGAAGTGTTAATATTAGCAACGTTTGTAAGCGTTTTAGCATGTTCCATTAACATAAACATGCATGGCTGGTTTCACAGACCCTGATTAGCTCTAGTCCTGGACTACCCCATGTTAATTTAGGTAAAGTAAACCAACATTAGTGCTAATCTGGGTCTGTGAAGGCAGGGTGGTCACACCAAATATGGATTTGATTTAGATTTTTCTTCTGTTCACTCACTTTGCATTTAGTTAATTGATAAATATAATCTATTAACATGTCTATTTTTGAAAGCATTCTTACTTTACAGCATTTTTTCACACCTGCCTAAAACTTTTGCACAGTACTGTATATATATATATATAGGCTGAACATGAAGGCTGTGAATATATTATACTGTGAGGGAAGAAATACTGTGGACTGGTGAATTAATTTATAAATACATGGTACATGAAACCAACCCAGTTTCTTAAAGGTTGCTTTTGTGTCAAAAAATAAAATTCATGCATTTTTGACCAGATTAAATATAATATTCTGTATTGTACTACCAGCTGCTTATAACTACTGCAGGTCACTTTCAGTGCCCATTGGCAAGCAGACTGGACTGTCTTATCAGGCACTCGGTTGGCAGGTCCTTCTGTATTCAAGATTACTGTTGGATTCGTTAAACAGCATCATCACTTAATATTATTGAACACTGAAGCTGTTTAAAGAGAGCACTCGCATGAATGCAAAGCAGGAAACAATACATACTGTTTAAAATGAATATGGCCCTACATTGGTGTGGATACATATGGAAACAGTAAGTATGAGGAAATTGTTCTTTCCTGCAAACGTGCCCTGCAGTCATTCCATTAACGGTGAAACAACTTGCACAGTAAACAATCAAGCGTAAGTGTGTGGTAACATGGGAGAAGGTCAAACTGCAATACCAGACAACTATTTACCATTGTGTAAGCAGTAAAAAACACAACTGGACCGCTTTCAGAAAATTGAATGCATGTAAATTGCCACCCCTCACAATAAATGCATGTTTTTTAACCTAGCAACCTACACCCACCTAGTGGCCAGTCGTGAAACTGTCCATATGGAATTCACGAAGCATACCCATCAACTCACATACGCATTATTTACTGTGTATTGAAATACTTTGCTTATGTCCTTGACCATATGAATACTGTATTTCTGATGTAGAAAGGTTGTTACCTCAAAAGATCCTAATTAAAATATTAGCTTTATGTGTGTTCTGTATAAAACACCACCAAAAACAAGACTTCTGATCAAGTGAACTTGTTACCACTACTGACTCCCAAGCACTAGGTCATGAAGCAGCAACTATATGAAACAAATCAATAGGTGAGTTTTGTTATTCAAGCCCAAAGTGTGGGTGCCTACCTGCAGCTCTACTACAGTAGCTCAGATAATTTTAACAATCTGCAGAGCCAACACTGTCCAGGTTCTGATGGAGCAAAGCATACAGAAGGCTCACAACATAGGGTTTTCAAACCACTCATTATGGTGTACAATTGACCCTGGTTGTAGGACATTTCAGCTTTACAGGAAATGCATATTAGCATTCCAACAGACTTCCAAAGGAGTGGCCTCCAAATAAAAGCCTTTCTAGTCTCATTTTTTTTTCTAATGAATCGTCAAGTTACACACAAGGCATGAGCTGCAATACTGAAATTACTCCAGCCCAGTGGGTTATTCAGTTTATGAAACGGCCCAGGCAAGAGCATATAGAAACATTCATTTTAAATCATTGTTACTTCAGTGTGTCCATACATCAGATGAACGCCTTCACTGATTACAGCAGCATTCAAATCAACAAGCTTGTTGTTCGTTTGCCTCTTCACAGTACTGGTGAATTGAACTGGTCAAAGAAACCGCTCATTTAGCTTGTTTTGTGATTCAAGCCTTAGGTGCACACTTCTCTTGCAAATAAAAACCGGTGCACACGCCCACATGGACCACGCTAATCTGCAAGATATACCCACATGCAACTCAAAATGTCTTTAGGAGAGTGGGGGGGGGGGGGCTATAAGTTTGCAGCATTGTGAAAATTTTGAATGAGGATCCTAAAAATATAAATAAAAACTCCACACAGACTGCAAGATGGAATTTTAGTTTATTACAGCACGTATCGAGAAGATGAGCGGGTTCATTTAGAAGAAGGTGTTTGGCCTCTTGGTAGTGAAACGTGGCTTGTGCTGGAGGCGCAGTACTCTGTGTGGCAGAGGGAACTTGATCTTGGAGTCCTGGAGAAAGAACAGAACATCAGTATTTATCGACTACAGAGAAAAAAGGACTACTTAAAAATCAAGCTTTCCTGGTATTAACTTTATAGAAAAATGGCAGCAGGGACAGCAATTTACAGAATCATTTAAAAAGCTAACAAGTACATCATCCTTAAAACAGCAACACCTATACAAACGGTCACTTTATAGACATGGCAAACTTTAAAAGAAAGTAAGATGCAATTGTTCTCCTATGTACTGTTAGGATGCAGTACATCCAGGAAGACTTACACTGGTTTAACACAAATGCAGATTGCATGTATTTTTGTTTTAATTTATTAATAATGAGGCCGACCTAAAGGCATGCAACACAAACAGGAGTTTGCTACCCAGAAGGATAGTACAGCGGGGAAAAAGTGTTGAACCTTGATTTCACTTTCAGTAGCACAGCAGCAGATGAAAGGCGACAAGGTAGCGTTTAATATCTGCACATCAGGCAAGAGCATTATTAGATAAAACAATGTTCTTTGGGTTTTGTGTGCATTAGTGGTCAGAAAATGAGATTTGCATTTTATGCCAAGGATAAACATCTGTCATTAGTATAAAAGTTTATCTAGAGATCCCCAGTTTTGTTTTTGGAGAGTGTATTCAAGTCGGCTCACCATCTTAAAATGCTCTACTGAAATGAACAGAATCTGGGACACGCTTCAATGGAAAAAGCTGCTTGTATGTGTGCCTACTGCTGCTCTCCACAAAGCTGCCAGCTTTTCTCAACCCCTCTGGAGAACAGCAATAAACAAACTCGCGCAGCCGTTTAACTGTTTCAATTGGAATGGTGAATTTGTCCCAACACTATCACTAACCCTTCACAGGTTTGAATAAAATCTGTTTGAGCGGCTTCATCTGTCACAGCACTGTGCCTAGACTTGCTCCTACAAACCTCAATGAAAAACAGGGAATGCATCTGAGCACAAAAAGAAGGCTGTCACTTACGTGGAACTGCTTGATGGCAGGTCTGCGACACTTGCTGGCAGCAATCTCCTCCACCTTCATGATCTGGATGGCATGAGCGCGGGCACGGTGGCGAGCTCCCATGTCACGGTCTGGAAATACAGTTTAGCAACAATTAATGGGGTGGAAGGGGTGACTGACAGAGCAGATCTTTTAGGGGCAAGTCCTTAGCATATGTATGGACAGTTACTAATGCAAGCCAATCATTTCATCTGGAGTATTTAAAGGCAAGAGGGAAAAAAGTAATCAAAATTTTAACTTGATATGCAACTCTTTTTGACAATGGTTACCCACCTAATCAAAAGACCTGCACCAGTAGGTATTGTTCCAAACTTTATTGCAAAGAGGGGATCCAATAAATATACAAAACCAATCATCTGGAATATGAAGAGCAAGGAATGCTACTAGAACAGCCTCTCAAACACTGTTGTACCTTGAATTCACTTTCAGTAGCACAGCAGCATAGGAAAGGCGACAAGGTACAGATTTTCTCTTTGCACACCAGGCAGGAGCATTATTAGATGAAAATAATGATCTTTGGGTTTTGGGTGCATTTTGTAAACTACTACATCCTCATTTACAAGACCTACAAAAACCCAATGGCATATTATCAAACCCCCTCTGCCATGTCAGAGATGCCAACAGTACTGTGAAATTCTTATTTTATACCAAGAATGGTAATCTGTGGTATAAAAGCTTTTAGTTTAAGGAATAGAAAATAAAATCATTGATAAAACTAAAAGCCAACAGAAATTAACAAAGACCACCTCGAGACCCAAAGTATTAACGAATGTCCTAACCAAGTTTCATTAGAATTCGAGAAGTCGTTTAAGCTACATGTGAAAATGCTAGCGTGACACACGCATGTACAAGAGCCCCGCTACTATATCGCTGCTGGGATACAAGCCCCAATTAAAACTGCTCACGTAAAGTGACTGACTTTACAGAAGATGTATTAATGTATACTTACAGCACTGAGTTACAGCCAGAGAAGTGGTCATGTCCCGGTACTCCCTGTACATGTTGTGGGTGCCACTGAGAGTCAACGCAGCCAGATACCAAAGTTCTTCACCTTCAGGGGCGACTTATCGTAAACCTGGGAACAAGCTCAGGGTTATTTCTACAGCTTCACAGGCTTAATAAACTACTTCAGCAGTACAAGCAAAGCACACACAAAACAAGCAAGCACAAAACAGTTGCACTTCTAGAGCTAGTTACAAAATGAAATGTGTCTCACAACACACACAGCAAGGGCATTGCTGGGATTTATACTATACAAGACATTACTACTAATCTTCGGCTAGGTGCACTTTGCACCAAAATAACCCCAAGTCCGAGCCAAGAAAAGTTCTGACCCAAGACTACAGGGAATGGAAGGAAGTCCACAACACCAGAAGGTACTTCTTGAAAATTGGATGCAAGTTGCAGGCTCAATTTTTAAAGCTTGCTTTGCACTGTTAGCCCGAGCATGAGAATTGATTAGGATGGGGGAAATAAATTAAATGATTCACTCACACATAACACTTTGTTGGTGGTTGTTGCGTTTTGTCAGTACATGTATAATGTGGGAGCTTATACCTTGAACATTAAAATGTGTCCACTGTGATGCATCTATCCAGTTGCTCTGCATTCTTATATAAAAAGTCAACTACTTCAATTTCCTGATATTAACACAGAAACAATGGTAGCAGTGACAGCAATTTAAAAAGCGAACAAGTACATCGTCCTTAAAACAGCCACACATACAAATACTGTCACTTTATAGACATGGCAAACACAAAACAGGAGTTTGCTACCCAGAAGGGAAAGGCTACACTGCAGATCTGTTGAACCTTGATTTCACTTTCAGTAGCACAGCAGCAAATGAAAGGCGACAAGGTAGTGTTTAATATCTGCACATCAGGCAAGAGCATTATTAGATAAAACAATGTTCTTTGGGTTTTATGTGCATTAGTTGTCCCGCTCACCCACTATCATCCCCAGATATGCAAAATGAACCAGATCACAGGGTTTGCAACTCCCACTAGCCCTGCAGCCAGGATTGGGTTTCAACATTCCCCTAGTTTTAGGTATATTATTGAGAAGACCAGGGACCAGGAGTTTGATCAATCAGGTCCCTGGTAAACATGCTCTGAATAGATAGCACTGATCACAGCAAGAATAAATCACCCCCGAGTCTGTAGGTTTACTAACAGGAGTTCAGGCAACAATAAAGGTGAAACGATTTACCAGCAAACTCTTAATTCTACAGCAATACACTTCATTACGCAGCTTTGAAACACACAACTCGGTGTTGGGCTAGAGTGTGTTTCAAGCTCAGCTCTGTCAAATAGTTTCTCAGTTTTATTCATACCAGTCCGCAGTAGACAACCTCGCCAGAGGCCTTCTTCATCTTCCTCAGCTGGGAGACGAAGTACCAGAAACGGGACTTGGCGACAACGTGGTTTGGAGCGAAGATCCGCATCCGATAGAGGGGAGGCGTGGGGTTCTTGGCTGAGGGCAGCAGGCGCCCGATAACCTTGTATTCCTTCAGCTGGGAAAACAAACAAGAGAAGGTGTTATGAATACTCGTGTTCTTATTTACGTGAATATTTCAGATTGCGGTTTATTTTTTTATTATTTTATTTTTAAACTTTGATGTACTTTCAGCAGCACGGCATGAGCGATATTGAAACTTAAAAGCGACAAGGTAAGGTTTTATTTGTGCAGACAAGTACACGATTAAATACAAATAATGTTCTTTGGGTTTTGTGTGCATTTTGCTCAGTACTAAAGTTGGTGCGCGCTTAACAGATTTAAACATTTTGCGGGGTTAAACACCACATTTCACTATATAACACGTAGGATCAACATAAATGTAAACATACACCATACAGTTTATATATACATGTAGTGTATGTGATAGTCTGATTAAACCAATATCGTTAACACATTTATTAAGATGGAAATGGACGTCGGTTGCCGCTTTTTTTTTTCATTCAACCTGTTTAACTAACTTCCTACCAGGGCAATATCTGTGTTGACACACAGTAACGTAGTTTGATAATAGAATTTCGAATAATGTTAAACAGATGTAAAGCATGCGGCCTACACCGGTAATAATATCCCAATGCTTAGTTCAATACACTATACTAGCTGCGTGAAGCCAGGGACCCAACGCTAACCCTTTCCCGTTTTTAAACAAATACTAAATTCACGAGAATACAACGCAACTTTCATCGGCACATGTACTCGATTCAGCTTGCCAGCTCTCACTGTTTGTACAGCACATGGTTCGCTCTGCAGCGGACGCCATGTTGCTGGCGCTTAACTTCTCGCATTAAAAACACAAATAATCACTCGAATAAACACACTACGCCGCCGTATTTTCTGCTTTATGGCCACGTAAGTATTTCATACGCCTATATGAAGCATCTTAAGCACAGTTTTTTGAACATTTATCGCAGAATATTGCGCTTGTACATACAGTGCCAGACGCCTTCATGGTGTCTCTCGCTCGCTGCTACAATCAAAGAGGAAAAGGAGGTAGCGAGAACCCCTTACGTCAACCCTCACCGGATGCGAGGCGGGTCATCACACTGCCTCCTGATTGGTCGCCAGCGCAACAAACTCTAGAGCATGATTCGTTGTCACGATGTATCAGTAAAAAAAACACAAGCCAAAGGCGCGTGTACTGTAGTTGCGCTGAATATGTAGTCTTTTTTATTCATAATTTTATTAAGATAAGAGAATTCACGTTTAAGCTGTAGACTCCTACAGTTTGTTTGTCTGTGTTAATTTACTGGTGACTATTTTCTGCTTTGTTTCTGTTTTTAATAGTGCATTCTACTTTGGCATATACTGACATTCCAGTTTGTTTACATCCTCCACGGTAGTTTTAGCACTTGGGACACACCCCATCCCCTTTTGAAGCTCACTTAGCAATACAACACTTTGTGACCGAACTATAAATGTTCCTGATCCTTATTGAAGCTATAGGTGATAATACTTAATTATGCATAATATGTAATACTATATGGTTGAAAAAACAATGATTAAGATACACACGTTATACTCCGAGTTTTTACAGAGTATGTTTTGAATATACAGGTAAGTTTTTTTTAATGTAAATTGATTATAGTCTTGTGTTTTCCTTAGGAAAGATTGTTCTTTCATTGTCATTTCTATTATGGATTTATTTTATGTGTATAGTATGCAACAGGTTGTAAACAGATTTTAGCATTTATACTTTACAATGTCTGTATTGGTAACATTGTGTTATTTTGTGTCCAAAAATACCTAAAACTATTTAAATAAATACTACAATGTGTTCATAATCTGAGGTTATAATTGTACTCTTTCCTTCTATACTCTCATCACTCTCACGGTTTTTAACCGTTTCTTCATTTTTCGATTATTATGCAAAAAAAGCCATTATTTAAATACATTATTGAATCTGCTGCTGATGGAAATGAAGGAGTCCGATCTCAAACATCTTTCTTCAGCATACTTGCAAGTTTTCTGCCTAGTTTCATCAGTCTTCCTCGGGCAACTTCTCACTTACTTCATGGTCTGGCTGGTGGTTTAATTCGGCCAATTAACAAGTTAGAATAGGGTTGGAACAAAGACCAGGAGTGGTGGGACCTTCCAGGATTGTGATTGGCCAAGCCCCGACTCTTCACTTTGGTCTTTGTTAAGAAGCGCTAGAAGCTAAAAGTGGTCCCTTGTTCACCTATTTTATCTTATTCACGAATAATTAACTCAAGTATATATTGTTTCTAAACACCTGGTTATTACACTTAATCAAGAAAAAAAATGAGTGTGGTTACATTATTTGGCAACAATTGCACATGTTTATTCTGAAAAATGAATTTGCACAGTGAATGAATAGTCAGTGGTCCCAGTAAGGAGTATATGAGGAAGAATAAAAAGCATACAACATAAAATGCAAAATGTCACTTTTTGAGGCTACTGGTTGAATACAATCCTTTTTTTAAATTTCACTTCCATATACATATTGCACGCCCATCAGCATCCCTGACAGTTATTCTGTGATATGTAAAAGCTGCATCTCCCTGTTGATGAGAAAGACAGGTGCTTCTGTGACCCAGTTAAGGAAAATACAAATGCATCACGTTTTAATGTGCAGAAGCTATTTTTCCAATGCAGACCTTGTGCATTTAAAAAGAGTCAAATCTACTACACCAGTGTTCTGTTGTACAGAAATAAGGGTCAGTATTGATTGCAAAAGAACACGGTGGGTTTTCTCAAAGGTTACAGCAGACCACAGGGCAGCCCACAAGTTTGAGAATAGCATTGGAATGTGTCACGGGAAAACATTGAATTGGGTTAAAAAAGGTCAATGAGGATGGTTTCATGAAAGCATAAAGCCATTTTAGGTTCAATTTCCTTGTATGTTGTTGTTAGCATTGTAGCATATTTAATTTTTTACACGACTTAGCACACAGGTTGGAATAGCTTCCTTAATCATTTCACATTCTCTTTGATATAATATGGCTTTGGTCTTTTCTATTAAGCTGTTATATGCAAGCAAGTTTCCATCAACACCCACAATGTCAGTGATGTATTTACAATGTTTTTATTATTCCAAATAATAGTTTGTGAGAAATAAGTATTCTAGTTTTTTGCTTGACTCCATATCTCTAAAATTTGCTTATCAAAATGTAGCTTTTAACCTCAAAGTCACATTGCAACAAGAACTTGACATTTCACACTTTATTTAGTACTGCATTAATAACTGCACATCATATATTTAGATTGTTGACTAAATATTTTTTGTATCCAACTAATCTTGAATGATTTATTTAGCATTTCAAAGTCAATCATATTTAACCCCCAAAATTTTAGGGGACCAATAAGAACCGACTTTTTGATTTTCTCTACAGACTTTTTCCAGATAAATTTATATAAAAAAATCTATTTGTGTGATTTATTACACCTTTTGGTGCTGCCATTACTAGTAATGGATATATTATTCTAGAAATTCCTTCTGTTTTAATTAGAATATATCGTCCAAATATTGATAAATCACACTGAACTGTTTGGTGGAGTTGAACAGATCAACATGAACACATATATTGCTTTTGGCCCTCAGCCAACCAGAGCCCCCACATACAGTCCTTCCCTTTCAGGTGCTGCTTAAAACTGTTACTTAATACCCACTGACACAACCTTTTAACGATGTTGCTGGAATGTTGCAATGTATGTTAATGCTACCAGGGTGTATGTTAGTGGCTTCTCCGTGATTGCATCTGAAGTATTTGAAGATGTTAGTGATGTTACATAGTAAACCCTGGGTCTCAATAGTCGGCGGGGCTTCTGGCAAATATTGTAAAGAAACACCCCCAGCGCTATATAAAATAATAATAATAATAATAATAATAATAATAATAATAATAATAATAATAATAATAATAATAATAATAAATTGTGATGACCCTTACGTTTTTTGACGGTAAAGCAGGAGACTGAGAGATAACAATTATTAACAGATGTATTATACTTGATAATAAACAAGGTCCCTGTTCGGCCAGGACCACACCACGCAGAGATTTTGTTTTTGTTTGTTTAGCAGACGCCTTTATCCAAGGCCTTACAGAGACTAGGGTGCGTGAACTATGCATCAGCTGCAGAGTCACTTACAACTACGTCTCACCCGAAAGATGGGGAGTACAAGGAGGTTAAGTGACTTGCTCAGGGTCACACAATGAGTCAGTGGCTGAGGTGGGATTTGAACCAGAGACCTCCAGGTTACAAGCCCTTTTCTTTAACCACTGGACCACACAACCTCCTATTTTGTCAAACATAATGTGAGGAAATTGATTCACGATCTATTTTGTGTTTTGAAGTTATACTGTTTTGATGTCTAAAATGAAACATTTAATTTGTAATATCGAAAGTTCACTGTAAACCACGCGATGAATAAATTAATAGCTAAAGTTATCACACGGACAAACTTCAACGAAACACTCACACATGCACATATCTCAAAGTAGTGGAAAATTCAGCAAGGTGCAAAATTCGGCACTTCACCAGCAGTCTGCTGTTCGGACGCGGGGCAGGCGAACACTCCAGAGTTTTGAAGGTTCAAAGAAGGGAGCTCGAGCTGGCAACGGTAAAAAAGGTAGAAGGGTTTTGGTTGTAGAGAGAATACTGAAACCAACAGGCTGGTTGCTGTGAAGAAAGAAACCAACAGGCTGGCGCTGAGAGAAACGGGCTTCACTCTTAAAATTTCAAAGGCACTGATTATCCCTCTCAGTGAAGTCCATCATTAAGAAGTGGAAGATGCATCATTCTACCCAGACACTACCCAGATCAGGTCGCCCTCCCAAACTGAGCAGCACGGCAAGCAGAAGACTGGTTCGGGATGTCACTCTGAAGCCAACAATGACCTTGAGAGATCTGCAAAGTTCTGTCTGAGATGGGAGTCAGTGTTCACACATCAACAATAAGCCGGTCCCTACACAAAGCTGGCCAGTATGGACGGGTGGCAAGAAAGAAGCCATTACTCAAAAAGCCTCATCTTAAAAGCACGTCTGGAGTTTGCAAAAAAGCATGTAGATGATACTGCAGACATGTGGAAAAAGGTTTTGTGGTCAGACGAGACAAAAATTTAGCTTTTCGGTCTAAATTCCAAGCGTTACGTCTGGCGCAAACCAACACTGCACATCACCCAGTCAACACCATCTCAACTGTCAAGCATGGTGGTGGCAGCATCATGTTATGGGGATGCTTCTCTTCAGCATGGACTGGGAAGCTTGTCGGGATAGAGGGGGGAATGAATGGTGCAAAGTACAGCGAATCCTTGAGGAAAACCTGTCTGAGTCAGTCAAGTCTCTCAAACTGGGGAGGAAATTCACATTTCAGCAGGACAATGACCCGAAGCACAAAGCCAAAGCCCCACTAGAGTGGTTGAACAAGAAGAGAATTAATGTTCTTGAGTGGCCCAGTCAAAGTCCTGACTTGAATCCAATCGAAAATTTATGGCGAAACTTGAAGATTGCAGTCCATCGACGATCCCCAAGAAACTTATCAGAACTGGAGCAATTTTCCCATGAAGAATGGGCAAAAAACGTCACCATCCTACTGTGCAAAGCTAGTAGAGACCTATCCAAAAACACTCATAGCAGTAATTGCTGCAAAAGGTGCTTCTACCAAGTACTGACTTAAGGGGCTGAATACTTATGCAACCAGTAAATTTCATTTTGTACATTTTCTTTGCAAGTTTTGCTGACATTTAACCTCCTCCTCATATAACAGTGTTCAGTTTAACCACTACAACTTTGAAAAAAAAGTTTGTTTGAAGAACTGTGCATACATTATTTGTAATTCAACAAAATGTGACATTATTGGTAGGGGGTAAATACTTCTGCAAACCACTATATATATATATATATATATATATATATATATATATATATATATATATATATATATATATATATATATATATATATATTCAGTTATAGAAATGTCTGTATAACACAATAGGGACTAACTTAAAAGGCACCTCCAATATAACATTTAAGAATATTAATTATTAAACAAGCAATTAGCAATTACTGCTACAGTGAATAAAAAACAGGACGATTTAACAATTTTACTGTTTCTGACCGGGACAAAAAAAATAAAAATAAGGCTGAAAACTGGATCAATCTTTGTTTGCCCTGGACCGTCTACTTGTCTCATACTGTGCACTTTGGTGCTAGCCTGTGAAACTATGAATCAATTCTCACACTAGGGCAAATCAGCATGTGCACTCCAGTAAAAAGACTCAAACAAAGTAAGCAGCTTCTGACAGTGAACTACTGAATACAGCAGAACATATTTCAGACTCTAAAAATTTTTGTTTGTTTGTTTGTCTGTGCAGATTCTGTATCATTTATATAAACAACACGTTTAGCGAATTAAGAACACGCAGGTCTTATTACAATAAAGCACGGAGTGTTGGGTGGTTGCAAAACATGTAATCTCGCGATGGAGAGGGAACTGTAAATAATGTGTAACCATAGCGACAGAATCATATTTTACAAGCGCAATAGAAATGATTACACTCGGTTACATAAGCCCTTCATGAACATACAGTGAATATAACTATGCATCGTCCTAATCAGTCATCACAATATACACGTATTATTTGTTGATGCAACCCAATGAAACGCACTTTGACTCGTTCCCTTCCTGTAGTCATGACGTGCCCTCAGAGTCTGCGCCGCTGATTTCCGTCCGCACTGAGGCCCAGATTCGAAGAAGCGCAGCGTACACTTCGTTCCGGCCGCCGGGAAACCCGCACAGAAACACTCGCCTTTATCCAGACTGAAGGGACGAGGCTACAATGAGATAAACATCGCAGGAAGGTAGATGAACGAATTAAAGTTTCACTTTGAATTACGCGGAGTGATTATTAAAAGGGGCTGTTAACTATGTGTTCGTTGTGCTGTGACACGGGGATTTAAGCAGACACGCTGATGTGCTGGCTGCCTTGATGAACCGAAATGTGGCTACTGGCTGCCTCAATGGAGCACTTTGTATTCACAACGTGGGCAAAACGAAACTGTAGGGCTGCCAGATACTCTTGTAAGAATTGGGTAGCATTATGGCGCCCTTCAACTCAATAACTTATAGTCGTGAATAGGCCCGAAAAATATTCTTCGCTAGAACCGTCTACGTGATTTCTTTCTTAGCGGTAACAGAAGTTAATAGGAGTGGCATTGCTAGGACTGTGCCAAGTGGAAACAGTTACGGTTCACGTCGTGTCACAAACACACACAACCTTCCTAACGCAATCGATTTCTTGAGCAAACATCATTTAACTATTCCGTATAAAATGTCAGTTAATTTCCTAATGAGGCAGAATTAGACCGACTATTTTTTTCTTTTTTTTATTGTAGTAGTTGAATGGTATTCTGGTGGATACCATCCCAAAGAACACTTAATTTAAATATATAATACGATAGTACTTTAGAATTATTAAGAGTTAACTGTACAACAGTATGGTGTTTAAGTATTTATTTGTTATTCGTGTTCAGTTTGAAAATATAAGTGTGTTGCTGATGCCAGTGTTAGTAGTTTTCTGGTTAGAGACTACTGGTTTGCTGGCACACAAAAACAAACCGTCAATGTACGCTTAACGTACTGCCAAGTGAGTGCTTTCTACGCATTGGTAAATTATTTAATATTCTTACATATTTGATGTATGAACACGTTTTTTTTTCTTGGTAGCTGTGTAGAGACCCCCAGTTGCAACCAACTGAAAGGAGCGTACTAACTGGGGATGAACCCGTGGTAAATACTGCTATGGTTCCAGCTCCGGAGCCGCTGGGATCCAGCTCCACACTTTTGCTCCAGCTCCAGCTGTTATTAGCTATTGAAGTTTTTTTTTTTTAATGGTTGAATATGGGTTTCTGCAGCTGGAGCGGATATTAAAATGATGCTTTAGTTTTTCACACTCCATAAGTCGCAAACTAAGTAGATTTTGGAGGTCATTGACACAGAGGTAGATTAAAGCATATACAAGGATCGTGGCAAATTGTTTACCTCCAGGTCAAGGTCATAGTATATCAAGCCACATGCACCAAAATATGATCACTTTTTGAATATGGCTCATTACTGTAGATTTGTGAGGCAACTTTACAAAAATGAAACTAAGACTAAAAGCTTGCAAGTAAAAGTAATGGCCACCTTGAAGAGCTTTTGTGGTAAATTTAAGTTCTTTTCAGATCTAACTTTTTTTGTACAGCATTTCCAGGATTTGTTTTGCAGGTTTATATACAAAAGCCATTAAAACAAAAAAAATATGTTCCGTGATTGTTAGCATATGTTTGTATAATAATTCAGGGAGGCTTGAAACCTGTAGTCTATTATTATAATTACAGTATTCGTTTTTTATGGCACATTTTCTCAGTCTTGGCCTAATAATAATAATAATATACAACACAGTTAACTGTACAGTAAAATATAAAATACATTTCAATAAGGATATATATGTATGTATGTATGTATGTATGTATGTGTGTGTGTGTGTGTGTGTGTGTGTGTGTGTGTATAAGTAATTGAGTGCTGGGACTAATATCTGAAGAAAAAAAAAAGTTTTGCATGGATGCCTGTGTCAATCAGAAATACGAATTGCAACATGTTTTGCCTTGCACCAATTTACCGCCTTGCCAGAAGTTGGCAACGGCTTCTAAATTAACAATTGGAAAAATAGCACTGTGTGGGATTTCTATATGTATATAAAACAGAAGATCAACACAGCCACTCTTGGTCCCCTATTTACTTCTAGCTGTCAAAAAAAAAAAAAAAAAAAAAAAGTCCAGATTAAATTGCACGTGCAGCACTATCTGCCAAATAGTGAAGTTGCAATGGCAGGGATTAGTAAAAAATATACGTTCTCTACTTTATGTTTTTACCTGAAATGCACACAACATTATAAATATATTTTTTAACACTAACAACTGTATAGCATGCTTTGTTTTGTAATTAATTCACAAGGGTAAAGTCAGTCCTTTCTTACTTCTGGGATATTTTTCAACTTTAATAGTGTTACATATAAGAACTTTGATAACGTTTGGCAAATTAACAAATATTCAAATACATATCTAAATCCTGAAGAGGTATTTGAACATGAAAATACCATGTTCATTCCAGCAATATGTGTTACATAGATAGAATCAGTGTTCTATAAAGTACAGTATCTAGTATTATGATACGTATTACTGTAATATACATTTCATTTCACAGTCTGTCTGTCACACACTACGTTGTGAACAGGATAGCCTTGATTTTGTACTGATCTTCACCATGCTTTTATTTTATTATTCAATCCTAGCCTCCCGTGTGTGTTTTGGGTTGCATTTGCCTATAATCTTTCACTCCCTGTCCTCTTACTGCCATTATGAACACTCTCTCTATAACCCTGCTCTGGGCTTCATAAAAGGTAATGCTGCAGACACCTGAATGCATGATTCTAGTTGATAATTGTGGAAGACTCCTTATATCAACAGAAATATTATGTACATTAAAGTACTTCTGTATTTACTTTATTTTATATACTTCTTTATTTTGTTCTTGCTTATTAGAAGCTTAATTGGTCCAATTAAGTAAATTAGGGTACAGTTGGAACAAAAACCAGGAGGGACATTGGCCCTCCAGGACTAGGATTGGAGACCCATGCTCTCGATACTAAAGCCCGTTACTAAGTTAGTCCAGCAGTTTCTGAAGACTAAAGACTTGTGGTATCGTACTAACTGAAACAAATGTATTGCCAACTTTTATGAAACTGAACTATTCATAACCAAAAATGATCTAAAATGATTTGAAATCTTCTGATGGGAAAAGAAAGTGTCAAACCAGTTTCATCCTTATTCAACTTAATGTAGGCCTATTTAGAAAATAATAAATAATAATTCCAGTACGACTTTCCAGTGTCTCTACTTTCAGTCTCCACCATTGTACTGAGAAATGAAGCTTTTATAGGCTGTACCTGAAATATGTCATTAGCATTTCTGATTCGATTTACACCTTGTATAGTCTACAATACACCTTTGGTCCTATAAACGAATGCATTTGTTTTGTGTTTGAATTTAATAATGAGGACTAATAAAAGATGTGTTTATCCTTAAACGCAGCTTCATTCATTTTTGGTGGTGTTTTAGGAAAATTTGATTATGCATGTGAATTTGGTTTGAGAAAATGGGAAAATATTCATATGCAATTCAGCCTTAGTACTTTCGTGCGTAAATACATTTCCGTACATCATTTTCTTAAGTTGTAAATTTAAAAAACAATAATAACAATAATAATTAAGGTGTTAAAGACAAGGCATTGTGTGTTGGTGCTGAGGTAAGCTCTGTCCGTGTTCTGTCTTGTGAGCTCTTTTGCTCTTTTGTTGGCAGATGTTTGTAGCCCATCCAAGGGGAGAAGGGAGCTATCCTGTCGTGAAAAATAGGTAACCAAGAGGTGTGCTGCCAACATGGATCAACAGGCACTTTTGGGGCTGAACCCCAATGCAGATGCCAACTTCAGGCAGAGGGTAAGCTGCAAATATCACCTGTTCTTTATCCAAAGGCTTTTATTCAGAGTGTGTTCCTGTGAATCTGTGTCTCTTAGTACATAGTGTGTTCCTGTGAATCTTTGGCACAGCACATACCCACTATTGTGCTAAGCCCTGCAGGGATGGAAATGCAACTTCTTGCATAGCAGTGTCGCCTATTCCAGGTTTTAATGTGCTGGATTAGTGCTGTGCAATGGGAGTCTTATTCCAATCTAGGCCCAAGTAGCGCACACAGGAGCTGCTCAAAAGTAGAGTCTGTCAGGTTACATCTTTCTGGGCAGATGCTAAACAGCCTCTCAACAGGTGCTATAAAGTCCTCTGCCCAGAAAGGTGTAACCTGACAGACTGTAAATCTGAGCCGCTCACGATGATTCGTTGTAACAGCAAGTTGAATTGAGTCCATATGCTATATCCATATAACAGTTACTCCTGCAGCTTTGTGATTAACTGTTTCTTTCAGGCTTTGGCTTACTTTGAACAGCTGAAAGTTTCTCAAGATGCCTGGCACGTTTGTGCAGAAGCCTTGGCTAAAGGCATATACAGGTATGTGATTGCTTAGTACTACAAATGCAAAGTCTTCACCTGTGTTTCTTATCTGTTGCTATAAGTTAATATGTATAGGTTGTAGTGTCTCATCATTATAGCAATGTCTTCATTAGTGCTGTCATTTTTTCACAGTACAAATTGGCTTATTTCAAGATTTCACGATTTAAACATGTATTAAAGCAGAACAAAATGCGTTGTCACATTCAAAATAGATAATTTCCTCGAGTTATTATACAATAAATGTTCCTTAATATTTAAATACTTTGTTGAGAAACAGCTAATGCTAAATTGAAGTATATTTTGTTTTTTTTATGTCTACCTGTAGCAGGGCGGTAGCGAGCCCTGTACATTTATTTGTTTATTTATTTTTAGATCGGGGTCTCCCCCTCCGCCCCTGTGCAGTGTATTTTGTATTTGTGTTGCTTGATTTTATTTATGTATTTATATGACGGCGTACCGCCGTGTTATTGTTTTGTTTATTTTTAAAACGTATTCTGGCAGAGGCGAGATTGGTGCTCGTCCTCTGCCAGGAATAATTAATAAACTCGTGCAGAAGGTAGCCATCTCCCGAATTAATTAAATGGTTAATTTTGTTGCTAATCGGGAGATGGTCACCTGAATATAAAAGCCTGCAGCTCTCGGCACTCGTGGGGGGTGTATGAGGAGCGAGAGTGGAGTGAGCGGAGAATCAAAGAACTAAAACTAAAATGAAACGAAACTAGACTTACCGTAGGTTCAGTGAAGGCGATTGCCCAGCCTGACCTGGGTTTTGTTTATTACTTTTGTGTTTGTGATTTTGTTCTGTTTAACTATTTATTTTGCTATGTGAGCACAGTGTTTTTGTTTGAATATTTTGTTTATTTTTGTTAAATAAAACAGCGCGAGCGCCTTTAACTGCAGTCCCTGGTGTCAGTTATCCTTCCTGCTTCTGGCCTGACTTCAGATGACTCAGCCACCCTGTCACACTACCTAAAGACATTCTATTGAATTATCAAACATAATAAATGTGACATGTGAAATGTCCCCTTTCTTGTACTGGACAGAGCGATCTTTAGCAGAAATATTTCTCGTCTTTGATGCAGCTGGTGTCTTTTTATTTGTTGAACACATTTTAAAGAAATCGTGCAGCTCTATGTACAGTAGTGTGTTCAGTGATTGACTGGAAGCAAACTAAACCGGCTGCCAGGTTCCTGAATGCAGTGTAACAGGGAGTGCGTCAATAAGGCAAACGTTTGCTGTATTTAAGTGATAAAAAAATCTAAATTTACACTTCTATTTCAGAAGTGGGGATTTTCAAGGGGAACTACATATTACACGGCAATGGATACATTTCACGGAAATCGTGATAACCGTGAAAAAAATACAGCCTAAAGGTCTCCACACACCAGACGTGATGCGATTTTTAAATTGGCGGCGAGATACTTTCGCAGTGACATAACCACACACACCAGAAGCGACACAGAGGCGATGCGACAGGTTTGAAAACTGCCAGATCTATACTATTACAAATTGATCAAGACTGGTAATTATTCATCAGCATGATGTAGAAATTATGAGTGTCTCCTCTGACATTATTTCAACACCTATGGCAATAAATCATACACACAAGGCTTATCCATTTCCTTCGAAATGGACTCCCATATATTGTGTTTCAGATCTGTATCTGTGTCATAAAGCTCTGGGTATTTTTTCAATGGTATTTCAAGTGTTACTGTTTTTTCAATTGTTTTGGATACTGCTTCACCCTGCTGGACCACATGCATTGATGCTGTTCTGTGATTGCTCAATGCCCTAGTTGATGTGGGTCAAACCGCAAAAAGTGGGATTAAATCCTATTTATTTTGCGTCGCCCGTCGCGTCCCTTGTGGTGTGAAAGATCAAAAGTATAGGGTCTATTCATTTTATCGCATCGCTGCACAGTTTGGCTTGCCACGTCACCGCTGGTGGGTAGCAGCCTTTAGTCCTCATGTTCTGTTTGTGCAAGAGGACTGCCAAGCGAACCTGAGCAGTTCTGTCTGGTCAAACGGCACATAATGATTCCTGCAGCAATAAGAGACACACCACATACTGTTATAGATAACACTGTACTTGTGAGCTTCTATTAAACATGAAGCAGGCTCTGTGCACGGGATGACATCTATACACAAGATAAGATGTACTGGATTGTTTTATTTCTCTTAAGTGATTTATAATAGATTGAGTAAAGCAAACGCCTGCAAATATTGGTTTAATAAATACCTTGTATTCAAATAAATACCAGAGCTGGTTTACTGAATCCAGTGTCAATGTTTTTTTGCATGTTAACCAAGGTAATCGTGGTAATATCATTTGAAGAGTTGATTCTGTTTATTACAACACTAGCTTTCAAGACATCAAAAGCCTCTTCTTCAGGAGTAAGTGAATCGATTGTCCCACACTGTTTGTATGTTTTGTCGTATCTTGTGAGCAGTTGTAAAATTGTTTGTGTGTTTTTTTTTTTTGTCTTTTTTTCAGCGACGACCATGTCAAGTTTTTCTGCTTTCAGGTTCTGGAGCATCAGATTAAATTCAGGTAGGAGCTGCAGCTCTTCAGTTTTACACTGTCTCTATTGTTATATTGACCGGGGTAAGCGGGAGTATTTCTTATATAATCGTTGCTGTATTACGTTGCTCCCTCTTTTCGAAATGCTGCACTCGGGAGCCGTAGTTAAGAGACAGGGCTAGTTGTGTTGTACTGGAATTATGTTGCGTGGCTAATGGGAGCTGTAACTGTAGTGTCTTTATAACTAGTCACATGGCTAAATTAACAGACAGGATTTAGACATTCTAATCCCTCCTATGCAGGGCTGGAGGGTAACAGTAGAATACATGACCTAAAATCCATCAAATAAAAAGCATATTCCATATAATAATATGACTTAGAATTGCAATAACACCCACGCTGGCTAGTTATAAGTGCAAATTCATGTTATCCTTTCTTTATCATTTTGTACTATTAGTATTTTTTTTAAATTAATTTTTTTATATTATTATTATTGATTCTTTGCATCGTTTCCCAATCTAACTAACTATCTGTATTTTAAATAGTTTTCTTTTGGACTAACCCCCGTTGGCATTAGATAGGGACTGCCAAATATTACATTATGTGTATTTTTTATTTTTTTTGTGGGACTAAATAGTTTTTGATTGTGCTTTGACAGATACGCCATGCTGACAGCAGTCCAACAGCAGCTGGTCAGAGAGACTCTAATGACTTGGCTTCAGTCTCAGGTGGGTCAAGCAAAGCTGGGTTACTGTGTGATGCATGCATTGCTGCACAGACGCTTGTCCTATGCAAATAACGTGGCATGTCTCAAGTTACTAGCCCTTTAATGCTATGGTTCAAAGTATCAGTCTATTGGGATGAGCGGGTTTCGAATTAGCTGCACTGTGTTATAATAAGGCACCATGTCAGCACAGAGACAGGGTGTCAGAAACCGTGTATTAACTACACAGTGTATTAACTATGCATATTAATGTGTATTGTTATCAAGACCCAAGAGCAAAAACATTGGGCAACTGACACCTAGATATTACTGTTTTTATTATCCTGGTGACCTGGATAAAGTGGCGATGCATGTACGGCGCTGTGTGTGTGTGTGTGTGTGTGTGTGTGTGTGTGTGTGTGTGTCACACTTGCATTTTTACATGTTGAGTACACTTATCCAACTGTGATGAAACTTGCAAAGGACATTCTTTAATATTGAAAGTATCAGTCTGGGTATATGGAGACACGTTTTGTTTATCTGTTTATCAGTAAGAACGTCTTGTATGCCGATACATCTCTTCTGTGGTCTTTCTGTTTTTTATCAGTAAGAATGTCTCTCATATGCCGATACCTCTCTGCTCTGCACTCATGTTTTGTGTATATGTTTTCTAGAAGTAAGAATGTCTCTCTGCTCTGTGGTTTTTCAGCTCATGAACACCCAACCTGAAAAAACCTTCATTCGCAACAAAGCCGCCCAGGTCTTCGCCTTGATGTTTGTGATGGAGTATCTCACCAAATGGCCCAAGTTCTTCTTCGATATCCTGACTATGGTTGGGCTGAACCCGCGTGGAGTGGACCTCTACCTGAGAACGTTAATGGCCATCGATGCTGAAGTCGTGGATCGAGACATCGTCCATACAGCGGAGGTACCATTCATACGGTTTTCATTGCTGCGAAGGCTTCATTTGTTACAAAAGTTTTGATTTCTGGAAGTTGTTTTAAAGGCGCAGTGTCCCTAGGGCTTAAAAAATATTTGGGGTGAATGAAAACAAACTGGACTGACAAAATGAGCCAAGTAGAATGAACAGAAAATGATACAGTATTACCAAAACCCTGCTTTTAATATCCCTACATTGATATAGTATATTATACAGCATGTCCTACAAGTCAGACGTCGTAATCATAATGAAGCATTAAGGTGCGACAGGGTGAGTTGACGTGATATAACCGCACACTTAAGGCGTTATAAGGCACAAATCTTTCCAATAACAGTAAATATCACTAAGAAAATAGTTCCAGTGAAAAGTAAACATTAGTTTAAAAGCTTTATTTGAATAAATGTAATGTGAGTTTATTCATAAATATAATAAATATTGATTAAAATGTGTATTATTTCTATATCAATTATATTAACATTACTTGCTAATTTACTATTACATAAATAAATCTGATACAACTTTTAATTAACTTTAATTATAGAGCAGTGTTTTTTGGAATAAATGTTCACTTGAAAATTGCCAGATATTGTGCAGTTTGAACAGCTGCCAGAGGAGGCGCTGCAGGTGAAAGGAGCGGCGTCTGTATAATACTGGCTTTGTGCCTTGCGGGAGCTTCTCCAGCTCTGCTGGTGTTACTGGGGGATAGTGTGTTGTTTTGTGTTTTCCACTTTATTAGTTTTTTAATTACTGTTAAGAATATGTTAGTATTATTACATTCTCTTTCGGTAAATTCACTTTTCTGCTGTATGGTGGGTCATTCAAAAAAGCGATTGATCCCAGCTCTGAGATTTATAAAGCTTAGTATGCTGTGTTGCGCTCCATCTTTATTCCTCACAGAAGCAACATAAAATTCCCAGAGGTGACTGTTCAATCCGTCCTTAGAAAGTACATTAAATGTAAGTCTACCTTTTTCTTGGAGACAGTTTTGTAGGCTAGTCACAGCCCGTTTAGAGGCCTTTTTGTTGTGTTTCGTTTCGGTCAAGTTCGAGTTGATTCAGTTCTGGTTCCGTTATTTCACTGTGCCGTTTTTGTCCGGATCAGGAAATGAATCTTCTTACCATTCTTCAGCCGTTTTTCCATTAAAAAGATTTGATTCCGGGTCTGACATTTTTTGAATGAAAGGTGATGTGTCTGTTGAAAGGTTGTGTGGGATTTTTAAGTTTAGATTCATTTTTTTAACCTGCCTCTCTCATGGTTTCCCAAGATTGCTGTTGACACACATTCATTATTACTTTCAGACGTGTTCTCTTTACCTTCAGGAGACGCGTAGAAACACTTTAATCAAAGACACTATGAGGGAGCAGTGCATTCCCAGCCTGGTGGAGTCCTGGTATGAGATCCTGCACACCTATCAGCACAGCAACTCGGAGCTCACCTGTCAGTGCCTGGAGGTAGTGGGGGCCTTTGTCTCCTGGATCGACCTCAGTCTCATCGCCAATGACAGGTACGGCTCCAGTCAGTTCTCCCTGAGACCCGGGTTCCAATCCAGCTTGCCTCACAATTGAAAGGATTCCCACATGACTAGGCAGCCCATTCCATACCATCACCACTGTCTGTGTGAAGAAGTGTATCCTTGTCTCTCTTAATTAGCTGTCCTCAGATCCTGTGCTGTGCTTAATTGGTTCGGGTTGACTATGTCAGCTCCTTTTAATATAAAGACTTCAATCATGTTCCCCGTTTCCCTTTTGTGACTGTAATTCAAGCTTGTGATTTTTCTATTCAATTCAAATGAAGTAAACAGCAGAGGTAAGACTTACTTATGAAGGCACTAGAAGATACATTTGCCTATTTTAGTATTTTATGAGTTACACTTATATTTTTAATAAAAGTTACAGATAAATTCATACTTAAGCTTACTCATGAATATTTTCTTTTGAAATACAATCGATGAGTAAATGTATCATGAATTGCTGCTTAAGTTGATATAAATTCAAAAGGGAGTATATAGATAATACTGCACGGGGTAGTGTGTGATATGAGAATTTAATGCACACCTGATGGTGGGCATTCAATTCTCATTGATCACACACTGCCCCATGCAGTATTTTTTATAATCTCTGGTAAGCAATTTCTTTTCCTGCCAAGTTCTGAAGTTCTGTGTTGCTTGTTGTGGGGAGGGGGGCATAGTCTTCGTCAGTGAGTTGTTAGACAGAGAGGGAACTGCAAAAATAATATTTAAAATAACAACTTTGATAGCTTGAATGACATTTAAAATAAGGTTTGTATTATGTGAGACAGTACAGAGTGCCAGTTCTGTTGTTTTTTTGCTGTCAGGTTTCAATGGCAACTTGTTTTTTTTTTTTCAAGGAGGCTGAAAAAAAGGTTAGGAGCGTGATAAAATTACACTTTTTGATATTTTTTATGCCCTATCTGTTTTGCCATTTTTATGTTTGTGTTTGTGTTTGCTAACATTAAGTGGCTTACCTTCAGTCAGAATCAGAGTGCATTACAAAGCATCTTCGTCTGTGGATGGGAGATTTTTCGGGTGGCCAATTTTATAGATGTTTACGGTGACTCCCTCATGGAAACTGCAGTTTGGCCTGACGATTGAAAGCAGAGAGCCTGCTGTTTCAGAGGTAGTTTTGATGTTGGAAACGTGCGTTTCTCTTGGATTTACCTGATTTTCACTGGAGGTGGAGAGCTCTGGAGGGGTTTGTTTATGAAATACACGCTAGAGAATTGTTGGAGATGTGTTGCTGTTTGACAGTTTGATATTTTACATAGTACTATAAAATATGCATATAGAAGACTATAATATTAAAAAACCAAGGAGCAAAAAAAAACATGCATGTGCTATCTATCTATCTATCTCTCTCTCTCTCTCTCTCGATATGTAATCGATCAGAATGTATAATCACAAAATAAAAATCTATGACAATCAATAATCGATCAAAGTTTCCACAAAAGATGTTGATTTTTGTCTTCGAACTGAAACTGCATTCGGTAGCTTGTTGACACTAGCTTGGGGTGTAAGGATACGCTAACGTTAGGATACAATGTGCATCATCAATATGTGCTGGTCCTCGTGAGCCTCTTACATGATGCATAGTAAGATCAAATGATAATTTAGTGATGGGATGTTTTGTTAAAAGACCACAATTACATGAGTTAGGGAGAGTATGTACTCCTTATACCAACTATAAAACACACTTGGTCTTCATTCAAGAACCATTCGATGAACTGCAATGAGCAATGCGGTGCTCTGGTCTTGTATCGCGATAAAAACGATACATACCTCTATTACGATACTTTCTTTACATGTAGTATATCATGATTTAGGGATGGAAGTAAGACTCCCATTGGATAGCAGTTGGATCCATTCCTGGTTTTACTATGAGTTTAATAAGACACACCTGAGTTTGTTACCTCTACACTGGGGCTAATCAAGCTATTGTTATAAACCTTGAGGTGGTGCAAGAGCAACTGCTATGCAATAGGAGTAATTTCCATCCCAGTTAAGTGTATTTATTTGTATCTATTGATTTAGCCTATATAAAACTAACACATGAAGAGATCTATATCAGCATATATAGTTATCTGTAGATTTGTTGTAGTATATTCTGCAGCAATACAAAACTGTAAAGTAGATGCTGTTTCTTTTGTATAGAGCTATATCCTATAGAGTCTATAGTCGACATATTTCTACAGAGTGCTATTGTTAACAATTCTACATTTATTTGACATTTCTATAGTATTTTATATGACCAAGAGACGGATTTCTACAAACTACAATACATTTCCTTACATTTAGAATAGATATAAATGTCGGTAAATGTGTACACGATTTCTTTTTTTTAAAAATAAATTTAGTCGTTGCCAATTATTTTTTATTATTTTCTCCCAATTTGGAATGACCAATTATTTTATTATGCTCAGCTCACCGCTACCACCCCTGCGCTGACTCGGGAGGGCGAATACGAACACACACTGTCCTCCAAAGCGTGTGCCGTCAGCCGGCCGCTTTTTTTCACACTGCGGACTCACCATGCAGCCACCCAAGAGCTACAGCGTCGGAGGACAACGCAGCTCTTGGGCAGCTTACAGGAAGCCATGGCGCCCGGCCACACTATAGGGGTCGCTGGTGCTCGGTGAGCCAGGGACACCCTGGCCGACCTAACCCTCCCTCCCCCTGGGCGACGTTCGGCCAATTGAGCGCCGCCCCCTGGGAGCTCCCGTCCTCGGTCGGCAAAGGAATAGCCTGGACTCGAACTCGCAACATCCAGACTATAGGGCGTATCCTGCACTCTATGCAAGTGCTTTTACTGGATGACCCACTCGGGAGCCCACCTGTGTACACGATTTCTAATCTTTAATAAATGAACTGAGGACGGTCCTTGTGCTGCAGGTTTGTGAACATGCTGCTGGGTCACATGTCGGTGGAGGTGCTGCGGGAGGAGGCCTGTGACTGCCTGTTTGAGATCGTCAACAAAGGGATGGACCCCGTCGACAAAACCAAGCTGGTAGAGTCGCTGTGTCAGGTGCTGCAAGCAGCCGGCCTCTTCAGCATTCAACAGGTATCCTTCAATATCTCTCTCTTTCAGAAAGTGAACATTCTGATGAAAATATACTTTGCTTTTTGTAGTTTTAGCCTGACAGTTTTAGCCTGTGTGATAAGGATGATCTTGTTTGTCCCCAATTACAGCTACAGCTAAAGTTCTGCATCACCTAGAATTTTAGGATTGAGACATCATAAAAAAACCCCAACAATTTAGATATTTTTATTTAACCTCATGTAATCAAAGAAACGACAAAATGATATTACCGGAAGCCATAATAGTAGCACAGTATTTCATGTTAGATTTTGAAATGTGACATTTTTCAATTTTTGTTGGTTTTTCATTAAGTATATTGAAAACTACAAAGAGGTATGTAATTCAATATGTTAACGTAACATTATTCATTATTTAACTAGTTAATTCTATAGGGTGATGCAAAACTTTTGGCCATAGCTGTATACATAACTAGAGAGCCGCTTATACGACTGATGTTGCTTGTTAAGGAAGTTCTTCAGATCAAGTTGTTGAGGGTATTGAGGTTCATCCACCAAAGTTTAAGAGTTTGTGGAAAGTTTATTTACAGTGATATATATATGTAGCTTTATGTGACTGTGATACTTTTTCAGTAACAAAATGTATTCACAGTTACATAGGGATAATCGATTACTGTTCCAACCCTAATCTGAGATCTACAAAAAAGGGGGTCAAGTAACAAAAAGATTTGTATAAAGATACTTAAACAGTGTTTATAAGGTAATGTCATGGGTTGCTCGGTACAATTTGTTTTCGAGGCAGCTAATTCAAAATGAAGCAACATTTGAATATTCATTTACATTTCGAAAGAATATTCAAACTTGTAACAAGCCACGTTCGTGTGTTGTGTGGTGGTGTGTTTTTTAAAAAAAATTTTTATATATATAAAGTCCAGCTCGGTGACTCTGTGCTTCTGATTCTCTCCCCAAACCCAGGAGGAAGACGTGGATTTCCTGGCCCGGTTTTCTAAGCTGGTGAACGGGATGGGCCAGTCTCTGATAATCAGCTGGAGCAGGCTGGTGAAGGTGTCGGATATGAAGGGCGCGCAGGACACCCTGCAGGCCATCGAGTCCAAGGGGCCTCTGATGCTGCAGCTGCTGGTGCACGAGGATGATGACATCTCCTCCAACATCATTGGCTTCTGTTACGACTACCTGCACATCCTGAAACAGGCATGTTCTACTGGGACTGCTCGTCGGCACTGAGCTCCGTTAACATGCACAATGCAGTCAGATTCAAGCGGTTCTACTGGGGCTGCTCGCTGGCACTGAGCTCCATTAACATGCACAATGCAGTCAGATTCAAGCGGTTCTACTGGGGCTGCTCGCTGGCACTGAGCTCCATTAACATGCACAATGCAGTCAGATTCAAGCGGTTCTACTGGGGCTGCTCGCCGGCACTGAGCTCCGTTAACATGCACAATGCAGTCAGATTCAAGCGGTTCTACTGGGGCTGCTCGTCGGCACTGAGCTCCGTTAACATGCACAATGCAGTCAGATTCAACTGGTTCTACTGGGGCTGCTCGCCGGCACTGAGCTCCGTTAACATGCACAATGCAGTCAGATTCAAGCGGTTCTACTGGGGCTGCTCGCCGGCACTGAGCTCCATTAACATGCACAATGCAGTCAGATTCAAGCTGGCTGCTTAAGGAACCCTTTCCTAAGTCCTCTATAGACCCCCTTTGGCCACTGCTTTTTAAATGACAGTTTGTTTGAACTCTGTGGAGTTCAAAAAGTTGCCCTGCCAGAACTTAAAAAAAAGCATAACAAAAACATTATGCATTATAAGATAGATACATAGACAGGACATTTAACATGGTTCAGTTATACACGCAGTGACCTGAAGGGGATATTCTGGGTGTAAAGTTTCAGATTGAAGTGCATCCAGGTTCACAACATTGATTCCTCCGAACCTTATTGAGCATTACATGTGTTTTCAGATTCAAAGCAAGGAATTACAAAAGTTTATGCATGTAAACGTATTAACGGTGAATGAACCAAACCCCAACCCTTTTTGAGGATGACTTTTAAACTTTGTTTTTCATTTATTTTTTGACTTTATTTAGCTTCCGATGCTGACAGACCAACAGAAAAGCAATGTTGAGGTAAGACGTCTCATATCCATTGTTAACAATATGCCCCCTAGCACATTACGATACGAATTGCGGTTTTTCATTTTTCTATACTTTTTTTTTTTGGTGCCATTTTCAACACCTCATTAAACTGCAGACCACCACTACAAATTACTTGATGCTGGAAGTTTGTATAGCCAAATGAATAGGATATTTATACAGTATAATACACGTTTCTGACAGATTCCTGATGAAAATCTAACTATAACTTTTGATAAACTCAGGAATTAAAATCTGCATTAAGATGTTTATCTATGAATTCAAACCGTGGCAGATATACATTTGTCTCACCCGAAGATGTGATTTGAAGATGTCCCAGCACGGATGATTTGTGATTGTGTCCGTTAGAACCGGACAGGGTAGTACTTTCCCCCTGCTTCTAATGCCCCTGTTGCTATGGTAAATATCATATTGATTATTTTACTAACAGGCAATCATGTTGGCCGTCATGAAAAAACTGACTTACGACGACGAATACAATTTTGAAAGCGAGGTAAGAAACTGGACACCGGACAAAGGGAGTGGCCCTGAGAGAAATATTTTTCAAATACATGTACTTACTTTTCTATAGCTGTTGACATTTCTTGTAGCTTCCAAAGATTTCATTTTAAATTTGTTGCAGGAAAAAAACCCTTAACTGTCATTTCAGTTCTGTGAATGAGGTTTGTTTGGTAGGAAAAAATTATTATTCTGACCCTTTGCTTTTGGCAATGCTCTATAGATTTGAATGAAATGCATCAGAGTGTTGGGTTGTTTATAGAGTTATTTACTCAGTGGCCTTTGATTTTATTTGAACAGGACCATAGCTTAACAGCCTTTACTGAAGGCTACACATTACATATACAGTACTGTGCAAAAGTTTTAGGCAGGTGTGAAAAAATGCTGTAAAGTAAGAATGCTTTCAAAAATAGACATGTTAATAGATTATATTTATCAATTAACTAAATTCAAAGTTAGTGAACAGAAGAAAAATCTAAATCAAATCCATATTTGGTGTGACCACCCTTTGCCTTCAAAACAGCATCAATTCTTCTAAGTACACTTGCACACAGTTTTTGAAGGAACTCGGCAGGTAGGTTGGCCCAAACATCTTGGAGAACTTAGTTCTTAATGACTTTCGCTGTATGTTTGGGGTCGTTGTCATGCTGCAGAATAAATTTGGGGCCAATCAGATGCCTCCCTGATGGTATTGCATGATGGATAAGTATCTGCCTGTACTTCTCAGCATTGAGGAGACCATTAATTCTGACCAAATCCCCAACTCCATTTGCAGAAATGCAGCCCCAAACTTGCAAGGAACCTCCACCATGCTTCACTGTTGCCTGCAGACACTCATTAGTGTACCGCTCTCCAGCCCTTGGCGAACAAACTGCCTTCTGCTACAGCCAAATATTTCAAATTTTGACTCATCAGTCCAGAGCACCTGCTGCCATTTTCTGGACCCCAGTTCCTGTGTTTTCGTGCATAGTTGAGTCGCTTGGCCTTGTTTCCATGTCAGAGGTATGGCTTTTTGGCATAAGTCTTCCATGAAGGCCACTTCTGACCAGACTTCTCCAGACAGTAGATGGGTGTACCAGGGTCCCACTGTTTTCTGCCAATTCTGAGCTGATGGCACTGCTGGACATCTTCCGATTGCGAAGGGAAGTAAGCATGATGTGTCTTTCATCTGCTGCAGTAAGTTTCCTTGGCCGACCACTGCGTCTCGGTCCTCAACGTTGCCCGTTTCTTTGTGCTTCTTCAAAGACCTTGGACAGCACATCTGGAAACCCCTGTCTGCCTTGAAATTTCTGCCTGGGAGAGACCTTGCTGATGCAGTATAACTACCTTGTGTCTTGTTGCTGTGCTCAGTCTTGCCATGGTATATGACTTTTGACAGTAAACTGTCTTCAGCAACCTCACCTTGTTAGCTGAGTTTGGCTGTTCCTCACCCAGTTTTATTCCTCCTACACAGCTGTTTCTGTTTCAGTTAATGATTGTGTTTCAACCTACATATTGAATTGATGATCATTAGCACCTGTTTGGTATAATTGTTTAATCATACACCTGACTATATGCCTACAAAATCCCTGACTTTGTGCAAGTGTACCTGGAAGAATTGATGCTGTTTTGAAGGCAAAGGGTGGTCACACCAAATATGGATTTGATTTAGATTTTTCTTCTGTTCACTCACTTTGCATTTATTTAATTGATAAATATAATCTATTAACATGTCTATTTTTGAAAGCATTCTTACTTTACAGCATTTTTTCACACCTGCCTAAAACTTTTGCACAGTACTGTATTTCTATCTGATTTTTCACTAACCTGTATTACAAGTGCTCGCCTCCTGCCCCAGTGGCATTGCTGGACAGTAGTGAATGACGTTTGCTGTTTCTACCAGGGGGAAGATGAGGCGATGTTTGTGGAGTACAGGAAGCAGCTGAAATTGCTGCTGGATCGACTGGCACAGGTCTCTCCAGAGCTTTTATTAGAGGCTGTCCGCAGAGTGTTCAACACAGCAATACAGTGAGTACAGGCAGCTACCGCAGGGGTTCCAGGGCAATACAGTGAGTACAGGCAGCTACCGCCAGAGGGACAGGGCAATACAGTGAGTACAGGCAGCTGCTGCAGAGGGGAAAGGGCAATACAGTGAGTACAGGCAGCTACCGCAGAGGGGACAGGGCAATACAGTGAGTACAGGCAGCTGCTGCAGGGATTCCCAGGCTGGAAGCCACAGGATTGTTCAGGAGGCGCAGCACATACAGAAATGTTCTCTCTCAAATGACCCTGACAGGCGATGTCCCCACCAGGGGATCAATTCATTTACCGAGCAGCTGCAGTTAGGGGCTGGGGGTTATTTGAGATGTAACACTGACATTGGC
This sequence comes from Acipenser oxyrinchus oxyrinchus, assembly GCA_030684275.1. NCBI lineage: Eukaryota > Metazoa > Chordata > Actinopteri > Acipenseriformes > Acipenseridae > Acipenser > Acipenser oxyrinchus. The sequence continues at coordinate 24,005,528 of CM060254.1, forward strand.
TTGTGTCCTCGCTTGCAGTATGTACCATTATACAACAAGCAGGGGTGATTGTAAGGAGAACATAATAATGAATTATGTTAATGCACTTCGTAATTCTAACATCAAATTCAAAATAAATAAATAAATGCAGGATTTCTGCCAATGTGTGGTTTCTCGGTAGAAGATCTTGATATTTTCTTCCCCCTACATAAATAAAGTAAACCATACCGCTCCCGCTTACCTTAACAGGCAGGTTTGCATTTGCAGTCAGACAGTGTTCATCTGAGTACAGCATATGGAGTGGTTCTCAAGTGTCTGAGAAATGACACTGATCATAATGAAAGTCCTGGTACTACCAGTACAAACAAACAAATACAATCTAAATTCTGGGTGGGGGTTCTGAGTCAAGATGCCTAATGTCATGGGGGGGGGGGGGGCTTGACCCAAGAAGGTTTGCGGACCCCTGAGATAATGTACACATCTTCAACTATTCATAAGATTTCATGAAAAAGTAAATGAATGTAAATTCAAAACAATTTACAAACATTTTTACAGATACCTATAAACCAGTATATACAATTGTGATAAATACATGTGCAATTTTTATAATGGAACCTTACCAGCTGTCATAGTGTTGTATGTTACTGGTCTACTTTTTAAGTGGTTAACAAAAAGCAAGATCTTTTGGAATGTCAGTGTTTGTTCATGTCTGCGCAGGAGCTGGCAGTGCGCTGCATTCATGGAGCTGGTTTGCAACGTCAGTGTTTGTTAATGCCTTTACAGGAGCTGGCAGTGCACTGCGTTCATGGAGGTGGAGGTAGCGATCCGGCTGCTCTACATGCTGGGGGAGGCTCTCCCTGCCTCGCACGGGGCTCACTTCTGTGGGGACGTCGCCAAGGCCAGCGCCCTGCAGGACATGATGAGAACGGTAGATGCCCACACCGGGACCATCAGTATTAACATATATACACTGCTGCCTGATAGTCATGTGAACCAGCCATCTGAGATGGCTTTAGAATATAAAGTATACTCTATAGATGCGATACAGCCTTCTGAATTTTCTTTAGATTATATAGTGGCCCCCGATATTAATGCGATACAGCCCTCTGAAATGTAATTGTATCAGATGGAAATGACGTTACATTATAAATTAGCTGTACTGTTTAATTATTTAACTATACGTTAGAAAAAATATAGTGTAAGGTGTGCTGTAAGATGCAAGCTGGTTTTCACTCTCTCGCACCGTATATGATATACAGTATATTTACAAGGCACACAGATACTTAACGCATACATACAATAAAACCTTGATTTAAAGAGCATCCCTGTAAAAAGGACATTTCACAATTAAGGCCACTTTACAGTCCCGATTTTGCCGTCAATGTAAAGCCAATATTCAGGCCATAATCAGCAGTTCCGGATGTATCAAGTCAATGTTAAACCACCTCCCTAATAGGACTGTAAAACTACCAAACCCTCTGAAAGTAGTGTAACTCATTTCCACATTTTGATTTAAGACTTTAAAAACTGCCCATTTGAACCCCCTCTTGCAGCAACTCTCTGTATAGAATGCTAAATATTGCAGCGGACACCGTACAGACTTTCACATAATGATTTCTTCTTCCTCTTCCTCCTCCTCCCCCTCTGCTCAGCTGGTAACCTCGGGTGTCAGCGAGTACCGGCACACGTCCGTCGTGCTGGAATTCTTCGAAACGGTGGTGCGATATGACAAGTTCTTCACTGTGGAGCCCCAGCACATTCCACATGTTTTGGTGAGTAACTTTTAATCCTTGTCTGTCGTTTGTATATGCAACATCACCCTACCCTACCCTTATAAAAAATGTCTTTGTTATTTTAGTGTTTGTAAATAATTCCACTACAGGTTGATAGTTTCCCTAGCAACAGGAAGCAGAAGCGACCTTTCATCTATTGTTGTCTTTGAAATATCTGCTTTTTCCACATTGAAGTAAAATATAACCAGTGATAATATTGCTAGTGCTAAGAGGACTTCAGAACTTTGGTTGGCACTCCTTCAAATAGCATTTTAGATTCAGTGCAGGGATTTCAAGAGGCAGTGATGATTATAAAAGAAGTAATGCACACCCACCCATAATTAAACATCCCTGTAAGAGACACTTGTATGAGTCTGCCCGCCGCCACCACACCTACTACTGCAAACATCTCACAAACCATTACATCTGAAAAATTCACATTTTCAGCCTTGTGGAAACTCTGCGGGCAAAATCAATTGGCCCCCTTCACTTTGACTTAAGATGGGCACCGTATTGTGGTCATGCGACTTTTATATAGCAGCGTCAACTTTGAGTTAGTCTTAATGTTTGGTTCACAGCTGTATTCTTTGATCTTGAAGTTCCATTATTATTGTTGTCCAGTGAAAATTAACCCATTCGCTGCTGTAGCACTTTAAACTCTGCCCATATCAATGATATAGACCATGTGCTTTGACTTAGTTGGTACACAGTTGTATTCTATGATCAATAAAACCATTACACGTGGTCTTATAATGTACAGTTCAGTGTTAGAATTAGAGACTAAATCAGTGAAGAAGTTTCGTGTTTGTAATTTACAGGTGGCACACGCAGTCTTAAACAACTGGAAATATTACTCCTGCAGTTCTATTAATATGAAGCGTTCTTTTCTTTCCCCCAGATGGCATTTCTAGATCACCGGGGCTTGCGACACAGCAGCCCCAAAGTACTGAAGCCGGACGTCGTATCTGTTCTCCAGATTTGTCAAGACATTGCAGTAAGTGAGCCGTGTGGCTGAGACCACCGACACATCCGGGCGAGAGCCGGGAGAAACGTATTGCTTGCCAAATTAGTCTTAATAACCAGTAATGCAGTTGCTTTTCTGAAACTAGTGCTTAGACGAACAGGTCTTTTTGAAATATTATTTCAAAATTTGGACGAATGTTTTAATATTTAATTTTAGCTGGAAAATGTATAATATAGCCGTTCCACATCAGGAGAACAGTAAAGATGGCTCAGAATTCCTGTTCATAGCCATCTCCGTTACTGACAGACTTGCTTTGGTCAAATGTTGTTGCCATCCACAATTAACAGTAGTGCATTAAAAAAAAAATGCCTGAAGTCATTCAGTGCTACTGGAAAGAATAGCAAACGGCAGACTAACCCTTAAGCATATCTTTCTTTTTCCACCCTTTAGCAAACACATGAGTGCCTTCATTGAGGATATCCTGAGAAGAATCCAGGACCTGCTGGAGTTGTCTCCTCCTGTAAGTTGCGACTTGGCTCTTGTCTGTTCTTCTGCCCATCAGCAGGGAGCAGCTTTCATACACTTGATCAGATTGAGGCACGGTTTCATGATCATCGTGCACTGATGTTCCTTTCTAAAAGTTTCATTTCTTTTATAGTATCTTCATGCACTGAACTGTGTAATTTGATATCTGCATTTGAAAATCGAAAGTAAAATACAAAGATGACTACAAATACTAAAGCTAGTAGTTTGGGCCTGGGCTGTGCACCAGAGCTCCACAGGTGTGTAAGGTGTCACAGAGTTACCAATGTAAGGTTTATGAATGAAGGTAAACATGGAATTAACTACTTTGTTACACTATAAGGATGAGCAGACCATGTTTCATATTTTAACAATGTTTACCATTTATCAGTTCTAAATTCCCACATTACATTCTATATTGAACGTTATTGTTTAGATACAATACGTGCCGCTAGTATTAACAGAGACAGGCAATTGATCAGATTACCTGAACCCCTGGAGAGACAGCCTCAGACTGATACACCGATGATCCATGATGATTCTGGAGGTATTAGAGGCTTCTCTGTCTGTGTCGCCTTTTATGCCCAGTTTTGATACCATATGGGCTTAGGATATGCGTGACCACAGTCTGTTTGTTTTCTTACTAATTATCAATAGAATTTAGCCCTTTAGCTGTTACTCCATTCAAGTGCAACCGACCATCAACCCATCTCTCTTATAAGATTACCGTGGTTAATTGTTTACCGTATTTTATCCCGAACATTTTTGCACATGTTTTATCTCTCCAATCATTTAAAACCCAAGTTACCCAGTTAAACTGGTTTAACATTACGCATGCAGTTTACTGGATCGCCAATACATTTTCATATCTTTTTTTTTATTGTCTTTGCTGTTGTTTAGTCAGCCTTTTTAGTTCTGGTCGGCCAAACCTATTTGAGATTGGAGTCTGAAATTGTATTCCATTTCTGAGTTGTAATTGTCTGACTTAAGAGCCGGTTGCCTCTTTTAGACAGAAGAGTTTGGCAGTGTGGATGACATGTTGAATTTACAGCGTTGTGAAACTGCAAGGGGGTTGCAGTCGCGCCTGGGTCCGTTCCTGTGAGAGTTTCCTGTTGTTGTTCCAGGAGAACGGTTTCCAGGCCTTGCTGTCCAACGACGACCAGCTGTTTATTTTTGAAGCGGCCGGGGTGCTGATCGTCAACAGTGAGTACACTGTGGAGCGGAAGCAGGCCCTGATGAAGAACCTGCTCACCCCACTGATGGAGAAGTTCACCATCTTACTGGACAAGCTGCCCATGGAGCAGGATGAGGGGAGGCAGGCCGCGCTGGCAGACTGTCTGAACCACGCGGTGGGCTTCGCCAGGTCAGTAGCACAGCCCTCCACAGAGGAGAGCAATGTACAGAAATGTTGACACCCTGTGTTCTCGGAATGTCAAGCCACCAATTAGCTCTCTGGATGAACTGTTATTGGTGATTGGACCTGACAAAATTATTCCAGGAATCTCGCCTGTTTTGCAATTACATTATCCACATAGTTCTCGAGGGTGTGGTTTTGAAAGAGACATAAGCTGGAGCAAATTAGCATTTTCATTTGAAAACATCTTCTACACAAGGTTAAAGATAGTTCTCAGTTTCCATGCCTTGCACTCGGGGAATCGGTTTCACTTCCTAGGTAATTTCACCCCAGCAGTGCCTTCGGGGTCATGTAACTGGCAGAAAATTTCAGTCAATTGGGGAAGCTGCCGGCCGGTTACATGAGGGGAAATTACGGTACTTTTAAAAAGTGAAACAGTTAGGCTTCCTGAGAGAAGGGCATGAACTGAACATTCCTTTAAAATATATATATATATATATATATATATATATATATATATATATATATACAGTACTGTGCAAAAGTTTTAGGCAGGTGTGAAAAAATGCTGTAAAGTAAGAATGCTTTCAAAAATAGACATGTTAATAGATTATATTTATCAATTAACTAAATGCAAAGTGAGTGAACAGAAGAAAAATCTAAATCAAATCCATATTTGGTGTGACCACCCTTTTCCTTCAAAACAGCATCAATTCTTCTAGGTACACTTGCACAAAGTCAGGGATTTTGTAGGCATATAGTCAGGTGTATGATTAAACAATTATACCAAACAGGTGCTAATGATCATCAATTCAATATGTAGGTTGAAACACAATCATTAACTGAAACAGAAACAGCTGTGTACGAGGAATAAAACTGGGTGAGGAACAGCCAAACTCCGCTAACAAGGTGAGGTTGCTGAAGACAGTTTACTGTCAAAGTCATATACCATGGCAAGACTGAGCACAGCAACAAGACACAAGGTAGTTATACTGCATCAGCAAGGTCTCTCCCAGGCAGAAATTTCAAGGCAGACAGGGGTTTCCAGATCTGCTGTCCAAGGTCTTTGAAGAAGCACAAAGAAACGGGCAACGTTGAGGACCGTGAGCGCAGTGGTCGGCCAAGGAAACTTACTGCAGCAGATGAAAGACACATCATGCTTACTTCCTTCGCAATCGGAAGATGTCCAGCAGTGCCATCAGCTCAGAACTGGCAGAAAACAGTGGGACCCTGGTACACCCATCTACTGTCCGGAGAAGTCTGGTCAGAAGTGGCCTTCATGGAAGACTTGCGGCCAAAAAGCCATACCTCTGGCGTGGAAACAAGGCCAAGCGACTCAACTATGCACGAAAACACAGGAACTGGGGTGCAGAAAAATGGCAGCAGGTGCTCTGGACTGATGAGTCAAAATTTGAAATATTTGGCTGTAGCAGAAGGCAGTTTGTTCGCGAAGGGCTAGAGAGCGGTACAGAATGAGTGTCTGCAGGCAACAGTGAAGCATGGTGGAGGTTCCTTGCAAGTTTGGGGCTGCATTTCTGCAAATGGAGTTGGGGATTTGGTCAGAATTAATGGTCTCCTCAATGCTGAGAAGTACAGGCAGATACTTATCCATCATGCAATACCATCAGGGAGGCATCTGATTGGCCCCAAATTTATTCTGCAGCATGACAACGACCCCAAACATACAGCGAAAGTCATAAAGAACTATCTTCAGCGTAATGAAGAACAAGGAGTCCTGGAAGTGATGGTATGGCCCCCACAGAGCCCTGATCTCAACATCATCGAGTCTGTCTGGGATTACATGAAGAGAGAGAAGCAACTGAGGCTGCCTAAATCCACAGAAGAACTGTGGTTAGTTCTCCAAGATGTATATACACATTTTTTTAAACATATATTTTATACACTACCTCAGACTGGCACCGAGGATTCCAGTGAGGTTCCAACATGATTTCCGACGGCATATGTTAACATACATTGCTAAGACAAGCTGAAAGGGTTAATAAATGAATGGGGTATCTTTTGCAGTCGAACCAGCAAGGCGTTCAGCAACAAGCAGACCGTGAAGCAGTGCGGCTGCTCGGAGGTGTACCGCGACTGCCTGCAGACCTTCCTGCCGGCTCTCAGCTGCCCCGTGCAGAAGGAGGTCCTGAGGAGCGGGGTGCGCACCTTCCTGCACAGGATGATCATCTGCCTGGAGGAGGAGGTGCTGCCCTTCATCCCCTCCGCCTCTGAGCACATGCTCAAAGACTGCGAGGCCAAGGATCTGCAGGAGTTCATACCGCTCCTCAACCAGATCACTGCCAAGTTCAAGGTACAGTCAAACCCTGCTGGGACCGGAAAATATACAGTGTGCTGGGTTACAGGGGTACTGTCAAATCTAACGCTGTCCCCAAACAAAGAAGTATCAATGGCAAACTATTTGAAAAACAGTGGGTGCGTTAAGTAAGTGAGCCGCTCAGAGCAGCTCAGTAAAAGAACCCACTTAACGGCGTGCTCAGTCCTGCTCCCCCTGAGCAGTTCAGAGCACTATAGAGCATCGGTGATCCGAGTGAGCGGAGAAATTCTTGCTCTGAGCCACTCAGTTACTTAACGCACCCTCTATTGCAGTACATACAGTAGATGTGCAGTCCAGGTGTACCCAGTAATACAAGGATTGTATTCATTCAGTTTTTTCCATTATGTAAACAAGAATTGTACAGTATATAGAGTATACCCGCGGGACATACCTAATTATAATTACACATTTAACCACATTACCTCTGTGCCAGACTTCACAGTTAGATTTACATTGATTTTAAGCAGACAAGACTCACAAATTGTGCTGGATTGTAGAGGGTATCACGGCAATATTTAATTCAAGATTAAAAACCTATTTGTTTGACAAGGCATTTAATTATTATAATGTGTTTATTACTGTATGTACAGTGCTTTGAGGTGTATTGTATATTATATATTGCGTTTGTGTCTGCAGGCCCAGGTGTCCCCTTTCCTGCAGCAGGTCTTCATGCCTCTGGTTCAGGCGATCTTCGAGGTGCTGGCCCGGCCAGCCGAGGAGAACGATCAGAACGCCGCTCTGGAGAAGCAGATGCTGCGGAGGAGCTACTTCGCCTTCCTGCAGACGGTCGCTGGCAGCGGCATGAGTGAGATCATCGGCAACCAGGGTGAGACTGAAAGAGGCTGCTGTGTTTGATGCCAGGAGCTTCGGGGGCACTGCAATGACTTTGTTCAGCCTTGCAGTGTGTGCTGGCTGACTTGATATTTGTCAGGCCCTTTTGAAAAGCTTCAGCTTCAGGATGAATCGCTGAAGAGCAGAAAACACCATTTCATGACTGAAGACACAAATAGTTTTTTATTAGTCTTACAGTTCATTAAGTGTCAGCATGTGTGTGGATATATATTTTGGGTACGTCGTGGTGATCTACTTTTTCGCCACACCAATAGCTCTAATTTTATATTTTCAACAGTGGCGGCAGGTGAATGTTACATATCTATTTAACACGCAAACCTGAAGCCAACACTGTCTTGTAGTCCATTATTGCTGAAAAATGCATTGAAAAAAGAAAGTAGATTACCTTTTAGAAAAGTTAAGGTAACATTTGTTTTGTGAATTGCAAACTCTGACTGCTTTGTAGGGGGTGAAGAATAAGTGTGTGTCACAGTTCATATGGATACAGGCTCTCCCAAACTCAAAACAGTCCCTCATTAAATCTTGTTACACATCCTACAAGCAGCCCATCAGGACTGTCCCATGTATCGTGACACGTCGTACTGCGAGCTGCATGTCGTGACGTGTACTGTATCGTTACACCCCTCGTGTTTTGTAATCTCTTCAAAGTGCATCAGTGTGTGTGTCTGTGACCCAGCAGGAGTGACTCTGTGTTATGTTTTTCAGGGGTAGAGAACGTGGAAAGGGTTTTGTTCACCGTCATCCAAGGAGCTGTTGACTTCCCCGATCCTATTGCTCAGAAAACCTGCTTCATCATCCTTTCCAAACTGGTTGAGCTTTGGGGTAGGTGGGCTTTTTCCCAATAGTTAACTAGAAAGAAAACCATGTCTGTTCCGCCGCTGTTGAGCTTCCCGTCATCTTGCCACTGTTGATATCCCCGCGGTCACAGCAATGCAAGTTAACTGTGGAGCTGCATCGGCTGTATTTGTAATGAACTGTTTTATGTAGTGCATAAGAGGGGCATGTTCTTCTATTTTTTCACCACCATGTAATACTCATTGAAGGGAAGCTGGTTATGTTAATGAAATTCTGTATCCCTGTACGTTTTGAAGCAGTGTATTATATTGAGAGGGGGAAAAAAAAAGCAAATGCAGTAAAGCTTCTTGGTGCTGTGCTGGCCTCACAGGGAGCGCTTGCTGCTGCTGTGTGGACAGAGTCATCTCTAAGTTACTCCATCACGGCTAAGAGAGACAAGATCCTGCTGTTTTTGCTGAAGTTTCCTATAGGCATACATTTCTTTCCTAACAGGTGGGAAGGATGGACTGGTCGGTTTTGCAGATTTCATCTACAAACACATGGTGCCAGCTTGCTTCCTGGCACCGCTGAAGCCCACGTTTGATTTGGCTGATGCTCAGACTGTCCTGGTAAGTGTTTTAATGTTTGGTTGGTTGTTTCTTCTCTTAATACTTGAACTGCGTAATAAAATATAATTAGGGCTTCTGATTTTTGGGGAGACTTTTCTACTCTCCTTTTATAATATTTCGATTGATACCTGTTCAGCCATTCGTGTATCTCAATCACAACTGAGAAACGTGTTCATAGTAAAATTGATTTAATTTACGGGGTTTTTCAATAAAATAACCAAATGGGCTTTTAAAAGTCTTACTTTAAAGTGTGCCCAGCGTAAAATACTTTATTTTTCATTCTAGCTTTAATAAAGAGGAGTCGCTGATTAACATTTTGCAATCTCGTTTGTATGTTCTGCTTGTTAATCAAAAATGAAGGCTTGGTCAATTTAGTTTAGTTTCACAGAAAAAAAAAAAACTGTAAATTTAAATCAATTTTACTATGAACACGTTTCTCAGTTGTGATCGAGGTACACGAATGGCTTAACAGGTGAATTCCTAAAGGAGAGTAGAAAAGTCGGGGTAAAGCACCGAAAATCAGAAGCTCTAAATATAATGCTGGTTTCAAATAATGACCTCCAGTCAAATCAAACACCTCTTCTTGCCACAATATTCCATTCAAATTAAGTAAAACTGGAAAATACAAAAACTATCCTGGTTAATAGAATCACTGGTCTCCATGTTGCAGTCAGAAACTGCAGTCCCTTCTGTAAACGATGACCCCCCTTCTCTGTGTTTAGAGTAGTCAGAGGTACATTGTGCAAGTGTAATCAACTCAGTCAGTTGTAATGTTGAAATAAGTTTGTTCTGTTTTTTTTTTTTTTTTTTTTAAACAGGCTTTGTCGGAGTGCGCAGTGACTTTGAAAACTATTCATCTCAAAAGGGTAAAAGTCCTAAATTGCTTACTTACTGTTTTTATAAGAAAAATTGCTTTGCATTCATTCCACAGTCCTCGGGTAAATTGAGTTACAAATAACCAAGTGTGACTTGTCTTGTGAGAGAGATGCGCTGTCATCACAGACCTGCTACAGCATGTACTGGAGGCGTTCATTGGATTTTAAATAAATGTGGAAGTTCCATTACAACCCACAATGCATTGCAGTTCCCCTGTGTTGGCCGACAGGGTTCAGTGTAATAGAACTCATCTCATTCCTACGAGTGGGCTATCTGACCGCTCTGAGCTTGAATGGGTGAAAGTCAGCTTCTATCTTACACAGGATTGAGTTTAAGATTATTTTTTTCTTTGCTACAAATCAAGGGGATTTTAAATGATGGACTTGCTGCCAGTGTGCACTCTGTACTGGGTATTTTATGCTGAAAGGAAAATCTGTCAGGACAACTCTGTTAAACCTGTGAAAATAACAGCACAACGGTAAACTAGACGACTGCAAGAATGAAACGCAATTAGGATCAGCGATGAGCTATTAACGTAATTTGTCACGTCTGTTTGAAATAAAAACGAAGCAAAACAGAATCAGGCTCAGTCAAGATATGCAGGTAAAAACAAGAGATGTTGTTTTGTAATTAACAGCTTTTTCTGAGTTTAATTAGGAAACCGATTCGTCCCAAAATAAGCTTAAAGAGATGTCATATGATCAAAAAATAAAAGCCGAAAACATCAAGCCCTAGATACGTATCACAATACATGTGATAGGCCAGATTGGCTGCTTTGTATGATGCTTGATAAGATCAGATGCACATTTTAATGAGGGACTGTTTTGTTAAACTCAAATTAAATGAGTCTGGGAGAGTGTGTATTCTTCATCCATTAACCACTTGGTGAACTACAATGAGTTATGCTGTGCTTTTGGTCTGGTCTCAAGATACAAGAGAGAAATATTTCTATTACGATACAATATATCATGTAAAGAAAACATCACGATTCATCAATACACAATGAATCCTTGCACCTCTACTATATGCAGTATATCTATCTATCTATCTCTTCCTCCATCTCTAGCTATATATATATATTAACCCTGTAGTGCCCTAGCATTTTTTAAATGAGAAAAGCTACTTTATGTAAGTAGATCCCGATTCTTGTACAAAACAAATCACCCATCTGAGGAATTTCTAAAGGATCTATAACATGAACATCAGGGTCTACTACATTTTATTATAACCCATTATTGTGTACAATTTTCTGTGCAGTTTTCAAATTGTGTTTATTCCCCCCCCCCCCCGACTGTCTTCATTTTCAGGGACCAGAATGTATTCAGTACCTTCAGCAAGAATACCTACCTTCACTGCAAGTATCTCCTGAGATCATCCAGGTAAGCTTGTGACAGTGTGTGTGAGGGTTTACAGTGCTGTAACATGTTCAGTACAACCTGTGGTAATTGCACATTTCAACAGCTTTGTAAAGAAATCTGTGTTTGCTCCAAGAGCATCTTCACATAACCCTAATCCTTTCAGATTGCAGAATTGCAATTCAAAGCCCACTGCCCACTTGTGATCAGTGTGTCCCTTTCTTCTAGCACACCTTGCGTTAACGCCCAGGAAGATATTTACCTCTTTCTTTAAAAGCAGCCTTTCACAAACCAAGCTACCAAGTGAAAAAAATGAACCCAGCAACTTTGTGTTGTGGATATAAATGTAATCTTATTTCAGGGGTTTTTTTTTACTCTACTTCCTTCCAGCTGTTCTTTCAAAGTGTTCGTTATTACTTTGCTGTGCTGAATCGTTATATATATATTTTTTTCCACTCATGCAGGAATTTTGTCAAGCACTTCAGCAGCCGGATTTAAAAGTTTTTAAGAATTACCTAAAGGTAAGAGATTGAACTTCCTTTTCTAAGAAAAAAAAGTAAGCTATCCAGTGAATGGAATGTCTAGATTTAAACAAGATAGATCGATTAGATAGATAGTCCTAGAAGATACATGTTTCTCTGTCATGATGCTTCCTGGTCGGCAGCTTCTCGCTACAACAAGCACAGAACAACAGAGAACAAATAATCAAAATAAAAACATGGACCTTAATAAACCAAACAGTAAGGAGAACTCGGAAACCATCAGGTTCATACCAATAACAGAAAAATTTAAGGAGACTTTTTTAAAAAACACGCCGATACAAACCTCACAAAGCTGTATTTGCGTTCGGTGGGTAAACAAGTTTTACCAGATACTTGAGAATAACCTGGACAAACAAACACCTTTCGAATTTCATCTCGACAGCAAAAGAAAAATTGTACTATGGTCTTTATTTTGAATGTATTGTTTCTTCCCTGTTGTACAGTGGTTGTAGTGAGAGTGATACTGGTGGTGGTTTGTTTTTAAATCTTGCTCACTTTTATATGATTTCAGGAACATGAAATATATAAAATAGAATGTGGGTCAGAATATATTCTCACACAGTAACATCATGTCTCTCGTTGGTTTGAGGCTGATCATGCACAATGTATTTTGGTGCATACAATATGCTATAGATACCTGTAGATAGATCTGGCTATCTGTATCTCCATCTGTTTACCTGTATGTCTATCTATCTATAAAGCATGTTCTTTAGCATACTGTATGGGAGTTGCTGTATGCTTTAATTCATGTCACAAGTGATTGCAACTTGATAGCCCAGTTTATTTACCACGTCATGATGTATGCTATCAGAATCCCGGGATACAAGGGGGCGTACATATGTCACACTTTGATTTTTACATGAGGCAGATGTAGGTTGTGGTGATCATCTTCATGACTGATTTTTTATTTTTATTTTTCCCAGATATTCTTTCAACAAGCGAAACCCTAAACTGGACTGTGCTGGGATCTGGACTCTGTGAATGAAGACCCTAAACTGGACTGTGCTGGGATCTGGACTCTGTGAATGAAGACCCTAAACTGGACTGTGCTGGGATCTGGACCCTGCGAATGAAGACTGCAGAGATGTTGCTGGCTCTGAGGTTTATTAGTGGAGATGCTTTGCGCTTATGGAATTGCATAATCAAGCCCATAGTTTCTGTTTAAACGTCAGTACGGTGCAGATAAACACAGACTGCTTTCTGCAGTCCCCCGTTCCTGGAAGACTCAATCCTGGCCAGCTGCAGCTGTGCAACCCTGCCACTCGTTACCTTGTATATTCATTCTAAAGAGCAGCTGTAAGGAACATAGAGGATTCAGCTTAATGCAAGCAGAGAATGGTTGTAAATGTTAAATTAAAAAAAAAAAAAAAAACAGCGGAGGGGGAAAGACTAAACTCTGCTAAAAACATGTAAATTAAAAATAAATTCAAAGGAGCAATATGTGTAGATTTGAACTAAAGCACAGCTGAGTATTGCTGTTAAAGAAAAAAAATACAGATTTTACGTAGTGAAAATCATTGTCTCACAGCTGAAGATGACTTGCAGGTGAATTGTAAGTACACACGGCTGTTCTGCCTTGCTTGCGTACAGGAAGGAGCTGGTATTCTGCCCTTTAGGGAACATGCATGTCCAGGTATACTGGGGTAAGAAGAGTCTAAATCTGTTTGTTCTCGATGCCACAAACAGAACGGAGATCAGCTATGAGGGGACTGTCCAGGTTAAAGGAAGCATAAAAAAGTCAAGTGATTTCTATTCATTTCGAATGACGTTTCTTTTTTTTGTTTATGTAGTTTCCCTGGGTTTTGAAGTACTCTGGAAACAGCAGAGGAAAAAGACCTGAATACTGCTATAGGTTTTATTTTCTGTTTTTTAGTTTCTTTTATCGTTTAGAATCTGCAAATAAACACGTTTAAACAAGTGAACACATTTGGAATCTTTGTAAGTCCTCCATTAGAGTGTTTGTCTTCTTTCTAAATTACTGCAAAATGTGTGCAAGACTACAGGAGTACAGTGTTTCCAGTAAGGGTGTATGGGGAAATGCATAATGATCAAGTAGATTCAAAACAAATGTTCCCTGAGTGGTTCCTATTGCAATTCAAATATTGTATTAGTTTTTTGTTAGGGTGCTTTAAGTTCAGGAGCTGCTCTTCAGTTCTGCTTGCCTGCCATAGACATATATAATGTATTTATTAGTAAGCGCCAGCACCATCTAGTGGACAGCAGCGTATTGCTAGAAAAACAAAAGGAAACTTGATTTATATAAAGACACCTTGGCCGATCTAATCTATGTTAGTGTACATGTATCTGTGGCAGCACCTGAACTGGTGTGAATCCACTTAACACAACAAATAAAGCATTTCAGCAATAAGAACCAATGAAAACGATTACAAACACCACAAAAAGGTACAATGTCAGGAACAAAACTACAAAAAATGTATTTGAAGCTGCTTGCTCAATAATACACACACACACACACACACACATTGGCCTTACACTGTGTTAAAAGCTAACATCTATTTTTGACATGCATAGTTTGTACAGTGATTTCCACTTGGCTAAATTCCAAAAGCATGTTAACGTTCAAACTCTCAATTATTAACATTCTTGCTGAATACCAATAAATGAATCAAACGGTTGAAGTTCTAGGAAAATAATATTTTAATTGGCCATCAGTCATTTGAAGGGTTTTTTAGTAATAGTAAGCTGAGCTGATTCACAATTGGATATTACTTCAAGTTTTCCCCACTACTTGGGCCATATTTCCATCTGCCATCAAGAGTTCAGAACGCATGCTGTGTTTATGTCATTTGATGCATTCTAAATCAATATTTCCTCACAGAAAAAAATGTAAATCCTTCGTTTTGGATACAAATCGCTGCGTCCTATTTTGAGGGCAGACGAGTTAATCAGAAAATTTCTCACTGGCTATGAAGCTCAACACATAGGAAATGGAGCTTTATCATCACTGTGGGCAGGAAAACACAAGGAAATGTGTCTTTTTTAGGCTTCAGTTTCTTATTTTATATTGCAGTGTCATAAAAGCATCTGAAAGGCTATATTTGCAGAATTAAGTTACATTTAGACTTAACTTTTGCGGTTAACAAAATTAGAATAAGCTATCATAACAATATAGTTAAAAAGAGCAGGTAGATCCAGTTAAAAATGCTCCAAAAATTACAAAGTAGCCTGTCCTCAAATGAGGACAACAGCACTTAATGGGTTAAAATGATCTGAAATGGGTCCTGTTCAGATTAAGATCAAACCACAGTTAGCTTTGCAACTCGCTGAATTAATTCTGTCTCCAACCTGACAGTTCCCTTAAAGGGGTAATGGCAAGGTGTTCTTTAGATTTTCTAACATCAATAGCAAAACATCAATCCCTTATTACTATGACTGCAGATTGCTTTGTTTTCCCAACTTTAATTCCCACAATTGGAATTAGAATCCCTGATCTAGAAAATAACAAACATGCTTATGTTAATGAAGAATAAGAACAGGTTTTACTACCCCCTTAAAATAACGTGAGGGCATTCAGCTTTGCTGAGTCCACTGGTGGTAGTGTTGTGTGCGTGCTAGCAGCTACGACTTGAGTTCTTGATCACGCTCATTGCTGCTCAGTTGATTTTAAACATGCAAATACGAAAACCTCTTCCACAAATCTTATCCAGGACAGCCTTTACGGCTATGTTCCAACGCTGTGCATGCACTACTCTGTAAACACACCCTGTATATAGATTGATACATGTTTGTTGTTGAAATCTGAAGCAAGGAACTGGATTCTTGAAATACCGATTTTTTTATTTTATTTTATTTTTTTCTAAAAAGTTTTACTTTTTCCTGTTTGTTGTTATTTTTATTTTATTTTTTAGTAAGAACATTTAAGGGACTAAAAGCATGAACTGCAAATTAACTATTTTTCTGAAGGTTGAAGCTGTTAGAGGTTGTATTGTTTGTTTATAAAAAAAATAATAATACCGATGACTTCATTTTTATTAAAAATAAATAAATAAATTGAAAGTTGAAAACGTGGGCTAGCTTGGCCAGTACTCTTGTTTCTTGCATCCTGTCTTTAAATCCAAAACCATGTGTTTTAAGAGACATGGAGTGAGAAACTCCCCATTCAGTAGTTCACATGTATTAAACGGAGCTGAACGGTTCACATGTACATAAACAAACTGGGATAAAGGGATCAGTTGTATTAAGATATACCCACAGAGACGCAATTGGAAGTAACTGCTTTAACTGAACCACTGCAGTTCCTCTACTTACATTCATTACTGTATCATCGGCCCATTGAACCCAGGACCTCTCCACAGCATCATACAGTCACCCTGCAGTGCGATTAAACAAACTCGCTATCAGTGTACTATATTGAGGAACTTCTGAAATGAAGCATTGCAGACCATTTCTTCCCTGCACTCTAGCCTTGGGTAACTCGATTACTGAAATGCAATTCCACACAGATACCCCAACTGCACTTTCTGCTTCGGTTTGGCCTTCTCGATGTGCCGCTGTGATGTGCGAAATTCCCATTTGGTGAACCTGCCATGGGTAGCGCTAAGTTTGGCTTGTTATAAACTCTCTTTGTAGTGTGGCGCTCATGTTAATATCACCAAGATTCGTTCTCAACATACAGCCTCGGAATATACGCTGTATGTGTCTGAATCATCATCTCCCTAAATAAATACCCTGCTGTTCTTGAGACCAAGATTGCAAACATTTTTTTTGAAATACATAACTTCAGTCGTTTGATCACTTTTACGGAAGCAACAACCAAGTTGTGTACTTCTCACGCACACTTTGCTTTTTCAGGCAAAGCGTGCAAGAGAAAGTACACTCAACTTGATTTGAGGTAACCACAAACACTTAAAAACATGTATGGGGCAGCAGTGTGAAGTAGTGGTTTGGGCTCTGGACTCTTGACTGGAGGGTTGTGGGTTCAATCCCAGGTGGGGATACTGCTGCTGTGCCCTTGAGCAAGGTACTTTACCTAGATTGCTCCAGTAAAAATCCAACTGTATAAATGGGTAATCTTATGTAAAAATAATGTGATAGCTTGCAATAATTGTAAGTCGCCCTGGATAAGGGCAGCTACTAAGAAATAAATACTAATAATATTACAAGTCATTAAATCAAAATAAACACAGATGAAAAGCAGATATTAAAGTAATGTGTGTGTCACACTCACATCTTTCCAGCTCTGTAAAACCTCTTATTAAATTGTGATCAAACATGAATGCATCTTATTATTATTTGTTTATTTAGCAGACGCCTTTATCCAAGGCGACTGACAGAGACTAGGGTGTGTGAACTATGCATCAGCTGCAGAGTCACTTACAATTACGTCTCACCCGAAAGACGGAGCACAAGGAGGTTAAGTGACTTGCTCAGGGTCACACAATGAGTCAGTGGCTGAGGTGGGATTTGAACCGGGGACCTCCTGGTTACAAGCCCATTTCTTTAACCACTGGACCACACAGCCTCCTACACAGTAAGTTATTCCACTTGCTTTGATCAGTCATTTTTAATATCATGTACCTTGATGTCAACACCTCATTTGCTACCTACCCACAGTAGGGCCTAAATACCACTTCTGCAATTTTCATGAAGCTATTCATCGCCATTTCACATTCTATACATACTGTTGATATCTGTCGTGGTCCTCTACTTTATCATCGTACTGATAGCTGTGGTGTGGGTTATGTTACACATGATTATTAAATTAACAATTTGAAGAAGTTATGCATTTTGTTAGTTGTGCAGTAGCTTAAGGAATCATTACAACACTTTTTTGCAGTTCATTCATTCAGGGCTTTATTCATCACAAAGTACAGTATACATGCTTTGGCCTTAGTAAAACAAAACCAGCAGGTAAATATCACACAACTCTGCTTTAAAAATAAAAGTATACGAGGGTTAGAAACTCACACTAGCCCTGCACTCAGTCCTGGGTTTCAGAACTCCGATCTATTAAGTATATTATTGAAATGATTCAGTAGCCAGGAGATAGAGCAAAGCTTTAAACATGTTCCTTCCCTTATAGTTGCATGAGCAACTCCTAACACAGTCACCCAACAAATGCAGGTGAGACTTATTCCAGGGGGGATCAGTTCAGAGCAGATTTAAACAGGGGCCTGATTGTTCAAACTCCTGGCACCTGCTGCTTTCAAGAATATTCCTAAAAAAATAAAAAATAAAAATAAAGTAACAGAAATTAGCCTACTTCATTCAATTCAATTTCCCAAGAGAAATACTAATAATCCATTCTAAATTCAGTTGGGAGACAAAAAAAACCCCAAAAAAAACAAACCACACAACTGAAGCTAATTTACTTTCCTTCAGCGTTAATTTTCAGGCATTTTTAAACTTGTGAATGCTGGTCAAAGCCAATTTTAATATACTCCTTGCAGTGAAACTCAAGTAAGTGCTGTAGCTGGATTCAATCCATCAGGTCCACACAAGCTGCGAGTAACTTCCAAACTGAAGTGTTTCGAAGCAGAAGTCTTCGCAGGAGCTGTTCCAAAAGGCCACTGGTGACATTCCGTCCTCGACTCTCTCAACCCTTGATGACTGCAATAGGCCGCAGTTTGATTGCTTTTTTGCTGATCCCTGCGTCATGGCAAGTGTTCACCACATCGGTTACATTTTTGTATGATTCGGGAGCCTGTGAGAAAAATAAATTAAAGTTTAAACCTCGCACAGCCGTGTCCTGAATCTGATGCCAGTATCAAAGTGTTTTGCTGTGAAACCGTAAAGCACACAAGATAGAAGACACATGAGCTCAAGGTCACTGTCAAATCCTGCATAACACTGTGACTATTAAGCCTGCATACCGACACGTACAGGACACTTTATATTGCAAAACTTACATAGCTCAAGATTAAAGGAACACTTTAAATTTATCTTAAGCGTTTACAAACAATAGCAAAAGTAAATGAATAACTATTGCAAAAACAATTGGTTGGAGAGACATATACAAAAAAAGAGACATAGAAAGAAAGTCAAAAAGACTATCCATTATAACCGATTATACACAATAGCACAAAAAAAAAAACCCACAATGGCAAGTGTGTATAATAGTCTTACGTAAAATCATATTCTATAAAATTGTCAATACCATAACTAACATGTATATAAATTGTTTACTCACTTATAAAGGATCCCTAAACTAAAGTGTTACCAAGATTTGTGGTTTTTTAAATTTTTTTTTATTATTTACGGTGTTAAAAGACATAACTGATGAAGGATGGTAAGCATTTGTCTACTGGCCTCAAGTGTACCAAACAATCCCTATACTGTACATACTCCCCATAGCAAAGGCAAGTATTGTAAAGAATAGCAGGTATGGCAAAGCATATTAATAAAAAAGGCAAACCAGGGTAAACTATGGTAAATTCAAAGTGTAACCATGGGAAAACTGCAAAAATAGTGTGGTAAACTTTTATAAGGGTGCATACATCCCTACATCTGAAAAGCACCCCAATGGAAATAGGAACAGTCTACTCACTACAGGCATTCTCAAACCTCAAATTACATTTCTCCAATAAAAAAACAATATAAAAAGGATGTACAAATACAAATTAATTCATAAGAAAAATGGCAGCAGTGAGTTTGGCAAATGCATCTCTGCAGCATATAGCTTCAGTGTGTTTGGGGATACAGTTTTGGGGGCGCTGTTCATCTCATGCTCCCCCAATAGACTGAGTGGATTCCTCAGTTCAGGACGTTACCTCTTCCATAACCAGTTTGGGGGAGGCGACACGGATCGCAATACCCTGGTCTGCAAGACTGTCCAAAACATCCTGGAAATCCAGGTTGCGTCGCGATTTCGAACGGGACATCGCTCGACCCTGAAAACACAACAGAGACACATCAACACATTCCTGGAGACCACTCACTGACACACACGGTAACATCACAACAACGGGACCCAGGAACTAAACTGAATCTGTACACAGGACAAGATGCACTGGAGTTGTCTTATACAGTATAGTACTGTTAGCATTTTATAGCACAACCCACTTATTTTTAGGTCAAACCCCAGGTAACCACATAGTTTCTTGTCGTTTTACATCGCAAACAGCTTCTCATTTTCTAACAGGATAATAAACACGTACAGCTCCGTGGCAGGTGGTTCCAAAGGTCTCGGTCATGCCCTGCTCGGTACCGGTCAGAACGTAGCTGCAAGTCCCCATGGTGCCTCCAATCAGGACAGGCTGCCCGGTCAGCTGAGGGAACACACAAGAGATCAGACACAGGGCACAGAGCAAAACTGGGGATTGCAGAACAATCACTAACAATGACTACTAATCATTTTATTTGTATTTGGTGCTTAATTTGTCCAAGGCAGTCACAACGAGAGCTTCTCCTCACACTTCTGTACCTACACCCTAGCACACTCTGACTAGCATTTAGTTTAGATTTTAAACATTAGCCAAGTGTTAAATGTTTAAACATTTTCTTATGTGTTGTAATAAATAGGTGGTGTTCTCCTTAATGTACGCCAATTTTTTCTTTTTTTTCAAACATTTCTTCACACTGTTTCTCATATGCAATTAAATGCTGCACACGTACAGTACTGTTTCTACACAAATGCATGTTGCAGTAATTTATAAAATAAGTGATGGGGAGCATCTTAACAGCTTTTCTGACTGGTTACAAACATTTCCAATATGGGGACGTTTCAATGTTTAAACATGTTTTAATTGGCCCTGGAGATGGTCCAACGAACAGCAACCAGACTAATCTTCAGCCTTGGACATAGAACAGGGGGGGGGGCGTGATTGAAGTCTTTAAATTCTTGAGATGAAATAGTCAACAGTACCAAATACTTAAAGCATAGTACAGAAACCAGGACCAGAGGACACAGTTGGAAAGTAAGTGGAGATAGACAGGACAGAGGGTAGGAGACACTTCTTCACACAGAGAGTGATGAGGGTATGGAACGGGTTACTGTGATAGAGAGAGAAAGGATCAATGCTGTAAATCTCCGTCCCGATTAGAAAGGGCGCTGTGTAAGGGGGAAGGTAAGCTGCCTCCTAGATCTACCGCCTCGGTGGTAGGTCGGTGGTAGGTGGAAACCGGGAGGTGACCATATTAGGAGGGGCGCGTAGCTGCAAGTACTCAGGACGATTCCATTGCAGTCAGCTGCGGGGCAGCCCTCTATTGGAGAAACCATGGCAACGCGGTGACTGCAGGGAGGAGTTTGCTGGGTACAAAGGGGAAGCAGCTACGTCAGTACCTCCCTTGTGCTGAGAAAGTGAGAGCGACCGGCCGGAGCTAGTGTTTTGTTTACCTTTGTGTTACGTGTCTGTTTGTGTTTTACTAGAGGAGCAGGAGGACGGGAGGCTGTAGCCGAGAGCCAGCATTAACCCCAGAGCACGCCTCACCACACAGCACAACACCGCTGGCGCACACACCACGATCCCGGAGGAAAAGAGCACAGTTTTCGTGCACAGAAGATTGTGGCTATCGGCGTGTCTTTTGTTTACTTTTTGGACTTTGAACCTTTTTGTTATTTTGCCCCAATACCATCGATTGGTAGCGGGGCTTATTATTATTTCATTTTTGGATTACTTTTTGAACTTTCTGTTGGATTGTAATAAATATTGTTGTTATGGGGAAACAGCAGCCTGGACATTATACTCTTTTTGCACTGCACCAGTCGTCCTTGCCACAGTTACCTTGTCATGTTGTTGGGGCAGAAATCACAGTTTTTAGATCAATCAACTACCTCAGGACCGGACGACCTTAGATAGGTCGAATGGCCTCCTCACATTCATAAAATTATCATAGGTTTAAAAAAATAACATGAGAACGAACACCCCCTACTGTCATTCATACCTGGTGCTCACTGAAGCAGACAGCCTGCCAGTTATACTGAACTGCTAGTGTGATGGGGATGAATGTCAACACCAGTCTGAAACCACCCAACACATTTCGCTTGTCAGAATTCAACCCATTTGTCATTAGAACCGTCTTCCCTATGAACCACACCATCAGCCCCAGCTATTACGTTACCATTAGTTCATTGAAATTGACCACTTAATATTAAAGTATTACCCTTAAGGATAACTTTATCTAGGGTATGGACTTACATGTGTAGGGCTACTTTCTGCAACACCCTTAAAACATTAAAAAGGGAAAATTAAGGGGGCATTTAACGGAGGGTTTTGTACCCCTGGGCACAGGTACCTGGTAGTCGACGGCGATGAGGGGGTGGTGTGGGGGGAAGGCCCTCGTGGACCCCTTCCTGTGGATCAGAAGAGTGCGCTGCTTCCCGTCGACCACATGCTCCTCCACCTTGGCGATGTTGTGGGACACGTCGTAGATCACGTGCATGTCCAGGTCATCAGGGGTCGTGGTGAACACTTTGGCGAAGGCCTGACACACACAACAAGACACGTTACAGGGTTAGAAATTCACGCCAGCCCTGCACCCAGTCTGGGTTTACAAACCAGTAGCTCGGACCTTGAATTTACAGCCGTGGTGTGGGATGTATGCTGCTGGCATACTTGTTTATGATCAAATTAACAATTTGAATTTTTAGAAATTGCATACTTTCTTTCATTTCTTTCATTCTTTTGTTAGTTGTGCGGTAGCTTAAGGAATCATTACACCACTCTCTGCATTCTCTCAGTCCTGGGTTTCTGAACTACCATCAATCCAGTACATTTAAATTATGTCATAGCCAGGAATTTGAGCAACTCTTGTTAAATATACTGTTCCTTCCTTTATAGCTGCATGAACAACCAATAGTCAACCTACAGACAGGCGAGTGCGAGTTTCGAACCCTGCATTAATATTAAAAATCAGCAGCCCTCCTGGAGATTTCAGCACAAACTGGAGCAGTTTCTTCACTTGTTTCACTTTGGAGTGTTAAATTAGCCCAACAACAACAATGGCCCTCACCTGATTGTCATCGCTGGATTTCTGTGGTGCTCAATAATCGGTTTGTGCACCACAAATTCTTAAAAAAAGTGAGCAGTCTACCCAGAGTCGCCCCCTACCTGTCTGGTTAGGAAGGTCATGGAGGTGCGGTTGACCCAGGCGTAGTTCCCGGCTGCAGCCATGCCCTTCAGGTAGTCCTGTCCCTCCTGGGAGTAGATCCGGGCACAGGCCAGCTGCCGGTCGTTCACTATGATCTTGTCTCTCTTCATTGCCTTCTCCATCGCAACCAGGGCATCTGGACAACACAACCATTCATCATCAACAGCAGCCTCTATTCAGAAAACACAGTTCGGTCCCAACCAGCTCCCCACCCCACCCTGCACCAAAAGTGTAATTCTCACCAAATTACGACGTGCAGTTCTGAAAATATCACTGAACAGTTTATATTAACAAGGCGATAGATCTTAACATAACTGTCCTAAAACTCAAAACTGGGGAGGTCTGACAATCATTTATGCAGGAGGGAGATGACTAGGTACGGACACCTTTCAGGTAGCAGAGGGCCACAAAATCCACGAAACAAATCTATCAGGCCATACATTTATTTGAATCTACTACATAATGTATAACTCATACATGATGCAATACAGAACAACAACATACAAATAACCAGCTTTATTAACAGTGTACTACAAGTGCCCCCAATAGCAAATAACCTTTAAATGAAACAAAATACAAACATAGTTAAACAGAAAAGTAGGGAATTAATAAATGACTCTGGAACAATTCAGTGCATGGAAGACTTATTTATAATAAAAAGGCAGAAGAATTGACAACTGATTTGACAATGCAATGCTTCCCACCTCACTCCAACTGCTGCGACAACAGAACAGTTTTGCATTTATGCTTTTAGTACTAAAAACATTCAAATAAATATATTTCATTAAGTAAACGTCTGCTATCCATCAGTTTTGCTATGGTTCACAACATAACACAGTGGAACGATCACAGTATCATGTAGTAATTGTAGGGCAGTATTGCCATGTGAGAAAACTAACAATAAAGCCAAAATACAAATGCTTTAATTTGCTTCAAAATAATTAAAACTGGCTAATAGACTACCAAGCACTGGCAAAATCAGCTCAGTTTTATACGGTGCAGAACTAATTTATTTTAACGTTTTGTTTTGTTTATGGACTTTGCGATACCTACACAGTGGGTGACTTCAGTAATAGTCCTATCTACAATGTATTGACAATAACAACTCAACCATTTTGTCAGACAAGTCTGACACAAACAAATTTTGGGTGTTAATTAAACCCTAAACTAAAAATAACACAAAAAAAGCTTAACATCAAAAGAACAGTCCTACAGTAGCAGGGGCAGTTTACACTGCCTGAGTTTCTGATCACATCATCAATTCCAGATTTTTTAAATCCATTGATAAAAATATCCGATCTACCTTTAATGTTTTCAAGCAAATTGGCTTCATCACTGCCACTCTCATATCCACTTTGATATCGGACGCATTCTTTCCCTTTTCCAGCTCTTCTTTAACCTGTTCTGCATACCAATCTGCCAGAGGGCGGGATCGCTACGAGTACTGTATACAACCTTATGATTGGTGGAAGTATTATTGGCGATCCAATCAAAACTGCCAATAAAGCCAAAATCAATTCTCCGCCAGTTATACGGTACAGGTTAATATGTACGCTGTAATAAAAAAATATTCGGAACCTTCTAAACCCCAGAATAGAGTCTAAGCCCCCAGTTTGAGAACCACTGCTCTAATATAATTTCTGCTCCATTGCAATTACATTAAACAATAGTAATAGTAGTATGGTTTTGAATGCCGTTTCAATGACTGGAGATGATCTGGGTTACCTGTGGCCACCTGGTGCCCGAGCCCCCTGCTGCCGCTGTGGATCATGACGCACACCTGGCCCTTGTGATCGATGCCCATCTTCTTGGCAGCGTAGTCGTTGTAAATCTCATCCACCACCTGGATCTCAGCGTAGTGATTTCCAGCTCCAAGGGTCCCCAGCTGCAGCACAAAACACATGGATCACTCACTGTGGGGGTGGACGACGACACGACACATGACACACACAGAACATATAGAGCAGCATTGCATCCCTTTCTGCATCTGTATTATAAGTCAGCTTTCACTGAACTCAGCTTGCTCCAACAATTCAGTAAATTACAAATTCATACCGAAAACCAAACGGGACAGCATGTGAACAGTCAGTGTGTGTACTACTTTTTTTTTTATTAAAAAAAACAAACAAAAAACTGCACCTTCAATGCCTCCTTAAGTCACACCTGTACAGACCCCTCCTCTGATCTGTACCCCATCCCTGTGAAAGGCAGACGAGACAGACTGCCCCCTACTCTGATCTGTATCTCATCCCTGTGAAAGGCAGGCGAGACAAGACTGCCCCCTGTCTGTTGAAAGGCTGGGGAGACGTACCTGAGGGAGCCCCCTCTTCTTGGCCTTGGAGGAGACCTTGCTGGGGTCGGCCTGCAGCATCCTGCCGTACTCCTCGCAGTGCTCCTTATCCTCTGCCCAGGCATAGCCCTCCCGCAGGGACCAGTCCACCCCCATCTCCAGAGCTTCCTCCAGATCCCTGCATCACGGTGCGCACACACACACACACACACACACACACACACACACACACACACACACACACACACACACACACACAGAGAGAGAGACAGAGACAGAGTCAGAGAGAGAGACACACACACACATTAGAGACAGAGACACACACAGACATTGGAGAGACACAAACATGAGACACACACATTAGAAAGACAGACACACAGACATTGGAGAGACAGACACAAACAAACACATTAGATACAGAAACACACACATTAGAGACACACACACATTAGAGAGACAGACAGACAGACATTGGAGAGACAGACAGAGACAGAGACACACACAGACATTGGAGAGGCACACAGACGTCAGACACAAGGCTGCCTTAGAACTCAACTGTATACTTTCAACATGTGATTCCATTTAATTTCTATAATAGGATTTTTTACATTATAAAATTATTATTTTCTAGAAAAAACAGTCATGTAAGGAGGAATTTTTTTTTGTATCAGTTCATTTTTTTGTTTTTTTAATTGTTAGTTTTTTGTGCCTTTGTATTTTTTGTAACAATATCAATAACAACAACAATAATAATAATTACTTGGCTCCCATGGGGATGACGCCCTTGGATCCCACTCCCACGGGAATGTGGTCGAACATGGACTGAGCGAGCTGTTCCTTGACTGGCTGGACATCGCCTTCGTCCAGGTTTGTGCGCAGCAGCCGGACTCCGCAGTTAATATCGAACCCCACCCCACCTGACAGACACAGCACAGGAAGAACACTGTAACCACGTGTATCCACAGTCTACCGCAGTCTTCAACTGACCACCTGCTAACCATGCAACACTACAAGCAAACAACTAAGATGTCATGTATCTTCTTGCCATATTCACAAACAGCACTCGTCAGTGTTGGTGCTCACGTAAAACACATGGGCACTTCTATTCTCTACAAACTATTGGTACACCTAAAGAGCAATTTGGTACGAACATAAAAATAGCAGAGTTTTCTAAACATATTTATCCTTCTTGTTAAAATCATCCTCATCACCACATCCTGGGATTTAAAAAATAATACATTTTAAAAGAACTCTTACCAATTCTGGTCCCAGGGACCCCCTGTGTCTGCTAAAATTTAATAATTTGCTTAATTAGACCTTTTTAATTGTTCTCTGCTCAAAGTGTCAGAGTTCACGTTACTTATAAAATGTTATAGCTAACTTGAAATCTGTAACTGTTTAAAGTTAAGAGCTGAAAACAAGTAAAAAGGTCTAATTAAGCAAATTATTAGTTCAATTAAGGGTTTAGTTAAGTGATTCAGAGCTCAGTTGGAATGAAAACCAGCAGACACAGGGGGTCCCCAGAACCAGGTTTGGGAAGCCCTGCTCTAAACACATCAAGCACACCAGGGTGTAAGCATTAACCTATCCCCAGTGGATGTAAGAAATATATCCTAAACACTAATGTTGCAGGGGGACAGGTTAATGGTTACACTCTGGTGTACTACATGTTTCCAAGTGTTCCGTGTTACCTCTAAATCAAGTTAAGAGTTTTTCACAAACTCCTTGCTTTGTCAGGCCCATGAGCGAAGCAAAATCAGGCCTGTATTACAAAGTGCAAGAGAAAATAACTCTCAACCGAACACGTAGAAACACATTACAAGTCATTAAATGTTAATAAATAAAACAGGGCTTTAAACTTGGCTTTTTAAAAAGGTTACCTAAATGGAAGGACTAAAACAGATGCAAAACAAATCTAAAACAACAAGGAGGACTTGCAAGACACTTCATATCCATACCAAGTTGGACTTTAATGCAGACCTTCATTGAAGAAGTCAATGTGGTTGGAGGCTCGTACCTGGTGAGACCACAGCATCAGGGTTGTCCATGTCAAAGGCAGCCATGTTTCCAATAGCAAACCCGTAACCAGAATGCACATCCGGCAGACCAATGGACCTCTGGGAGTGAAAGCAGGAGATTCGTTTCACTGTGGCTTTCGTTCCAACCCTTACTACTGCACAGTAAATCAGGATGCTATCTGTGCTGGTGCAGGGACCAAGGGATGCACAGCATATACAGTAAAGCCTGATACTGAGAGATCCAGCTATCGAAAATGTCTTTGTATCAGGTAGTTTCAGATGGCTTGCAGGGATGGAAATAAGACTCCAAATTGCGCAGCAGTTCGATCCATTCCTGGTTTTACTATGAGTTTAATAATGAAACACACTTGAGCTTGTTACCTATACATGGTGGCTAATCAAACTTGTAGTATGAAACCTGGAACGGGTGAAACTGCTATGCAGTAGGAGTCTTACTTCCATCCCTGGCTTACATCAGATGGAAAGGACGTCACATTAAGATCTGCTATATTCTCATTTAATTATATATTATAAATATAGTACACAACCTGATTTTCATTTATTGAAGGTCATCGCGGCCAGTAGGCTAGGAGTGGATATTAGCTTGTATCGCACTGCACCCTAGAAGGCATTCTATATATTCTAAGCGTGATCAATCCCCCCAACCCTGATCTCAAGGATTTCAAGTATCAGGTCTCCATCACAGGGCTTGCATTGATTCTGCACACCGGCACTGCATGTGTCTGACAGTGCCTGTATAAACATTCTTAATAACACTCTATAGCCCTTCACTGTTTGGAGCACTGCATTTTCAAACTGCAACATGGATAATAAACAGGTCTCAAGTGTGCTTGAATACAGCACTGAATATTAACATCTTCACAAATGAGAGGGAAGTAGGAAAACGTTTTAATATTCCCAAATAAAATGAGATTATTCTTGTTTTGTTTTCTTGTGATGCTTATATATTTGCTCCAAAATGTCTTTAGTCTAGAATGTTAGTTTTAACGGGACACATTTCTTAATTGAATCGGAGTTAAATTAAACACTACACAGTAAATCATCAATACAGAAAAGTGGATACATTTTAAACCAGATTCAAATAATGAATGAATTGCATTAAAATGTAAACAGCTGTTAACAGCCTTAACTCAACCGATGCCGAGTTGGAGGGTAGCTTGAATTAGGAGATTAAAAAGAAAACATAAAAATAAAAAAAAACATACAAATGTCTCCTTAATGGGTACATTGTATTGCATCTGCAGAATGAGAAATGGCATGGCAGATATACACTAATACCACAAATGCAAAACACCTCAAACTACACATCTGTCCACTGTATACAGGTGATTATAAAGTTTACCACATCAATGATATGGTGCGTTGAAGTGGTAAACTTACTTCCCAATTACCCTGTATATTAAATTGTGTTTAAATGTTAGTAAAACAGTAAATAAATAACACCTGGAAGGAAATACCTGCAGGATTGAAGTAATTGTAGCTATATAATGTGTTTCTTTCAAAACTGCACAGTTTACACCTACTTAGCCAATGGAAGTGTAAAGCAGGCAAGAGTCATCTTGGTAGCTACAATTACATCAATATAGAGTAAAATGTTGGTGATTTCAATCATTAGGACAGACCTCAAAGTGGTGATTTGAAACACAAAGCTCCACATAGTGCACTCACATGAACAATTCCAGGTAATGCAGCCACATTGCCAATCTGTTTCATAGCAGGAAGAAAGCCACCAAACCCTGAAAATGAAGCAAAGAAACTTATAAACTTCTGCTCATACATTGTATGGTCATAAAACATACTAGACTGATAAAAGCTTAGAAAAATGTATTCCTCCATTGGCAACTAGGCCATACTGACTTCCCAGTCTCCTGTTCAATTTTGAAGTTTGGGATTCTTGCATGTTGATTAAGAGTTGGTGCATTTTGAAATGATTCATGTCAGACTGATTTTGAATAAAAGTTCGGCTTCAATTCAGGATTTTTTCTTTGTGTTCTGCATTTTAATTCTTTAATGAATAGGATAAAACAACGGAAGAATACTACATGCATGAGAACAGATACACGTAATTCTATTTTTATTCACAAATCTCATCTCATTAACTTACTCCAACAGTGTATCGCTGTGTCCTTTCGCTGTAACGAACCCATCGATATAACGAACAAAATGCTTGGACCCCAACAGGTTTGTTATAGCAAGGGTGTACTGTATATATATTAAGTGTGACAGACTTCAAACAAAACTGGATTCCCTAGTTCATGTCAAGCTCTATTATACAGAGTTTCATGAATATCCAACCTTTGTTATTTAACTCTTTAAAAGTACAAGAGACATGTGTGTCCCACAAATTAAATGACGCTAACTTTCTTATTTTTGCAATGAGGTGCACGAAACAGAGTTTAAAATGTACTGCCAGGTTGGACCTGATCCAAATTGTCAGTTTCTTCATGACACTGGAGTCACTCTCAAATGTATTTTAAACCGTTTGAACAGCAAGCGCTCAATTCCTTGTGTACCTGGAGAGGTTAAGAAGCAGCCAAACACTGACTGCTGATTCCTCCTAAAATATCACCAGGTACAGCAGGGATATCTTTACATGCATGTGGAGTTATAGAATTATAGTGTTCTCTCTGTGCTGAATTTGAAGTCCTGGGTTCACTTTATCTAGACCATTTATGATTTTAAAGACTTCAATCAAGTCCCGTCTTTCCTTTTTTTTTCTAGATTCCAGTATATAAGCTTATGCAGAATGGCATCACACTAGTTGTAAACTTCAGTCCTGCACAGAGAGGCACGGTGGTTCTCAATCTCAGGTCGCTCTCTCTCCTCTTACCTCCCCCTCGACACGCGTTCCTGAGCTCCTCAAACATCAGCTTCTCCAGCGGGTCGTTCACATAGAAAACCCCTTCCACCTGCAGGGAACAGACACCAAGCAGAGAGGTCACACACACACATTCACTCACTCATCTGCAGCATGCCCTGAGAAACGGTCATCACGCTATTTCTCCACTTGTACGATGTTTTCCCCATAGTTAAACTATGCGTTTACCATGCCTCTATGGGCTTTACAATGCTTTCACCATGTGATAAATATCAGTATATTAGTTAGCCTCAGTGATCTGTAGATTTGTTGTAGTATATTCTGCAACAGTACAGAACTTCTGTTCTACAGATCTATATCCTATAGTAGACATTTCTACAGAGTACTATTGTCAACATATTTCTATATTATTCGACATTTCTATATGAATTACTGCAAAACGGAGTGAGATTTGCAAATAACATTACATCCGTTTGTCGCGAGTTACAACTCCAGAGTCTTTCAGTTCTTAAAAAAGATACTTGTTTATTCAATATATGCAGGGGATCCCCTTTCCAAGCACAGAACAAGAGATTTGTTCCCAGTGAACAACAGGCGCATTATATTTATATAGCAAAGCACAGACTGGGTTTCTCCTCTCAGGTCACCTGGGGACCACACCCTGCCTGTTTCATGGTGCAGTGTAAGCAGTGTGGTGTGTATGAAACCCAGTGCTGAGTGCATAAAGACTAGTGCTAATCGCAAAAACTCTGGACCCTTATCTTATCTGTTCTCCCCACCTGTGTTTGCATTCTACAAATCTCCTTCGAGTGCTGGAGCACCTTTACCTTCACAGTGCTGTTATTTATGGTCTGCTACAGCCTTGCATAGCGAGGAAGCTGTAGACTGTGTGGTTTTGGCCTTTGACAGTTGTCACTAGTAGTGCCTGCATTTTGGAACGAGCAGTCTGCTATCTCCAGTGTCTCTTCAGAAAAGAACGTGTGTAGCTCTAGCAAGTCTGCATGCTTCGCAAACTGTGTCTCCATCCTTATTCCATGTTTTCCAACACTACAGTATCATGGTCGACATGTATGGTATTGCTGTATATAAATAAGCGGCATATTTCTATAAAGTGGTTCAACACTTATTTAGTTATCTTCCATTTCCACGAATAGCTATAGATGTCTATAAATATAACGAACCCGTATTTTAAAATATACTTCCTGCACTGCTCTGTGTGGCAACAGCCAAGTCAGAAACACCATGAATACGACGGTCTGGAAGCTTCCTTCTCATTTACAGTACGCGACACATAACTCTACTAACGACACGCACAGTATTTTGATAATGCTACCCTACATTAAACGCATTCTACAATGTTTTAAACACCCGAAGACTGTCCACTTCCGCGCACAATGCACACTACACCAGACTACACAGCCCGTGTGGTATGCTAGCACTGATTCTTAATTCTGAGTCACTCTTCCATTCATTTTGTTTAAACAACGCATGAGAGTCACGATTTACCTGCATGTTCGGGACAAACCCTTTTTTTATGCGCCAGCAGTTTTTACTGATTTTATCCAGGTATTGCAGCTCGTCATTATAGCTTCGGCTCATTCTGAATAATATTTCTGCGTTCCAAACTGTTCCGATAAAATTCAAAGCCAAGCACCAAAGAAAAACACTTCAGTCACTGCGCATATATCTCATCGACTTAACTACGGATCCTCAGAGCGACCGAAAGATGTAAGCGTAACATAAATCAGATTTACGTTTACCCTAATAAAATTGAAGATTATATATCAACCACCAATTCATGCATGTGTATAATATTTATTTAGTGTTAAAACGTATATTATTTCCACAGCACGAGATATTATTCCGTTTTTATCTGGTAGACAGAATTGCCGCTTCGCTTTTGGTTCTTGGCTTGTTTGGCCCTCTACTATCTCTGTGGTTTTCCTCGATCTCGAACTTGTGAATTTGCTTTAAAGTTTGGGGGAGGGTCCTGCGACTGCCTGCAGTGTTAATAGAAGTGAGTACACATACTGGATTTGAAGGTTTATTGTTAGAGTGACACACCAGAAAGTAAACTGACATTTATATGAAACATGAATGACCGTCTCTGGACGGTCAGTAGTATTAGTAAGTAAGGGCTTTAAGGGCTAGCAAGTATAGAGCTTTTTATGTAGTAATTTATGTAAATGAACGTTATGTGACCGAGTCGTTCATGCAGCATCTTTGTATTTTTTACGGATCACGCATTAAGGTTGTATAATGGCATTTGTAAATGTTTAATGTTATGTTGATCGTTAGAACAGTGTAATTACTAGTTTTTGTAATTTAAAAAGAAACAATATGTTTTTGTAAAAATAAGCACCGTAGCTTTGTTTTATTATTATTATTATTTTTATTTATTTTGTTACACGCTGTTAAACATTTTCAGACAACGTTCTGAGATAACGAAACTTCTAAAATGACGTATCGCGTGCATACAAATAGAAAGCGTGTTTTTATTTAAAATACAACAGAAGCAACTCTCTCATAAATTAAAACAGTGACTTCAAATTAAAGAAAGTGTCATTGCCCAGTACAGTAGCATCTACTTGAAACAGAAACGAAACCAAAACACTGACCCGGCAAAACGAAACACAGCACCACCATGCATCTCATGAGCAAGTCCTGACATAACTTGTAAACATTTCTCCGTCTGCTTTGTATTGTTTTAACTGTCGACTACCTGTTATTTAAATCTAACTGTCAATTCTGCAAATGTCCGCAAAATAGAATTCAGCAGTTTATACCCAAAACGAAGGATTTCATTTTTCTAATATTTCAAGATTTTAACAGATATTAAAATCTTTTTTTTTTATTTGTTAAAAACCAAAAGTATAATTTATACTACATATTCTAGTAAAAAAAAAAAAAGAGAATGAATGATAGCTGCAATACTGGAAATTGCCACAAGATGGCTACCGCTTGAATGTTAAAGGTTCTACTGATATGATAGATGGTAATTATAACACTAAAAATCTCAAACAGGGATATACAGTAGTGCAGAAATCAGAAACGTCTTAGTTGTAAGTAAATCACTGAACCTCTCCCAGCATGTACTCACATAGGGGTGGGCTAAAAGAAAGAAATACAACCAGTAGTGTATCAAAGAAAACCAAATGTGCATTAACAGAAAATAACTCAAAATCAATCTGGTGAAATATACATAAAGCGCACGCAAAACAAATTCTCAAATGAACGTGAAACACAATATAATCACAGCAAACCAAGCGAAACTCACTCCTCCGAAATATCCTACAGCGCTGGGAGAGGCACAGGGAGAATTGACTAAATTATACACACACAAAACAATTTCTGACTCTGTTGGTAATACTGCAACACGGTAGAATCTACAATTTACCATACCAGTAGTATGGGCACAAAGCGAAGCTATAAACAAAGCGCTAGATAACAGTCGCGCACGCAGAGCTACGCTGTGAGAGCTACACGGTGGGAGCCTTCGTTCTGCAGCAATACCAGATCAGTGCGGGATGATACCGTTAATCCCGCGGTGCTGTAAAACTGGCTGTAAAAGTTTATATTTTCTAACACTAGTAGTAGGGTACATGCTGTCAGCAACATATTGTATGTTTCTTTGCTAAGCTGATGGCTCATTTCATACAGCTGCATATAGATGACAGAAAAACAACTATTTAGTAGATTGTATGGGGGGCATTACAGCCATGGCCAAAAGTTTTGCATCACACCCTATAGAATTAATAATGTTACGTTGACATATTGAAATTACATATCGCTTTGTAGTTTTCCAAAAATTGAAAAATGTGACACTTCTAAATCTAACATGAAATACTGTACTACCATTGTAGTTTCCGGTAGACTTTTGAGATACCATTTTGTAGTTTCTTAAAAAACTACAAAATGTCGAAAATATCGAAATAATGTTCATATAGTTTTTTTTTAGTTATGTCTGCAGCCTAATATTCTACTAGGTGATGCAAAACTTTTGTCCATACATGTAAATTATATTCGAGTACATAGCCTACGGTGTGGTACTGACAACTGCTATACCGCGTAGTACATACCGCTCCTGTGTCCAGGTGCAGACTAGTGGTACCACACCATCCCGGACTTTACAGAGACTAGGGTGTGTGAACTATGCATCAGCTGCAGAGTCACTTACAACAACGTCTCACTTAAAAGACGGAGCACAAGCAGGTTCAGTGGCTTGCTCAGGGTCACACAGTGAGTCCGCGAGTGAGCCGGGATTTGAACCGGGGACATCCTGGTTACGAGCCCTTTCCTTTAACCACCCGACCACAGCCTCCAAAACAGGGGCACCTCATCAAATGACCTATTAACCCATTAAGTGCCATTGCCTTATTTGAGGACAGGCTACTTTGTACGTTTTATGAGCGTTTTTAACCGGCACCTACCTGTTATTTAATGTCTGACTGTATTGTTATGATAACTTACTGTAATTGTGTTAGTTATGTCTACATTGAAATGTATCAAATTACATTAATACAGCTTGATTTTGTTTTGGTAGTTAATGGGTTAAAGAATCACAGAAGAATGGGTGCTATTTATTTCAGACCTCGTCAATGCTTTGGTTTCCATTTGCATATTTTTGATAGGCATTCATAAATTCTGTGGTATGAACCAATTCAAACGTGGTCATTTTTGCCACTGAATACATTTCAAGCAGCGTTTGTCAGTGTCTGTCCCAGGGTTAGTTCTGTACCTGTTGGACAGTCCTATCTGTGCTAGTTCTATACCTGTTGACAGCCCTATTCTTGAACCCCACGTGGCTCTGCTTTCCACAGCTATTACATGAATCAGCTGGTGAAGGATGAAGCTGCGGGTCCGGGTTAATAAACAGACCACTCGAGTGGAGCTGAGCGGAGCCGATCCGACACTAGCTGAGCTGAGCAGCACCCTCAGGGAGTCCGTATTGTCTTGTCTGGGCTACAGGTTGGTGGCGGAATCCAGACTCCTTTCTCCTGTTCTGCACACACGTCCTTCAAGGACAGGGCTCTGTGAGGCGGGGCTCTCATTTACTAAGTTAAAGGGTTACTATGGAGCAGACGTGGGCTCAATTACAACTGTGATTCTGTAATTCGTAATTAATTGCAGTTACAGTATAAATGTAATTGCAGTCCAACCTTGGCACACCTGCGTAATTGTAATTGTAACCTCATTTATTTGTATGTTTCTGTATTTGTACCTGTGATTTATTTCCTGATTATTTAGAATAAATAGAGTAAACGTTTTAACATAACTGTAACTCGTTGTAATTGATTTTCAGCAAACAATTCTGCTGTCATTGTAACTGACCCTAAGTCAGCAATGGAAGTTGTTTTACCTATATTTGCAGAAATGAACTGGCCTACTGACACGTTATTATTTTTCTCATGTGTATTTTGTCGTATCCTCATTCTTCAGTACGTTTAGCATTATGAGATGTGATAAATATTAAGATGATACTGTTTAATATTGTTGTAAATCGAACCCTGACATTGACATAGATTATCGTGCAAATTCTAACAATGATTATCGATCATTAGAGTTAAAATGCTGGGAAAAAAATCCCTCGCAGTCAATAAGTCCTCTTTTTATAGAGCATGGTATAAAAAAAAAACCTCATTCAAATAAATCCCGATGTTTTAAGACACGTTTGAAAAATACATTGGCATTTAAATACAGCACTCTCCAATTTTCATATTCCTGCCGTCATTAGCCTTTGCCGTGTTTTGTGTAAAATCTGACTAATTTCCAGTGTAAACATAACATGAAGTTAAGAAGAAAACAAAAAAAAAATCAACCCTACTGTCCAAAGGAGAGAAATAAAAAAAGTTTGAAAACTACATTAACATGGCCTATATCTCTCTTTTTTTTTTTAAATTTGCTGTTGGTTACAATTTTTGAATTACGTGGCCCAGCTTCTGCTAGCGAAAGCAGCAGTCCCTTTTAGCAGTCAACGTTACATGACTTTGCATAGCCACTTAGATTTGCATCTTCAGCGTGTACAACTACATTCTCAACTATGTCGTAATTCTTTCAGACTACATGAGAGGTAGCCTAGCCTTTCCTGCAACTGAACTTTCGACAGCGACAACTCTGGTTGATCATTTTATTTTGTGTCTCCATACTTTAATATGTATAATATCTCTTTTATACACGTATGTGGATTTATTATTAATTAACTTACTAACCACATCGCAACCAAGATTTGTAGAATATCTCTCATACATGTTTTGGCCTAACGCGTCACCTTCTGGCGTGCTCAGAGAGAAGCGTTTCGACCACGTGGATTCAATTACATTTACACAGTACATTACTAAGGCCCTACCTGTGTTACACGGCTGTGAAAAACGTGACACAGGCCATGAAATTCATTCTTCTCCGTGAATACTGTCTATTTTGTGTACTTTTATCCTGCACTTCCATCCAATTCAGTTATGTGTATCGGTCCAGGTTCCTGATGTGATTATAAGGTTGTTAAAATTTTCAAAAAGAAAACGGGACAGGATTTATTGATTGACATTTAACAGCAGCCAATAGCCACCCAGGGCTCTCCTCAGTGATTGGTAGATATGGGCATTCAGGGCGGGTTTAGTGTCCTAGGAGATCTCAACTGATATTGTTAAGCGAGTGAACACTTTGCGAGTGTCCAAAATGAATACAAAACATCTACACTAATTACTGCAGCGGATGGTGTGGAATAATTTTGCATTCTACTGGTGGCAAACTATTTTGTACAACCTGCAGTGTTTCATTGGATCACATACGTCGAGCTACGGTCGGCATTTAGACAGACAGCAATCAAAAACGAAAAAGAATGCGGACAGTGCATTGCTTCAAAACAGCGGCACGTAACAGTGTAGTAATGTTAAATATTGTTAGTTTCGCTCAAGACAGACGGCTACAGTTGGAACTGATTTAAAACAAAATAATATGTATAAAATACATTAACAAAGCAGGTTACTCTTGATCTCTGCATCATCATCCTGTATTTGTTCACAGACGCATATTCTCAGTAGCTTTTAGAAGCAACAACACAGATTACGTTCTTGACAGTAAGTTAATATATACAAGACACGTTTTTAATTTCATGGAATATTCGATTTCATTAAAATATTATCAATTTGTTATCGTGCGGTCCCAATCAATAAATAATTCGATTATTATCGTTATTGTTACAAGCCTACTGTTTAAAGATGGCACTCACATTATAAATGCAATTCTGGTTAGCCAGGAGTTTAGTAAGACACACCTGAGCTTGTTACCTATCTAGACACTGGCTAATCAAGCTTGTAGTAAAACATGGAATGGGTGAATGAGTTATTTCTAGTGTGTTGTCTTGTTATGTATCTGTTGGGTCTTCATTCGCAGTTCTGACTCAGAATTCACCCTCTCCCTGAATGGCAAGGAAGCTCTCACAGACACTGGGCAGACCCTGACGGCCTGCGGTATTGTGTCTGGGGATCTCATCTGTGTGGTCCTGCCAGAGGCCTTCCCAGCTCCCAGCCCTTCTCCAGCCCAGAATCAACCTCTCCCCCCAGCCCCCAGCCCTTCTCCAGCCCAGAACCACCCTCTCCCCCTGGCCCCCAGCCCTTCTCCAGTCCAGAACCACCCTCTCCCCCTAGCTCCCAGCCCTTCTCCAGCCCAGAATCAACCTCTCCGCCCGCCCCCAGCCCTTCTCCAGTCCAGAACCACCCTCTCCCCCAGCCCCCAGCCCTTCTCCAGCCCAGAACCACCCTCTCCCCTAGCTCCCAGCCCTTCTCCAGCCCAGAATCAACCTCTCCCCAGCCCCCAACCCTTCTCCAGCCCAAAACCAGCCTCTCCCCCTAGCTCCCAGCCCTTCTCCAGCCCAGAATCAACCTCTCCCCCCAGCACTTAGCCCTTCTCCAGCCCAGAACCACCCTCTCCCCCTAGCTCCCAGGCAGTTGCAGACACAGACACAGACACAGCCCGGACCTTCCCACAGTGAGGAGAACAGAAGCACATTGCATCAGCACAGCAAGGATACAGCGGGTCACCGGCCAGAGGCAAGTCAAGTGGAGAAGTGAACCAGTGCCTGCACATGCTGTTGGGCCTCATAATCACATAGTAATCACATCTGAAAGGTTACAAAATATTTGTATATGGGTTCACCTGGTAAAAGCGAAGCCTCATGGTGTGCAGTGCAAGGCGAGTCATACAGCACAAGGCGAGTTATACAGCACAGGTTCTCGTCCTGGCTGTGGGAAGCTGCCAGTCTTTACTGGGGATTTTCCTGTGGGTTAGGGAGGCAAAACCGCCAGGGACTGTTTCTCCACATCGCGCTACAGCAAACCCTGCTGGCCAGACGCCCAACGAGCTGAGAGCGGACATCCATTCTCGAGTTCCTGGATGAAAAAGGAAGCTGGCTTGGTCGTGGGATCGGAGGACACCCACTGAACCTTTGGGTCTCCAGAGCCATGTGGGGAATTGCTGCGATGAGGGAAAAAGCGATTGGGCATTCCAAATTGGGAGGAAATCGTCCAGGACGCGAACCTGCGCTGTATTACTCGCCCTGCACACCATCCGGCTGTGCTTCTACCAGGTGAAACACTCGGGGACCCATTTTAAATGAAACATTTATTTTTGTATATATATATAAAAAATTCATAGCAAGTCATTTAGTATGTATTTTTTGTGTTGGTTCCCACCATTCTTCCGTGAGGTAAGCTAACACTAATGGTTCAGGGATTGGTAAGAGGTTTAGAACGGAACCTACAGTGTCTTCATTCTGGTCAGGCTGCTCGACACGCCTCTCAGCAGAATTAGCTTTGAATTAGTAGAACAGCCTCATTCCCCTTTTGTTTGGTTGTCCTATCTTTTTGTTGTCCAGTCTTCCTTTTCACTTTGCCATTTTTTCCTACTACAGTGCAAAAACTTGGGATACTTTTTATAAGGGGTGGTATTAGATACTGTTTAAACCCTTGTCCTTTTGAATCACACCCGCCCCTGTGTTTGAGCTGTGCTGTTTGCTGTGCAGGCGCGGTTCAGTGACTCTGCAATGGAGACGGTCCCAGGACGCAGTGATCGTGATGAAGGGGCGGGTGGCTTCACTCCCGAGCCCATGCTGTGCAGCGAGGCGGTGGACGGGAAGGTGCCCCACTCTTTAGAGACCCTCTATCACCTGGCTCAGTGCAGCAGCCCCTATGATGCACTGGTGGTGGTCGTGCATCTTCTGATGCAGGAGACGGGCTACCTACCACAGGTAAGAAGCAGACGAGCACATCGGAATGGCACGTCGGTATGGCTCTGGCTTTTACTCATTATAAAGAACTGTCTGAACTAGCTTGTTTTACGTGTTTCAATGCCAGGCAATTACAACTGAAGAGCAGCTTCTGAACTAAATGTTAAAGCACCTGAACTTATGAAGAAAATAAAACACCATAATGTTTCAGTAGCATCCAAAGGAAAGTCTACATCACAAGACTGCTGTGCATTTCAGCACAGTTTGTTGTCGTTCTCAGCAGATACTCTGAAATTCCAAGCAATTCTCCTTTTAACATGTATTAAATAAAACAGAAAAAAACTGCTAACATGAATGACGCTTTTCCCATCATTTGCAAGCAACACATTTTCAAGTGCCGATCAATGATAATAAGACAATGTATTCTGGCAGTGTGAATGATCTAATAGTTAATAGCTAACCAAATCTATTAAACCACTATGTTTGAGCTGCAATTATTTGTCTTAACTTTTTTTTTTATTTGCTTTTTAAAAATTGTATCCAGGGTTGTCCCTTCCACTCCTAGCCTTTATTGCAGCCCTGTTCTAAGCTGTTTAATTGAATCAAATATACCTGCATCCTTGAGACCATGAAGTAGTTAATTATATCATTTTAACTGTTAAACCTGGAAAGGAATGGCCCTCCAGGACTGTGATTGGACACCCCTGCTCTACGGAGTGTCCAATAAATAATCAGTTTCAGTGACTCCTATTTACTGCTTGTGTCCAGTGAACTTCCACATTCCGGGGTTCAAGAGTGGATCACTCAAACCGCACTTCCAAGGACATGCATCGGAATTTGTTTAGGAGTTAGATTCACTAAGAACTTCTTTTGAGTGCAATAAGCATGCTTTTAACAGGGTTCTTTCTGTTTGAATTGATACCTGCCCACTTAAAACCCTAAAAAGGGACTGGCTGGGAGAATCAGAGTAGCTGCTAATGTGTCCCGTTTCTCTGCAGGGCTCTGGAGCGGGGTCAGTGGACATGCCTGCTGGTTGGAGGGCTGGAGGGCTTTACAGACTGCAGTACACACACTCGCTGTGCGAGGGAGGGGCCGCTGTGCTGCTCGCAGTGCCCATGGGCAACGTCCTTGTTATTAATGGTACATTTCTGCTTTCATCATGACAACAGGCTTGTAAAGAGATGAGGATTGTGCTTAGTCCCACTGTGATCTGATTGCCAGGATACTTCCTGGATACATAAAGATTAAGTAGAACGTCACCATTTTTTTCCATTCTCTTACTTTTTTATGGTATTTGCAATGGTTCTGAATGGCTCGGAGTGCAGTTGCTTGAATATTGAGTTTTATAGCTTGATGGTTTTTTTCATATGACCTGTGACAGTGCTATAAAAAAAAAAAAAAGCCTGTTTTGAAAAGCCCAGCAATTTATTGGAGTTGCCGTAACTTCTCATTTCTCTTGCCCTTCCTTTTTCCAGTTAGTGAATTTCCACAGCTGCCAGTTCCTTTAGTTTGACTCATTCCTCACTGACTCTTTTTCAAAGTGGAGCCCATGCAGTTTAATACTCCCGGGGCTATTCCAGCAATACAGGCTGGTCAAGTGGAAGTAGTGTTCTCATAACCCTGTCGTTCGTGTGGTACCTGCTAGATCCGGTAAAGCAATAGCTGACAGACTCTGTTTGTACAGGGACACTACAGGTAGTCGTGGAAATCCACCAACCCAGAATCAAGACATTTCAACAGATCCCAGCCCATTGAAAGATAAATCAGTAGTTAAGCAAATACTTAGAGCTACTGAAAATATCTTAAAAAGGTAATGGAAAGTAATGTCATTTTAAGTAAAATCACAGTTGGACAATTAGTTCCCTGAATATACAGGCAAAACTCTGTGACATGCTGAGTGTGTAATACATGGACTGCTGCCTCCAGGGTGCTAATAGTACTGGATCTGAGTCTGCTGCTTTCTCTTTCAGCCACCTTGAAGATTAACAGTGAGGTGCGCAGTGTGAGCAAAGTGCAGCTCAGCCCATCTTTCTACGTCTCAGACAGCGGCCAGGGTAAGTTTGAGGTGAATGCAGCATACAGTGTGGGGCACTTATTTTTGAATAGCAATAATAAGGGGGCTTCCGAGTGGCACATTCAGTAAAAGTGCTCTGCATGGAGTGCAGGATGCTCTCAATAGCCTGGAGATCGCTGGTTCGTATCCAGGCTATGTCATTTGCCGACTGACCAGGAGTTCCCATCCCAAATTGGGAAAAAATTAGGTAAAAAATCCATTGGCGACTACTAAATAAATAAAAAAAAGCAATAACACACTGCCATATTCACAACGGACTAAAGAAAGTTTTTACTATTCACAAAACTTAAATGCTGTTTTTAAAAGTCACTGCATGTAAACCTCACCTAGGAATGGAGCCGTATATTCAATTGATGTACAACACAGAACCTGTAGTAAGTAGAGGGTTTTCCTAAACGTATTTCCTCTTCATTGTTCTGCTTTAGGGGAAAGTGCTGCAGACATCTACAAGGATCTCCAGAAGTTATCCCGTGTCTTTAAAGACCAGCTTGTGTATCCTCTGTTGGCGTCGGCCAGGCAGGGTAAGGCTTTTAAACCTGGGCTTGCACTTTGTAAGCAGAGCAGGCCAAAAGTGCATTTATACAGGATAGGTTAAAGAAACTGGGTACTACCAAAATAATGTGGGGCCATCCTTAAGAAGTGGTTGGTTTAGGGTCTCTGAGTTTCTCAACAGGTAAAAGCAGGACTGCCTGATGTGCAGGGTGAGTCATACAGTCAGGAGCACAGGTTTCGGGGCTGGAAAAGGTTCACTCTCTTATGCAAAAATAAATTCCTTTGGCTTAGTGTAGTACCAGATATGTTTTAAAATACAAATATTCTTTATAACACATTTGAGGTCAGTGCAGTGAATGTAGGTGCACAACAGATTTATGACAGTTGTGTGAGCCGCAGTCACTAGAAGCACTCCTCTCTTCCTTTGCGTGCTCCAGCTCTGGACCTGCCTGATGTGTTTGGGCTGGCTGTTCTTCCCCCGGAGCTGAAGCTGCGTGTTCTGAGGCTGCTGGACGTCCACTCTGTGGTCTCCCTCTCCGCTGTGAGCCAAGACCTCAACACAGCCACCAGCGACCCCTCGCTGTGGAGGTTCCTGTACCTGCGCGACTTCAGAGGTAAGCTGACCCTTACTTCATCACAGCCTTACCTCATCACACCTTATCACAGCCTTACTTCATCACACCTTATCACACAGCCTTACCTCATTACACCTTATTACAGCCTTACCTCATCACACCTTATTACAGACTTACCTCATCACACCTCATCACACAGCTTTACCTCATCACACCTTATCACAGCCTTACCTTATCACAGCATTACCTTATCACACCTTATCACAGCATTACCTCATCACACCTTATCACAGCATTACCTTATCACAGCATTACCTCATCACACCTTATTACAGCCTTACCTTATTACACCTCATCACACAGCATGACCTCATCACACCTTATCACAGCATTACCTCATCAGACCTTATCACAGCCTTACCTCATCGCAGCCTTGCCTCATCACACCTTATCACACATCCTTGCCTTATCACACATCCTTACCTTATCACATCCTTACCTCATCACACCTCATCACACCTCATCACACATCCTTACCTCATCACACCTCATCACACATCATTACCTCATCACACCTCAACACACATCCTTACCTCATCACACCTCATCACACATCATTACCTCATCACACCTCAACACACATCCTTACCTCATCACACCTCATCACACATCCTTACCTTATCACACATCCTTACCTCATCACACCTGATCACAGCATTACCTCATCACACCTCATCACAGCCTTGCCTCATCACACCTCATCACACATCATTACCTCATCACACCTCATCACACATCCTTACCTCATCACACCTTATCACACATCCTTACCTCATCACAGCCTTACCTCATCACACCTTATCACACATCCTTACCTCATCACAGCCTTGCCTCATCACACCTCATCACAGCCTTGCCTCATCACACCTCATCACACATCCTTACCTCATCACACCTTATCACACATCCTTACCTCATCACAGCCTTACCTCATCACACCTCATTACAGCCTTGCCTCATCACACCTCATCACACATCCTTACCTCATCACACCTTATCACACATCATTACCTCATCACACCTCATCACACAGCCTTACCTCATCACACCTCATCACAGCATTACCTCATCACACCTTATCACAGCCTCACCTCATCACACATCCTTACCTCATCACAGCATTACCTCATCACACCTTATCACAGCCTCACCTCATCACACATTAAAACAAAACAATTGGAAACATGCATGTGCATTTTGAGAAAACTTGAGCGAGAAGATATCTGATACATTTTTTCCATTTGTTTCTGTCATTTCTCACCACAAAACAAATACAGACAGAAGAGCTGTGGTCAATGTGTAGCTAGCTAGGTTACATGGTAGCTAGCTGTGTAGTGTGGAAATAGGGCACCGGGGCGATGAGTCGATTTAATCAATCTAAAAACAAAAGCCATGGCCATCAGTGATTGAGTAATCGATTCGTTATTGGGTCTTTAGTGCAGGTACCCTTGTCTTTGCCTCCGCACTGTAACATGTGACACACCAGGCTTCCCCCTGCAACATGCAGCAGCTCACATTCTGGCAAGGCGGTGCACACACATGACTCCAGTTCTCACTATTCCCTTGATGTGTAGCTGGTGATATTTTTGTTTCTCAGGAGGTCACTAGGATTACTAGGATCTTACATGCTGCTTAATGGCCTAATTATTAGTTATTTAAAGTTTTGTCAAAGTATTTTTATTAATATACAGTAACACAGTTTGTGGCTGTTGTTGGCCGTGGATTTCAAAATTCATCAAAACAGACTAAAGACATTCTTTAAAAAAACTCAAGCTCCAATGTTTCAGACAGTAACAGACTGCAAAGCCTTTGGTCCTGCGGTTTCTTTGCTTTTTTGGCCTCCAAGCAATCTGTATTGGTTTTATATTCACCTTGCCTCTATGCCAGACATTTCATTGTGCTTCAAAAAGGAGTTTTAGTCTTCACATTCTCTTTTATCAGATTCAACAAGCAGAGACAGAGGGACGGATTGGAAAGCTGTGAGTATCACCTTTTATTAAGATACTTAATCCAGCCTCTCAATAACATAGAAACCTGCAGAGGATTTCAGCAGAGAACTGTGAGGTTGATTTGATCCACCTACATGGTAACGCACAGGAAAGCATTGTAAAGAATAGGGAAGTAGGGTGTAGCATATTAATAAACATGGCAAACCAGGGTAAACTATTGTAAATGC
This sequence comes from Acipenser oxyrinchus oxyrinchus, assembly GCA_030684275.1. Classification (NCBI taxonomy): domain Eukaryota; kingdom Metazoa; phylum Chordata; class Actinopteri; order Acipenseriformes; family Acipenseridae; genus Acipenser; species Acipenser oxyrinchus. The sequence continues at coordinate 24,050,275 of CM060254.1, forward strand.
ATGGTATAAACATATGAAAAGCATTGGAAGACTGCAAACATACTGTGAAACTTGTATAAGGGAAGCCTCCACTGTATTTTTTAGAACATTTTACAGCACCAGGGAATCCATCTGGATTGCATCAATTATTTGTAGGGTTAATTCCAAGATAGCCATGGATAGGGAGCATGTAATCCAGGGTGAGTCCCCAGTGCTGTAAAATACTAAAAAAGTCCAACTGTGGCTCATCCTGTTGCAACACAGATTAGCTGTACTCAAGGATAACCCTAAGACAATAATAAATACCACTGTCTTGTGTATGCCGTACCTGAAACCACTTTCCTGGTCTATCATTGTGAGAGGCGCTGCCTTTTCTGAACCTCTATACTGGTCTGCAGCGTTGGAAAAAGTTACAAATGTCATGCTCACATATTTCAGGCGCTCTCCCTTAATACTAATAGTTTTGATTCTGATTTGTTTACTGTGGTACATTTGCACAGTCAAACGTTGTGTTTCGTACAGTGGAAACTGGATCTGCTTTAGTACTGGGACTCACCTGTGTCTTCTTTTCCCAAGCTCTACAAGACGTCATACAAGCAGGAGAGAGACAGGCAGTGGCCAATGATCTACCCTTCCCTTTCCCCTTCCCCTTCCAATTCAATCCTTGACCCCTTCTCCACCCAACACAACCCCCTACCCCCCTTCCCCTACCTCCCAGGGATCATCGGGCGGAGAGTACGACCAGAGGGCTATGCTTCCCTCGTGGGGGGCCGGTGCCCCATTTCTACCCGAGGTCCTGCACCCCCGTCCCCAGCTTCGACCTCATTGGCCCCTTACCAGAGCCCGAGCCAGCCGCTCCCGGGAGAGGTGCGATCACTCGCCGCTTGCTGGGACCCGCCGGCAGTCAGTCTGCGGATATCCGCCGAGGATTCATTTGAGCTCTGGGAATAAAGGAGTGCTGTTTCTTTGGGTTGACTTTGAACTCTTTGTTTTCAGTCCTTGTGTGTTTGCCTGTTCCAGCTCCAACAGAGCAGCGTTTGTGTTTGTAATTTCAGGATTCTGCTGTGCCCTTTCATCCAGGAGCATTCCCCACTACCAAGTGCTTACTAGGGCAATGAAAGCACAATGACTATAAGAAGGGAATGAGGCCTACTCCTAATTTTTATAGAGGTTGCCTACGAACACTGATTGAAAACTACATACTGATTTTGACACTCGTACTTCATTTTGCACTACAACACTGTTTTTTCATTTTTATCCCCAACCCCCCCCCCCCACAAAAGCCAAAACTTTTTTTTTTTTAAATGTATGGAGTATTAAGTGCCTTTTAGATTAACAAATAATCAGCGTCACCAGATGTTCCTAACATACAAATAACATACTAAAATATAAACTTCTTAAAGTTAGTATGCGCAGTCAAAGAATTCCTCTCAATGGGGGTGAAACTGTGCCCAATATGGGAAAACAAGTAGGCAGCCGCCAAATACATGATAACTGAAAAAAATACAGCCTTGCCTATGGCCGCTGAGAAAGTTGTGAGTTCTTGGCGCCAGCTGTACCTACCACCACTCTGTCTTTTGACGAATACAGTTTCTCCACCGTTGCTTTGAATCCCCATGTTCATGACTTCATGACCTCCCTGTACAGTGAACAAAATACAGCACAGCGACAAGTACCCGGACCAATCGATGTGTCTCTGTTTGTGTAATCAGTCTGGTTAGCCGATTATCTGGATAATTGACCAACCCCATGAAAGTAACAAGGACATGATGCAAGCCGTAAATCTACTGCAAGCTAAGATTAAAAATGCTGCCAGCTGTGAGTCTGTCTAGTCTGCAAATTAACATCTAACGTGTAAAAAGAATCCAGTAGACTTTCATATTCTCAACTGTACTGTTAGTTCATTCCATAAGGATTACACACCTGTGACACATTAGGTATTTGAGAAAAAGAGAAGGTGCCAAGCTACTGTATATTAGCACCACGTCTTTTGGACTGCAACTGGTGATAAGTCAACCACCTTAAAAGAAGGGACGGTTTGGGATCAGAAAGTGTGTGTCAGCAACAGCACACTTCTCGTGCTATGGGCTATAGGGGTCAACAGGGTGTACCATTAGTCAGGTGTCATCTAAATGATCAGAATTTTTTCCTCGTTATTAAACGACATTTCACACCTGATAGCAGCAAAGAGATGACCATTATTAACAATTAAGCACTGGCTGATGCCTGGTTTATTTTAATAGTCTAAAGAGCAGCACGTCTCACGCTGCCTCTGTCACCCCTCCAGCATATTACTATAGTGCTGAGTGATGTTGATCACCCAGGCTCGTGGAAGAATGTGGTATTATTGTAGTTAAAGTTTGGTGTTGTGATCTGTTATGATCATGAAGATAGTTCCCATTTACCTACCATGGGTGTACGAACTCTGGAGTTCCTAAGTAAAACAGGAAGCGGGATTGGAGGATGCCCACTGAACCATCAGTTCTCCTGAGCTTTGTGGGGAATTGCTTTGGTGAGGAGAACACATTATAATTGGACATTCTAAATAGGGGGTAAAATAAATGGGCACTCTAAATTAAAACTAAATATTGGTGCAGACGTAGCACAGGGGCACGCTGTGAATAGGGTCCAAGGTATTTACTTGTTTGTCCGTTAAGCGATCAAGACCTGTGATAGCAGTCTATGTGGAAAGCCAGTGAAAACCTCTCAGCTTTACTATTGCTTTGTGACAATAAATCTGTTTGAATTCTGTTGTAATATAATGCTGCCATAATAAAAAACACAAAAAAAACACCACATGCGTTTGTTTAAACATGCTGCCCCTCACATTGACATGATTTGTCATGTCATGACATTCACCACTTTATAATCTCTGCTGCAAGTCGGTTTCAGTCAATAGGTAGGACTGACAGTAGGCACTTGGTTGGCAGGAGCTTCTGTATACAAGATTACGCACATCACTGAAGGACTTCCTCTATGGAATTGCAGGCAGTGATTACTGCTAAATAATTATCCCCCCTAAACTATTTATGCTGATTAGTGCTGTCCTGGATGGCCTCTTACTGTGTTGACAATGGCAGCTGTTTTTCATTGTCTGTCCTCCCCATTCACTTCCAGTGTTTCAGTTAATACGCGCACTTATAAAGTGTGATCTCAAGAGGTGAATCACCTGAGCTAGGCAGACATGACTTTTTTTACTATGCTACCAGCAGGTGGTGCTAAAGTGCTATCACTGTAAGTCATACCGAGGAGACAGTATTGGGCTGCAATATAATAGTGACACATTAAAAAGGCATGACAGGTGTAAGAACCAGAAGATTTACAGTAAAACAAAATTCGAACTTGAGCTTTGTGTTCTTTCTAATCTACACACAGGGTTTTGGTGTCTGGTGGGGTCCTAATATGTGCTGCACAGGAAGTGAAAAACGAGTGTACCTTCAAATATTTCCAATATTACTATGTTTATAATGAAGTGAGCACAGTGAACAGAAAACCATACCCATTGCCATCCTGTACAATCACACCGATTAGTTTTTTTTTATTCAAAATTAAGATCCGTCAGTAACAAATGACACAAGTCGACATTTACCGAATCACAAAAAGAGATCAAACATTTAGCAGCTAGTCTTCATGGAGCATCAGGTACACAACAGGATTCTGTAAACATGCCACACTAATAACACAACACAGCTTTTTAAATAAAGAAACAAACCCTGCAGAATTCAAATCAAAATGCACGCTTTGTAATTTGGTCCACTGCAACTTAATGAATGATTAAAAAGACTGTAGTATGGTATTTGTACTGAACAATTATTAGCTTAGTCAGGGTGGCAGAAGTACACAATCTCACAGGTGATAAACACATTGATATTACCTTCATTTGACCTGGTATTTTAGAGGACAGCCTATTGCGTTATTGCTGGTATGTGTCCTACAGTTGCTGTCATTTCTTTGTGCCGTCTCCTAATTTCACAGAATTTACTGTTGGGCCTTTGCAATTTTTTTTACAATGTAAATTACGACTCTTGAATATCCACTGCACTTCAACAAGCAGCCATACAACTGTTTGCCAGCCACTTACCAGCACTTAGGGGAGTAAAAGCATAAGATTATAGAGTTAAAAAAAGGTAATGATTTTGATTCTTCTGCACACAAGAGCAGATCAGACAATCGGTAGACAAAGTAGATGAAACATTGATTTTCAGCAGCTGGAAAATGTTTTCAGTCAAACTTCTACTGGCTTTTTAAATGTTTTCAGTTTAAAAAGCTGCAGCAGTGAGGAGAAAAAGTTTAAATAACAAACATCAAACCGTGAAGACAATGTGACAAGTTACACTAAATGTACTGGTGAGGAAAAGAAACATGAACATACAGCTCAGAAAAGTAACAAGGGTTTCATAAATAAATCATTAGTGTAACATTCAACTAGTTTAGCAAAGTGCACAGTGAACTAAAAACTATAGACATAAAACAGCTCCTTCATGAAAGAAGGGAATGTTAAAAGCAGACCAGGACAATGAGCCAAATCCACCAGCGTTTCATATAAAACAACAACAACAACAACAAAACTTGGTAATGTTACAAAACAACAAATTACGTTATATTAACAGGCAGGGGTCTATTTTAATGATCTAAAACAGCGGCAAATCTTAACACTGCCACCGAGAAACTTGTAAACCTGGACTGTATTTTTATTATTATTATTTCCCCTTCCAACACAATTTTGTTGAATTTTTAGAATGATAATAAGTTGGCTTGCCAACACATAAGAGTGTGCATTATAAAGTTTAGCATAGATAGGAAAGTCAGCATGGTGCGATTATAGACATGGACCGAAGGGGTTGTACCAGGGTTAATCCTTCAACATACAAGGGACATACTGTATGTGTCCCACAAATAAAACAATGCTAACTTTCTTATTTTTGCAATGAGGTGCACGAAACAGGGTTTCAAATGTACCGACAGGTGGGATCTGGTCATCCAAATGGTCAGTTTCCTTGTGATACTTGAGTCACTCTCAAATGTATTTTAAATTGTAGTGCTGTAATTCAAGTAGATATCTATCAGGTTTGCAACATTATCACATTTTATTTCTTTATTAACAAACAGGTGCAGCAAAGCTTCCCACTGAGCAAATGCTCAGTGAATTCAGCTCCCTTCCAGAGCCCCACAGGATTCTGCCGAGCGCGGACCCCAGTCTGTGTTGAGAAGGAGCTTCAAATCGAGGGACGCAGTGAATCGCTGCCCCCGTTGGGTGTGGGGAGGGTTCCCGCTCCATGGCTTTCTCAAGGGTTCCTCAGGGACGGGGGGAGTTAATCGGAGAAGAGGCTGGCGAAGGACTGCCTCAGGCTGCGGATGGTCTCTGCCTTGGCCTCGTCCTCGTTTCTGTTCCCACGCTGGGGCGTTTCGGAGACACTGAAGGAATTCGTCAGAGACTGAGACTTACTAAAACAAGAGAGACGAGGAGAGGACAGGCTTCGAATTACTGGTGATTATTAATTAATGAGTCATTTAGCAGAGATTAGGGGGTGAATTATGCATCAATAACTGCTGCTGCAGAGACACTTGTAAAACAGTTGTCGACTGTCTCCAGAAATCAAGTTCCCTCAGCTTTAGTTGACCATGTTAATATTAATCTTAGTTGACCTGTAGTGTAGTCAAGTCCAGTCACTTCTCACTTGAGGAATATGGAGTTTACCCACTTCTCATTAAGGAATAAGCGTTTACTCACTCCTTCTCTCTTGTGATGAGCAAATCTTGGCTACACCAAGGGTTAAAGCGAAGGCATATTCCAGTTTATTATATAAAGGGATGCCTTTGCATTTAATGATGGGCACAATCTTCTGATTAGCCCACAATTCTACACGACCACCACAACTGACCGGCAGGTAATCTACTGGGCATCTCTGCACAGCCTTAGTGCCGACCGTGAACGCCAGAAAGCTTAGTTTAAACCCTTCTTTTTTACCACTATAGTTGACCATATTAATGCTGGAAGATTAAACATGGTGTTACATGCTTTCTGAATAGTACACCGGATCGGGTACTCGGAATACAAGATTCAGAATATTTCTTAAGAAGGAAAAGCTCAAATCATTTTATTGCCACCCCTGCCATTTATTGATATTTTGTAAACCACAGTACTTTTTATAATAATGTATGAGATACAAATGTAAATATAAATGCAAGTCAACAAGTTTTCATGGATCAGTTTCCTTGAATTGTGAACAGTTTAATGCCTAGTATTTAATTGCCATGGGTTTGTTTTTAAACATTCTAGAATAGTGCTGCACAAACCGTTTATTCGAATCGAGCTCTCCACAGAAATCAGGGGCCGACGATGAGGGTCACTGGTGTTGATCAGACTAATTTACCATTTTTTTTACAAGTGAAGAAACAGCAGTTTTTTTTATTACAAGCCATATTTACATGCCCTATATTTAATGCAAAATAAATCAGACCAATCCTTACTTTAGCTGTGGGGTCTGTCTCTGAGACGTGCCGGGTCCTGGCTGCCCCTGCCCCTGTGCAGCTGGCCTGGGCTGCTGAGGTGGGAAAGCGCCCGGCTTGAAGGCCTGGTTGGGGGAGGTGCCAGCAGACCTGTCTTGCTGGGGGGAACCCGGTGATTTCTGTGGCTGGGAGGCGCTCTGCTGCTGGGGGTTCTGGAGCTGAGACCCTTGGGGCCCCGACGCTGGACGAGGGCCACCTGTCACACACACACACACTTTCAGTATAGTAGGGACTCATAGCTAGGAATCTGTGCTTCTGCCTAATAACAAGTGCTTGTGGAGTGGCATTATGGGGCAAACAGGACCCGTGACTAACTGGTTCTGCGGTATGACGGGATGCCTTATTAACAGGGTTACCAGACATCCCGGGAAAACTGGGATTGTCTCAATTTTCAGGCTTAATTTTGTGTCCCGGTCGGAATCAGTAAAATTGTTAAATTAGTAGTTTTGCTACTGTATTCATTTTTTTTTTAATGTACAAAACTGTAGTGGTGTGCTCAGCAAGTTAACAGCAGACTCATTTATACTACTCTGTGATAGTGCCATCCAGAAATAAAATAAACATCTTATAGATTATTTGTTTCCAAAAATACACTTACCTTGGTATTGCCACCAGCCAAATGTGTTTTCATTACCATAGTAATTTTTATAACTGATTATATACAGTACACAAACTGCTGTGCAAAAGTCTTAGACATCAACAATTTACTCAAAGCCTCCACTGGTGTTTTCTACTATTATAACAATCTTGACTTGCATAAAGAAGGAAAAACATTGAGTGAATTAGCCTGCAACACTCGATTTTCAAGGTGTGGTATCCGAAGCATAGTCAAAAAGAAAGAAAGTTTTCTTTTTTTTTTTTTTTTTTTAAAGGGAAAAAGTAAATACTATCTTTGAATGAGGCAAGAAAATCATCATAGTAAAAATACTTTTAACAATTAACCTTGCTTAAAATAAAAAATAAAAATTATCAAGCTAATAGAGTCCATTTGATTCTATTTTATTAACCCTTTCATGCATTACAATACTGAAAATAGCGGGGGAAAAAATAGTTTTGGATGCATAATAAATACATTTTTCATTGAAAATGTTTTAATTTTTTTTCCATTGCTTTATATGGGGAGAAATTAGCATCTTCATATGAGGTCATCAAGCATTTGCATTTTCCATATGTCCCCATTTAAAGACTGGAAGAGAGTTTTTCTTAAATTTTTTTTTATCGGTCCCCATACAGGTTGCCAATGAAAAGGTTCAACAACAGCCAGTCTTAATAGCATTGGCAAAATGTGTAGGTCCTGCTCTAGCGCACACTTTAAAAACCTAATCTGTGATGTTAATAAAGAGTTCAAATACTTAGCTAGAGTGATAAGAGATTCAATTCAAGGTGATGCCAGGTACTAGTGGATAACAGTGCATTACAATATAGCTTTGTCACAAAGACGGCCGACAGTGGGTGACGTCAGACCAGAAACAGGAAGTAACACACAACAGACAGTGAGGTTTTGGTGAAGCTGAGCACTTGGTTGTGCTCAGCATTTAATAAACAAAATAAAAGAACACAAAAACAGCACACGGCACTTACGCCAAAATAAACAGACAAACAAAACGAACTAACACTTAACAAACGGTGCACGGAGACAAACAAACACGGTGAGTAAAAAACACTTCTTCTTATTCTTATTATATTAATATTCTCTCCTTCTCCACACCCGTTCTCCACTCACGAACACCCAACCCCGAGTGAGTGAATCGTGCATCTATATATACTGTTGTGCTGGGATTCAATTACTAATTAATTATTTACTTGAATCCCAGCACGTGAATTAATTAAGTGCAACCTCGTGCCTAACTACAATTATACAATTTTAAACACACGTGAAACACAGACCCGCTTATATCCCGTGTACCAATCGCTATACACCAACATTAACACATGCAACATGCAACATATAACACAGAAATGCACACAGGGCGGGGCACATTGCCACATATACCCCCTTGTGCGCAGCACACATGGCCTCAACGGCCACCTCCCCTTAAAACCCAGCAGTCCAGGACAAAGTCTCGGGCTGGGAAGGGAGGCTTCAGTGGGCCCATGGCTGGCAATGTTGCCAGTAGCCAGGCTGCTACTGGCCATGCTGTCAGCAGGCGTGCTGACAGCCCCCAGACTGACTCCTTCAGCCGGGCAGTCCTGGCAGCGGAAAGGCTGCTTGGGTGGTCTCCTGACCTCCCCTTCTCCGGCAGCGAAACTGCTGCTGGGGTTGATTGTCTCGGACCTCCTCCCCTTCTTCAAAGCCGGCAGCTCCCTTGCGGGGCTCCGGCCACAGTACTCCGGCAGCGAAAGTGCTGCAGTGGGCGCAAGTCTCCTGACCTCCCCACGATCTCCGGCAGCGAAACTGCTGCAGTGGGAGCAGGTCTCCTGACCTCCCCACGATCTCCGGCAGCGAAACTGCTGCAGTGGGCGCAGGTCTCCTGACCTCCCCACGATCTCCGGCAGCGAAACTGCTGCAGTGGGCGCAGGTCTCCTGACCTCCCCACGATCTCCGGCAGCGAAACTGCTGCAGTGGGAGCAGGTCTCCTGACCTCCCCACATTCTTCGTGGCTGGCAGCTCCCTTGGTGGGGTTCCAGCCACAGTACCTCCTGCTGCGATGCGGAGCGGCTGGCAACCCCAGGCGATCGCGGAGCGGCTGGCAACCCCAGGCGATGCGGAGCGGCTGGCAACCCCAGGCGATGCGGAGTGGCTGGCAACCCCAGGCGATGCGGAGCGGCTGGCAACCCCAGGCGATGCGGCGCGACAGGCAGCCCCAGGCGATGCCAGACAGGCATCCTTGGGCGGCGTGGCAGGCATCCTTGGGCGGCGAGGCAGGCATCCTTGGGCGAGCGAGGCAGGCATCCTTGGGCTGGCGAGGCAGGCATCCTTGGGCGGCGAGGCAGGCATCCTTGGGCGAGCGAGACAGGCAGTCAGGACAAGCTGGGGTGCGGGTGTTGGCCCTCTTCTCGGCCTCTGCGGCCGGGCTGTTCTTCCCGTGCCTCCCTCAGCAGCCTATGCAAGGGCTGCTGAGGACCGCAAGCATCTAGTCCTGGTCCTTCTGGTGAAGGGAGAGGCAGCTCCTGCTCCTCTCCCCTGATGGTGATGGAGACAGAGACAGCTCCTGCTGCTCTGCTCCTGGCGGTGGAGGTGGGAGCAGCGAGTAGTCTCCTGGCGGCGAAGGTGGGAGCAGCGTGTAGTCTCCTGGCGATGGAGGTGGGAGCAGCGTGTAGTCTCCTGGCGACGGAGGTGGGAGCAGCGTGTAGTCTCCCCTTTTGCCGGGATTGGTGCTGCTCTGCCTCTCTTGCAGGGGACTGGTGCAGCTCTGCCTCTCTTGCAGGGGACTGGTGCAGCTCTGTCTTTCTTGCAGGGGACTGGTGCGGCTCTGCCTCTGAAGGGGAAACCAGCAGGCATTCTTCCTCTGCTGGTGGAGATGGGGACAGCAGGCATTTTCCCTCTGCTGGTGGACATGGGGACAGCAGGCATTCTTCCTCTGCTGGTGGAGGTGGAACCAGCAGGCATTCTCCCTCTGCTGGCAGCTTGGGTCCTAGGGCTGTGGAAGCCCGACTTCCCTCTCTTTGGGCTGTGGACGCACCGACTCCTCCCTTTTGGGCTGTGGGCGCACCGACTCCTCCCTTTTGGGCTGTGGACGCACCGACTCCTCCCTTGTGGGCTGTGGATGCACCGACTCCTCCCTTTTGGGCTGTGGACGTTCGGGCTCCTCCCACTCAGGCGTAGGGATGTTCGGGCTCCTCCCGCTCGGGCTGTGGGCGCTCGGGCTCCTCCCGCTCGGGCTGTAGGCGCTCGGGCTCCTTCCGCTTGGGCTGTAGACGCTCAGGCTCCTCCCGCTTGGGCTGTGGAGGTGGCGGAGGCAGAGGCAGCTCCTGCTGCTCTTCTCCTTGTGATGGTGGGGAAGTGATACCAGCAGGCATTCATCCTCTGCTGGTGGGGAAGTGTTACCAGCAGGCATTCTTCCTCTGCTGGTGGTGATGGTGGAGGCAGAGGCAGCTCCGGCTCCTCTCCTCGTGATGGTGGGGAAGTGATACCAGCAGGCATTCATCCTCTGCTGGTGGAAGTGGGGACAGCAGGTATTCTCCCTCTGCTGGTGGAAGTGGGGACAGCAGGCATTCTTGCTCTGCTGGTGAAGGTGGGAACAGCTGCCGCTCAGGCTTTGGATTCCAGCGGTCCCCGCCTGGGCGCTGGACGCCGCGGTCCCCGTCTGGGCGCTAGTTCCTCCTCTTCATACTGCGTGGGGCATATGGCTAACGTGTGCCCATAAGCCCCACAGCCAGGGCATACCTCTGCCGCGAGGTTCTTTAAAAACCTCCCAGCCATCATCCCCGACCTCCTCCTGCTGTTGTTGCTGTTGCAGCTTTCCTTTCCTCCTCTTCCTACTCCTCCCTACCTTCCTCTCCTGGGCGGTTCCACCCCTATTGCAGGGGATTGGTGCGGCGCTCCCTCTAGCTCGGAAGGCGAACCCAGCAATGGCTCCTCTCCCGGTATTGGAAGCTTGTGCTCCCCAGTCTGGGCACTGGCGAGCTGGCATAGGGGCATCCCGACCAGTCGTGTCCCCTTCCTCACATCGCCCGCACCAGCTCGGTGGCACCTCGGAGCAGTCCCTCCAGCGGTGATCCACCTCCCGCACCAGGTGCACCAGGGGAACAGGTTCTCTGGCTCCTCTGGCCGCTGTTGCAGTTGTTGTTGGGGCGGCGGGAGCAGCAGTCTACCTCCCCTGCTGGTGGTGTAGACTGAGGCGACCCTGCTCCTCCCTCTCCTGATGGACAGGGCAGCGGGCCACATAGTGCTCACCTCCGCAGATGGGGCATAGTTGGGGTAGCTGTCCGAGGGGGTACCAGGGGCAGTTGGTGCTGGAATGCCCAGGCTCAGCGCAGCAGTAACACCCGGGCTGCTGTTCCTCCGGCTGGTGTTGTGGCTGCTGCCTTCTGCCGTTCTTTCCCATCTTTTTTTTTTTATTTTATTTATTTTAAACAAACAGTACTCCTCCTGGCCTGAGTCTTGGAGGCGCTGTGATCCCGGTTCTGACACCACGTGTCACAAAGACGGCCGACAGTGGGTGACGTCAGACCAGAAACAGGAAGTAACACACAACAGACAGTGAGGTTTTGGTGAAGCTGAGCACTTGGTTGTGCTCAGCATTTAATAAACAAAATAAAAGAACACAAAAACAGCACACGGCACTTACGCCAAAATAAACAGACAAACAAAACGAACTAACACTTAACAAACGGTGCACGGAGACAAACAAACACGGTGAGTAAAAAAACCACTTCTTCTTATTCTTATTATATTAATATTCTCTCCTTCTCCACACCCGTTCTCCACTCACGAACACCCAACCCCGAGTGAGTGAATCGTGCATCTATATATACTGTTGTGCTGGGATTCAATTACTAATTAATTATTTACTTGAATCCCAGCACGTGAATTAATTAAGTGCAACCTCGTGCCTAACTACAATTATACAATTTTAAACACACGTGAAACACAGACCCGCTTATATCCCCGTGTACCAATCGCTATACACCAACATTAACACATGCAACATGCAACATATAACACAGAAATGCACACAGGGGCGGGGCACATTGCCACAAGCTTGCATTATTATTATTAGTTTATTTAGCAGACGCCTTTATCCAAGGTGACTTAGAGACTAGGGTGTGTGAACTATGCATCAGCTGCAGAGTCACTTACAACTACATCTTACCCAAAAGACGGAGCACAAGGAGGTTAAGTGACTTGCTCAGGGTTACACAATGAGTCAGTGGCCGAGGTGGGATTTGAATCGGGGACCTCCTGGTTACAAGCCCTTTTCTTTAACCACTGGACCACACAGCCTCCTGTATTATATGCTTCGAGTGAACAGCATGTCACAGACTTTGAACACATTAGTAACTCAAGAGAGCTCCTTATTTTCAAAGTGTTTCCTCCATTTATAATTAACTCCTATTTTTTTTTTTAAAGGAGAAAAAAAATCATATCCATGTTACAAAATGAGATACAAAACACATCGATACTGCTGAAGAGAACTTGAAATATACAACATAGGGTTCCCGAGTGGCACATCCAGTAAAAGCACTCGCGTAGAGCGCAGGATGTGCCCTATAGTCTGGACGTCGTCGGGTCGAGTCCAGGCTATTCCTTTGCCGACCGAAGACGGGAGCTCCCAGGGGGCGGCGCACAATTGGCCGAGCGTCGCCTGGGGAGAGGGAGGGTTAGGTCGGCCAGGATGTCCTCGGCTCATCGCGCACCAGCGACCCCTGTAGTCTAGCCGGGTGCCTGCGGTCTTGCCTGTAAGCTGCCCAGAGCTGCGTTGTCCTCCGACACTGGAGCTCTGTTTGGCTGCACGGTGAGTCTGCGGTGTGAAAGAAAGTGGGGTGATGGCACACGCTTCGGAGGACAACGTGTGCTCCCAGGTCAGCGCGGGGGTGGTAGCGGTGAGCTGAGCTATACAAAAATAAATGGACACTATTAAATTGGGGAGAAAAAAAAAAAAATGGCGACTACTAAATTAGAAAAAAAGAAATATACAACATAGTTGGCTGGTTTCAGTCTATGAAAAAATAGGAGTTAATTAAAGACTGGAGTAAATGCTTTGAAAATACAGCCCTCTTTGTGAAGACAACCCTGTAATGATTTTATAACTGTCTGCTGTCCATAACATCCGTGATAACACATTAATCAATCGCCACTGTGGGAAAACAACAGCGAGCAGTAAACTCGGAGGTCATCAATGTCTTGGCAAGCTGCACTGTACTGTACCCACCTTGTGTAGCTGGCTTGGGCTGAGCTCCTGGACCGGGCTGAGGCTGGGTTTGGGCCTTCATTGGCTGGGGCTGAATCTGCTGGGGCTGAACACACACCAACACTGTCAGGGTTACCACGGCGACCACAACACACATCACACTAGAGGGAGGCCCGAAATAGTTTTAGCAATTGTGTCTGAATTGTCTTCTTTTGGTCTTTTTTATACCTGCAGGAATGGAAATGACTCCCGTTCCATGGCAGTTTGATCAATTTCTGGTTTTACTAGTTTACTAGTTTAATCAGACACACCTGTGCTTGTTATACTGGGGCTGATCAAGCTCATAGTAAAACCTGGAAATATTGTAGAGGGCTGCAAAAGCTGCAAACAATATGGCAGTTCTAAGTTTTTCAGAATGGGTGCCGTCTCAAAAGGAGTACATGCAGGGCACAGTTTACAGTTTTTTTTTTTTTTACAGAAAAGTTTGAATAATCTTTTTAAAAGAGTTTGGAGGGTTTTTTTTACTATTACAGAATTGAAAAATCCTTTTTGATCCCATATAACTTGAGCTTTAAACATGAACTTCTAATATTCCGAAAGGGTACTTGGGTATTTTTTCAGAACAGGCACTGTCTTACAGAAAAGTTTGAAAAATCTTAAACAAATTTGGGATCCCATTATATTCCCAATAAAGAACCCCAATTAGTAGAATTGCCAGCAATGGTTATGCCAAAAATCATTAAAACAATAAAATAAAAGACCCAAACCTGTGAAGATGCAAGAGGTGGCTGAGGCGGTTGGGTGCCTGTGACAAGCTGAGTCATTTTAGTTATAACCAGGTCTGCTATAAGCAGTCGATCCTCCTCCACATGCTCTCCAATCAGCGGCATGGAGCTGTCCATCACCTGCACCAAGGGACACCAGAGACTGTGAGAACCACACCGACACACCCAGCCAGGGGCACTGCAATGAACCGGAGACTGTGAGAACCACAGACACACCCAGCCAGGGGCACTGCAATGAACCAGAGTCTGTGAGAACCACACCGACACACCCAGCCAGGGGCACTGCAATGAACCAGAGACTGTGAGAACCACACCGACACACCCAGCCAGGGGCACTGCAATGAACCAGAGACTGTGAGAACCACACAGACACCCAGCCAGGGGCACTGCAATGAACCAGAGACTGTGAGAACCACACAGACACCCAGCCAGGGGCACTGCAATGAACCAGAGACTGTGAGAACCACACAGACACACCCAGCCAGGGGCACTGCAATGAACCAGAGACTGTGAGAACCACACAGACACCCAGCCAGGGGCACTGCAATGAACCAGACTGAGAGAACCACACAGACACACCCAGCCAGGGGCACTGCAATGAACCAGAGACTGTGAGAACCACACCGACACACCCAGCCAGGGACACTGCAATGAACCAGAGACTGTGAGAACCACACCGACACACCCAGCCAGGGGCACTGCAATGAACCAGAGACTGTGAGAACCACACCGACACACCCAGCCAGGGACACTGCAATGAACCAGAGACTGTGAGAACCACACCGACACACCCAGCCAGGGACACTGCAATGAACCAGAGACTGAGAGAACCACACCGACACACTCAGCCAGGGACACAGCAATTAATCTCCTCCTAGCGGCTGATTACTTAATAACACTGACATCAGCATAAGACCCATCCTTACCTCTCGACTGCAGAACTCGCTCTTTAGTTGAATGGTGAGGCGTTCAACATGGTTTGCGGTTCGCATCCTGCCCTTTCCTTTCCATTCTATCCAATGGGTTAAGATGCCAGGTTCTTACAACAACAGACCCTTCCGCAGTTGCCCATAGTGTTCTGCTCTGAAGTAGCTCTGTAGGTCTATTTCGTTTGAGAGGTCGGGAATCCAAATCAAGTGGAGAATATTGTTGTGCCCCCACCTTGTGAAACCGAAATTAACTATCAGGGGGAAGGGCAGTGTGTGGTTGCCCAGTTTTAAACCTTACCCTGGAATATCAAAATCTAGATAACAGCATGGTCTTTTAAAATCACTTCAAAGGGACTGCGATACATGGTGACAATAGCAGAATTCAACCAGGCACAATGCTCATTATACATAAACCACATCCCCACTGCAACCTATCAGCAGCAGCTACACTTACAGTTGCTCCCACAGTGTAGATCTCACACTCAGAATGTCCATGACAAAGCATTTGAAACATTTCAACCACAACAGAATCGACATACGCAGATTGAATACGCTAAGATCAGCTCTAATCACATTCTGAGTTGTCTTTCTCTTGCACTATTTGTATGACAGACTTCACACAGCAAAGACTGCATGAGAAATACGCTCTGAAATAGCAGTAGCCACCGAATACTTCGAAACATTCATTAAAACTGTTTTGCGAAGGAAATTGACAAACAGTACTAGATATTGAATGGATTCCAATCGTGTTCATTTACAACATGTGCTGTCTACTGTCAATGCACATCACAATGCAATACAAACACAAAAGACAGCTGTAAACACACACATTGTGTTCCTCTGTATTGAATTCTGTGCTACCATGCTTTGTATTTGTAACACTGTACAGCAACATGTAAGCATTCTTATCTTATACTTTTATTCCCCAAAATGCAGAGTTGGAAATACAACTCCTATTGCATAGCAGTTTGACCCATTCCAGGTGTTAACACAAGCTTGATTAGCCACAGTGTGTATATAACAAGCTCAGTGTGTCTTATTAGGAAAACTAGGAAAGAATCAAACTGCTATGCAATGGGAGTCTAATTTCCATCCCTGGGGTGATATGGAGTGGTTGGTTATCAGTTGTATGACTGATGAAAGTGAGTGATATTAACCTCAATGTGATAATATTCAAAGTGAGTAATAATTTTTAATTTTTTTTATTTAGCAGACGCCTTTATCCAAAGCGACTTACAGAGACTAGGGTGTGTGAACTATGCATCAGCTGCAGAGTCACTTACAATTACGTCTCACCCGAAAGACGGAGCACAAGGAGGTTAAGTGACTTGCTCAGGGTTACACAGTGAGTCAGTGGCTGAGGTGGGATTTGAACCGGGGACCTCCTGGTTACAAGCCCTTTTCTTTAACCACTGGACCACACAGCCTCCTATAATAAAAGTGAACCAGATCTTTAGTCAACACAAAACTGTATTTCAGATCATTATTACAGGCTGAAGAAATAAAGGGCTGAATAGACACAGAATAGTTTAATGTGACATTAACAGGACTTTATCATAAACAGCTTCACACCATACCTGCATATTATTTACTGCATGTACAATATGGACCCATTGAATTATAGGATCTGCAGAAACAGTATTGTCCACTAGGGGGCAGTAGCTCACTATACATTTTCCTTGCTAACTGTGTAGCTAATTGAGTTTTGACATGGAATGGCCCCGTTAAGGTGAAATTGGGAGACAGTGAAGCGTTCTACTGACAGATATAATTTCTTGATTCTGCAGACGTAGGGCATTGCACCCTGACATTCAATTCAGCGGACAACATCAGCCCCGTGGGCATCCAAGGGTGGGGGAGTAGCAATTTATATAAAAGACTGTTTCCAAGTTGAGCTGAAGATAGTAGCAAAGAACTAGGAAGTTTTTGGTTTGCACTTATACTTGCTGCATACACAACCACTGCTTATAATAGGTTGTTATAGGCCACTGTCTGCCCTAGATTCTGTTAATGACATCATCTCAAGACTCTCTGCCTTTTTAGGCACTAGTGAATTGGTACTCAAGGGTGACTTGAATTATGACTGCCTTTCTGCTAAATCAAATGCTTTAAAAGCTTTATTGGGTCCAACCCAACTGATAGATGTTTCAACTCATCCCAACCCAAAAGATATAACCGAATCTTCTTGAATTGATTTGTGCTTTACAAATACTCCTCATACGTACAACTTGGCTGGTACATGGTAAAAGAACTTTCAAGAATTTTTAAAAGCAATGTTTCTATCTTCTCTGGACTCTAATTTCAGCTATTCCAGATATCATTGTCTCTGGTTTACTTGTGAAATAACTTGTTCCTTAGAGGCCAGTGACCGATGTTGGGCTAGTAAAACAAAGACAGAGCAACCATTTCGTACACCGAGGAACACAGGCACACATTAAGAAAATAAAATCACACTATTACCTGAAGCTTGGCATTTGAGGAATCTCTTACACAGATGCTGTCAGGTTCTGTTAAAACCAAGGATCAATCAGATGTTGATTCTAATTTAGCTGAACACAGACAGCAGAAGTTTACAGCTTCATTTTATTTTTGTATTATTAAAGTGTACGAGGTACTTAAACTATTACTGTGTCTGGCCTGGCTGGATTGGTGTCATTGTTTTTAAAGGTAGCCAGCACAGATTATTGCTCAGCCATTAGCAGATCTATATAGTCTCTCTCTTATTTCCAACTCAATTCCAGCAATTTGGAAATCTGCATATGCTGTCCCTGTTTGTAAAGGAGGTGACCATTCAAACCTAAACAACTACAGACCTACATCTGCACTTCCAGCCATTGCCAAAGTATTTGAAAGTTTAGTAAATGAACAACTAACACGTTTCTTAGAACAGAATAATATCCGAGCAGATCATCAGTCTGGATTTTATTTGAAACAGTAACGCACAGACGGCTGTCCTCAAGGGGATTCATGATATATCACGGTCTTTGAGCCTCTATATAAGGGGGTACCACAGGGTCTTTGAGCCTCTGTGTAAGGGGTACCTCAGGGTCTTTGAGCCTCTGTGTAAGGGGGTACCTCAGGGTCTTTGAGCCTCTGTGTAAGGGGTACCTCAGGGTCTTTGAGCCTCTGTGTAAGGGGGTACCTCAGGGTCTTTGAGCCTCTGTGTAAGGGGTACCTCAGGGTCTTTGAGCCTCTGTGTAAGGGGGTACCTCAGGGTCTTTGAGCCTCTATGTAAGGGGGTACCTCAGGGTCTTTGAGCCTCTATGTAAGGGAGTACCTCAGGGTCTTTGAGCCTCTATGTAAGGGGGTACCTCAGGGTCTTTGAGCCTCTATGTAAGGGGGTACCTCAGGGTCTTTGAGCCTCTATGTAAGGGGGTACCTCAGGGTCTTTGAGCCTCTATGTAAGGGGTACCTCAGGGTCTTTGAGCCTCTGTGTAAGGGGGTACCTCAGGGTCTTTGAGCCTCTGTATAAGGGGTACCTCAGGGTCTTTGAGCCTCTATGTAAGGGGGTACCTCAGGGTCTTTGAGCCTCTGTGTAAGGGGGTACCTCAGGGTCTTTGAGCCTCTGTATAAGGGGTACCTCAGGGTCTTTGAGCCTCTATGTAAGGGGGTACCTCAGGGTCTTTGAGCCTCTGTGTAAGGGGGTACCTCAGGGTCTTTGAGCCTCTGTGTAAGGGGGTACCTCAGGGTCTTTGAGCCTCTGTGTAAGGGGGTACCTCAGGGTCTTTGAGCCTCTATATAAGGGGGCACCTCAGGGTCTTTGGGCCTCTATGTAAGGGGGTACCTCAGAGTCTTTGAGCCTCTGTGTAAGGGGTACCTCAGGGTCTTTGAGCCTCTGTGTAAGGGGTACCTCAGGGTCTTTGAGCCTCTGTGTAAGGGGTACCTCAGGGTCTTTGAGCCTCTATGTAAGGGGCACCTCAGGGTCTTTGAGCCTCTATGTAAGGGGTACCTCAGGGTCTTTGAGCCTCTATGTAAGGGGTACCTCAGGGTCTTTGAGCCTCTATGTAAGGGGTACCTCAGGGTCTTTGAGCCTCTGTGTAAGGGGTACCTCAGGGTCTTTGAGCCTCTGTGTAAGGGGTACCTCAGGGTCTTTGAGCCTCTGTGTAAGGGGTACCTCAGGGTCTTTGAGCCTCTATGTAAGGGGCACCTCAGGGTCTTTGAGCCTCTATGTAAGGGGTACCTCAGGGTCTTTGAGCCTCTATGTAAGGGGTACCTCAGGGTCTTTGAGCCTCTATGTAAGGGGTACCTCAGGGTCTTTGAGCCTCTATGTAAGGGGTACCTCAGGGTCTTTGAGCCTCTGTGTAAGGGGTACCTCAGGGTCTTTGAGCCTCTGTGTAAGGGGTACCTCAGGGTCTTTGAGCCTCTATGTAAGGGGTACCTCAGGGTCTTTGAGCCTCTATATAAGGGGTACCTCAGGGTCTTTGAGCCTCTATGTAAGGGGTACCTCAGGGTCTTTGAGCCTCTATGTAAGGGGTACCTCAGGGTCTTTGAGCCTCTATGTGAGGGGTACCTCAGGGTCTTTGAGCCTCTATGTAAGGGGTACCTCAGGGTCTTTGAGCCTCTATGTAAGAGGGTACCTCAGGGTCTTTGAGCCTCTGTGTAAGGGGTACCTCAGGGTCTTTGAGCCTCTATGTAAGGAGGTACCTCAGGGTCTTTGAGCCTCTATGTAAGGGGGTACCTCAGGGTCTTTAAGCCTCTATGTAAGGGGGTACCTCAGGGTCTTTGAGCCTCTATGTAAGGGGGTACCTCAGGGTCTTTGAGCCTCTATATAAGGGGGCACCTCAGGGTCTTTGGGCCTCTATGTAAGGGGGTACCTCAGGGTCTTTGAGCCTCTATATAAGGGGGTACCTCAGGGTCTTTGAGCCTCTATGTAAGGGGGTACCTCAGGGTCTTTGAGCCTCTATATAAGGGGGTACCTCAGGGTCTTTGAGCCTCTGTGTAAGGGGGTACCTCAGGGTCTTTGAGCCTCTGTGTAAGGGGGTACCTCAGGGTCTTTGAGCCTCTATATAAGGGGGTACCTCAGGGTCTTTGAGCCTCTATATAAGGGGGTACCTCAGGGTCTTTGAGCCTCTATGTAAGGGGGTACCTCAGGGTCTTTGAGCCTCTATGTAAGGGGGTACCTCAGGGTCTTTGAGCCTCTATGTGAGGGGTACCTCAGGGTCTTTGAGCCTCTATGTAAGGGGGTACCTCAGGGTCTTTGAGCCTCTATGTAAGAGGGTACCTCAGGGTCTTTGAGCCTCTGTGTAAGGGGGTACCTCAGGGTCTTTGAGCCTCTATGTAAGGAGGTACCTCAGGGTCTTTGAGCCTCTATGTAAGGGGTACCTCAGGGTCTTTGAGCCTCTATGTAAGGGGTACCTCAGGGTCTTTGAGCCTCTATGTAAGGGGGTACCTCAGGGTCTTTGAGCCTCTGTGTAAGGGGGTACCTCAGAGTCTTTGAGCCTCTATGTAAGGGGTACCTCAGGGTCTTTGAGCCTCTGTGTAAGGGGGTACCTCAGGGTCTTTGAGCCTCTGTGTAAGGGGGTACCTCAGAGTCTTTGAGCCTCTATGTAAGGGGTACCTCAGGGTCTTTGAGCCTCTGTGTAAGGGGGTACCTCAGGGTCTTTGAGCCTCTGTGTAAGGGGGTACCTCAGGGTCTTTGAGCCTCTATGTAAGGGGGTACCTCAGGGTCTTTGAGCCTCTGTGTAAGGGGGCACCTCAGGGTCTTTGAGCCTCTGTGTAAGGGGGTACCTCAGGGTCTTTGAGCCTCTATGTAAGGGGGTACCTCAGGGTCTTTGAGCCTCTATGTAAGGGGGTACCTCAGGGTCTTTGAGCCTCTGTGTAAGGGGGTACCTCAGGGTCTTTGAGCCTCTGTGTAAGGGGGTACCTCAGGGTCTTTGAGCCTCTATATAAGGGGGCACCTCAGGGTCTTTGGGCCTCTATGTAAGGGGGTACCTCAGGGTCTTTGAGCCTCTATATAAGGGGGTACCTCAGGGTCTTTGAGCCTCTATGTAAGGGGGTACCTCAGGGTCTTTGAGCCTCTATATAAGGGGGTACCTCAGGGTCTTTGAGCCTCTGTGTAAGGGGGTACCTCAGGGTCTTTGAGCCTCTGTGTAAGGGGGTACCTCAGGGTCTTTGAGCCTCTATATAAGGGGGTACCTCAGGGTCTTTGAGCCTCTATATAAGGGGGTACCTCAGGGTCTTTGAGCCTCTGTGTAAGGGGGTACCTCAGGGTCTTTGAGCCTCTATGTGAGGGGTACCTCAGGGTCTTTGAGCCTCTATGTAAGGGGGTACCTCAGGGTCTTTGAGCCTCTATGTAAGAGGGTACCTCAGGGTCTTTGAGCCTCTGTGTAAGGGGGTACCTCAGGGTCTTTGAGCCTCTATGTAAGGGGGTACCTCAGGGTCTTTGAGCCTCTATGTAAGGGGGTACCTCAGGGCCTTTGAGCCTCTATGTAAGGGGGTACCTCAGGGTCTTTGAGCCTCTATGTAAGGGGGTACCTCAGGGTCTTTGAGCCTCTGTGTAAGGGGGTACCTCAGGGTCTTTGAGCCTCTATGTAAGGGGTACCTCAGGGTCTTTGAGCCTCTGTGTAAGGGGGTACCTCAGGGTCTTTGAGCCTCTGTGTAAGGGGGTACCTCAGGGTCTTTGAGCCTCTATGTAAGGGGTACCTCAGGGTCTTTGAGCCTCTGTGTAAGGGGGTACCTCAGGGTCTTTGAGCCTCTGTATAAGGGGTACCTCAGGGTCTTTGAGCCTCTATGTAAGGGGGTACCTCAGGGTCTTTGAGCCTCTGTGTAAGGGGGTACCTCAGGGTCTTTGAGCCTCTGTGTAAGGGGGTACCTCAGGGTCTTTGAGCCTCTATGTAAGGGGGTACCTCAGAGTCTTTGAGCCTCTATGTAAGGGGGTATATGTGCCAATATATTTTCAGAGTAATTACCTTTAAGAAGTATTTGTCAGCAGGTATTAAATACATCCATTCCCTGTGTTGATTTCAAAACAAGAAAAGTTTTACAACTGAGTACCAATCAATAGCAATTCACTTCCACACTTTGTGTTTTAAAAGCCGACTGGATGCAAATTTTCCTCTCCTCCTAGCTGCTGACATTTTTACTGAGCCCATAAACTCAAAATGAAAATATGTTGCAAAAACAGCAAATGCAAGTGATTTGTCACATTTAGGTTTTCCTAAAACCTAAATCAAGCGCTACCGCTGTGGAAACTGGGGTACGTATTCCTCTGTGGAGTTTAATCAGAGATTCCATATTGCCCAGGACTATAATCCCACAATTCACTGCAGAGATGACACATTTCTAAGGAAGGTAAAAAAAAATATATATCTCTGTGACAGAGTGGTGAGTGAATACAGGTGAGTGCAGTGCAGAGCGGATACAAAACAGACAGACAACAATTTCCAGGTGCAAGGGTGTTTATTGAATGATTTGCAATGTCCAGAGCCTTATGGTAAACACCTGTAAATAATAATGTTGGAGAGATACAGCGGGGTGTATCACTCGGTATTTATAATCCCCAGGTTTGACTCGTAACCAAAAGTCCAGTTTTATACGCACACCCACAGTAAACAAAGAACACAAACACAGTTTTTAGTGACAGTGAATAAGTGCTAGTGGTGCAATACAGTTCTCCGTGAATATAGGGTTTGATGCTGGCTTGCGCTACAGCTCCAGATTGTGTTACTGGTAGTCTATTAAAACAGACAACAGTTACAACAAACACTAACAAACACAAGATAAACACTCACGGTTTTCAGCAACAACAGGGTCTCCTTTTAGGTTGTATCCAACCATTTACAAAGGAACAGAATGCTTACACTATGACCCCTATATACCCTCCCCCATGACCCCTAGGTTAACGAGCGCATCCGCTCCTCCAATCCGCGGATGCCACGCTGTCTCCCGTCTGGGTCATTGAGTTTGGGTACCGTAGCTCCGCCCCTTTTCTAGATGGCCGACTTCCACCTAACCCAAGGAATAAATTGTCATGCCATTTAGTCCAGGGTACTCTGTTCCCTTTACACAGCACCCTCACTGGTCGGGAGGGAGATCACAATCTCATATCAAAAATATAAAAGAAAGGTAAGCCAAATAATCACTAAAAAATACAAATTAGTTTTAGTTAGTTTGATTATGCAAATAACTGTCACATTGTTAATAATTGTGTAAACAAGGGAAACCGAGGGACCGCATTGCTTTGTGTTGAGTAATGAACGCGTTTTATACAATTTAATTAATATGGAACCACTTCAAATGTGTTAAAGGGAGTATCGGCACACCCCTAATAGGTATACTGAGTAAGTAACTTAATTATGTTGGTGGCGGGAGTGGGCTGTGAGTTAAAATCACACTTTCACATGATTTGAATGAAATGAGGAAGGCTGTTAGTCTCGGGACATAGGATTCTCCAGACAAACTCAAAGCCAGGTAGATTTATTGAAAAATGATAATAACTCAATACTGAAGTTATTATAAATGTACAATGTAACTGCTTTGCAGAATGCTTTTTTACAATACGACACACAGACCACTGACTCTCTGCAAAAACAAATACTATAAAATTTCTGGTCGGAAACATGAATCGCTGTTGGTAACAGCGCTTTTTCCAAGTCGACTGCAAAACCTCAGGTTTACCCTCCAGCAGTTGAGTGGGAATTCGAGCAGCGCATTTGTAATTCAGTGTCCTCCCCCGCTGCTCTGGCTGTTTGTCTTACTAGAACAGGGCTGTCTGCTGTGCAGTAAACTACCTACCAGTTTAGGGATCCATCTGTCCAATACCATTACCAAACACTGAATGCTTTAATATTCCTGAGCAAGCATGTTGAACTTGGAAAAGACATTGAGGTTTGTTTGTTTGTTTTTTAAATAGAAAAATAACCCAAGCTGCCAAATTTGAACAAAGTTTATTAGATTTTTTATATATATATATATATATTACGATGTGGCTGCAGCTGTTTTAGTCAACCTCAAATGAAGACGCCCTCCCTCACGTAGCAAAGCACACACACAGCTCTGACAAGCGGAGACGCACTCTGTGGAGGCTCTTGTTTGTGTTGTCCGTGTTTAGCAGGATCACCGTAAGGCAGGGTGTTGCAGCCAGTGGGAATGAGGCCTGGATCTTGGACTTCAAAAGAATGTGGTTTGAGCAGCACAAGGGTAAACCCTGCTCCTATACGGGACCAGCCGTCCTCATTTTAAAACACTACGCATTTAGGCTTTGCCGATTTAAGTTAAACAAACTAGAAGTTAATTGCCATTGACTGATACCCAATTGTAAAGATGAGGGAAGGACAGTTTATTTAATACCTGCGATGAATCTTTCTTAAAGGCAATTCCGAGTAGGAGTATCAGCACCCCCCTGTTTTTCATTACTGTTACTTACCATGCCGGTGGATAGTAATTTATATTTTTAAACATCATCGCCCCTGGTCTTGCATTTGAAACCAAAGAAGTAACTGCATTTTCTCAGAAAGCCCACATATAAGCCTTTTTGCATGAGTAAGCAGTACAGTAAGACCATTAATTTCAAAGCCTGGGTCATCACTCCTAGTTAGCACCATTGCAGGTGATAAGAACCAGACCACATTTCCCACACCCTTCAAACAGCGCCTGTCAAACTGCACAGTGTATACCAGAGTACCAGCATGGTCTGGTAGAATACAAAATGCAATCAGTATGTAAGAACTAACACATGGCAGGGTGTGCAGCTGTCCTGTACACAGGGCTTCCCAAACTTCTTTGGCTCAAGGTCCGTGTCCCCACCCCCCCTCTCCCCCATGACTGATGGGCCAAAGTGGCCTCCTCACGACTGTAACTTTTCTTCTGTTCTTATATACATTCTCATATCCTGTCCAGGTTTCCCTCATTACATGATGTTCAAGCAAGGCATTAAACGTAAACTGGTCAACAGCGTCAACTGTTGTCTTTCTGGTCCACTAACACACAAGCTACCTTACAACCCAAACACTCTTTTTGTATTGGGATCAAGGTTTGAGACCCTATTGGGGTCTGTGATGGGGTACACCCCGCCCCTGTGTGTATTTAGTTTATTTTGTATTTGTGTTGTAGCATTATGATTTAAATGTATGTATTTGTGCACAGGTGTTTTAGGTGGGCAGGGAAGGGTTAATTACCTTTCCTGCCAAATCACTTCATGTGTAGGATGTGCAAGAGCCTGATTTAATGATTAATAAGCAGTCGAGCTCAGGCACAGCTGCATAAAAGAGGCAGGAACCTCTCAGTCTGGGCTGGGTGTTCAGGGAATAAGAACGAGAGAGAGACGTGAGTGAAAAGAAAGATAAGCTATTGCTACTTGTACTGGATTTGGACCAGCAAGATAATTGTTTGTTGTTTTGTGTCTAAATCTTTTATAATAAACGTGCATCAGCGCTTCAACTTGCAGTACTGAGCCTGTGTGTTTCTTCCTGGTCTGATGCTACCCACACGCCTATCCGTGACAGGGTCCTATTCTTCATTATACTGCTAACACCTTGAGTTCAGCTCCTGTCAAATTAATGCTGTAAACTTTAGCAATGAAAGATACACTTTGCATTGCGTAGTATGAAGTACAGTGCAATTAGCAGCCATTCATTGAGCTCTTAGCTGAGCAAGTGGAAAGTCTCACTGTTGCCTGAGGGATCTCTATTCTTCTATCCAGTTATCAGATCCTGTGCCGTCATTTTAAACAGGATGCAATTTTAGCAAACACAGCTGATAACAGGTATAAATAGCATGATGGGCGTAACCACTGGAAAGCACCTGGATGTACGCAGGACGCTAAAACAAAAGTTCAACTGCCTTATTAACTTCATGTTGTCAAACGTTTTAATATTTGATTCTATTATCCCGTTGAAGGGGTGTATGTATTCCTGAAAATCTGCTATGCGTTCAGTTTATACACCTGTTTATTACCTAGCATAATGTATAGTCACAAACATTGTACACTGTGCATGTTTAACAGTATGACATCAACATGTTGTGGAAGCAGCAGCTAAGAAGACCAAACTTGTTCAATAAACAGTTTTAGATTAATTCCATTACTATAGCATGACGATGATGACTCCTGCCCTCCCACCCCCTCATTTGATTTTTAAAAAAGGATGAAGCTTCCTAATTTGTCATGCTCTTTACTTCCAGGCATGCCTTAATTTCCGGAGATACTCATAGTATCACAGTGCGCATGTGGGACATGGAACATTAGCTCTGACCCCTGCTCTTACACACATAGGGAGCTGTGCTGTTTCATGTCAAGCTAAATAAGGAAAGCAAGGCAACTCACTCCAGCTACTCTGCTGTTAAAAAAGCTCCATGTAACCCTGTGGCAGGATGGCTTGCAGTGGTGAGGTGTGGTGACGTCACAGACTAGGAAGTACAGAAACCAAAACAGTGGATGGGCGGGTGAAGCTGAATGCTACGGCACTCAGCGTATTTATTAACCAAATAAACAAAACAAAAGATTTAAACAATCAACAAAACAAAAAGGCACAAGGGCCAAACGAATAAACAAATACTGTTTAGCAGTCGTTTTTAAATCTAGTTTTTTTCTCCTCGCTCTCTCCGCTCCCTGTACACTCAACCCCGCAGCACGGACAGCTCAGGTTCTTATACTCTGGCCGAGGGGTTAACTAGCTGTTAATTATCTTATTACCCCTCGGCCACAGTCTGTACGAGTTTAGTAAAGATGCGTGACTGTCAGCTAGTTAAATAATCAGTAGCTGATCAGCCACGCATCCTCACAGGGTTTTAAATATAAAAACAATAAGAAATACGCGGCGCTGTTATCCGCGCCGCAAACAATAATATAAATAATAATAAATAAATATATAGGGGCGGGACACTCCGCCTCACATGCCCCCCCTTGTGCGCAGCACACATGGCCTTTTCGGCCACCTCCCCCCTTAGTCCCCAAAGTCCCGGCTAGCAGTCCCGGCCCAGGAACAGGGGAAGCAAGGTGTCTCCGGGGGCGGCCACGGCGGGATGTCCTCCTCCCACCCCAACAACTGTAGCGTCCCAGTGGACCACGCACAGGCCGGCTCCTCCGGCCAAGGAAATTTTGGGGGGAGCTGGTCTCCTGACCTCCCCCCCCCTTCTTCATGGCTGGCAGCTGCCCTTCATGGGGCTCCAGCCACAGTATTTCCTGCCGCGAAAGTGCGGCTGGGGGATCTGGTCTCCTGACCTCCCCCCACCTTTTCCGTGGCCGAGCAACAGGCATCCTTGGGCGGTGCGAGGCAGGCATCCTTGGGCGGTGCGAAGCAGGCATCCTTGGGCGGTGCGAGGCAGGCATCCTTGGGCGGTGGATGTGGAACCAGCAGGTATTCACCCTCTGCTGGTGGAGGTGGAGCTGGAACCAGCAGGTATTCACCCTCTGCTGGTGGAGGTGGGAGGGGCAAGCAGTCCTCCCACGGCGGCTGAGGCGGAACCAGCAGGCATTCACCCTCTGCTGGTGGAGGTGGCGGAGGCAGAGGCAGCTCCTGCTGCTCTGCTCCTAGCGGTGGTGAAGACAGAGGCAGCTTCTGCTGCTCTGCTCATGGTGGTGGTGGAGACAGAGGCAGCTCCTGCTGCTCTGCTCCTGGTGGTGGTGGAGACAGAGGCAGCTCCTGCTGCTCTGCTCCTGGCAGTGGTGGAGACAGAGGCAGCTCCTGCTGCTCTGCTTCTGGTGGTGGTGGAGACAGAGGCAGCTCCTACTGCTCTGCTCCTAGTGCTGGAGACAGTGGCGAGGGCTCCTCACCCTCTGGCACTGGAGACGGCAGCAATGGCTCCTCTCCCTCTGGTGCTGGAAACAATGGCGAGGGCTCCTCTCCCTCTGGCGTTGGAGATGGAAGCGATGGCTCTTCTCCCTCTGGTGCTGGAGATGGTAGCAATGGCTCCTCTCCCTCTGGTGTTGGAGACGGCAGCAATGGCTCCTCTCCCTCTGACTTTGGAGACGGCAGCAATGGCTCCTCTCCCTCTGGCGTTGGAGACGGCAGCAATGGCTCCTCTCCCTCTGGCGTTGGAGACGGCAGCAATGGCTCCTCTCCCTCTGGCGCTGGAGACGGCAGCAATGGCTCTCCCTCTGGTGCTGGAGACGGTAGCAATGGCTCCTCTCCCTCTGGCGTTGGAGACGGCAGCAATGGCTCCTCTCCCTCTGGTGCTGGAGACGGCAGCAATGGCTCCTCTCCCTCTGGTGCTGGAGACGGCAGCAATGGCTCCTCTCCCTCTGGCGTTGGAGACGGCAGCAATGGCTCCTCTCCCTCTGGTGCTGGAGACGGCAGCAATGGCTCCTCTCCCTCTGGTGTTGGAGACGGCAGCCATGGCTCCTCTCCCTCTGGCGTTGGAAACAGTGGCGAGGGCTCCTCGCCCTCTGGCGCTGGAGATGGCAGCGATGGCTCCTGTCCTTCTGGCGCTGGAAACAGTGGCGAGGGCTCCTCTCCCTCTGGCGTGGGACACAGCAGCGGGGCCCCTCCCATATCTGCAGCCAGGTAGTTGAGCACCATGGCTGCGATGTCTGGGAGGGATGCTGGGTGGTGTTTCTGTTCCCAGGCCTCCCAGCGTTCTCGATCTCTCGCCCACAGGAGGTTGATCACAGCAGGGAGGGCGTCCACGATATCCCTCTCAGGCTCCGCCAGCCAGTCCCAGATCCCCTCTGAGGAGAGTGGACCAGTCCGCCTCGGAGGATGCAGAGGCAGCTCCTGCTCCTTTCCCTTGGATGGTGGTGGTGGAGGTGAAACCAGCAGGTATTCTTCCCCTGCTAGTGGAGCCTTGGGCTGTGGACGCTCGGCCTCCCCCCTCTTGGGCTGTAGACGGACTGACCCCTCATCCTCCGGTTCCTGCTCTGGGCCATCCTCCTCCCACATGGGCACAGGATGTTCAGGCTCCTCCCTCACCTGCCATGGAGGGGGTTGGTCGGGTGCTACATGCCTGACCTCACCAACGGCGAAGCACCATTCCTCACCCCTCAGACAGGTGAGGCAGACGTCCAGCACAGCAGAGACCCGGCGGGACTTGCGACCAGCCCCGCGCTGTTGCACTTGCTGCTGCTGTTTCCTCCTTCCACTTCTTCCCATTATTTATTTGGAAAAAAAAATGAACAAGAGCAGAACCCCATTCACCCAAACCAGCTCAAACACTTTGGATAAACTGGCTTAATGTATAGGCTGTCAACAGCTTTTAGAGGCCTGGGTTGACCCCTGGTGGCCTTAGGCATTAGCACTCAACACAAAAACGCATGCACTCATTCAGACCATGCGGGAAAGCCTGCATTGATGTTATTACAAACAGATATTAATGGAACTACTTTGCCACAATGTTGCTACGGATTCCAATGAAACCTGCCCCTGGAATGGGATACAACCTCAAACATAACTCTAGGGGGCTTTTGCACAGGGTTGAGGAGCTCTCTTGGGATATTTTCCCTGTAAAATTTGCACAGCTCTCCATATCACATCCTCCCTAAAAATGCTTGGCTCTTGTTGTCAGCACTGTCTCAGCCTGCCTACCTGTCTCTGTCTGTCTGTCTGTCTGTCTGTCTGTCTGTCTGTCTGTCTGTCTGTCTGTCTGTCTGTCTGTCTGGCACTGAGGAGTGATTCACAGACTAGTGGACTGCTCAGCAGGAAAAGGAGCAGACCGCGTTCCCTTTGGGTAAATACATATCTGCTGGGAACTCGGAAACCCAGAGGAAGTGTTGCGTGGTACTGTGTTTACACAACGTGAAACTTAGCTAGTTATACCACAGAGTGGGACCTGTCTTTTCTAGAGTCATATATCAGCTACACAAGTCACAATTATTTAGATTCACATTCTAGGTGGCTTTGATTTTTGTACTCAAAAACTTAACTAAATGTCGTTGTAACAGGGTGGAAGCTGTGTACAAACTGGTGACCTGCACACCGCAAGCGAGCATCTTAACCGCTATGCAAAAGAGTCAGGCTTGTCTGCATTTGTGGCTCTAGAGCTTTTAACCTCATCTCATCTCAGCAATAGGGGACACAATCCATAATGGCAGGGCATCACACAACACAGCCCGTTACATAGTATCAAACACCACAATGTATCCTGAGGTGGAGTAGATCACACATACACATTTGTCAGTCCAGACAGACCTTCGCATGCGTGACTTCACTACGAATGCGGGAATGCAGAAAACAGAGCCTGTGTTTGGTGCGTGGGTGGGGTCAGCAGCATAGAGATAGTGTTGCTATTGTGCTCAACATGACTGGGCAGTCTGGATGCTTTAAATGGAAAAACCAGCTAGTAACTTTACAAACGTATCCACGGTAACGGTGAAAAGAGCAAGGAGATGCTGGGTTTAGGAGCCAGCTCAGACACTCACTCACTTTGGGAAGCTGGCTTCGTCTTGTTCCATCACATCCCCACTCCAGGACTTGGCTCTACAGGTAGGTATCTCTGCTACAGAGCCAATTTGTTCACGTAAATGCTTCATAACACTATTTGCACTTCATCCTATTTGATAATTAGCAGTAAAAGCAGGTGTTGGTGTGTGTTTAAATTATCCAGAATATATATATATATATATATATATATATATATATATATATATATATATATATATATATATATATATATATATATAATTTATTTAGTATGCTTTGTTTTATTGCTTGCGAAGGCCCCGCCCATTGTTTAAATGTTTCCATTCAGTTTACTGCAGGTGATCTGCAGCGTTTACAAAAAAAAAAAAAAAGTCTATGTTGTGTTTAACTGATACAGACAGGTCTAGACTGTGGCTTCATCCATATTTTTTAGCGTTTCAATATTTTGATTAACCTTTTCTCCTTAAGGCATGTCTGTAAAAGAGACAGACTGGCCTGTCATAAGCTTGGCGTAAAAACAAAAAGCTAGAAGCCAGAAGGAAACGATCGTGGCAGGCCGCTCCTTTCATTGAGATGACAGAAGTCATATTTGTGGGTATGCTGGTTTCCAGTTTAAGCAACCACATTTGGTTCATAAATGGAAACAGAAGCTTTATGTCATGCAGACTCCACAGTAAAAAGAACACAGACTAATCTATTTCACATTTAGCCCTAATACAAGCTGGAGAAAACCAACACAAAGACACCCCTCTCCCCCAGACTCTGGTCCAGCTCCTATAAAAAGCAGTCTCGCAACTTATTCAACCCAAGTTAGCTCACCCCTAATTACTAAACAAGAAAAGCTGTACTTTACTGAATACGTCTACAGAACATAAGACAGCTTATTCCTGGGGGCAAAGCAAACCTAACAGTTGCCTCTAAACAATGACAGCAACATTCAGCTATATGTCTTTTATCTTACAGGCTGTCTGAAAAGGCCCTCCAGTGTCAAAGAATGTAACTCTAACCCTAAACTTGTACCATCCAATCCCCTCTGACAGCTCCCGTCTCACCTGCAATAATACATGGTAACAGCCTGCAAACATTGCTCCCATTCACTATCATTATACAGGCAGAATTTACCTGAACATAGGACAAATACAAACATGCATGTAGTGGGGAACAAATGTTGGTTCTCCTGGGGGTACAGATATTCGGGGGAACCAATATTCACTATTCTCTACCTTCTCCTCCCTCTTAAACCCCCCCCCCCCCTCCTCCCTCCTCTATCTCCCCTGATGACTTTGCCTCCTTCTTCTCTTCTAAAATCTCAGATATCCGCAAACTCTTTAACACCTCTCCCTCCCCCGCACCCCCTCCTGCTCCAACCCCTACACCCACTGCATCCCATACTAACTCACCCTCCTTCTCCACCTTCTCGCCCCTCTCAGACTCTGACCTCTCCTCCCTGCTCCAGGGTCACAAACCCACCACGTGTGCCCTGGACCCCCTCCCCACCCACCTCTTTCAAGCGGCTGCTCCTGCTCTACTTCCCTTCATCTCCTCCCTTCTCAACACCTCTCTCCTTTCTAGTCTCTTTCCCTCTGCCTTCAAAAAAGCCTCTATCACTCCCCTCCTCAAAAAACCTACCCTCGACCCCACCTCCCTCCAGAGCTACTGTCCTGTCTCCCTCCTACCCTTCCTCTCCAAAACCCTCGAGCGGACTGTACACCGCCATCTCTCTGCTTTCCTGTCCAACCACTCTCTTCTCGACCCTCTCCAATCTGGCTTCCGCTCTGCTCACTCCACTGAAACCACCCTCCTGTCTGTCACCAACTCACTAAAGTCTGCCCGAGCTGCCTCTCTCTCCTCTGTCCTAATTCTCCTCGACCTCTCTGCTGCCTTTGACACTGTCGATCACTCTATTCTACTATCCTCTCTCGCTGACCTGGGAATCTCTGGCACTGCTCTGGCCTGGTTCTCCTCCTACCTCTCCAACCGCACTTACCAGGTAACCTGGCGTGGAGCAACCTCCACACCGCCCTCTCTCAACAGGAGTCCCCAAGGGTCAGTCTTGGGTCCTCTCCTGTTCTCTCTCTACACCCGCTCCCTGGGCCCCTCATCGCATCCTATGGTTTCTCATACCATTTCTATGCTGATGATGCTCAGATTTTCCTCTCCTTCCCCACCTCTGACTCCACCATCCCCTCCCGTATCTCTACCTGTCTGTCTGCTATCTCCTCCTGGATGCACTCGCATCACCTCAAACTTAACCTCTCTAAATCTGACCTCCTTTTCTTTCCCTCCTCCTCCTCCCCCTCCTCTGATCTCTCTATCTCTGTTCTTCTGGAATCTACCACACTCTCTCCCTCTTCCTCCGCTAAGAACCTCGGAGTCACCCTGGACCCCTGCCTCTCTTATTCCCAGCACATCTCTACTCTGGAACGCACTTGCCGATTCTTCCTGAGCAACATCCGAAGAATCCGACCCTTCCTCACCAACTACGCCACCCAGCTCCTGGTCCAGGCCTTGGTACTCTCCCGCCTAGACTACTGCAACTCCCTCCTGGCTGGCCTCCCTGCATCCGCCACCCATCCGCTCCAGCTCATCCAGAACTCCGCTGCCCGCCTGGTGTTCTCTCTGCCTCGCTTCTCCCACGCAACTCCACTTCTCCGCTCACTCCACTGGCTCCCGATCACCGCTAGCATCCAGTTCAAGACTCTTGTACTAGCCTACAGATGCCTTGACCAGACTGCACCCAGCTACCTCCAGACCCTCATCTCTCCCTACACCCCCACTCGACCTCTCCGCTCCGCCTGCACTAGAAGACTGGCTCTACCTCCTCTACGCTCCCCTGCCTCCAGAGCTCGCTCCTTTTCCACCCTCGCCCCGCAGTGGTGGAATGACCTTCCTACAGATGTCAGGACTGCCCAGTCCCTGACCACATTCCGGCGCCTCCTCAAGACTCACCTCTTCAGAAAGCACCTGTAGAACTCCTCTGTTCTTCCCCTGGGACACTTATCACCCTTCCTTAAATGCGCTTTACTTGCTCTTATCTGCCCCCTATTTTACTGCATTTAATCCTGTACTTCAGAGTACTGTAATCTGCCAAGTGTTTAATCTGTAGTATTTTGTATTTAATTATATCCTGATGTAACTATCACTGCCACTGTTATCTGCTGTATTATTGAATTGTATTTTGTCACACTTGTACTTGCTTGAACCAAAGTCATTGTATTTATGTTGCTCTTAATTGTATTATTACTTGTACTATGATACTTGAAATGTATTTGCTTACGATTGTAAGTCGCCCTGGATAAGGGCGTCTGCTAAGAAATAAATAATAATAATAATAATAATAATAATAATAATAATAATAATAATAATAATAATAATAATAATTTCCTCCAGAATTCAGACCTAGGCCTCACTCAGTAGTGTTTCTGTAACTTGGACTAATGTATTCTGTGGGCTAGATTAATCCCACCAAACTCATACCTGTCAACAGTCCCTACATTGTCGGGACCATCCCAATAGAGCAGCCATCTTAGGTGAGAGGTCAACGTGAAGGGTACCGCTCTGAAAATATGAAGTTGCAATCTCAAAGAGTTTATGAGATAAAACCAGTGGAATTAGCAGGGGGTAGAGCCAGTGACAGTTGATCAACAAAATGAAGAAATAAGCTCCAGTCACAGGACACATTAGTCACCCCCAGCAAACCCTCTCTTAACCCATTAAGTGCTGTTGTCCTCATTTGAGGACAGGCTACTTTGTAATTTTTTGGAGCATTTTTAACTGGCTTTTATCTGTTATTTTAATGTTCTCTTTAACTACATTGTTATGATGTTATGAAAGTTAAGTCTCAATGTAACTGCAGCTACATCCCTTCAGATGCTTTTATGATCCCTCAATATAAAATAAGAAACTGAAGCCTAAAAAAGACACATTTCCTTGTGTTTTCCTGCCCACAGTGATGATAAAGCTACATTTCCTATGTGTTTTGTCCTATGTGATTTAGAATGTATCAAGCTACATAAATACAGCTTGAGTTCTGATTTTTTTTCAAAGAAAAAAGAATTTGGTACTTAATGGGTTAATCAACATCCCAGTGGTAATGGCGTCTTTTGTCCAGCCCATTTCCTCGCTGTTGTCAGGGTCTGGGCGGATTGCGTGCTCCATTCTCTCACTGCTTCTCTGTATGCTGTCTTCTACTGCCCAGTATGGTATGTATGCAGGTAGCATCCCACACAATGACTTCTCATGTGCTATGTGATTTGCAGCTTCTCCCAATACCTCCCCTTGTTCCTAATAATAACCTGTCTATAATTAAAGAGCACCCAGCCCAACCTGAGACCCTCCGGACAATGGCATTGTGTGTAGGAAGCAGGCGGGGCAGTGAAACGTTCAGGGGACTGCAGTGTTGAAGGGGGCTGCATTGACCAGACAGTTATCATTTGTGAAGCTTACTCTAAGTCTAAAAAAAAGCACACAAGTCATTGTGTCTTGCTTATCTCTCGGCACCAGAATTCAATATGCCTGGTAGTCTCCCCCAAAACAGACAGCTTCTAAACAGAACAGAAAATGGTCATTCTGAGACACCGATTTGGGCTCAGATAGAAATAAACAGAATTAGTATAGAATTTGAATGTTGCAAAGCTCCCAATAATCTTGTCAAAGTGAAATAAATGCAAATGCAATGAGGCACTTCAGGGGGTGTGATATACTGTAGTCTACTTTAGTGTACAGCTGCGGTGGGACCAGAGTAAGGGCGGATATGTAAAAAGTCGGATAAATGAATCCTGTTTTAAATACCATTATACACAGCTGTAACAATTACTATATTCACACAATTATGTTTTTTTCAGATTAAGCTTTTATTAGGGAGCACCCCTAAATCCCTTGTTTAGAAAGATACAGGGTATTAATGCTTGTGACACGGTAGCAGTCTGCCGTGTGGGTGCGTGCATTTGCTGCTGAGTGACAGACAGGAGATCGAGATGGAGGTTGAAGTTGATTTATTTACATATCAACACACTGAACAGCTCACGTGACACTACCAGCAATGGTAGTGCATGGAGTTCATACAACACAGTGTATGAAAACTTTGGTGGGATCTGCATCTCTGAACTAATCTTCTCTGTTCAATAATAAACGAACTCTGGCTACTCGCCCAGCTGTCAGTGGTTTCGGCTTGCTTACTCCCTCTTCAGTATCCAACCCTGGTTGAAGGGCTTGATCATGGCGGATAAACTGTTAGGGCGGATTTGTGACGGGCAGATACACGACAGATTATTGTGCCACTTAAATGAGCTTCCACATATCAGAACTTAGGAATGGATGAGCAATGTTTCTAGATTTTGTATTTTTCATACAGTCACTTTGAGACCCTCGAGCTTGCGCTCACCAGAAACCCTTGATAGAATTATAGCCTTATTATGACCAGTTGGGTGTACATTATTCCTTATAGTACACATGGGAGGGAAGGATTACAGGGCAAGCAAGGACGCTTATGGGATGTTCCCTTTAATCTTTACACCACTAATACACCCTGCATTACCTCCAAGATGCTTTGCAATCAGTCTCGACAGAATACACGCAGGGTTGCTGCAAACCCCTACCTCAATGATGTAGTCTTTCCCGTCTTTGCCGTGGACTGCCTTCACTGCACAGATGTCCAGACCCCCAAACATCTCAGCGCAGGAATCCGCCCACATGCGGTATCTGCAAGACAATGGCGGTTATTACAGGGGAGAAGCAATTCAACACACAGCTCCCAGCTTCAAATAAAGCAGCACTTTATAAAATGCCTCAAAGTGCTCCCCTTTTATAACGCTACAGTCAGGAGTCAGAGCTCTGAAGCCTTCAGAATGAAAGTGCTAGCGGAATGGTATTATGGGGTAAATGGTATCATGACTGTGGTTCTGTGGTATACAGTGTCACCTTATAAAGGGGGAGCACTGTAAATGCACATCAACATCCACTTTCCAGTGTCTAAAACCGGAGAGCCCATCATTACATTTTCTGTAGATTAACTATCCGTGCGTCCCGTTACCACCCAAATAAATGTGTGTGCAAAATGTTTGTGGGTTTATCGAGGTTTTCCACCACATCTTTTTTTTGTAATTTTGAAGGAAATCTAATTGCAAGCAAAGGTGAATCTGAAATTGTGGGCTGTCAGTTTTTCTGAGGATCCTCCTCAAATGATCTTCAAGTTTCAGGATACGTCTTTTTTTATTTTTCTAAATAAAAAAAGTTGTTGCCCATGACATATATCAACAGCATGTACAGAAAATGAAATTTTAAATCACAATTAATTTTAAATCACAATAAATGTGAATGCCAGGTTTCAAGACAATTGGATAAGCGGTTCTCCAGAGAGATGCAGAAATGTAGGTGCGTCATACAGATGGATGGATGTACAGTGTAGATACACAGAAAAATGTGAAGTAATACCGGTACACATGACTGCCTCTACAACCCCTTCAGAGGGGGGAACTTTACCAGTGGGGCACCTTGTTTTTTTAATCGATTCCATCATAAGACAAGTGAACTGTGTTGAAATAATAGGCTCCATCTCTTTAGTGTTTATTCAATACAGTGCATCTTATAAAGTAAAAATGTGAACAGTCAACACTTGTTATGTAGAACTTTCAGTAACTACTGTAATAAGGAGTGCCCATTAAAAGTACTTTGAATTTCTGACATTTAAACTTGCAGAAATCAATTATTCAGAATATCAGCTAACCAGACTGCTGGCATTCCCCCTCCAATTAGCAGGGGATGACTCTACTGTATTCGGGAGTCTGTGAACCAAAAATGAGATTTTTAAATCAACAGGGAGTTTATTATTTGCATCTTCCAGATCGTTTTACTGTAATCTGTTTTTTGTTTTTTGCGTGTTAGTAATGGTCGAGATATGCAATGTTATGCAACCTTCTTATCTGTTTTACTAAACATGCCTCCCTTTGGCAGAAGCAGCTGCAGGGGAGCACGTTGTGTTTTGGAAAGACAGCCGTTGTCTTTTTATCTCTGTTTCACCTTTCTTTCTTGATGAGCCTGGCAGCAGCTCAATTTCCTATGTGGCCCACAGCACTAACACATAAGGCTATGTTCTTCTATTCAGACAAAGGCTCATCACAAAACTGTTCAAGAGCTGGAGGCAAGCTCCTGCACTCTGCTTGTCACAGCAGTGACACAGCAGGAATATGTCATTTTAAAACAGAGATGGCACTACTGTTAGATACAGCCTACTCATCCAAGTTAATCCGACTTCTGAGCAGCTATTAAGATGATTGCTTGAGGATGTGATGAGTATTAAGAAGTCGCTTACTTAACTTAGGGTTTATTTGATCCCTGATGGACTAAGCCACGTCCTTTGTTAGAGCATTTTACAGAGCCAGGGAAGTAGGACCAGGATTGTATCAACCAATTTTTGTAGGGGCGTAATCCTGGGATAACTATGGATAGGTATCTGATACAATCCAGTGCTGTAAAATGCTCTAAACAAACCTGACAGAGTAGAGTCTGAACCCCTAGTTTCTTATAAGTTTGATATTTTTATGATTGTGATTGATGATATAGTTGTCTGGGTTCAGTCCTCATAGGCCGTTTACCTCTAGACCTAGGTCAGGGTTATGGCTATTGTCAGGCTCTTGGCATTGTCTGATATAATAATGAAACACTGTTGCTCTTTCCAGACTGAACACAACCCTGTGGCACACAACAGGATATTTACCTGGATACAAAGCGGCAAAATAGAACTGATATTTACTTACACGCCCTGCAAACCGTTGGGTATCCATCCAGGTAATAGCAATAGTTTTGCATGTGAATAATGTGAAATTGTATACACTTCCAAGTACACGTACATTAACTATGTGTACTGGAAATGCAGTTATCATGTACTGATATTTACAGCATGCACTAACACAGTTGTGTGAATGTAAAGAGAGGATCCATAGCCGCTGACTGGTTCCTATTGTCATTACTCAAATCTTGAGTTTTTAGTTTTTCTTTTGTTTTTTTTTCATAATTCTAAATAAGGTGCTTTGACTAGTTTAGGAGCTGCACTTCAGTTCCAGTTCCCTGCCATAGACATATATTTTGTTCGAATCAAAATGTTTTAAAGTAAATGTTTTAAAGAAGATTTTGCTATACAACATCAGTGGTCATGTCTTGAAGAATATAGAATATAGATTTGTTTTTTTGAGCAAGGTATGCATGGTTGGCTTACCACTGCTAAGAACTATTTTATGACTTTGTAGAGACATTATTTCATATACAAAGTGCCTTATATTGCTTTTTTTAATAAAGAGTTGTGATGTGCACGAATGCCTTTATGACTGTATAAATCCAGCGAAGTTTCAGTCCAGTTAAGGTACCTGTATTTTGAAGTGTATCCATGAATTGAAAGCAAGGTGGCAGGCTTGATGTGAAATGAATGGCACTGTAGTTAAATATAAAAGTAAAAGAATCTCTGAGGTTCAGTGGCAGTAAGAATCTAAGAGACGTACCTATCAGACATGGCGATCTGCTCCAGCATTGCAGATCCTGTGTTCGCTTTCCAATTGCCGGAAATGGAGGTTCTCCTTAAAAAACAAGACAATTAGCAATTATGCATTCCGTTCATTTACTTCTTTTCATGTTGTTTCATTGTACAAAAAGGTGCAGGAGCACAGTACTATAATCAGCTCAGAAATAATCGTTCTGCCACTGACAGGTAACGATGGAAAAAGACACTTTGTGGAAATATTTGTAGAAATATGCATTACCCACATATGTGTCACTAGAAGTTCAGTATACAAATAAAATGTGAAGTCGTATAATAATTCTTGTTTTAGAAAATCTATATTTTAATGGCGTTCCGGTACCAGCAGATTTAGGACTACACCACTGATTATACCTGTATGGGGCATGCAATGAAAAGACTTGGCTTACAGTTCTACATACAGTATATGGTTCTGCACTGGGGACAATGGTAGCACATGGGCATCTGCAATGGGAGATACTGCATTCTATCTCTTTAAGTAGCAGGCTTTGTGCTGTCCTATCAGGACCACAGTGCAATATTTGTTCCAAATCCATTGCGTTTCTATTGCTGATAATTATTACACTGTAAGAGATGTCATCCTGTTCAGGCAAGGGGATTCTGTCAATCTGTGAGGAATGGTTTCTGTTATAATAAGAGACACACTGTGTACCTATTCGTTTATTATAAACCACAAAAAAACAAGACTGTAATCAGGAGCCACTGTTCAGTATAAGAGATCTGCTGTAAGTTCTGTGCACAGGATATAACATCTATACACAGGAAAGGGTGTAATGGAGGCTTAATGCATCCTTAATAGGGGTGTGGCAGGGCTGAGGCCCTGCACGTATAAATAATGATTTTGTTTTGCTTGTAAAGAAAATATGTTCAATTTGAAAGTTTTTTGCAAATTAAGTTTGTGTTAGATATGGCAGCGCCGGGAGGTTAGAATTCCCTCCCTACCTAATTGAAATTCATGTGCAGCAGGGGGCCAGGTGTTGATTGAATAATTGATTATCAATCAGCCCCGGCCACCCGCCTTCAAAAAGGGGCTGAGAAGCCAGTTTGTTCTACAAGCAGGGAAACAGACTGTCTGGGAAGGTGAGTTTGTTCTACAAGCAGGGACACAGACTGTCTGGGAAGGTGAGTTTGTTCTACAAGCAGGGATACAGACTGTCTGGGAAGGTGAGTTTGTTCTACAAGCAGGGATACAGACTGTCTGGGAAGGTGAGTTTGTTCTACAAGCAGGGACACAGACTGTCTGGGAAGTTGACTTTGGCTGTAGGATCCTCACGACTGCGTGTGTCAACCACGGTGAGAAAAATATAAAAGGAAAACTGTATTGATATCTAGGATCACCTGTAAAGCAGAGAACTGATTTTAAGGTCCTGCTTCTGACATATAAGGCTTGTTGGGAACATGGTGAGCTGGTGTCGCCGTACACTCTGGGTCGCTTTCTGTATTCCTCCAGCTCAGGTCTGCTCTCTGTCTCTCCTTCCTCCTTGTCTTTATGGGTGGAAGAGCTTTTTCTAATTATGTGCTCAGACTTGGGAACTCACTCCCTGAGAATACCAGACTACCTTACTCTTCATTGTACCTTGCTTTGTGATAACTCTGTTGTGAAACAATTGTATTGTATTGTTACAAGTGATAATAATTGATCGATTAATCTTGTCTACCTGATATCAAAAAATGGTGCGTGAAATATAAATCTTGAGATAGTGGGCACTTCTAAAGACCCTGGCAAAAGAGTAGCTGGAAGGTATTGTATTTGAAAAAAATGAAAGCGTGTAACACAAACGACAAAAATACCCAACACGTCCGGTATACAGTCACGCTAACTTTCAGTCCACCCCCACTATAGCACATTAGTGCCGGCATAGCCTTTCACACAGAGTTGAGACGGTTCAGTGCTGTCTCCAAATCACCACGTGAGGTGGCTCAGAGACGGCATAAAATATGACGCCAATGAAACTCTCCATTGCAGATTCCAGCTGCTTTTCAGATTTGATGATGCTGTAAATTGATATTTTTTCTTTTCTTTTCATACAACTGTGGAAAAACCTGGAAGCAGACTGGTACTTTCACAGGTCGATGGTGTGACTCTGAAACCGGCGTTGGGGTATTGCACTGATGAGTAACAGGAGCCTTACAGACAAACACAGTCATAAAAAACCACGCAAGAACAGTGCTATTCTTGTAGCTAGAGCAGATCATGCAACGTTTGCAACACTAAGACATTACCGTGTTACAAAATGTCAGTGGTGCGGTTTTCAGCTGTTAAGTGTACTTTACTGTTCTGGAACATTAAGAAATACTAAAATAAACTATATTTCAATCACAGTCACAGGGAAATGTCCGTACCGTGGTCTTTGGGGTTAAAATGGAAACCTACCAGGGCCGGACAAAACCACCTGAAATGCCTGCTATATGTAGAACACACTTTTGTGTATATGAGCTGTCCTTGGCATGATTATTTTATGTTAAAGCACCCCTGCCATGTAACTGCCATCACAATCGGCAAGAAAGCAGGTTTGACTTTCACAGATAGCTGATAGTAGCTGGTCTGGTACCCAGGACTGCATTCAGTAATTTACTGATGTTTCAGCAGGGGAAGTCTCAAAAGAGGCAGTAATCATCAAAGAGTGGTCATACATTCCCTTCAGAACAATTTAAACACCTTGCAGACTCGTCACATTAAAGAGCTTTGCGCTGTTGGCTGAGCACAAAGACTTGAGGTGAAAAGGATATACATCATGGGCTGAGCTGCTGAAATAGAGGAAGCATGAGGTAATTCAGTCACAGCGGTCTAAAAACATTACACACAGAATCATATACAAATGAAATAAGCATGGCTTCCATTCCCAGGGGCCTAGGCTGCGGTGGAAACGTCATGGTGTTTGTTTGCACTTGCTATCACGGGGCACAGCAATGCTACGGTACAGTGAGAGCAGGCAGACCCATCGAGGGAACCAACACATCTTTTCCACAGTGAATAAAACACAGGGAGCTCATTTTTCTTCTGCATGCAGATGCACAGAGCTACACACCTTGCTGTTCCCTTACGTCTGGTGAAAGACATAAAATAACACAAACTGCACTGATGCTCATCAAGTTAAAGGCAAGACTGACAGAATGTGTTAGCTGGGCATACAGTTATAAAAATGAAACAGTTTTTCTTTATGTGTTGTGGGAGCTAGGCGGCACACCAAGCTAATTAAATAGCCTGAGATTCAAATCTCAGCAGTCGTAAGTGTAATCTGCACCACAAAAGCAACTTCCACGAAGGGCAGCCTCTGCTTGAGAGGCCCAGGACTGACTGACTGACAGGCCGGCAGGGGGTGTTCATGTCAGGGTTTGTCTTTGACCTAAGTTTCCAAGATTTATAATTTACAAGCCCTTAGCTAGAGCTTTAGTAAAGCTGACCGCAAAGGTATTCAATAAACAAGTCTGCTGCACTGGATTTACAATAAACTGTTTAAAACGCATGGCCTGTGATACTACTGTATCGTTTTCAGTGCAGCTCCACAAAAGCTGTTGAAAACCCTGTATGTAGAGTAAACTCCCATCGGGGTCACTACAGATTCAGGGTGCCCGGGAGGCTGGAGCATGAAAGGGCACCCAAGGTCATGATCCGACTTACAGTGTCAAGCTTGACGTGTAAATTACAAGGTAAGCCCTGTCACTGATCATACTGTATCTCCTGCTACCCAGGCAAAGCAGAATTATGTCCAATCATTTTAAGTTGTCAGTTTTAATGTCGAGTGTCGAGCACATGCTCGCTAGCCTAAGTTACAGAGAGCAGTTAAAGCAGCAAAAAAAAAGAAATAAACTGAAACAGACGGCAGGCATGCTAAATCATCTGTGTGACAGTCAGAAACTTGAACTAGGGCTTAGAAGTTACTTCAGACATAGAGCGTGCACTCCATGTGTTAGGGATCTTAATGGAGTGGTGATCTTTTAGAGTTGCACTTCTGTGTCCGATTATAATTGCACTCAGACGGTACAACAACAACAATAATAATAATAATAATAATAATAATAATAATAATAATAATAATAATAGTAGAACAAAAGGTGTTTCTTACATCCACTGGGGGCAGAGTGTTGCAGGGGGACAGGTTAACGGTTACACTCTGGTGTACCAGCTGCACTTGGAGAGTAGACAGTAGATAGAGAGCTCTATAGAGGACACAGGGGTGCTTCAAACTTGTGAGTTTTAAAAAGTCACCAGAATGTGACAACGGAAACAGAAAATGATCTACAAATCTAAAGAAGAAGAACACATGACAGATAACGTTGCTGAGATGTTTCAGACATGTACCAAGTTCCTCTTTAATGGACAGGCATTTGTTTACTCCAGTTTTTAATTCCTATTTTTTTTAAAAGGAGAAAAAATGTTTAACCAAACTACTAAGTAATGTAATATACTATAATATAATTAGGGCTTCTGTTTTTCGGTTTTTATTAATTTATTTTTTCGGTGCTTATTTTTAGCTATTTTCGAGATAAACCAAAATCGTGTAATATAGCTTTAAATCCTGCAAACAAGTCTCCGTTCCTACTTGTAATCTCGTTTTAAATCTTGCAAGCGGAGTCTCCAATTGAAATGTAGGAATTTGCTGCCACTCAGTAGTTGGGGCGGGTTTAAAGTATTCAGATCGAATCAATGCTAGATACAAGTCAGAAAGGAGGGACATTGCCCAACTGCACTGAAAGGAAAGGTAGTTCGTTTTTGTAGTAGTTTTGGGAAAGGGGTGAAATCACTGGGAATTGAGTAACCATTTCCATTTTTTTCCGTTCTTTATTGGCTATACACCGATTTCGTTGTTTTTGTATCGGGGTGTTTAATCGTTTTTTATTGGTTAAAACTGAAAATCAGAAGCCCTAAATATAATATAAGGCGTCTTAAGCATTATGAAGTTGTTTATTTTTCATTTTGTATCATGCTAAAAATATGATTAAAGCTCGGTTTCAGAACAGCTGTCCGCTTGTAATCTTTTCCACAGCAACTGTTTTTATGCTTCTGCAGCGCCACACATCTCCCCTGGCTAAGCTTGGGAGCTTACCTGATATCAAGGCAACTTTCTACACCCTGGCCGATGCTTTGAAGACGGCCAGGGTGTAGAAGCACTAACGCAGGGCCAAGGGCTGTTCTCTGAATTCTCTACCGTGTTCCTGTCGACACAACAGCTCCCTGTACATCACTGTAAGCTTGTGGATTAGCTTGCTCTTTCACTCCTCACAGAAACACAGAGCGCTCCTCTCTTTCCACGCTAGATTGTGTTTCAAATCCCCTCTCAGATCTCCGAGCGTCCCTTTCCTGTGAACTGCTCTGTAATCACTGTCAAGTAAGTGAGGGGTCTGAGGCTGGCTTTGTATCCCACCACTTATCTTTTGTTCATACTGTGTTGTTCTTTGTGTTGCGGCTGACTGGGCGCAGGGGTGTTTTATTAGTGTGGATTTGTGTGGTTCTAAGTAAGTAACTTTACAGAAAGACTACTCCAGGATGGTTAATGAAATAGTTTTGCCTCCAGCCTCACCGAGAAATGTTCTCTCCCAAATGACCCTGACAGAGCGATGTCCCCCACACCTGGGGATCAATTCATTTACACGAACACTGCTACCAGGTGCTTAGGGTTATTTCAGATGTAACACTGATGTTGGCTCATGTCCACACTAACATGTGTGTACCATTATACAACAAGAGGGGGTGATTGTTATAATAAAAATTGTTATAA
This sequence comes from Acipenser oxyrinchus oxyrinchus, assembly GCA_030684275.1. Lineage (NCBI taxonomy): Eukaryota > Metazoa > Chordata > Actinopteri > Acipenseriformes > Acipenseridae > Acipenser > Acipenser oxyrinchus. Next base: position 24,094,809 of record CM060254.1, read on the forward strand.
TTATAACATCATTTTTTAAAATTAAAAATAAAAATAAATACAGGATTTCTGCCAATGTTATGATATATTTTCTTCCCCTTACATAAATAAAATAAACCATACTGCAGGTTTGTGTTACATTTACAGTCAGACAGTATTGTAAGCAGTAGTACCTCTACCAGTACAAACTCACAGCCTCTCTCACTAAAGGGATCCAAATCTAAATTTTGGGTGCGTGTCAGTCAGGGTGGCTAAAGTCATGGGGGACGGGGTGTGGGGGACAACACGACACCTTGAGCCAAGACAGTTTGTGAAGCCCTGTATCACTGGACAACTGCCCACCCCGGCATGTGTTATTTCATCCATATTAGTAAGGAAAGGTACAAGGGATGAAGAATTAAATGCTTAGTGTACTGATAAGAGCAGGTTAATTCATTTTGTCTTACTATTCTAGAGAAACTGAAGCACTTACATGTAGGCTTTGTAATTGCTGCCTATCTTCTGGATCCTGACATCGTACTTGGAGTCGATGTAAGGCTCAGTGGTAGCGTAGGTTTTCGCCAGAGCCACCACGCTGGCTATATCTTGGAAATCATAATGACTCTCCACCTTCACCTGCAAGAGCCAACAGAGAATCAGTCAGGAATGAATCTACTGTAGTGCTTTGGACGAGAGGTCTGGACATTTCATTATCTCTCCTATGTACCCAATGATAAAAGGCCTTTCCAAAAAGTGGGGCCTCTTTAATAAAGACTGCGCCTCTTTCTGGTCACATGGGATTGCAAGGCGATCTTTTTTGGAAGTTGTGAGGCAGGTTTCATTTATATCTTTTTTTTGGTACATTATTAGACTACAGCACCTCTGTAATCCAGCACACTGTCCCAAGCGAAGCCAGATAAGACAGGTTTTACCGTAGATATATATATATATATATATATATATATATATATATATATATATATATATATATATATATATATATATATATATAATGTAATGTTATTTGCTGGTGAAATGCAAAGACTTGGGATAACAGCATTGGTAGCGTTCCATTTAGCTTGTCAGTGGAAAAGGTTAACATGAAAGAGGAATGTGTAAATGGCTGACGTGACATTGGCACCAACAATGTTTATATCCAGAGTTTTTCCACTGTGCTGTATAAGTTCAATTGGGTAAAAACAAAGTTTCATCTTTCATTAAAAGCTAAGTAAGGCTTCTGATTATATCTCCTTAGCTATTCTTACTGCCGCTTTACATTTTTATGACGTTTGAAATTCTTATTACAATTATTGCATATGTAATGTACACATGTGTTTTTATATTCTTAAGCACCAAAATATATATACAGGTGATCAGGCTATTTGTAAAGTAAAGAGCTATTTGAAGACCTTAGGTAGAAAGCTGGAGAAGGGTACAAGATTTCCAAGCATTTGAGTATCCCAATTTCAACTATTGTTTCTCTTATCAAGAAGTACAAGACTCATGGCACTCTCATACCGCTCCCTTAGTCTGGAAGAAATTTAGTTCCAATACATGGTAAAATGGATTCCACATCATACCAAAGAAGAATAAAATCAAGGTTATGGAATAGCCTAGTCAAAGTCCCAATCTAAATCCGATTGAGAATCTTTGGTATGAGTTGAAGGCGGCTGTGCACAAGAGAAGTCCTTAGAATTTGAATGAACTGGAACAATTTTACTTTGAAGAATGGTCAAAAATCACTAAAGAATCATGCCAAAAGTTCATTGACAAATATGCTAATAGTTTAAAAGAAATTATTATTGCTAAAGGTGCCTCAACTAGCTATTCATTTCATTTTCCTTGTCAGGGTATGAATACTTTTGAATTAGCATTTTTGGTGTTTTGCAAAAAAATTGCTGAAAGAAGTATGTAGACATCTATTTCTTTTTTCCTCATCCACAAAAGCAAAACTTTTGCTACAAAATATTTTTCCTATAATTATTTGTTTTCGAGAAATTTCTAGAAATTATAAATTTGGGGTATATAAACTTTTGACTTCAACTGCATGCTTGGCCATTACTAATATGCCCTTAAATCTGGCCTTCTAAATAGCTTGACAGATCATTCAATTGGCACCAATTAGTTCAACTAGTGCAATGGTTTTTATATGCCATCCAAACTGTCAGAACAATTTCTTTTCAGGGTACCTGTCTAAATACTCTTTGGCTCCACTGTGTGTACCATTTTCTCTTCCTTTATTAACCTTAATTGGGCTAGTGTGATTATTATTATTTATTTCTTAGCCAACGCCCTTAGGATTGAACCCACTACCCTCCGGTCAAGAGCCCTAACCACTACTCCACACTGCTGCCCTCCACACTGTGTGATGCTGTTAATGCCCCATCACACATCCAATCATAACCATATATTAAATTCCTCAAATGCTGTCGCTTATAAAAGTTTGGCACAGTAAATGTATATTGTCATTTTTTTCCCCCATGCTTTGCAGTGATTTTACTATGCATTTATCATAGTTTACTATGGCTTGTCATGTTATAACTATCGTTTACCACACCTCTCTTTTACAATGCTTTCCTGTGCTTGACCATACTTTCACTATATTTTATCACACTTTGCTCAGCGTTTACTATGCAACGCTTTTCTAAGGGGTAGGTAATAGTAGTGGGTAGGTTAATAAAACGTCTCTTTGTTCACTGCGCTGTTTCAGCGTTTATTTGCACTCTATTCTATTCTACGTTTCTAGGTCCAGTTTGTTTTTCTATTTTATAAAAACAATTAAGTAAAACAAAAAGATTGTGGCTTGCTTACACATTTTTTCCGTGCAATCAAATGTTCCAAATCAAACTAGACAGTTCTCAAACACCTTTGTGTTTTTTTTTTTATATAACCATTGCTAAGCGACTGTTGCTTTCAGCTGAAATCCTTTTTGATTTGAAGTTGTGTTGTCTCACAATCATGTTCAGTTTCACTCTAAAATGTGTTTCAGGGTGGCTTCTTTAGTTTGTTTATTTCACTGAGTGCTTGTTGGCTTTCCAGTTTGTTTACATCTCCTGAAGGTAGTTTTAACTGCAGACGTCCCATGTGGAGCCTTCTTTTTGCCGCAGTGCTTACAAAGGTACCAGAAATGTTCCTGTCAGGACAACTGAGCAAGTCAGCAACTGCGTTCACCTTTTTTTTTAAAGTAACAAGAACGGTGTAGGGAAAGGATTATTCATTGTTTTATTAAGAATAATATGACAGCCAATCAGAGTGCAGTGTCTTGACAGGAGAATTTCATGTTATCTTTGTAAGGACATCCTTTTTGCCACTGTGTTCTCAATAGTAAAAGCAAAGTGTAATAAAGCATAGTGAAAGCATGGTATAGGTAAGCATTTTAAAGCCCAGAGAGGTATTGTAAAGCATATTAATGAACATGGCAATTCAGTGTAAACTATGGTAAATGCATAGTATAACCATGGGAACATGCTGCAAAAATGATGTAGTAAACTTTTTTAGTAAAACTTATAAAAGGGAATAGAAGTAATTTGCAAGTTTTGCTGTTTCTGAAGCAAACAGAACATTGAAGGGATTTCAAGTCTATTTGGTTTCCAAATGTTGTTCTTGTTTAATACTGATCTACTGAAGAAAACAAACAGTAAGATGGGAGTGCTGCTTGACATGCTTATCCCAAACACAGAACTCTGAATTAATAATGAAGTTATATACTGTATACTAGTGTTGCTGCGCAAAAACAAGTAACACAAGAAAAAAAAAAAAACATGGGACAATACATGTCTACTTACAGCAGCACAGAGTGATTGCAATAATGTTCCTATGGACTCCTGAGTTTTACAGTCTTTATTGATCAGTGGGTATATCACTACTTGCTGATAATTAGACTGCAGGTGTCCCCTGTAGATAATAACACTGTGGACGCCCAGTATTTGAAGTCAGCTTTTCAATAGTAATACCTGCTACTGCCAGTACATGAACAAGCAGTAAGAAATTACCCCAGAGAAATCGACGAAACACGACATATACAGTAGCTGAAATTCAGTCCGACCCGCTTATCACGTGGGGTATGTCAACAAGGTTTATAACAAAGAAAATACTCCAGAACTGTACCTACAGCACGTCTGTAATTCCATCTCAGGAGCAGCTAGGGCTCTCGTGATTCGTGTTTCACAAGAAACCCTCAAAGGAATTATTATGTACACTCGGGTGTATTCGCAAAATCACAGGCTATTTTATAAAATGTATTTCGTATGAAAAGGGCCAGTATACATTGAAACCGGATTTTTAAATCCCAAAGCACCCAGCCACTATGCTTTTGTATTTTATTTTATTTTATTTTATTTTATCAAAGACTAAAAGCAGCAAGCTTCCTTTTCTCATGAGGTTTCCCTCAAAACGACCGCAATTAAAAACCACAAATATGAACTTTGATTTGTTCTGGAACTTTGTTTAGAACTTTCCATCTCTCCCACACCCTTCCCTGTAGACACCAGACAGAATGTTTGGCTCATTGTGTACTAAAGTAATTCCAGAATCTTCGTGCTGGTGTTGTGTAATAGCATTAACATTGTGGAGGGCAGCACTGGGGCGAAACAGGCAGGCCGATCCTCCCTGCAATCTCAATGAAGGGTTCTATGAATCTGAGGTACAATAGAATTAAACCTGTAAGAACACTGAGAGTTCTAGTCAACGTTCTGCTCGTGTAAATGTAAATCAATATCTAGGTGCCTTGCACACCAAAGTAGGAGTATGTAGCACGGTCTGTCAGGACGACTAAATCTGACCATTGATTATTTATAACATGTATAGTCACCCCCCATTGGCTTCTGAGTAATAGGAAGTGTTGTGTAGTGCCTGTCGGTAAGATGGGACTGAAAACAGCTCTATAACTGCAGATGAGCCTGGCTCTTTTGCATAGCGGTTAAGATGCTTGTTTGTGGCTTGCGTGGTCGTTGCTCCACGCCCAGCCTCCATACTGTTAGAGATGCACAGCCCACAAGCTACGTTACATACCCCCACAGCAGATAAAACACAGTTCTAACAATCGACAGACATTGTTGTACTTGGATAAGATAAGCACCAGTCAGTTTGATCTGTGAAGTGCTATGTAGTGTCAGCTTCAATGCTTGATAATTGCTTTTACACAGTAATGTTATTTAAGAAAAAATAATCCAATTTTTTTTATTTTTGTTTTCCCCCCATACAAAAAGAGGTCGGACTGCCTTTCAGGCAATGCGAAAACATCGGAACAGATAAGATGGCAATAAGACCCGAAAGGAATTCCTGACATTCCTATGAGCCGTGAGCAGTAAGAGGAGCACTCTGGAGCTGCGTCTGTCTGCATCTCGCTCCTGGATCTCCCGCACCCTTTCACTGCAGCCTCAACCAGGCTTCTAGAAAGAATGATGACTCACTCATATTCCAATGCAGTAGTGCAGAATAAGACATGAACAGCGCTTGTATCAAGGGACTCTATATATAACCAGGCACTCGCCTACTTGCAATAGCTATCAAAGTCTGTCCGTCCATTATTGTGACAAACTGAATAAATACAGTACTGTGCAAAAGTTTTAGGCAGGTGTGAAAAAATGCTGTAAAGTAAGAATGCTTTCAAAAATAGACATATTAATAGATTATATTTATCAATTAACTAAATGCAAAGTGAGTGAACAGAAGAAAAATCTAAATCAAATCCATATTTGGTGTGACCACCCTTTGCCTTCAAAACAGCATCAATTCTTCCAGGTACACTTGCACAAAGTCAGGAATTTTGTAGGCATATAGTCAGGTGTATGATTAAACAATTATACCAAACAGGTGCTAATGATCATCAATTCAATATGTAGGTTGAAACACAATCATTAACTGAAACAAAAACAGCTGTGTAGGAGTAATAAAACTGGGTGAGGAACAGCCAAACTCAGCTAACAAGGTGAGGTTGCTGAAGACAGTTTACTGTCAAAAGTCATACACCATGGCAAGACTGAGCACAGCAACAAGACACAAGGTAGTTATACTGCATCAGCATGGTCTCTCCCAGGCAGAAATTTCAAGGCAGACAGGGGTTTCCAGATGTGCTGTCCAAGCTCTTTTGAAGAAGCACAAAGAAACGGGCAACGTTGAGGACCGTAGACGCAGTGGTCGGCCAAGGAAACTTACTGCAGCAGATGAAAGACACATCATGCTTACTTCCCTTCGCAATAGGAAGATGTCCAGCAGTGCCATCAGCTCAGAATTGGCAGAAAACAGTGGGACCCTGGTACACCCATCTACTGTCCGGAGAAGTCTGGTCAGAAGTGGCCTTCATGGAAGACTTGCGGCCAAAAAGCCATACCTCCGACGTGGAAACAAGGCCAAGCGACTCAACTATGCACGAAAACACAGGAACTGGGGTGCAGAAAAATGGCAGCAGGTGCTCTGGACTGATGAGTCAAAATTTGAAATATTTGGCTGTAGCAAAAGGCAGTTTGTTCGCCGAAGGGCTTGAGAGCGGTACACGAATGAGTGTCTGCAGGCAACAGTGAAGCATGGTGGAGGTTCCTTGCAAGTTTGGGGCTGCATTTCTGCAAATGGAGTTGGGGATTTGGTCAGAATTAATGGTCTCCTCAATGCTGAGAAGTACAGGCAGATACTTATCCATCATGCAATACCATCAGGGAGGCATCTGATTGGCCCCAAATTTATTCTGCAGCATGACAACGACCCCAAACATACAGCGAAAGTCATTAAGAACTATCATCAGCGTAAAGAAGAACAAGGAGTCCTGGAAGTGATGGTATGGCCCCACAGAGCCCTGATCTCAACATCATCGAGTCTGTCTGGGATTACATGAAGAGAGAGAAGCAACTGAGGCTGCCTAAATCCACAGAAGAACTGTGGTTAGTTCTCCAAGATGTTTGGGCCAACCTACCTGCCGAGTTCCTTCAAAAACTGTGTGCAAGTGTACCTAGAAGAATTGATGCTGTTTTGAAGGCAAAGGGTGGTCACACCAAATATTGATTTGATGTAGATTTTTCTTCTGTTCACTCACTTTGCATTTTGTTAATTGATAAATATAAACTATTAACATGTCTATTTTTGAAAGCATTCTTACTTTACAGCATTTTTTCACACCTGCCTAAAACTTTTGCACAGTACTGTACATCAAGCATGTCATTTACATAACAATTTGTGTGAGTCTATTTCAGTTATTAATGCATACTGCAAGGCACCTATATATTTACTTTCAATAAAGTGTGTGTGTGTGTATGTGTATATATATATAAACTATGCAGGTCTGCTGAACAGTGCCCTTTGCAGCAGGTTCCTAGTTTTTGTCCAGTCAGTTTAGAAGCCAGAAAATTATACAGCAGCTTATTATTACCCCTCGAAAAATTTGCAGCAGTGAAGAAGTTAACTAGTAGTAAATGCATTCTTTGTAACGGCACAGAAAAATAAAATCATTTGTATAAAAGATGAAGACACAGACAGTGCTTTCTAAAAAAAGTTGATTTCAAGTGACTGAGTTTGTTAAGTTTTTGGACCAGGAGCATTTTTTTCCAAAAGGAATTACAGACTTCTAATGTTTATAAACTAGGTATAAACAATGTCTTCTGTTGATTGGAGTGCTGATAACTGTAGCTAAAATGTTTATAGCTCGTTTTCAGACAGTAGATTTGTTAAATTCTATTCCAAAGGACTGAAGCAAACTTGATACAGTATCTTGGTCAAAAGCTTAAAAAAAAACGCACATGGTCAGGTCTCCAGAGGTGAAGTGCATGAGAAGCTACCCACTTTATTCTAGTTAGTCTTTTACAATAATGAAACCTGGCTTACCTTGCCCATACCGGCGTGAGCGTGCCCAAGCTTAACCACTACAGGAAAGGTCGCCGCTGTAAGCTGAAATTAAAGAGAACAACAGGTCAACTCTTTAAAAGACACATGGGTCCCACAAATAAAACAATGACAACTTTCTTATTTTTGCAATGAAGTGCACGAAACAGGGTTTCAAATGGCTTTCAAGTCACTTTTCCCAATTAATTCAAAATTCTGCAGCTTGTCTTCCATTCTCACAACCTTGCTACTCTCACACTACCCCCCTGTTTCGCACCCTCCACTGCCTAGCTCTGCTCGCATTCAATTCAAGACCCTTGTTCTTGCCTACTGCTCTATGCTCCTCCTCTACTGGCCAACTAGTCATGCCTTCCCTCCACTCTCCAGCCTTCTTCTCCTACCTAGCCTCTCTGTGGTGGAACCAGCTACCGGAGAAGTTCAGGACTGCTCCGTCTCTCACTGCCTTCCGCTGCCTCCTCAAGACCCCCGTTTAGCCTGCGCTTGTTGATCTCTTGATCTACCCCTACTACTATGCACTGGACTTGCCTGACCTCAGCACCATGTCACTGGACCCTCAGCTAATGCACTATCCTTGCACTATTGCACTACTAATATGTCATTGCAGATATTACTTGTTGTAATCCTAACTTGTTGCATCCTAGTTCATATTGTGTTTTAGTCATGTTATTTGCACTTATTGTAAATGACACTGTATTTAAATATTAATCTTGCTCTGTAACCCTTTACTGCTCTGTAACACCTGCCAGTCACCTTGGATAAAGGCATCTGCTAAATAAATGAATAATAATAATAATAATAATAATAATAATAATAATAATAATAATAATAATAATAATAATAATAATAATAATAATAATAACATCTATTAAAATACAGCGAAGTCCATCTTAGCTTCAGAAAGGCTTTCCTCCAGACTCTGGTAGATCTTTTACAAGTCAATATATATGGCTGTCTTATATATATTTTCAGGAGACACTTTGGGCTTTATTTTCAAAAAGTTTAATCCAGTCTTTAATTAACAAATATTTTTTTGAAAGAAGAAAAACACATTCAGTCACATGGTAACACAATGAAAAACAAACAATAGTGCTTAAGAGATCCTTCAATTATAATACTCGATTGTTTTGTTCTTGTTTTGTAATATTACATCATTTTTTTTTACACAGGACTTAAAGGGTACATAAAGACCTTTTTATTTTATTGTGTTACATGTTCCCATGTGTTGTTACAACTGATTATGTAAAGTGTGTGTATTGTTTTAATTTTTTTTTTGGACCACTTCTTTAAACTTTTAAACTGCATTCCCTGCCTCAAGATGGCTTCACATGTACCCGCATGGACCTCTTAGAAATACATTTCCCATCATCCTCCTGCTCACATATGTAACTGAGATGGATTTACCAGTGAGCAGGAGTAGAATGTAGTTCTGAGAGGTCCATGCGGGTACATGTGAAGCCATCTTGAGACAGGGAATGTAAAAAAGAAAAAATTAAAACAATACACACACCTTATGTAGACAGTTGTAGCAACACATGGAAACATGTAACACAATAAAATAAAAAGGTCCTTATGTACCCTTTAATTAAAGACTACCGTAAACACTTTCAAAATGTTCCCCTTTGTATTTTTCCATAGTATAGCATGGTGTGATAACAGTGAATTAAAATGATGTCTACAATAAAAGATACTGTACACCTCCTGACATAGCTGTGAAATCTAAATTAGTAACAGTACCTTTCTAAAAGTTTCTCACATTATTTTTGCAGTTTTCCCATGCTTTTCCCATGGTTATAATATGCATTTACCACAGGTTACCCTGGTTTGCCATGTTTATTAATATGCTTACAATACTTTCCTATGCTTTACCATGCTTTCACTGTGCTTTATTACACTTTGCTATGCTTGTATAAGGGTAACATGAAAAGGGAGATTGTCATGGCTTATATTAACTGTATGAACATGTTTTACAAACAGACATGCCTCCATGTATCTTACATCCTGATACTTTCAATAACAAATCATGGGATTGGCCGAACCAAGTTTCATCATAATTAATGAAGTGCCTCTTTGGATGTATTTCAAAGCATAAGTGTGAAATATGAACTGACAGCCAGACACATACCCACAGATTCTGATGCTCATAATAGCTTGGGCCCCTGAATGCACTTGGGCCCCTGAATGCACTTTCCTGATCATAACTGCATATCAATAGAAACGACATAATGTACAGACAGACAAGCAGACAGATAGACAGACAGTCTGCATGTACTCTCAGTGCTAATGAATGTCCTTTTTATGTTTAATCATAACTGCACATCTCTAGATAGATGGCCAGACAAACAGGCAGTCTCCATCTACTCCCAGATTATCCTAACTCAATAACGTGTGCTAAAGAGGGCCATCTGCCACTTTCATTACAGTCAATACTGTATATCAGTCGCCCTGAGTGAGGGTAATAAAACTATTGTAAACCACTGGAAACAAGCAAGCCAGTACTGTAGTTCAAGGACTCAAAAGGCGTCTCTAAACTAGTCTCTAACATTGGACTAGAATTTGGCCCTGTACAGCTTACTGGCCGTTTCTCTCCCACATTACTGAAATATCACACTGTCTCTAGCAGGGCCAAGGCTGACAAGTCCTGTTTGGAGTCAAGGTCCCCGGCACAGATCTGATGACGGACCCCATGAATATTCTCTTTGTGCCGCATGAGATTCCAGTCTCCAGGCACTTCATAAATCAGGCTCTGGGTTTCCCAGCTCTGCAATAAAGTAGGGCAATTTGTTGAAACTTCTATATCAGGTAGGAAATGAGGTGAGATGTTAAAAATTAGAGCAGCAGGGGCTGGGTGGCAGATTGCCATTGGCCGGGTGCGCCAGCTGTTCAGCAGGCTGGTTGTGACAGACAGACAGTTGGAGGCAGCGTGGCGGCAGACACACGGGTCACTACCCGGGTAACACAGGGGTTCACAGGCAGGCCTGGACGTTTCCACACCTAGAGACGTACACACCCGCACACACACATACATATGAACACACAGACACACATACACGCACGCACACACATACACACAGACACACACACATACACGCACACACACACATACATACATATATGGAAGCCCACCTGGGCCAAAAAAGTGTTATTTAGTACACATTTCAAATATTTTGTACATGTTCTAATTTGACTTTATTACATGCTGTAATTCTAATTATTTCACATACTAATTAGGCCAATCAGATCACTGAAAATGAAATGAGAACCAATTAATTTATTTTCATGTCTGAAATTAAAAAGATGTTATCCCAAAGGTGATTGGCTACTCTTGTAATTAAGCTGCATGACTGTAAAATGACCAGCCCCTACATTGAAAATGCATTTACATTTATTTAGAACATGTAGTATTTTAAGTATTTTGATTGGTCCAAATCAATACGTGTACTAAATTTTTGAAATGCGTACTAAATAACACATTTTTGACCCGGATAGCCTTCCCTATATCTATATACACGCACTCACACACACACAGTCAAACACTGAGACACACACACACACACACAGTCAAACATACACACAAACACACAGTCAAACACTGAGACAAACAGTCAAACATTGAGACACACACAGAGTCAAACATTGACACACGCACAGTCATACACTGAGACACACACAAACACACAGTCATACACATAGACACACACGCACAGTCATACACTGAGACACACAGAAACACACAGTCATACACTGAGACACACAGAAACACACAGTCATACACATAGACACACACGCACAGTGATACAGTGAGACACACACAAACACACAGTCATACACATAGACACACACGCAGTCATACACTGAGAGACACACACACAGTTAAACACTGATACACACACACACAGTCAAACACTGACACACACACACAGTCATACACTGAGACACACACACACACACAGTCAAACACTGATACACACACACACAGTCAAACACTGACACACACACAGTCAAACACTGATACACACACACAGTCATACACTGAGATACACACACAGAGTCAAACATTGAGACACACACAGAGTCCAACATTGAGACACACACACAGTCAAACACTGAGACACACACACACACACACACAGTTATACACATATACACACACGCACAAACACATACATACATACACATACTTACGCAGACACACACCGTACTGTCAGCAATGGGACTAAGACACCTGTTGCATAGCAGTTTGATCCATTCCTGGTTTTACTGTAAGTTTAATAAGACACACCTGAGCTTATTACCTATAAACTGTGACGAATCAAGTTTGTAGTAAAACCTGGAATGGGTGAAACTGTTATGCAATAGTTTTTTTTTCCATCCCTGTACTGTACCTTACTGGTGTAAAAGTATATGTGACATACAAGACTGGCATAAAGTCACTTTGGGTATATCCACACAAGCCGTGGTTTATCTAGCTGAACTTGGGTTCCAACACAAAACTAGATGCAATAACATAAATTGACCACAGGGAGTGCTGTTGAATTCTGGAAACTTTTCAAACCTAGCCGAAAAACCCTGGAAGAACCGAAAAACGAATTTGAAACCAACATGCAAGAGGAAGGACAGGATCTGCTTCAAGATCAAGATGGATCTCCCTGCCCAAACGCTTGGCTCACACCGTCAGTATTTGTTTGTCCGTTCATGTGTTTGTTTGTTTTAAAAGATTTGCCAGACTGAGGCAGCGCAGCAGAACACAAGCTGTTAGGATACACTCAGTGGCACCAATTATGAAGATAAACACAGACAGCTGGCGTTGAGGAAATGCATTGGCTACAGTTTAGGTAAAAAGACTTGAGGCCAGGAGTCAACTTAATGTTAATAATAACTCAAAGAGGCCCTAGAGACGAAGGAGATGTTTGTTCACACTTATAATACAATGAATGCCCATGACTTACTTTGAGATAACTGCATGTAAAAGTTAATATTTTCTGCTTTGTTAAATAAAATCATTTGAATTGACTGTGGTGGAGATTCCACCAGGTACTGAAGTGAGAATCTAATTATCTCTCACGAAGACAGCAAGGTTACTGCAGGCCACCACAATACTAAGCAAATAAAAAAAAAAATAAACCATTTTTAATAACACAAACAATGTCTTGTCCAAGTTTGTTTATCTTCAGCAATAGGGAGGAGATGGTAGCCAAGGGATTCGGGGCATTGTCCATTGAATATCAGCGGTGGGATCTTTCCACACTGGTTGTCTGTGGCAAAAGGAATGGTCCAGAAAACAAAAGAAAGGATCTATTGCTCAATGATGTCAAATGCTTTTCTGTGCTGCATCACCGCCCCACCTACTGAAATTCCCAAGACAGGAAAGCAGACTGCAGACACAGGAAAAAACCACCAAGACTTCCTCCTCTTTTGATCCTCCAGACCACAATTCCAATCAGCGCTCCCAAACAAACACATTTCATATCGGATGCTACAAGTGGCGGAGAATGTACTAAGAAACAAAAAGCAAAATTAGGTAAATGTAATTCTGGGCAAAAGCTGTCAGGACTTCTCCCCCACCTCTCCGTGCACGAAAGCCTCTCCAGTAGAACAGCTCAGCTTATGAGACTGAGAGCCGTGTGCACTGCCCTCCTTCATGCCCTCATGCTGGGTATTATATGCACTGCCCTCCTTCATGCCCTCATGGTGGGTATTATATGCGCTGCCCTCCTTCATCCCCTCATGCTGGGTATTATATGCACTGCCCTCCTCCATATTATTACACAGCAAGCTTACATTCGAGAGCGGATGTCAATAAAGACAAAGGCCATCCCTGCAGTTGTCCACTTGAGTTGACCAAGAGCCTGGCCCATAGGGACAGTTGAAGCGTGATGAGGAGAAGCAGTCCCTACCAGTTTTGCCTCCCTAATCCACAGCCGATGTGACACTCCCTCCAGAATCCCCAGTGAAGACCGGCAAAATACGGTTTATCTGTTAACACACGACTACTGAACTGACAGTCCATTACATTCCAAACAAATCCAAAAAACAAATAGCCAAGCAGCCTTCCCCAGATGTATACTGGAAGTTAGGAACAAGCATACGCAATACTGACACTGGTCACAGCACTTTTACTACTGCACTGCAATTACCATTTCAATCCTCTACTTTGGAATTATTCATATTTTTTATTAGTAAATTTTCTGATATTTGGGAGTTAATTTAGTAGTAAGGTGAACTCCCCAGTTGTTCTTAGAATGAATGGAAACAGTAGGGAGTCCAGGGATGGAAATAAGACTCCCATTACACAGCACACCTGAGCTTGTTGCCTATACACTGGGGCTAATCAAGCTCGTAGTAAAACCTGGAATGGGTGAAATTGTTATGCAATAGGAGTTTCATTTCCATCCCTGGAGTCTAGCCCAAGTGAGATGCTGCTAGCTTATCTAAAGCCCGGGGTTAAATGTTTTTTATATCAGTTCCACTCTCCAGACCAAACGCTGCTGCCACAGTTTTCATTTGGGGAAGAAAGAAAGAAGATGGTTTCAATACAGACTACACAGACTCCAATCAGACTATACAAACAGCAGCTCCAAAATCTACCAAGAAAAGCCAAGTTATTTATGTGAAAAAGTACTATTTGAATGCTTTGAAACATTCAAAATAACGTCTGATGTCCGAACTATTAGAAAAGGAATGTTAGGTATATCCAACATCTGGGGCTGGGAGTTGGAAGCTGGAAACACCAATTACCTTGGCTGACTGTTAAACACGCCATGGAAAAGAGCAATTATACACCACTTCAGAAGCTCTTCCAGGAAAGTGCACCGATTCTCAGCCAGTGCTGCGGTTACACTGCACTGCGGCTGTGTTCTCCAGGGATACTGTGTTACTACAGCCACATGGGCAACACATGCCAGGGGCTGTGAGACACCTTCTCATGGGCCTCTCTGCTGGGAATTACTAATGTGTCTTTGCATCAAGCTTAATGAGAACTTCCTCAATTGCTCGAAGGCAGGTCTAAAAGGTTGCCCCAGCTTCAATGTCATTATTAAAAACCAGCACATGTATAGAACCTTCACTCAAAAAAACAAACAAAAAAAAACAACTCTTATAGAAGGATTTAAGCAGCCTTTAAAAACTGAAAGTGTTTTCAAGAAACCAGAATTTAGGTTCAGGAAATTTGGTCTATTAATAACACACAGTCAATTATTATTTCCTTTTTTTGTATTTGATGTATTTATGGTTTTGCTATTTTCTGTTTTTCAATAGCAAGCTCTTGACAATCCTGCTCGGTTTTCTACTTTTATTATTATTATTATTATTTAAGAACATAAGAAAGTTTACAAACGATAGGAGGCCTTTCGGCCCATCTTGCTCGTTTGGCGGTTAGCAGCTTATTGATCCCAGAATCTCATCAAGCAGCTTCTTGAAGGATCCCAGGGTGTCAACAACATTACTGGGGAGTTGGTTCCAGACCCTCACAATTCTCTCTGGAAAAAAGTGCCTTCTATTTTCTGTTCTGAATGCCCCTTAATCTAATCTCCATTTGTGACCCCTGGTCCTTGTTTCTTTTTTCAGGTCGAAAAAGTCCCCTGGGTGGTTAAAGCCCGGGGTTAAAGGTGACTTACAGAGACTAGGGTGTGTGAACGATGCATCAGGTGCATCAGAGTCACTTACAACAACGTCTCACTCTAAATACTGAGCGTAAGGAGGTTAAATGACTTGCTCAGAGTCACACAGTGAGTCAGTGGCTGAGCCGGGATTTGAACCAGGAACCTCCTAGCAACAAGCCCCTTTTCTTTTACCAGTGGACCACACAGCCTCCAAACAGACATCTGATGGAAACAAAAGAGAGGACTCTGCATGAGTAATTTCAAGATTGAGGATGGATGCATACTAAACAAAGCACTATATGAACATTCATACTTTTTATGTAACAATTATAATATATCAAAGAGAGAGTATGTTTAAATATAAATAATTTAGCTGAACTCAGTGTTTATTAATATGCTTGCCATAGCTCCATATTGTTTACAGTGCTTTCCTATGCTTGACCAGGCTTTCATTATGCTTTATTGCACTTTGCTATGCTTTTGCTGTGGGAAGATTGTATATGGGTAAGATGAAAAAGTAGACCGTCTATTAACTGTATGAACATGTTTTACAAAAATGCTGATACTCTCAATAACAAATCATGGGATTGGCTGAACCAAAGGTCATCATAATTAGGGCTTCTGATTTTCGGTTTTAACCCGATAAAACACCCCCGATACAAAAAAAATGAAATCGGTGGATAGCCAATAATCACTGGAAAACACCGGAAAAACTGTGGAAATGGTTAATCAATTCATGTTGACTTTACCCTATTCCCATTAAAAAATAAAACCTACTACAAAAATAATAATAAATACATTTCCCAGGGCTGCTGGCCAATGTCCCGCCTTCCTGACTTGCATCTATCATTGATTCGTTCTCAATACTTTAAACCCACCCCAACTACTGAATGACAGTACATTCCTACATTTCTATTGGAGACTCCGCTAGCGAGATTTAAAACGAGATTACAATCAAGATAGAGGCTTGTTAGCGGGATTTCAAGATGTATTACAGTTAAGATACGGAGGATTTAAAACAGAATTGTGGTGAAATGTACAAAAATGCCTACACACAAAAACCCCAGAAGAATGTGCCCGTGACCATAGAGATTTCGTTGTGGAAGACAGCAATGGAAAGAAGGTACAACTTAAGTGTGCAAGTACCGTCGAGTTACTACTATACATATTTTGACAGAAAAAAAAAAACGCTCAAGCATTTTGGAAAGTAACCGAAAACACTAATTTCATACAGTATATCAAAAACGAAAGCCCGGAAAAAAACGATTTACATAAAACTCGAAAATAGCTAAAAATAAGCACCGAAAAATACAATTAATAAAACCCGAAAAACAGAAGCCCTATACATAATCGATGAAGTGCTTATCTGGATATATTTAAAACATAGGTGTTTGTGGTGTAATCTGGAACAGTGCTATTCACCCAGTCATTATGATCATGGGATTTGAATCCAAGGTACTGTAAATTCCCCATAAATATTCACTCAGGAGCACTGCATACGAAACAGTTATCCAATGCTATATCTAGCAAGGACAGTAGCAGTGGCAATGATGATTTTTACAAGCTGAAGTGTGAGACTGAAGTAGATTACAGGATGACACAGAGGGGATTATGGGATACAGGCCAGGCTCTCATTTAAAGCCCCCATCATGTCTTTCACACCAGGGCTGTAACATTACTGTCTGCCTCCCAGACCACCGATCAACACCAGTTTTGGAAAACCTAACGTTACCTTCGGTCAGGAAGCCCTCGCTCATGCTCTGTGAAACCAGCTGGACGTCAATTCTATACCCCAGTATTATTATTATTATTATTATTATTATTATTATTATTATTATTACTGATAGACCTCTGTGAGGAGAGAGCAGTATCACCAAAGTGAGCCCTTTGTTTAAACAGTCCATTTGATTTATTAAGCTCCTATTTTATTCAGTGTAGGATCTTATTACCGCCATCCTCATATGTATACGACTTTGTTTCAAACCTCATTCCACTTTTTATTGTACTGTATGTAGTATTGTTAGTATGTCATGCTGTAACACCCCTGGTAAAAAAAAACAAAAAACCCTGCTGGACGGACTATAGAGAGTTAAAGGGCAGTGATATCTGGCTATCTGCCACTGTTTAAATCGTTACAATGTCACCCTTTTTATGGAGAAGACAAGAGTGAAATGATGATTCTATTCCATCTTGCACATTAAGAAGCAGTTTTGGACAGGATCACCTCAGAACCATTTATACTAGGAAAAGCCACATAAATACTAGAGCTGCATGTACCGATTATTTGAATCAAGCTCTCCACAGGTGAGGGTCATTGGTGCTGATCGGGCTAATTTACCATTCAGAGTGAAGAAACAGCTGCTTAGATTTGTGTGGATTGCTGTTCTCCAAAGAGTCTGAGAAAAACAGCACTCATCACAAACCCAAGCAGCTGTTTCTCCACTTGTAATGGTAAATGAGCCCAAGCAACACCAGTGACTCTCACCTGATTGTTAGCACCTGATTTCTGTGGAGAGCTCAGTCCGATTAATCGGTTTGTGAAGCACTTATAAATACACCATCTCCAATAAGCATTGGGACAAGCTGTTACCAGCAGGAAAGAGACCCAGACAGGAACAAACAAAACATGGCACAAGGGCCAAAATTCAAACAAAAAGACTAAACACTTGTAGGCTGGGCATTAGCCTTCACTATCAAGTTGCAAAATAATGCACCCGCACCTGAGCTAATCAAGTGATTATGGAGCCGTGGCAGCCCTATTAGGAACCTATCCTGTTTCAAGCTGGTCAAGACTACAAAACTGTGCTTTAGGATAAAATAATACAAAAATACAAACAGATTGTCAGGTGCTACTCACTGCCAATCTCTAATGTGCTTTTCAATAAAGAAATGCTAATGCAGAGGTTTACAAATATAACTTTGCATTAATCAATTTGTCATTCCCAAGCCACAAGCAGATGGCCGGTCCCTTGTTTGCTGGGAATCAAGCCAGCATCGTTAGCTTGTTTACACCACAACATTTCCTGTGATCGATACCGAACTGGGCACAATGATTCCCAGATGAGCCAGCAAAAATGAAATACATTTACAGATGATTGAAATTGAATAAACCGAGTTAAAAAAAAAAAGCAAAGCAAAACCAAAATATCTGTTTTATATTGTATTTGGAGTTTTAACCCAGGAGGCTGTGCTGCCATTGGATATCAGAAAACATTGTTTTGTATTACTGACAAAAAAAAAAAAAAAAAAAAAGTCAACTGTGGTACAAGCAAGATAACTCATGAGAAGTATGGGGAAAATGGGAAACCCAACTAGGGAATGCTTATCGGAATGGCAGAATCATTGGAAGCTGCATCACTGGCAAGTGCCAGTATTGTAACAAGAAGTTCACTATAACCTCCATAACCTAGAATACTTTTGGGGGTGAGTGGTTCCCAAGAGCTTGCACAGCCAACCTGAGGTTAAAACTCACACCTAAATGCCTCTTTCATCCTTTGTAATGGACTCATTCAGTCACTTCCACCATCGGTTTGAGAGCAAGTTTTGCTAGCCTGTAATCCCAACTAGAATCCCACTTGATTTGGATCTCGATCTGCAGCTGGTGGAAATGAGTCCCATTTCAAGGGAATCCCAGTGACAGCATAAACATAACACGGTGCTTGCTTCTCACCCTGATTCCAGCACTGAAACACAAAGGAAGGCATTCCGCAGGCAAGCTAGATCAATTGATAAGAGTCAAGTTTGGCTCTGAAGTGCACCCAATGTTTACTTTAACAAGAAGACAGCCACCCGCTCACAAAGGAACTGGGCTACTGTACAGGCGGAGAGAATGAACATGTGGGGTAATTAGCCACCTGCAAATTGAATGCTTACCCTTTCTCCCTCCAATAGCAACAGAAGTGAAAGAAGTCCAGTGAGCTGTGGACAGATATTGAATCAGTCAGCAGCTGATTAGTTTTCTGTATTCTAGAAACGTGAGCTCTTTCTTCAGGGTTCCGCTGCACAGTATAAGAGATGGCTGCAGAGTGACAGCCTGTGAACGGACTCTTCTGATGACTGAACTGAAGGCATCAGTGCTATTATAATGAACCTTTTATTTGCCGTCATGCTGTCGGCTGTAAATCAGTTTTTTTTTTTTTTAAATTTAGTTGCCAATTATTTTTTATTATTTTCTCTCAATTTGGAATGGCCAATTATTTTTAGGCTCAGCTCACCGCTACCACCCCCGCGCTGACTCGGGAGCGGTGAAGACGAGCACATGCTGTCCTCTGAAGCGTGTGCCGTCAGCCGACCGCTTTTTTTCACACTGCAGACTCATCATGCAGCCACCCAAGAGCTACAGCCTTGGAGGACAACGCAGCTCTCCGGCAGCTTACAGGCAAGCCCGCAGGCGCCCGGCCAGACTACAGGGGTTGCTGGTGCGCGGTGAGCCGAGGACATCCTGGCCGACCTAAACCACCCGCCCCGAGCGACACTCGGCCAATTGTGCGCCGCCCCCTGGGAGCTCCTAACCACGGTCGGCTGTGGAATAGCCTGGACTCGAACCGGCGACGTCCAGGCTATAGAGCACATCCTGCACTCCACGCGGAGGGCCTTTACCGGATGCGCCACTCGGGAGCTCCCCAAACATCAGTTTTAATTAGCAAGATGTATACAACAGTAGGTAAGCAGTTATATATATATAGTTATATATCTGTATATAACTGCTTACCTGAAAATAATACATTTTAGCAACTGTTTGACAAGCCTCTCTTGTCACTGTTTGAGCCACAGCAGTCTCTCTTTGCGACCACTTTCCATTGGTTTTTCCTCGGCTGATAAACTCAAGTCTAACCAGCATGACTGTCCTTGCACCTGCTTGACGTGCATCTGCTATCCTTCCCTTAGATATTTGCCTTTCCCCATGTCTGCAGGGATCACACGTCACATCACATGATCAACCTAATTTGCACCTCTAATTCAGAGCGATGCCAAATCCAATTGAGTATTACGTCTGTAAAATCATGGTCTTGATTTGTATATAAAATCTCCATTCAGTTGTTCGATGGATGTGTTAAACTTCAGTTCCCAGATGCCCCTTTCCAGTTACAAAGACAGCAGCCAACCAGAGCACCAGGGATGGGCTCCAGGATCTGCTCAGAACAGCTCTGAATGAAAGCACTCTTTCATTTCCAAGTTGCACTACGAGTTGCAGAAATCCTGGCTGCATTATCAATAGTTAAACATTGAGGGATTGACACTCAAACTGTTTCTAATGAACCATACTTGTATGTTTTTAGTTGAAATAGTTAACCCAAACCATTACTTTGAGAGCAGTACAGAAACTAAGACCAGAGGACACAGTCAGAAATTAAGAGGAGACAAAGGAGTATGGAATGGGCTACCTAGTCATGTTGCTGAGGCAGAATCACTTGGATCCTTTTAGACCCAGTGGCGTTCTCTCATTCGTAAATGTTCTTATGTTTTAAGTCAGGGGTGTCCAATCACGGTCCTGGAGGGCGATTCCGCTCCAGGTTTAACTGGTACAATTAGATCATTAACTGGGGCTGGACAGCAATTTAGAACAGGGCTGGAACAAAGACCAGGAGTGGAAAGGCCAACTTTGGCCAGCCCTGTTTTAGGTTCTTACAAAAATGAGTATGTCCAACACCTGTTCTTTGTTTTTGAAAATAACAGTGAATGTTATACATCTGAGAATTCTGAAACACCGACCATCTCAAATTCAGACAGGAAAGTAACATACAAATAGTTTGGGGGTTCCAATTAGTTAAGTTGGTTTGCATTGTGCAGCAAGTAAATAATAAATGTTGTTCATGTTTTATTTGAAGGGTTCATGTCAGCAGGAGCTGTAGCTAACCATTGCATTGTTCTTACCTGTCCTGCACTTCCATTGTATATGCAGGCCTGCGGAGCACAACTGGCAGACTTTATTATTATTATTATTAGTTTATTTAGCAGACACCTTTATCCAAGGCAACTTACAGAGACTAGGGTGTGTGAACTATGCATCAGCTGCAGAGTCACTTACAATTACGTCTCACCCGAAAGACGGAGCACAAGGAGGTTAAGTGACTTGCTCAGGGTCACACAATGAGTCAGTGGCTGAGGTGGGATTTGAACCGGGGACCTCCTGGTTACAAGCGCAGTTCTTTAACCACTGGACCACACAGCCTCCTATGGAAGTAAGACAAGGGCCTTGTTTTCAAAGCGTTCCTCCATTCTTTAATTAACACATCTATTTTGAAAGAAGAAATCATCATGTCAGTGTTACAAAGTGTCATACAAAACACCTTGAGAGTGCGGAAGAGAACTTGAAATACGGAACTTGCTTGGTTTTAGTGTTGCAAAATGCCATGTAAGGAAGAACTTGCTGCTCAGCTGCTAATGACCTCTATTTACTCATTATAATCAGTGTTCTGAGTCACTTGTGTGGAATGTTTCCCTTTCCTTGAACTAGGAAACAACATACACTGCACGTGTGCTCCACGTCGTGTGTGTTTCCAGGCAACTATATGAAATTCCTTCCTTTTAAGAGCTGAGGAATCCAGCGACTGGAGGGAAACCCAATACTGAACCAAACCTGCGTGAGCAAAGGGCATTACGGGTATGGAAAAGAACAAGACTGCTTGGAGAAGGAAACCGCCACCACACCTTAAAGACCTGGATTCATTGCACGGATGTATTGTTTTATTTTGAGTGTCTTTATACAGGAGATGAGTGCATTGGTAAACAGGACTTGTTGTTCAATCTTGCGAAAGAATGTTTCCAAGTGTTCTGCAGTAGGAAAAGCAATCTTCATAAATTCCTCAACTACAACTTGGGACAGATTAGTAGTTAGTAGTGGGTTTTATAACTTCCTCTGAAATCGTTAATAGCTTGTACTGCTGTGCATGGCATGGTCGACCTTACAGAAATCTCAGCTCTACCAATATTATCACTGCCCCCCTTTAGAATGAGTACAAACCAGGGCTTTAAACTCCACTCTTTCACCACATATTATTATTATTATTATTATTATTATTATTATTATTATTATTATTATTATTATTATTATTATTTATTTCTTAGCAGACACCCTTATCCAGGGTGACTTACAGTTGTTACAAAGTATCACAATACACAATATCACAATACAGATAAGAGCAGTTATAAAATACAATAAAATCAGTACTAAGAGCAAATTCAAATGACAGAAAAAAAATACAGTAAATAATTGCATTTGAGAGTGATTACGACTAAGAGTAGTTAAACTTAAAAATATTTGGTTATAAAGAGTGAATTCCATTAATCTACTCTTGATAGTTCATATTGATCTACAACTATGGCCAAACGTTTTGCATCACCCTATAGAATTAATACATTTTGCTTCACAAAGTTGCTGAATAATGTCACGTTATATTGAATTACATACCGCTTTGTAGTTTCCCCCATATACTTCCTGACAAAACGGACCCAGGAACTCAGCGAGCTACCGACCTCTGGAAAAACAAAGGCCAGGTGTCTGATTTTGAGCTCACTGGGCGTCTGGCCAGCAGGGTTTGCTGTAGCACGAAGAGCACCAGAGGGAGCACCAGAGCCATTGTGCCACTCCCTTTGGAGCCCCCAGCGAAGACCGGCCTACTTCACACAGCCAGGAAGTGAACCTGCGCTGTATGACTCACCCTGCTCCGCACAGCCAGGATGTGAACCTGCGCTGTACGACTCATCCTGCTCTGCACAGCCAGGACAAGAACCTGCGCTGTACGACTCACCCTGCTCTGCACAGCAAGGACTTGAACCTGCGCTGTATGACTCACCCTGCTCCGCACAGCCAGGACGTGAACCTGCGCTGTACGACTCACCCTGCGCAACAATATTATTACTGCCCCCTCCCTTTAAGACAGCGATAACCAAGGCTTCAAGCCACTCCCCTACCACATTCTACAGTAGTGCTGTAGCCAAGGCTTCAATTTCTTTACCTCCTATTAGCACTGGCAACATTATCAATGTCTGCTGTGCTGCAGTGGTTGGTTTAGACTAGATGGCATGGAGTGTGCAGTTCAAGGTTTTTTGAGGACAGATAGTATTGTCAGCGCAGTTCAATGAAAGCTGAAGTGAAAATCCATGAAACCCACACAGACCCCCCACCCCCCTTCCCCTGCCCTCCCCAGACTGTGCTGGCTCGGCCAAGGCATTCAGAGGTCCTGAATGTGCAGTGCATTCCATTAACTATCTGACTCTACCTCATCAGTGATTTTTCTTTTTTCTTAAGACTAAAGTACCTTCAAATATCATTTTAATGGCCTTTTTTAACATTCCCCTTACTATTTTGTGGTGTTTGCAACCATTCCGGATGGTTCTGGTTCTGTTGCTCCAATATTAAGTTATAATTGTTTCTGTAAATCTGGCTTTACCAGGCTTGTCTGATGAATCCCATGTGACTAAACAGCCTTCCACGGTCCATTAAAACCATGTGACGATATGAACTTTCAACTCCACATTCAAATCCCCACATGGTAAACATTTGTCTAGATAGAGAATAGGTGGGGCTGGCAGAGTTCAGAAGTCACCTCTTAAAAAACCAGCCTGTCAGAATGTGGGATTTCTCACGAGTTTCAGCTTAGCAGTGCCAGGATGCAAACCCTGCACTACCTGACTGCATGACTCACTCTGCACACCAGGCGGTTGTACCTGGGGAGTCACGTGGGGAACCCGGTTACTTTTTAATGAAGAGTCCCGGTCTACTCAGAAGTCATTAATTATACCTTAAGAGGAGAAAGACCCCCTTGGAACCATGATGTACCACTGTGCAGATTTCAGTAGCGTCTGAGCTTCTCCGACACAGACTCTCAAACTGAAACATGATTGTTAACACCATCAAAACCAATGCCTCTTGACAACATAGATGATTAATATCCACACAAAGTGTTATCTCAGGACCTGCCAAACCATCTGGTCTTTATTTGATGTACTTTTCATTTTAAGCAATAAGAACAATAATACTAAAGAGCCAGCAGGGCCTGCAGAAGCCAAGGTGACTGCAACGATTGTGGTGGAAAAGGTCAGCTTCCTAATGGGATTCTTTTAATAGACCGTGTGCTGGTAGAGTCTGCAGTGCCAAGCAAACCCACAGGGAGGGGCACGGGTCTGCTCCTTTGTGCTGCCCCCACCTGGTCCTCTCTGGCACCTTCATTGTGTCTCTCAGGGACACTTTACTCAAGGCAATTGTTATTGCTGACTATTATTTCTATACGACAGCATGATAGCTTTGAATGGCGACGGTGCTGGCAATATCACCAGCAGTGTTACTCAAACTTAATTAGGGAGGCAGTTTGGTCCAGTGGTTAAAGTCCAGGGCTTGTCACCAGAAGGTCACCGGTTCAAATCCCACACCTGCCATTGACTGACTCACTGTGTGACCTTGAGCGTTACTTTACCTCCTTGTGATCCATCCAGCGGATGAGATGTTAAATCAATATCCTACTGTAAGTGACTCATATAATGCACAGTTCACTGCCTACATCTGTAAAGCACTTTGTGATGGTGGTCCACTATGAAAGGCGCTATATAAAGATATTATTATTATTATATGGCACCAAGGTTGTTGCTGCTACTGTGTTGCAGGGATGGAAACACGACTCTGCATAGCAGTTTGATCCATTCCAGGTTTTACCATGAGATTAATAAGACACACCTGAGCTTGTTACCGGTACACTGTAGCTAACCATGCTTGTAGTAAAACCTGGAATGGGTGGAGCTGCTATGCAATAGTAAGCTTATTTCCATCCCTGTGTTGACATTAATGGCGCTGAAACAGAAAAGAAAGAAACGAGTACCTGGGGACACACCCAGTTTGTGGCAATTTGAAAACCAAAAATATTCTCCTTGTTATTTTTAAATATTTTAAATACTATCTGAGGGTGTTTAAAAAGACTGGAATGGAAAATGGATAATGGCCATGCTCACAAAGTCAAAAGCATGCTCTTTAAAAATAAAAAAAATAAAAAATAAGCTGGTTATTTACATTAAACCATAGTTCTGACGTCAGATCGTACAGCCCTTCAGTACTGGCTTTTAAAGCTGCATTTGATGAGACTTCAAAACCTTTTCATACCTCACATTCACTGCTTGAAATTCAGAACAATTATTTTTTCTATACACTTTCCGTTAAGAAAAGAAAAGGCAGATTAGCATGTGTATCCTGAGGATTGTTAAACTGAATGTACAGTACTGCTCCCATACAAACAAAAAGCTAAAAAGAAAAAAAAAAAAAACAACCTGAAAACAATTCAATTTTTCAGGAGTCCCAGCAAAAACAGACCACACACTGCACTTCCTAAAGTTGCATGACCTGTCAAAATTCAGTGAGGATAAGCAGAAGCATCATTAAGGAAGAAAAACCATTACCCTTATTTTTTTAAATGTATCCTTTTTCATAGATGTTGTGGTTACACCCAAGATATCTGATCATAGCATGATGTAATGTTTTAATTTGATTTGCCAGACAGAGGTCTTCTTGTCGTACTCGCCCCATCGGTTTATGTAAAACAATGAATTGACTTTGGGAAGCTGGTGCAGAAGAAATGTACACATGGTGGGGCATTTCTGTATCAAAAACTGAAATGATAGACGTGTCCGTGGATAGCCAGCAGCACTGTCTTCTGGGTTTGCAATGCACTCTGGGAGTTGTAGTGTAATCTATTCTACACCGATGACTAAGAAATGGACTGCTTAGAATACAACTCCTGAAAGCTATTCACAGCCACACAGAACATGGGTAAAATCAGCAAAGCTATGAACACATGGCACTTAAATCTCTGAAACTGAGAAGTAGTGGTACTGAGTACTTGTCAGTACCGGCCCATTTCAAGCACTGCTGTTATTAGCATAACCAAATGAATGTTTTTTGATTTTCGTCTTTTCTGTTGTTTCTGCCACAGTATTATATATCACATTATAAGACTGACAGTTGACAATGTGCTCCATGGTGTACCCATAATAAGGTCGAGTGGGATGATATTAAATGTAACACACAGGATGTAAAATAAATTTTTGTTTTGGAACTGGAAGTAGTCACAGTGAAAAGACAAGAAGCAAAACAGCAAGGCCCTTGAGAGAATGTTGTTCTGCTAATGAGAGGCCTTTTTTCGCCTTGGTTCACCACTTTAAAAGTAGAAAATATGGAATAATGTTGAAGGTAAAAGTATTTTTTTTTTTACATCTAGATTATGTTTATCTTTACTTTCAGATTATAATATCTACAGAAAACTCGGCCTATCGTAAAGTCCCTTTAAGTTACACAGAGATAAAATAAGTCCAGTAAATCTTATCTAATATGTATTAGTTTGAACTGTACACAGTGTGTGTATTACCGTTTTTCATACTGGAAAATGTGAGGCCTACAAAATGATGACAATACATATCAGGTGAACCTTTACTGGAATTATTTGGTGAACAACATATACTTGAAATACAATACCAGGTCACTTGGTGAAAATAACCAGAGAGACAAAAAAACAAGCCTCGTCATCCTTTGCCTCGTGTTGATGGAGAATGTTTGTCGGTAGCTCAATAAGGATTCCACTCCTGTGGAGTCTCCTACAGAGATATATTATGAGAACAGTGTCTCAAGAGAGCCCGGCCTACACAGGGCAAATACTTTGAAACGGCTTCATCCTGAATACTCTCTCTGAGAACTCTCCTCGCTGAGGCCAACACAAACTCAAGAGTTGCGCAAAGGAAAGCAATACTTTATTAGCTACAATAATACATCAGGGAGAAAGATCTGGTATTATTAGCTTGTGGAAAGAAAAAACAGTGAGGAATGGGCTATAAAATCTACACCGACAGTTCAGGAAAAGCGCAAACACAAAGTGTAATTGGAGGCTGTTCAGGGAATGTAAAAAAGGCTATTTGCTTCATTAACTCTATTCAAAGCAACGTGACGAAGGTCTGCACTCATCAGAAAATACTAATTAATTCAAAAAGTCATTTTCATTATTTATTCTTCATTTCACAGCTTCATTTTCTGAAGAACAAACAGATTAAAGTTCTAATCCATAAGGAAAGTCACAAACATGTTTCAGCCAAAAAGCCTTCATCAGAATGTATACACAGCTTCAATACCTCAATTTAAATACACTGAGTTTAACAGGTAATTACAGTAAAGTGTTAGTTCATGGGCACATAACACACATTACCAATTGATTTGCCACACCTGGTATATAACGGACATTTGTTCATCAATTTTAGCTTAGATTCCAAAGCTGTTATCTCAGTGTAATTTACATACAAAATGAAACATTCCTCAATTGAATTACAGACATCAATTAATTATCCAGCATTGATCCTTCAAATACCCCATAAACCAGTTATATAGACACACTAATAAACACATTTCCTAACCTATTATTTTAATTATTAATCAAGCTTAAATAAAAGCCGTCATTCTTAAAACAAAAATTAGGTATAGTTCATAAAGAAGGTACCAAGTCTAATTCTTCATTTAATCCATTTGGTACCACAGTATTTAAGTTAAAAATCCAAAACGATTCTCTGTAACAATTTATTATTAAGGATTGCCACCCCTCCTATTTTGACTTTCTTTTTCTATTCCAATACACCTTAAAGTATCAGGTGGAGTAGTGGTTAGGGCTCTGGACTCTTGACCGGAAGGTTGTGGGGTCAATTCCAGGTGTTGGACACTGCTGCTGTACCCTTGAGCAAGGTACTTTACCTAGATTGCTCCAGTAAAAACCCAACTGTATAAAATGGGTAATTGTATGTAAAAATAATGTGATATCTTGTAGGGCAGCAGTGTGGAGTAGTGGTTAGGGCTCTGGAGCAGTGGTTAGGGCTCTGGAATCTTGACCGGAGGGTCGTGGGTTCAATCCCAGGTGGAGGACACTGCTGCTGTACCCTTGAGCAAGGTACTTTACCTAGATTGCTCCAGTAAAAACCCAACTGTATAAATGGGTACTTGTATGTAAAATAATGTGATATCTTGTAACAATTGTAAGTTGCCCTGGATAAGGGTGTCGGCTAAGAAATAAATAATAATAATAATGTCATGGTTTTCTTCCAAGAAATGTTTCGCAACTGGTGAAGTTATATCGTGTCTCCGAATGGAGCTTCTATGTTCACTAAGTCTAGTTTTTAATTGAGTGGTTTTACCCACATACCCCTTTCCACATGGACAAGTCAGTAGATACACTACATGTGTGGTATTACATGTTATACAAGATTTAATCTTTCATTTTTTACCAGTTGTAGGACAATTTAAAAAACTAGACTTTATAAGATTCTTACAAGAGACACAGTTGCGACATGGAAAGCACCCCATTATAAATGCTCTTTCACTCTTCGATTTTTGTACATCTGCTTTCACCAACATAGTTTTAAGATTAGGTGCTCTTTTGTTAGCAAAAAGAGGGGGAGTTTGAAAACCAGAACCCAAAGACGTGTCAGAAGACAAAATACGCCAATGTTTAGTCACTATTGATTTGATCTTATAGTAATGCGTAACTAACTGAAAATTGTTTTTGTTGTTTTGATTTTCTTAGGTTTAAAATGGGTATAGTTTGTTGGTTCTTTAAGCATTGTCTTAGATCAAAAGAACTTTTCAACTTAATATTCCTAAAGAACTTAAATAGCTCTATTTTAACTAGAAAATTATCTGTAACAGTAGTTGGTACAAAAGAAAGACCTTTAGTTAGTACAGTCACTTGATCAGTAGAAAGTTCTTTGCTGGACAAATTAAAAACTACATCTTCATTGAGGAAGTTTCTTTTTATCTTTGTATTCTTCTTTCCCCTCTCTTCCCCCTTCTCTTGCTGCTGAATTTTTTTGTTGAACTTCGTATCAGAGCTAAAAAAAATGAGGGGGTTAAGGAGACCATTTTTCCAGAGGGCTCCAGTGAAGTGGAAGACTCCGTTCCCGATGTATTTACGATTTTAATCTTAGGCTGTCCACCCCCATAGTTCTGTCTCTAATCCACTTGACAGCCAGACATAGATTTTATTGTCTTTTTAATACAGTGTATCACGTTGAAATTTCTTAATCTTGAACTTTTGCAATTTAGACTTTCCAACTGTTTTTCTATTTTTTCTTATACAGAAATCATTGCATTGTGGTCGAATTTCTGTTCCACCTCCATTTGGCAGGCGGCAATGGATTACTTTGTTATAACCATTTCTTTAGTTGTAAAGTCCACAATTAATAACATCAAGTCCATAGAACACCCGTTTAAAATTTGACACCATGTCTGGTAAAATTCAGCATTTTCTAAGCGCATTGGTATTCTATTGCTCCTGTAATACTCACTCAGTGTTACTGCATGTGAATCCAAACCAATTTTCTTCTTCTGTAAATGTAACAATTTTTCTGTAAATTTATCAATTTTTTTCAATTTCTGATGTAATTCACCATTTTTCTATTTTGTTTGTACAGATATTCGTATGCATAATTTTGTTCCATCAGTAACTATATAAATAAACATGTTTTAATACATGACCAATTAAAATAATATGAATTGCTTTAATAAATAATAACAAGAATTGCTTTAATAAAGTTTCAATTGCCCTATATTGTTTTTTTCACAGCTATCATACTGTCACAATCTGCTCTCCCTACACAGCACATGACTTCTCATAATAGAACAAATATGAAGTGTCAGTGAAACGAAACTATTGCACTATACCACTAGTGCATTTCAGAGCCATACCAAGGACATGTTGATCAGATTCCCAGATAAATGTGCAAACCAACTGCAGTAAACTCAATAGCAATGTAGGTAATTACTCGGAGTATCAGCACACCCCTATTAAGCACAGAGCTGAACAAAACTGAAAACAAAACAAGACAGCTCACATGTGCAATACACTCTAGCTATAACCAATTATAGAAAAGCACATTAAAAAAAAGTATGCTTTCAATTTAGACTTCAAACAATCCAGTGTTTCAATCTGCCTGATGTCAACCAGAATAGAATTCCACAAATAAGGCATGGGAGTGGCATGGAAGAGTGGCTTGTACAATTAATCCTCTAGATCCTGGCCATTGCAAGGCTACCCTTGGTGGTGAATTTGTGAGAGTATTGTCTCTTGGGCAGGCTTGGAATGATGAGAAGAGGCACAGCTGTCTTATGTTTTCCAAATGTCCACCGACAGGTTGTATTTTGAGTTGATGTTTTGCACCTTCTCTATTCCTTTTGTAATTTTAATGTTGAAAAATGACCATTTGGGCACTTACAGTACGACGCTTGGCAACTTTATTTCAATGTTATTTATTTATTGACGGTATATATTGCTCAGAATGCAACCATTTGAAGAACACAATGAAAATTACACCAGCCACAATGTAATATCATTGACATACAGGGACACAAACGATAGTTCATGTATGTTGTTTATCTAGTTTGAAGGAATTCTTTGGAAGGGAGAAAGTTATTGAATTAATATTCGTCAAAGCGCTGGTTCCCAGGCCTCTGCTGATTCTTGGCCTACATTGAAGCAATAGAAATTCAATTATCTCAATTGGTAGCCATGGAAACCAGTACCTCTTGATACAGGCCCAGGGGCTGAACAGGGGATGCTGTACAGACTCTGCTTTGAAACAAAGACATGCTGAAGGTGTTTTTTTTCATAAACAAGCTTAAAATCTTCAGAAAAACAAAAACACTTTAATTGAATGCAATGAAGGCCTTTCTTGCTACCCTACCTCACTTTCTAGTATCTTTCTAGTTCCTTTTTGGAACACGTTGGCTGGATATATACTGTAAGGTACTCCCTTGGGGGGCCAGTACAGGAGGTTAGGTAATTCAATAGCCTATGATGCCCTTCACCTCAGGAGACTTGGATTTGAATCCGGCCACAGTTTGGTGATTCGCCAATACAGATATTTTTTTGACCTTATTTTATCCTGGATGCCCTGAAAGTGAAGTTAGTAGTAAAACTAATCAATTTTATTAGGACAAATACATCAATGTGCAGCATTTTTCCTGTTACATACTGTATATGCATGGTTTCTGATTTAAGGTTTAAAACGATAAAACACAGATAAATAAGATACCAAACATTTTTGTGTTCACATACCCCGTGCAGCTGACTGTATTTTGTCAGCACAGAGGTACAGCCCACACTGAGATTCCCATCTGGGCTGTTATTTGATTGAGCACTTCCCAGAATCCCTCAACCCCTGTTAAACTCAAGATGATTGTCCATCTGCAAAAAAAGTATGTACAAAATACATACACATGTACAAACAGAAGACCTTTGCATCTGATACAACTGAGCCAAAAAAAAAACCTACCAATATGATTCATACACATGTGTTCCACATGGGAGGCTAACCCTTGACATGAGTTGAGACATGACTTACTGGATATGGAGGACACAGCAATGCTTTCACTTGACTGAATGAGCTCATTTCACAGCCTTGTGCAAAGTGAATCACAGCCTGTATGTCTCCTTTCGACGCTCCCCTATAGCTTTTATCAATATTCCCCAGACAGCTCCTCCGCCCTCCTGTACACAGAGATCACTCGGGGGACAGTCTGCCACCCACTCGTAGAGGAATTCCTCTCCCCTATGACCTCACAGCATTCTAGAAGGCATTCTACTGTCCCCTTTAAATACAGACCACTGCCGCCATACCAGCAAACTGGTATGGCGGGAATTATGGTGTGGGAATTATCTGCAGCCCAGAAGTGTCAGCCTACATCCAGTCTTCACGGGCCTGTGCACTTTAAACTGGGCAGGTGTCAATTCCCAATGTGGGTATGATGAGGGATAAGAACCAGAGAAGGAAAATACAACTGAGAGCACCTTGGTATGACTATACAAATCTCAGAATATCTCGACTAACGTAGCCTTATTGTGGTTTAGATTCACTTTAGTTCATTCCTGGGGGTTGTTTAACCCTGTAATGCCCATTTCTGTGTCGCATCTAATCCAATGCTTAGCCAGCCCTCTATATTACTATTTTTTTAAATACAGCCTCACAAGACAGACTGTTTCATATGCAGCACAATGTGTTGCAGGACAGGGAGAAACAAATATAGTAAAAGCATAGTAAAATGCAATAAAGCAAAGTGAAGGCATGATGCAGCTTAGGGAAGCACTGTATAGTATGGTAAACAATATTAAAAAAAGCATGGCAAACCATGGTGGTAAATGCATAGTATAACCATGGGAAAGGCATGGGAAAACTGCAAAATTGCTGTGTGGTAAACATTTATAAAGGACGCACTCCTAAGATGCAGAAGCGGCTAGTATTGATGTCATCTTTTGCCAAACCTCTACTAGCACTAACTTCTTTTCACTGGATTTTAATTGTACAGCTATAGCCAAATGTTTTGCACCACCTAGAATTTAGGATTGAGACATAATTACAAAATGATATGAACAGAATTGAGATCTTTTATTTAACATCATGTAAAGAAACTACAAACCGATATCGTTAAAGTCTACCGGAAGCCATAATAGTAGTACAGTATTTCATGTTAGATTTCGAAATGTCGCATTTTTAAATTGTCAGTGTTTCGTTAAGTATATGGAAAACTACAAAACTGTATGCAATTCAATATGTTAACGTAACATTATTCAGCAGGTTTCATTCGACTTTATGATGCAAAGTTAGTTAATTCTGTAGGGTGATACAAAACTTTTGGTATTTAGTCAGATTAACAAGGGGGTTAACAAAATACCCCCTGGGGGTAAATAAAACACTGTAGACCCCAACTGTGTGTGTCTGTATGTGTGTGGCCTTGTTTACAGTGTTCAAGGGGTAAAATAAACAACAAAATCTACCTTATGAGGACAAAGTTTAAACAAAGTAAACTTTCAATGGCAGAGTATTTACTTTAGCTCCTGTAATCTCCATTATAGTGTTGATCCCCAGGCTCCTTTGGACTTTAAAATGGTACATATACACTATATTGGAGTGAGAGCAAAGTGCTCATGAACACTATAAACAAGTATATGTGTGCATGTGTGTGTACATGGTTAACGGTGAGATTAAGAAAATCAGTCTGCTTCACTGCTAGATCGGCTGTGCTTGGCTGTAAAGTTGAGGGAACATAGAGCCACTTTGAGGCTTGGAACTTGGTTTCAGGAGACTCAGTTTCAGTCCACGGCAAGGCACACCAGGGGGACTTGGGGCTTGATACAGCAAAGTTGCCTCAAACTATGTCTTCCGGTCTCCTGAAACCAGGTTTCAAGTCACTGTTCCTGAAAAAGTGGCTTTGTGTTCCCTCAGCTTAAGTGTTAAGATTTTTGACCCTTCTATATAGAGCCTGAAAACCTAAATTGTCTGTCTGTAATTAGATCTTAATTTTTTTTCTGCTCTAAAATAATGCATTTCAGATGTCAAAACAACAAACAAACAAGACAATCGCAGTTTATCTAGTTTAAAAAATTTACTCGCAGGCATTATATAAATATAACTCTCTATTGTTTCACCTACAGAATCATCTGATTCACACAACCTGTCTGGTGCTATGATCAGAGCTTTATGAATCAGATCCTGAATGAGTTTCAGGAAAGCTTCCTAATCTGGTCCCATCCAAACACCCTGGAGAATGTCAAAAAAAATGCATTGGTTTTCACTTTCACTATTATTCAGCAGGTTATCTTTTGAAGTGAATATCCTGTCTCTCTTTGTCATGTCGGAGCTATGCGGTTTCAGTGTGTCTCACACTGTGACAACAATCCACTGGGCCCAGGAGACAGGGCAGGGGGTTGTGGATCCCACATAGCTTGGCGGATAGCTCTCTTCTCCTGTTTTTTCGTTGCTCAATTTATTTAAACAGCTGTGCAACCCTCCACAGCCACAAGTTTCTTGGGTTTTACTATTTTTTTCGGGATCCCTGCTGCAGTAGTTATGGCAGTGCAATCCCAGACTGGGCTGGTGATGACGTGTGTGTGACGCAGAACGTTTACACACTGGCCTGTCACGCCTTTATCCCCGTTGGGTACTGGTAGCCAACACCACAAAACCACCGCCTGTTTTGGCACAGTTTGGCAGGATCTGCTTGAGAGGGGCTCAGTAGCAGGTTGCGCTCATTGGCCCACATTGACTCACCTAGTAAAAGCACTTGTTTAGTGTAGGACAGAAAATAAGTAATACATGATACATGAAGAGAGAAATGCGAAAGAGACCTGTAAGCAAATAACAGCAGCACTGTCCCTTTTGCTCTGCACACCTCCAGATACCATGTGCTCTCCAAATAGAGCCTTTGAACCCACTTACAGTGGTACAGAGAAGGACAACAAGGCTGATCCCAGGACTCAATGACATGAGCTATGAAGACAGGTTAAAATAATTAAATCTCTTCAGTCTAGAAAAAAAGAAGGGAAAGTGGGGAGTTGATTGAAGTCTATAAAATCATAAATGGTCTAGATAAAGTGAACCCAACACACAAGTTCAAGTTTAATACAGAAGAACAAGAGGGCATAACTGGAAGCTGAGGAAAAGTAAGTTTTGAACAGAAGGAAGGAAGCACTTTTTTAGACAGAAAGTTATAAATACCTGGAATAGTCTACTCGATGAAGTAGTAAGATCTAAAACACTAAGGACATTTTAAAAAAGGCTAGATCTGTGCTTTTAAATTAGTTTCCCCCAGTCGGAGAGAATGGTCTGCTAACATGGGACGAGGCTTGATGGGCCGACTGGCCTTTTCTCGTTCCCAAGCTTTTCTTATGTTCTTATTGTGTGTCAACAATGAATACCCAAGCCTTACATCAGAAAGGAACAATCGTCTGGTGATTCAATAGATCACCTCACTGCGCTTCTACACCCCCTGCTGGTCCAGTGCCTGAGGTATCCAGATGAAACAGAAGCATATGATTGGATGAGTGGTTGAACTGGTTTGACAGCTGGATTGGTGGGAAAGGCTGGTCCGTTGATCAGTAAAGAGTTATGGAAACAAGCAAGTTCA
Organism: Acipenser oxyrinchus oxyrinchus; assembly: GCA_030684275.1. Taxonomy (NCBI): domain Eukaryota; kingdom Metazoa; phylum Chordata; class Actinopteri; order Acipenseriformes; family Acipenseridae; genus Acipenser; species Acipenser oxyrinchus. The sequence continues at coordinate 24,130,110 of CM060254.1, forward strand.
AATTAGAGGGGTTAAAACTGAGAATAAAATTAGATATTCTGCAACTATGTAGCCACAAAATGAATTTATCTCATAAGCATCCAACCGGGATAAGAAGTGTCAGTGTGGTAAATTCATACAATTTAAACAACGGCAGATCTTAATAACTCTCAAAAGCTCTTAAGCTTCCTCTATCACTGACTTCTCTTCACTGGATTTTAGTTGTATTGAGTAACGTTAGCGGGAGGGTTAATAAAACACGCCTGCGGGTAAATAAAAAAGACACACAGGATCAGACCCCAACTGAGTGTGTGTGAGTGTGTGTGTGTGTGGGTGTGGGTGTGTCTGTGTGCTAGTTTATAGTGCATGGGTGTCAAACTCCAGTCTTCGAAGGCCGCAGGGTCTTCTGGTTTTCATTTCAACTTAAGCTCTCAATTAACATAATTGATCTAATTATTTGTTGAATTTGACATACTTAATATTTTTCAAGGTCTTTTACAGTTGATGGTTTTAAAAATGCACTTGATTCAAGGTACACTACCTATGAAACATTTTGAGGCCTGAAGAGAAGTGTTAAATGTGTCCAGTTAATCAAATAATTAGACCAATTAAGTAATTGAGAGCTTGTGTGGAATGAAAGCCAGAAGACACTGCTCCTCCAGGAACTGAGTTTGACACCCCTGTTATAGTGTTTGCTGAGTCAAAAAAAGTCCCCACAAGGAAGGAAACTCCACAAAACCAGCCTTACAAGGACACAGGCCAAGCCCCTCTGGACTTTAAGATAAGAGACGGGAGTCAATGCACAAACGCTATAAGCAAACATGTGTGTGTGTTAATGTTCATTGCTCACGAAGAGATGAGGAGAGAGTGAGACAGCTTCATGGTTTCAATTGGACGTGCTTGCCTGGAACTGTAAGGCAACTCCCTGTGTGTGGACAAGCTTTCTATGCCACATTTGGCTGTAAATTCAGCAAAAAAAACCTCCGAAACAACACAGGGTATTTTCTCTATCCTTCTTAATCTCCTTCCACCAGTTTACAGCAGCAGCTCTCTTTTAACCGCGACACAGAACCAACAAGACCATCATCTGAGTGAATTTGGAATTTGGTAGTGGGTGCAACTGATGCAAAGCAAATGCAGTCTGAGGAGTGGGATCTGCCCCAGCCTTGTAAATGGAGCTTTGTCTGGGGCCACCAGCATAGAATTAGCGACATAAGGGAGGGCACACGTTGAAATCCTTGCCAGTGGCCATTGAAACATGCAAGCAGGGGGCTTCAGTGCACAGATCAGCCCCAGTCTGATCTGTTCAAACAAACACACACAAGGGGGTGGGGGGGCGGTGGATGTGTGGTGGAATTTTCCCTGTGTTGGCCTTCTAACCCAAGAAAATGTTTACTTGATCCTGAAAATTTCCATGGATCCCCCACACACAATTTTCCATGGATCTCTATTAAGAATGCAAGTTTGTGTTATGACTATGTGACTGATTCACTGGGAGGAGTCTGCAGGGATATGTGACCACAAGGGACAAGGGTCCTTTTTAAATTAAATTTCCAATTTCAATTAGAATTGGATTAAAAGGGAATGGGAATTGATTTAAAAAAGTAATTGGAAATGGAACTGGAATTGAAAAAAAAAAAAAAGGAATTGACCCTGACCTTGGTGACGTTCCTTAATGATTTTCTGCTTGAAATCTGTTCCTCTTGAAAGAAAACCCTTTATTTACCCTGTCTTGGATATGAAAGTACCTGGCAGACAAGCGTCTTTCAAGTAACATCCAAGTCTTCTCTACAACATCTGGAAACCAACACTGATAACGCAGCTCCATCTCACATAAGAACTTGGTTTAACATTATTTATTTCTTAGCAGACGCCTTATCCAGAGGGACTTACAATTGTTACAAGATATCACATTATTTTTCACATACAATTACCCATTTATACAGTTGGGTTTTTACTGAAACAATCTAGGTAAATTACCTTGCTCAAGGGTATAGCAGCAGTGTCCCCCACGGGGGATTGAACCCATGACATTCCGGTCAGAGTCCAGAGCCCTAAACTTGGGTGCAACAAGCAACTTTAACTTGGTTTAACTAATGGGAAGGGGGGTAGTTACTTGTGTAGTTACATTACAGTTTACCACGCTTTTCCTACACAATACACTTGCTGTTGTATTGGATTTCATTGTTCTTCCAGGCAATCTGATTGGCCGTGCAGCAAAGCAGGACGGCAGTGTACCTACAGCCACTATTATTATTTTATTATTATTTGTTTATTTAGCAGACGCCTTTATCCAAGGCGACTTACAGAGACTAGGGTGTGTGAACTATGCATCAGCTGCAGAGTCACTCACAACAACGTCCCACCCGAAAGCCCTTTTCTTTAACAACTGGACCACAAAGCCTCCTAAATTAGCACTACTATGTCACAAGCAGAGATGCAACAAACTATTGATGATTCAAATATTCATAGCCATGGCTTTTATTTTGCAAGGCTGAATTCAATATTTATTGAATGATTCACCACTACGGTGCCCTATGTTAAGCCTCATCCTATACGCAGCTAGCTACCCAGAAACGCTGCTAAACTTCTGTCATGAGAACTGGAATAATCGAATGAAAAATGTGAACGTCTTAGTGCTTTTAATAATAGTTTTCCTCAATACATGCATTACATTACTATATATAATAATATTCACATGCATGTTCTAGTTGTATTTGAAGCCTTAGTGGTTAGGGCTCTGGACTCTTGACCGGAGGGTCGTGGGTTCAGTCCCAGGTGGAGGACACTGCTGCTGTACCCTTGAGCAAGGTACTTTACCTAGATTGCTCCAGTAAAAACCCAACTGTATAAATGGGTAATTGTATGTAAAAATAATGTGATATCTTGTAACAACTGTAAGTCGCCCTGGATAAGGGCGTTTGCTATTAAATAAATTAATAAATTAATAAATTAATAAATAAATATATAAAGTGTTGATTCAACTTGGAAATGTTGTTGCTGATTTGACTTCTAAAATATTGGAATCCTGTTAACCCAGTATCTGTTGATAAAAATAAGCTAAGAGAGAAATCTGCAACAATACATAGCACACTGGATTGCAGCAACATGCTCATAAAAGTTCTCTATAGCAAAGATTTATATATTTATATTGCTGCAAGATTTTATAAAGCAAAGTGAAAACAAAGCAAAGCATAAGTAAGCATTGTAAAGTCGAGAGAGGTATGGTAAAGCATATTAAAAAAAACATGGTAAACCAGGGTTATGCATCACATAACAATGGGGAAAGCATTGTAAAAGAGCAAAAATACTGTTGTAAACTTTTCTAAAGGCAGAATTCAAGGGCTGTTCAGTTGACTGTATTACTGTATACCCACTTGTACTGTATATGGTACTATATGTACTTCCCCAGAGTGGGGTGGGGACCCCCATCTCCGTCATGCTATACAGGGATCATTTATCGCTCAATCTCGGCTGGAAAGATAACACAGTTACACTTAAACCAAGGTTATGTTTGCAGTGTAACGTGTGAATGCATGAAAAAAACAAGTGGTTCATATTAACAGAGAGGAATTAAACAGCGGCAGTCTCTAATATGAAACATAACCTGATCTCAGAGGATTTATTTGGGATGTCATCATTCACTGAAACAGATATATTTGTGATATATTATTATTCTTACTCTCCTTAGCGCCCTTCCCTTCTTTTTCATTTTTGAACTGCACTCAAATTCAAACTGTCCAGCACAGCACCGCATAAGGGAGGGCCTTGTATTTGAAAAATAAAAGCCGAAGACAACATGTTTCCATGTTCTTTTTATAGGGGTTGGTTGCCATGGTATCTATAGGAAGCGAGATTCCCAGCACAGCCACTGACTCACTGTGTAGGGATGTCACTTGACCCACTGATCTCTGGTCCTGAGTAGCTGTGCTTGAATGCTGTATTTCCATTGGGGCTCTTTCTCTGTTCTTACAGCTGCAGTGGGACTGGGACACCCCGAGTTCACACGTTGAGTCACACGTAGGTTACATTTTTCTGAAACTTACAAAAATAACATAAAATAGTCCCACTCAGATATTTTTATTTATTTATTTATTTCTCAGCAGACACCCTTATCCAGGGCGACTTACAATTGTTACAAGATATCACATTATACACTATTTCACATTATACAGATATCACATTATTTTTTTACATACAATTACCCATTTATACAGTTGGGTTTTTACTGGAGCAGACCCCCCCACCTGGGATTGAACCCGACGACCCTCTGGTCAAGAGTCCAGAGCCCTAACCACTACTCCACACTGCTGCCCCATATCCCCCTCAACATTTGCTGCTGGAAGCTAGTAAAACTAGCAAATCATGATCTAAATAGAAAAAAACACAAGAAAATAACAAAGCTCATACAAGGGTAAGAAATGAAATACCATGAAAATGTAGATTACATAAGAAGTCCTTTTCATCAGTCTTGCCAAGCCACTGCAAACTTACACACAGTGTTTAAATTAAGAGCAGCAATAACCCAGCAGATGGTCTCACAAACCGCATGCAAGAAGCCTTGCTTTTAGGCCTGCCGTTTTATGAAGCTGTGAAAGTGCACCAGAATACATTTTATTATATACTATGAAAACTGTTTGCTATTTTGCGGGTGTGGGAATTAAGCAACATCTTAATAAGAAACAGAGAAGGGCTGAGAACTACAGGGCCGTCCTTCCTGACAAGTGCAGCCACCACTGTAACTGAACTGAGCACAGCAAACCGACCTGAGAACTACGCTGCCAGGATTGTGTTAATGTTCAGGGAGGTCATACCCGATACTAGCTTTGTAATGCTTTCATTTTGACAGTGTGTCACGTTTCATAATGAAAACTTCATGATTCTTTGATCTGTATTTGTTCACATTTACTGTGATTTTGTTTGATATCTATGTTTAAAACATTTGATTAAATCCATTAGACCCAAGTGTTGCGTTTCTTTTGTGCATCAGTATATAAGTTTTTGCTTAAAGAGCCAACTTCACAATGTTTTGGTATGTTTAACATGCCTTTGTCAAGGCAAAGTGTGTGTGAAAACAAACATTGGAGGTATTTACAGGCTTTTGATGCCATGGTAACCACACATTTATTTATCTCTATATGTCTTTGTGATGTCATTCACTGTATACTGTAGCTAATGATGTAACGATCTACTGTTACTTTCTGTTTAACCTTCAGGCATCATGGTACCTAGTCTAATTATCCATTTATTTTCTTTTATTCTTCTATACTGTATATTGTCTAATTTTATTTCTTCTCAAACCACAAACTTTAGGTCCTCCATGGTGTGTCTGTTCCTTGTAAAGTGCTGTACAATCAGTTCATTTACTCTTATTTCTTATAATTGACAGATGGTTCTGTATTCCTTTATATAATGATGTACCTGTCTCTCCTACATATTTCATTGTATTACATTTTATGCAAAATATGCCGTACAAGGTTGCTATCCTTACATGAGATTTTTTAAGACTGAAGATTTATTTTCTTTATTTGCAATTTCACTTTTATCTTTACCAATATATTTGAACCACTTTACATGTGCTTTTACTTGTTGCAATGTCCCTTAATGTATCTATGACCCCTTTATGTTTACTGTGGACTAAAATGTCAGCCAAATTTGCACCCATTCTAAAGCTACAAAGTATACGCAAATGTTTCCAAACAATTTTTGAAATGTTGGTTAATAGTTTAGAATATGTAATTATTAATGGCACTCTCTTCCCTTATAATCAAGTAGTTAATTCCTATTGAGTTTGTCAGCTTTTCTCAATAATGTGTTCTTTATATCCTCTTTTCTTAAGATTTATTTTAAATTCCTTTCTCTGTTTTGTAGTTATTTTCATCAGACAGATTCTTTTTATCCTTATACCGAGTCCTTTAGGAATTGCTCTTTTTGTCTGGATAGGATGTGCAGATGACATATGTAGGCACTGATGCATATCAGTAGGTTTCGAGTTTAGAGTATCTGTTTTAATAGATCCTTGATCAAATTTAACCAAGGTGTCTAAGAATTCAGTTTCAGATTTTGTAACTGAAATGTTAGGGTGAATATCATTTGCTAATTTATGAAACTGTACGAGAAATTCTTCTCCATGTGTCCATATTCCAATATATAAAAAGTGACAAAGAAAAGTGATAAAATGAAAACTCTTAATTAGCTACATTGTGGCTGAATAAATAAATAGGAATCATAAAGCAAATGAAAAAACAATTCAGAAAGAATCCAAATAACTATCATAAAAAGAGTGTTAATCACTGGAATTGCTTCATTACCCTCTAGCGTTTGCTTGCAATTCTTTTTTTCATTCGCTATCTTTAGCCTGCCTTTTTGCCTTAACAAAGGTTTATGGGTTTTTTTTTGTTTAAAATGTTGTCTAAGGCTAAACCAGCCACCCTATTTCCCAGCATTTTCCAACACAACACAACTCTCACAACTAAACCCCATTACCCTTCGCATAATATCATGCCAGTCACTATAACCTCATTTGTCTAAATAGTCCAGTTGGGCTGATTAAGGGAGGGTGGGGGTCTGTTAACTGTGTTTTCAGATTCAACACTGCTATCATGGCTCTCCCTGATTGGCCGGCCATGTTGTGTAAAGGGGTGTGTCTGTCTTTTTATGTCACAGTGGGGAGAGTATATCTAATTTGTAAAGTGAAGCAGTGAGACAGAGGAGAGTGCAGAGAGCAGTCAGAGACAGAGAAAGACAGAGACACGTCAGCTCTCCATTGAAACTTCTCTTTTTAAAAAAATTTTTTTTTCCCCGCCAAGGAGAATGTCGGTGTTTGTACACATGTTGCTCAGCTTGCTTGTGGTGCTGTGCAGCTTCAGACTCAATGATGTGGCTGAGGCTTGCTCCTGTGCCTTGTCACATCCCCAGGATGCCTACTGCAATTCCGACATAGGTAAGAAGCACTTTTTAATTCTTCTGTTTTAACATGCAGGTTAAACTGTGGGCCAGTGCACTGTAAAAGCTTGAGTTGTCTAGAGTCTTCAGGCAGAAGAGTTTTGAATAAACCTAAAGAAACCTCCAGTTTTGACAAAGTGACTAAACTAAAAGAATGAGGTAAAAGCACCAGGAGAAGTCTAGAAAACAGACATTTTGGCTCAGTGTGACACCTTGTTGAAACCTTTGGGTACTGGACTTTACTTTTCTTTAGTTTTATTTGCACCAGTTATGATAACACTTAAGGGGATCTTACTAACTGTTTAGAAGCTTAACAAATGTGAACATTTTGTGTTAATAGGTATATATTGTAACCTATTCATAACTCATCTTTAAACAGATTTAATAAGCCCAGTGATATTCTTGACTTGGAAGTGGTCAGTCCCCGATGCTTGCTTTACGTTTTATTTGGACTTAATGACCTTATAAATAGGTTAGTATACAATGTATACTTTCCATTAACAAAAGCATTTGTTAACATGTTAGTAACAGTCAGTCAACTACCAGTGACCCTTAAAATAAAGTGTGACCATATTATTAATGGTGCAGACTTTAGACAGATCTGCTGAGCCTTTCTGTTGCGTTGTGTGGATGTTTTGCTCAGTAATCAAAAACGTTATACACAGAATGTGGCTAGTAAACTGGATGGAAGATTTTTTTTGTTTGTTTGTTTTTTGCACAGTTAGCCAGAAGGTAAACAGCTTTTCCCGATATACTGCAATCAGTGTTTATTCTATATTTCCACAGGATATTGGAGTTTTAAAACCAGAAAGCTTTCTATAACAATATTATTAAAAGTTCATTTAGGTAATTTACTACTGTAGGTCCCATTAGATACTGAATGCATTTGGTAGAGTTCAGTGATTTTTGGGCAAGTGTCTATGTAGTTAAACACACAAATGTGTACTATAAATGTGTATGCTTTATCATGGTTTATACCTTCTCCAAATATGAAATTTACCAGCCTGGTATTACATTTTAAATTTGCTTTTACCACACTTCTCCATGCTTTTAACATTACTGTACCACTGTATCATTTTATAAGGGTGTTAATTGGGTATTTTTTGCAATGATTGTTTGATATAAAATTTTAAAAAAGCAATTGCATTTTAGATAAATGTTTCTAACTCAAAATAAAACATTTTAAAAGTATTACACGATCTATTAGACTGCTGTATGTATTTCTTCACCTTGTAGGCTGGTGCAAGTGTGTCAAACAGTGGTCTTAGTTATCAGGCAGCGACAATGACATCGTTAACTGGTCTCCATGGAAACCAGCCTCAATATACAGTAGTGTTTTGGAAGGTTTAAAAAAAGTGCAGGCAGGAGCAGTAGCTGGCAAGGTATTTTATTGCTGTTTAACTTGCAGGAGTATCACAACCATGTGTGGTAGTAGCTCTACAGAGGTTACAAGTATAAGCTTGTAGTAGTGCACATTTGTAGTAGTGTCTACTTGTATCGCCTACTTAGCAACTTTCAGCAGTGGCACAGTGCAGCGAAGCACAGCTGTATTCCTAAAAATGAGGCAAAGCAACTCTAACTGTTGAATTGGTGCTGAATTAATTTAATAGATCCAACACCTGTTACATTGGGCATGATTTCTCTGCAATTGTACCGATTATTTTTCTGTTTGTGAGAAGAAAAAATTACATTTAATGTTTCAAAACTAGTAGCAAGAGTTATGTGGGGTTAATTTTAGGGCTCAAATTGTGGTCCACAATAGCCATAGATAGGAAAATCCTATTTTGCCCTCTATACAACATTAACATTCAAAGAAAGACTATGTAGGTTGGTTTCACAAATGGCAGCCAAGTATCAGCGCTGATTAGGACATGCGAAACCAGCCGACAGACAAGCAGCTGGGGTTTTACTCTAGTTTTTAAAATATATCAATATATCATCATCCTGAAAAATTCCTATGGCATTCTACCTTTAACAAAATCCTTAATAAATCTCTGTCTAGACTGCTGAACGAAAGCAAGACAATACAAACAAAGACCACAGCAAACTTACGGCAGCAAAGACATAACAACATAACACCCCCCTCCCCCTCCCCCCAAAATGCCACACGCAGCTGTCATGCTCTGTGCTTGCAGCTAAAGGGTTAATCAAAGAGAGACACGCTGTAGTGATTGATGTTTTAGCTCCCGTGAACATGTTTGTTTAATCTTTCCTAGATACAGCAGATACAGTAAATACTCTGCAAAGTATTCCCTTTTTCTTATAATGAAGATCCTGAAACGTTTAGTACTGTAAGTAGTTTTAATTTGAAATTACAGCACACAGCTCCCCACAGCTCTGTACTTGGATAGCCATCCTTCAAGGTCAGCCACTTTAGTGGAGGGAGGAGGAATGCTGACGGACCCACTGAAGTTCATGGGCATGCTGTTGAAGTGGCCAATGTGAGAACCAGGTTACACATTAGACTGGCCCGGGTGCTATTAGAGAAGCAGGGGGAGGACAGCTTTACTTTTCAGACCAGATCTTGACCTGAGGATGTATACCTTTCATCTCCTGACCACTATAGCGCGGTAAGTGGAGTAAAAATAGAAGACGGGTCAATGCGTAGGCCGCCAATTCTAAATCCTTCAGCGTGCCTCTCCTAAATAAACTGGGCTTGTTTTCCAAAAACAAAAATCACATGATCGCTTTCATTCCTTTTGATCCAGTGCGTCTAATTGCTGCAGAATGCCAGCCTACTCAGCAATTTGCAATTTGCAAAATCCAAAGCTGCACAGCCCCACAGACAGAGGGAACTTTGTTCAAGGTCGTCCTGTCCTGTGAAAACACAGACGACTTGTGAAGAACTTGTACCCCGAGCTGAGGTGTTTTGCTGTGGGTGTGTGTGCTTATCAGTGAGTGCAGCGGCTATCAGGGTGTTTGTGTATATCGCTCAATATCAGACATAACTAGAGCTCCACATTTAAACAAACAGTCACTACAAGAATCTAGCACTGAATCTATCCCAAGCGTATTGGAGAAACAACTTCAGGGATTATGTTTTCCAAGACGCTACATTTCCAAAAACTGCAGATACAAAGTTTCATTGAATCCAGACAAGGGGTTACCAAGAAATAGCTTTAGCTACATACACAGTAAGATATGATCTTTAATACGGGACGCTGAATTCTCATTGCCAAGCTTCTGAGCCTGCATTAGCCGATCCAATCAGACATTTGTACGGACGCCTCCATAATCTTTAAGCCTGATAACGAGCGTGGTTTGCGCATGCTTCTCATTTCAGTGCCATGAGGTGGAAGCACTGATCTTGGCAAACAGGAGTAATTAATATTTTAAATAGTTTAATTACACTGGAGGCATATTGAACCCTGATGCAGTTGCTGGAAAAGTACATTTCCAGCCTCAGCACACACAGAACAAATTGGGGTTTGTTTTTCGGAATCCTCACATGCTCCAAATTCCTCGCTAGCAGCTTCAGTGTGACTCTGGGTTAATATAATAACCCACTATTAAACTGACAAGTAACAGCCCAGTGCAAATCAGGAGCACTTGTCAGACACACACAGCCCCTGGCAGTGGTTTCTAATTCACACCCTCCACCCCCTCCTTCCACTGCACCAAGGGAGAACGGCTCAGCACTCACATGTTTAAGGGGGATTACGAGCACGGTTTGGCTGGCCCTGGTACTGGGAAAGTGGTTAGATTACTGGTCCAGAGAAAATACTATTGTATTGCTGTTTGGGGGTGTAAACAGGGCACACACACACACAGACACACACAGACAGACAGACACACACACACACAGAAAAACAGACAGACAGACACACACACACACACAGACACCCACAGACAGACAGACACACACAAACACACACACACAAACAGACACACAGGCACACACGCAGACAGACAGACAGACACACACATACATACACACACACAGACACACAAACAGACACACACACACAGACAGACACACACATACATACACACACAGACAGACAGACAGACACACACAGGCACACAGACGCATACAGACAGACAGACGCACACAGACACACAGATACACACACAGACAGATACACACACACACACACACACACACAGACAGACAGACACACACAGACACACACAGGCACACAGACACACAGTCAGACACACACACAGACAGACAGACAGACAGACAGACACACACACACACACACACACACACACACAGACACACAAACAGACACACACACAGACAGACACACACATACATACACACACACACACAGACAGTCAGACAGACACACACACAGACACACAAACAAGACACACACACACAGACAGACAGACAGACAGACAGACAGACACACACACACACACAGACGCACACAGACAGACAGACACACACAGACACACAAACAAGACACACACAGACAGACAGACACACACAGGCACACAGACACACAGGCACACACACACACAGATACACACACACACACACACACACACACACACACACACACACACACACACACACACACACACACACACACACACACAGACAGACACACACAGACACACACAGGCACACATGCACACAGACACACAGTCAGACACACACACAGACAGACAGATACACACACACACACACACACAAACAGACACACACACAGGCACACACACAGACACACACGCACACAGACACACAGTCAGACACACAGACAGACAGACACACACACACACACACACACAGACGCACACAGACAGACAGACACACAAACAGACACACACACACACAGGCACAGTCAGACACACAGACAGACACACAGTCAGACACACAGACAGACAGACACAGACACACAGGCACACAGACATACAGTCAGACAAACAGACAGACAGACACACACACACACACACACAGACACACACAGACAGACAGACACACAAACAGACACACACACACACACAGGCACACACACAGGCACACACACAGACACACACGCACACAGACACACAGTCAGACACACAGACAGACAGACAGACACACACACACACACAGACGCACACAGACAGACATACACACAAACAGACACACACACACAGGCACAGTCAGACACACAGACAGACACACAGTCAGACACACAGACAGACAGACACAGACACACAGGCACACAGACATACAGTCAGACAAACAGACAGACAGACACACACACACACACACACAGACACACACAGACAGACAGACACACAAACAGACACACACACACACACAGGCACACACACAGGCACACACACAGACACACACGCACACAGACACACAGTCAGACACACAGACAGACAGACAGACACACACACACACACAGACGCACACAGACAGACATACACACAAACAGACACACACACACAGGCACACACACAGACACACACAGGCACACATGCACATTAATAGAAACCAGGCATATAAACGTCCTTATCAGCAAGAGGCACCCATTCAAACAGAGAACATGGCTTATGCTCTGTCTGGAGCCTATTGAAATGGCAGGCATGGTTTCATCTTAGGGTTAAAACAGGCACAAGCCATCTGGTTATTCTAAGCTATAACTGTTTGTTTTTTTACTTTTGTTTTTCAGAGGCTCACAAATTACCATTATAAATCACTCTGAAACGTCTCAAGTTCTTTATTGAAACATCAAATGGGCAGAGATTTCTAAGCTAAGGAAAATTGCAGTAAATGAAACAGGTGTCAATCATACCTGACACTTCCCTATTGTTGAAATTTGGATATCAGTATCTCCGCCCCACTCAATCACAGTTCAGTTGGTCAGAAATGACTCTAACTGAAAGTGGTGAAACCTGTAGTTTCGACCCTTTTTGAGGTTTACTGTCATTGTGAGCGGTTCTTACTGAAACTACCCTAATATTATGTTTACTTTTCAATATGCTCTGTGTGAGGGTGGTTTACCCTGAATTCAGGATCAGTTCTTCAGCTCTACTTGCCAGATTCACCATGGACACATATAACGCAGGCTACAGGTGTTGCATATTGATTCTCAAAGCTTGCCGCTCCAAATCGTCAGCAGCAGACCTGTTGTACACAATAAACAGCCCAAAAATAAACAGCACAGGCACTTGATTTCGGGGGGTAGTCCAAGTTGTTAATTTGTTTTAGAATTGTTTCCTTCAGAAAAAAAAAATGCAAATAAGAAATAAGATTCGGGTCCAATGTTTCAAATTCCATTCACGAGATGGGATGTGTAAACAGGAGAAGATGCACAGGGATTATGACAAATCTGTAGCTGTCACAACTGTGATTTATAATGTCTGGTAGTTTGATTTAACACCACCTCAGAACTGGGGAACAACGTGGGTCAGTTCATCCTGCTCATAAATCCTGATGTTCTTATCAGTTCACCCAGTAGAGTTCTCATGTGGTGAACCTCTTACCTCATACAGTTTTGTAGATACTTTGCCCTTGCTGGGAGAAAAGCAACACCCCTCACAGACCACTGCATATCTGAGGTCACTGACGAAGCTCACTGCACTTGACATTATGAGAGGAAGCTGCTGGCGTGAAGGGGTCAAAGTGCATGCAGACAGCAGGGTTCCTGCTGCCCTGCCACAGCCCTGCACCTGAGCTGAGCTTCTCTCATTACTGAGGACTCCTGCTGCTTTCAGGCACAATCTGCCTAATACTTTAAAAGCACCAGGCTTGGCACTGCCCAAACCCACACATTACCCATGCAATATTCTGAAGCTTTCTATCCTTGAGACACAACTAAACAGAGAGCAGTGGAGTTTGAATTGTTTTCAGATGCACCCCCTACTTACAACTTCAACACCCACCTCCCACTCTACCTTATGTTAATAATACACACCATTAAGGAAGGAAAAAAATTGTGTTAATCCTTCAGTAACCGGACAGCTGAAGATCCCTTTTTAAACTCCTAAAAAAATGTGCATTCTTAACAACAGTGTCATCACTCCTTAATTATAAGATTCTCTTTACAAATGAACTCCTGCTTACACCTGAGCGTACAGTATAATATACTCAACAAAGTAATCTGGCAGTATTGAAATCTGCTGCCAGCTAGACTCCCTTCAACCCAGCGAAACAGGCAGCTGCTGCTCCCCACACTGTAGCTCTGAAGCACAGTGAGGTTCTGGACTTCATCCAGATGTATTTCCACACAGTGAACAGGGTTACTTAAACACAAATACACACACAAGAGCCCTACATTAATAGCCATTACACGGACAGACAGTCTCTCTGGGACTCTTAATCCGATTGCAATCTCACCCACTAACTCCCAATTACAATATTCCCCTTTAAGTTCAAATCACACAAATGCAAACCTTGTGAGTTGGTTACAAAAGTCAGACGTTCTTTACACCATTACTGCTTCCTTAATTACTGGACAGAATCGGCATTGCCTGTCTGCTGTATGTGCAAGAGTGTACTATAGTGAACACTGCTTAATAGAATCACCTGATTAACGTTCTTTACACCATTACTGCTTCCTTAATTACTGGACAGAATCGGCATTGCCTGTCTGCTGTATGTGCAAGAGTGTACTATAGTGAACACTGCTTAATAGAATCACCTGATTAATTGAATCAACTGCATATTGTAATAAATTGCATTCCTTTTGCTCATCATCAACCAATACAAAACCTGCCTTCCTGTGATACACAAACATAATTACATTATTATTATTATTACTTGCTTATTTAGCAGACGCCTTTATCCAAGGCGACTTACAGAGACTAGAGTGTGTGAACTATGCATCAGCTGCAGAGTCACTTACAATTACATCTCACCTGAAAGACAGAGCACAAGGAGGTTAAGTGACTTGCTCAGGGTCACACAATGAGTCAGTGGCTGAGGTGGGACTTGAACCGGGGACCTCCTGCTTACAAGCCCTTTTCTTTGACCACTGGACCACACAGCCTTCTGAGGTTTGTGAGGTTTTATTTGGGTAAGTGGATGACGCTTAATGAGCACATACAGTAATTGCTTTCAGCACTATAGCAATGAAGCACTATCACATTTTAATGAATCTTTGCTCTCATTGTACTGTACATGTGCATACATTAAATGTAAGGGTCACCATAATAGTTTTTAAACTGCAGAAAAAAATTGTTATACCACATGTCTGTGCAACTTAATTCATCTACTTGACTAAGCGGTTGATTTGGTCATTATATAGACCCTGCTGGGATAGACCATAGTTTGATTTACATTTAAGGGATTTTACAGCAATCACCCTGGATTGCATCAACCATTTTTAGGGGTAGTCCCAGGAATTACTATGGATACAAGGGCAATACAATCCAAGGGTGATTCCCTAGTGCTGTAAAATGCTCTGAAAAGCAATCTGGTCTTATCAAATAGCTGTGGGTGATCAAGTAGTTCCTTAAAAGTTTTACCATGGTATTTATTGAAGAGGCGTACATATAGGGGACACTATCAGCAAAGATCCATTACATTTTTACAGTCTGTTTTTTAAATGTTGTCAACAGGGTTAAATGATCCTTGACACCACTGTGATTGATAACCTACTTATCTATCCATTTTGGATGGCCAAACAAACCCACACAGCTCCAAGTTTATTGCTTTCCTCACAATAGTGGTTTGATACCCCAGGGGAAAGCACAAACTCTCAACAGCTGTTTTAATTAAGAGGCCAGCAGTGATATGGAAGGTATCAGTTGTTTATGGGAAGTTGCAGTATATTCAGTAAAGCCTTTAAGCCATTGGTTCCTTGTACCAGTACTGTGCATAAGCACATCATTTCAACAGGGTGAAAGCCTGGTCTTGAGCTAATCAAGCAATTGAATAAGATCCAGACTCCAATCCTGTCCAAGCCACAAGCTCTTAATGAGATATGCCAGGGGTCGAGACTTCAATCTCTACTCTTTACAATGTGTATTTGCACCAACTGTTTACTCCCATTCATTTTAGTAATAAACTCAGTTTAGCAATGCAGTTGTAGTTTGGTTTGTTCTTCAAAAGAATCCCCTCAAGCTCAATTGGGAGATCAAACATAGTTTATATATACAGTACTGTGCAAAAGTTTTAGGCAGGTGTGAAAAAATGCTGTAAAGTAAGAATGCTTTCAAAAATAGACATGTTAATAGATTATATTTATCAATTAACTAAATGCAAAGTGAGTGAACAGAAGAAAAATCTAAATCAAATCCATATTTGGTGTGACCACCCTTTGCCTTCAAAACAGCATCAATTCACTTGCACAAAGTCAGGGATTTTGTAGGCATATAGTCAGGTGTATGATTAAACAATTATACCAAACAGGTGCTAATGATCATCAATTCAATATGTAGGTTGAAACACAATCATTAACTGAAACAGAAACAGCTGTGTAGGAGGAATAAAACTGGGTGAAGAACAGCCAAACTCAGCTAACAAGGTGAGGTTGCTGAAGACAGTTTACTGTCAAAAGTCATACACCATGGCAAGACTGAGCACAGCAACAAGACACAAGGTAGTTATACTGCATCAGCAAGGTCTCTCCCAGGCAGAAATTTCAAGGCAGACAGGGGTTTCCAGATGTGCTGTCCAAGCTCTTTTGAAGAAGCACAAAGAAACAGGCAACGTTGAGGACCGTGAGGCGCGGTGGTCGGCCAAGGAAACTTACTGCAGCAGATGAAAGACACATCATGCTTACTTCCCTTCGCAATCGGAAGATGTCCAGCAGTGCCATCAGCTCAGAATTGGCAGAAAACAGTGGGACCCTGGTACACCCATCTACTGTCCGGAGAAGTCTGGTCAGAAGTGGCCTTCATTGAAGACTTGCGGCCAAAAGCCATACCTCCGACGTGGAAACAAGGCCAAGCGACTCAACTATGCACGAAAACACAGGAACTGGGGTGCAGAAAAATGGCAGCAGGTGCTCTGGACTGATGAGTCAAAATTTGAAATATTTGGCTGTAGCAGAAGGCAGTTTGTTCGCGAAGGGCTGGAGAGCGGTACACGAATGAGTGTCTGCAGGCAACAGTGGAGCATGGTGGAGGTTCCTTGCAAGTTTGGGGCTGCATTTCTGCAAATGGAGTTGGGGATTTGGTCAGAATTAATGGTCTCCTCAATGCTGAGAAGTACAGGCAGATACTTATCCATCATGCAATACCATCAGGGAGGCATCTGATTGGCCCCAAATTTATTCTGCAGCATGACAACGACCCCAAACATACAGTGAAAGTCATTAAGAACTATCTTCAGCGTAAAGAAGAACAAGGAGTCCTGGAAGTGATGGTATGGCCCCCACAGAGCCCTGATCTCAACATCATCGAGTCTGTCTGGGATTACATGAAGAGAGAGAAGCAATTGAGGCTGCCTAAATCCATAGAAGAACTGTGGTTAGTTCTCCAAGATGTCTGGGCTAACCTACCTGCCGAGTTCCTTCAAAAACTGTGCGCAAGTGTACCTAGAAGAATTGATGCTGTTTTGAAGGCAAAGGGTGGTCACACCAAATATTGATTTGATGTAGATTTTTCTTCTGTTCACTCACTTTGCATTTTGTTAATTGATAAATATAAACTATTAACATGTCTACTTTTGAAAGCATTCTTACTTTACAGCATTTTTTCACACCTGCCTAAAACTTTTGCACAGTACTGTATATTTTTTCATGTGAAAAAATATGCAGTATTTTGAACAGGGTCTTCATTGTGAGCTGATCTGTAAACAGAGTCATAAGGAGGGAGTAGACTGCTGTTGGGGTCCCCTGAGTGTATGGAGAGTGCAGAACAGAGAAGGAAACTGCTCCAAAATAATTGCGAATCTGGATATCGCATTAAGGGGCCTCTGCTTTCTTGGCCAACAGAGCTCGTTATTTTGATGGGTGTTCCATAAGTACACTAGAATACTCATGTGATTACCTTTCTGATTCCTGCGTTCCCAGTCCCCTTGTTATAGAGGAGAAGGAATGTCTAAAATGCATGCACCGCCCTTTCAAGTCTCGAGAGCTGTCAAAGCCTGAAAAATGCCCACTCGGAAGGAAATTCCACATTAATCACCCTGGCTCAGCCCTGATCCCACAGCCTCGTGCCGCAGCTTTGAGGCGAGCAGGTGAAAATCACACCCCGTCTGACTCTCTGGAAGCAAGTGCTGCTGCAGGTACTGTGGAAGCAGGAGGTATTCAAGAGATTCAGTGAGGCTTAGAGGCCAGGTAGGCATCAGCTGTGCACCCTCCCCTGCCAGGCCAGTTTGGCTGCGGTGTTCACTTTCCAGCTATTAGTAGTGAATGTAAGGAATGAGGAGTTGGCTCTTTTAAGCTCTCTTAACTCCTGTCTACTCTGTGACATTGAAACGCCATTTGCTTCAAATTACATTTTGACAGCGTTTTTATTTTTATGACCACCTTTTTTATGATCTTTGCTATCATTCCGCAGGTCACTGCTGTAATTGAGAAAAAAAATATCATTGAAGTAGTGTCTTGGATTAACCTTTACATGCATGGAACACAGTTTACAGGTGTAGTTCCCTCACTAATTGACTACATTCCGAGATACACAGTTTGTTAGTGCGGAAGAATTCTGTACATTTGATATACTTTTCAAAAAATCATGCTAATGACAATTTGGAGTTTATGGCTTTGAGAATTTAGCCTGAAGTCTTTCATGAGCATTGACCACACGTGGACTCACTGGGGTGTCCTACAGTCATGTAATGATGTAGCCCCCCCCCCCCCCCACCCCCCCTCAAACCACACTGCCAGTCTCACAGCCATCTCCGTACCGAACACTACAACAGATTCATCAAGCTCTTCATCTGTAAAAGGAAAGACAGAATCAGAATATCTACCTTTACACGACTCGGCTAATGCCTTCATCAGCTGGTCTGCTTGACTCCCAATCAAAAACCAAACCTTTACAGAATTAGTGGAGTGAGCAGGAAGGTTCATTCCAGAACTGAAAAGTCTGTGAAGGTCCTTGGTTACGAGTTTTGTAACATTTTCTCGTTCGATTTACTGTTGTAGGAGGCGAAAAAATGTACCGCAGCGAGTGTTCACTTTGCTTCCCTACATTTTATATATTTATCACACTTTGGGGCAGATCAACAAGTTCTGATACTCTATACAGTAACTTGTGCCAAAGAAAGTGCTAAGCAAGTTTCATAGATAAGCGTTTCACTAGATACATGTAAACATGTGAGTATGACACATGTTGAGTATCGTCTGTAACAGCACCTCCACTACTCCTTGTCACCAGGGATATGTATCGCAGCAAGAGGCAAGAAAGGAGTGAAACTTTTCAATTATTACTGAGAAAAAAATTGTTGAGTAAAAATACTCTGCAATTTAATTTCAGGGTTTTTAAGTCATGGAGGTTTTTTTTTCATTTACGGGATTTTCTCATGGCAGTGAAAATGAGAAGAATGACACTTTGGGTTAAGAAGTTTTGATAACAACGGCAATTAGAGACAGGTGGGGCTGCAAATGAAACACCTACACACTGTGTTGTATACAATTCCCCTGCAGACCAAGAGAGATTCAATTCAAATATAAACATCCTATAAACATTCAAATATAAACATCCATTATTGTTTCTTGGGGGAAAAAAAAAGGTTTACCCCCTACACCGTGATTCATAAGTGATAGAGCCCAGTCTAGGTGTCTGGCAGGGTGCAGTAAACCCAGCTGCTTTGGGAGACAGAGACAATGTGTGGGTATGGTTCACAGGATCCTCACTGCAGTGCTTCTGGGGGCAACTGCCTGTGCTGCTTTTCTATGTATTGCACATCACAAGACCGCAGTACAGTAAGTAGTGTTGTGTAATGCAATGGGTTGGAAAATGGAGACAAACGCAGGCACTGTGCTTTTTCATTGAACATAGTGATCAAATCAAGCAATGCTGAGTGGTGATCAGTAATATTAGAAGAAGGTGACTTGGATTTTACTGAATGGTTAGCTACTGCTAATAAATAGCGTAGTGCTTGGCAGCCTCACGTATTAAATACTAATACACACCTCTGTAACAGTGACTACAGGCTTTAGTAGTAGAGAAGTAATGTAGCTGTAGTAAGGGTTACAAGTAGTATCTTTACCAGTGCAGTACAATACAGCTGTTCTTCTAATGCAACACGAGGACAGTGGCACTCAGAAGACAGCTCATCTACGACTGATGATTGATAACACATGCTTAAGCAGAATTACAGTAATCTCATTTGACGCCATGTTATTCTGTAAGGCTGCACTATTCTCTGCTCCTGCTTCTGTGTTAAACACGAAGCGTGCATTATACAAGAACAATGTGTGTATACAAGTAACACAAAGCTGCAGGTTGTATGCAGTTATTTTTTTTTAAGATAAAATCAGTGTCTCTAAGTGTAGTCCTTGGAGAATAAAAAAAAGGTATTTTCTTTCAACTCTCATACTGAAACCAGTTTCCTAGCTAACAGCCCCTTGCTTCATTACAACATTCATCAATCTGAATGAGATGCAATATGCTCTTAACATTACTCCTCAATTCATGTTGAGATCCCAAGTCTGCTCCAGCTACACTGTTCAATTGAGACTGGTGATAACACGCTAAGTCAGCCGGATCTGCTGTCTGGCCCATGCAACTGGGAGATGCAGCTTTTATATATTACAGACCAATCGTGTCAGGGACAAAAGCGTGTCTGCTGCTTATTGCAGTCGTTCCAGATTATGTATTTGAATGTTACATATACAGTACATACATACAGTACAGTGCTCCCTTGTTATTCAGGAATGGAAAAAAGACTCAGATTTCATAGCAGTTTTCAACATTTCACTATTTTTCCATGAGGTCAGCTAGCGCGGTTGTAGCGCAGTATATGAAATCCAGATTCACACAGTAGATTCCCATAAAATGTGTGGAATAATGCACTTCACATACCACTCAACATATATTCTTTTTTTCCATGTGGGTTGCTGCAGATCTTAGCACCCACACTAGCATGGCATTATCAGTGCCACCCAGCCTGCCTTCAATTCAATCCGGTTAGTCTGTGGGACTCGCTGCACCCTCCAGCTCAACTGAAGGAGGGCAGAGAGGGTGCCAGCCAAGCGAGATTGATGATCTGCTAAATAGCAGGCATTCCTTCTGCAGGCAGCTAACAGCACTTTGTTCTGGTTACTAGCTTGGCAGCAGGAGGTCTGCCTGTTAGAGGACACGGTTCTAGTGCAGAGGGCTCTGAAGCGCTCTGAAACGTCCGCTCAGGAACAGCTGCCAGCGCGAGCTTAGGAATTATGTGACCCCTCATGAAAAAATAAAATAAAATGAAAAAAATAAGCAATGGCCTACATTTGTTGAAAAGCAGCCTGCTACGGATTACAGCAATGCCATACCGGTTTGCCATGCATATCCTGTGCACTTAACATGCTTTCACACAGTTTTCTGTGCTTTAAATTATAGGATTTACACTGCGGTATATCATAGTTGCATGGGCTGCCTGTCTGTAGTGCTATATCAAAAGAGATGGGGGAGGATTATTTCAGGAAAGAAAGGGGCTGTATTAAGTTTTTCTAATTTTACACAATTCATTATATATCATCCTGTAATACAAGTGCTGAATGTTTGTATTGTGATGGAGAACCAAGACTCCACATAGTCCACCAGATGGTATGAATACACACTCCCCCAATCTCATTTAACAGAACAGTCCATCATTAATCATCATTTGATCGTATTGCACATCTTACAACCCATCAGCAACGTACGTATTGTATTTTGACTTTACCCCTAATTGCTATAAATGCCTGTGGTTACCAATTAAATGCTTAATGGGTGTTCAGACACAACACAATTGACTAAATCAGATACTAATGGAATGCCATCTAACACATCTCGCTTCTTCTATAGAAAGGTGTAGGTTACTAGTTTCCCACGAACGCAAGACAAACGATTGTAACGTACACTGTTCTTTATTTCTGATGAATGGGAAACGAGCGCCACTTTTCCATATGATCGCTGACTTGTATTGGCAAGGGAACCATTCTGTTTGAGGGTCTTTATAAATAATTAAGGGGCCTTCATCCCCCCATTCGCTCCCCCATGGGACAGGGTACAGTTAGACCTCAAAGGGCTTGACCGGCAATCCACAATGAGATGAAACAAATTACTTTGGCAAGACCGCATATGGAAGATAAGGTTTCACTTGTTGTTAAAAAACTTTAGATTTTTTTTATTCACGGGAGCTGGGCTCTGCTTAGATTGCTGAATGCTGCACAGATGGGTCAGCGGACATGGTACATTTTTCTTGGAGCGTGGCGGGTTGGGGGCGGGGTCTAGACTTTTATTTGGTTGATTCTAAGCAAATCTTCCATTGAAATGCTGAGTAAAAAGCAACGTATACTGCAACAATATCATGAAACAGAAATATTACAAAATACACTAATATTATACAACAGTCTGTAAATCTTTCCATAATCTTTCAAGCGTAACTGTACGTAGATTTTACGTTTTTGTGTTTTACGTAGTCCCAAATGCACACCAACAGATTATTTTGTGACATTCCAGTATTAAGTGATTGAACAAGGTCAGCCACTGACTTAACAAAATGTTAATGAACAACCCATAGCGAAATATTCCCATAGTAAAGTTTTTCCCCCAAGCTTACAGTATACCATAAAAGGCCTTTGTGCTCTGTGCTTTAAACACGCTTGCCTATACTTAGTCATACTTACACTGCACTGCTGCACTGGCTATGCTATTACCACAATTAACAGTTATGTCATTGGGGAGAGTCTGTATCGGTTGCAACCTGAGCTGCAATATAGGAGGTCTTAATGTAAACCCCTTTCCCTGAACAGCAGAGACAACAGGTGTCTTGTGTAAAAAAAACAGAGGGTGCGTAAAGGCAATCAGGCATGACGCTGGCCACCTCACACCCCTTGCACACAGAGGCTATGAAAACAAGCACGTCTCCCAAGACCCCAATGAAAACAAGATGATGTGTTTTGCAAGGCTGCTTAAATTTTCAATGCATAGATAACCTGTGTGGGCCTTCACAGTAACACTTTGATTCAGATGTTTAAGAAGCCTAGTTAGGTTCAACTAAATGGAAACAGTTATCTATAAGTATTACATGTGTTAAAATGTTGCTGGTAAATGTCACCAACAACTTCAGCAGTCTCCAGAAGACAATAAACAAAAGCCCATGTAACACTAGGCAGATTATCAAGCAACTCTTTTTAGGGGATATTTCCAAGATTTATTTTTTTTTATTTTTTTTAAATCAAGCAGCTCAAATGAAGCTTATTTACAGTAGATACTGTGGCTTAAACTATTCACTGTGAAAACTGCTTAAAAATGTCACGGCCAACAAGTTGATTAATAAATTCCCAGTGACCCTAAAGCTGCCTGGCATTTCATGGGCTAAAGTTTCTGTGATCCAGCTTTAGATTTTAACATAATGAATGATTTTGTAGAACAGTTGATGATATTGTTTAAAAGATACAGTTCTTCTGAAGCACTCGCATGCTAGATTTCCAAAGCTATTTACTCCTAAATACCTGTTATAATCATTATAAGTCCTATTCCAGTTGGAACCTATTAGCTGCAACTACACTTAGAATATCACTGAGAGTGTAGATCTAAAGATCAGAATGTCAATGAAGCATTAAACATTTAAATCACAACAGGTTTTAGAAAACAGATTTTTTTTTTTTTATTTGGATAAAATGTCTGACTACAGATTTATGGTTTTTCTCTCTGTCGCTTCAGTGATCAGAGCCAAGGTGGTTGGGAAGAAGCTGCTGAAAGACGGCCCATTTGGAACAATGCGCTACACTGTCAAACAGATGAAAGTAAGTATCAGAGTCTGAAAACTTTCTTGTACAGTTTACCCAAGTTTTTCCATTTTCTCAAAATGGACAAAATGGTGCCATCATCTGATACAAGAACAGAAAATGTTTTGCTGCAGGGCAATGTGATGAAACAATGCCTGGCCAATACGCCTATCGCTAGGTGACACAGCGAACAAATACACTGACCTTTCATGTCTAACTCATTGGGTCTGAATCCAGCTCAGATTACAAGTGGAATTAGATGTGTGACATCAGTCCCAATCTCTTTGCTAATTTGTTTAAATATTTCAGCTGCTAAGAATCTGGAGACCAGCACGGTACTGGAAGTGTCCATGTCTTCAATGTCTGGGTTTCCCGTTAATGCTGTCTCTGTGTTTTTCAGATGTACAAGGGGTTTAATAAGATGCAGCATGTTCAGCACATCTACACCGACGCGTCTGAGAGCCTGTGTGGCGTGAAGTTCGAGGTGAACAAGTACCAATACCTCATCACAGGTGAGCTCCGTTCAAGGTGTTCACTGCACGTGCTGAAACTCCTCCCCGAGATAAAAACAACAGAATTCTGCACTTCACAGGGACTAACGAAGCCAGGCACCCTTTCCACAGCAGCAGCGCAGAGTACTCTAGCGATTTCACAGCACTGCAGTCTCAGTACAGAAGTGAATGAGAACTTCAAGGAAAGCATGAGGGCCATCACAGCGAACTATTTGCCTTGTATGATAAACCATGATAAACCATTAGAAAACCGTCTCCATTAATAGAACACAAACGACCTTTGAGAGCAGCAGCTTGGATGTCACTTTTATAGGTGCTGTTAAAAGCCAATCAGCGCATAATATATTCAGCACTGTGCTCACGGCTATGAACCTTACACCGCAAAGCCAGAGTTCATTTTGAGCTATGAAAAGGGCACATGACTGGCAGTAAAATTTGATTAATAACAGTCAGCTTAATAACACTGGCCCACATAAGCGCCGAGTCACACTGGGGGTGTCTCCTGTATCCACTGCATGACTGGAGCAGCAGGCTGTATGAAGGACCCAATGATTTTCCATTAACAGAATAATGTAAAGAAATGAACATGACTATACATCACAGGCTCGATTCTTAAAGGTATTTATCCAAATCGTCATTTGCACACTAGACCCATTTATAAAATAAACCTAGCCCCATTTATAAAATAAACTCATGTTACAAAAACATGAGCTTTTAAACAAATGAATATGGAGCTTCATTAAGTGCCAATAGCTTCCATCAATGGATGGTCTGAATATAATTCAAGAATTAACCACAGACACCACTCCCTCTCCCGACACACGGCGGCAGTATCAGGCCCATTCCACACATTCCTGTGCGAAGGAAGGCTAATGCAGTAATTACAGGGCTGGTCGGTTACTCATTTGAAGGACCAGTCACTGAAGGGCAATGAGGGTGTAGAGAAACAAGCAGCAGACACCTCCACGTATGGTAATAAGAGATACAATCAACCTTTAATCACTGGGACTGCCAAACTGTTCAGTGTAATGAATGCTTTTGTCCATAACTTCAAACACGCAATCATGCAAGCTGAAAAAGACTGAACCAGTCCAACAGTTTACACATCAGGTGTCTGTTCAGATCAATACTGGGGCAGGTCTGATGAGCGGAACTGTTTAGGTCTTTACTTTTTGTGTACCTAGGTTTTGGAACACCCATGTATCCATTCATAATGTTCTTTAGCGTGTATCCATTCATAATGTTCTTTAGAGTGTATCCATTTATATGGTTGCATTTTGAGCATGTTAGTAAAGCCACGCTTCCACCTGCCACTAGGATTGACTTGAAAGAGATCTGAAAAGCAGACTCGTTCATTTCCATCAGCAGTCAGGGTCGGGGTCAATTCCTGCTTTTCAATTCCAATTCCATTTTAAAATCGATTCCCAATTCCAATTCCATTCCTTTCAGAGATGATTGTTGTGATTGCTCAAATCAGTTTCATTTGGGACTGTCTGTCTGACAGCCCCAGTTAGGCTTTCGGATTAGAGCTCAATCTGATGGTGGAAGTTACCTAATGAATGTGCAAAGTGGGTTTTAAATATCTCTCTAGCAAAAAAAAACTATGTAGGCAGAACACAGAGGCGTGAATTTGTGATACTGTTAGGGAAGTACTTTGAGACTGACTTGTTCCATCAAAAATGACAGCAACAAAATAATGAGCCTGTGCAAGGTTGCAGAGGCTGACTTCTCGTATCTCGTGTCCCCCGCAGGGAGAGTGTTTGATGGGAAGGTGTACACCGGGCTGTGCAACTTCAATGAGAAGTGGGAGAAGCTGACGCTGTCTCAGAGGAAAGGTCTGAACCACCGCTACCAGCTGGGCTGCAACTGCAGGGTGAGTCTGCCCGGCTGAGCCTCTAAATCAGAGCATGAGACAGAGGTCTGCAAGTCCAGACGGTGTGCTCAAACACAGCATCAAACTATGAACTCTGCAGGGGTTTTATTAGCATGCTGCCATACTAAATGTTTTTTTTTATTATTTTGTATTTATCTCTGTGTCACGTATCTCTTCACAAGCTACCCGCTCCTTTTGCAGACTCGAGTTGTAAATATTCAGTCTGGCTGCAGCGCTGCTGATGTCGATCAGCAGTTTAGAAAAATAAGTAGATTGACTGTCGGGAAGAGTTTTGCACACAGCATCCCCGATTCTTTGAAATACTACCGCGGGAGAAATTGTTCAGATGCAAAAAGCTTTCTTTTTTTGTATTCAAAAAGCCAACAGGATTCTTTGAACATTCCAAAAGCATGCCTGGGGAGCAAACAATTATAATAATATAAATGTAACGTAACTCTCTGGTTTATACTTATTCTGCTAAATGAATGCTTTATGAAAAATGGTCTCTTTCGATATTAGATTGACTCAACATGGCTGCAAATAGAATCCGTTTTCCTTGTACACTAAAAAAAACAAACAAAAAAAAAACCAGGATTCTAATTCGGTGCAGAAGGAATGTCTAACTTTCACAATTTAATAATGGAATAATTTTGAGACTCCTAGGCTGCTGATTTTTAGAAAGGGTTTTTGAATGAATAGGTGCTAGAACATTGAGGTTACGACCTATAAGTGTAGAATACAAACAGCTTTCTGTTTCAGCCTCATGATAAACATCTCTGTGTTTTTATACTTCAGTACCTCGACAAAGCTTTCTGATTGCAATTCGAAATGGACCATAGTGTGGCAATGCAACCACTTCAGTTTAGTTTTAGTTTTTTAGAGGGCGGTGAGATTCCTTTTCTGTAGATGTTTTCAGTGCAGACAGACTGTAAAATAAACATTCATGAGCAGACACTTATTTAATGTAAGCTAATGCCAAAGCCTTCAACAAGCAGAAACACAAAGCTACTCATTTAGCCTCTTTTTAGACCCTTTTTAAGTAGTGTCATTTTCTCGCTCATATGTCTCATATAAAACAATGGCAATATTTTTAAATAATGGCCACAAATTCATAATAAATTCAGAGTGAATACCACAGGAATAACAACTGAATACTTTACGCACTTCCTCAGAGTTCTGAAGCAATTCCTTTTGAATTCAGCCCTGTTAATTCATGCCGATTGAATTACCTGCACAGTAGCTGATGGTATAGTTCCAGCTTAAAATCTTTTATTGAGACAAATCAGCAAGATATATGCTCTAGTTGGCAGTTTATTGGGGTGGGGGACACTTCTTTTTAAATGGCTTGGAGTTTACCTTAAAATGCAAATAAAAACTAGACTTCCCACAGAATAAAGGCCAGGCAAAGAGAACTAACAGTTTTATTTAATCAAAAGCATGTCATGCTGTCTAGATCTGGTACTAAAGTGGTATATTCATCATGGTTTTAAGAATTCACCAAAGAAAGGTTCTTTTTTAAAAACAGGTAATTAAAAAAAAAGCTACAAGACTAATCATTGGATATTTTGTACTCCTTTCTTTGGGAAGTCTCTCAAAATCGGACCCAAGACCACTTCTATACCTGCAAGACCCACCATTTATAAAAGAAATCAGAAATGCAAGAAAGATACGTAGTTTTAAAACAAGACAACCGTTTCAACAGGAAATGATTCTCGTTGAAACGCTTGTCCTAATTGTATAATAAAGTTTTAGTTTTTTTTTACAGCAACGCTGGCCTTAGGATTGAATTTCAGTTATGGTGCTGCTACTCTAAAAAGGACCAAAAAAAAAAAAAACTAAACAAAACCAGCAACAGCTGTGATACAAAGATAACTGGTGATTTTTACAAGGGTAGTGGCGCCGTCATTAAACTTGAATCCAAGGGTAGGCCCGAACCAGAATATTACAACAATTAATTATTTAAATGTTTAAGGTCTGCTTTGATGAATTAAACACTTTCTAGTTGTGAAAGAGACTGTAAATCTGCATTTAACAGACATGTTGCTGGCTGCACAGACCCCAATTAGCACTACTGTAGAGTTGTGTTTCACTCTTATAATTAAAACATGCATTCTGTTATTGACATTATTCATGATTACCAACACAGTGTAATTAAGACTCGAATGACTCATAATTGAAACTCAACCAGATTACATTTATTTAATTCCAAAGTACAAACATACCCTCAGTTGCGTTTAGTTATGTGAGGCGGTCACCAGCATCAAACAGCATTTTTAAGATAATGGCCAAGTTACCTGTTTCTACTGGGAGGCGTCGGTATATCACTCCTTCAGGAGGTGGGGTTGTCTATAACTAGCCTTCTATTTATACTGAAAACATAATGGGGCGCCTTCACTATATCCTTTAATCTGTTCTTATTAAACTGGCCATAAACCAATTTCCATATACACAGGTCATTATGCTCATCACTCAGCCATCACCTCGGATATATTGTGAAAAGTGTTGAATTTAAATCAAGGGAAGTAATGTTAAAACTTTACAATGCATTAGTAAGACCTCATCTAGAATATTGTGTTCAGTTCTGGTCACCTTGTTACAAAACGGATATTGCTGCTTTAGAAAGAGTGCAAAGAAGAGCAACCAGAATTATTACGGGTTTAAAAGGCATGTCGTATGCAGACAGGCTAAAAGAATTGAATCTATTCAGTCTTGAACAAAGACGACTACGCAGTGATCTGATTCAAGCATTCAAAATTCTAAAAGGTATTGACAATGTCGACCCAGGGGACTTTTTCGACCTGAAAAAAGAAACAAGGACCAGAGGTCACAAATGGAGATTAGATAAAGGGGCATTCAGAACAGAACATTGGAGGCACTTTTTTTACACATAGAATTGTGAGGGTCTGGAACCAACTCCCCAGTAATGTTGTTGAAGCTGACACCCTGGGATCCTTCAAGAAGCTGCTTGATGAGATTCTGGGATCAATAAGCTACTAACAACCAAACGAGCAAGATGGGCCGAATGGCCTCCTCTCGTTTGTAAACTTTCTTATGTTCTTATGTTCTTATATACCACAGGTTAAATATAGGTCAGTACATGTATATTATCTTGTCAAAGCTTGGTATAATACATGTGTCAAAACCATGTCTTTGAACTTCTTTCGTACACTCAGTCATTTCCACTTGCCTTTTTACCTTCTATACATAGTTCACTGAGCACATAATTCAACGTACAAGATTAGTGATAATCGGGGTCTGTGAAACCAATGGTAATTGTTAACACTTTTGTGTAAACAGTTGTTTACAATTTTCAATGAAAAATTTGCCTTGATTTAGTATTTATAGTTTACTTCTCTGTATATTTTAAATGTTAAATTGTCTTCACATGCAGCATTGATTTATATTTGCATTTTTCACACAGTATTCAATAAAACATGTTTAATCCATTCAATACGCTGTAGATAAAGAAAAAAAACCTGGAAACAATCCAAGGCTCTAATTAAAACAGCACAGTTAAACGTTTCTGTTTAGGAATTGTATTTTCCTTTTCTTCAAGTACCTTAGACAGATGCCAACAACACATGAATAAATAAAGTGTATGAAATTAATTAAGACTTTAAAACCCTAAACAACTCATTTGGGATATGGCATGTCGACTATAACAAATATGATTATTTTATGTGTTTATCTGGGCTCTGCTTTAACACTGCTTCCCGCTTCAACTGTAGCCTGCTTGTTTATTTGTAGATTAAGCCCTGCCATTACCTGCCCTGCTTTGTGACCTCCAAGAATGAGTGCTTATGGACGGATATGCTGTCATACATTGGTTACCCTGGGCACCAGTCCAGACACTATGCTTGTATCCAGCAGAAAGAGGGGTACTGCAGCTGGTACAGAGGATGGGCACCCCCCGACAAAACCATCATCAACACCACTGACCCCTGAGTGACCCCCACCGCAAACACAGAGAGACAGAGAGGGGAGGGGGGTCGATGGGACTCTTAATCCAATGTGACAATGCAGTGACACATTTGTGCCTGTTGTTTCCTTGCAGAATTAGCACTTCAAGTATATCTATGCCATGCTGTAATTCTTTTATTTTTCAGCAGATTTTATATTTGCTCTACAACAGTGGGCTTCAACCTCCTTTTGGTTTGGTTTAATTCACATGAGAAAACAACTTTTTTTTAGCTTAAACAAACAAAAGCAATAACATTTATTAAAAAATACATGTTTGAAACGATTTGGCTGATTACTCTGATGACAGTATTAGCCAAAATGTTAGTCTACTTTATTTCAGTGTTTACCTTTTTAATATCTGAAGCTGGCCTTAACTTTTTTTGTTTAAAAACTGTTAACAATTTGGATGGCTAAATGTAAGTTCATACAGATCTGATAAACCTCACCAAGTGTTTGTCAACTTTAATGTACAACCCTTATAAACGTTTCCCATAGTAAAAGCATAGTGTTAACTTATAAAGTATAGTGAAAGCATGGTAAAGCATAGGTAAGCATTGTAAAGAATAGCGAGGTATGGTAAAGAAAATAAACCTGGCAAACAAGGGTAAACTAAGGTAAATGCAGAGTATAACCATGTGAAAAGCATGGTTAAACTGTAAAAATACCGTGTAAAATACTGTGGTAAACCTTTATAAGGGACTAGACAACGCCTAGAACCTATTTTTACAAAGGTTGAAGTCCACTGTTTCACGTCACCCATTTGTGTCAGACAAAAAGAAAAAAAAAAGGATTTAAGAAGTTCTTGAACAATGCTGTTATCTGCAGTTTATAGAGAGTTTTGTTTTATATATATATTTTATTAAATAAATGTATCTGATAATGCCATTTCTATTTATTACTGTTCCCCTTTATTTTCTGTACCATGCACATTGTGTGCAGGGCGACTCCTTTTTACGAATAGTTGTTAAAATATGATGTATTCTGGACTTTTGTGACGAGCAAAAAAACTGGCCTTCAATGTAATACCCCAGCAAAGCATGTTCTACATAGGTTAGAAATAGATATCAAGCCTGGTTTATTGTGTGTGTGTGTATATATATATATATATATATATATATATATATATATATATATATATATATATATATATATATATATATATATATATATATATGTGTGTGACATAAGCCAAGTACAACAGGGCATGAAATAAATGGACCTTACGTATTATCTACAGTTAATACATAAATTAAATTACGTAAAATCCAAATGGAGTTAGAAAGCTGTAACAAAATTCATGACCATATTCACAAACAATTAAATCAAGAGTAACTTGATAAACACACGAGTTACACATTTGTGAATGCCCAAAAAGCTAAGCCCACACAGATTTCTTCTTTTCCTTTTTGCTCATTATAAACGGTACTTGATTTTACTTCATGCCTTGGGTACTAAAGAAAGGGCATTTTGAATGCTTTAGACTGTCAACTGGAGGATTTTGATTAAAAAAAACAAACAAAAAAAAACCTCAATAGTTTTCAGTGTTAAACGATTCTGACAAAATGGGTGCAAATAATATAGCGTCACTTACCACATTTTTATTTTATATTTGTATTTGTTTTGCCTCTGTATATATGTTTTTGGACATCTAATATTATCTTCAGTTCATTCCTCTTTTGAAACAGCGTTGTCACTCCTCACTCCCGGACTTACTGAAAGCTCCTTCACACATACTACAGATATCACAGGGTCTGTTGTCATGATCTAAACCCTTATTAGCATTTCAGAATGTAAGAAAAGTCCAGGCGATAGCTAGAACTGCCTTGGTTTAGATCATTGGAACAATGTGACCATTCTATACATTGTCTTTGAAACATTTTGTGATGAAGACTCACAAGCACCGCTCCATATTAACAAAGCACTATTACAGAACATATTGGAAATGTGCTCCAGCTTTGGGCTGCCAGGGCAATAGGTAAGCAGTCTAAAGCATAGAGAGGTATGGTAAAGCATATTAACAAAACCAGGGTAAACTGCGATAAATGCACATTAGGATCATGGGAAAACAGCAAATTTATCGTGCAACTTTACTGGGGTAAACTTTTATTAGGCTGGTTAAGCTATGTTAGACTGAGATCAGCATGCTCCTAACACATGCTACCTAGAATTATGTGGCAACTCTGATTCAAAGTGTTTGGTTCATGTCCATGTGTAAATGGACTGTATTTACTCAACACAGACACCACAGAACGCTGTGTGGGCTTGACTCCACAGTGACAGTCTGCTAGAAGGAGAGTTTGTGAGGCACATACCTAGTGCTGAGATAGCCTTTTTCAAAAAGAAAAAAAAAGAAAGAAATATGTGTTTGTCTTTTAATCTCTTTGTTTTATATTTTTATAATAAAGATACAATTAAAAAAAAAATCCTAGAACTTTACAAAGTGTGGTGTGCAGCTGTTATACAGTACGATTCTTTATAAGCTTTATAGAAATCTGGCTGGAAAAAATAGTGATGTTTCATTTTAAGGAACCAAGGAACTTAATTATCAGCAGCACAGTACTGTCTGTATGTGTGGAAAGCATCCCATTATATAATTGAATCCAACACAAAGTGTTGCACAAACAGATTCCATGTGCAACATTGTTTTTCTTGTCCTAAAATAATGCACAAAAGCAATTGAATGTCCACACAGTTATAATATATCTACAGATTGATTGCAGTCAAGTGATACCGTTAATAAAAGGACTGCATCAGAAAATAAAAGTGTTTGCTACAGACAAAGCAACGATCTGATTTGAGCCTGGTTTCAATAAAGGTGTACGCGGTTATCACAGGGGTCTGACTTGAATCAAAGTGTATGGTACTGCCATAGCTATACCTTGCAACTGTTATGGCGATGCTGACACAGTCACTTGGTTTACTTGTAAACAGCTGCTTCCCACTACTCCCTGTGGCTCTTATTAGTTTCTATTGGACCACCCTTTTCACTGGAATGCTGTGGGAAGTAGGACAGAGTAAACGAGAGAACTACCAGCACAGACCATGTACTGAGAGAATGTATCCGATGCTGGCAGCACTGTTTAAAGTTTCTTCTGTGTTATTTATGACTTTTATATTCTGTGAATGCATTTTGTCTTTGAGGTAACAATTTCTGCATGTCACTTTTTACAGTGTCCTTTATTCTGAACAGTAAAGTATTTTTATTTCTCATCACAAAACTGATTCTTTCCTGAATTCTCATTACATCTGAAAACACAAACCTTTTTCTACCCTTAAAATGAAAGCTGGATTGAAAAAAGGTGGACGAGAAAGCTGAAGGAACTGGAGTCTGTAATCATTGAGGAATGCTCACATATCCCTCAAGAAGAAACATAAATACCTTGGAGATGTGTTATATTGAATCGGTGATTCACAGTGTTATGGTAGGTCTTTCAAATTCTCGTCCAGTCTCTGAGTATCTGCAGTGTGTAATGGATCTCCTCCTACCTCCTCAGTTAATACTGACATCAGCATCAGACCTGTACTTGCCTCTCGACTACAGAGCAATGCTCTTTATTTGAATGGTAAGATGTTTGTCTTTGAATCATATGGTTTGCGTTCACGTCCAGCCCTTCCATTCAGTGGGCTGAAACGCCAAGTCATTACAAGTGCCACTGAGTACATGATGGGTAATCTGTGTGGTGGTTGTGTTCAGGTATCAACGTCAATTCTCTTTCAAGAGCAAAAGGGTATTCTGTGTCATGCACAGTAATGCAGTCTGCATGCCACCCATTGCCCCTACACTTAAAAACACTGCGACAAACACAGCACCCCACCCCCAGTTATATCCGTTACTGTTACAGGACAACATTAGAAACTTCATGGTGATTCTGTGGTGGTCACATCCAGCTTTTACTGGCTTTTCTGGTTGGTTCTCCCAACAGATACTAATTATCTTACCACGATAGCCTTAAAAGGGACCTAACATTTTGTTTATCCATAACATAACACTTAATAGTGCTAATTATTGAAACACTAAAGTAATATATTCAATGCAAACCATTTGGACAATAAGTCATTTTCAATGTCTCCTAAAAGACTTTTAGTCCACTAGTCTGTCTTTGAATTTATTAGGTTTCTTTTAATATTTCTAAACATTGTGTTTAAAACTGGGTTCCTGGTGTGAGTACCCAGGTAAACGGCTAGTTTCACAGATCCCTCTTAGCACTAATCTTGGACTATCCAATGTTAATTTAGGTGAGGCAGTCCAGGATTAGTTAACCAGGAAGCCAGCCGATAGTGTTGAACCCAGTGCATGCTTTGCTTATATGTAGGGCTTGAAGTTTTCGGTTTTAATCGATAATAACCGGAAAAAAAATCTCGAACGCCTATTTAGAAGAATTGTTTTAAAAAATGTTAAACCGATAAATGTGGGTTTTGGCAACATATTTTAAATAATGTCAATCATTCACTAGTCTCTTTCTACATAAAGAAAATGGCTTTCAGAAGGCGGGCAGCGTGCAAAGACATTGCAGCTGACCAATGATCAATTTGTTTTGCACTATGTAATACGCGTCATTTGTGTCAATGCGTCATTTGCTTAGCAACAGGTTTAATGACCATGCACCCAAACAAACCAGCAACATGGCATGACCAGTTCGTTTTTATGCCGTTACAGTTTTATTCAGTGACAAACTGTTACTTCTCACAATTCTCGGATTCAAAATGCATCCTAATGTTGACATCTTCACTTCAACACTGTACATTAATGTATTATAGAAACTGAAAACTGAAGAGTTTGAGTGGTGTTTATTTTTAATAACCGAAAATAACCGATTTTGCCAAATAATAATAAAAAACGATAAAACCCCCCATCGTTACAGTGTAGAGGGGTTGGGGTAGCAGCAAATCTCACACTTTCTCGGGCAGGATGGCACAGCTAACCTCCTGGTACTGCACCACATTCTATCACCATCATCACATTGAACAAACAGACAGTGGCCCTCGTTTACCACGGTTTAACCACTGCCAGA
Source organism: Acipenser oxyrinchus oxyrinchus (assembly GCA_030684275.1). Taxonomy (NCBI): domain Eukaryota; kingdom Metazoa; phylum Chordata; class Actinopteri; order Acipenseriformes; family Acipenseridae; genus Acipenser; species Acipenser oxyrinchus. The sequence goes on from CM060254.1 coordinate 24,165,151, forward strand.
CCACACACATGGTGCACTGTCCACTGCTTATTGGGCGCTACCAGTGATCAAGTAATATTGTTCACTTAGAAAGAAAAGGTTAAACCAATTCAAGGGGTGGCAGTTGGTTTCCAAATTGAACGTATAAACTGATGCTCCAAAAACAAACGCTGAAGTATCATGAACCAGATCACACCACCAAGATTGGACAGACAGACAGCATTACCACTTGCATCTCTAAAACTATGAAATACTCAGTGCTAGGGTATGTATTAAATACAAAACTAGAAGTCTTTCTTAAAAGTCTTTAAATGTTTTGGGTGTGGAAATCTCTGAAGAGAAATGAGTGGGTGCTGGTCTTGCACATAGCAAACATTAATCTTGTGAATAAGTTCATTATTGCTAAGCAACGTACGCAGAGGAGAGAAAATATAGAATTAAGGACTTAGTCGACACATTTCTCAAAGATTATTTTATTATTACTGCACAATCACCTAATTATAGAGGAGGGTTATTCAATATGAGAAAAGTGCAACTGGAAATGGATTCTTTAGGCCATGAAAAGATTTGAAAAGAAAATCCATCGTCAGGGGTTAGATTATACTAATTGGGATAATTGATCCCTCATTGATCACGGGGAAGTTGCTGGGTCGGGAGAGACAGGGAATTACAAGGGGCATTCAGTCACAAAGAGACCCTGCTGTTTGAAATTTGACTCTGTGCAGAAAGCCCACCTCAACGCACTGGCAGACAGGCTTTGTAGCACAGCCGCAAACCCAAGGGACTAGCGAGGAGCCTGCAGCAACCCCTGTTACAATGATGCAGACAACGAGACAGATTGAAACGAATTAAATACATGGTATGAGACTCAATTCATGTAGTCAGGGATACAAAAGAATTGCATTAGTGTTAATTATATAGAAAAATGAGGTCAGCACTCACCACGTCTTAAATGAATACGGAGCTGTGGAGATGAATCTCATTACAAATGCACACATATCAATGGTTCATTTGTAACCAAAGATACAGCCTTAAACAGCTCATTCACAGGATGTGAAACCAATCATTGATCTAAAACTCTTTCAAAAGTCGTGATTCTGAGACCCTTGAGAACATCGGAATGCTCCTATCGTTTCCTCACATAGAATGAATGGTTCTCAACACATACTGGGATCTCTATTATAACCCCCCCACTGACTGTCACCCCAGACAGGGATTACAATAGTAATAATAATAATAATACCAACATAGCTACAGGACACAGGTCTTCATGTTCAAAGCAGTGTTGCACTTTCTAATTACCCATCCACAGCTTACCTTACATGTTGAAATATTGACCACTGAATAGCTTCCCAGTTCTGTCTACCTGGGGGCAGGTACAGACAATACTTCACATCTTTCACAGTGGACTTAATTTGGGTACAGTTTTGCAATAAAGCAGGAGCAACCAATCACAGCGTTGTGATGCATGAGAAGAGACCCGTGCATATGGAGACAGGCATAATGCAGGGATCTGACCTTTTCTGAGGTTCAGTGCTGTCTGACTGTACCGCCAACATGAGCGATGAGCTCTCTTTCTCTCTTTGACATGACAGTACTATAAACACGGGTACATGCAGCTCCATCACACAATGGAGACATTGAGACGCTTGCAGCCTGAGCTCCTCAGATCTAAATCATTTGGTTGGTCCATCGGGGACTGCAGTACTACAAAAACCATTATTGGGAGGCGGAGCTGGGAAAAACACACACAAGGTGAAAACAACAGAAAGTTATAGTAAAGCTTCCCCTTTGTACTTGGATCAGAAGCTGTAGGACAGAAATGCCATATGAGAGAACCCGTTTGCTGGAGGTGACTTTGACATAAGTAGAGTTGCTAAGGTAACTTAGGTATAATACGATTGGAGATTGGAAAGCATATGCAGAAATGTATAGGAATGGAAAATATGGAACACAATTAACTACAGTAATATTGTAAAAGAGAGCAGATAGTGGTTGGTTGCACTTAAACGGAGTAACAGCTGAATGGTTAATTTCTATTGATACAGTAGTAAGATAATAAAAACAGACTGTGGGCACGTATATCCTGAGCCCATTATGGTATAAATACCAGGCATAGAGGCGACACAGACAGAGATGCCTCTAATACCTCCAGGATCATCGTGGACCATCAGTGAATCAGTGTGAGGCTGTCTCTCCAGGGGTTCAGGTAATCTGATCAATTGCCTGTCTCTGTTAATACTAGCGGCACGTATTGTATCTAAACAATAACGTTCAGTGTATAATGCAATGTGGGGATTTGGAACTAATAAATGGTAAACATTGTTAAAATTTGAAACATGGTCTGGTCTCATCCTTACAGCGTAACAAAGTAGTTAATTTCATGTTAGCCTTAAAGTCTGTGACTTGTCTGTGAGAGGAGTGTGGGGCAGGTAGATAAAACAGGAAGTTCTTAGGCAGGGTACTGTAGGGGTACTGCAGTTATTCCATGAGTGAGGATGGCTGAATAACCCACAAGCCCCTGCAGATAGCTACAGAAACCCTTATATGTACTACCGCACGCCCTGACCCACAGCAGGGTGTGTGGTAGGACATATCTTCCAACATGCCTGGGTGCATTGTGAGGCACAAGACCATAGGCAGAGCCTAAGTTAAAAAAAAAAAAAATGTCATAAGCTGCCCCTTTGCTGTGAAGATCCAACACAACCACTCTCCATCCCGATCTCAGATCCTGCACTTTGGCTGAAATCTGTACAGCCCTGGGCTTTATAGGCGCTATCGCCATGGTCGAAGAGATCGAGATTTTGAGATTCCAAAGAAAAGAAATCATTTTAATTTTATATGATTATTTTTAATTGCTGTTATTGTTTAACTACAAAAAATGACAACAATGCTGCATTTCTAAGTATGCATTTCAAAGATTCCATGCTCCTGAAGCTCTGCGTATCAATGCAAAAACTCAGAACACTGCATTAGTCCTATCGCTGGTGGTCGGCTTATACTACTGGATTTGCCATGCCTTTAGGGCACCCCTACCTGTATGTTGTGATGAAGTCCAGGAATGTTTCATTCGATCTGGTACTCTGCCATCAAGTCAATCATGAACACTGTGGGTTGTTTGTAGTTTTACATCAAAGCAACGCCTCCATTGATAAATGCCTCCCTGAACCAGTACAGATCAGCACACAGCAGCGACAGTGATAATGGCACTCCCTCTCGGATGAGTTTACATAGCGATCACTTAGGGAGATAACTTCTACGCTCCAGCATTGGGTCTGATTTACATGGATAAGGTGTTTTGCACCGAGACACATCCTAAAGTTATGCAACCCTTTTTGCAAGGGAATGACAAGGCTGGACTGGCTGCAATGAATCCTGGTGCAGTTGTGAACCCTTAACTGACTTCATTAAGTGCAATCTTTCAGACTGGACATTTAATCTTAAAGGAATACAAGCATATAGTCGCAATGCTTGCTCAGCTATGTTCCCACTAACCATAATATTTTCACAGCCCAAAATACAGATTTCTCACAAACGTACAGTGCATTATATGGTATTATATGGCTTGTGATTAAGCACACTCAATAGCATTCCTTCATTCTCATATTCCTAATAAATGTGTATTCGTCCCAGTTAATCTCCACTTGTTTTCCCTGTCTGTATTAGAGAGTGCCAGACGATTATCTCACCCCTCTAATCAGTTATGAAAACACTGTATTTTTAAAAAGGTTTACCTGATACTGCGTATTTCAGGAAGAAGCAGTATGTTTGGTTTAATCCACAGCTATGACTTGTTGACCTCAAATTGTACATATAAACCCCCTTCACTAATTCCCTGCCTTGACATTCCCCAGATTCTTGTTGTGTAAGTCACATAGCAAAATAACGAGGGGTAGTGTATACTATAACCAGTGCACGCACAGACAGAGGGTCCTCATAATCACACAGCAAGAGAAAGTATATACATATTTGTGAATGGGATTAGAGCCAAATGCAATCCGAAACTGGTATAGGAGGTTGGAAGTGGATGATAAAAGCCTGATGAAGATTGGTGCAAATCAAGGCAGTTATTACTGTACTCTCAGACAATCTGCCTCAGAATATGTCCCATATGGCTGCTGATTGTTCCAAGATGTAACACACCCGTACAAGCTTTAATCAAATTGCTTGTTTCTGTGCATATCTGAAATGCTTGTGAGAAAATAAACTAAAATAAAATGACCGTCCCCTGGTCTCAAGTCTGGGGAAACAGCTTCGTCAAGGAAACTGTAGTATCCTTGAACTATCCACACACCGTGCACTCTGCAGTTGTGATACTATCAACAGCACCTAGAGAAAGTCCTGAGCAAGTTTCATCCTAACTGGAGAAGCACTTCTCTAGACATAGGACATGCAGACAGACACCTTCACATGCCCGCAGATTATGATACTATCACAAGCTTTTCCGAAAGAATGCAAGTTTCACGACAATCGGAAAAGCAGTTCCCTAGATATGAAAGTAAAACTAATTTGGCTGCACGCACTGCTGCCTCCACTAAAAGCAATGGAAGACAAGTGGTGAGCTACATCAATAATGGACTGTTATGTTAAAAAGCAGGACTTAAACGATACAGGGGGAGCTTGTAGTCACAACTGTAAATAACATGCATTTATCATCATTAAATAAACTACAAGTGGACTACAAGTTGCTCTGAAGTGGTCATTACAATATCCACTTGGGGGTAATAAGGATAACCCACCCCCAACACTGTTAATCGTTCTGCTGTTGCTTGGCCAACACTTTTAAGTCTGTGTACACTGTGCAGTTACTCGTGTGATGCTATTTAAGCACTTGGGAAAAGCCTGTTTTCTTAAGATATGTACAGAGCTCCATAATTGCACTCCCTGCAGTACACACGCAATATAATTAACCACAGAGAGCAATATATATATATATATATATATATTATAAACCTTGTTTACTATGGAATGAGATCAAATTGGAGCAATCATAAAAATGTTATCATTGCCGGCAGGAATAAAACCAGCTTGCAAAACAATCGGGGAAAAAACAAAGGTGTTTCTGAAGAGCACTCACCATCTCCTTGTGATTGGGGAAGAATGTCTGCTCAGTGAGAGGGAATTTTTCCGGGCCCTGGGATTGGAAGATCTTTATCAGCTGGGAAAACTGAAAGAAAACAGGAAAAAGACAGGGTTCAACTTGCTTTTTTTTGTTTCATGGCATGCAATTATTTTCATTAAAGAAGAGATTTCCTTTTCTTTTTTTTTAATGTTCGCTGTCAACAGCAGAAAAGGATAGTTTATTCAAATATTTCATAAGCTGGGCACTCACAACTAGTGTGTTTACTAGAAGGCTCAATATTTTATACACACTGCCATCCAATAAATATTAGGATAGATTAAGAAATGTAAATGATTAAATTGTTGCTCGTTTTACTCAACTCAGGCCCTTGTTCACAGTCTTGGTGTCCCTGAATAGATAACCATCCCTCCTTCGCTTGAATGCAGATGTCAAACCCAGAAAACCCTGCCTTGTTTACAATCAAATAACAATCAGTGTCATTTACTATAGAACTCATAATCAGACTATCTAGAATCACTCATATTTTATGTGCCTACTTTTAAAATACATGAACTAATATGGGCCAACATGCCTTTGTAGATGAAGCATCTCATCTTTGGAACTCATTGTCTTCGAACATAAAAACAGCCCCTTCACAATACCTTTAAATCACTCAGAAATATGTATTTTAAATCTGACCAGGGTTGCAAATCCTATAAATACTGACTGACCAGGACAAGTTTTAACCTCTTATTAAACTTGAAACATCTCCCAGTATGCATGGCAGTAGATATTTCAGTCAGCGTGATGCTCTTTGGGGAGGGCTAAGGAAAGATCAGCTGTATGGATGAATCAGTTACATTTGCTGTTTCAGAAACATAAGAACATTTACATACGAGGGGAGGCCATTTGGCCCATCTGAGCTCGTCCAGTTCCTAGCAGCTGATTGATCTCAGAACTGTCAAGTTGGGCCTTCAAGGTTCCAAGTGATTCTACCTCAACAACATGACTAGGTAACCCATTCCATCCCCTCACCACTCTATGTGTGAAGTGTCTCCTTCAACAACACAACTAGGTAACCCATTGCATACCCTCACCACTCTCTGTGTGAAGAAATGTCTCCTTCAACAACAAGACTAGGTAACCTATGGCATACCCTCACCACTCTCTGTGTGAAGAAGTGTCTCCTTCAACAACACAACTAGGTAACCCATTCCATCCCCTCACCACTCTCTGTGTGAAGAAGGGTCTCCTTCCCTCGGTCCTAAGTCTATCTCCACTTAATTTCCACCCTCCTCTGCTGGTTTCTGTGCTTAAAGTATTGGTTTGGGTTAACGATGTCAACTCCTTTTAAGGTTTAAAAGACTTCAGTCGTATCCCCCCTGATCCATCTTTATTCCAGGCTAAATGGATTAATTTGTTGACGAGCACACACTGTCCTCCGAAGCGTGTGCTGTCAGCCAACTGCTTTTTTTCACACTGCAGACTCACCTTGCAGCCACCTCAGAGCTACAGCGTCGGAGGACAACGCAGCTCTGGGCAGCTTACAGGCAGGTCTGCAGGCACCCGGCCAGACTACAGGGGTCGCTGGTGCGTGGTGAACCGAGGACACCCTGGCCGACCTAAGCCCCACCCCCCCCCGGGCGGTGCTCGGCCAATTGTGCGCCGCCTCTGGGAGCTCCCGTCTACGGTCGGCAACAGAATAGCAGAATGCTTAGTTGAGTCACTAATAAGAGGCCAAAGCCTGATTTTCCAAACAAATATACTTCTGCTGCTATCTTCTTATCAATCTATGTTTTAAGATATAAACAAAGCCCTCAAAAACAAGACACAGTGCATACCAGACACAGGTGAAAGCATGAATGTGGGCACGGCTTTTTTGTTAAGATTTCAGGATAGTCGTTGACAGATATCTTATCATGCAGACACCTGCGGAGCATATGTCATGTAAGGTGTGGTGATAAAAGTTATGATAAAGCAATTGTAACATAAATCCTTAATCTATCTCGAGACAAGTAAACATGTATTTGGATACCGTCTCAAGACACGCCTTTAGCGATGTATAAAAAATACCTTACTATGATGATCTAGGGTTTTACCACAATATCTTCTTTATCACCATCAAAACTACATTCATATCCAAGTGCAATCAAAAGTTAGACTATATATATATATATATATATATATATATATATATATATATATATATATATATATATATATATATATATATATATATATATTCTACAGTAATCATAGAATTCTGGCTATAAAAAGATTAATTCGGCATATGATTTAATGTTTAGACAATATTCAACTTTGATTCAATTCAATGTTATCATATATCAGTGGTTGTTTCAACATACAGAAACAAAATGGCAAATCTTGTTGAAAGTACATACCTTCTTTTATTTGAAGTTATAAAAATAAAAATAGATTGTATTTGATTGTAGTAATTCGTTTTCAATGTATAATCAATTATTATACTAAGTACACTACCGGTCAAAAGTTTCAGAACACCCCCATTTTTCCAGTTTTTATTGAAATTTAAGCAGTTCAAGTCCAGTGAATAACCTGAAATGGTACAAAGGTAAGCTGTAAACTGCCAGAGGTTAAAAAAAGTTTAGGTTACCAAAAACTGAAAAATAATGTACATTTCAGAGTTATACAAAAAGGCCTTTTCAGGGAACAAGTAATGGGTTAACAACTTACAGCTGTTCTGCAGCAATGGAAGTAAATTAAGCCTTGAAAGTTGATGCTAACAGTTCCTACAGGTGTCCCAACTTTTGTTGATTACTTACAAACCCTCTGTCTGTATAAAAGCAGTGTTGGAACAGACTGTGTTACTACACCCTCTTAAGCATTATTTGGACAGTATTGTACTGCAGGAAGTAGTATATTGCTATCATAATGGCGAGAAAAGGCAATTAACAAAGGAAGACAGACAGACCATTATAACCCTTAAAAGTGTAGGTCTTTCCTTTAGAGAAATTGCAAAGAAAGCCAAGGTGTCAGTGAGTACAGTTTCCTACACCATCAAAAGGCACTTGGAAACTGGAGGAAACTCTGACAGGAAGAGGTCAGGCAGACCCAAAGCCACAACAGAATCAGAAGACAAGTTTCTGAGAGTCAACAGCTTGCGTGATAGGCTGCTCACAGGACAACAGCTTCAAGCACAGCTTAACACTGGTCGAAGTAAGCAAGTCTCAGTTTCAACTGTGAAGAGAAGACTTCGAGCTGCAGGTTTGACAGGTCGAGTGGCAGTAAGAAAGCCATTGCTAAGATGGCAAAATAAGAAAAAGAGGCTTGTCTGGGCCATGAAGCACCGCCAGTGGACTACTGAAGACTGGAAGAAGGTCTTATGGACCGATGAATCAAAATTTGAAATCTTCGGTTCATCACGCAGGGTTTTTGTACGCCGTCGAGTAGGCGAAAGGATGGTTCCTCGGTGTGTGACACCAACTGTCAAACATGGAGGAGGAAGCGTGATGGTCTGGGGCTCTTTTGCTGGATCCAGAGTCGCGACTTGCACAGAGTGAGTGGCACCCTGAACCAAAACGCTACCACAGCATTTTGCAGCCATGCAATACCCTCTGGTATACGCCTAGTTGGTCAGGGGTTCATCCTATAGCAAGATAATGACCCAAAACATACCTCCAGGCTATGTCAGAACTACCTTAGAAGAAAAGAACAAGACGGTAGGCTTCAAATCATGGAATGGCCAGCACAATCTCCAGACTTAAACCCCATCGAGCTGGTTTGGGATGAACTGGACAGAAGGGTGAAAGCAAAGCAACCTACAAGTGCAACACATTTGTGGGAACTTCTGCAACAGTGTTGGGAAGAACTTTCCGAACAATATTTGATTTCCATTGTAGAAAGAATGCCACGAGTGTGTTCGGCTGTTATATCTGCAAAAGGTGGCTACTTTGATGAGTCAAAAATTTAGATTAAATTTTGTTAAACAAAACGACTCCATGATTTCTTTTTTATCTCCAATTTTTTGTTTGTTCTATGCTAGTACATTGAGACGTTAAACTGCGTAAATTTCAATAAAAACTGGAAAAATGGAGGTGTTCTAAACTTTTGACCGGTAGTGTATGTTCAAGACAAATTAACCATATATTCAGTTGTAATTAAGATTCTAAATATACTCAACATTCAACAATGCATTCATATTCGACCAAGTAATTCAACATAGATTAATATTACTCCATACTCAGTATAAACCGAATTAAATCATACAATTGATTTATGCACCATATAAATTCATAAGTTGTTTAGTTACCAGTCCTTATATATGAAGTTGAAAGAGTCTTGCAATGAAGAATTACTGTATATAGCTTTCTCCTCGTGGTTAAAACGTTTCAACTTATAAACTTGAAATCTGAAGTGTAGTCCTCTCCATTCAAGGTTGGTAAAGAAAAAAACAAGATGGCTTTTTCTTCAGGACTCCATATCCCACGATGCAGCAAAGCCACACTTCCTGTGTGCTTAAGATGATGATTGTAGCAAGGAAGTGCCAATTAGATTAGATTCCATGCATTTTTATAACATTTGAGAATAAGTGTATCTCTCAGATTATTGCCATTCAATTGGATGACTCTCCTAGTGATTCCATTGTTAAATCCTCAATCAGGTCATTTTACTGGCTGTTTTGAATGTAAGCAGATGACATCATCAAACAAATATCTGCCTGTGACAGGAGTGAAAGGAGTCCCTCTTGTAATTCACCCTCCCGACTACTGGCAGCGCTGTGCAGGAAGGACTGAGACAGAGGAGAAAGGCTGAGTCATGGTTGGGGCAGAAGCCGCAGTGGTGGCGGCCATCTTAACTTGGGGCAGGACCTCATGGCTGAGCCCCATTATTGCAATCAGCTGTGCTGCGCTCGACGATTGGCTGAGGTGGGGCAGTGCACTGATTGTTGGGGTGGGGCTCGGCACTATTTAGGCTGTGGGGTTCTGCCATTTGGGTTGGCTGTGCTGGATTAACACCCGCAAGAGACGTGCTGGTTTGTTTGTTTTCATTTATTTCTTTTCACAACTGAAGCCCTGTGTTTGCAGATCCTTGTCGAGCTGTGAGTTTGTTTTACCTTGCTTTCCCTACCCCTTTGGATACCGGGACGGATCTGCAGCACAGCACCTTTTGTCTGTGCCTTTGTGTTTGTCAAGCCTCAGGAGGGAGCTGAGGCAGCAGCTGGAGGACACCGGTTGCCACCGCGTGGAGGAACCACGTGATTGTTTTGTTTTTTAATTTTTGTATCTCTGTGTAGTGCGGGACTGTTCTATTTACTGTTTTTATTTCAACCCTTGATTACTATTGCTAGTATTCAAGGGGGTTTCTTATTTTGGTTTGTGCAATACTGTACCTGTCTTTTGACCCCTGCTATTCTCCACATGGAATATTAATAAAACCCTGCTCAGCCCTGCCTTGCTGGTGCGCAGGTTGTACCTCACTTGCTGCCTGTCTCCATCACTTCTGGATCACGTCACTTCCTCCCATAACCCACCACACTGCCCTTCTTCATTTGAACAAAAGGGTCATAAATCACAGAAAATGCATTCAATTAAAAATATTCTTTTGTGAAATAACTTTTCCTAAGTTAATTTTTACTTAATACTCACATTAATATTTTCCAACACAGCATGGGATTTTCTCTAAGCAAATTTCTCTGGTAATCAATGAGTTTTTTCTTTATCTCTTATTAGAGTCATCTTCAAAGAAAGTCTGGAATCTAGTGGGTTAGATCACTTAAAAACACAGATGGCATTCTGGTCTTTAAAAGTTAGACCCATATATTGATAGGAATTGTATTAACAACTATAAATAGTCTTCACAAAGGGCATACAGAGGTACTGATGGCACTCTACACTACATACTATGACTTTCGGTTTAATTTAGTTTGGACATGTTGATGGCAAATCGTACATATACAGCCCCTTCCCATATTCTTAATGCGTGAGTCAGATAGAGAAAAAACGTTTAGTACTGTATAATATAAGTGAAATAGCGATTTGACAGGCTGTGCGGAAATCGTGAAAATAGCCCAATACCGCGATTTTTACAATATTCTTAAGAAATAAAAAGAATTCCATAATTATTTGTATTTCATACAAAAAAAAATCACATTAACGAAGCTGTACAGCTCTGCTATGTGCCTGCGTGTAATTTTCACAAACAGTGCTGTGCAGTGATTATGTCATGTCACTATATGCAATCTAAGCGGGGAAATTAAAATACTTCACACTGTAAACAAGAAAATGGATGTCTCTAAAAAGGCTAAAAATGTGACTGCAGCAGATCGCGTAAAGCAATATCCAGCAGGAGTTTACACAGCTCTTCTGTACATCCTGCAACGTTACTGCAAATCACTACCGAAACTCGTCTGTTGACAGGCATTTAGATTCAAATATTCACCGAAAGAGAAAGGCGGAAATTCAGAGCAGTACTGCGAGTGCTTTACTTGCAAAGGAACAAAAAACGGTGAATTCCATATTCCAAAAGTCCACTTATTAAATTTTGACCTGACAGGCGTTTGATTGAGCAAATATCCCGTTTGAAAAATTGGACAACCAAAAGTTACGGAGTGTAGCAAATAGTGGCGCGATTCCTTCACCAGCCCAGCTGAGACATGAATACTTACCTAAAGTTGCTGAGTATCATAAGCAGGAGATTATGGAATTGGTAAAACAGTCTGGTTGCTTGTCAGTGGTCACACTGACGAGTCGACTGATGCACAAGATCAGTATGGGTTACACATTTTATTTGTTTTGCAAGATCTAAATGGTGAACATGCACCTGACGTACTAGAACTGAAAGCTGTCCTTGCAGATACACTTTACCTACAGGCTGTTAATTACAACACCGTTTCACAAGCTATTGTAAAGTGCTTGAGTAACTTTGATGTTAATTTTGATGTCAGTGCTTTTATCTGTATATTTGCTGTTAAAAAAAAAAAAAATCTGTACACGTAATTTGTAACATATTTCGGTGCACATTCTGCGAAATACGATACTTTATCCGTGACACTGCAGTGAATTTTAAAGAAAATTTCTGTGACATTCACAGGGCCTTAAATATAACCAGTACACGCACATACAGAGGGTCCTCGTAATCGTACAGTGAGTGAAATAATCGAATATTAGAATTGGATTTGATCGAATTAGAGCCAGATGCAATCCAAGACATGAATAGGAGGCTAGGAGTGCGTGATACAAGTTTGGTGGGGATTGGTTTAGTGTAACAGATAGTGAGACAGACAGACAGACAGGTTTAGAGTGTAACAGATAGAGAGACAGACAGACAGGTTTAGTGTAACAGATAGAAAGACAGACAGACAGACAGACAGAAAGGTTTAGTGTAACAGACAGACAGACAGACAGACAGACAGGTTTAGTGTAACAGATAGAAAGACAGACAGACAGACAGAAAGGTTTCACACAGCCTTCAATCAGGTTTACACAAATGTGTCTCATCTGAAATGCCCAATCTGATTTTTTTCTAAAGTATTTATTAATGCTCTAAAATGTCATTTTTATGTTTATGGATTGCAACCGCAACTGCACTTAGTTTCATCTGAAACCACACGCTTCACAATTACTTGAAGTGACGTGCGATTAGGTCGACTGCCAGTTTCTGATGTCAGTTGTCACTTTGCTATTCTTTCTAGTCGACTAGATGACTATATGATGCTACCCTTGCCTTGCACTTGAAGCTGCAGTGCTTTTAATGGACTAGACACTGATGTCTCTGAAACCCCTAAACTTGGCAGGGGAAAAGCACACTGAGTCCTGCCCCAGGCTGGATGTGAGTGCCTTGCTTGGACAGCACTTACCACCCAGGGTTTGCTGCAGAAGTTGTAGATGGAGTGCAGGGAGTTGAGCCCCGGAACCCCCCCATACTGCAGCCCGATGATGAGGCTGCGGAAGTCTTCTCCCTGGGCCATGCTGTAAGCATGCTGGCGAACCAGGACCAGGTCAGGCTTGAAAGACCTGCAGGGGCAGAGAAAACAACCACAGGAACATTCCACCAGAAGAAAGGATGAAGTATGTGTTTTTTTGAAAACACAGATTCATTATTTTGAATTTAAGTTTAGCAGGGATGGATTAATACCATCCCTGCCAAAATCCATGTGTGGAATGTGGCTGGGTCTTGATTGCCTAATTGATGGCCATAAGCCCCAGCCACATGGTTATAAAGGGAGTAAAATGCAAAATGCTGATAGCTGAAGCTGGGTGTTTTGATTTGTAGTTTGTTTGCCATTGTTTTGTTAAAAACCTTTATTTTGTTTCTGTTTTGTTTGTATTTGTCCATGCTTTAAACTGCAGCTTCCTGCCTCTGAGTCTCCTTCCCGGAGGGATCCATCCTTGACCACAACTATACCCTTTCACAGTCAGTAAGGCATTTTGTCACAAAACTGGCCTGAAAACCAACATTTCTGAAAAAAAATGTGATAGTGATGCAATCGGCAACCTAATTTCTTAATCGATTATCCCATATGCATTTATCCACAACATTTTGTTTTTCAAAATCAAGAATAAACGTTAGGATTTTTTAACAACTCTGCTGTGCTAATAGTTAAACATTACTTAATTAATGTTCCCATCCACACGAAATCCCATGAACTGCCAAACATCGCTTTCCGTCCTCCCTTTACCCCTAAAAAATGACCAATCTTGGTGTCAGATTCTTCCATTTTTAAAAATAAATTGTTTCTTTAATTTATAAATCAGGAAAATGTAAACAAAATAGTTTTAACTGATGTGACTTGTCCAACGTGAATCCAGAGGTCTAAAGGTTTGTACCCTAGCAACTCGCTGACGTTGGCTACCTATCGTACTAGCATTAATATAATTGCATAACTACATTATCAATGTTTTAATGCAATGGGAGACTTCAAACAGAGCTCTACTATGATGCATCAATTCACTGATATGTAATCGAAGCACGTGAAATTTAAGGACGGATGATCAATAATCGATTAGTTATTGCATCACTATTGATTGTCAATTGATAGTCGACAATATGCCCTTCATCTCCTTCCTGTAACATTGTACTTGAGTAGGCAACCTGTCTTTACCATGATCTCCCTAAGCTGTCATTGTGCTTCACAACCACTTAGCAATGCTTTTACCATGGTATGCAACAGTAAACCTGCATCAGGGAAGATAAGTCCATCATTGCATTGAGCCTGTATTCAATATGTGTAAAATCATATGTACCACTGTTTTTATTTTCACACAATCGCTGCACAGAGTTGCATGCTCCTAAACCCCAGGTGATGTATTGCTTGACAGTCTGTTTGAAGAAAATCAAAGAAAAACTTCAATAGGGATTCATTTATTGGCAAGTCAAGGTCATTCGATAAATTCACACACCCTGAGCCTGGCAAAAAGGAATTTGATTCACAACCAAAACCATGTATCTAAAGTTCCAGGGGCCTTAAGTTTTATCTTTATGGTCTGTGCATGAGAAAGCAATGCAGACTTAATGAACCAGATTTTTTTCTTTTTCTTAATCACGTAGATATGTCTTGGATTAACCTTGAACACCTGTAGTCTGATCTACATGGATTTAAGGCTGGTTTGCAACCACCAGGATAAGGTGAGCCTAGAAATCACCCTGAAGTACTGCATGTGCCAGACCTGGGCTCAATTACATTTGGAATTGTGCAATTTGTAATGAATTGTAATTATAATGTAACTGTAATTGGAGTTGAACCTTGGCACACCTGTGTAATTATAATTATACTATGTAATTGATACATTTACAGTGCAATTGCGCGCATTTATTTGTGATTTGATCATTATTCTTGTACTTTCAACCACTTAAGTGACCTAATTTGTTTGAAAACAATAAAAGTTATACAGTATGTATATGTACCTGTGATTATTGTTGGTATATATAGAATAAAGAGAGTAAACATGTCAAATGTGGGTAGTTGTTTATGTTACTTTTTAGTTTAATTGTAATTATAATTGTAACTAGAGCTGCCAGGCAGTTTTACGGCTTCCAAGCTCAGTACCAGTTGGAAATTTTGGCAAGCTGTAGCACTGCAGCACAAGTGTCAGCAACAGATCAGTTTTATGGAGCAGTTTCAATTCAAAATATTGCATTAGTTCATTATCTGACGATCTACACACTGGAGTTATAAGCTAGTTTTACATTTAACCTTAAGGAGAGGTCAAAGATAACGATCAATGTAATTTTTTGAATAGAGCATATATGGGTTCCTAAATGTTTTATATAGTAACCATAACTCTATGTGCACTGTAAGGAGTTATAAGCTAGTTTTACATTTGACCTTAGAGCACATATGGGTTCCTATATGTGTTCCATAGTAACCATTAACCTATCTGCACTCTGTAAGGAGTTACAAGCTAGTTTTACATTTGACTGAAGGTTTTTAAAAGTTTTTAAAGAAATGCGTCAAACGGCCATATTGGTTTACGCACAAACACCATTTTTGAAAAAGTCAATTGTATTGACACAGGGATGATGATGCGTGTCAACTTTGGAGTTAATCAAATAAACCGTTTTTCAACTGAAGTGGTTTTAAATTTGTAGGTCTGGTGGCCATCTTTTTTTTTTACAAAAGAACACCATAGTGCCCTATTTGAATTCCATGTCCCCAGGATGACACCTACCAAGTTTAGAGTTAGTTAGTTAAACGGTTTTCAAACAGAAGCAGTTTAATGTTTGGGGCGCGTTTCGGCGAATTTGGTGGCAGCCAATTTGACATTAAAATTTATCTCAGTATTGCATTCAACCTGGGATGATACCTGCCAGGTCTGATATTGATTGGTTACACAGCGTTCCAGCAGGAGCCATCTGAAGTCTTGGGAAGAATAAAAAAAATAATAACAATAAAACTCTTTACAAAACAGCACTGTAACTGTGATTGCAATTTCAGCACACAATTCTGCTGTCATTGTAATTGGCCCAGGTCTGGTATGTACCGTACCAGCCTTTAGTCTTTAGTCTAAATGTTGGTTCATAGCAATGAACTAGATTCCGGAACTTCTGATGACGTATTTGAATTCCGTGCAGGCGACATAATGATGACTCTGCTTTTTAGCTGCAGCCTGTCTTCCTGCCAGCACCATGTGTGATTGTAGTCAGTGCCCCTGTCCTGACCTCTCATGAGCACTAACTCCCCAATACAAACACTGAAAAGGGCTGGATCTCCAGTATTCTGCAGGGGTCCTACCTTTACGTTATTTATCATTGTAGCTAAATCCAAAATGTCCGGTTCCAGCTCATTTAATTTTACCAACATGTTAATCTCTGAAACTGAACACCAACGCAGTGCAGGGATATCTCAGAATTAAAACAATGTCATAACACTGCTCGGAAATTCTTTAAGTAAACACAGCTCTCTTGCACGTTTTTCTTTTTTTTTTGTTTCCCCGGAGGTGAAAGGTTTAAATGAAAAACAAACAGAACACTTCAGCAGCATTTTGGCTCTGTTTAAATATTTTTCTTCGCTTTCTCTCCACCCTCACAATAGCTTATCCTTTTACCCTCCTTTGACAAATTATTCAAGCAGGTGCCTCTATTCAAACCGTTTAAATTATATCTCTCGGTGCATTAATACGTTAAACGCTTTCAAAGAAGAAAAGGGTGATTATTTCGGGAGGCAAGAAGAGAAAAAAAAGCTCTGTGCAAGTACTAATCATTTGGATGGTCTATCTAATTAAAAAGAGGTTAATTTGGCTTGTTACAAAGGATTCTGGGAAAGTGGCCAATTGAGCCACAACATGGGCCACAGGGGATTATGGGAATGCTCTGTCTCAGCTGCCCTCGACCCGACACCTCTGGTTCCAATTCCACCCAGGTCATGCAATACAAAGGGTTGTCATCTGCATTATTGAGGTTATTATCTCAATTTATTCTGTTGCTTCCCAACATTCTTAGAGTGGTGGCTGAATGTTTTGAAAGCATCCATCTTTGGATGCTCAAAAATGCTTTGTTGAGCTGATAAACAGATTAATGAAGCTAAATCAGAAAACTAACTGCAGTTAGCGTGCTGCACTTGTATCGTGAAAACATACAATAGCAAAGCATGGTAAGATATGATAAGGCACGGAAGAGCATGGTTAAGCACAGGGGAACGTGATAAAGAAAAGGGGAGCATGACCTCCAAGAACTTCAGGTAACCAAGAGTGTTATTATGAACCTGCCCCTACTCCTCCAGTGGTTGCAAGAATGACATCACCTGTCTGTGTAGATCTCACGAGTGCAGATCGGAAACAAACACGCGTTATAGCAAATGTGTATTTCCATTTTAAGAAATGGCATCTGGTACCATACTAGGTTAAAGAAAACCCTGTTTGCAAGCCTTGCTTTTCTGTGGTCTTTTCTCCTGGAGAGGGAACTTGTCCCCATTTGTTCAACACCTCCATTCCTTTCATCAACCAATCAGCTGTTTCCCCTATTGACTGACAGGAGCTTTCAGCCAGTGGCATGTTTTGAACCTGATTCTCTATCAGACTCTAAAGTAAGACTCAAACAGAGAGGCATACTTAACCTAGAATGGTTCCATGTCTGTGTTCCATGTTTAATGTCTTCTTTCAAAGCAGCACACTTCAGCACTACATTGCAAATGGACACTGCATGACAGGTAGGATTTATAGGATCAATTCACTAGCTGTGCCCCCTTCAGACAAGTGTTATAGATACGTTCAACCCAGAGGTTTCTATAACCAGAGACAAAGGTACAGCTTATGAGGCTTGTTCTGTTACCTGTAGCACAACTGCATGTTTGAAAGTGAAGTGAGCCCTTAAAACCCTCGTAATTTATGACCTTTCAAAGCACACAGATGCTACGCCTGGGCTGAATTGAAATGATTGGTGCTCCCGTAGAAAGCCAGGTGTTTGCTACAGCACATTTGAACCATCCTCTTTCATTTTCCAGCAACACCCTGTTATTTTGTTCCCACAGTATATCCCCAAGCTGCCACTATTAAACACTGCTTGAATGTCTGTTCTCTTGTGTAAAGGAGGGCCTGTAGTGTTTACATTCCCCTTCAAAAGACTGAAACATTAGGGGAAAAGTAACTCCTGCAAACAAGGTGGTACTGTGCAATCTGAAAACTGGGTCGTTGCCACACTGATCGCTTAAGTGGTTCAGCTCTCATGACTCAAGACGCAACCCTAGAAATATGTGGCAGTTATGTGAGGTGGCCAACGAGTAACAATTCCAGATAAACAAAACAAACCCGAGCCAAACCAGCACACATGGCTCCCAGACCCAACCGCAGCCAGATTCAACGAGGCATGGGTTCCAAGCTTCAACTGGAATGCTGGTCCAGACCATTCGCTGCGGATGGGCGGGGGGGATGATTAATCTGACCTAAATTACATTTCAAATCAATAAAAGAAAAAGGAAATTGGTTCATTTAAAATGATATAATTTGCAACTTGAATTAAGAACCCATCACTGAATGAAGTGTACATATTGTACAATCATATGTTGATAATGACAAACTTTTTTAAAATCACCCAAACGGTGATCTTACATAGACAAGTTTTATTTTGCAGGTTGTACAATGGCTGTCGCATGTCTGTAGGTTGTGGGTCTGACCTCCAAAATACAGGTCACTTGGGTGGTCTGCAAGGGGGCTACCGTACACAGCACAACCTCATTACAGAACCACCACACAATTTAGCATCATTGCCAGTCTCTGTTTAAGAGAGGCCCTTGAAACTCCCTCTTGCAAAGATCATTAAGGTCAAGATAAGTCTTATCTACTTTTGGTTTGTACAAATGAAGTAAATGGAACATGTTAAAAAGATTGTACAGATTTGCACTGGAACCCAATATGGCAGCCATCTTAGGTCACAGGTCAAAAGGCAGCGTTAGATTTTGGCCGCAGATTTTCCAGAACACTGGAAATTTAAAGCTGCCAGTTTAAATGGTTTCTGAAATATTAGAAAACGATTCAGTACCATCGGCCAAGCAACTTTCAGTTCTAGCGGGCTTCAATCAACTGTGAATCCAATTTCAAATCAATCTGCTCAAGTACCAGCTTTCATTATGACTTGCTGTAATGAAAGCCAGTTAGTCCAAGTTTATTTTTATTACCCATCAAAACCAGCCAATGAATACTTTGCAACTACAACCTGCCATTGTCGCATCAGCCAATCACAGCTTGTCATTTCAACTGGAGCTCAGCATCTTTCAACAACAACAAACCAAGACACGGACAGTTCAGTAATTTTGCTCCATTCAGATATCTGTCCAGATAAACTATAAACAGCTCTAACAAGTACAAAGTTATTTTGTATGTGATCCTTTATGAACATTTTCGGGGCTGCTTTCCTAAAATGTTTCTTAGCAGAAAGGTACCTGACAAATCATTACAGGTTCAAGGTAAATGTACATGCAGGTTTAAGTCTGAATGAAAATAAGGAGAAACATTGTTTTCTAATAGCGATAGTGCCCTCTCGAAGACGGTTCTACCGTGTGCAAGTTGACCTTGGCTTTCGTTATTGCCCTCGCCTTTGGCTCAGGACGCATAACTCCAGTTGCAGTCAACCACTGCACAAAATACAGCCTTGGTCAAGAGAGCACTATCACTTAGTTAGCAACAGCAGGTGGGGCGACGGGTTGATAAACGCATACAATTCAACAGCGCCACCTATGGGTGTTATATAGCAGCCCACAGTTAAGAGCACCCTTTTCTCTACCCCCTTAGGTCAGATTGGAAAGAGCACTGGAAAACTTTCAGGCAGTGCTGGAAACAATATACTCCAAACCATAATGGAACTAAAGCACTGTCATAAAAATGCCTTAAGTATTTGCTTTAGAGGTTTTTATATGACCTACAGTAAACACATTCCTGAAACATCTCCAATATGCAACACACACTTTTGTGGGAACGGGCTGTCCCATGCACAGGAAGAATACTGTAAACACTTTCACATTTTCTCAAGAAACTCATCATCAGTATACAGTGCAGTACCTGACACAATTAGCATCCATTTAAGAATAAACAAACATTGCAACATCACCTAAAAGCCCACGGGAATAAAGTGGGGTGGCAGTAACTTGTTATGCAAATGGAATCACTGACGTGTGTTCTGCAAGACACAAAAGCTGAATATCGCTCTTCTAAAGTGGTCAAGACGATAGATCTGACAGACTCTGTCTGACAGTAGGTGCTCGGTTGGCAGGTGCTTCCTCTCCAGGACTGTCTCAAATGTGATGACGCTACAAGTACAGACTGTGCTGCAGCCTTCCAAACGCAACTTCCCTGAAGGAACTAGAGGTGGTTTTGAGGAATGGTCAAACATGCCTTCAGAAAAAAGCAAAAACCACGCGGGCAAAAGCCACCATGCCACTGTACTCTATAACAGTATCGTCAGTCTTCCACCTGTATAAATCTTTCATGTGCACTGCTGTTCTCTTTTATTTCAAGGTTATCCCACACCAACACCCTCAAACCTATACATCAGGTTCATAGTTCTGTTTAGAGAGTATATTCATGATTTATCAGGCTCAATACCCCCCCACTGGCAGCAACAGAGGTTCTAAGTATCACAAGTGTGTGATTTATTTTTCCAGACAATGGAAATAGAATCACAGAGGGAGATTTTATCTGATCTGCAACACTCTGAAGCTACTAAATCCACCCTTGTAATGTTAACCTTGACAGAAAGCAGGCAGCAACCAGAGCCAGCTGCAAGAATAAACAGAAGGAGCACAGATGAGAAAGAGACAAGAAAAAGGACATGGAACCGCAGGGAGAGAAAGGAGATGGGCTGCTTGGTGCTTTATGAGGACCTGTACCTAATACAGCAATCCCTTGGTAGAGCGCTCTCAGATTAACCACCCCCTCAGCTACAACGCACGCAATTCATGTCTCCATATATATATATTTTTTTAACAGTTTTACAAGGTCACACAGTTACTTTCTGTGTATTGCGCTCTACTGTACAGTGCTTACTACTCACCTTTCTCGTCCTGGTTTGACGCAGTAAGAAAACAGCAAACCAGAGAGGTTACATATCTAACAATTGTGTAAACTACTGTGCTTACTTAAAAAGAAGAGTAAAAACACAGCTGTTTAAGTGTTTTAACTATCACTTATTTTTCATGTCATTCTTTACCGTGCTCTAACGAGCGATCACTGTATTGGGTTACTGATCACAGCCTTGACGTGCCATAGAATTCACATGGTGCTGGAAGAGAGATGTTCAGTTATTAATAATTCACGGAAAAAAATGGTACTTCAAGATATTTCACGATTAAACATCACATTTAATAAAGCAGAAAAAATATGTGGTCCCATTCAAAATTGATAATTTTCTCTAGTTATTATCCAACAAATGTTCCTAAATATTAAAATGTTACCCAAAAAATAGTAAATGCCAGACTGTATAATATTTAGTTTTTTATGTCCACCTTTTAAAGACTTTCTATTTTCACATTCAGAGAATTATCCAACAAAATAAAAATTGGCTGCTGTATCCCCCCAACTCAACACGACACGATCATCATGACAGTAAAAATAGACATGATGATGCATTCTTACCTTTGTATAAGTTAGTGATCAGCAGATGTGTCAGCCGCACGAAGAGCACAGCGTGTGGTTTTCACTAACTCTACTGTGCAGAATAAATGATTTTTTTTCTATGGGTAAACATCTGGTCTTTCTTCCTATGCATCGGGACACAGGACATTTGCTAGGAAATCGGGACTGTCCCGACCATATAGGGACTGTTGGCATGCAACAAGATTGGGTGGGGGGAGTTAGTGGAGAGGTCAGAGGCTAACATCCACTCGGGAGCAGATGTTTAGATGACAGAGAGACAGACTCAAACGCAAAATCAGCACTTGCTGTAAGTTGTAATTGTTCTAAATAAATATTATTACATTGAAAAAATGCCTCACGTCAATGCACAGACCTTACACTAATAAAGTGGCCAGGCAGTGTTGGGTACTTCACAGACTTGAGTGCATTTCTTGTGCACTCTTTTTTGTGTCAGACTGACATACATAGAGTGCAAGGGAAAATACACTCTTAACTTGATTAGAGGGAGCCACCCAACACTTAGAAACATATCAAAAGTATCTAAATAAAAGAAACAGATGAAACCCTTTTTCTATAGAACATGTTGTGGTATAAACGTTTTGAATGCTTTGTCATTGACATGCTTAGTGTGAGATCTGCACTCTCATTGTACTTTCAGCTAAAAGGTTCCAGTGGGGAATGTGACTTAGAATAAATATTAAAAGGGCAGGAAATGCCAGAATTATTTTTACTAATGCATTCTTCATGTTGTTTAGTCTCAGTTTGTATCCTTTTCTGTTTCTGTGACCTAAATAGAGCTTTTAAAATAACATCTAAACTCTGAAGTACATCAGGCACACCACAGTGTAACCATTAGCCTGCCCCCTGTAAGGTATATTGGTCCCCAAAATATTGGTCTTCAAATATTTTGGAAATGTTGCTGTAAATCTTAAAAAACACGCTGAGTTTGAGAACGTTTCTGGAACACTGATCACACGCGTTTTGTAAGCAAATCTAAATTTAAGGTCCAAGGACAAATTATTTCTTGCTGATTGGTTGTCTTAAGAGGTGGTGTTGAAAACTGGAGCCGCTCTGTCTAAAGCACGGGACTATGTTCTGACAAACAATAGATTTGTAAGAACCTTCCTAAACATTCTTTTCATCTATAAAGTTCAGTATCATGATTATTAAGCATTGCAATGACTGTGTGAAACATCACACGGAAACCTGTAACTTTATTAGACAATGAAGTTACCTTTCAGACCCCATCCCTAGGGTATAAAAGTAAGGACCCTCCATTAACAAAGTGGAAAATGCTGCTGTCAAGCTTTAATAAGAAGGGGGGTTAATTGGGATAATTACCCCAAGAGAGAATGTAGATTAAGCATAACAAAGTCTCAAACTCAAACACAAGTGGACCGGTGAAACTGGACTGGAACCAACAAAAACCTTCTCCGCCTTTTGTGTTTCGCCTCTGCCCCATCTTAGAGCCCCAGTGGCTTTGTGTTCAAGCTGCAAGCCTGTGACCGTGGATATATTAACAATCTTACACACTCCTGCTGGTGTCTGCAGTTGGAAAAAGCAAAGCTACAGATGTGCCCAGACAACCTCACCACTCTTCCTAACTCCACTGTTAAAGGACCTAACACTCAACCAAAATCTAATATCCTGGTTTGATGAGTATAAACAGATTCACATGACAGTACCACAGACTGGGGGGGCTCGAAGACTTTAAACTGATTGATTGATTGATTGATTGATTGATTAAACCCTTTGATTATTTTCTCTGATTGATGCCATTCTGTAACTATGTGAACTGCAGAACTGAACCACATCTTTATTCATCTAGCTATTCTGTATTCAACAAACTGCTTTACTTTACCAGAGCTGTTATATATTGTTATTGATACACCATTATCATATATTTGAGCTTCAAAAGTATTGGGATTCCCAGGTAATCCAAGACTACCGGACTCCTTTGGTCAAACCTAGGTGCTGATGGTGTTAAATAATTTGAATAACCCTGAATCTTCACAACCCCCCTCCCCCTTCAACACTTTGCCCCAAGTGGATGTAAAAACACTTGCCACATACCCTATTATCAAAAGTTAATACAGACATCCACTAGAGTTATCATCAAAAAAGCGACAGTAGGCTACTACAGTCGTCTCCGTGTACAGGAACACCTTTTAAGGGAACACTTCGGCAAAGAGAACAACTGTGTAGTGAAACAGAGTTTTCCTATTGTAAATGCTCCGCCTAAAGGAACAGGAACTTCGCTTAAAAAAACACCTTTTTTGGCGATTCGTTCAAAACTGATACAGTGGCGGAGGAAGAGGAAGATGGACCCCACTGCAGGACCTTTTTGTGGGCCCCCCTCCCCAAACGTTAATTTAACCTTTATTTATAAACAAACATACCAAATTAAGTGTTCAATATTTAACTATATTTAATTGTCAGAATGTTAGCATGTATGAAACAGTACGTAATAAGAACATTTTCTACTCACCTGCTTTATTTTATTTTGCGTACATCTTTACATCCAACACTACACTATTTTTTAATCATGAACGAACAGGTTTAAATCACCAATACTACCAGGATTCCCCAATTATGCAATCACAGAAATTATTGCATTTGCAGAAATTGTCTCACATATGAAACTGTTTTTTCTTTTTATTATTATTATTTTTAAATCAGAAATACAGGCATGTTGATTTGCTGTAGTTTATTTTGGTGACCGCAGCAGCACCCGACAGCTTCCGTCTAAACTACAGGATGAATCGTGCACACCGAATATAACTGCAAATGTCTGTGCAGAATAGTACCCCAAAAGCTTCCATGAATACGTCCGTCGTACCAGCCTCCGGAGGAAAAAAGTTACGATAATTAAGACAATAGCGATAGCTGTTGAAATGAGGGAGGATACAATCTGAATTATTGGCACCGCAGCTACAATTATACAAATGTGTAACATCTGCAAATACAAATGCAAAGGATATTATCATCGTTAAAAAATAAATAAATAAATAAAAACTTTCCAATCCCTCCGGGGCCCTCTGAGTGCGTGGGCCTGTGTGCTGTTGCACCTGCTGCACCTGCTATTGCTCCTCCACTGAACTGATACAGGACTGTTTTGTAACCTGATAACTCATCATCATCAAACTTAAATTCAAATGGTTTATTCAGAAATGACTTGTCATTGGGAGAGTGTCTTGAGGAGCACTGATTATATTCAATCTTTCCAGAACCGGAGTCATTTGTCATTGCCTCGTTTTGTATTCTGATTTCCAAGAGTGCACCTCATTGTTACAAAATGGCATGTAAACCAAATGGCGAAACGTGCCGCTGTTTCTCTTGCTACAAAAAGTGGGAAATTGTTCGAGCTCTAGAAAAAAATCAGACACAAGTCGGCAAGCAATTTGGTGTTTCCCGTTCTGGTGAGTTGTTTCACCATCCTGTTAAATCATTTTGTGCGTGTCTTGAATATTGCTCCTGCACATGTATTCATAATTAATCTAGAGCTGCTGCTGCTGCATTTTTTAACATACACTTGCCTACTGCTTTTCTCTTATTCTGTTTAATTTCATATGTTGATGCACGTGCGTCATGACAAGTAATACACATTTATTTATTTCACTTGGCTTGTTCTCTTAGCTGGAGACTACTGTATACAGTAACTCACGAGACTCTAATACCCTCACAAAACGGTTGAACACACAACACCAGTGAAGGCATCGTTTATCTGAGATACGAGCAAACCGAAGTGTGAAATTCATTTTCAATTGTGTTGTACCTTTGTACTGGTTGGTAAGCCACCACGTCCTCTGTGTGGTCAATGGTAAGAATGCATCCATAACAGAAACACAGTAAAGAGTCAGCAGGCTTGTCATGCCAAGCCCAGTCACTCGAGAATAAATGTAGCACGGCCGTCCATTTCTATAATCTCTCCCCTTCATCTGCAGCCTCAAACGCTGTTTCCATTAACAAAAAAAATGAAAAAAAGTAAAAAAGATGCATTGATCTGTGTCCCTGGCTGAATTTCAAGTTTTGAGCTTTCTCACCACCATTTCGCTTTTATTTTCAGCCAATATACCCCAGTCCTCTCCACCCTCTCCCCAACCATTTGGTATATGCTGGAAAAAACAAAAAAAAAACCTTATGAAAAACAGATATGTAATGAAATTCTAATTCTGAACCAAAACGGAAAGCAATTATCTGCGCCTAAACTTAGACATCGAAGTCTGATTCTTATATTAAAATGCCTATTTCAAAAGTATTTTCATAATAAAAAACCGTAGGTATTATAACAGCTGCTCGACTTATTAGAAACAGCCTCTGTTAATCCTTCCCAAATGGTAACGGCAGATTTCAAAATATTCCAGTACAACTTATTTTGCCATAAGTTTTGTCTTGTGTAATCTACCCACTGACTAGACAAAGATAACGGCATCCATTACCATGCATTGTGTTTTGTTTTTAATGAAGACAAGGTTTCTAATAGACGAGTATCTGCAGCTGATCCTGTCTTTTGTGATATAACAGTGTCTTTGTTCCGCACAGCCTCGCTGATTAAAAAAAGCTTTCAGACAAGCTTAAAGAGTAAGTAGCTGGGTTCTGAAAGAAATAGCGTCATACATCCCCACGTGTTGCTATAACTGTTTAAATAACGTACCTGTCATTTTTCTTTTCATGGTTAACATGACAACTTTTTACACTTTAAAGTCTGTTTCAAAGCTCTTTTCAAAATGTCTGCTCTAGTGCACTGATAACATAAGGATTATTGCCCACATTGTCAAACAGGTAACACAACAATAACGATCCACAGTGTGGTACGGAACAGAAAAGCCAGAGCACTTGTTGTTATGTTTTTTTTTTTTTTTCGTCCTGCAGTGATTTAGATGACAGATCTCAAACCCCAGTGCACTAGAGCGGACATTTTGAAAAGAGCTTTGAAACAGATTTGAAAGTTATTAGTGTAAAGTTGTCAGGATGTTAACAATGAAAAGAACAATGACAGTTATGTTATTTAAACAGTTGTAGCAACACATGGAGATGTATAACACTATATTTTTCGGGCCACTGCTACTTACTCTTTAACTATCACTGTGAACAACAAAGAGCAAAAAACAACAACGTCAAATTCATGTTTACAGGACTGCGAGATCAACGTAGGTAGGCAACTTAAAAACAAAGCCATTCTAAAGCAGGCCTGCTGTTGTGCGTTTAAATCTAGGATTTTAGTCACTAAACTCCACGTCCAGACACATGTTTGGGTCGTTTCTTTTTGACCTCAAACAGTCATTAACTGTTTAAAACAGACATTTTCATATGTTTATAAGCAGAGCCTCTAATTACTTACAAAATGCAAGGCAGCTTTATCATGAGGTTTGAGCACTTGCTATTCCTACGGTTTACACTCAATGCTGGGCACATGTCTCTGCTGCTGATTTTAAAACCAGTAAAGGGTGCTTTTTCCTTATGTAAATACAGCATTCACCACCAGCAATCTGTTTGGTAACTATTAACTGCAACTGGTGCTTTTCTGCTCTCTAAATCCATGCTTTTTCTAACCTCTGACAGGCCACTTACGGTGATCTGGTTCTCTAATTAGGCGTGTTCTTTAGCAGTGCAGAATAAACTAACTTTAACTGCACAGTATAAATAGGCCAGTGGTATATTTACACAACGCAGGGAATGGGAAGAGGCTGTGCGGTCCCTTTCTAGAAGACCCTGTCCCTGTCTGTCGGAACTTAATGCAGAATCTAACTGTTGTTTTAACGTTCGTCATGTTTTCAATGTTACCACTTCACCTGGCAAACCGTTCCATGCATGAATTCTTCTCACTACTCTCTGTTCTAAGTCTAAAGCAGTGATTTAATTCTAACTGGTCAATATCTAGAACATCAACATACAAAAACTAAAAGAACAAGAGAAGGCCATTCAGCACATTAATGCTCATTGAGTTTCCAGTAGTTGATTGACTCGGAACTCTAGTCAGAATTAGGGAAAGTTACCCAAGAATGCTTCATGCATCAAAGATTGAAAATGAACGTGCCTGCTGGCTGGAAGGGCTTTGATATACCGTAGCAATGCTGTATCTTTGATATGAACTATGTTTAAAACAATGTTGCTTCCAAATAGTCACTTCTTCACTGGGCAACATAAACTACAGAAATATCTGCACCTAAAAAGCTACAGGAAACCTAAACAGTCACATAACCTCATGAATTAAAACCGCAGAGAAGGAAGGGATCTCAATAGCTTTCTATAGGTACAGTAGACGGTAATATTAGGCAGATTATTTAGAATTGTACATTTGTAGCTCCTTCCATGATGTGTGCTAGGGACGGTGTGTTTTTCTGTTTGAAGGAAAAAAAGTCCCCATTACAGAAACAAATGTTGAGGTCCCCTTTATTCAGACAGATGTATCTGCAATCTCAGCATTCTCCATTAATCTCCTAGCCACGTCCCACACCGATCCAGGGCAGGGCTGAGTAATACACTAGCTACACATGAATGTACACTCAACTAACGACTTCGTTAAGGACAGATAGGTCCCATTACACTGTACATGTATATTCATAGATTCTGATGCTCTCAATGGCAATGACAGTCATAAGCAAGGTTTACCCCTGGATGTGCTGTATGTATATAAAGGGGTGTCCAGAAGTACCGGCACCTTGTGCTTTCAGACACTTCATTTCTAATTTAGCTGTCTTATGGTAATTAACTTTCAATGAAGAAGTCTCCAGTTTGCCATTGCTGTCTAGTTTGCAAAGGAAAGACAGCGTATTTAATTTACTTTACAAAAGATACGTTTAATACATGTGTCCCATGCCTGGTACTGTATTTAATTGCCTTTGTTGTTGCTTGGATTGGAAATCAGAGTGATCATGGAGGTCACAGGTACTCATTATTCAGATCAATCCATATATATATATATATATTTTTTTTTGCAGGGGAAAACCAGGTTTCCAAATCAGAATAAAAGCAGAGGCAAGGCGAAAACACATGACCACACTCAAGCGCGTCTCTCTCCATTGCATAAAAAACTGCATTGTGTCTGTGCTGTTGAGAAGATGACAGGGAGCATACCTGACACTGTGCATTGTGTCTGTGCTGTTGAGAAGGTGACAGGGACCTTACCTGACACTGTGCATTGTGTCTGTGCTGTTGAGAAGGTGACAGGGACCTTACCTGACCACTTTAGTGCCATTCCTGACAAGCTGCATGTCTATCATACACCCCCCGTTCACATAGGCAGCCAGGTTAATCTCAGAGAACTCCGCCTGCAATGTCAAGAGATACAACAAACAACACTCGTCAGAAAACATGTGACATGAACAAACTAGATCTAGACGCTCCTGCATCTAACATTGAAGCGTTTAATGCATGACACTCATTCTAAGAATGCACAGTATCAGACCAGGCATCTCAGCCAGGCAACAAAGAATTGGCTTTTACATGTGTGCGTGTTATTTGTCACATCCACTAGGGAGCAGTGTGTTGCAGGGGGGCAGGTCAGTGATTACATGCTGCTTGTTTAGATTCTGAGGTCTCTATTCAAGCTCACCAAGATGAACAAAAATGATGCGAAGTGAATCTTTTTAACTTGATCTATTTAAAAAAGATATCCTTGTCACAGTCTGAGGGGACGGTCACGCTGCAATACGGACCAGCTGTATTGGTGAAAGCCTGTTTGGTTCTACTTAATTCAACAGGATTTGCAACCCAGAAGGAAGGATTTAACAGGATTTCCAGGATTGAGTCCTATTACAAGCCAGTACCATCGCACCCAGACATAATCCATCACAGGTACACAGCACTGAGCACTAACACATTACCTTAATGCCACTCTGTACCACTTTACTGGGCATTTAATCCTAGAAGACCCGTCTCATACACTATTTACTCCACAGAACAGAAACATTAAGTAAAAGTTCATGGGTCGGGTCCTGCACAGGCTTATTGTTACAGAGGCTTAACTAAATAACTGTTCTAAATAAATTGTGAAATGTACAGTTTAACCCTGCATGGCGAGCTGCGTGTTTAAACACCTGTTTAAATGGAAATCTTCAAGTCCTGTAGCACAGGATCAGTCAGCCAATCGTAAATGTGTACTGCACAATAGATAGTGTTTTTATTATTATTATGACGCTGCAAAACTTAAAAAATCAATTCACAACCTTAAGGCAATGTACCAAGAAATGCCTTTTGAAAGAGAAATGATTTTAAAGGAGATTTAAACATTTCTTCTATGTTAAAGCAGGTCATAAAGCAATGGGCTGGTTAATGGCAGGAAAGAAGCCATTGAAGAGATTGGGGCAGAAATAACCTAGCAAGTGCAACCCGAACTGAAAGCATGGCTTGCAAACAGAGATGTCTTCAACCAAGTGTAGTACCAGATACCATGTTTTAAAATAAAAATACATGTTTACTATACCAAGAGTTTCTTTCAAAACCTACATACCTACATAGTGAAGTGGACAACAGGTGCCTTAAGATGCATGCAATTATTTTGTGAGCTACAGTACAATAACTTTAAATCACATTTATTGTTATAATACTATTGTGACAACATGGCTCAGCAGTGGTACTCTGCATAATGCCTACTGCTGTCCCGCAGAACACAATTCAGCAGGATCTTATCATGGCACCAGGTATTATCCATCCTAGCACATCTACCATGGCACGGCTGTAAAGAGCCCTGAACAGCACGGCGAGCACAAAGCACCGCAACACCATCTTTGAAGGTCAGCTCGATCACTGTGGTTTGTATTTTTGTTTAAAACCTAAAAATCTTTGTGAACAACAACGGAATGCCTGAGCAGCAATGTTGCAAATGGAATGGCATATCTGATTGAATGAATAGCTGGTTTATATAACCAGTAAATAAGAAGTCACTATCTGAAATGGTGTCTGAATGTGAGGCTTTGACACTGTGGCGGCAGTTCATGGGGTCTGTTCAGTTGACCTAAATGGTTTATGTCTTTGACAAAACCAACACTGTATGTGAGTCTCCCCTTGTAAAAATTGACCACTCTATTTTTGCATGTTTCCCATGCTTTTCACATGGTTATATTGTATGCATTTACCATAGTTTACCCTGGTTTGCCATGTTTACCGATATGCTTTACTATACCTCTCTGTGCTTTACAATCCTTGCCTATGCTTTACACATCCTTCACTAGGACCCTGGTTCAAAAGAGGCCCATGACTCATCAAGCAGTTATTCTCATCGACACAAAACACAGCAGAGTTCAGCCAAGCCAAATAGATGCAGACCAGCTGTGCTTGTGTGGAGTTGCTCTCTGGATTAATTGGTGCCAGACAATCAGATTAGCATCTTGGACTGAGAATCAAATTATTAAAAGAGATGATAAACATCCAATACCACTTACAACCAAACCGGCCAGTGAAGCTGACAGTGTGGCACACAATGCATATACAGTATGTGCTTTTGTTCTTTTCACTTTTTTCATCTTTCCTGTCACAACACTATAATTTAACTTCCTGTGTTACAAGTAAGACTATCCAACCTGAGTTGTACACTTATGCTCTTGGCTGCACACAGGAAAGAAAGAAAGAAAGAAAGAAAGAAAGAAAGAAAGAAAGAAAGAAAGAAAGGTGCCAGACTTGTGTTCCTGAGTATAACCTGTGAATGCCCCTAGTGCACCCCTAGAGGTCATTTTTATACTGGCCTCATCGCAAGTTGTGTTGCACCGTGCATCCATATAAAAAATGAGGACCACGTACTTCATACATGATAAATGGTCTTTTCCTGGCTGAAATAAAAGGGAAAACAAAAATGATGGATTAAATCAAGATGCTCCAATCTCCTCTCATTAATTCAATGTCCTCCCAGCGGCCTTTTCATTAATCAAGGTCTCTCTTTGTCACCCAGCCTTTGCGACGACAATAGGACTGAATGCAATGTGTTAAGCACATGCATGAGCACAAATTGCAATATTAATTTGCTGACATTTGGTATTTATTTACTCCGCAGACTGTGACCTGATTACAACAAGTTATATCTACAATGATATATTAGTAGTGGAACAGTGCAAGGATAGTGCATCAGCTGAGGACCCAGGAAGACATGAGGGATTGGAGGTAGGAGGGGGCAGTGTGGTGAAGAGAGCGGTAGGCAAGAACAAGGGTCTTGAATTGAATGCGAGCAGAGATAGGGAGTCAGTGGAGGGTGCAAAACCGAGGGGTAGCATGAGAGCAGCGAGGTTGGGAGAATACAAGACGAGCAGGAGAATTTTGAATGAGCTGAAGGGGCGGATAGCTGAAGTAGGGAGACCAGCAAGGAGAGCATTTCAGTAGTCCAATCTGGAGAGTGCAAGAGCTTGGACCAGGGGTTGAGTGGAATAAGTAGTGAGAAAATGATGGATTTGGTAGATTTTGCCTGTAAATAAAATCACCCAACTCACTTCACTGCCGCGCCGCAAGCCTCCTGTTTTTATTTTCTCAAGCGGACTCATCCTGGCTCTGGTTTTAATCTCATGAAGCTCATCACGTCTGTTGCTGATTAGAAACAAGAACACACACAGCCCTGGAATGGTCTTGGAGCTCTCACGTAGAGGTTTGTATTGGAACAGCAGCATGCATGTGTTCTGCACTGCTCTCCGCATGCATCACGCTTTTAACCACGTTTTAATTAATTTGGAAAGCTGGCTGACCTTTTCAAGGGCTCAACTTTGGACAGCCACATCTCAGTATTTTATTGAACATTCAACTGTTTTTATACAGACAGCTATTACCGCATGCTGTCTGAGAAATAGAAGATTTGCAGCATTCTGACAAGGATGTCAGCAAAATGCAGCCCACCATCCAAGAATATTAAAGATGTAGGTGAAAAAGCAGGTCACTCATAACAACAGCCAATGTGGTTCCCAAGACAGATAGATTGTCAATAGCTCAGATAATAAAGTATCAGTACAAGCATTCAGTCTGGCTGAATGCTTGTGTTGGGATCAGAGCGAGAGGAAATATCAAGCCTGCAATGAGTACACGCACAGGCATGTGTTTCATATGCTGTTGTTCAGTGATTTTCGTTATTAGTAGTGCTTCAGTCGGGCTCCTCACACAGCTGCAGCCTTGAATGAACTAACTCTGGGTTTCCCTTTCAATTCGAAAACGACCACCAACATTACTTTTGGGATATGCCTGCCATAGGTAGGTATTCACTGAGGATTTTATGTCAGAGCTGCCGATAGTGGGGACGTCCTCAGTCCCGCCTACCGAGGGATTAAACATTTTCTCTTTTGCCTCTCACCTAAGGTAAGGTAAACTTCTGTATTAAACACTGAGTGTGTTTTTGAAAGAGCTTTTTTCCGAGTCTACTGCAGTTCCCTTGCATTTGTGCTAACAGCTGGCTGGCACTGGTGCACGGTGTTTGGGGTCAGTGCACGCGGTACTTTAGTGCCTCGGTGCACGCATAGCCCGGTGCATGTGGTGCCCTCGGTGCACGCGGTGCTTAAGAGCTCCTGCGCCTTGCACTCCATGCAGGGCGGTGTGTGGCGCCTAAGGTTTAAATACTTGCCGGTATTAAGAAGTTACAGCACGCATGTCGTGGTTCCATGCTTGCAGGGCGAACATGCGTCAGGAGGATGGGCATTCTCTATGTGCGCGGTGCTTGGGTGTCCAGCACGCCACTTCGGTGCTTGGCAATAGGTTGGCTAGGGCCACGGGGGTGGAGGCTCCGTCCCCTGTGGCCGAGCCGTCAGCGGCCCTGGGGGCCCCGGTCCCCCCACTCCTCCAATTGTCCCAGAGCCCCTCAGCTGCCAACCCCTCGTAGCCGCTCCCCATCTCTGCAAGCGAAGCAGGTTAAGCACTCGAGGCAGACGAGAGACAAAATGGACCGCAAGGCACAGATGGCCCAGGTCCTGGAGTTACTGGCGCGGCTGCAGGCTCCTGTTGCTCCGACTGCAGCTCCAGCTCCGCCAGTGCCCGCCCCAGTACCAGCTCCAGTCTCCCCCAAGGGAGCTCACGGTGAGCTGGAATCGCCTGCACTGATGGCAGATGAGGAGGACGCACTTTTGATAGTGGCCTCCTGGGGTGAGAACTCTTTCCCACTGAGATGGAGGAAGGAGAGGAGCCTGCGCTCTCTGCTGAGGTAGAGCCTAGTTCCGAGGCTGCCTCGGAGGCTACTGTGCCCCCGCTTTCGAGTTCCATGTAGGCACTGATGGGATGCGCTGCAACCTTTTTGCAGGTCCCTTGGGCGACAGTGGCTGAGCCACGCCTGTCTGTGTTCTGGATGCACGCCTTGGAAGGCACAGAGAAGCTGGGCCTGGCGGGTTTTCCCCCCAGTGGATTCCACCATTGCAGCTTTAGTCAAGGCTCCGCCGGTGGGGGCTTACCTAAGGACCCTGCATGCCCAAACCCACAGTGCAAGGTCACGGAGACGCACCTGAAGCTGGCTTATGCAGCAGAGGCACAGGTGACCCGCCTAGCAAACACAGCGAGTATCCTGACCGCCTATATAGATGGCATACTAGGGGAAGCCCCGCACCCTGAGCCGTTGGCTTCCAAATTTTCAGGCACGCTTCTTTCAGGCACACTGCTCCAGATCTCCGGCCTTCAAGGGCAAGCCCTAGGCCGGAGCCAGGCAAGCCTGATGGTGGCTCGCAGACAGCTATGGCTGTCACAGGCGAGGGTCCCCGATGAGGATAAGGCAGCACTCTCAGATGCGCCAATATCCTCGGGGCACACATTTGGGCCAAGAGTGGAGGAGATTCTGCAGCACTCCCACAGAGAACAATACCTCTGCTCCCGGCCTTCCTAGAGAAGGTTCGATTAGAGAAGGTGACAGTTCTCTTAGTGGCCCAGGAGAATCTGGTTTTCAACCAGCTCCTACAAGGCCAGCCCTGGGAGATTCCACTTTGGCATCCAGAACAGGTTCCAATTATGGGTCTGGCCCCTGAACGGGACCACGGGTCAGCCCTAGGGCTATCTGACGCAGTCGTGGGCACGTTGCAGAACACACGTTGCAGGCTCCACTAGGTCGCTATACGCCTCTAAGGGTGTCACTACGAACAAACCCTGCTTTCCTCCCTAAGGTGATCACAGCCTTCCACATGAACCAGTTACCTGGTGCGGGCATTGAGGTGGTACGTGGATAGGACAAGAGCTCTGAGTCATTCTGACAAGCTCTTTGTCTGTCATGTTATACGGACCCTAGAACAGGCCCTCTCAAAGCAGCGACTGTCGCACTGAATTGTGTACACAGTCTCGACTGTGTATGACAATACCGGCTTGCCCCTACCAACCAGCGAGGTCGCATCGGTCGCCCTCACAGGTTCGATGCAAAAGAGAAAATGGTCTCCGCGGTAAGTAACCTAACGTTTATATGCCCCAGAGAAACAGGTATAGGCAGCTGGCTCTAATTTAACAATAAAACAATTAACAATTAATAATTAAACAATTAACATAAATTAAACAATTCATGCTGGCAGGGAGGCTTTTAACCCTGTCCCTGCCACAAAATAATAATAATAATATCTTTATTTTTATATAGCGCCTTTAATAGTGGACCACCATCACAAAGCGCTTTACAGAGGTAGGCTGTGAACTGTGCATTATATGACATACAATAGGACATTGATTTCACGTCATCCGCGGGGTCACGCAGTGAGTCAGTCAGTGGTAGAGGTGGGATTTGAACCGGTAACTTTCCAGTTACAAGCCCTGGACTTTAACCACTGGACCACACATACACATATTTATACTTGCAGGGCCCCTGCCCTGCCACACTGTGTGTAATAAGGTTGATGATAAAACTGCTGACGTCAATTATTTAAAGCAAACCACCAGTACATGAACAGAAGAAAACACTGAATGCCAAAACAAACAACGGCCTGCAGATTTAAAGCTTTACTCTTAGAAAAATAATAAGCAACATAAATTTAGCAAGAAATGATCTCAGCCACACACCCTGCTCGAGATGTGTAGACTGATGATCCTCAGAAAGCAGGGGCTTCTGAGTGACGGGGAAAATATCCCACTCTAAAAAAGCAGAGTGAATTTTGTATTTGGATTCTTAGTAATACATATAGTGGTAGGTGTACTACGATGGGCCAGTCACAGGGCAAACATACCGCAATTTGCATTTTCGTTGCGACACCTCGCAAAGTATACATGTTGTCGTATGTACTATGAGAAAATATGTTAATGAAAAGACCCGCAATATACTCATGTAAATATTTGTTGTGTCTTCTTAACGAGATCTCTATTGTAAGTCGTGCGACATTGTTCAAATAAATAGCAGGAGCTGAGTTGTGGTTTGCTGCAGCAGTGGGTGCCCGAACGATTACGTCTATAGATGCAAGGGTGCAAGAATCAAACTAATGTTTTGGGTAGGCTACACATTACAGTATGAACAAAAATATAAATCTGTACAGTACGCCTATACAGTATACAGGTAATACAGTACAGTAGTAAAATCAAATGAATACCGAGCGCACTTTCTTTTTACTTTAGCCTTAGATCATGGTGCCGCATTGACAAGTTATGATACTTACAGGACGACAGTCAATTCTCGTTAATACGAATTTCAAAAGGACCAGCAACAAAATTTGCATGATACCACTAATTCGTATTATCATTGGTAGCCTATAAGCCAAATGTATACTGTACTGTCAGTTTTTATTTAAGTTAGTTAGTGGTGCAGTGATAAATTGTGCACAATTACAAACAACCTGCACATTAATAGAATAGGTGTGTTTCCTATTCCTATACAGATGCTCAGAAATGAGCTGGAGGGGTTAGCGGCACATGTGTGCAGTATTGCTCCCAACATGTTGGGGAAACCAGAAATGTGTTTTCAAGGCTTGTAAGTACACCCTGCTTTTAGTGAAAAATAGCCTCAAAAATGCATTGAGCATAACTGGCAACACACAAGAAAAAGCGGACAGGAAATGCCACGGTTTTAAATATGCTTTCAAAAGTTCTAAACAAACTGATGCAATTGTAAGTGTTGCAATTACTTGCAGCTTTCGTACATCTCATTATAATATTTGAGAACCCTCATTTGCACTATCTCTGCCCCGTTTCCAGATTTATGCAGGAATGCCCAGAATTACACATTCACCTACACTTGAACCGCAAACAGAAACAGCTGTCGCAAAGCATTCCCTAAAAAGTCGCTAACAGCATTGAGCTTGTTTAGTACATTTCACCCTAGACTTCCGGTTTGCGACCATTGCGACAGACGCAACACTTCAGTACACCTACCCCACAATGCAGAAGTTTAGTACACCTACCCCACAATGCAGAAGTTTAGTACACCTACCCCACAATGCAGAAGTTTAGTACACCTACCCCACAATGCAGAAGTTTAGTACACCTACCCCACAATGCAGAAGTTTAGTACACCTACCCCACAATGCAGAAGTTTAGTACACCTACCCCACAATGCAGAAGTTTAGTACACCTACCCCACAATGCAGAAGTTTAGAACACCTACCCCACAATGCAGAAGTCCCTGTTCTTTTGGGTTAAACTTATTTATAATTGCACGGCACAAGAAGATGAGAAAGGGAGTAGGACTAGCTCGGTAACTATAGCAACACTGATAAAGTGAGGCCCACTGCTCAACTAAGAGTGACTCCTTATGAATCTCAGGTGCTGGCACCCCTAATTCAATCTAGCTATTGTAAGCAATTAGATATATGTATGAAGGTTGTAAGTAACTTCAAGGTCAGGAAAGAGTCTTTGTTTCCCTGAGTTTGGTTGTCAGTCAGAGAAATCAGAACATAAGAACATAAGAACATAAGAAAGTTTACAAACGAGAGGAGGCCATTCGGCCCATCTTGCTCGTTTGGTTGTTAGTAGCTTATTGATCCCAGAATCTCATCAAGCAGCTTCTTGAAGGATCCCAGGGTGTCAGCTTCAACAACATTACTGGGGAGTTCGTTCCAGACCCTCACAATTCTCTGTGTAAAAAAGTGCCTCCTATTTTCTGTTCTGAATGCCCCTTTATCTAATCTCCATTTTTGACCCCTGGTCCTTGTTTCTTTTTTCAGGTCAAAAAAGTCCCCTGGGTCGACATTGTCTATACCTTTTAGGATTTTGAATGTTTGAATCAGATCGCCGCATAGTCTTCTTTGTTCAAGACTGAATAGATTCAATTCTTTCAGCCTGTCTGCATACGACATGCCTTTTAAACCTGGGATAATTCTGGTTGCTCTTCTTTGCACTCTTTCTAGAGCAGCAATATCCTTTTTGTAACGAGGTGATCAGAACTGAACACAATATTCTAGGTGAGGTCTTACTAATGCATTGTAAAGTTTTAACATTACTTCCCTTGATTTAAATTCAACACTTCTCACAATATATCTGAGCATCTTGTTGGCCTTTTTTATAGCTTCCCCACATTGTCTAGATGAAGACATTTCTGAGTCAACATAAACTCCTAGATCTTTTTCATAGATTCCTTCTTCAATTTCAGTATCTCCCATATGATATTTATAATGCACATTTTTATTGCCTGCATGCAATACTTCACACTTTTCTCTATTAAATGTCATTTGCCATGTGTCTGCCCAACAGCAGCGAATAACAGCTGGAACTCCAGACTCAAAAAGAGCTCCATTAACTGGATTGCCATTGAAGAAAACAAAAATTAACAAAAATTAAATAAGTGGGCTATCTGACTGGGAAAGGATAGTTCTACAGCAAGGGGTTTCTTCTCATGGAAGAAGCCTGACCGGACTGCACCCTCGCCCTGCTACAGAATCAACTGAAATTGAATAACACTCCTAATCTGCAAACACCTCCCAAAACAACCAAGCAGCAGACTGGAGAACGCTGGATTTAGTGCCAGCTTGTCAGTTCAGTGAAATTGTGATCCAACGCAAAATAAATCACAAAATTAGAGGGATTTGGTAATTAGGCGGCCCGCAAATTAAAACCACACGCTTTCAAGACAGAAAAATGAAACTTGGCAGGGGTCGGATTAAATAAGGGAAATGGATGGCGAATTTTTGACATGCACACAAGCCCTGGAAAGAGACCTGGAGTGCAGAATGCCTAATTACACTAAGCCAGGACGTGCACAGCATAGTGATTCTGAGCAGCCACTCTGATGGCGTGCCAGGCTATGTATTATAAAATCCTGGATTCTTGCTCTGTTTAAATGCCTCGTTTAATGAGGTATTTACCTAGAAGCTGCTAGATTTAAAAAGCTGATGTCAGGGCCTAGAGGTAAACTGGCTTGTGGACCCAACTCTTTTACTCCCCTGTTTGGTAAACAAATAAGAAAGGCCAGCCCTTTTAACTCACTGTGAGACTGTGCTTTGAGAGGAGAGCTGTTGTTAGTTCAGAACTGCCTGTGATGTCTGTGAATGTAGAAAGTGTGTTCAAATACTGCAGGAAACCTAAAAATAACCCTGAAACCGAACTTTATTAAATAAACTGAGCATTATTCACACAGTGCAGCACAATTATTAGTTTGATAAACTCAACTGAGGTTTGGGGATATGAACTGGGGTATCAAACCCCTCAGTGCAGTATTATAGTGAGATGATGTGAGATCTACATTCTACAGGCTCTTAGTACAAGAGCAGCTCAGCAGAGTGCAGCTCTCTTGTCACGGGAAAATTGCACTGCGAAGTGACTTTATACAGCCTCGGACTTAAATCTCTAGTCCCATATTTATTCCCAGTTTACTGCAACTACAGCCCAGATATGCCTAACGTCCCGCTGTACTGCACACAGGGAAATGCCTGCTTGGAGCCACAGCAACCAAACATACAAAATGTACCAGGTGAACTAGAATAGGTTGCTCTGCTTCTGGTCTCGTTTCAAGGTCAGATCATTCCTTTAGCTTTGTTTCTCTTTGTTTCTGGGCCGTCTCAGGTCTTTTTTCCGCAGTGTAAGCACACATGGCCGACTCTCAGCTGTCCTAAAAACGGCCAACTAAGCCGGCTCAGGGAACAACTGCAGTGTAAACACTTTGTGAAAAATGAGGTCCGAGGTGGCAGTGTAAATGCAGCATAAAACACACACCTGTGTCTTCACATCCTTGACCGCTCAGTAATGATGCAAGAGGCTGTGGCCAGCGCGCCCTAACCACAGCCCCAGCGCACAATCAGCCCTGCTGTGCCTACATGCACAGCGGGGCTGTATGCAATGCAATGCCCAGCATGTGTTTTGTTTGCCTCAGTTGCTCAGTGTTTGTATCTCAGATTCTAGCTCTGGTTTGACCACAGACAGAGGGGTGCACTGCTCTATGGGACCCTGAGGCACAGAGAGTGTCTGTTTGAAATTCCATGGTTGCCATGCTACACAATGACACCATATTCTGCTGGTTCTTGGAACAACCACAGCACTGAGGACTGCTTTAGATGTTTGTTTGTTTTCCCACAAGTTGAGTTGCTTCATACGCTACTCACATTGGCACCTTCATTTGACTGAGGGAGAGAAGGTATAGCAAAGTAACATACAGCTATGGCCAAAAGTTTTGCATCACCCTATAAAATTTGAATGAAACCTGCTGAATAATGTTACGTTAACATATTGAATTACATACCGTTCGGTAGTTCTCTATTCTTCACGAAAAACTGACACATTGAATAATGCTGCATTGCGGAATCTAACATGAAATACTGTACTACTATTAAAGCTTCAGGTAGACTTTTGCGATTTCATTTTTATGATCATATATATATATATATATATATATATATATATATATATATATATATATATATATATTTTTTTTTAATTATGTCTCTATCCTAAAATTCTAGGTGATGCAAAATGTTTGGCCGCAGCTGTACGGTATTCTTAATACAACAGATGCCAGACAGTGCAATAAACAGCTTGATTAATAAAGCTGCCCAGAAGTTGCACAGGAGACGAAAAAAAGATACAGCTGACACATAATACAGTGAGTGACATACTTACAAAAACTGTCAAAAGTGTTAACCGACCTTTAATTAATTGCCCATTCCCTGCATGCAATGGGTTAATATGAATTGAACAAATTCAAATTCAAGAATCGGTATTCAGCCGAGGGGATGTTCGTTGATTTTTACTGTCTAGCAGACTTTACACTCTACGCTTTTCAGCCTTGATAGAAACACCTGCAGAGGCACTGATCACTATTGTACTGGATCGGAACACTACATTTGCCTACAAATTCAGTGACGACAGAGAATATCATGTTATTGACCAGATCTTGTTTTTACTGATTAAGCACTAGGAGCAAATTTCAACAATTTGTTGTACTCTCAGGAAAACAAAATTGAGCAAAAACGGTTCTATGTCTTAGATGTGGAACCATTTATCTGGTGCGGTTTGAAACCACGTGTAAGATTCTGTATTTTTACTTTCTAATCATCAGTTTAATAGTTTATGCGGTATACTGAGAACTCTCTGTACTCATTTCTCCAAAATGTCATGACTTCTGTAAACTGCTGAGTAGTAATAGTAATTGTCCCTATTACTAGATGTACATATTTTAAGAGTCATAATATAAGAAAAATGTGTATGTACTTTTAAGATGTTGACTGTGTAACTACATAGAAATTGTTGATTGTTCACTTTAACAAGCTAGTGAGATGCCAAAGCAGCAGTAGTAAATGTGTGATTGAGATTGCAATGTAAAATGAGTGAGCTGTAGGTCGGATTGTTAAACTGTATCACATTTTTAACATGGTATCTGTTGGGCATGATGAGATTGGGGTTTCATTAGCCTGTAATGTAACATACAACCCCTGTGGGTACAAATGAGGCGGAGCATGGCAGATTTTGTTTTACAACACATCTCAAGCCAGTGTTTATTAAATTAATAAGAAAAAGGGAACAGGAACTGGGAGCAAATAAAAGACGAAGGCAGCTAATGAACTAAGTTATTTGTAAACAGTGGCGGCCACTACAAAGCCCGATGATAAACACCCCAAATAACCCCACAATCACACTCCACACCAGTGCTCACAACATCCTGCCATTCAGTAACTGCTCCCTCCCTTCCACACCCGAACAACCAACAATAGCCCCTAACACACCCCTGCCCAAAACACCTCCTCCTTCCTCCTCCAGTTACATTAGTAAATGTGCTCCCTCTGTGCACAGAATATTGTAGGCTACAGTGTAATTA
Source organism: Acipenser oxyrinchus oxyrinchus (assembly GCA_030684275.1). Lineage (NCBI taxonomy): Eukaryota > Metazoa > Chordata > Actinopteri > Acipenseriformes > Acipenseridae > Acipenser > Acipenser oxyrinchus. The sequence continues at coordinate 24,206,819 of CM060254.1, forward strand.
TTGGACGAATTGTCATGGACTCGGCTAAGAATGACATAAGAAAAGAGTGAGAGTTGAGAGTTAAAAAGGCGAATTAGCTAGGTATTTGATGAAGCTTGGGTAAGGTGGCCCAGTGGTTAAAGACAAAGGCTTCATACTAGGTGGTTCCCAGTTCAAATCCCAACTCACACTGTGTGTGACCCAGAGCAAATCACTTAATCTCCTTGTGCTCCGTCCTGGAGACCTTTAAAACTGAGAAGAACCAGAAAGTTGTAAGAAGAACAAAAAAGTTGTGCAAAAAATATATATAGTGAAGATCATATTAACAAAAATAAATACACAGTTTTATTACCCAGAATGGGCAGTTAAAGGTGGGTATGGTTGTTTTTTTTCAGCAGTGTTATGTTGTTCTCACTTAGTTGTATTATGTGTATCATTTTCATACTCTGTGCAGCTTCAGAACCCAGTGTTCCGGCCAGTTTTGTTTATACAGCTGTTTTTTGCACGAAATGGGCAGTTAAATGTGGTTTCGGCGTTTTTTTTCAATAGCGTTGTGTTGTTCTCATTTAGTTGTATTATGTGTATAGTTGTCTTTGCCACTTCGGAACCCAGTGTTCTGGGAGCTTTTTGGTGATAAAAAGAAGGTTTTGGTGGCGGAACGGGTTAATGACAGCGCGTTATTAATCGGTTCTGATTGCTAAAATATTTTCCTCACATGTGTGGAACTTTCTATGCTGATTTTTAATGCAATTGAATTAATTAAAGTACCGTTCCAGGCCGTTCCGTCTCGTTCTGGCTTCTACTCCATCCCACTGATGAACAGCAGCATGACGTAAAAAAGAAATGTGTGGTTTAGGGTTAGGCTGTGTTCCATGCGCCTCTTGCTTTGGCCGACACTTTTACAGACTGCTCCGTCCTGTTTTGGAAATTTCATGCCGGCTATGAGGCTCAACATATAGAAAATTGAGCTTTATCATCACTGTGTGCAAGAAAACACCAAGAAATGTGTCATTTTAGGCTTTAGTATTTATTTTATAAGCATCTAAAGGGCTATATTTGCAGAATTAAGTTACATTTAGACTTTTGCAGTTAACAAAACTTAGAGCAAGTTATCATAACAATATACTGTAGTTGAAGAGAAAATTAAAATATCAGGCAGAAGGCAGTTACAAATGCTCCAAAAAATGACAAAGGAATTCTGTCCTGTAATGAGGACAAAGCACTTACTGGGTTAAGACTTCCTGCTACAGTTTTTACTTTGCTTAACCTAGAAGAGACACATGTTATATTCTTTCGGAAAGGTTTTTTCTTTGATTGTGATCAATTAAATAAAATCAAAATATTTACGTTTTCTATCGATTTTGAAGAAGGCATTTTTTTTTTTTTCCGTATAACGATGTTTGTTTTTCTGATAAAAAATGCGTCAATTAAACAAATAAAATATTTTGTCATTAAAAACCAAGATATTGCTGTATTACTTTTACTTTACTGTGAAGTAATTAAAGATTTATACAATAAAACCAGCATGCCTTGTTATCAAAACTTACTGTTGAAATATTGCTCTAAGGTTGTTAAAGCTTTATGCTAAACTATACAAAGAGAGCAATCTTTTACGAAACTAAACAAAAGCATGAAAACGGTGGGCCAGTAGTTCCCATGAAGGGTTAGTACTGCAGACCACTATCGGCATGTGGATGTACTTCACAACTACTGTGAAGATTCATTCCAGTTATTATGTGCATTCAAAAAACAATCTAGCTTTTATCCTGATGGCATTGCAGAATGTTGTTAAATATTAGGAACATTTTAATAATTCAAGCACTGGAAACCTGCTATGCTCGGACTGCTGTGTATTCAGGTTTCAACTAAACACCAAACTTTTCCTAAATAATATTTATAAAAGGAACAGTCCCACAACTTTGCATCTCAATAGATGCAAGGGATCAGGAAGCACCAAGGGATTCCATTAATCTGCCAGATTAAATCACATACACAGCAATACTTGTCTGGTACAGCCAGATACAGACCTTGGTATTCTGTGAGCACTCTGGTCTTGGAACCTCCTTGTTCTGCAGCTTCCAAATAAGGCTCTGATTCAATGAAAGGTGCTCTTATCCCACCGCCAGCACTTGGAGGTCACCTGGAATCATTTCAGGACTGAACATTTTCGGCCTGTAACTGTGGAGGTGATTGATGAGCCCAGACTAGATCAGGTTTGAAAGCTATATGTGAAAAACGAGTGCCCAGTTTTTTTTTTAGGTCAATACGCAAGTTTGGATTTAGAGACTGATGACATGCAGAATAACTCCGCTTTTTTTGAGGGAGAATCAGCAGTTTTGAGCAGAGACTGAAACTGGAGGCGGGGAGACATATCAATTTTGCACAGTAGCAATTTTTGCTAGAATAGAACACATTCTGTTTGGTTTCAGTGACACCCTCATTTTACCACCTTTGGCTGGTTAAAAGGCAATTTGGTATGGTTGTAAAATATCCCAGTTGCCTTAACTAATGTAGTATTATTCATCTTAAGTTCCAATTTGTATGTAATTGTATATTCTTACATCCACTAAGGACAGAGTGTTGCAGGGGGACAGGTTAATGGTTACACTCTCGTGTACCAGCTGAACTTAGAGGTAAGGCATCATTCCAAGATCTACTGTGGTCACAAGGGTGCTTTAAATGTCTGACTGAAACAGAAAATGATATACATTGGGTTCCATGGAAAACTTCCACCGCACCTTGGCAAATCGATGGTACCTCGAGGCACGGCACAGTGTGCCACAGTTATCATGCGGTGCCGCAGTTTACCGTCTGTCCTTAAGATGATTTCTGCTTAGGATTTGTTTAATACTCCCCTGCCTCTCGAGTACTGTATTAACAAACATAGGCTACTGTATTATTAAAATGTGAATCGAAACAAGAAGAATATGTAAGTTAAGACAGATGTGATATTTCATACCCCTTCCAGAATAATATGGAAATCTATATTTCTTACATCCAGCTGAGGCATGCTTATAACTAGGTCATCGTTTGGAGGTGGGTTTATTCTAACTGCAGGAAGTGTAACTGCACCTTTTTGCCTTAACATAGCCGGCAGGTGCTCCCTTTAGAGATTGACTGCTGTCTGCTTCAAAGTAAACCTTCTATAAGCATAAAATAAACTGTTGCGACGGCGTGGCAGATTCCTCACAGACCCAAGACCCATTCCGTCACTGCCCGCGTTGTTCCTGGCACTTGGCTTGATCCTCTGTCTAAAAGCTCAGTTGTTCACCCGTGCTGTCTCCCATTCCAGTGCAATAAATATTTGAGTTTTTCTCTGGAAATATTTGTTGAAATAGAAGCTGCACAATGAGGAAAGCTCAACTTAAAAGAACTAAAAGATACCTCGTTTTTTCCACTGTATTACCCTCCCCTCTAAAAATAACTCCTTGGTCGGTGTTATTCTCTGAGACTTGCTGTTTCCAGTCAGTCTCTTCCCACAATCCCAAACCTCCCAGCAGCTTTCATGGATCACTACTTTAAATACATGTCCCTTAGAGAGCAAGCGAGCACAGCAAAAACACGGTTTATTGTTCTAAATGGGCAAGTTAGACACGTTCAAAACTCTGATGTCTTATCAGTCAGAGTTATTAGAGGCATTTATGGGCTGTGATCCATAGTTGGCCTGTCAATTTTGAAATACAGTTCTAAAAATGAAGGCTTGAGTTGTAACAGGTGACACGTGAAATGAGGTGGTTTTTAACTTCTATTATCCTGTTAACAGAGGATCTAGACCCAGCTACTATACTGTGTAATGAATGGGGGAAGAACGGTGAAATGCTGTTCATTTAAAAACATGTATCTGTGGGGTTTGTTTTGCACAGAAGGGATGGGATGTAAACTGCTCATGCACATCTACCATGGAAACTTGTATAAGGGCCTGGCAGTGCTGTGGTGTTCACTTTGGAAGTAGCCTGGATGAAAACACACACACACATATCTATATATATCATATTTCTATCATTGCGTAACATTACCCCATAAAAGAAGCACAGGGTAACCTCAAGGAGTGCTGTGGGGAAGGCATGCCCACCCACTGGAGCCGCAGTGATACTCTCTGGCTCTCTGGGGTGTTCAGCTCAGGAGGGACATTAGCTTTGGAGGGATGGGCCCCAGTGAGCCTGTCTGTCACTCACTGCTGTCTCTGCACTGAGAGCTGAGATACCAGTTCTGGAGCACAGCTTTGCTTTGTTATTCAAACAGCTAGCAGCTCAAACCGACACCTTATAAGGCAGTCTGAGCTGAAGGCGAGGGAGTGTGGCATGTGGAGAAGAGAGCTGTACAGAGGCCAGGGTGGAAGTCATTCCGTGATGGGAACCGGCTACCCCCTCTTTCCATGGGTTAAGGGGGCCCTGCAATCTCTCACATGCTACTGTAATGTATACAATGTAATGCACTCTGCGTGTACAACTGCAGAGATGCGGGCGGAGATGCGAGTGGTCAGGAAGCACAACACAACTATATGTAATTAAAGCTCTGGTGAGCATTTTTATTTGAAGAATAAAGAAAACAAAAGTACATAAGTAAAAGGAGAAAACAAAAGCCTAGTCCCACTGGAGCATTGACAAAGAAACATCTTTCTGTTACAGGCAAGAATAACAGGAGCTTGGTATCAGCTCCCAGCAGACACACCCTCTCCTGCTTGAGTGCAAACACTAAGCACATGGCTGCCCGAGCCAGGGGCTTTCATATCATGTGGCCGGTTTACTTGCACATCAATTAAACAATCAACTTACCTACCTGTCTCCTAACAGGATGCCCACATTTGGGCTTCCTGTTCCCTCGTTTCCAATGTTGGTCAGAGGCTGGAACCTTTTTGTTTAGAGCGCCCCCACCGCCCTGGCCAACACAGGTATTACATTGTCCTCTGAAACATAAGTGCAGGGTTTTCGGGTATCCGCTGAATTTTTTTACTCTTCATTAATTATTAGAGCAGTGACAGTGTAAATCAAGAAGTACATGATGTGCAATGTTCTTGGTAAGGCCTGAGAACACTCTTCATAGCACAGCGACAGTGCTGCACCAGGCTTCGGTTCTCTTGATCGTTGCTCTGCATTGCTGCCACATTAAGAAGATAAATGGAAGGAACGGCACAGTAACATCTGTCTAATCTCTTGGTAATGACTGTTATAAATGTTCCAGTCTAAAGAAAATGTAATCTTCGTCTCCATTAATTATCAGCTCCGTGGGTTAAAGCGATTCACTGACTTGCTTAGTGTGGGTCTGCTGTGACTCTGCTGCCATATGTGCCTACAAACAGCTCAGCCACAGCGAGATATTTATCATGACAGTCTGGGTTGGCTTAAAAAGACAATGGCCTTTATTTAAGAGGCACAGTTTTCAAGATATAGCCTGCAATGGCTCAGGTTATCTTGCATCACTGCTGTGAAAAAGATGCGCTACTTTCACAGCGCATGACAAATAACCATGCACAACTGCACTTCTTATATGATCCAATGTAGTGCCTTGACTTAAAACAGCATTTTACAAAGTATGACCCTATTCACCCAAGAAAGAACTGCTGCTTTTCTTTTTTCACACTTCAGTCATACAGTTTACCATACAGAACGGTATGCAAAATAAACATTAAAGGCTGGTTTCACAGACCCTGATTAGCTCTAATCCTGCACTATCTAATGTTACCCTGGGTAAGGGAGTGCAATATTAGTACTACAGAATCTAGCCCTTAATGTTTTCACCTGATGAAGGTGGACATGTGGTCTGTAAGCTTGTGAACGATTTGCGATACAAATGCAAGCCTAATGAAAAGGTTTTAAAATAAACTAAGAAACCCAAAACAGTTTTACTTGAAAATTGGCTGCGCCACTGTAAAAGAGAATTTCAAAGTAAATTCTGGAAAGTCTCTTATAACTAATTTCAAATTTAATAATAACTGCTGTAAGGGCAGAATTGAACGAAGTGACTGGGTCATGTGACTGCCTTTCAAGCACATCTCCAAGGAAACAGACAAGACGTCTCTTTCTTCAAGACACTATTTAGGTTACTGTCACTCCTGTCAAAGCAATTCAATCTCTTACCCGATTTCAGAATTACTCTGGCACACCTGCGCTGCGCATTCCTGAACGATTAAAAGGCAGTGAATCAAGGCTTTAGTGCCGCTTTTAGTTATTGACCATCTGCTATATAATTGATTTTTCTAAATTTAAAAGGTGCTTGAGGCTAGGTGGAATTTGCAAGAGGAAACTCAAGGTTTGCTTGTCCCGCTGGGTGGACTGTTTCACTGGAGTCAGCTATGAGTGGAATACAGCAACGCTGCTGTGATGAACACAGAGCTGCGAAGGGCTCAGACAAGCATTAGACAGCTGTCCTAGTGTCGTCTCTGAGATGGAAGAATGGGAGGGTGCTGGAGGAGCTAAACCCAGAACCACTCAGAACCGACTGCAAACGCCAAAAATAGTAAGGGCAGGGATGGAAATAAGACTCCTACTGCATAGCAGCTTCACCCACTCCAGGTGTTACTCCGAGCTTGATTAGCCACAGTGTACAGGTAACAAGCTCAGGTGTGTCTTATTAAACAGGAATGGATCAAACTGCTATGCAATGGGAGTCTTATTTCCACCCCTGGTAAGGGGCATATAAAAGGAGGATATCAGAATCTACAATTTTAAAGATCTAACTACCCGCTCCCTTTAAAGGAAGCGGGTAGTTAGATCTTTAAAAATATATCCATTTTAATCCCACTGGTTTAAAAAAGCATTTGCGTCTGATTTAACAGAGCTGATGAGAACAAATCTGGGACTATTTTACATCATTATTATTATTTATTTCTTAGCTGATGCCCTTATCCAGGGCGACTTACAATTGTTACAAGATATCACATAATTTTTACATACAATTACATTATTTTTTACACATTATTTTTACATACCATTACCCATTTATACAGTTGGGTTTTTACTGAAGCAATCTAGCTAAAGTACCTTGCTCAAGGGTACAGCAGCAGTGTCCCCCACCTGGGATTGAACCCATGACTCTCCGGTCAAGAGTCCAGAGCCCTAACCACTATTCCACACTACTGCCCTACATCAAGTAGCATTAAGTAGTTCAAGACTGGTGCTAATCGGGGTCTGTGAAGCCAGCCATTGAAGCAAGTACTCTTTAAATTACCTTTTAACTGTACTGTACAACAAACCTCTGACAGTATATAGAAGGATCAAGACTGGAATAATGTAGCAAACCCACCAACGAAAAATTTCTGTAAAACTAAATGAATGCTTTTCTTAAAAAAAAAAAAAAAAAAAAAAGTCATTCTGGATCAAGCCGGTCCACCCAAACATGTTCCTGTGTAATGAAGGTGGGTCAGGCTCCTTTTGGAAGTATGGTTTTATTTCACCACAGGAATTCTGAAAGAGATTAACTCAGACCCAAAGGAAGCAGACCGTTTTCTTTAGAGCTCAGGAAATTCCTTCCCTTAAGGTATTAAGAAGAAGAAAAAAAAAACTTCAAAAGAAACACATTGCTACTGTGTATTTAAAAAGAAAGTTACCTTGAGCAAACAGCATCTGTTCTTTATGCAGAATGAGATGACCCACACCTACCCCTTCAGAGAGTATATTCACAGTGCATCTGAAATCTATTAACTGGATCCCTACCGGGTCCAACAAAGCATTTGGATTTCATTTTTAACATGCGCTAGACGTTATTTAGGGTTTTGCAGACTAGAGAGGTTCATAATCAGAATCATAGTGCTTTTAAAGCAGGCAAAGCCAGGGCCTTGCAGTAGTTTTCAATCTTACATTGCATCCTTGTATATTTCATGTACAGGGTAAATTAATCAAAAAGCCAGCTAAACCCCAAGTTTACTATAGTAAAAGCATAGCAAAGTGTAATAAATCTCAGCAAAAACATGGTAAAGCATAAAGAATAGTGAGGTATGGTAAAGCATATTAATAAACATTGCAGTAACCACGGGAAAACTGCAAAAATACTGACCGTAATTGTTTCATCCTATGTTATACTTTAGAGGCCTAGCGCTCAGTTCTAATACACAGTCTGCAATGGTTTATTTTCTTTAACATCAGAAAAGAGTCTTCCCAGTATTTTAATTTTGGAGAACCAAAAAATCATATCTGGTAACTCAATTAAAGTGTTGATTATAGAGAAAGCTATCGAAGCTCTGGAAATAACAGGTTTTTAATTTCTAAAGCAAGGACTCTGAGCTTTTATAATGCAGGAATCACTAACTCATCCAACAGAGTCTATAGCACCAGCCCACAGCCTCCATACAAGGTGGGAAAACTTGCAGTACAGTAAGGGTTAGGGGTATAACAATACCCTAGTGTCACGATATGATATGTATTGCGATACACAGGGTGGTCCTGACGGGCTGCTTGTATGATGCATAATAAGATCAAACGATCATTTAACGACGGAGATAGAGAGAGTATGCATACAGACCAACTATAAAACACACTGATTCTTCATTCAAGACCATTCGTGATCGTTGTGCTTTTGGTCTAGTGCCAGGATACAAACGATACTTACAATACCTCTATCGATACACTATGAATCGCAGCACCACTAGTAAGCATGCCCCTGTTTATTTTATGCAAGGCCTAAACAAGCGATGATTTAATAAAAAGCAGCTGCCTCTAACCCGTCTATTCTACGTCTGTATTCCAGACGGCGTCCAGAGAGAGAACACAGTTAACTTACTAATGTTTTAAGCAGATTTAGCATTGGCCTGAATGCTGGCACTTGATCATTTTAGAGACTAGTTTTAATAGAGCACTATGTTTTTGAAAAAAACAATAGCAAAAAAGTGGTACAATGAAACTACAGGGAGTGGACAAAAAAATGGAAACACCTGGGTAAATGAGAGACACCAAGTATATTGAAAGCAAGGGCTTCCACACAGGTGTGGCTCATGTGTTAATTAAGCAAATAACATCCCAGCATGCTTAGGGTCATGTACAAAAATGCTGGACAGGCCTGGTTGCCTATAATTATGTCCAGCATGGCTGCCAGAGGAGACCTCAATGACTTTTAAAGAGGGGTGATTGTTGGGGCATGTTTGGCAGGAGCTTCAGTGACCAAGACAGCTCAACTTGCTGATGTTTCACGAGCAACGGTGTCTAAGGTGATGTCGGCATTGAACTCCGAGGGAAAGACATCATCAGCAAAGGGCAACAGTGGGTGGAAGCGCATACTCCAGGATCGTGATATCCGTGCATTAATTCGAAGTGCAAGGCAAAACAGGCGCGCAACGCCGAGAACTCCACAGAGTGGGATACCATAGTGGCCCAACGCCCTATTAAGTGACTTTACATTGGTGTTTCCATTTTTTTGTCCACTACCTGTACTTTAACATGCAGCAGGGCGTAGCACAAAGGCAAAGAAATACAAAAAGATCTTCTCCATCTAACTAACTTCCACGCATGCAATGCAGGTTTGTCATGGATGAACATATATCAATCATTATCAGATGTATGTTAGATACAAAGACTGGTATAGGTTAATAGAAAAACCAGGTTAGAGCAAATTTAAGGTACCGGTAGTTGTTTTGGTTTTTAAACTATAAAAACGACACATCAAAAAATGACAGCTAAAAGCTGGAATGCAGTATTATATTTTTCAGAATCGATCAGAGTTTATTTAACGGAGGGGGTTTAGTGTATCGAAGTAATAGCTGCATTTACCTTGATTGCGATTTAGTATTTTTTTTTTGACTATGTGTTTGTTTCAAATTGTAGTGAGATTTCGTAGAAGAGCATGAAGTTTGTTTGAAAATGCTTTTGATGGGTTTAATCACAACAAAGCACGGTCACTGTCAGCCTACTCAGAACAGAGCGGATTTCCGCATTTTGTTCACACTATCACTGTGAGGATCCGGTACCACAGGGAGACAGCCAGTACTGTACCGGACACATCGGTATGGTTGGAGGGGATGCTGTTGTGTGACGTGTTCAGCTACAGCTGAGAAAAATCCACGTCTCCCTTTGAGCCCTAGTCATACGTACAACTAGAGATTACACTGAGCGTCGGTCAAGTAATTGAAGTATAAAGTAGTCTTAAGGAACCCAAATTTTTTTGGGTTCCTTAATTGTAAACATGTCCACTAACTGCAGTAGACTGACCTGAGCACATATTAGACACTAACCTTGCACAGATGGGAATGGGCTAACTGTCACTGGGTACCAGGACACTTACCTGTTCCACTCTTATCTCATATTCCCCGTTCAGCTTCTTCCCTCGAAAGTACTTGGCCCTGGAAGAGAAGACGACAGAGACAAAGCATTATATCTGTGTGTTATTTATACTGGCTCTCTCTACTCAATAGGGGCACAATGTTTCATAAATCGCTGCACTTCACAATCCACTAATGCGTAACACAGCAGCCCTGGCCTTGTCCATCTGATCTGGAACCCACTGAGATACTTCACCTCCAATGTGCTGTCAGAAGTCACATAATCCTCACTGTAGTGCATGTTTCCAAGTGTTTGGTGGCTCAGGGAAATTATTGTGTAATTGCTGCTAATAGGCTCCAGTGGGGACATGACTTATAATAAAATTAAGAAGCAATGTTATGATGCACTAGAGATCTTCTGTGAGCTTGTAAATCTCCTGAAAATGCCAAGGCATTTTCATTGCACGGGCAAGTGACAAAAAGTCATGCTCTGTTTTATATTTGGTGCAAGCAGCAGACTGTGGTTAGTGAGTCACTTTTGTGTTTTCAGTTAAGTCCACCTCAAAAGTACACTCCTTCTCTGAAATGTTGTCCATTTTCTAAGAATACAGAGCGGTTAGCGGTGGGACATGTATTGCCCAATAACCCTACTTGTTTACAAAATATCACTGTATTGCTGAACTGTTAATCGTTCCTTCTTCTGGGATATTTGGTTTTCCTTTTTCATGTCTTAGGTTGGCAGTCACCATAGCACAAATTCTGCGTCACCCTACAAATGGATAAACACTGCGAGGAATGACTGCACTAGTGAGATTCTCATTCAAATCTTTGGTTTTACTACAAGAGGAGTTAGCTATTAAGTGATATAACAATATTTAGTAAAGTTAGGGGTCTTGTAGGAGATAAAAATCTCCTGGTGCAATACAAGGCAAATAAGAAGCTTTTTCTTTGCTAAATTCTACTTCAGTGTAAAAGAAAATAAGAAATGTAGCAATGCCAGAATATTAGTTGCAGACACTATGCTTAGTTTTAAATCCTAATCTATTAAAAAATAAAAATAAAGATTATTATTAGACTTGAATTTTAACAGTGACGTCATTATGAGAAGACAAGAGTGGTGGCACACATAAAAGTTTTGTCTGATATTAATTATAAAATCACATTCACAATAAAATGAGGTTAAGCGGGTTGACAATACAGAGAGAGTTTAGCTGAGTAACCAGTGCGTAGTTCAAAGTTAGCTTTTCGGCTAACCAGTCGATTTGATTGGCTGTTTGGCTGTGTTCTGACTTATACTCATGAATATGCATTTGACTTCTATTAATGTGATTGGCCAGCTGCGAGGCTCCTTGCAAACCACAACCCAATGAACTCGACACAACCCTCAACTCAACTACCAGTCAATCATGCACTGTCTGAAATAAACCTTGAAATATCCCACGTACTTCAAATACAAAAGTCAAATGCTTCTAAATGCACCAGAACGGATATTTATGGTTTCTGGTTTTCGGGTTTTATTTCTGAGCGCTCTGCCTGCCTTTGATGTTGTAATTAGGGTCATTAAACCATCTCAGTTTCTTAATTTAATCACAGAAAAATGATGACAAAATAAGCTCAACTATTTTCCTACCAATGCATTCCTAAAACCACAGTGATGATCGCTTTACCCTCACTGCTTGGAGTTTGTAGCTACAAACACAAACTGTTTCATAAAACAAAGACTTCACCCTCGCTAAACTCGTCGCATAAAATTAATAATGATTATGATGATTCATTATGTTTTGCATTATAAGAGCACTACTTAAAATTCAGAGCAATTCATTTTGCAGCAAAGCAACGTGTAAAAGGGTCTAAATAAATAATTACAGTACACCCTCGCGATAACGAACCTTCTTCGGCTATAACGAACCTGGCCCCTGGACCCCAAATAAAAAAAACTAAAAAAGATCATATAAACAAACAGTGAACATCCCGGTCTGTACGCACGGGACGCCACCTCCACAGTGAAGTCAACACTTTTGTCTTAATAAAAAGCGTGTGCTGTGTGACTACGCCTCTGAAACAAAAATAATTTTATGTTGCAACAAAGCTGGAAACAATATTGATTGTTTGAAAAAATGAAGTAGCGCAGCCATATCTCTGACGTTAATATAGGTTGCAAAAAGCGCTGTTTTTTGGCTTGTTCAGCAACCATGCGGCAAAGCAAAACTGAATAAAGAAAAAAAAAACTTGAGGATCTGATGAACTTTTCATGTAGAACTTTTCATGTCAGGTTGATTTGGAATAATAACTCAGTTTGGGATTCTTGCATGTTGGATTAAGAGTTGGTGCACTTTGAAACGATTCGTGTCATATTGATTTTGAATAAAAGTTCAGCTTCAATTCCAGATTTTTACTATTTGTACTGTGTTTTAATTCTTTAATGAATAGGATAAAGCAAAGGCAGAATACTGCATACATGAGAACAGGTACATGTAATTCTACTTTTATTCACATCTCATTAACTTACAGTTTATTGTTCATTTTGATTGTCCTTTCACTATAATGAACCCCTCGATATAACAGTTCGTTATAGCGAGGGTGTGCTGTATTAGTATGATTTTAACCACCGCCTCATAGCTGGCTGCGGCTTGCCAATATCTTTACCTGGGCAGTTCCTGTCCTAAATTCCTGTCCTCTCTCTCCTCTGTCCTAATTCTCCTCGACCTCTCTGCTGCCTTTGACACTGTTGATCACTCTATTCTACTGTCCTCTCTCGCTGACCTGGGAGTCTCTGGCACTGCTCTGGCCTGGTTCTCCTCCTACCTCTCCAACCGCACTTACCAGGTAACCTGGCGTGGAGCAACCTCCACACCTCACCCTCTTAACAGGAGTCCCCAAGGGTCAGTCTTGGGTCCTCTCCTGTTCTCTCTCTACACCCACTCCCTGGGCCCCCTCATCGCATCCTATGGTTTCTCATACCATTTCTATGCTGATGATGCTCAGATTTTCCTCTCCTTCCCTCCTCTGACTCCACCATCTCCTCCCGTATCTCTACCTGTCTGTCTGCTATTTCCTCCTGGATGCACTGCATCACCTCAAACTTAACCTCTCTAAATCTGACCTCCTTTTCTTTCCTCCTCCTCCCTCCTCTGATCTCTCTATCTCTGTTCCTCTGGAATCTACCACACTCTCTCCCTCTTCCTCCGCTTAAGAACCTCGGAGTCACCCTGGACCCCTGCCTCTCTTATTCCCAGCACATCTCCACTCTGGCACGCACTTGCCGATTCTTCCTGAGCAACATCCAAGAATCGACCCTTCCTCACCAACTACGCCACCCAGCTCCTGGTCCAGGCCTTGGTACTCTCCCGCCTAGACTACTGCAACTCCCTGCTGGCTGGCCTCCCTGCGGCCACCACCCGTCTGCTCCAGCTCATCCAGAACTCTGCTGCCCGCCTGGTGTTCTCTCTGCCTCGCTTCTCCCACGCAACTCCACTACTCCGCTCACTCCACTGGCTACCGATCACCGCCCGCATCCAGTTCAAGACTCTTGTACTAACCTACAGATGCCTTGACCAGACTGCACCCAGCTACCTCCAGACCCTCATCTCTCCCTACACCCCCACTCGACCTCTCCGCTCCGCCGGCACTAGAAGACTGGCTCTCACCTCCTCACGCCCCTGCCTCCAGAGCCCGCTCCTTCTCCACCCTCGCTCCGCAGTGGTGGAATGACCTACCACAGATGTCAGGACCGCCCAGTCCCTGACCACATTCGCGCCTCCTTAAGACTCACCTCTTCAGACAGCACCTGTAGAACTCCTCTGTTTCCCTGGGACACTTTCACCCTTCCTTAAATTTGCTTTTACTTACTCTTACCTGCCCCTACTTTACTGCATTTAATACTGTACTTCAGAGTACTGTAACCTGCCATATGTTTAAACTGTAGTATTTGGTATTTAATCATATCTTGATGTAACTATCACTGTCACTTATCTGCTGTATTGAATTGTATTTTGTCACACTTGTACTTGCTTGAACTTGTCATTGTATTTATCTTGCTCTTATTGTATTACCTGTACTGTAACACTAGAAATGTATTTGCTTACAATTGTAAGTCGCCCTGGATAAGGGCGTCTGCTAAGAAATAAATAATAATAATGTGTAAATCCTCTTATTTTTGAGAACCACAATCCTTGCAAGTCACTAGTTTCAGGAGCAGGTTGTCTCCAAACATGGTATTTGAGGCCTACAGAACACACAACCTCCTCATTCTCCCCGCCCGCTTCATAATATTGAATACTTGGGGGTATGTTTTAGTAACAAACAAGCTGCTCCCCTTCCACACTCCTCCACTTCAGCAAGGAGGTCTGGCTTTCCCCCAGTAATCCAGCACCCCCCCCCCCCACCCCGGGTCTTGCCTTCTGTGATGTATTAACAATACAAATTACATTTTGCTGAGGTTTTGGGTGAGCTGATGAAAAGGATGTTATAGGACGGGACCTGGACTGTGGGATGTAGTTATATTTCTGTTTAGTACGGCCTTAGCCTCTATCGCAGACATGTCTAATTCAGGAGAACAACATCATTTCTATACACTATGTATCATTTGTATGCAGTATACAGTAAAGCTAATCACTTAAAACACACGCTTCCTACCACATTGCATCTGGAACTCAGTGACAGAAAACAGTTCTGACAGCTGTGAAAGACAAAAAGAAAAATAAATGACACCTAATTGCAATCTCGCTCTGACCAGCCCGAATGTGACAGACTAGACCGCTTGGCCTGTGAATCGGAATATGAACAAAATTAGCTTTTTTAGCCTAAACTCACTTGTTATGCCTGGAGGAAGTCTCTTTACAGTTTATTGAGAGCACTCCAATGAGAGGCAATGTGATATTTCCTATGCAGTGGAATATGGTATGTATTTTTGTTTAAAATAAATAAATAAAAAATAAAACTTTACTGAGGTATACCATTGTAAAAGCAAAGCATAATACAGTGGTTTTCAACCTTTTCATCTCAAGTACCAGTGTTTCCAGCAGGGTCCACCAGGTGTACCAGTAACTATGTGCAATCTTACTGCTGTTGTAAAACCAAGACCTACCGTATTACAACCAGGTTTGTGTCTGTTCGCTTGTTTGTTGCCTCATTCTGCTGAATGGTTAATCCATTCATGAACTCTGCATGTTTATATTTAATATTTTGCAAGTGTTGTGTATGGAATTGTGTTGTGTATGGAATTGGTGACCACACCTTTAATTGTGTACAGTTGTACAGTAATATGAAGACCTCATGCTGCAGCTGCTATGCTCAGTGTTAGTGACATCCTGATCTGACAGCATGTAACACAGACAGCTCTTATGATTTACATACTGTTTATTCTTCAGTAAAAACACGTTTAAATTGCAGTGAGTTCGTTCTGCTATATTTACGATTTTAAATACTCCACAACAGGCACACTGTCATATTTTCATTAGCACAATCTGAGCTAAATTTAGTAAATGGCGTTTTTTGTTTGTTTGTTTGTTTTGTTTACTGCAATCAAGTAAGGTGTAGTACATAGTACACTTCCTAATTACAGTCCCAAGTATTTCTGTGTGTTCTGCTGTCACACTGTTTAAATGGTCAGTTTGAGAAATAAGCTGACCCTGCTTTAGTACAAAACTCACGCTACATACTGTTTTACACAATGGTAACGGTGCTCATAATTACTGTGCCTGCTTCTTTGGCTGAAGAGGTATTATCAGCTCATCTGGAATCTTGTGCAATTAAATCATACTTAAACTGCTGACGGGAAACATTGTAACTAAATCTATTATATCTGGGATGCAAGACGCAACAGACATGTTGACTCAGAACTTTATGCGCTCTACGATTTGACTGGCGAAAGATAACATTGGTTTATTGGAGTTCGCAAAGATAACTTTTTTCAGCTTGGTACGGTAACCTTTTCACTTCCTTGTTTGTTTAATTCTTGCTCTTTTTGTTGCATTACAGCCCTTCATTAATTATTTTCTTTATTTTAAGTTTCCAGGGCATTTTGTTAATGGCACGTGTGCAAGACACAAATGTATTTGTATTTGTTGCTGTTCTTGTTCTACGTTTCTTAAATGCAACTGTTCATTTTAAGCTACTTTTTTTTTTACACAACAGTAGTCACACATGTTTGTTCACCATCACAACTGTTTGCAAGAAACCGGTGTTCCCTTTCAAGTCGAAGACGACCACCAACATTAAGTATGGGATACTCCCTGCCCGAGAGGTAGGTAATACTGAGCTCTCTATATCAGAGCTGCCAAAGGCCCCTTCCTGTGATGATGCACTCGGTCCCGCCTACCGAGGGTATAAAACCGTCACTCACCGGAAGATCTCCCTCTTTTTCCTTCTTAAGGCGGTAAGGTAGGACCTCTGTGTCTAGAACTGAGCGTCCTCATAGGAAGAGCCCTCGAGTTGATTCGGGTCTGTTGTAGTTCCTAGCATTCGTGCTGAAAGCTGGCTTGCCGCTTTACTGGAATCAACGACTCTTGAAAAAGACTGAGTTTTTTGTCTTTCTGTCTTTCAGCGGCCCCCCTTGGTGGGCCGCTCTCTCTTTGCTGTCTGTTGTATGTGAGCGGCTGTCTGTGCAGCCACCCGCGAGTGAGTTCCTCCTCGGGGCTAGGCCTGCCGTATCCCCACTGTCGAGTGACCAGGCCGCGCTCCCTTCCTCGGGGCTAGGTACTGCGTATCCCGCCCGGCGGAGCCGCCGGCCGAACCTGACCGCTGCGGTGAGTCGGTTCATGTGCGTTCGGTGTGCTCTCTCTCCTTTTCTTCCTTCTTATAAACTGTCATTTTTGCTTGACAAAACTTCACCCACCACGGCTTCGGCCTCTGTCCCCCGGTACATGCTTGCGCTGACCAGGGGTGTGTGTTGACCACGCGGTCTGGGTACGCACTTTGCGTAGCGTCCTCTCCGGTGCTGCGGTCCCGCGGCGCACGCATAGCCCGATTCTCTTGGCACAGGCTGCGTATTATCCGACGCCAGTGTAGGAGCATAACGCACACGGTACTTGGTTCCCAGTATGCAGAACGATATTCACAGCGCATACAGCGCGCAGGTGTTCGTTGCTCCGTCCCAAAAGTTACGCACAGAGCGCAGAGTACACAGCTACGCTCCCGCTGCGCAAGGTGTCTGGAACATTCGAGGACAAGCAGTGCTGTGCACGTTGCTCTCATTGCGTAGGAACTGCGCTGCTAGCGCATACTTCATGGTGTCGCACGGTACAGTGCAGACCTAGTCTGTTGCGCATCAGTTCCTAAAAAAAAAAAAAAGGGAACTATGCTAAATAAGAATAGACCCATGCCGGGGTTACATGCCTGTACGGCTTGTAACGCCAGTATCCCACAAGAGGATAACCATACCCACTGTGTGCGGTGTTTGGGTGTCCCGCATGCCACCATGGCCCTCGAGAGGGATGTGGCTTGCAGCGTCTGCGAGACTTTTCAGCCTAGGGTGAAAGAGGCTCGTCTGGAGAGAGCCAGAAAGGAGAGCTCCGCGTCCAACGCGGCGGGGTCGGCGGCCTTTGGTTCCCCGACGACGCCCCTGGACTCCCTGCCTGACATCCCGAGTGCACAGCGTAACGCTCCCGTCTCCAGCCACAAAGCGGGTAAAACGCTCCAAGCAGGCAAGGGACATTATGGACCTGAAGGCCCAGATGGCCCAGGTCCTGGAGCTATTGTCCAAACAGGCCACAGCATCGGCCCATGCCCAGGCTCCGCTGCAGCCCCAAGCATCATATCCCCCCTCCCCGCAGGGAGCGCAAGGAGGGTGGGAAGGCTCGTCCCAACTGGCACAGGAGGACGCGCTGTCCATAGCCGCCTCCGGTGATGCAGCTTCATTCTCCTCTGATATGCAGGTGGGGGACACCCTTACAGAGGAGGAACCCGGCTCTGAGTGTGTGTCGGAAGCCACCCCGTTGCCTAGCTCGGTCTCGGCTCTTATGGAACGTGCTGCAGCATTTCTGCAGGTTCCCTGGACACCGACGGCACAGCTGCGCCGCTCCGTGTTCCGGACGCAGGTGCTGGCTCCCCGCCCGCAGTGTTTCCCAGCCTTCCCAGACTTTGTGGAGGAAGCGCGCTTCTCCTGGGATAGACCAGCTTCGGACCCTAGTACCTCCAAGCAGGCTACACCGCTCTCCTCCTTGGAGGGCGCAGATAAGCTTGGCGTGGCGGGGTTTCCACCAGTAGACTCCACTATCGCAGCCCTGGTGAGGGCCCCGCCAGTGGGGGGGTTCACTAGAGACCCAATGTGTCCTAACCCTCAGTGCAGGGTGACATGGACGCATCTTAAAGCAAGCGTATGCAGCAGGGGCGCAAGCAACCCGCTTGGCTAACACAGCGAGTGTGCTGACTGCGAATCTGGATGGAGTGTTGCGCGAGGCCCCGCTCCCGGAGTCGGTGGCTTCGGAGCTGCATCTCCTGTCGGATACACTGCTGCAGATCTCCGGCCTGCAGCGGCAAGCCCTGGGCCAAAACCTGGCGGGCTTAGTTGTGGCGCGTAGACAGCTGTGGCTGTCACAGGCCAGGGTCCCTGACACAGATAAAGCTGCGCTGCTGGATGCGCCCATATCCCCGGGGCATACGTTTGGGCCAGCTGTGGAAGAGATTCTGCAGAAAGCTCTTCGAGACCGAGAGGCTTCCCGTCAGGTGGCTGCGCTGCTCCCTCCCCGCGCTCCGGCGTGGAATAGGTCGAGCCGTTGGCGGGCTCCCAGGACTTGAACTGTCACCAGAACGGTTCCAGTCCCCACAGCCCCACAGGGTGACCTAAGGCATCGCCTTCAGGGTAACAGAGCCCAACCAGCAGGTAAAGGAAACGCAGGCCGTGGTCGATCCACGTACCAGTGTCTCAGGGGTCGTCCCAAGGGCCAGCACGTTATGCGCTCACCCCAAACTGCTTTTCGGCACAACAGCTGCAATACTGGCGCGCTTGCACCATGGATACCTGGGTGCTCGCTACCGTGCAAACCGGATATGCGCTTCAGTTTCACTCGGGACCTCCTCCCTTTCGGGGTGTTATAAACACCTCCGTAACAGACCCCTTGCAAGCCTCGGTACTTCAAGAAGAAGTGGCCGCCTTGCTGCGCAAGCAGGCCATTCGTCGAGTAGACCCCGTCTCCCAGGAGGAGGGGTACTACTCGAGATACTTTCTGGTACCCAAAAGAGATGGAGGGGTTCGCCCCATCTTAGATCTGAGGCTCTTGAACGGGTTTATGAAAGAAAGGAGGTTCCGAATGCTGACACACCGTCACATCCTCCAGTCTGTCCGGCCGGGTGACTGGTTCACAACTGTGGACTTGCAGGACACATACTTTCATATCCCCATTCGTCCAGAGCACAGGAGATACCTGCAGTTTTCCTTTCAAGGAAGCGCGTACGAGTTTGCTGTGCTGCCGTTCGGGCTCTCCCTAGCTCCGCGTACGTTTTCAAAGTGCGTAGACGCTGTACTGGCTCCCCTGCGGCTGCAAGGGATCAGGGTTTTGAACTATCTCGACGACTGGTTGATTTGTTCCTAGTCTCGAGAGGGAGCTCTAGCCCACACGGCAATTGTGACGGAGCATCTGGTCAGGCTGGGCTTAGCCTTGAACGATGCAAAGAGTCGGCTTGCACCAGTGCAATGCACCACGTATTTGGGGCTCCGGCTGCACTCCAATGCAATGCGCGTATACCTGTTGGACGACAGGATAGCAGCTATTCAAGATTACCTCTCCCTGTTTCGACAGGGATCGAAGGTAACCCTCAGGTTGTGCCAGAAACTACTGGGTCTGATGGCCGCAGCCACAGTAGCGATCCAGCTGGGTCTGCTTCGCATGCGCCCGCTGCAAGCGTGGCTCAATGCATTTCATCTCAATGCCAAACGCGACAAACACCGCAGGTTGACTGTGTCTCGCACATGCTCAGCGGCCCTACGCTGGTGGAGGGTTTCCTCTCACCTGCGCAGAGGGGTGCAAATGGGAGTAATATTGAATAGCCAAGTGGTGACAACAGATGCCTCCAGCCAGGGCTGGGGAGCAGTATGGCAAGGCAGGGGAGTCAGCAGATCCTGGCCGGACCGCTGGGCACCCTTGCACGTGAACATGCTGGAATTGCGGGCGGTGTTCCTGGCTCTCCAGCACTTTCTTCCAGTGCTGAGTGGTGCACATGTGCTGATCCGAATGGACAGCACAACAGTATATCAACCACCAGGGAGGCCTTCGGTCTCCGGGGTTACATCGCATAGCCTTCAGGCTATTAGTATGGGCCCAAGCCAACCTGCTGTCCCTGCGGGCGACGCACATTCCGGGAGTGGTGAACTTGGCAGCGGATCTCCTCTCCAGGAGAGGTCCGCATCCGTCAGAGTGGCGTCTCCACCCCCAGACGGTGGAGCGCATTTGGGAACGGTTCGGGAAGGCACAGGTCGATCTGTTCGCTTCGGCGGTGACAACACATTGCCCACTGTGGTACACCCTCCATCGCTCAGGCGGTCCACTAGGCGTACACGCCCTAGCGCACGTTTGGCCCAAAGCGTTTTTGTACGCTTTTCCTCCTATACCATTGCTCCCGGCTTTCCTGGAGAAAGTCCGGTCAGAGAAAGCGTCAGTTCTTCTACTGGCCCCCAGGTGGCACAGGAGGATATGGTTTGCGACCCTGTGCCAGCTGCTGGACGGCCAGCCAGCCTTGGGAGATCCCGCTTCGCCTGGATCTCCTCACTCAGGCACAGGGCTCCCTTTGGCACCCGGATCCGGGCAGGTTCCAGTTGTGGGTCTGGCCCCTGAAAGGGACCACTGGCTAGCCCTGGGGCTGTCGGACGCGGTTGTGAGCACTATGCAGAATGCTAGGGCAGACTCCACTAGGTCAGTTTATACCTACAAGTGGAAGTGTTTTCAAGCCTGGTGTCTGGCTAGGAGCCATGACCCCGTTACTTGCCCGATGCCAGTTATATTGCAGTTCCTGCAGGAACTGTTTGATGCTGGAAGGTCTCCTTCCACGCTGAAAGTGTATCTGGTAGCTATATCTGCTTGTCATACCCCCGTAGATTCTAGGTCTCCGGGTACACATTTTTTGGCTACGCGCTTTCTTAAAGGCGCACGGAGATTACATCCTCCTAGGAGGACTGTTCTTCCTGAGTGGAGCCTTAACATTGTACTGGAGGCTCTTACAAAGGCCCCATTTGAGCCTTTAGATAGAGCTGAAGTACCTGTCTATGAAGACAGCCTTCCTTTTGGCTATCACCTCTGCTAAGCGGATCAGTGAGCTGCAGGCGCTGTCTGTACACAGCTCCAGCATGCGTGTGTGGGAGGATGGAAGCAGAGTTGCGCTGCGCACCAACCCCGCTTTCCTCCCCAAGGTGATCACAGCTTTTCATGTTAACCAATCTGTGGAACTGGAGTCTTTTCACCCGCCCATGTTTACTTCACAGGAGGATGAGAAACTAAACTTTCTCTGCCCAGTGCGGGGATTGAGGTTTTATGTACTTAAGACGAAAGCGTTACGTAAATCGGATCAGCTTTTTGTTTGTTATGGTACACAGACCTTGGGACAGCCCCTCTCTAAGCAGCGTCTGTCGCACTGGATTGCAGACACGGTGTCGACTGCATATGATGGTGCTGGGTTACCCCCACCTGGTAGAGTAGCTGCGCATTCGACTAGAGGGTTGGCTACATCGTGGGCCCTTTTTAGGGGCGCTTCGATGTCTGAGATTTGTGCTGCGGCTGGCTGGGCTACGCCGCATACTTTCACCAGATTCTACCGTGTTAATGTGGTAGATCCTGCTGTGCCGTCTGTGGGCACAAGGGTCCTTGAGGGTGTAAGTTCACACTGCTAACCTCTAGGTTAGACAGCACTTGTGCGTCCCTCATATGCTGCCGTTCCTTCTCCCTCGCGACGGCTCTGGTATACATTATCCCATACTTAATCTTGGTGGTCGTCTTCGACTTGAAAGGGAACGTTAGGTTACTTAACGTAACCCTGGTTCCCTGAAAGAGAAGACGACCACCAACCATGAGGTTGCTCCGGTCGCCCTCACGGGTTCGGTGGAAAAAGAGGGAGATCTTCCGGTGAGTGACGGTTTTGTACCCTCGGTAGGCGGGACTGAGTGCGTCATCACAGGAAGGGGCCTTCGGCAGCTCTGATATAGAGAGCTCAGTATTACCTACCTCTAGGGCAGGGAATGTCCCATACTTAATGTTGGTGGTCGTCTTCTCTTTCAGGGAACCAGGGTTACGGTAAGTAACCTAACGTTCCGTACTCTGCAAGTGTCAATATACCTCTCTTCACTTAAGCATTTTTATTCGATCAAATTGTTACCGTTTTATCGCACTTCATTTTATTAAAACATGGGATATGCGTATATATATATATATATATATATATATATATATATATATATATATATATATATATATATATATATATATATATATATATATATATACAGTACTGTGCAAAAGTTTTAGGCAGGTGTGAAAAAATGCTGTAAAGTAAGAATGCTTTCAAAATAGACATGTTAATAGATTATATTTATCAATTAACTAAATGCAAAGTGAGTGAACAGAAGAAAATCTAAATCAAATCCATATTTGGTGTGACCACCCTTTGCCTTCAAAACAGCATCAAGCATCAATTCTTCTAGGTACACTTGCACACAGTTTTGAAGGAACTCGGCAGGTAGGTTGGCCCAAACATCTTGGAGAACTAACCACAGTTCTTCTGTGGATTTAGGCAGCCTCAGTTGCTTCTCTCTCTTCATGTAATCCCAGATAGACTCGATGATGTTGAGATCAGGGCTCTGTGGGGGCCATACCATCACTTCCAGGACTCCTTGTTTTTCTTTACGCTGAAGATAGTTCTTAATGACTTTGGCTGTATGTTTGGGGTCGTTGTCATGCTGCAGAATAAATTTGGGGCCAATCAGATGCCTCCCTGATGGTATTGCATGATGGATAAGTATCTGCCTGTACTTCTCAGCATTGAGGAGACCATTAATTCTGACCAAATCCCCAACTCCATTTGCAGAAATGCAGCCCCAAACTTGCAAGGAACCTCCACCATGCTTCACTGTTGCCTGCAGACACTCATTCGTGTACGCTCTCCAGCCCTTCGCGAACAAACTGCCTTCTGCTACAGCCAAATATTACAAATTTTGACTCATCAGTCCAGAGCACCTGCTGCCATTTTTCTGCACCCCAGTTCCTGTGTTTTCGTGCATAGTTGAGTCGCTTGGCCTTGTTTCCATGTCGGAGGTATGGCTTTTTGGCCGCAAGTCTTCTATGAAGGCCACTTCTGACCAGACTTCTCCGGACAGTAGATGGGTGTACCAGGGTCCCACTGTTTTCTGCCAGTTCTGAGCTGATGGCACTGCTGGACATCTTCCGATTGCGAAGAGAAGTAAGCATGATGTGTCTTTCATCTGCTGCAGTAAGTTTCCTTGGCCGACCACTGCGTCTACGGTCCTCAACGCTGTCCGTTTCTTTGTGCTTCTTCAAAGAGCTTGGACAGCACATCTGGAAACCCCTGTCTGCCTTGAAATTTCTGCCTGGGAGAGACCTTGCTGATGCAGTATAACTACCTTGTGTCTTGTTGCTGTGCTCAGTCTTGCCATGGTGTATGACTTTTGACAGTAAACTGTCTTCAGCAACCTCACCTTGTTAGCTGAGTTTGGCTGTTCCTCACCCAGTTTTATTCCTCCTACACAGCTGTTTCTGTTTCAGTTAATGATTGTGTTTCAACCTACATATTGAATTGATGATCATTAGCACCTGTTTGGTATAATTGTTTAATCATACACCTGACTATATGCCTACAAAATCCCTGACTTTGTGCAAGTGTACCTAGAAGAATTGATGCTGTTTTGGGCAAAGGGTGGTCACACCAAATATGGATTTGATGTAGATTTTTCTTCTGTTCACTCACTTTGCATTTAGTTCATTGATAAATATAATCTATTAACATGTCTATTTTTGAAAGCATTCTTACTTTACAGCATTTTTTCACACCTGCCTAAAACTTTTGCACAGTACTGTATATATATATATATATATATATATACACACCAACGTCATGTCGCATTCGGAAATATTGAAACTTGCTTTTAAGGGAGATGCAGCATTTTTGACCCTAACACCTAAAAAACAGTTGTCAAAATGTTTTTTTGTTGTTGCATTTGTAACCATTTTTGTCGCAGTCTGGAAACCTGCATCATAATTTATCATTTCTCTGTGATTCAGTGGTTCAAACAGATTGATACATTATGATGGTGCGATTGAGGGAGCATTGTGTTTTGAAGAATCATATCGTCATAAAAGAACGGTTAGTGCATACCAGTGGCAAGCATGTCGCGTACCAGTAAAGGTACGCGTACTACAGGTTGAAAACCACTGGCATAATACAATCATTATGGAAGCATGACTAAGTATATGAAAGCAAAAAAGCACAGTAAAATAAAGCAATAAAGCTTTGTTCAAAAAGTATCCCTGGGCACAACACCAAAGAGAGATGCAAGTGGGGAAGGATCGATGGGTACTTGAAGAACTTTAGAGAGTGTCTCAAAAACAGATGCCCCGAACGGAGCCAGCCTGAGACAGGTCCACTACGTATGTATGAGAGAGGCAGGGTCTTATTTGCACCAGTCACAGGGGGGTGCACAGCAGGGTAGATTTTGGCCAATCTGACTTTCGACAGATATAGACGATGTACGTGTCGGGCGCAGATTGATGAGGAGTGTATTATATTATACCGAGAATGGATTCCCACACAAACCTATATCTTGCTCCCATGCAATTTGTATTGATGATAAAGACGAGCAATGCAAAGAGAAAATAATATTTTTTACCCTTAGAACTGTCATATGTTCCGTGCATGGCATGACATCAACACTCAAGATAGGATGCACTGACAAATCCTTAATGCTCATTGGTTGCTTTCTAATAGGTCATTTATAATAAGCAGCACAATCCTTCCCTTGCATAGATCAGTTTTATGGAAAGATTTGTCAGTGTTTTCATATGGAAAGAAAATATATTTTCAATATATGTAATATATGGTCTATATGTTTCATACATTTAAAATGTATAGCTTTACAATATATCTATACAGTATATGAAACATATATTCTATATAACATGACTATATAATATATATATATATATATATATATATATATATATATATATATATATATATATATATATATATATATATATATATAGGCCTGTGTTCTCTTTCTCAGGTACGGTTTTCAGTTCTGTTCAGTGGGTGATCTGTTGCACACTAGTCTATTAAAGCCCTAAGTTAGTCATCTCTCTTCACAGTGTCCTGTCAGTGGTGATTCTAATGCAGGGCGTTTTGATCTGTTGCACACTAGTCTATTAAAGCCCTAAGTTAGTCATCTCTCTTCACAGTGTCCTGTCAGTGGTGATTCTAATGCAGAGCGTTTTGAAAAGTGAAGAGTTTTGTTATAATCCAGCTTGCCGTAGCTCATGCTGATTGGACAGATGAGACCTCACAGTGAAAGGTCACGGCAAATAAAAATATATGGTGTCAGAGGGCCTGGGTAAGACAAGACTGTGTGTGTCAGGACAGAAAAGGACCATCTTCGGGGAGAAAATCCGAGGTTTCCCAGGAACGCAGAGGCCTCTCAGAGGAGTGTGGAATTTTAATGCCAGAGATGCATAACGCTTCCCTGTTACAGCCTGAATCCCTGACCCTCCCCGGGCCCCAGTTAATACACTGGGACCACTCTCTGTTTCGTGTCTGTACTGTAAACAGAGAGCTGCTTACAAAATGGTTTGCAGTGGGATAATAGATTATTTTCTGTCTAGTTTCAGCAGTTTATTTTAAGTTGAGTGCAGTTTCTCTCCCTGGTTAGATTGCTGACAATAAAATGGATTTCAGGTCAAACAAATACAGTAGACCCTATGCTTTACCATGCTTTCACTGTGCTTTATTGCACTTTGCTGTGCTTTTACTATGGGAAACTTATATAAGAGTTAGTTTACCATGGTTTGTTTTTCAATATGCTTTACTATACCTTGCTGGTCTTTACAATGCGATGCTTTACCATGCTTTATTACACTTTGCTATTCTTTTACCAAGGGGAATGATGCCTGAGTGAGAAAATGTATTTTCTACAGCCTATTGGTAGGTGCACCGCTTGCTGTTTTGGAATAGTCATTTTCATTAGTTCAGTGGAGGGAAATGAAAAGGCTTAAACAGTAACACCCCCCCTCCTGTTTAATTAGCTCATCACTGCAGCTCTGCCTTGCATTGTTCTATGGACTGCTTGCAGAATGTCCTCAGCCTTCTATGCATTCTACTCGAGTGTCC
This sequence comes from Acipenser oxyrinchus oxyrinchus, assembly GCA_030684275.1. Taxonomy (NCBI): domain Eukaryota; kingdom Metazoa; phylum Chordata; class Actinopteri; order Acipenseriformes; family Acipenseridae; genus Acipenser; species Acipenser oxyrinchus. The sequence goes on from CM060254.1 coordinate 24,233,301, forward strand.
TTCTTACTGAAGCTCTGAACCCGTTCACCTCCACAAACACGAGAACTGCTGGCAATGGGAAGAGGAACATACGGTTACAAAAAACCATTCAAACACAATGCAGGCGCTTCTTACTCTTTTTAATCAGAAAGCCAGACCTGCAAGCAGAAATTTCTTTAACCTTGTGTTTTACCAGATATCATGTAGTAAAAAGAAAGAACATCATTGTTTTACTTTAGCAACTGGCTGCTTAATTTCTAAAAAAAAAAAGAAAAGTGTAGTAAAGTATAGTGAAAGCATGGAAAAGCATAGGTAAGCACTGTACAGACTAACAAGGTATGGTAAAGCATACTATCAAACACAGAAAACCAGGGTAAACGCATACTACAACCATGGGAAAAACATGGTCAAACTGCAAGAACACCATGCAAAAAGACTAAACTTTTCTAAGGGATAGCTGCATTCTTGTTTGTTAAGGTTTCCCGAAAGCAGCCCAGACAGTCCTATAATGTCAAACGGCTGCTAATGAACACATTTAATCCACAGTGGGTTGTCTCGTTATTAAATTGTCACAGGGTTACTGCCTGGCACAAGTTCCCACATGGTTTGGCATTTCATTTTCAAGCACGTAAATCGAAGATTTATTTAAAGGCAGGTGGGGGTGTTGTTATATCACAGGCAATTAGATAGCAGTTTTATTAGGAAGCTCTTAGACTGCAAGGTTTCCCTAAATAAGGACATAACCAGAGAGACTACTATAGCCTAACAAAATAACATTTAAAAAACCTGTACTAGTGTGTGGTGCATATCCCACTTACTTATTAAATGTATCCCAAAACAGATAATCTGATTGTCAAATAGCCACCATTTTTATTAAAACCCAGGAACTAAAAATGCCAAAGCACATCCTATAAAAAAGGGCTCCCCGCCCATGACATTAGGCACCCAGACTGAGGACACACAGAAGAAAATTTAGATTGTTATCCCTTTAGTGAGAGAGGCTGTGAGTTTGTACTGGTAGAATTACTACTGCTTTCAATACTGTCTGACTGCAAATGTACCACAAACCTGCCTGTGAAGGTAAGTGGGAGCGGTATGGTTTATTTTATTTATGTAGGGAGAAGAAAATATATTATACATCGGGGCTAATGTAAGGGTAGGCTTTGTGCAACCAATTACGGCTGCAAAAATCGCCTAGCGGCAAGGCAATTAATTTACACTGTGGCCTATGTTAGCTTAAAAGCAATGCAAATTACTCAACACCCACAAATATTGAGATGCAATCATGATAATGAGGGTCGCATGATCACCGCCTGTGCATTGGGGTACGTAGTGGCCGCACTTACAGCCCAGAGGTGAGGGGAGTTAGGAGTATGGAGAGCAGTAAAGCATGAAAATCAAACCAAACAAAACAAATATGTCACAGGAAGAGCAGCAAAGTGCTTGGCCCACAGAAAAGAAAATACAAGTTTTCTCAGGGGGAGCTGAGAGTCCTTACAGCTGAGGTGATGCAGCATGAAATTGAGTTATTTGGAAAAGCCTCAGCCAACATCAGTTATAGTACCAAAGAGGCCATATGGTCCTCTATAGTGGAGAAAGACAATGCTGCCGGTGTTACCAGGAGGACAGTCAACCAGGTGATGAAAAGGTGAAATTCAGCTTTTAGGTCTAGTTTTTGGAGGGTCAGCAATTGCCCAAGTGGAAGGCAAAATCTCATTATAATATTCATTTTAATTTCAATTCAAATGTGTTGAAAGACTCTCAATACCAATTGCTCTGCTCTTTTATATATGATTATATTCTGTATTTTCCGTGGCTTGATATTGATGGAAGTAAAAGGCTTCTGTCACAGCCGCTGTATTCATTTTAATGCTGGCAACTAAACTCGAGTACAAAGAGAAATCTCTTTTCTTGTCAGGTATATGATTATGCTTTTACACTGCCATTTCCTTCAATATCACTGGGGATATCACAACCACTGACTGAAGCAGAGGGCATCTGAAATTTAAAAACAGAACACACTGGAGACTATGAGGAGTCACTAAGGTTTTGAAAGACTTGATTCTATTTTGTGATCATGGATTAAGCACATCACACTCGATTGATTTTCTAATAGTTGTTGAACTGCATTGGTGCAAAATGAAAGACGACAAGGTGGGAATGCTGTCCCTAATACCACAGGGAAATCTATGGGAATTAAACTCCTCCAATTGGGGATGGATTGTAAATGAAACCTTAAAGTGGCTGCAGCTAACAATATAATCCCTCACATCACAGTTGCTCATTTTGCTTCACAGAAATTAAATGTGCAGTTTTTAAAAGAAACACGTTTCATTTTTTTATTATTATTTTTTTACATCTTTCATTACATATGGTTAAATAAATCTCTCTTGCATATCCTTGGACATTTCACCAAACAGTGGCTTCCCTTATTGACTGACATTCTTTAGCCCTTAAGGTAAAATGACCTAGGAAGTGAAACAGTAAGAGACTTCCTGAAATTAAAGCAAACAAACTCAGAACCTTCTTCAACCTGATGGACTGTAGTACTAGATACCATATTTCAAAATGAAAATCCACAATTACTTAAGTGAATGTAACTGCAAAACAGCTATGACTTAAGAAATTATTATGCAAGCTACAGCCGCTTCAAATCAGTAGTGCCTATAGACAACTATCAAAATGATAATTAGCAACATTACTGTGGGGAGATTTCCCTTGGATATTAACTAGAGTTAAGTGTGTGCAGGGGATCAAATACACTCTCACAATTTCCATTACATGTTAAAACTTCATGCTGATATTGGACTCGGCTCTCGCCAAGATAAGCACCAACTTCTTTTAGCTTCTTTTACTGTACACTAATGTGATCCATCTGCATTTCCTTCCATCTGTTGATGTAGATATCCTTCTGGCTGGTGTTGATGGCTGAAGTGTAATACTGGCTCCAGGGATCAGCCTATTTTGCATCCCTGGCACATCAGTACACACAACAGCTGCAATGCTGGCTCCAGGGATCAACCACAGCGTGGCCTCCCTCGCGCATCAGCATGACAACCATTTGGACTGAGCCAAGTAGGGTACCTCTCTGGGGTCTTCAAGTGGGCACCTTCCATCCTTGGTGTTTCGTCAACTAGCCCATGACCCCTTAAGAGGGCTCGACGGGGATTCTGGCGTCCCAGCATCACCCCACCTCTGTTCCGTCCCCCACTCAGTTAAGCCCAGCTTACTTACCTTCCTTTGCATCAACGTTTTTTCATTATTTTTTTTATTTCTACTGTGCTTGAGATCCCCAAAAAATCTTTTCATCTCAACCAGAGCCATTTGCTGCTCCTCTCTGCTGCTTCAGATAAGTTCTTTACTATGCGTTGCAACTCTTGACCACTGAATCCGATGTCACTGAGAAACCGGGTTGTGGAGTGTGCCACAAATCCTCGACAGCCCACCTCCACTGGGTAAACCTGGACTCTCCATCCTCGCTGTTCCGCTTCAGCAGGTAGTTGAGCATACCGAAGTTTCTTCCTTTCCTATCTACAGCATCCTCCCATGGCACTGTTAACTCTACCAAGTGAACAAGGCATGCTGATCCAGACCACAAGACAATATCAGGTCGAAGGTTAGTGGTGGCAATCTCAGGTGGGAAAATGAGCTGTTGTCCAACATCTGCCAGTGTTTTCCAGTCTCTACCTTTTCTTGGTGGTTGCTCCCCGGGACAGAGGAATGTTGTTCTTCGTGTGTCAGATATTGCTGGCATTGGTGGCACCCTGTTGGTCATGCTGCACTTGTCTTCCAATGCTAAGGCCAAACATCGCAGGACCTGGTCATGACGCCAAGTAAACCGTCCTTGGCTAAGACCCACCTTACATCCTGTCAAAATGAGTCTTAAAAATGTAGTTGGTGATGAACACAAAGGACACCACGGATCCTCTCCTTCCCATAGATTAAGGTTCTGTGGTAATGGGAGAACATCATATGTTGACCTGATGAGGAAACCGATCCTGCTCTGTTCCATTGTCCATAGATCTCGCTAGCTGATCTTGCGTTGTTCCACATTCTCCCATCTCAGCCTCTCCTCCTGCTTTTGCACCTTGTTGACAAACATCTTCCTCCGTTGAGCTGGGGCTGCTTTGTGCCATGTAGGAGGAGCTGAACTCCGACCAAGGCCTCCTCTTCCATGCCGTACTTGCCCCATGATATCACTGATACGAAGGGCAGCCTTTGCATCTTCCACAGCTTCCATTTAATTAAAAATGATAATGAGAACCAGAATTAATAGTTCTTTGATTGTAGCTAATGAAATCCATTACATCTTTCCTGCCACACAGGTCTCAAATGTTACAGCAAACATAAAAACACAGCATATATAAAAACATGAGATCTGCCACTATACTGGGTAAGATAAAGTCAGCTTGCCTTTCATTCTGTTTCATTTCCAAGTAATTTTATTTCACCTTGTCTTCAGGGTCACAGCATGTTACTGGCTGCAAAGCATGTCAGTCAACTGGGGAAGCAGCTGGTTGGTTAATGGCAAGATAGACGAAGGGGTGGGGAGAATTTAACTCTCCAGGTGAAATGACAAAGGAAGACCTTGAAAGTAAGACTTGCAAACAGAGATTGCAGTAGCAGATATCAGATTTTAAAAAATTAAAGCACATGCTAGCTTTAACACATGTTTCTATCTGCAGTGAAAAATATAACGTGAACAAAAGTGCACAGGTAAGACCTAGTTACAATTATTTTTAGGGTATCCTAACTATTTTAAGGGACGGCCATTTTTCCCAGCAAATGTCCCGGTGTTCCGACACTCCCCCCAAACTTTAAAAAAGTCCTGATTTGCATTAGAGCCAGATAGCACTCCTTGCAGTAATAAACAAATTGGCAGTCATATTAAAATATGGTTCCAGAATAATATCTTTGTTTTCGGTTACTATGCTAAATGAAAAGCATGCAAAGTGATAGAAATGAAGGGTTAAAATAGCCATACCTATGGTTAGCACATGTAGTTAAACGTGGTCACATGCTGGAAAGGGAAGGTGTAGGTGCAGTGGTTGAGCAGCAGTCAGAGGTTGTTGTTTTATATTCGCTTAATGTGAAAAACAGTAATAGTGCAAAAAGCACTAGATTCGAATAAGTTCAAGCTGTGCAAATCTAGTCGGCCTAATTATTTTGTTGGCAACAGTACAAGCTCATTAGGAGGTGGTGTGCAGGTGAGTGTCAGGAAGGAGATCCGATGGCAATGCAAGCCAACACGCACAGGAACTCCTCAGTAATTACAGTAAATAGGTTTCATTTATTCTAGGGCAGACAAGCTATGCCCATTTGGAGATATGCAAGTTGAAGGAAGCCGATTATCCTGCTTTAATTATATCCTATTAAGGAATAATATCAAAGGATTCCAATGAACTTCAAATATTTGGGGATTTTTTTTTTTTTGATTACCATGGAGAGCTGAGATACCGACAGTACAGTCTCGCTAGGTTCGGCTATTCAGAAAGCTTCAAGCATACCAAATAGGTTTTGATTAAAAAAAAAAAAAGGAGACAGATAGCTTAAAAGCATTAAACAAAACAGTCATTAAAACTTTTAATCTTATTATGCATCATACAAGTAGCTCATCAGGACCCACACGTGTCGTGATGCATACCGTATCAAACCTGCATACTGCGATACGTATTGTGTATTGTTACATGCCCGATTGTTATTCATGAATAACATGTTTTACTGTCTTTTAGCCTATTTATGATTCATACAACCACTGTTCATGAAATTGCTCACATATTGTTTTTTGGTAATTTGACGATAAGTTCTGGAGCTGCTCTCCATAGTCTTTATATCTTGAGCACTAGATGGCGCTGGGTATTACTTCTATCAAGACACTGTGGCTGGTCTAGCATCCGTTGCAAAGGCTGTCCGATTGCTTGAGCTGGATCCCTGGAGTGAAGTTATTCGGTACCAGGAAGCAGCAACAGCTTAAACGAGTCCCTACTCTTCCAAATCCAAGTATAAAATACAAGCTAAGAACCAAAAGATCTTCAGCTGAAAAAATATATCCATTGCTTATAAAAGAGGGGTTTTCTTCAAGTCACACATCCTTGCAGAAGTATTGCTGGCTTTTCTGCAGGAATGATGGTCATTGTCTGCAGAGCTAGAGATCCACAATGGAATATACTCGAGTAAATAATGCGTCTGGCTGTTAAGAGGTTAACAACAGCTCATAAAACAGCAACCAGGCCTGACTTTCCCAAGCACTTTGCAGCCAAAGCTCCATAAATTCCTCTCGCCGCTCATTTTGATCAGACTGGAAATGGCTCGGGTCTTGCTGCCTGCGGGCTACATGTATCACTTCTTTCGGTTTCCATTGTTCGCTTCTACTTAGAGAGAGGACTAATGTGGTGGGTCTGTCGTTAAAAGAAATAAAGCAGAAATGGAAAAAGGGCTGGGGTACGAGTTCCACAGCAGCTTTCAATAAAGAGGTGCTAAATATGCAAGGGCTGGGGCATTAGTTAAATGGCTACCAGTTCCCAAATGGAACGAAGCATTGTAGACTCAGGGTTTCCAGATCTCCTAACACTTCCACTGAATATCACTTTACCTGCTGAAAACCATGGCGGTTTATGTTTGTAGATTGTGGCAAGGTGTGCATTAATCTATTTTTAAAGCAACTGGAATCCCCCGTTGTAAAAGGCAAAAGTATGTTATTAAAAACACACACACACACACACACATTATATTAGGTGTCAGACAGTCTTCCTGAATATACCGTCTTCAAGAGAACAGGCTCTCAGCTGTCATTAAAACTGATTGACCTGAACAGTATGTGAAATAGTGAAGCAGACTCTTCTCTCTTGTGAACCCAGTACATGTGCCAGCACTAGCAGCATTAGCACTGGTCCCGCTTCTCTTATGCTGAAGTATTTTATACTTAAGCTTGGAATACGTCTCCAAGACAACGCGACAGATAAGAAGCTGCTTTCTGGTACCCAACCCCTTCATGTGTTTTTGTTCAAACCCACACTGCAGCAGTTCAGCAGAAATAAACCCCCACAGGTGCCAGGACGTAGCATCAAAGTTACTCACGGTATTTTGCAGTTTTCGCATGGCTATAATAGGCAGTTACCAACTGATGGCACCAGCTCTTATTCCTGTAAAGACACACTGATTGATATAGCCTGTGTTACATGTATTTGACTGCTTGAGCTGGATGATTGGAGTGACGTGATTAGGTACCAGGAAGCAGAAACACAGAAGATGCATCATCTGCTAGCGAATCACTTCCTGTGTTGTACTGCAGTTCAACCCCACTCTGATTGCTCAGCTGCAGTCAGCTTTCAGATGCTTTGAGAATGTACAGCTATTAATCAATAACACTAAAGCAACCAACTGCTAAATAATCGGGAAGGGGAAAAGGGAGCACATTTCTCAGTGGAAACATCTTCTGCTTCACCCTCCACACGTGGCAGAGTTGCCGCAGAGTGATGCTGGCAGACTGAACTGCTTTTTAAATATGGGGTCCAGTGCTAGGAGCCCTTCAACAACAATAATGATTTCCGGCTTTATATTCCATTTTTAAACTCTTATTCCATGTCAATTATATAAATTATATGTCAAATTTCAATAGCGTTTTTTTTTTTTTAAATTGTAATAAAAATAAATTAAAACAGAACCAGTTGCCTATAAACTATGACCTGGCAAGGGAACTTCTTGTACCCCATATAATCCACATAAACAATATTAAAAAATGTCTAAACATTAACTGAATACCAAAGAGGATAGATTTGGGGGGGAGGGGGGGGAGGGTCTAGACGTATGGGCATCTGATCTAAAAACTGTGTGCCTTTGCTATTGTACACTTACGAGACAAAACAGAATTGTTATGCTGTGTATGACTGCCACCTGCTGTCAGTTCAGTGTAATGCAATTCAATACAGGCTAATACTAGCAACAAGAAGCTTCAAGGCCAAATGCGACTAATTAACACAGTGCCTAAATTCTGCAAATAAATAAAATAAATGTAGCCTTTCATCCCGTCTCTATGGATGTCATAGAACATTCTCCTAAAGAACAGCCCTGGGTTCGAAATACATTATCTTCAGCAGGTTTTTAAATGTCCCCAAAAGCTAATTACACAAAACTGGAATAATAGCAACTCAGCAAAATAAAAACAACTTTAAGAATGAAGAATTGTAAAATGGGTTTAATATAACTGTATTAGATTCCATTTCAGATAGTTTATTTAACGTTCTTCAATGTAACAGAATGTCTGAGACACAGCCAATAAGCAGCCACTCATGTTCAGCCTCTTTGGTGCCATGTTAATTCACTAAACAGAGTGCCTCCTTTGCCTTGGGATATAGCGACATCTGGTGGGGGTCCTCTGTATGACCTATAAGGACACACATGGTCTTGGACCTTCTTATCTTCAAGACCCCATGTGTCTCTGGTCGTTCCGAGATCGGAAAATGCTAATCTTCTGACAGTCCCTAAAATTCGTTTGAACTCGGAGCCACGGCATTCAGTTATAATGCCCCTCATCTTTAGAACATGCTCCTGGTTCATATCAGGAATGCTACCACAATTGAATCTTTTAAATCCTGTTTGAAAACGTATTTGTTTGGTCTGTTTATTTGTAACTGGATTATATATTAGGCTTTGTTGTATTTCTTTTGTAAAAGCACCCTGGAATATTATATAACACTTTCTTTGACAAATCCATAAATGCTTTATATCACTGAGCATTCAGTGTTTTAATGTAAATTAAACCACATTACAAACTGTATATATGAAGACACACATGTACATTATTATAAAGGACTTTCTTTTGGCAACACAATGTGTGTCAGGTTGAGATGAATTGATAAGTTCTCAGGTCCCAGTAATGTCAGCATTAATATTCTAAAAACATTTTTATTCATGGATATATAAAAACATGTACTTAAAAAAAAAATTATATATATATATATATATATATATATATATATATATATACAGTACTGTGCAAAAGTTTTAGGCAGGTGTGAAAAAATGCTGTAAAGTAAGTATGCTTTCAAAATAGACATGTTAATAGATTATATTTATCAATTAACTAAATGCAAAGTGAGTGAACAGAAGAAAAATCTAAATCAAATCCATATTTGTGTGACCACCTTTGCCTTCAAAACAGCATCAATTCTTCTAGGTACACTTGCACAAAGTCAGGGATTTTGTAGGCATATAGTCAGGTGTATGATTAAACAATTATACCAAACAGGTGCTAATGATCATCAATTCAATATGTAGGTTGAAACACAATCATTAACTGAAACAGAAACAGCTGTGTAGGAGGAATAAAACTGGGTGAGGAACAGCCAAACTCAGCTAACAAGGTGAGGTTGCTGAAGACAGTTTACTGTCAAAAGTCATACACCATGGCAAGACTGAGCACAGCAACAAGACACAAGGTAGTTATACTGCATCAGCAAGGTCTCTCCCAGGCAGAAATTTCAAGGCAGACAGGGGTTTCCAGATGTGCTGTCCAAGCTCTTTTGAAGAAGCACAAAGAAACGGGCACGTTGAGGACCGTGAGCGCAGTGGTCGACCAAGGAAACTTACTGCAGCAGATGAAAGACACATCATGCTTACTTCCCTTGCAATCGGAAGATGTCCAGCAGTGCCATCAGCTCAGAACTGGCAGAAAACAGTGGGACCCTGGTACACCCATCTACTGTCCGGAGAAGTCTGGTCAGAAGTGGCCTTCATGGAAGACTTGCGGCCAAAAGCCATACCTCCGGCGTGGAAACAAGGCCAAGCGACTCAACTATGCACGAAAACACAGGAACTGGGGTGCAGAAAAATGGCAACAGGTGCTCTGGACTGATGAGTCAAAATTTGAAATATTTGGCTGTAGCAGAAGGCAGTTTGTTCGCCAAGGGCTGGAGAGCGTGCACGAATGAGTGTCTGCAGGCAACAGTGAAGCATGGTGGAGGTTCCTTGCAAGTTTGGGGCTGCATTTCTGCAAATGGAGTTGGGGATTTGGTCAGAATTAATGGTCTCCTCAATGCTGAGAAGTACAGGCAGATACTTATCCATCATGCAATACCATCAGGGAGGCATCTGATTGGCCCCAAATTTATTCTGCAGCATGACAACGACCCCAAACATACAGCGAAAGTCATTAAGAACTATCTTCAGCGTAAGAAGAACAAGGAGTCCTGGAAGTGATGGTATGGCCCCCACAGAGCCCTGATCTCAACATCATCGAGTCTGTCTGGGATTACATGAAGAGAGAGAAGCAACTGAGGCTGCCTAAATCCACAGAAGAACTGTGGTTAGTTCTCCAAGATGTTTGGGCCAACCTACCTGCCGAGTTCCTTCAAAACTGTGTGCAAGTGTACCTAGAAGAATTGATGCTTGATGCTGTTTTGAAGGCAAAGGGTGGTCACACCAAATATGGATTTGATTTAGATTTTTCTTCTGTTCACTCACTTTGCATTTAGTTAATTGATAAATATAATCTATTAACATGTCTATTTTTGAAAGCATTCTTACTTTGTAGCATTTTTTCACACCTGCCTAAAACTTTTGCACAGTACTGTATATCCCGTCTATTTGCTGGGTAGCAGCGTTATTGCACTTTGCTAATACATGACCTCAAAATACATGAACCTTGTTGTTACCTATTTGAAGTCTCGCTACCTACTTACAGGTGAACAGAATGACTGTCAAGTACCTTTTAACAATGTGTTGCTGCTATTGGATGTTTTAACACTAAAACAAACTTCTACTTAATTTAAGTGTAATTTTATTGGTGACCTTGTTGCTGCAAATTTAGATCTGCTTTCTGAATAAAAAAGAACCTGAAGGTATCCTATAATGTGTTCCGTGCCTCATCGCACTGAACTGACAGTCGCTCTGTATTCTGATAGCACACATGCCTTAAAATTGTGAAGTGTTTCTGTATGCTCCCGAGAGAGTGAGCAAATTTATCATGTAAACCTTTTAAAACCCTGGGAGAGACAGGGAACAAGTGTTAGTAACTGAAAGTGCTAATTTACCAGTCTTAAAGGTTCAGAGGGATCCTGAATTGAGTGAGGAACAACAAGGAAAAAGAAAAGAAACAGCAGCAATCTCTTTGCAATCTTGCCAGCGAAGAGTGGTGTATCATGATATAATTTACAGCCCCAGGGGTCAAGGCAAAGGTGAGACCCTATTGAGTACCTGAAGCAAAGATGGTCGAAGTAAAGACAGATTTAAAAAAAAATGTTAGAGCTGGGCATTGAAGAAATCAACTAACGATTGGACTAGCCCTATAGTGATGGTGCCAAAACCAAAAGGAACCTGGTGCTTTTGTAATGACTTCACAAAGTTAAAACGAGGTGTCAAAGTTTGACGCATACCCTATGCCCCGGGTGGACAAACTAAATCGAAAAACTGGGCAAAGCTAAATATTTGTCCACCCTTGACCTAACCAAAAGGATACTGGCAGATTCCTCTAACAGAAGCTGCTAAAGAAAACACAGCATGTGACTCCCGAGGGTTTGTTTCAGTATACGGTCATGCCCTTTGCTCTACATGGTGTTCCTGCAACCTTCCAGATGTTAATGAATAAGATAAAGCCACACACATCATATGCAATCGGCTTATCAAGACACTATAGTGAGGATTGGGAGACCCATTTGGGAAAAGTTGAAACCATAGTTTTGAGCTGAGGGGGGTTATGTGGTAAGGTCACAGAGGGAAAATATGTAAGCTTGAGGTTGTCCAAAGTCTTATTCCCTGGTGAAAATGTAAAACTGCAGTGACAATGTACCAACCACCAGGTGTCATCAGTAGGCCAAAATCAGAGTGACTGACAATACACCTGTGGAGAATAAAAGGTAATTGTATTATTGTAAGCGTTACAAAATTGGCTTAGTGTTTGTAATTAATGTAATTGAACCAGGTATTAAAGACTTTGCCTGCATTGGGGGTGGGTGAAGTTGGGGTCGTGTGTGAGGTTGGTGACGAGTTTGTGCAAAGTCAATATTAATACTACAACTGTGTATTCTACATTGAACTGCAATGTGGTTTTGTAAAGGGAAAACAGCATAGCTGTGGCATGTTCGTTTAGGGCCTGGGAAAGTTTAGTTTGTGACAGAGCTAGGCTTTTGTTTTGTTTATTTGTGTTTGGACTAGACTGTAAATAATAAAAGTGCACAAAACGCGTTTCAAACTGCAGCCTCCAGCTTGTGAGTTTTTTCCTGCCGCTGTCCAGCCTTGCCATCAACCAGAATATATTATACACACACACACACACATTATATATTATAAATCAGGACATTTTGGACAAAAGCCCTTCAGCTGTGTAAAAAGTTTTTTAAAAAATAATAAATTTACTGCACTGTCTTGACTTTTGTCTGAAAACGTACTCAAATAAATGTAACCATTTAAACCTTGTGTACATGCAAAAAACACCTTTTCATTATATATAACAACTGACATCTTCACACTTTGTTTAATTATTTATGGTCTTAAATCTTGATAATTGGTCATTCAAGCTAAATGGTGTTGAACTGTTAAGTGCAATAAGTACTTCAATTATATTTAAAGTGCTTTAAGAGTTCTGCTGCTCTGAAGTTGAGCTCTGGATCCCTTTCTCTCCATTTCTCCATGGCTGCCATACTACTTTTGTCATGTTTGTCTCCTGGAATTGAGAGATTATGGGACATCAGGATTATAACTTTTTGTGGATAATTTTGTTGTCAAATGTATCCTGTTTTCTACTCAATAGGAGTGTCGCCTCACCACTGCAAATCACTTGATCTGAAAGACTTGATCTGGAGTCAGCAGGTGACCCCTGCACCCCCAACCAACCTGCCACCAATACAACGGAGTGCAAAACCCAACCCAGTACTCCCTGTGGGCTCCCAGTAGAGATGCACAAACTGATTCAGATTGCACTCTCCCAGAAACCACGTGAGTATCACTGGTGTTGATCGGGCTAATTTACCAGAGTGAAACAAGTGAAGAAACAGCTGCTTGGGTTTGTGGTGATTGCAGATTGCACCTCAATAGTCCAGGCTATGCATGGTTGGGTTAGGTCATTGGTGTTGATTTGGTTTATTCACCATTCAGAGTGAAACAAGTGAAGAAACAGCTGTTTGGGTTTGTGTGGTTTGCTGTTCTGCGCAGAGTCTAAAGCCGGGTCCACACCTGAGCGATCAAACCAAATCGCTCTCAATTGCCTGCAACTGCTTTATCCACACCTGAGCAACTAAATGAAACGTCACTACAAAGCACTCGGCAGATTGCTTGAAAGTAGAGCTTGTCTCTACTGGAAGCAACCAGTTGCGCAACTCCTTGTAACTGGTTGCAGAAACTCCCACATAAGCGATTCAGTTGCACGCAACCAAGCTGTGGGCCTGGCTTTAAGCCCAGCACACACGTGGAAACATGCTCATTCCAAGGGAATGGATCCTAAATAGCGATGTGAGAAGAGCGTACTTTAATCTTTTAAATTATCTTCACTTAAGTTATTGCAGTTTTGTTTGTATGGATCCAGACACTTCCTTGAGGAGCTGCTGAGGCTTGTAGGATCACGAATTAACCGAAATGACACTACAATGCATCAGCGTACATATCAATGTCATCTTCTGTAGAAGTCAGCGTCTTGCACGGTCACATGATTGATGACTCACGCTCTGAGTCTCTCCTTATTGGCTAAAGGCAAAATGTTTCTCAAAGTAGAACCCTGGTCTACTCTGGTAAACATTTCCTTGTTTCTGGAAACATCCAGCATACACAAGGAAACATTTTGTCTGGAAACACGTTTCCTCGTCTGCTTTAGAAAAGCAACTGGCCGCACAAACCCAAGCAGCTGTTTCTACACTGGTTTCACTCAGAATGGTAAATTAGGCCGTTCAACACCAGTGACCCTCACCTACGGAGTGCTTGATCTGAACTTTCAAATAACCGGTCTGTGTAGATCTAGACCCAAGATAAGAAACTTGGCATGAACAGGGATCACACCAAGAACAAAATGCATTTATTGGAAGAAAAACACATCTGCAGATATTTAGTCAAAGGAGAGGATTTTAAAAAGAATATTGATTATCTGACAGTTATAAATATAAATACATCCCCGTGTCACAACGATGTGCATACACTCACTGTGCCACCTTACACACAACGCATTGTGAAGAGGATGGCTGCAGGGGTGACGTCAGACCAGAAACAGAAACCAATACGTGCCAACTAAAAACATGTCCCCCTCTAAAGCTCAATGAGGGCTTACCAGTCCGTGTGCATGTCGTCGATGACCAACAGGATCTTGGGTTTGTGTACGATGGGTGTGGTGTTCACTGGCGGCTCCGCCTGTCCGGCTATGCCCTGTGTGCTCTGCTTTACCGCATTGGACAGGGAGCTGAGGAAGCCACCCCCAGTGGGCGGAGCCGATGCTGCCGGCTGCTGCTGCTTGCGCTCTGTCGCCGGGGAAACGGGGGAGCTGGTGGGGCTCTCAGGCCGCTGCAGGTCCATCATGTAGCCGTTGGGCAGGTTAGCCACAAAGCTGCTGTCCGAGAGGCGTCTTCTGAGGAAATTCATGATGACAACTCAGGCACCCAATGTGATGAGCAGTGTGTAAGAAAAGCACAGAAACACCTTTGATGCAATTTCACTTCACCCTGTAAGAATTGAAAATGAATCACAAGGTCAATTAAAACCATAAGCACGTCCACAGTCTAGTATTACATTTCTTTTTAAAATGTTATGAGAGGTATCATTTACCACTATCTAAATTGAAATAGCTCAATTTGTGCCAACCTATCAAATCACTTGACAAACTAAAAACAATAGTTAAAATGACAAATTGCCTGGGCTCAGTGTAGAAACATTTATCGACACTGCTTGCTAATCGAATTGGAATTACTAGAGGGTGTCCATACCCATGATAAAGAATGTCCTTACCAAGTTTCATCACAACTGCAATACAGATCAAACCCCCTGCTTCCCTTCAGCATTGGTAGAAAGCTTGTTTTTTTTTGTAACTGTTTGATAAGCCCTGCCTACAAGATGTAGCCTAGCGAGACCAAAAAGTCACAGCAATGTAGAAGTATGCCAGTTACTGTATGTACAGGTTGCATTACATAAATGTGTGACATACGGACAGAGAGACCGACAGACAAAAGCAGTGTGCCTCCATACACTTCAGATAAAGAAGGTTCCTAGTATTTCTGAGGTAAATTGCATCTGTGTACAGAGAACAATGGACTCTGCAGCTTGAGCTCTGCACATGTCAATCTGCACAAAAATCGTCAGCTGTAGATCTGGACTCATTTCCTTCAGAACAAAACAATGGGATGATGAGCTGACAAGTCACCCCCCACTGCTTTCTGTTTGCACATCCAGAGTCTGGTTGTTTATTGAGCCCTTACTGAGTTTCAGTCTGCTGGTTTTGCAGGGTCATGGAGCGTTCAGGTATAATGATGGGTCTAAATATTTTATGATGCAATGTGTAGTGCATTTAAAACAACCACAGAGTTTAGACCCATCATACCTGATACAATGTGTAGTGCATTTAAAACAGCCATGCAGACCTATGCTTACAGGTTACATATCTAAAAGTAGGACCCATGTAAACCGATCGTTTTGGGCTGTAATCTTGAGGAGGGTATAGAGACAGACCCAGTACACATTTGGAGTAATTTGGGTGTAAATAGCAGGCAGTTAGGAACTTAATGGGGTTGTGCTGATTCTGCCATTACCGTTATACACATTTGAAGTGGTTAGGTATTAATTAAAATGGAGTAAAACGTGTTCATTACTCAACACAATGTGGTCCCTAGGTCCCCTTGCTTGCACAATTATTCATAGTCAGTTTACAACCTCGGTATGGCAGTACAAATTTAACCACCCCCAACGAGAGGAAAACTTGCTTCCAAATCAGCTTTAAATGCAGAACTTCACTGCCATGGATTGGTACTGATTTCTGAAGGTGAGGGAAGGACAGCTTTTCTTGTTTTGAACTCAACATTTAAACACCTGCTGACAAATACTTCATAAAGGCAATTACTGAGAATCAGAGTACCAGCACCCCCTAGTCGACAGCCAGTTTAATTGAGAAGGCATCAGCTCCAACAGTATTTTGACAGAGGGCTGGTCGCAGATGCTCAGGTTGGCAGGTGCTTCCAGATTTAATAAATGACGAATAGCGATTGTTTCACAAGGGTTAACGTTTCAAAACAGGCTTCTATTGAAGTTTGTGGACTGGTCACAAACCCCTCCAGAACAGTTTAAACACCTTGCAGACCAGCCTCCCAACCGGGATGCTTCACCCAATTTTAAAAGTATACTCTTAATAAAGGCAGTAGAACTGGACTGGTTGCTGATTTTTTACACATTAAAATAGAACAAATCATGGATTCATATTTTAAGCAGTTTATTTAAAGCATGCTCAGGACACTTTGCACTTTTTTTTGTTTTTTTTAAACAGATTGTACAGGGCACTATACATTAAAAAAAGATTCTCTAACCACAAATCTAAACAATTTGGGTTTTAAGCAAAGCACATCCTAATCTTCATGTCATTCAGAATGTGCTGCTCACTTCTGCCTGTTAAGTCAACATGTGTCACTTTGCCATCAACTGCAAACCACCGCTTAACTCCAGGGTATCACTCAGTAACTGGGAATCAGCCGGGCTGCATTTCCAGTGTCAGTGTGGACTGGGATCCCTGGGATGGCCAAGAGCAGAAGAGCTCAGATCACATTTAATTAAACAGAGGAAGGAGACAGCTCATTCAATTCAGAAGAATAAGCTGCTTTAGAAGGATTCGTTAACAGTGTAGCTCGATGCATCAGGGTTTCAGGTTAACCAGCGCTGAAGTAATTACAGATCGGCGTCTGTAATAAGATAATCAGGGAAGTTTGCATTTACACATGGCTTCTCACTCGGTATTACATACAAATCCAACATATTACTGGTGAGGAGAGAAAGGCAAATCTACGGCCTCATGTGGGTTACCTTATGCTAAGGAATCCAATTTAAACGGCAGCGCTAATCATTACAACACAAAGACACAAATAGATGCCCTGTAATATAAACACTAACAGCAGAACTCCTGGGCAATTACAAGCATTCTCTCTGGAGCTGTAGCCTACTCACCAGTTTGAATACAATGTATTATTAATATATTAATAAATAATATTTTAATAAGTAGCTAATTATGAATAGGGAGTTTTCAGTTTAACAAATCACTTTTTTTCATTAAATATTTCTAGTGATTGAGTATCTATATAATAAAATAATGCAAGACTCATCATACTACAGCAGAAAAGCAGACACCTACAGGGCTGGCCTTTGTCCTCCAGAGGCCGGTAGCTCGCTGACATCCGTTCTTGAGTTCCTGGGTGTAGAAGAGGAAGCTGGCTCGATCATGGGATCGGAGATTGCCCACTGAACCTTCAGTTCTCCTGAGCTATTGTGAGGATTACTGCGATGAAGGAATGTAATTGGGCACTCTAAGATTGAGGAGAAAATCAGGGGTAAAATAATTTAAAAAGAAAATCTCTGCGCACTGTGAGTCAGGGAATGCTTGCTGTTGAATCTGATGCTCATCTTGCACCACAGATATGCTGGGTGGGCGGCTGCAGTGCTACAGACAGGATGGGGGAGTCTTATTGCTTGCTGCCATCTGCTCAATATTGGATTTTTTTTTTAAATGTGTAATAAAAACAACTTAATCAAGCTGGTTCACATTTTGGATTTTTTTTTGTGTGTGTTTTCAAAATCTTTTGCCTGATAGAGGTCCATAACTATTAAACGCTCAACTGAATTAAAAAAAAAAACACACACACACTAAAAAGAAACTTCAATCCAATTAAATGTTTTAACTCTATGGTCTTTCTCAAGGTCTTGAAGCGCAGTACAGTATATAGGTCTCAGTTTAGATTACCTGTCTGTACGCCAATGTCACGTGAAGCAGTGTTAAAAAACTTTCCTCCAGTGTACAGTAGAATATATACTTACAATATGCGGTGATTGCTGGTGACTATCACTATTTTAAGTGGTTTTCACTCCCAGTAATAAGGATGCTTTCTCTCATTAGCTAATCAGTCAGCTTGTTAGCCCGGTTTAGATAACCCTGCTGTGATGAAGCCACCTTCATTATCATTTTGAGAGAGAGAGCAACCCCATTATGGAACTCGCACACTGTCAAGGAATGCTAACACGCTGCCCTTTTGTGATGTTTCTAAGAGGAGTCTGTTAATGATGGTGAAGCACTACGAGCTGTGGAATTAGACTGCCTTGCCAAACACTAGCCCACCAGTTGCAATTGACAAATGCTGCAAGTGCCAACTCCTCTTCTGCATAACGGAAAAACAAGCGTGTTTTAAAACAAAACCAAATAAGTCAGCCAGCTGGACTAACACTAGGGGAAACTTTTCAAAACTGCTATGGAATTGTAGTCATCGCCATACCTTGTATTGGAGTGTATAATTGAGAAAGGGCAGCTCCAATCATATCCCGAGTTTGCAGAAGAGTCCAGCCTCTCTTAAAGTGGTCTCTGCTCTCCATTTCATACCCGCTGAAGGCCTAATAAGTATCAATTGATGGACGATTTCCATTGCCCGACACCTACCAACCACAGACCCACCGCTGACAGACGCAGTTACAGGGAATGAGTGGACACACCGATAGCCCGTCTCCTGGATAGGGAAACGCACAATATACAAAACACTGAACACGTCCAAGCATAGTCAGCTCCTACTGAGAGTGCTGGTGCAGAGAACAGAGTATGAGCTCTATACTGTAGATGTTCCCGAGCTGCAACAGAGCTTTGAAGATGGGATTCATAAGCAATTACGTGGAGAGGCGGCATGCTGGTTTCAAAAGGAGAGGAAGAGCTGGCCCCCACAGACCGGACTGCCTTTAGGAGAACGTCTCTTCAAAGAGTGTACAGTCTGTTTTGTGACATTTTCATGGTGTATATGAGAGAGCTCACCACTGGGAAATGCCTGTGCAATACTGTGTATTCCGTGTATGAGCTGTGAAATACTGATACAAAAACGGGGTGAAAAATTAAGAAAATTGTGATGAATTTCTTTTTAGAGTTTCAGATTGTGAGGATTGGCCGCCTTAAAGTTTACCACAGTAAATTTGTCCATTGATTTTGCAGTTCACACCAACTTTTTTTAAACCCCTATTGCACACTGTCAAATCCACATCTTGTTGTGTAGGTGTAAAGACTCGGCTATTGATTTGTCTGTTAAAATGAGCACTTTGTCGCAGCCTGAAGCCACATTCATAACATCTGAACCGAAAACCTTTCCATTGCAGCAGATTAAAAAGGTTGTCTGATTCACAATGCCTTGACAGTAACAGACCAGCACATGTGCCCTTCTCTTCCCCTTCAAGGAGTTCAGAATTCAATTAGAAGGAAACAAGAAGATGTTTGTTAACTCCTGCTGCCAGAGTTCTTTTTTATGATGAATTCTGAATTCGAAGCCGTGCAGAGGCGTTGGAGGTGAACACAGTGAAAGCAATATTGGAAAGGTGGAAAAATAACCCTGCTGCTCTCACAATGACAAAACACTGTCTCAGTACATCTTAGTGTGAGATATCCTGAAAGTTCCAGTTTCCAGCTACTGCGCATAGTGCTCCCTCGTGATAAGGTGGCCCTTCATACCACAGAACGGGTTAGAAGTAGGGGTGTGCTGAAGTATTTGTCGGCAGGTATTAAATAAATCCATTTCATTAACTGAGTATCAATCAATGGTAATTAACTTCTGCATTGAGGGGTAGGTGTACTAAGAGATAGGCCAGTCGCAGTGCAAACATACCGCAATTTGCATTTTTGTTGCGACACTTAGCAAAGTAAACATTTTGTCGTATGTACCAAGAGAAGCAAGAATAAAAACGAAAGGTTACAGATGTAACCCCGGTTCTCTGAAAGAGAAGATGACCGCCAGTGATACTTTTGGGATACACCTGCTTGTCAGGTATTCGCCGAGAATTTTATATCAAAGCTGCAGATAGGCCCCTCTGTGGAGTGACGTCCTCGGTCCTGCCTCACCAAGTTAATAGTCACTGTGCAGAGACGTCAGTCTCTTTTACATTGAACCCACGAATGCGAGTGATGTGACATCACAAGGTTGGCGGTCATCTTCTTTCAGGGAGTTCCCTTTCAATTTGACAATTACCGCCAATTATACTTTTGGGAAAGTATACCAGAGCTGTTGTGAGGGAGAATGAGCGGACAGCATATGAGGGACATCTCGCTACCGCCATCTAGTGTTGGTGGTGTGAGCGTGCAACCTCAAGGACCCTGGTGCCTATTAAAAATGCTTAGAGGGATCTACGACATTAAGTTGGTCGAACCTGGTAAATGTATGCGGGGTAGCCCAGCTAGCCGCAGTACATATTCAAAAAAAAAAAAAAAATCAGTCAACAAGGCACCTCTGAAGAGGGCCCATGACGTAGCCACACCTCTGGTTGAGTGCGCAGCCCTCCTCCCAGGAGGGGGTAGGCCGGCATTCGTATACGCAGTCGAAACCGTGTCCACTATCCAATGGGACAGTCGCTGCTTAGAGAAGGCTTGACCTCGTTCACCATGACAAACTAAGAGCTGGTCAAACTGACGCAGTGCTCTCGTTCTATTCACATAGCATCTCAATGCCCGAACTGGGCAGAGGGAATATAATCTCCTATCCGACTCCTCTGTGAAGGGGGTGGGATGGAAAGCCTCTAGTTCCACTGATTGATTTCAAGTGAAACTATGAAAACAAATACGAATAATAATAAATAAATACATAGGGGCGGGACACTCCGCCACAGTTCTCCATTACAGTAACTGTAGCAGCATCACTTATCCATCTATCACATGAAATAAAGGACACAGACTGTACAAGGACGTGACTTCTCAGCTTTGTCAAAGTGTGAAATAAACTGTACCATCAGCTACTGTACTATCAGCTTTAGTGATGGAAAAACAAAGTACTTCTTCAAAACCACATCTTATTAGCATGTGCAAAGTACAGTGAACTGCAACATTAGCAAGCCCTGGGTCAATAAGGCCAAGCCATGATTCAAGCATTTTGTTCAATTTCAATTACAGTAATGATGCATTAATTACTATTACACTAAAAAAGTAATATAACTACACTAACAAGTTTACTCTATTTAAAAAAAAAAACGTAAAGAAAACACAATAACCACAGGTACATACAGAAACATACATACTATATAACTTTAGTCAAATGTGGTCACCAAAAATGGTTGAAAATACAAGACTAATGATCGAATGACAAGTGTAATTGAACAGTTACAATTACGCAGGTGTGCCAAGGTTCGACTCCAATTAGTTACATTGTAGTTACAAATTGCACAATTCCAATTGTAAATGATCCAGGTCTGACCTTTCATGCCCTCTGTTACAATCAAAAGCAACCTGTAGCCACGGCTTCTCTGCACAGTTCAGTACCTAGGCATGAATCCCAAACAGAACACCCTAACTGTGCTGGGCAGAAAAAAGAAATCCTTTCCCTACCTACTACCCACCGCTAGAAACCTGGGTCTACTTACAGCAAACCAACAGCCTAATTCATATTATCTATGCAAGATTTTTACAACAAAGCCAAACTTCTCAGCATGCCGTTAACCTTCACTTTACACAGTTCTTCTAAACAGTGGCTGTCATCTGATTCTTTTATGCACCAGGATGTTTTTTGTTTCTAATACCAAGTGCCATCTCATGACACTTTGATCATCATGTTTGCAAGGATGCCCAAACAGTTACAAGAGACATGTGTTGTAATGCCTTCAGTTCTGACAGGTGAGCCAATTAAACAAGCTCACCACATGCCAGCACCCTATAATAAAGCCCTGCCTCTCAAGCTCACCACATGCCAGCACCCTATAATAAAGCCCTGCCTCTCAAGCTCACCACATGCCAGCACCCTATAATAAAGCCCTGCCTCTCAAACCCAAAGCAGCAGCAATTACTCCATGGCTGAAATGACACCCATTAATCCTTTGGCAGCCCTTTGCTCAGAGACAGCTTTCTTCCTGCTCCCAGTTCCTAATAAAATCCTCCAAGCTGGGAGCTCACTCTGTGACTCAATTACCAGCAGGACCACTTACTCAGCCCAGCTTCATAGCCCTCCTCTATCAGAGTTCACATCAAAAACACACACAAAAAAAACACTGGTCTCCGATCGCCTGAATATGCTCTTACAGTACCAGCATATTAAATATTTTGGATTTTTTTTCATTTATTTTTGTATACTGCTATGGAATTAAATATTAATGAAATTGCAATTTAATTCTGTGACCAAACACGGGAGGTTAAAACGCACTTAAACCTAATGAGCCACTTCACTTATAAAAACCTACCCTCAGGTGCTATTTTCACAGATTCTGTCCAACAAGCAAAAAAAAAACAAAAAAAAAAACACACACACACCACAGACCACTGTCCACTGCAATGGACACCCAATGGTCCTTGATGGGTGGGGGCCTGCATCACACCTAGACTGCGTAATATCACTGCACAGTATGTTCAATATGCTAGAAATAGGTTTGACTGCAGCAAATGGTTTTAGGAGAACTAGAACAGAGCTCAAAAAGGAGGGTTCTCTATATACTGCAGCAGGTTGAACTCACATCGCTGTGTTTGTGAATTTAAAACTTTCTATCCCTCCTCCCAGTTTCTGTTGATTAGGATGATCAGGCAGGGCTGCCAGCTGGGTTTCCTATTCGAGTTACTTCATTTCATTCACTAAATCACCAGCGGACCGTGCTCTCCACTGAGATCATGCTCTCTCTCAAGCACGAGAACCGCCAAAGCTTATGCCAATTAAATAAGTAATGAACTAAACTGACAATGTCTAATGAGCTACAGGGAGGCTAGGGAGTGCCCCAATGTACACACAAAGAGCTTGAGGGATCGCTGTCTGAGTAGCATTACAGTACATGTAAAAATGACTGCCCCCAAACACACACACCCCCTCCCTGTCACAGGAACACCGCAGGGATGAAACATTATTGCAATGCCTGCCAGGCACACTTCTATTCCAAATCCTGTTTGAACAGCAACGCATTTCTGCTATGGGCTGACAATTAGAAACGCTGTACAGTATGTGCCGTGATGGAAAAACATGATCAGGCAATGCACCATGTGCAGTACTACATCAAAGGCAAACTGAAAATCTACCTTATGTACTAAAAAAAAACAACATGCAGGCAGACTTCAAAATATGCATGTACCCAATGACAGAATGACTTGGAGAATCACACTTGAGTGGGTTTACAGCAAGGCTGTTTTGGTAAAAAAAGGAACATTAAAATTTAGCATGAGGGACATCAGAAAGCGGATGTACTGTACAGTCCCAGACACCAAAGAAGCAAGCTTTTAGTTTGTATGGATTGCCATATGCATCAGCCCTTAACCATATTCTCCATTTCAATTGAAAAATGTGGCTTTGAAGTTATGGGCTTGATATTAGGGTTATATACTGCCCGGGTGATTCATCAAGTTTTAGTACAAAATCTCTTCACTGCAAGTTATATACAAAAAGAAACACACAGGAATGAAGCTATGTGTGCAAGTACAAGTCAACTAATCTGGTTCACTGTATCAGCGAGTGTTCTTAATAGTCTACAATGCAGAGCCCCTGGTGCACTGTTAGAGTGGAAGGTATCTGCGAGTTGGTTCTCTATGCCATTGTCTATTGCTTGTATGTTGTACACGTCTGCAAGAATCCCCAAATCTGGGAGCCTGTCCTGATGGACACGTTGGTCAATGCAGTCACTGTGTCGAGGGGCGAGCCGGGTGCATTGGCACTCACTGGCATGCCCCTTGTGAGGTCACAGAGATAGTTTCCAGGCATTGTTGATGAATAGCTGCACACAACTCTTGCACGGCTTATAAAAAGGTCTAGGGAAAGGGTGTCCAATCCCGGTGCTGGAGGGCTATTCCACTCCAGGTTTAACAGGTAAAATGAGATCATGAACTACTTCAGGGTCTGGATGGAGGTTTAATTGGTTAAGTTCTAGAATTTAGAACAGGTATGGAACAAAGACCAGGAGTGAAAGGGCCAACTTTGGCCAGCCCTGGTCTAGGTGACATCACATGACCACATAAATCTGCACAGGCTATAGACTAAGGGATCTTCTAATTCTGTTAACTCCAATTACATCGTCATCATCTCAAGAAACACCAACATAAACAGTGACGGGACAGTTTCTGATCCTGAAATCCACAGCTCTACACACCTGAACCAGACAACAAATACAAAGTGTAATAGCGTAAACATAACAGGATTGGAGTTTAACTGCATTCATTGTTTTTCATAATGGTGATGAGCAATATTGCCTCTGCAATATTGCAGCTATTGCTACTGACGCACATGATGTGAATATGTGATTGAAATGTTCAGGAGCCATAACTGTGCCCAAGCGGCACCAACGCTGTCTGCGACACCCAAACCATCTGGAACTACCACGACCCATTAACAAAGTGTCTCACAGCAACACTGTACTGAAATGTTAAGGAATCACATTTATTCCACACATTTGTATACAAAATACAAGACTAGTAGGGATCACTACATGTATCAATTAATGGTTTTATTTTGTAGGATAAAATAATAATAGTAATAATAATAATAATAATAATAATAATAATATTTAACCCATTAAGTACCAAATACATTTCTTTGAAAAAAAAGCAGCACACAAGCTGTATTTATGTAATTCGATACATTTACTGAATTTTTGCAGTTAACAAAATTAAAGTAAACACCAAGTAGACCTATTGAAATCACAATAACAAAAAGTCACCTTATTATTGATGGGGATTCAAGTTTCGACAACTGATCCTTCTTGCTCCATCTGTGTTAAGTCTGCGTTTTACCTGCAGACCACTGATTTCAGTCCCTGTATATATGGCTGAGTTCAACAGCATCTCGTTTGATTTAGAAGCAATAGGTGTGGTTGTTAATGCTAAAACAAATGATGTGTTAAAACTAGCAACCTGTTTAAGAGCTAAGAATGTTTTTTTACAGCTCTTTGCTCATCTTTAGCCTAAAAAAAGGTTGGCCAACCTTTATGATCTTACTGTGTGCATACAGGTACAGCTTAGAGTAAACAGAAGCACATTTGTTTAGAAGCAATGACTAGTAAATACTGAACAGACATGCTATGTTGGTCAATGAAAATGCAGATTTCCTTTTTGATTTTGAGGGTCCTCTCCCACCTCTCTATTGCTAGACAAACTGATTATTCAGATTAAGCTCTCCACAGACGAGGGGCATGTTGATTGGGCGATTTACCATTCAGAATGAAACAAGTGAAGAAACAGCTGCTTGGGTTTGTGTGGGTTGCTGTCCGCAGAGCCTAAGAAAAGCAGCACTCATCACAAACCCCAGCAGCTGTTTCTTCACTTGTTTCATTCTGAATGGTAAATCACCAAATCAACACCAATGCCTCTCCCTGATTGTCAGCGCCTGGTCTCGGTGGAATCTCTTTATGCAGCCCGACCTAGCTCTGTGCACAGCCTGAGATATTGAGGTGTATTGTTACTAGTGCTGGGACAAATATCTAAACAAATATTGACATGTATTCAGATACAAAAATCAGATGTTCGTATTTGCAAGAAATGACAAATACCTTGCACTTATTTACCGTCACAGCAGAATTTGTGCAAGTTAAAAAATAGCAAATGAAAAACAGCTCTGTGTGATGTGAGATGAATATATATATATATATATATATATATATATATATATATATATATATATATATATATATATATATATATATATATATATATATATATATATATATATATATATATATATATATATATATATATATATATATATATATATAAAACATTTTTAAAAAAACACACAGGATCAACACAGCAGCTCTTGAGCCTCTAGACAGTAAAAGTAAACAAACCAGATTATGCATGCACGCAGTAGTGATCTCTATAGAAAGCCATCTGGGACAAAAATGTGTTGTGCTGCTTTAGAGCGAGTCAGAATCTCATGAATCATGGGAAAGAACAAAGGCAAGCACATCATTCTGAAATGACTCGCTTAAACAGTGCCCAACTTGCTGGAAATGCGGTGTAGTGATTTTTATATAGATTGTATGTATTTTTTTGTTGTGACTTTTCCACATTTGCTTTATTTGATGTGTTGAAAGTTAAATTTCAGTTTGTTTGCTTGTTCAGCTACAAAAAGGCACAAGTAAACCTCATGTTATTACTTTATGAAAACGCGTCGATGGCAACTGTTTACTGTGAAGAAATGGCAAAGAATTAAAAAAAAAAATTAAATAATGTGGTGTCAACATTATGTACGGTTTATTTTGGGAATAAACAAAACGTTTAAATTGAACTGCTACTTGGCATCCTTTGTTTTGTAGTTAATTCACTGGGGTAAAGTACTGTAAAAACCTTTGTATAAAAGTCTATTTTCTAGGTATTTTTAGGGGGTCCTAAAAAGGGGGGGGGGGCGACTTGTACACCGGTGTAACATACAGGCTTTTTCCTAAAATGGTTGCGTCAAAAAGGGAGGGACGACTTATACACTGGTTTTTACGGTAAGTCCTACACAGCTTATTCTTTACTCCTGGGATATTTTTCTGTTTTAGCGTGTTACATATTGTAAGGTCTTGCTGTAAAATAAAAGGCACACACATAGGGCCACGGCCACACCCCACTGCCCCTGCATTCAGAGCAATAATGGCTTTTATTAGTTTTTGAAAATGAACAAATATTTAAAATTATGCGCAAATATCCGAACATGAAAATCCTGTGTTCATCCCAGTACTAATTGTTACACAGACCAGCCCTGCTTAGGGATGAGGGTCAATGAAATGTTTCAGGGCAAGTGAAAAGGAAAAAAAAAAACACAATGCATAGACAGAATTGTTTCTGAATAATCAGAAATATCAGACACATCTCCCTGTGCAAACCCAGGGAGGGGGAGGGTAGGTGAACTCCCTGAAGAGCTCTGTCCAGAGTGCTGAAACCTGAAGTCACAAGGTCTCTTGAAACAGTACAGTGTAGAGAAATGTGCCGATCGTGGATACGAAGTGGACCAACAAATGGAGTGAGAAGAGCAAATGTGAATTTAAAAAAAACCAAAAAAACACCCACACAACTTGGCTTTGCGGAGACTACCAGCTACCAAATTCATTCAGTACACCAGTGTATAAACAGGGTATAAAACTAGGTATAATTACTTAAAGGGTATTAATATTAACCCTTTAAGGCACGAATGCAATTATGACAACTTTCTTATTTTTTTGCAATGAGGTGCACGAAACAGGGCTTAACATTTACTGACAGATTTGGTCCTTCAAATTGTCAGTTTCCTCATCATACTTGACTCACTCTCAAATAAGAAGAACAACCGCCCAATTCCTGGTGCACCTTAAAGGGTGCAACGTAATACTTAATGTGTTTTAGACAACCAGCCCCTGGCTCTTAAATATTTCAATAATATACTTAAATTAAGTTTGAAACCCATGATGGGATGCAGGGTTAGTAGAAGTTTCAAGCCATATATATTTATCTAGCAACATCCGGTTAGGCTCGCGTTAGGCTCACGTTAGGCTGGTATTGGTGTTCCTGTTCCAGCATTCAGGCTGAATATAAAAGGAGTGAAAGCTTTTCACTGAGCTGCTGCTCCATTTCCCAGCGGGAATGTCCACAGCGAGGGCACAGTGAATAAACCAGCGGAGCGCAAACACTCAGGAACTCTCAATTAAACTCTGACACACAACTTCTACAGGAGTCTGTGTCTGTGCCAGCAGCAAGTATAGGTCTCAATCCTAAAATTCTAGGTGATGCAAAATGTTTGGCCATAGCTGTACATTGCATTTGATAGCACTTGACCATCCAGCTCCAGTACATGTAGGGGTATTCCTGGCATCATCGCAGATAGGTGGTTGGCTCTATAGTCGTTTAGAAGTAGCAGGAATGCTGGATGATACTGTAGGAAGCTCCATCAGATTTCTTATATCAGGTCGAGTTATATGTCAGATGTATGCATGTTTCAGCATATGTATAGTGTATACTGTGGCAAAATGGGTGTTGTCTTTTAGAGTAAAAGAAGCACTTCTCACAACAATAGATGAGTTTAACAGGGCAGTGCCTGTATATCTGAATTGGTCATTTTAGCAGACGGTTTTATCCAAAGCGACTTACAGAGACTAGGGGGGGAGCTTTGCATCAACAACTACTGCTGCAGAGTCACTTACAATAGGATCGGTTTTACGTCTTATCTTTTATTCATGAACTAAACAAACTAATAATTTGGAATAGGTAATTATTCCCCCGATTTTTCTCCCAATTTGGGATGCCCAATTATTCAACCCGGCTCAACACTGCAACCCCCGCACTAACTCAGGAGAGACTCCTCCAAAACAAGTGCCATCAGCCGTCTGCTTTTATCCGCACTGAAAGCCTGCCGTGAAGCCATTACAGAACTACCGCATCCGAAGACCATGCAGTTCTGCACAAAGGTAGGCCTGCAGACACCCGGGCAGCACTTGGCAAAATATGCACCACCCCCTGGGAAATCCCGGCCACAGTTGGCAGTGGCATAACCTGGATTTGAACTGGCGATCTCCAAGCTGTAGGGCGCATCCTGCACTCTGGACGGAGTGCCTTTACTGGATGCGTCACTCGGGAGCCCCCCATGGAGTGAACATAAGGAAGTTTACGACCGAGAGGAGGCCATTTGGCCCATCTGAGGTTGTTTACTTCCTAGTAGCTGATTGATCTAAAACCGTGTTTGGGTTTAAACTGTAAATGACATGTTATTGTTACAAAACCCAATAAAGTAATAATTTAAAAAGTAGCAGCAGCTGGAGCCAGATGGATGTCCAGACACTCAAAATGATGTCCAAAATGAGAGGAATGTGGTGATACTGGAGCTCCCAAGCTAGCTTTCTGATTTGATCAATCTATCGTATACCCCATCGGGATAAACTGCAGCTAGACATTAAAGAGCAAGGATGTGGAGGTACAGTGTGAGTCACCGCAGAACACAGGAGTCCAAGACAGCCGAGATGAATAAGAAAATAAGGAGACAGTTTGGAGGAAGACCCAAACTGTACTCGGAATACGGACACAGGTCTCCTACAAGGTCTCCTCACGATGACCCGCTTACTAAACTCAAAGCACCTAGCGGGTGAAAATATAAAAACAGGAATAAATATTACATTCAGTAAAGATGTGGCTTTGCATTCCTCTTCCTCATTTGTGATAGTGAGTGGCTCCGAGTGGTTCTGCATTGTGTTGTAGGCTTGCATGGCATGAGGAAGGCAGTTCACTGCAGGTGCTTACAACAGGGCTAGACAAGGGTCGCACCCACGCGTTCCACTTGAATCATCGTGCTCCGCTCTGTTTGGGGTGTATTTACATAAACAAGATAACAAAGCATGCTGCCATTTCTTACCCTGCATGCCGTGTGTTCACAAACACGTGACCACAGTACTACAGTCAAAGGGTGAAAAGTGATTATTGTAACAAAGTAAATGAGATGATCTGAGCTTGCTCATCAAATATTAAACAAATGTAAGCTCCCAACTTTCTTTTTTACAAAACACTGCATTAAGAGACTAATGGCCATATTTACTATTATTGGGACAGTGGGTATTTGGTTAAATGTGTTCTACCTTTCTATAGTTTCGTTCCATCAAAAGTTAAATTATAAATACAGTATTCGTATAATTCCCCACGATCAGCTAGTTTATTTTATTGCTGCGTAATGGCAATTGACTCGTTTGTACTTCAGCCCTCCATTTCCTTATAAATAATGTGATAATTTTATTCAACGTTGTATTTACTAGATTTAGTGCGAGTGCACTCTGTCCCAAATCTCTTCTCCGGTGTCATTCACACACCATTTAAGTTAACTACCTCCCAGCACACTCAAAATAAAGCATATTTTACATTTTTCCAATAAACAAATAAATGTTTGTTTTAAAAACAGTGCTGTATCTAAGATATCCTCTGTACAATCCAAAATAATGCTCACACTCTCCCCGTCCTTGGGGCACAACTTTATGAATTTCAACAGCTAATTGTGTCAGAGGAATAAAAGTAAACTTGTAACACTAGCAAGAAATAACTTATTTACAGCGAGGGACATTTACATTGTTTCTCATTAGTTGCCAGTTTGACATTGTTAAAATGGAAGTACCGTTACACAGCAGTTTGATCCACTCCAGGTTTTACTACGAGCTTGATTAGCCCCAGTGTATAGGGAACAAGCTCAAGTGTGTCTTATTAAATTCATAGTAAAACCAGGAATGAATAAAACCACGACGTAATGGGAGCCGTATTTCCGTCTTATTTTATGTACAAATAGCAGATGACTCTGGGGTCTGGACCCTGCTTGAAGGCCCCTCCAGGGGTCTCGGAGCAACTCATTAAAAAAAGCTACCCTGATGCCATCCACACCCTTATTGATCTGCAGACGAACTGCGTCTCAGAACTGTCAGAAAGCAAGCCTTTCCAGAAGCACAAGGGTGTCCTCCGAACCGCACTATAAAGCCAACTGAGTTTTATTCACCGAGTGACCCTAAGCTGTGAATGCTGGCAGGAGAGAGTTCTGCTTGACCAGCTGCCACTCGGTTTTGTGGCACACCGAGATGAACCAAGCCCAGCTGATAAGTCCTTCCCAGCCCATGGAGGTCAAAGGTTGTCACACTGCTTTTAGGACTGGGATTTGAACCTGTATATTGTCTGATTGACTTCACACTCCCCACAGCAGGGTCTCCACTAGCTGAGCCACAAGAGACCCCTTTATAAATAGGGTGTCACAGTGGTATCCTGGAAAAACTTGATAACCCACAATTTAACATAAGAGAATATTAACCTGAGTCCAAATCCAAAATTTGTATGGATTTGTATAGCTGCCTCTTTCAGCACACAAGCAAATCTAGTTCTCTGTAACCAGCTGCCTGTACAAGGTACAGGACCAAGAGCAGGCTTAACAAGCAGTGAAAGCTTATTCAACATGTCGAATCAAATGCACAATGGCTACAGTACGATCCAGCGAGGTACTGGAATGCCTGAACTGCATACAAATAAGACAGAACTCTCTAGCATTGCATAAATGGACTATAGGCTTCATTTTCAAAGCTATTTACTCCAAATCATCATGTTGGCAGTTTTTGTCAAAGGAACAAAGCCTGAATTACAGTTCTAGAATGAATAGGAAACAACTTCAGACTAACAAGCCTCTAAATTACATTTCTGGATTGGTAGAAATCCATTGGGTGCAAACTTTATTGGGTGCAATTCTCAGATCTGAAAAGATTGTGCTAATGACGATTTGGAGCTTTGAGAATCTTGCCCTATGTATGCAAAGAAAAGCAAACCCTGTGCATAGATTTCCTGAATAAGCACTGTTACTGGGTCACAAAGCACATTGGTTTAAACTGCTGCGCTATTGTTATGCAGCCTTCAACTCCATGGTACAGTACAATGGGATAAGACCTTACCGCTGTGCAAACAACCATGCTTCAACACATGTTCTGTTGAAAATCTTTTTTGGCATTGATAGTATTTCATTGCTGATAGATGTAATTATTGTTTAGCTAGTCCAATAAAAGGTATCGCATCTCCTTCTCTATAGTATTTACTGGATTCTGCCGAGTCAATGCCCCAGTTTGAACAATCCCCCCCCCATGCACAATAACCATTCACAAATAATGCCTGAGTAAATATCGCGGCTCACTTGAATAGAAAAAACTGCCTAGACGTAGTTGCTCTGTGCATTGAATGATTCAAGCAGTTGCTTGCATCATCGATGAAGGTTCAGATAATGGTGGTTTCAGATCAGATACTACGGACTCTGCAGTCTGATTGATTACGCTTTCCTGTTACGCTACAATCCATATTTTGGATTTTTTTTTTCTAGACACTGCAAGAGCTTGTAACTCAGGCACATTTTTTGTATTGAACATTTTAATGCTATAGTGCTACTTTGAATGTGAATGTGTTATTTTGTGTTGTGTTTTCACACTGAACACTGTAGCAACTTTTACTTTGAGTCTTAAATCGTAACTGAGCTATGCTCTACCTTCGAATTTTAAGCATGGCTAATTGTAAACGTAATCTATCTACATAACATTAAATACTCTCTGCTAAAGTGCCTGTTATTTCACCTCTGCCTGAGGCAAATCCACGCTCCCACGTTTGCCTTAACGATAACTTTACACCCCCTGGGCATTGACTCTAATGCTTACTGCTCTTAAGTGCAAGAATCAATATCTGAACCACTGATCTGTCCATCCGTTCACATGGTGAACGTGATAACTGCCTTGAATTATCATGAATATTCTCCACACTTATCATAGACTCCTGTCCTTCTACAGACCTTTTGGACTGCATCTGGGTACATTACCATGAACTGATGATTTTATTTAAAAAAACAATAATAAATAAATAAATAAATAAATAAATAAATAAAGCAAGCCACTAGATTATTTGGTGCACTATTTATTTTGTTGAAGTCCAGACCACTACAGTGTATTATGCTAGTGGCACAAAGGTTAATAAAAATCTCTGGATTTTTATACACAATAAATATTGGCTATGGTCACTTTAAAAAATGTCCTGTTCTTCAGTAAAACAAAACAAAAAAACATCTAAATTTTTAATGTTCCTGCCCTGTCAGTTCTCTTTAACACGGCAGGCTAGCGTACAATATATGCCAGAGTTGTATTTCCATAATTTTATTAACTCACAACTTGCAGATTACACAGTCACGCGTCTGCGCATCGAAGATTAAATGAGAATTGATCCACAGCAATACTGCGGGGATGGGGCTCGACGTGCAGCAGGAGAAGCCAGTTTCTGCACAGCTGTTGGCCTTCTGATACATTAAAAATGCTGTTAACAGTGCCATCAGGAGCCACCAAAAAGAGGCTTGTCCTTTCCCTTTCCATCAGCACTGCTCGCTGAAGGGATTGTTATCCAAGATCCCATTACAGAGTCTGGCAGAAGTAATCCACAAGCCCCTAAACAAGCACGCTACCTGTAAAGCACATCAACAGGTGAGCCGTAGTGAAATAACCAAGCATTTTATGGTTTTGCTGGGATGTTTCTAGGATAACAATGTCCTCGGAAACATCATTAACCCTGTAATGCCCAAGCATTTTTTAAATGAGAAAAAGCTACTTTGTAACTAGATTGTTTCTTGTAAAATATATTGCACTGTACTGCAGATGAAATTCTGGCTTGTGAGGCTGGATTTAAATAAGAGGGGTGGCTAAGCACTGGATCAGATGTGCTACAGAAATGGGCACTACAGGGTTAATTACATTTTGGATTTATAATTAGTAGAAAATAAACATTTAACCAATTAACTCCACATCGGTCATACTTATTGGATATACATACACAGCAAATCTAAGGCTGTCAATCTACGTTTCATAGATTAAACATTTAAACCTCAGTTATCTCCAGTCTCCGACACAGTGCAGGAAACCTGCAGTAAACTGTTGGCAACATATGAAAGCCTTTAATTGTACATAGCAGAATATAAGCCAGGAAGAGTTTTATAAAAAAAATTCCAGAAGCGTAGCCTAAACTTAATGTATGCAACATTGAATAAAACACAAGTTAAAAAAAAAATAAATTAAAACACTTGACAGATGCCAACGCCTTCATTTTAACCAGGCTGTATCAATATTCTAGAACTACATGGCCACAGAAAGCTCAATATTGCACAGCTAACAAAGACACCACTGCAGGTATGGCTGAATACTGTATTCCTTCCCAGCTACAATAGAAGGCTGTGTAAAAGCTGGTCTTTATGGTTTTTTATTCTGGAATGCAGTGAACACCTTTTAAAATCCGCTGCCTCAGAGGAACAGCACTTGGAGCTCTGTCACTCTCAGGAGACTAGACACAGGGACCTTGTAATTCAATGGACAAAAAGCAAACATCAATAGATGCCTTTTGAGTATTGCGGAAATTGATTTTAAATTAGGCTAGGGTCACTTGATTTGAAACACATTGATGCAACATCATGTTTTGTCATATGCCCATGGATGGAAATAAGACTCTTATTGCATAGCAGTTTCACCCATTCCAGGTTTTACTACAAGCTTGATTAGCCCCAGTGTGTCTAGGCAACAAGCTCAGGTGTCTTATTAAACCCAAAACTTAGGAAAACTGCTGGCGTGAACTTTTTGATATTATGCATAATTTATAGGAGGCTGTGTGGTCCAGTGGTTAAAGAAAAGGGCTTGTAACCAGGAGGTCCCCGGTTCAAATCTCACCTCAGCCACTGACTCATTGTGTGACCGTGAGCAAGTCACTTAACCTCCTTGTGCTCCGTCTTTCGGGTGAGACGTAATTAAAAGTGACACTGCAGCTGATGCATAGTTCACACACCCTAGTCTCTGTAAGTCGCCTTGGATAAAGGCGTCTGCTAAATAAACAAATAATAATAATAATAATAATTATATTGTTTGCATGTTGCACGCTAGAGAATTCGAGAATGTTTGTAAAATTAGTGTTGAAAAACAGTAGCTATGTAATGTTAACTTGGTAACGCCTATAGCGAGATCTATACACTACAAACACATTCTAATGTTGACAAAACAATTTACATTGCATTGACATCTCATACATTCTTTAGCCCCTTTGTTTTACGTGCAACGTAAAATAAATATTACGCACATCCATAATAAGGATCATTTATTTTATATGCGTGTTATATTTGACTCATTCATTCTAAATTTATATAATACATGTGATTAAGAGTAGCATATCTAATAAATACAGCGATTACTTTAAGGCTATATCTTGCCCAGGGACCGAGACAGTCCGAGTGGGAGGAAAGATATTCGAAACAAAGCTACATCAATTTTCAACAGGTGCAAAACACGTACAAAAGTTGTCCGTCCATCTTTTGTATATTAACTTCTTACTGCACTGGCATTTCACTACTTTTGCAAATTAGAAATCCTCTTTTTGTAAAAATTCTGACTGACGCTACAAAATTCAATTACACCACCATTTTATTAAAGAAATGTAACAAAAACGTGGAAATGTATTTGCAAACACTAATTATATATATATATATATATATATATATATATATATATATATATATATATATATATATATATATATTCCAACGTCTCTAGTAGACGATTTAACCAGTCATTTTTTCTTAAGAGTTCCTATCACGTCTCTGTGCAGTTATTTCAACGCTTTGAAATACCTTTCACAAAAAATCATGAGCTGTTCTTTTATCTTTTGCAGACAAATTATCAACGTTTAATAAACAAATCATATCTATGTTTGTATATTAATTGGTTGCTGCATTAAAAAACAACATATTATGTATGAATGCAATATGCTGGTTCATTTATTTATTAATTTAATTATCGGCTTCTTTTTCCCACCCCTCAACGTACTTGTCTGTATTAATAAATTGCCTCACCTGTTAGTAAGCCGTTACTCCAATGTGCTCTGACTGTAGCTGCACGGTTTATACTGTAATACCTACGTTTCTATAAAGAAGATACTATACCCGTTCTATGTGGTCCGCTGTCTAACAAAGCATTCTGGGATAGCTCATATTGTTTTTATTCCAGTCTTTCATCCTATTGGACGTATTGTAATTGAAAATGAAATTAGGGCCCTCCTTTTGCCTACACCAGTTTTCGCACAGAAGATAAATATTTTACTGGGACAGCTGCTGCTTGAATTCTCAAGTATCACGTTATATAGCTGACACACGTCAAGTGTTTTTTTTT
Source organism: Acipenser oxyrinchus oxyrinchus (assembly GCA_030684275.1). Lineage (NCBI taxonomy): Eukaryota > Metazoa > Chordata > Actinopteri > Acipenseriformes > Acipenseridae > Acipenser > Acipenser oxyrinchus. The sequence goes on from CM060254.1 coordinate 24,269,037, forward strand.
ATTACTTATTTACTGAAGCCTATTTTAATCGCGATTCAGGCAAAGCGACTGGACAGCGCTGGAAATGGTGTAATGGAGTTAAATTGTGTCTCATGCTTTTTAAAAATGGTTTAATGAAGTCAAAAGCTCATCTACCCGATCCCCATGTTATAACACAGGTCTATTAATACATATGTTATCCAACATTAAAAGCAGGTATTAGTTTTAAGAACGAAGAAAATGTATATTCACACCCTGAAAGTGTTATCTTTTTATAGTGGTCCTTGTAAAATGTAAACAGATATTATTCCTTTGTCTATATATTTTTTGGCTTCCGTGAGCTCCATATGGCATGCATACCCCGCTGCTGCGGCAGGTAGTCGCAGGTTTGCCGTTCTTCAGTGAACCAGAACGCTTCAAAGAGGGAGTAGCCTTTTGTGCCTGCCGCTGAAATTATCTGAGGTGCCTAATGTAAACTAAGTGGTGATTCAACAATGCCCGCTTCCTGAAGTTTTTACTTTCACTCTACCTTTCATGATGTGTCAATCATGTTCTTATTTCAATTACTCAAACAGTGTTTTATGTCAAAGTGTTTTTTTTTTCTCCTGAGTTCAGTAGCTGTACTTAAGTTATACTTGCCAGCCATAGCTAGCTATCCAGAAACACATAATTTCCCTGCATGTAGCTAAACTAATGCTCTTCCATTTGAATTGGTTTTGGGATATGAAATGGCAGAATCTAAAAAAAAAAAAATAGGTTTCCTTTTTGCTTTTTAATAATAACTTTTCTCAATTAATGCATTATGTTATTATGTATGATAATATGGACACGCATGTTAGCAGCTGTATTTTGTAAAGAACACATGTCAATGCATTTGTTATTGACTATTATACATGTCCACTATTTTAATTAGGAAAGTGGTTGCTGTAGCTCCTTTTGCCTCTGGAAGTCTGGGCTCAAATCCGGCTCAGGTCAAAATGAGTGTGGTGCACTCAGCTCAGCTCCTAGTGGACATCAATCTACATCACAGAATCAGCACACGGTCTACATGACAAAATCAGCACACAATCTACATCACAAAATCAGCACACAGTCTACATCACATGATCAGTACGCAGCCGACATCACAGAATCAGCACACAGTCGACATCACAGAATCAGCACACAGTCTACATCACAAAATCAGCACACAGTCTACATCACAAAATCAGCACACAGTATACATCACAGGATCAGCACACAGTCTACATCACATGATCACCACACAGTCGACATCACAGAATCAGTTCACAGTCTACATCACAGGATCAGCACACAGTCTACATCACATGATCAGTACGCAGCCGACATCACAGAATCAGCACACAGTCGACATCACAGAATCAGCACACAGTCTACATCACAAAATCAGCACACAGTCTACATCACAAAATCAGCACACAGTATACATCACAGGATCAGCACACAGTCTACATCACATGATCACCACACAGTCGACATCACAGAATCAGTTCACAGTCTACATCACAGGATCAGCACACAGTCTACATCACAGAATCAGCACACAGTCTACATCACAGGATCAGCACACAGTCTGCATCACAAGATCAGCACACAGTCTACATCACAGAATCAGCACACAGTCTACATCACAGAATCACCACACAGTCGACATCACAGAATCAGCTCACAGTCTACATCACAGGATCAGCACACAGTCGACATCACAGGATCAGCACACAGTCTACATCACAGGATCAGCACACAGTCGACATCACAGAATCAGCACACAGTCTACATCACAGAATCAGCACACAGTCGACATCACAGGATCAGCACACAGTCTACATCACAGGATCAGCACACAGTCTACATCACAGGATCAGCACACAGTCTACATCACAGAATCAGCACACAGTCTACATCACAGGATCAGAACACAGTCTACATCACAGAATCAGCACATAGTCTACATCACAGGATCAGCACACAGTCTACATCACATGATCAGCACACAGTCTACATCACAGGATCAGCACACAGTCTACATCACAGGATCAGCACACAGTCTACATCACAGAATCAGCACACAGTCTACACCACATGATCAGAACACAGTCTACATCACAGGATCAGAACACAGTCTACATCACAGGATCAGCACACAGTCTACATCACAGGATCAGAACACAGTCTACATCACAGGATCAGAACACAGTCTACATCACAGGATCAGCACACAGTCGAGTACAGAGAATCGGCATACAGTCGAGTACAGAATCAGCACACAGTCGAGTAAAGAAAAAACCACTAGAAACACTACAAACTACTTCTTTAAGATGGCTAAAATGTTGACAAAGCAAAAAACAGTGTGTCAACTATGACTGTGGACACAAACACAAACCAAACCATTCTGACAAGATGGAGAAAGACACTTTGAGAAAATAGGCCTACTTGTAGAAAGTAGATCAATGCATTACTTATTATGTGTTACTAGAAGCCCAGTATACAAATAAAATGTTAAATTGTATAATAATTCTTGTTTAAGAACATCTATATTTTAGTGGTGTTCCAGTACCTTCAGATTTAGAATTGCACCGCTGCCTTTGTCAGGACACTGGCCCCATACCTGAGCTGTAACAATCACAGAAGAAAGGTTATACATCCACACACTCCACTGCCTGTCAGAGTCTCTGCTTCTCTGCTAATTGAAGCAACTCCTGGTTCGCACTGTCCTTGGACAAGTTCTCATTTAGAAACATTCTCCTGCTTGCCAGGCTTCTATTGTTTGCATTGGCACCGTTCCAAATACTTCCATTATACAATGTGTGCTGACTCACACTGGCAGAATGAAAAAACCAAAATCATGGAATATACATGTTTAGAATGCATTTGAGCTTATATATATATATATATATATATATATATATATATATATATATATATATATATATTGGGGGCTGGCAGGGAAAAGGTTAATTTTGTCCCTCCCAGAGAAATGTAAGTGTGTAGCTGTGTTCGTACAGCCACAGGTGTGATTATTTTTGTTAAATGAATTAATGTCTTAAACAAGCAATATTTAAACAAGACCAAAATGTTTGTTCTGCGTGCAGGTAGAGGCTGTCAGGCTGTCAGGCACTGTGTAACCCTTTGTGTGTCGTAAGGTTTTTGCAATAGGTAAACAGTTTAGCCAGTTAGAACTGGAAGTAAAAAAGTATAGTGCAGTACACCATATGGGAGCTTTGTTTAAATACCTGCCTGCTACAGGCAGGTGACATTAATTAATTTAACAAAATAATTACACCTGTTGCTGTGCAAACACAGCCACACCCCTATATTTCTCTGTCAGGAACAGAAATTAACCCTTTCCCTGCCAACCCCCAACACATTCCTTTCATGCAGGGATCTGCTCTGCCACATACTGAATATATATTGTGAACGAGTGGTAGTGTGGTGCCGTTAGTCTCCGGCGTTTTCTTCCTATTTTAGAGACTGGACAGACTCCGTAGTCAGGTAAGTAATCTTTATTTACAATATTTACACAGACTTTTGGCTTATTCAATTCTCTACGCCCTGTGCGGGCCACTAACTAACTCACTTCTTCAGCCCTCTCTATTCTATCTCTTTCAGGTCCAAGCTGCTGTAGTCTTCGTTAGTAACACACTTGGTTATTTTACTACCAGTGTGTAAAAAGGTGTTTTCTCCGGGTGGAGTAAACCAGGAACACAGGTAGAATAAGTATATGCTCCCTCTGCTGGAGTGAGCCGGAACCACGGGTAAGTTGAGTAGAAGCTCCCTCTGCTGTACTGAGCTGGAACCACAGGTAAGTATAGTAGAAACTCCCTCTGCTGGAGAGAGCTGGAACCACAGGTAAGTATAGTAGAACTCCCTCTGCTGGAGTGAGCTGGAACCACGAGTAAGCTTGGTGCAGGCTCCCTCTGCTGGAGTGTTCCAGAAGCACAGGTGAGTTGGGTACAGGTTCCCTCTGCTGGAGTGATCCAGGAGCACAGGTAAGTTGGGCACAGGTTCCCTCTGCTGGAGTGGTCCAGGAATACAGGTAAGTTGGGTGTCGGCTCCCCTTTGATAATCTCCTGAAACATAGACAAACAGACAACCAAAAACTTCCCTTGCTGGAATTATCCAGGGGCATACACGCTTATGAACAAGTGGTTATGGGGAAGCTGCCACCACTGACGAGTTCCAGAATGTCTGTTGAATGAAGCTGGCCTCCTTGACAGAATGGTGAAGTAATGGAAACCCCGTGGAACGGCAGGGTTTGAACAGAACAGTCCCGAAACAATAAATAAAACACTTTTTAATTCCCAGCGTCCCGTGTCTGAGTCCTGGTTGAATAAAGCACCTCTCTCACATGCTGCTGTCTCGCTGCGCCTGCAGCTACTGTGTACAGCGAGTCCCGGGTTTGTTTCTCTTTCGTTTACCACACAGCACTTTAATGCTTCAGCGTAGCCTGTTCTCTCTCTGCGCCGACTAAGCGCTCGCTCAGTATTTTACACTACCAATAACCGGCAGTAACACAGTTCGTTGTAGCAAAACATAAACAGATATCAAAACAAAACAAAAAAGCCGCCTCAACAAGAGGATAAACACATACAGCTACACTTTGTATAAACAAAACAAAAGCTGTCTCAACCCGAGAATAAACACAAAGCTGTGCTCTAAAAGACTGACTACCACTGAGAAGTCTCGTACTTACTATTACTTACAATGTTGGTTAGGCAGGACAATCCAGCGGTGTTCCCCACGATCACCCCGATTGTTCTGCCTGGCATCCTTTTAAAGCCCTGTTACCCTGCCTCTCCAATTTACCCTGGGCTTTCTGGGGTATGCAGTTTTTCTTCCCGCGACGCCATTTCATAAAGGCGTCGCCGTCCTTATCTTCACACATCCCCCCTCCCAGCTCTAACCTACTGGTTTGAGCGACCCGACCAACCTCATGCATCCTTGATAGCACATCTGCGTTTGCATTTTTGACCCTGTTTTACAATAGTGAACTTATATGGCTGTAAAGCTAAAAACCACTGAGTTACCCGAGCATTTTTCTCTTTATTTTCTTTCATAAATTTAAGGGGTGAGTGGTCCGTTACTAGGGTAAAGTCCCTTCCTAAGAGGTAGTATTTCAGAGATTCAATAGCCCACTTCACGGCTAAACATTCCTTTTCCACTACCGCGTAGTTTCTTTCTCGGGGTAATAGCTTTCTACTTAGATAACCTATGCAATGTTCCTCACCATTGATAATTTGGGAGAGCACCGCTCCCAAACCTACCTCTGAAGCGTCAGTCTGGACAATAAACGGTTGTAAGAAATCAGGAACCCTCAAAACTGGACTTTTACACAAGGCTTGCTTGATGGTTGTGAAGGCCTTCTCTGTCTCTGAGGTCCACTTCACTCGTACCGGGGCTGATTTTTTTTATTAAGTCAGTTAAGGGAGTGGCGATAGTGGATAGCTCTGGCACGAACCTTCTGTAATAGCCTGCTAACCCTAGGAAGGCTCTAACCTGTTTTTTGTCTCTCGGTATTGGCCATTTCATGATGGCCTCTATTTTGCTCGTCTGGGGCTTAACTCTACCACCCCTACCACGAACCCTAGGTACCGCCTCTTGCAAAACCAACAAAGCACTTCTCGGGGTTTGCTGTGAGTGACGCCTCTCTCAGGAATTGCAGGACCGCATTTACCATCCCGAGATGATCCTCCCAGGACTCTGTAAAAATTACAATGTCGTCAATATATGCTGAGGCGTATTGAGCATGAGGTCTTAGAACATTGTCCATTAGCCGTTGGAAAGTTGCGGGAGTGCCATGTAGACCAAACGGCATCACCTTGTACTGAAATAGTCCCACAGGTGTGGCAAATGCCATCTTTTCCTGTGACTCTTCGCTAAGAGGGATTTGCCAATACCCTTTCGTGAGGTCTATGGTTGTCAAGTATTTAGCCGAACCAAGTCTCTCAATTAATTCATCTACCTGGGGAATCGGATACGAGTCAAACTTTGATACCTGGTCCAGTTGACAGAAGTCATTACAAAACCGCCAAGTTCCGTTGGGCTTGGCCACCATCACGATGGGACTATTCCAGGGACTCGAGGACTCCTCGATTATGTCCATTCTTTTCATTGCTTCGACCTCGTTGATGACTTTGTCTTGTTGGTCCTCCGGGATCCTATAGGGCCTTACCCGGACACACACATGTTGAATGGCTGTGGTCCTCCCTGGCACTAGAGAAAAGACGTCTTGGTTATTCAGTACTAATTGTTGTACTTCCTGAATTTGTTGGGGTATAAGAGTAGGCCCAATATTAACGGATTGCGTCTTTAGGGATACCGCTCCCTCTTTACCGAGTGCTGCAATCGCTACTAATGCCTCCCGATCTACCCATGGTTTAAGAAGGTTAATATGGTACACCTGTTCCTTCTTTCACTTGTCCGGCTGTTGGACCTTATAATTCACTTCCCCCACAGGCCCTATTATTTCATAAGGCCCCTGCCATCTAGTAAATAATTTACTCTCAGGAGTTGGCACTAAAACCATAACTCTGTCCCCTGGGCTAAATCTACGTCATGTAGCGGTTTTATTATATTGACCTGCTTGGCAGTCCTGTGCTTGTGCCATATGGGCTTTTACTATGGGGGTTACCTTGTCAATTCGTTCTCGTAGTTTCGTCCTGACGAAGTTTGGGACTCCCAGGTCTCCTTGGCTATATCAAGTATCACCCGGGGCTGTCTCCCGTATAATAATTCAAATGGGGAAAATCCCGTTGAAGATTGGGGTACCTCGCGGATGGCAAACATGAGATAGGGCAACAAAAGGTCCCAATCTCTCCCATCTTTGCTAGCCACCTTCCTTAGCATCGACTTCAGGGTTTTATTAAATCTTTCCACGAGAACGTCAGTCTGGGGGTGGTAAACTGAAGTTCTAATAGGTGTAACCTTAAGAGCCACACAGAAATCTTTCATTAGCTGACTTACGAATGGTGTGCCTTAATCAGTTAAGACCTCCTTAGGGATTCCTACTCAAGAAAACAGGTGTACTAATTCCTTTATTATATTTTTAGAAACCGTGCTGCGTAAGGGAATGGTTTCGGAGTACCGAGTAGCGTAGTCAAGGACTACTAAAATACCTTGAGCTGATTTATTTAACTGACCTACCAGGTCCATAGCTATTCTTTCAAAGGGAATCTCAATTATGGGCAAGGGTTGGAGTGGGGCCCGTAGGGCCGGCTGGGGACTGGCTAATTGACAATCTGGGCATGACCGACAATAACGTTCAACGGCTTTTCTTATTCCTACCCAGTAAAACCGTCTTAAAATCCTTTGTAAAGTTTTTTCTGACCCTAAATGACCTCCAAACAGGTGTGTGTGTGCCAGGTGTAGGACTTGATTTTGGTAAGACCGGGGAACTAATAATTGCTCGACGGGTTCCTCACTAATCTTTGTACACCGATATAACAAGTCATTTTTAACTATAAAATACTCAAGGGGGTTTAACACTGCATTCTCTACTCTGGTCCCATTCACAGACACAACCCTTTCCCGTATATTCACCAAAGTGAGGTCCTGCTCCTGTTCCCGGGCAAACCTGTAATTTTGGAGCTGAAAGCTATCACTCCATGTCCGGCCCCCAGGAGTTTCCCCTGTCTCTATGGTAACCTCACCTGTGTCGGTAAAAATCTCCTCCGCACTACACTGCATCGCAACCCCCTTACTGCTGCGTTTTCCAACAGACCCTAACAAACTCTGCCCAAAGATGTCTCATTCCAGACGCCGCTGTCGGCGCGTTTTCTGAGTTTTAACACAATGTGTTTCAGTAAACAGGTCAGGGTCAGAAAATGGGAATATGCTATGAGGGCCCTCTGGAGGTTCATTCACTACCTCATGGTTTATCTCAGGCTTTGCCAATTGCCTGTCAAATTGTACCAAGGTTCTAAATCCTGGTAGGTTTTGACAGTTTGTGAACGTTGTATTTATTTACAGCATAGAGTTGGATTTGTTTGAATTTTAGGGAATCAGAAAACACTGAAAGCAAAGTTTTTATTACCATTTTAGTGTTTGCAGCATTTTTGGTTTGTAGTATAGTTTGCAATTCCTTTTCTGTTATGTCACAAAATCACCCAGGAGATCCACATGTGGGTTTGTCCGCCATTTTGCTTTGTTGTGTGGAGAGAGGAAGGACTCTCAGCGTGATGACGTAATTTGAGGGAGTTTGTAAAAAACTATTGACCATAAGCAGTATCACATGGCGCAATAGTTGGATCTATTTTTGGTTATGTGATGAGGTTTTAACCAATCACATGCCAGAATTTCTAAGGACTGATTCATATAGCTACAAATGCCATTTAATTTTTTTTTTTTTTTACTTTGTCACTTTTACCTGAGTTAAAAGGTCCCAAAATAACATCAACAAACTACACAGATCTGCAAGCAAAAAGGTGGCAAGTTAGTCCTGTTTCTGTGCTCCTCAAAAACAAAACAAAAACAGAACATGAAAACCCCCAGTATACTGGACAATCAGTTCAGCCATTCTGACTATTTATTATGTGCCCAATTATTTTACCTCCGATTTTTTCTCCCCAATTTGAAGAAAATTGTCCAATCATTTTTTCCACTCACCGCAGCAATTCCCCACACAGCTCAGGAGAACTGAAGGTTTAGTGGCGTCCTCCGATCCCACGACTGAGCCAGCTTCCTCTTCTACACCCAGGAACTCGAGAGCAGATGTCAGCAAGCTACCGGCCTCTGGAGGATAAAGACCCGCTTTGAGCTTACTGGGTGCCTGGCCAGCAGGGTTTGCTGTAGCCTCCCTAAGCCACGGGAGCGCCAGAACCAAGGCGACGCCCCCTTTGGAATCCCCATCAAAGACCGGCTAGGACGAGCCACTCCAGGACCCCTCTGGGACCCCCAGAACACGTTTGTAAGGTGTCTATAGGAGGAAGTGCTTTAATACTTTTTTATGCTAAAAAGAAAAAATGACCTGGAAAAGGGATTTGACCAATTCTTATTTTTATTTATTTCCCCCAGTTTGAAATGTCCAATTATGTTTTTTTTCTCCTCACTGCAGTGAGTCCCCACACAGCACGAACATTCTGAGGGCATATGAGCATCCCACAAACCTAAAGCCAGAATCGCTTTTACACGAAACAATCCAGAGAGGTGGGCGGGCTACCGATCGCGAAGAACAGAGATCAGCCCTGCTTCTTATCCACTCTGAATGTGTTTGGTGTCTGGCCAGTAGGGTTGAGGAGAATAAGTCCCTGCTGGTTTCCCATCCCCCACCTCGGGAGCGTCAGAGCCAATGTGTCGCCTACCTGAGTCCCCAGCAAAGTTTGGCCTCTTTGCACAGCCTGGACGTGAACTGGCACCGTCCAAGCTGTGTGACTCATCCTGCGCTGCAGTGTGGAGTAGTGGTTAGGGCTCTGGACTCTTGACCGGAGGGTTGTGGGTTCAATCCCCGGTGGGGGACACTGCTGCTGTACCCTTGAGCAAGGTACTTTACCTAGATTGCTCCAGTAAAAACCCAACTGTATAAATGGGTAATTGTATGTAAAAAAAAAATAATAATAATGTGATATCTGTATAATGTGTATAATGCAATATCTTGTAACAATTGTAAGTCACCCTGGATAAGGGAGTCTGCTAAGAAATAAATAATAATAATAATAACTGGACGAGCCACTCAAGGACCCCGGGTTTGACCAAACACATGGTAAAATCCCAATATATAATTATTACAATTATTTGATCTCATTTCATATTTCAGAGCCCTATGCAGCCACCCTATGATATACTGTGCTAGTTATCATGAAATTATCTGATATGCTTAAGGCTCTATATAAAATCTAAGTTGTGTATTGGTGGCTGAGCCCCAGCCTTGCTGCTCCCCTGTGGAATACTACATCATTCACTGTTAAATATGCAGGATCGCAGCAGCAATCTCCTTTATTAATTTTTTAGATGAATAATGAATTCTGATCATCAGGAGATCTGATTATCCTCGGGGGGTTCAGTACACACAGGCTCCATTAATAAATCTCTACACAAACTAAAATCATTTTCTTAAATAACCATCCTTTTATATTCCCAAGATAAATGATCAATCTTAGAAACATATACTGTTACATAGGTACCAAAAATGTCTTTTTAACTAGAATTTCTGATTTTTTTTAGGTATAAATGTTGTTGTTTTTTTTGGTGCTAGGCTATTTCTGAATTTACTTTAATAGATTCATTGTTGATTTTTTTTCTCAACATTACCCTGGTTTTAATTCGTTATGAAAGAGATTTAACGAGTTATGTGATTTATTGTTCAATTAAATTAAATTATATTCTATTGCTGAATGGTAGTATTGAGCCGGATGCTACAGTATTTCTAGAATTCATAAGTTCCTTTAATATCATAGCAAGTGCATTGCAAAAATGTAAATATGTATGTATGTTTGGATTCTGACATGCCTCTAGATAGGACATGAGGTTTCCTTATCTCTTGCCTTCTAAGACCCATTAATCGATCTCTAGGTTGTTAACTCAGACAGAGCTAATCAAATAATACACATTTAACATTAAGCTATGCCACTGTTTAACCTAATCAGCATGGATTTAGTCCAGCAAGCTCACATTTAATTAGACTCAGACTGAACAAAAAAAAGCATCAATTCTAACAAGGAGCAGAGAGTCAGTCAACCTTCAGCACCAGTGTAACCCTGCCTGGATCCAAGCCCCACTGCTCTTCTCAACGCTTAGGCTTAAAATGTACGTGAACGCAGTCATTTTCAAAAATATAAACCTTGTTTCCTTTTGTATTTCAACTTGTATGTGATTTTTTTTTTAACAACTGAAGTGCTACCTCGATATTTCACACTCTGTATTGCACACAAACAATTCTGAAATATTGAAAAGCGCCGTTATACAGTGAAATATAGTAAATTGCATGTACAAGTCAATTTACTGTAAACATGGTCTAACCGTGAATGAACCCACATTAGTAAATGATCGTAATTCATGAATTATCCAAATCTGTGAATTAACCAAATCTGTGAATTATCAAATAGTGAAGTAACATGGGAGCTGTGTATATGTAGTAAGTGATCTATTACTTTAAACATTGGGGTGGAGTCTAATTTGAAGTATGTGTAAAGGGAGCTCTGTGTCACAAAGGTCACACTGAGCTACACAGTGGAGACAGTAAGCTCAAAGGAGCTGTCCAGTACTGCTCTCTACACAGTGGAGACAGTAAGCTCAAAGGAGCTGTCCAGTACTGCTCTCTACACAGTGGAGACAGTGTGCTCAAAGGAGCTGTCCAGTACTGCTCTCTATACAGTGGTGCTGAAACTCCAGAACAGTAAAAACACTGTTTTGCCTCAAGAACGGCAATGTTTCTTCCTCGGGAGAAGTGCTATTTTTCTTTGCAGCTGATTTATTTGTGTTCCTAAATATTTCTCAACAACCAGTGGCGGCTATGAGTCTGTGTGCTGTTGTTGTGTGCTTTGATCTACCTGTTATTAATGTTCTCTTTAACTATATTGTAATGATAACTTTCTCTAATTGATCTAATCTAAATGTAACTTAATTCTGCAAATACAGCCCTTGTGGCAGGACTGAGGCTCTGCATGAGTAAATGTTTTTGTTTTGTTTGTAAAGAAAATGTTTAATTTGAACGGTTTTGCAAAATAAAGTTTGTGTTAGATATGGCAGGGCTGGGAGGTTGGAATTCCCTCCCTGTCTAATGGAACTTTATGTGCAGCAGGTGGCCAGGTGTTGGTTGACTAACTGATTATCAATTAACCCTGGCCACATGACATTTTGTTGTTCTTTGTTAGCAAGTTGGAAGCGAATTGGTTGGGAATCCTCACAACCGTGTGTACGAACCAGGGAGAGCAAACAAAGCAACCACTTGATCACTGTGTGTGTTAACCGGGATCCCAGTGCCCAGCATAGGGATTAGTTTTAGGGGATTTTAATCCCACCCCAGTTTATTGAGAGTTTTAGGGAGAAGGTTCCTGGAGCAGGACCTCCCTTTTAATGGGAGCAGCGCTGAGATGATTTTAGCTGTTTTACCCACTATGTTTTGTTTTGACTTTTTGTATTTATTCTCATGTACATTTTTGTGTCCTTCCACACTTGAACTACCATTATTGGTACCCTAGAGGTGTTCTTCAAATAAAAATATGAGGTACTTAATGGGTTACAAATCCAAATCCTTTCTCTGTCAGACACATGTCAACAGTGTCCCCTTGCCCTTTCGACTGACCACTGGCTGCCCTGACATGCAGCATTACATTCAAAATAGTTCTGAAAGAGGAATTGAACCAGCCCCTTGTTACTTAGCAGTGCTGTCAATGCAACGATTGTCCTGTCCTTCTCTCAGACTGAAACACCTTCACACTATCCTTTGTTCAATCCAGTTGCAGAGACACTCTACAGACTGGATGATTTGTTTTCTTATTTTTTAGTTATTACAAACAACCATGCCCCAGCCATGTGCTGAAACCCAGCTGCTTTTAGTTATTTCCCAAAAGGTGTACCTGTTTTTACATTATACAGGAGTTCATCAAGGAACTTGCCAAACTTAAGCAATATATAAGTTTTTTCAGATGCTCTGCTGTGCTAAGCAAGGCTTTGTAATCGCTTGCCACATGACCACAGCCCCCCTTTTGGGTCTGCACTTTTCTTTTCAGGATGGATGTTTTTTTTTTAAAATACAGATTCTAGGTTACACAAGATTTGATTTGCATCAGAGCATACAGGATGCAACAACAGCTTTCAATCTATCGCATTCAAATATAACAAAAGAACCAAAAGGTCTTCAGCGCAAGAAAACACTGAATAGTTTGACCGGAGGGTCATGGGTTCAATCCCAGGTGGGGGACACTGCTGGTGTACCCTTGAGCAAGGTACTTTACCTAGATTGCTCCAGTAAAAACCCAACTGTATAAATGGGTAATTGTATGTAAAAATAATGTGTAAAAAATAATGTAATTGTATGTAAAAATAATGTGATATCTTGTAACAATTGTAAGTCGCCACAAAAAGTAAAACCACAAAGGTGAGCCCCAAAATAGACACATCCAATCAATGTGTACAGGAGTTACACTTTAGTATATTAGTATTGGTTTTAATATTAATTAAATATATATTTTTGTTCATTAAAAAAAAGTTTTATTAAACAAGATAACATATTCCAAACATGTTGTACAGCAAAACTTTGGTAAGCCCTCGAGAATGATTGGTGTTTTTGGAACAAAAGAACTCAAACCAGTATGCTTGAAAGAAGGTCACCCGTTAGCCATAGATTCCAATTTGCTGTATTCGTGTGTGTGTGCGTGTGTGTGAGTGCGTGTGTGTGCGCGCATTTATGGATCTAGTACTGTGTTTTTTTTCTTTAATGTGTATATAGTTAATTTTGGTAATCTTTATTTTTTGTTTGCTTTGTATTTCAACTCCCCGTATTTTGATATACAGTTTGAACAGTTACGGTTTCTATTAGTACATTGTTATGAAAAACGTTTGGGGGGAATACAAGTGTAATTCCATAACTGTAAAAATCAACGCAAATGCTTTGCACTTAATATACTGTAGAGTGTTGTGAGCGTATGAGTGTTTTGAAAGTTTGTAGCGTGGTGTTTTGAACGTAGAAGTAGAGTGTTATGAACGTGACCTGAGTGTTCTAAACGCGTACGTTGAAAACACTCCCCATATTGTTTTTTTTGTTTTTTTGTGTGAGTGTTTTGGGCGTACTACACCTGTCTCAAATAATAGCTAATACTGTCGGACAGCTTTCGTCCGTCAGCACAAAAATCATCATATAATAATAATAATAATAATAATAATAATAATAATAATAATAATAATAAAAGTGGCGGGCACCTTGCCACAGCTTAACACGAGTTTCTCTGAAGGAAACATCAGCCGCAGCGGCCATTGACAAGTCGAAACACACTCTAGGTTGGCTGTCGAGTACAAACTTAAATTAAGACTGCAAAATAAATTTTACAAAATGGGCATGATGAATCATTAATGTTAGAGCAGTTGAAATCAATCAGGAGAGTTGAGGTCTTGCCCATTGCACATTACCAGAGAGATTAAAACAAGGAAGCCATAGCTGAAATGCAATATGTACCATTTAGTCCTGAGCCTCTGTAAAGGCACTGACAGAATTGTGCTGAATTACACAATGGTTTTGTGAGCTCATGTCCTCTGGGTGCTAGGTGGTGTAACAAGAGAATTCAGCAGCTTTTCCTGCTTTTCACCTCTGGAGTCCTGTGTTAAAATCCAGCTCACAGCTGAACATTAGCCACCACACAAGTTGGCACAGCTGCCTGTGTCCCTCTGTTCAGGCAGGGCTGAGATGCGCTCTCTCTCTCCTGCTTGCAGAGCTGTAAGGGGCAGCTCTTGTGATTGCTGTCGGCTCCATACCTGACTGTGCCATTGCCTCTCACTCTGTAATCGGTCTCCTCCTAGAGGCGAATGGGTTATTAATGCTGATGGCAGCAGAAGACAAGCACTTACCTCTCTCCACTACAGGGCTTGCTCTTTAAGAACATAAGAAGAGAACATAACAAAGTTTACAAACGAGAGGAGGCCATTCGGCCCATCTTGCTCGTTTGGTTGTTAGTAGCTTATTGATCCCAGAATCTCATTAAGCAGCTTCTTGAAGGATCCCATGGTGTCAGCTTCAACAACATTACTGGGGATAATTCTGGTCGTTCTTCTTTGCACTCTTTCTAGAGCAGCAATATCCTTTTTGTAGCGAGGTGGCCAGAATTGAACACAATATTCTAGATGAGGTCTTACTAATGCATTGCACAGATTTAACATTACTTCCCTTGATTTAAATTCAACACTTTTCACAATATATCCGAGCATCTTGTTGACCTTTTTTTATATTATTATTTGTTTATTTAGCAGACGCCTTTATCCAAGGCGACTTACAGAGACAAGGGTGTGTGAACTGTGCTTCAGCTGCAGTCACTTACAATTACGTCTCACCCGAAAGACGGAGCACAAGGAGGTTAAGTGACTTGCTCAGGGTCACACAATGAGTCAGTGGCTGAGGTGGGATTTGAACCGGGGACCTCCTGGTTACAAGCCCTTTTCTTTAACCACTGGACCACACAGCCTCCTTTATAGCTTCCCCGCATTGTCTACATGAAGACATTTCTGAGTCTACCTAAACGCCAAGGTCTTTTTCATAGATTTCTTCTTCAATTTCAGTATCTCTCATATGATATTTATAATGCACATTTTTATTGCCTGCGGGCAGTACTTTACACTTTTTCTCTATTAAATGTCATTTGCCATGTGTCTGCCCAGTTCTGAATGCTGTCTAGATCATTTTGAATGACCTTTGCTGCTGCAACAGTGTTTGCCACTCCTATTTTTCTGTCGCCTGCAAATTTAACAAGTTTGCTTACTATACTAGTATCTAAATCATTAATGTAGATTAGGAATATCAGAGGACCTAATACTGATCCCTGTGGTACACCACTGGTTACCTCGCTCCATTTTGAGGTTTCTCCTCTAATCAGTACTTTCTGTTTTCTACATGTTAACCACTCCCTAATCCATGTGCATGCATTTCCTTGAATCCTTACTGCATTCAGTTTGAGGATTAATCTTTTATGTGGGACTTTGTCAAAAGCTTTCTGGAAATCTAAATAAACCATGTCATATGCTTTGCAATTATCCATTGTCGATGTTGCATCCTCAGAAAAATCAAGCAGGTTAGTTAGACACTCTTTTTTTTTTCTTTGTCTATGATTTTGCCATTTGTATCTCTTAGACACTTAACCTCCTCTTTGAATGTTCTCTTACTGTTATATTATTGGAATTGGTTTTAGACCCCTTAGCAATGTTCATTTCTATCTCTCTCTTGGCCTTTCTAACTTCCTTTTTGACTTGCATTTGCAGTTCCAAGTACTCTTTCTGTGTATGTTGTTTTTGGTCCCTTTTAAACGCTCTGTAAAGTGCCTTTTTTGCTGAATATTTTTTTTATTGATCTATTAAACCATTTTGGCCATTTTGTTTTAGATTTAGATTTGTGTATGTATGTTGAATGGTAAGGCGTTATGATATAACGTAGCCCTTTAATCCACACAATAACCCACAGACTGACTGCAGTGTTTAATATAACCCCAGTGTAGTGTTTAAAGGGTTAAAACTAAAAGCTATGTTCTTTATAAGATGCATTGTTAAGAAGAGAGTCTCCTATTCTGTGTTCTTCTTCATGGGGTGATGCTTATCTTTAATTCTGTTGGCTACTGATGTACTCAGATGATGCAACTTAGAACCGTCATGTTATAAAAACTATAGAACTTTCTGGAAAGCTAGTGTAGTAAAATGGAAGCTGTGAACAAGACACACTATGCTCCTGCTTGTATCAATGTGAAGTCCTCGGAGTTAACAGTTTGTTCTTTTGCAAGATACCATCTCCTTTTTCTCTTTTATTTTCCCTCTGTTAATACATAACCCCCAGATAGGTTTAAGGTATCTCTTGAAATCTAATTTCATCTGCTCATTATGAGCTTCTAAAGCTTCAATTAGAAATGATTGTCTTTTAGTAATTAAGGATGCTATTAAACCTCTATTTGCTTCCCGCCAACAGATAATTGCTTTCTAGTTGGCGCAGAACAAAAGATAACTGGTATATTGAACTTATCCCTTCCAGCACTTTTAAGATTGATGAAAATAAAGAGGAAGTTCATTGTAATTAATAACCATTGATCTGTGTGGGTCATTTTAAACTGAGGATAAGAAAAAACATCACACAACAAAACAGCCAAGAAATATATAAGAGCTATATCAGGTAAAACAAAACTGGAGTACACATACATACATTACTTGTTTGTTATAAATGGGTTGTCATGCAAACTAAATCCCTGTGAAATATAAAAATTCTCTCTACTGAAATGATTAAGACTGGATGCCAAAAAGCCTTAAACTGAAGACCAAAAGAAGGCACCAAGTTGTGCTTTGAAATCCAAGATATTTAGCCAAATGTTAAGGACTAAACTAAGGTAGTTGCAATTTGGGACAGAACGACTAATGTGACAGATTTGAATAGTGGAGGTAAAAATAGTTGACTAGGTAGACTAGTTGCCAGTCATGTATTTGATGATGTCTGGTGCTCTATCTGTGAACGTAGTATTTTGTAACACTTTGCTGTTTGTGCACTATATTCTAAAACTGCTTGGAGACTCAAATGTTCTAAAATGTCTTTTATATGTTAACTGATTACAAACGCAGCTGCATTTCCTTCTGTCTGAAACGGCACGCTTCACAATCACTTCACAATCACGTATGTCTGAGATTAGTCAACCATCAGTTTCTGAGGTCAACTGTTCCTTGTCTATTCAACAAGCAGACTGATCGACTAGTCGCTACTAGCGCTAGTTACCACTGGCCATGCCCCAAACAAAAACACCAGCTTACTGTGGGGTCACCAGCCCAAACCCTATCAATTTCATGAACAAACCACCAATACAAATCAGCTGGATAAACAAACCCTACTATCAACAGTACAATTGCAGTGGCAAAAATGTTTGTCTATCACTTAACTTGCTATTCAAAGTCTGTTTTGATTAATTAAAATACTTTCAATACAGGGGGTGTCCCGTGGATAGCCATATCCCAATGACTATCTGCACCACACATAATAAAACAAAATAAAAAAAAACAGAATCCGTTCCTCTTTGTTTAAAGATATTTCACACTTGAAAGAAAAAGAGACAGTCAAGATTATTAACCATGGCTATGATGCCTGGTTCTTGGTGCACCCTGTGCAATTTAAATATCCCTGTAGTAATTACAAACCCAAATAATACAATCTGGGTTCAGACCCAGCTCTTGTATACAAAGGACTTAAATCTCTCCAGCTTGTAATCTGGCAGTCGCTTGTTGCTGACCATACTGAACAATATCTATTCAGTTTGAACAATCGGGGTTACTATGGTCTACTATGTACATTAATTGCTCCTTATCCACAGCATTTCAGGTGCTAAAAGCAACAATTCTGTAAAGATAAATGAATTCTGGCAACAACACGGTTGCTTCTTATAAGCAGCCAAATTGATTTGTAGAGGCTAATGGGGTTTGCTAATTGCAGAAGACCATTAAACACTGATTGATTTCTGGCTCATTTGTATGACCTCATTTTCTAAAGCGCTTGTCACTGAAAGTCTATACAATTTGCATTGCATACCGTCAGGTTTCTCATATGAAACATAGTGGGCGGATCAATTATGGAGTCTGTGAGTTTTCTACTCATTCAGCCTAAAAGAATATACAGTATATATGACAAGGGGCAAGATTCTCAATGCTACACATGTCTGAATGGGAAAAAGCACCCATTAAGAGACAACGTAATACTTCATTCAGCCGCCTGAATTCAGTGTCTTAGTTGTTTATTCCTGTTTATTCCTGGTTTATTGGGTGTGTTACTGAATATAATTCTGCTAATGACGAATCAGAGTAAATAAATATCTTTGAGAATTTAGCCCAAAACTACACTTTGCGAAATAGAATTTCCATCTGCTAATTTGATCTCAGATAAGGAAGCCCATGATTACTGCACCTCTGGGTCTGTGAAACCAGCCATGAGTATACAAAAGGAATGACCAAGGTTTAAAAATCAATTGGCACTAGTGATATGAGCAATGTCACCTATTCATTCTGTTCAAGATCTTTTGATTCTTTGGTTGGATTTTAAACTTCAATTTGGAATATGCAGATTTCCAAAAATAATGCTATAAGAAAAACAAAACAAAAAACAGACTCCTTCAATATATTACTGCTGCTTCCTGGTATGACATATTTATTCATGTTTTATCTACCACACTGTATATCCTCATATTTTAAAATACATATATAGATATAGCGAGTATCAAAAAGCTGGCACTTTAAAAATGTGGTTTATTTTAATGAGGAAAAAAACTGAAATCATCTTTGGGGTTTTAGTCTGAACTAAATGGATACATTTTACCTGTTTCATAACCTCAAGGTTCATACTAAGATTGAATTGGGGATTATTCCAGTAGATATTAGAAATAATAAATGGCTAGGACAATATCCAGCTTTACAAATGCTCATGTGTCCTCCGGGACTCTCTTTGTTCAGCACCACTTTCTCAAACCAGGGAAATTAGATAAGCTGATGCACATGGAGCTCATTTTGAATTGTAGCACAACTTGCAATCATTTTAAATATGACATACAAAATATATTGCCCAGACAATTACCTTGCCTCATTGGCAAATACTATTTCTTGATCTGGGTTTATTTCTTTTTTTAACTATACTATTTCTTGAAAAAAGAATGTTACTGTGAGGCAAGACAATCATCTCATAATATGTTTCTAGTGTGGCTTACAGTAGGTCCTGTATATTTCATTATAATTGTGCAAATGCATTGAAATTGTTTTCCATTCTGATTGAATTTGTTCATTAAACCAGCTAATTCTGGCTTTCCAGTGACTGGATCCCTGAGCACGCTATCTGTCATTTCCATTTGCCAAAAATCAATGAACTAATGAGGATTTGATGATGTTTTCTGCATTTAATCAAGTATGCATCTAATCTTAGAAAATGATCATATTGAATATCAACCAGTAAACTACAACAGATTTTCCTTTCTCAATACAAGTGAATGGCAGAGACGCTCAAGTTGCAAAGCTACATTATTTGATATCTGATTTGATGCATTAAAGACATTTTGATGTCCATGAAACTGTTGCAGTCCGGTTTCTGCAGGGCTGGCCTCTGTCCTCTCGAGGCCAGTAGCTTGCCGACATTTGCTCTTGAGCTGGGAGAAAAAGGAAGCTGGCTCAGTCGTGGGATCGGAGGACGCCCACTGAACCTTCGGGTCTCCTGAGGTGTGTGGGGAATTGCTGCGTTGAGGGGAAAAGCGATTGGGCATTCCAAATTGGGAGTAGAAAAAAAAATAATAATAATTGGGCACACTAAATTCTAAAAAAAATAATGGGTGATACACACATACTGTAGGGCAGCAGTGTGGAGTAGTGGTTAGGGCTCTGGGCTCTTGACCGGAGGGTCGTGGGTTCAATCCCAGGTGTTGGACACTGCTGCTGTACCCTTGAGCAAGGTACTTTACCTAGATTGCTCCAGTAAAAATCCAACTGTATAAATGGGTAATTGTATGTAAAAATAATGTGATACTTGTAACAATTGTAAGTCACCCTGGATAAGGGCGTCTGCTAAATAATAATAATAATAATAATAATAATAATAATAATAATAATAATGATAATAATAATAATACTGTGCATTTAACACAGTATCACATTATTACCATGCTTACCATTATTTGTTAAATATGTATCTTTTCCCCTAGTATAGTACTTGCTTATACTTTACAATGCTTTGCTATACATTTAATATGGAATACTGCTGTGGGCACGTCCCTTCCAATAAATAACGCTTCCATTGGTATGGCTTGGGAGGAAATCCATTTAATTAAATTTAGTCAGGCTTCTTGACGTAATCAAATCACCCTCCTACATACTACATATTGTAAGCATTGATTAGCACTTCGAACAATACCCCAGAAAGCCACGCCTCCCCATTCATCATGTTCTGACAGCGCCACAGACATGTGCAATTGAATCGAATAATCCACAAAGGCTGGCTATTGATCTACCTCAGCTTTGTGTTTCAGCTTTTCCTGAACCTGACTGGGAGGATGGGATACAGGATACAGGCACTGATACACCTGCTTTAGACCTGTTCCTTCAAGCGAATCCTGTCAAAAGGACAACGATCAAGATAATCGGAATTTTTCCTGCAAGCGGCGACCAAAAATATAATATTTACTATGGAAGTTTTTCGCCTTTAAATGGACCTACCACAAGGTAGGGTATATTTGTAGAGCTTGTCTATTGCCACATTCTTATTTTTTTCCATTTGTATCAAACCATATGTTCGCCTACTTATGCAATTTAGCTTTTTTTCCTACTAAATAAAATACTTAAAAATAAATAACATGTTTAAAGATGTCAAAGTAGGAAAAAAATTAAAATGAGCAGAATTGTGGAGATTCAATACATGGGGGGCAATAGGTAAGCTAATGTCTTTCAAATAAAGCTCTATGGTTAAATGTGAAACAATTCTATAGTACATCATTCTCCTCCAATTTACAAGACCATTCTATCTCTGCAACATGGAAATCTAAAGGAAAGAACAGTGGGTGGATATATTAAAACACAATACATGGCTAGTATCTATTGTAACAAGTTGCAGTGTACGCTGATACTCTGCTAAATTATTGATCCTGGCTCTCCAACACCAGGGTGTAGCAAGTGATAGTCCTGTTCACCTGAGCTAAAGCAGAAAGGTTGTTGGGAACCTTTAAAGTAGGTCAGGTTTTTGAAACAATTCAATACATTTTTCTACTTTTGGAATATTACAACAGTTTTTTTTTGTGAGTTAGTAAATACAAATGGTTCAGCACTGTGTAAGTCTGGTTAAAGACAGGAAGTGTTAAATAATTTGTTTGTTTGGTGGAGGCGTGCATGTTAACAGTAAGGCACACCTACCTCAATCCTGTCGGTGCTAATGTGGTCGGAGGCATTGCAGCACCAACCTCTGGTGTGCATTTTTACCAAATCACCACCCTGCCCCCATGTCTACTCCTGCATTATTCATGCAGCCCAGACGTCACAGCATGTTGAGTGGGACTACTGGAAACCATGGCACATTTGGTTTTGAAAAATAATCACTATTCTTAAATAACATTTAAAAAAAAGCATGACCTTTTTTGTTGAGTTTATTGAGTAGAAAGAATATTGAAACATAGGGTTAGATTATCATAGCGATTTACTCTGAATTGTTCTTAGCATGGTTTTTCAAGATAATAAAAAACACCTGATTAAGTAAACACACCAAAAACAAACAAGCTCAGTCCTATGCTGGACATATTGAAGGAGTCTGTAAGTTGTTTCTTACTTGTTATAAAACTTTAATGGCTGTTTTCCTTTTTGAAAAATAAATAAGAACATGCCAGTGATGATTTGGTGTAAATAGCTTTGAGAATCTAGCCCTTAAATGTCCTATAGAGCAACACCTTCCATAACATGGTCAAGGGATGTGGAAATGTAGCTGTGGCTTTGCAAAGAGGGTGCTCTTTCCTAAGCAGACTGGCCTCTGCAGATGTAATATAGGACAATCTGTATGTTTTTCATTTCATTTTTTAGATCTGCATTGCGGCATGCAGATCTTCATTGCTTCCTTGTTCTTGGATTGAAGTTAAATAGGAATCTACAGTAGCAGCAGCACATAGTACTACTACAGGATCTCACAGGCAACAAAAGCATCTACAGTACTATGAACTGTGAGATTCCACATACTTGAGCACACTCTTAAACTCAGGGAAGACTCAGTTTTTGGATTGTTCATGCACTGGGCTTACAATATATCTAGAGATTCCAGACAAGTTTTAAGTAATCAAGAAAATCACACAGACTCATTCAATTAGAAGTTTTAACGAATCAGAGCAGTATTAGTACTCCTTCAGTTTATTCAATGCTTACTAATAGATCCCAGTTAATGGGCAGTCTGGGCGTCCCAGTGCCTTCACAGGTATAACAGCCTTAACACTTCAATACATTTATGGTTATAACATGTTTTGCCCTTAGGCCATGCATGCAAAAAGCTAAAAACACCCACCACTAAATCCTAGAGCATTCAATATATCACTCTCTACAGCTAAAACAGAATTCCTATACCTTACAGCAATGCATTAATATATTTGAGATATAAATTCAAAATGGTTCTTACCTTCCACTATATGGAAGTGTAGTTGTAGGATATAACGTAAAAACAAGATCTGTCTTCAAAGGCAGACTTCTGAATACGACCAAACAGCAACCAGCTTTTTCAGAGATCTTCAGAGTATGGACCACACAACTTGTAGTTAGCAAGTTGCGTGATACTTGACTGGGATTTTACCTCTGTGTTTATAGAATTTTTGCACTGCTTCATACATTAGAGGTCTTCATTAAATCCACATATTAATCTGCCTTGACAGCTCTTCCTTTTAAGTAAACAATATATTCAAAAAAGTGACGGTAACACCGTTTCTAAAATTAATTGGCTATGATCTCATGTTCTACCCCTTTCTCATTTCCAAAACATGTGAGGTGAACTTTTGAACTGATGTTACCATGGAGTTCCTTAATACAGCATACAAGTTAATAAAATACAAGTATATTTATATATAGAGAGAATACATATAGAGA
Organism: Acipenser oxyrinchus oxyrinchus; assembly: GCA_030684275.1. NCBI lineage: Eukaryota > Metazoa > Chordata > Actinopteri > Acipenseriformes > Acipenseridae > Acipenser > Acipenser oxyrinchus. Next base: position 24,292,272 of record CM060254.1, read on the forward strand.
GATGTTTTTTTAATATATAACACCTACTCTGTTTAATTATTCCTACCTAGGTTTAAAATATATTTCCCTCTTAACATCAAAAGACATTCTTTTCAATAGGCTGGCTTTATTTAATGTATAGATGTGTTTTAACAAAATACAGTAATACTGGATAAGGACTGTTTAGAGAGTTCATGACAAACTTTTAAGTCTACAATTGCAGATTAATTTATTTTCATTTAAATCCAGGTTATAGAAAACAGTTAAATGTAGTCTTATATTGGCTTTTTCAATTCGTAAACTAGCTGACCTCTCTCTCTCTGTTTCTAAAAATCCCCTGTGCAAGCATGTTTCAGACACGCTGTTTACCTGCCAAGGTTAGTTTTTAATTAATATGAAATTCTACTGTCAGTGCTTTTCCAAATCCACCGCATGAAGTCATGTTTTGGCCAGATTTATGAGATGGCTCAGACCGGTATCTCTACAGATAAGAGGTCCACATCTTAATTTCAATACTACCAAGCTCTCATTAATTTCTATAATATAATGAGGTAATGAACATAAACTTTTTTCTTGTATTTCTCGTTAGTTAATTTAAAAAAAAAATCACTCATTATAGAGACCTTGGATTCAAGCTGCTGACGACCAGTGAGTCTTGCTTTGGTTACCAAGACTAATTTTTTCCCTGTCTTACCCACTCTTGGCCCTGCTTTGCTATAAGCAGGCAAAACAAGGTTACCAATTAATTATATTCCTTCAGTAAATCTACTGTATATTGTCTTATTTTCAAATAAACAGTTCTTCTGTTATAATAAAACATTTACACTTATATTCTGTTTCAATTATTCTAGAACACCTGTGTTTAGCTTAAAGACTACTTTCAGATCAAGCTTACTTCTTTTCTAAATAAGAAACGTGACTGTGGACACATTCTTGAGCCAATAAAACTAGATGCTAATTTTCTGCTGTTTCAGTCATCCTATTTTTTTATTTCAGTAAAACCTTATACAAATAAAACACTTATTTTTATTTTAACTTTACTCACTCATATTGGCTCTTTTCATAGAGTTTGTTATTTTTGTAGAGGCTCTGTGTTTAGTTTAAAACCTGTTTCTAAACTAGTTTTTTTTTTTGTTAGTGTCCAGTTGCCTCACTTATGCTATACTTTTTGTTTGTATAATAGTTTATACATAGGGTCTGAATGGGAAACACAACTGACCAGCAAACCAGCTTTAAATTCCCCAATATTGCTTCACTCAGGCAAGCAGAGTTGAGGAGTACCCTGCAGTAAATCTGCTTACAAAAGCTTGAATCTTTATGCATGTGCCCAAGTTAATAAACTAGGTTACAGCTTTGTATTAAATTATTTCACTTTTAAACTTAAGTTTTCCTGTAATAAATATTTATTTTTTCTATCACAGTAAAACTTAAGTAAATGCAACACTTTGTCCGAATTTTGCACACTCTTTTTATTTATATATATGCTCTGAGCACACTCTTAAACTCATGGGAGACGTTCAGGAGGACATAAAGATGTTTCGGACTCCTGTAAGTAGATTGTTCGTGCACTGGGCTTGCAACGTATCCAGATGACTTTTTAATAAATCGAGAAAATCACATAGACCCGTTTAATTTGAAGTTTTAACGAATCAGAGTAGTATCAGTACTCCTTCGGTTTATTAAATGCTTAAAAATGTTTTGAGTAGTTACAGACTACATCGAATCCCAGCTGACAGGCAGTCTGGGCATTTCCAGTGCCTTTACAGGTTTAACAGCATTAATACTTCAATACAGTAATACAAATATGGTTATCATATATTTAGCTCATAGGGTATAAAATGCAAAAAGCTACATATACAGTATCACTATAATTATTGACAAAGAGTATATCATATTATTTCAATCAATAGAGGTTAGTTTAAATCATCCAATCCATGTCGAATAACTCCCAACATGATTCAAACTCTGCGCCAGGCTCAGCTCGGACTGGTTCAGCGAACACCACGACAGGCCTGTTCAGATCTGCTAAAAATATTTTCTAAAATACATTACATTTGTTGCAGTTTCACAAATATTCAATTTTTATCCCAAAGATCAGCCTGCTTCCAGTAGCTGTGACAGTCTTGGGTCAGTTTCTGCTCTCAGTGAGTGAGTTTCTGCTCACAGGTGTGGGTGACAGTCTTTAACAGCCTGATGCCTGCAAAAACTTAAATCTTGTTAGCTGGGCTCCCATCTCTACATTCCCATTCCCATCATTAGTGGGAAGACTTCATATACATTAAGCTGTTTCTATCAAAGAGTCAGACATCTCGTCCGCATATACCCTTCACTCAAAAAAGGTGCTTGCACTTGTACAAGCGAAGACAGGTTTTAGGGTCACTGCATGACAACTTCTTTTTTGTTTTAAATGTAATTCTGTCCAACAGTTGCTTTTTCTTTTGTAATACAAAAGACTCAGTGTTTTTGGCTCACAAACATCATCCCAATTAAAGTCGCTACCTTCCTGATAAGAACTTATACTGTAGACAACTTTTCTAATTTAATTAATGAAATGCTCACTTCTGCCTTTTCTCTCAAAGCTATAAGTCTTTTGGCACCGGTAGCTCTCAGTTAATGAGAGTTTAGCTCATTTCACAGGAATTTCTGGTCATCGCGACCCCAACTCAGCTCCTTCTTTACTCAGACTTAAAATGATTTCTATAATAATAATGTCAACTGTTATACTAGAATAAACAGGAATATAGATAGAATCCCTCAATATTCTCATAGACTAATACAGAGTACATTCTAACATTTGTTCTGAACAGTGTGTTTTAACAATTTATTTACTATTTCTGCTGGCTTTATATTCTTTAAAACACAGTATAGTTATTATAATATTTTAACACTGTTGCAATTTCACAAATATTTAATTTGTATCCCAAAGATCGTCCTGCTTCCAGCAGGAGTGACAGTCTTGGGTCAGGCTCTGCTCTCAGCGAATCTGTCAAAGCCACCACAGGATCCTTTATCCATTTCTGCACATCACAGGTGTGGGTGACAGTCTTTAAAAGCCTGATACCTGCAAAAAACTAAAACCTTGTCAGCTGGACTCCCATCTTTACTTTATCATTCCCATCATCAGTGAGAAAACTTCAAAGATATTGTAATAATGGACTAGCAGCTTCTTTAATACATTACATGCTATTTGCATGAAAGTGTAATCAGTAATGAGAAATTAACAGCCAATTTACACTAATTCCTGTGCAACAGATAGCACGCATTTGCGTTTTTTTCTTTTTATTAATTTGACACTGGTTCTAAACTTGTAAATTCTCACAAGCCCAATACTTATTACATTTATAGCAATAAAAATGTAGAAAAGTTGGGGTCCCAGAGTTGTTCACCTAGTAGAGGCACAGTCACGTGGTGTGCAGTGCAAGGAGCGTCATACAGCACAGGTGCGCATCCTGGCTGAGAGAAGTTGCCGGTCTTCATTGGGGATTCCGAAGGAAGGGTCGCATTGGCTCTGGCACTCCCGTGGGTTAGGGAGGAAAAACCGTCCGGGACTGTTTCTCCTCATCGCGGTACAGCAAAGCCTGCTGGCCAGGCGCCCAGTGAGCTCAGAGCGGCCTTTGTGCTCCAGAAGTTGGTAGCTTGCTGACATCCGCTCTTGAGTTTCTGAGTGTAAAAGAGGAAGCTGCCTTGGTCGTGGGCTCAGAGGATGCCCACTAAACCTTCAGTTCTCCTGAGCTGTATGGGGAATCGTTGTGGTGAGGGGAAAAAATAATTGGACATTTCAAATAATAAAAAATATATACTGTATATATTTTTTTGTCCTGAGCATTCTGTTATTATACATCATGCCAAGACTGCGAAAGAACAGTTGAAAATGAATAATGAAATTATGAGCGAGGACAAGTTTTATTAGGATTTCAAAAGCAGAAGCATAACAATGTATGCAAAATTTCACACAAAACATATCAAGGCACTCACTTATTACTTCTCTCAATTTTAACCGACTTGTATACATGTTCCAACATCACTCCTGTACTTAAGAGCAAGTACTGTAGCTTCGGATTTCATTGGTTTCAAATACGGTGTTTGTCAGTTTGATAATGGAGTTCAGGAACTGCTCTTCTGTTCTAGTTGCCTTTATAGAAGAGTGAGCCAGCAGCATCCAATGATCTGCCACTGTGATTTGGCTGGCCATCCACTGCAGTGCTCTAGATCATGCAGGCACGTATCGGTAATAAGCTACTAGCTAAAAAGAAAGAAAACAGGAACTGTAGTTCTCCTTTTGTGATTGATATAGCACCTTGTGTAGACTTTCTTTGCCCATTTGTCTTATTCAGGGAACACCACTAAGCATGGTCATCAATGTTTTTTATACTCCTGATGGAACAATCTACAAAACAGGAGCCATGAGCCTCACAGGGGCTGTTCAGAGCTGTAATACATTTCAATTACCCGCTAAAGGTATTCGTGTGTTTCTATTGCTGGTTCCTATGGCTCCCCGTAGCACACTTTCTATGGAATTGAAAACATGAAATGGTACACATCAACACAGGTACATATTTCCCTGTTTCACAGTGGATTTCTCATGGTGGCTAGCAATCAAAAAACTGAGCACAGCTTCATCCCTTAGTCAATATTGACATGCTGCAAGCATTGATATTAGCCAGGAAAATTGATTTTAAAATACTTGTTCCCCTCTTCAAAACATCTATCCCCCTGTGGCCCCTATTTATTATTATTTGTATTTGTTTGCGGCGCGGATAAAAGCGCTGCGTCTTTTGTTATTGTTTTTATAGTTATATTTAAAAACCCGTGAGGATGCATGACTGATCAGCTACTGATTATTTAACTAGCTGACAGTCATGCATCCTTACCAACGCATGCAGACTCTGGCGAGGGTAATAAGATAATTAACAACTAGTTAACCCCTCGGCCAGAGTATAAGAACCAGCAGTTGTCCGTTCTGCAGGTGGAGTGTTGGAGTAGAGAGTACGGGAGAGCGGAGAGAGAGCGTAGAAGACATAAAACAATTGCTAAAGCGTGCTGGTTTAGCCAGCACGCCACTTACTTGTTTGTCTGTTTATTCGTTTGGCCCTCGTGCCCTTTGCTTTGGTTTGTTGTTTTGTTTAAATCTTTTGTTTTTGTTTTATTTATTAATAAATACGCTGAGTGCCGTTGCACTCAGCTTCACCCGCCCATCCATTGTTTTGGTTTCTGTACTTCCTGGTCCGTGACGTCATCACACATCACCACTGCAAGCCAGCCTGTCACACCCCCCAACAGAATATTTTACCCCCCAGCCAAACAAAACATTTTAAATAATCTGAGATGCTGCATTTGCTTTCAAAGTCATCAAGTTTCTTATTTAAATGCCAAATTCAGGGTCTTATAAAATAACATAGATTATAAAATACTCATTCATAAAGTTTTATTCGGGGAACGTTTACATTATAGAATAGGTGATCCTCAGAATGAACAACAAACACATGTAATACAAATGAAACAAGAATTATTACAAGAAGATATGTCAAGTAAAAAAAAAGTATCACGATTCAAACAAAGATGTATGGAGTACAAAAATATTGATTTGTGAAAGTTTCACGTGCTGAAAGATCAGTTTACCAGTTAAAGGTAGTGCTAATCAATCTTCCAACCTCTTATTAGCTTTATAAACCTTATTACTGCTCCCCCTTTTATTGTGTCATCCATTACTTGTTTAAGTTTATTAATTTCAAATCGGGAGTGATGATTCAGCAGCAGTTGACAAGTCCCGTACCCCAACACAATCAAAACTGATAATCTTCAAGGAAGAAAATGATTCAGTTAATTTGTCTATAGAAACAGAAGCTCCCACACCAAAGAGATTTGTGCTAAATAACACATTCTTGGCAAAGCTTTTCTTCAAGATTTTTAATGCATATCAGCATGATGTCAGTAATACTATATTATTACATGCTGATACAAAGAAACAAAATCCCACTGCAGCTTGCATGCCTTAATAATCTGAATGGGAAGATCAGAACCCTCTTGTATAATAAAGCTAAAAAAAAACACAAGAAATTAGAAAAAAAAAAAACACATTTGAAAAACATATTATTCCTCTGGACATCATGAAGTGAATTCTGCCAAGGGACCTCCCATACTAGCCGATCAAAACCAGGACTATTTCAAGTGAAAAAACTTAAAAGTGTGAGGCCTTCCAGCCCACTGTCAGAAAATAAATACATGCATGGTCCGTCAGAAGATTCAGCTGGTAAAACACACATGTCTTTCATTGCAAAATTCAGTAGCACATTAACCCATGGAGCTGCAAACTGCCATTCAAATACAGCAGGCTCATAAAACCTCATGGTCCCCTTGAGGGCTACAGCATATTCGATCAATACAGTCACAGGATGTTCAATACACTTCTGGTTCAGACATACCCATGTACTGTTTTACTAGCTCAACCAACCAGCAACAAAAACTCAAAAAAACTTTCACTCAAAAGCTCACGTTAAAGTTCAACGTTTAATCACATTTGAGCGCCTGCTGACATTTTCCTTTTGTTTGTTAAATTCTGAGTTTCGAAACAGACGGGCTGAGCACATGCATACACACAAACCCATTTGTTTACCGGACCAAAGATTTTAATGCCGATGTATATTTAAAGCTACAGTATGGATGCTCTGATAAGTCAGACTGTTATTTAAATAAACCAAGCCTCTATCGCAGGATTAAATAAATACAATGGTATGCAGGAAATAAGACTCTCCACTGCAAAGCAGTTTGACCCATTCCTAGTTTTACTAGAAGTTTAATAAGACACACTCGTTGTGTCTTAATCAAGCTTGTATTCATACCTGGAATGGGTAAAACTGCTATGCATTAGGAGTCTTATTGATTTTCAATTTGGTGAATCCAAGCTATTCATACAGGACACGTCCAAACTTACCTCCTCCAGGGGAGCTCCTGTCCTCTCTCTAGGGCTGGGTGTTGCCGGAGTATCTGTCCCCAGCATCCCCTACAGAGACACGCTGGTTCACCGAGTGGGAGCGCTCAAAAGTCTGGATCCTTCGTGTGGTCATGTCCTGCATACCGGTCGCACGATACCTACAGAGCACAGAAGAAGCCGTCAACAAACTTGCTGACTCGTAACTACACATGCAAACAAAGTAATAAGAAAGAAAATCCTATACACTTTTAATCGTGTCATTTAAACGTTGAACAGTTTCCCTACATACCATACAAACCCAAGTTCAAGTGAAATTGAGAAGCAGTTCAAACTATAGTATCACTGAACAGGCAGTGCACATTACTTCCCCTAGCTTTCTGCTTTGTTACACTTACTCCCGCAATATCTTTTCAACATAATCACGATTATTTGGATATTTTTATGAACATATCCCTGGTAATAAATCAGTTTTGACTAGAGAGAGTTTTACATCAGTTATGCATCGCGTCTTCCTGTCAAAATGTCTTCTGAATTCACAACATTGGCTGCTTCAGTCCAGCCTGTTCAATCAGAAACATTGACTCCTCTCACAAAGTTCAGCATCTTGATTGGTTTGTCTGTCTGTCATATTGCAGGAGCACATAGCAGGATCAAAGCAGGAAAGTACAGCCTGGTCAGTAATACTTTAATAGTGCCCCATCCCACCCCGCCCAGCACGTATCCACATACACGCTCTCAAATTGACACAGATAACATACAAGATACCCATAGACTGGTCCCTGGCTCCTAATAGAGAGTGAATCTACAGTGTAGTGGTAAGAGGTTAAACACAGACTTCCCCAGCGTCCAAGTTTAAAATCAAGTGTGCTAATGAGGTAGAAGATGTTTCTTGGTTTTCAAAAACACCACATTGAAATGCAAGTATTAAGAAAGACTTACACAAGTTCATACACCCCCACAGTGACGAGCAGGCAGATCTGGATGAAGGTGAACGAGTGCAGCACGCTGGAGATCTCCACCATAGCCACAGACCTCTTCCCAATCCAGTCGTCAAGGTCCGCTTGGTGCTGGGCTGAAAGGAACACCGCTTCAGTCATTGAGCAGACCAGAGGTGTTATGATACCCTAATGTCACGATATGTATTGCGATATGCAGGTCACCATGCGATACGCAGGTCACCATGCAATACACGTGATGATTCTGATGGGCTCCTTTGATGCATGATAAGATCAAATAATCATAATGGTGGACTATTTTGTTAAGACAAATAAAATGAATTGTGCTTTTTAAAAACACCAATTGATTTGATTTGCCCTGTCCATAAAATCATTTTTTTAAAATAAAAATCTCAACATGCTCTCCTTTCTTTAAGTCATAATACTAAGTAGCCTATTATATCCATAGCAAATAAACTAATAGAGTAATATGTGATAGACCCTGATATTGACGTAGCACAGCCATCGGACATCTCTTTGCATCAGATAGTTTGTATCAGATGATATCGATGATATCGATGAGAGATTGGCGATGTGGTTTAATTATTCTTCTCTATAGAATATAAAATTCTGACCTGGAATGTAACTCTAGTTAAACTAGTTCAAGACTAGCATCTGTGAAACCAGTTAAGGATCTTGGTGGTGTACACTATGGAGGATAATTCTTGCCAAAATTTAATAAAGAAAGAAAGAAAGAAAGAAAGAAAAATCTAAATACATTACATTTATTTATTTATTTATTTTATTTTTTTTTTTCATTTTGGCACGATCTTTTCACTCTAGTATTTCTCACTGAGCGTCAATCAGGGCGGGACGCTGGTGAGTTCGATTATCTACCAACTGGTCTGCTGGTTAGTCAACGTAGAATTGAGAAATGACGGCTGAAGAAACCATTGAAATTAACATCCTCAAAAAGAGGTTGCTAAATAGGTGAACATTTAACTAATTTAAAATAAAATAAATAATAATAATACAAAACAGTTAAAAGGACTGTAAACTGCATAGCGAAGCAACAGAGTTCCAGGAACGGGTCCCAAGTTTGTATACCACTCCCGTCCTGCCCGTTTCCAGCAATACTAGTCCATCACACAGCTCATTTGAGCTCAATGAGATTTTTTTGGCACAGACAACAACCGGGGGGCTCGTTTCTATATTGCGAGATCGTAAGTTCAAATATGACAGGTCCTTCGATCAATTATCACCTGCAATCTGTGTGAACAACGTTATATTGAAAAGCTATATAGTACGACATTGTATGATATACAAACGAGCTCCAGGTCTTTCGGGTGAACAAATTACAAATCAGTTTATATTTTAGTGGGTCACTGTGGGATGCAGGACATATTGTTTGTCAACAAAAAATAAATACATAAAGAATGACATGTATGTAACATTTTTAACACCCTGCACAAACCTGATGGTGAAAATCGGAAAATGACTAAAACAAAAAACGAGTTGTTTTCCCTTTTTCCAATTTCCCACAAATGTAATAACCACCTGCCCACAAATGTAATATCTACCACAAATGTAATAACCACCTGCCCACAAATGTAATAAACTCACCCACAAATGTAATAACCACCTGCCCACAAATGTAATATCTACCACAAATGTTATAACCACCTGCCCACAAATGTAATAATCTCACCCACAAATGTAAAAACCACCTGCCCACAAATGTAATATCTCCCACAAATGTAATAACCACCTGCCCACAAATGTAATATCTACCACAAATGTAATAACCACGTGCCCACAAATGTAATAAATTCACCCACAAATGTAATAACCACCTGCCCACAAATGTAATATCTCCCACAAATGTAATAACCACCTGCCCACAAATGTAATATCTACCACAAATGTAATAACCACGTGCCCACAAATGTAATAAACTCACCCACAAATGTAATAACCACCTGCCCACAAATGTAATATCTAACACAAATGTAATAACCACCTGCCAACAAATGTAATATCACCCACAAATGTTGCAACCATGATAATGCCCGTAAATTACTTGGTACATATTTATTTTTGTATTTAAATAACGGTTATTAATTATAATAACTTATAATTAATAATATTCATTAGTGCCGGTTTTGGATATAAAGATTTTTTTTTTTTTAAAAGGCCATTGGCATACCCCCAATAATGACTGCCCAATGATTAAAGTATATATTCTTGTAGTTAATTATGACAATTTCTTTTGTAATAAATAATAACTGAAAGTTGGTAGATGGGTATAACATTTTTCGGAGAGATTATTACATTTGTGGGCAGTTATTACATTTGTGATTTGTACACCTTCCAGTGTGATTGACGCCAGTGAGAAATACTCGAGTGAAAAGATTGTGCTAAAATTAAAAAAAACCTAAATAAATTGAAAAAACGAAATAAATAAAAAATGAAATAAATAAATAAAATGCAAATCGAAATACATTAGATAGAGAAATGTATTTATTTATTTATTTTAGATTTTATTTATTTATTTCGTTATTTAATTAATTTTTAAAAAATTTGGCACGAATTATCCTCCATAGTACACTAGCCGTCATGAGGGAAAACAATAGTGAAATACCACCATCTGCTGGCTAAATTAAGACAATTCCACCTTCCAGATTCCATATATATTTGTATGACATTCTGTAAGGTTGTCAACTCATGTTGAAAAAAGCCAGCTCTACGTGTGCTTCCAGTAAAAATTGGTAAAACAAAGTCGATTTAAAAAAAAAATTAAGTTATGCTTTAAAAAAAAAGTGACTTGAACAAGAATGTGGTACACATAGGTTTAAAGGGTGTCACTCAAGCCCTTAGTTTATTATTGGATTATCTCCAAGTGCATTTTATATGAAGCAAATGGTACTGTAAAGAAAAGCAAATAGGTTAAGTAACACACATGCTGTAAAACGAAGAGAGCTGTTTACATGAATTGTAAAACCTACCCTGTTTCCATTGTCTCAAACACGCATACAGAAACTGTGCGCAGACAGTGCCTGTAGCTCACTAACCGACTTAGCGGAGGTGATAGCTAATAGAAAGGCTGTCTTCATAGAGAGATATTTCAGGTCTATGGCATGGGCTCAAACGGGGGCCTTAGTGAGAGCCTCCAGTACCAGGTCTAGACTACATTCGGGGAGGGCATCCTTTATAGGAGGATGTAACCGCCAAGCACCCTTTAGAAAATGGGTCGCCTGGCTCCTGAGTGGCGCATCCAGTAAAGGCGCTCCACGTGGAGTGCAGGATGCGCGCTATAGTCTGGACGTCGCGAGTTCGAGTCCAGGCTATTCCACAGCCGACCGTGGACGGGAGCTCCCAAGGGGCGGCGCACAATTGGCCAAGCGTCGCCCGAGGGGAGGGAGGGCCAGGGTGTCCTCGGCTCAACATGCACCAGCGACCCCTGTAGTCTGGCCGGGCACCTGCGGGCTTGCCTGTAAGCTGCTCGAGAGCTGCGTTGTCCTCCGACGTTGTAGCTCTGGGGTGGCTGCATAGTGAGTCCGCAGTGTGAAAAAAAGTGGTCGGCTGACGACACCAGCTTCGTGGGACAGTGTGTGTTTGTCTTCGCCCTCCCGAGTTAGCACAGGTGTGGTAGTGGTGAGTTGAGCTTAAAAAATAATTGGCCATTCTAAATTGAGAGAAAATAATAAAAATAATTGGCAACGACTAAATTTATAAAAAGAAAAAAAAGAAAATGGGTCGCTAGTATATGAGCGCCCGGGGATACTGAGTCAATGGGAACATGGCCTGCAGATAATGGCTGCTAGGTATACTTTCAATGTAGAGGGGGATTTACCCAGATCTTGCAGAAAATGCAAAATAATGGGTGCGTTCACAACACTTTTTTGACGGCTAGATTGCAGATGGGAGTCTGCGCCTAACGTCATGGTCTGTGCAGACGGAATGTGGACAACTTTGGTAGAACAACAGTTCTGAGCAGAACGAAAGTGGAGGTGGTGTTGAGAGAAATTCTAATCGCAGAAGACATGGATGCAATCGAAGTTCCCTTTGTGCTCCACCAGCTTCATAATTTACAGCATGATCAGAAAAAGTATAGTAGAAACAGTCCCTGCTATACAGAGATAATATAAACGTATGTTTATATTAGACAGTTGTTAGACAGTACTGTATTTTGATCTGGGACAAAAATAGTTCAAATACTTGCACATATGGTCACATATCTCACTTCAACTACCTGTTATTCTCCTTAATTCAAAGTAGGTTATTCCCTGTCCCTGATAGCCTTTCATCAATAACCAATTACACCTGCTGAAAATAACAGAACGGTTTTAGGTTCATTAAAACTGTTTAGCATTATTTTATTTTTTTACATGTTTAAACCTTTAGAATAAATATCTGAATATTTGAAAAGTATAATAACTGTGTGGAAAAAGAGTCAAATCATTTTAATTTGTATTACAAATCATTCATAAGATAATTAAATGACATGAATAGAAGGCGATTCACACCCCCTAACTAGGTGGCAGTAGCACATGGAGTGAGGATTGTATCTGGTTGCTACACACTTCTTTGTCAGCCAACGCTCGTCTATTGTTTTGAGCCGCGGCTGCTCCAGCGCAGGACCTCTTGAGAAGCTGCGCGGCTGTGCAGACTTTTAAGCTCATGGATGCGTGACCTGGTGACGTCTTTTCCGACTGAGTTCACGCAGACGATGAATTTGGACAGGTTTTCCGCAGAATCTGCGCAGACTTAGCAAAGTCTGCGTATCGTGAACACAGCCAATCGCTATAGGGCAATAAACGGGATCATGGCACCAATTTTGAAAATATTTCCACTTGTAGGCGCATCGAGATCTCCCAGGGCTGGCCTCGCAGCAGCTGGCAGAGGTTCGAAAACCACAATCCCCTGGGCCATCTGGGGCCACCAGGAGAACTGTCGCCTTGCCTTGTCTGACCTTCTCGAGGAAGGCAGGGAGCAGCGGTACAGGCGGGAAAGCGTACAAAAGCGATTTGGGCCATTCGCGCGCTAGGGAGTCTACGCCTAGTGGACCTCTGCAGCTGCGGAGGGAGAACCACAGGGGGCAATGGGTCATCTCTCTGGGATGATCTGGGCTTCCCCGAAGCGCTCCCAAATGCACTGCACCACCTGAGGGTGCAGTCACCATTCTGATGGGTGAGGACCCTCTCTGGAGAGGAGGTCCGCTGCCCAGTTCACCACTCCCGGGAGGTGTACTGCCCGGAGGGACAAGAAATGTCTCTGTGCCCAGATCAGCAGCCGAAAGTTTATGCGGTGTAACCCCAGGGACCGAAGCCCTCCTTGGTGGTTCACATACGCAACAACTGACACATTGTCCGTGCGGATAAGGACATGTTGGTTGCGGAGCTCAGGGAGGAAATGTTGCAGAGCGAGGTGAACCGCTTTCAGCTCTAGAGCGTTTATGTGCAGGGATGTCCAGTGACCCGACCAGGATCCACGGACTCCTCTGCCTACACAGACCGCCCCCCAATCGGAGTTGGATGCGTCTGTCGTCACCACTTGATGATTGAAAAACACTCCCATTCTTAAGGGGCGTTCACACCGGATGCGGCACGGATGCCGCCTCCTTGTGCGTCGATCTGCAGTTGCCGCAGACCACTATTCACACCGAATTCGGCAGGGGAAAGTCAGTGGGCGGTCTGTTGTTACGTCACGGGTTGCATGTACAAGCAACAAACAGCGGGAAGGGAAAACTCTTTTTATATATTTCAAGTTATGAGGAGCGAAACTTAGAGAAAAAATTGTATGTGGGTGTGTGACAGGTAGCTGAGTGCGTGATGGGAAAAATAAAGAGACCAGTCCGGGGTTGGTATTTGTGAAAATAATGTGCGGCTTTATTTTGCCCACAACAAAAATAATAATGGTGCCGAGATACACAACGATGTGTAACCCGGCAACCACAACACAAAAGAAAGGAACAGGGGAATGTGCCAAAAATCAAAAGACCAACGGAGAATGTAGACACCCCAAACAAAACAATAGCCCGTCCTTCCTCAGCCCCGTCAGTAAAACTAGGGCGGAACCAGTCCGGCACTTCCGGGTTAGCGCTCCTCCCTCGTCGCTCCGGAGCGTCCCGTTAGTGCTCTGATAAATGAATAAAAACACAAGGGGTTAGCAGGAACCTCCGCGCCACACAACCTCCCTATTTATTTCCCTTCCCCTGGTTAACTGTGTTCTCTTTCTTTCTTTCTCTCTCTCTCTCTCTCTCACTGTACCTTGCCAGAAGGAACAGAACCCGGCCACGCCCCTTTTATGCGCTTCGTCCCGTTCCCATTGGGCAGCGAGGGCAACCGCCTTTGACCAATCTTGCGATTGCCACAGCGCTTCCCGTCTGGGTTGGCGTTGCACCGTGGCCCGCCCCCTTTCCAGATGGCCGACTTCCACCTTTCCTGGGGATGTCTGCTCCTCCTCCCCAACGCCCTCACCGGTCGGAAGGGAGATCTAAAACAAGAATTCATTCTCTCTTTGTCACATATCCCACCGCTCAGAGTGGAGCCGAAGGAACACTCGGCCAAACCTACCAACCCCATTACTCCCCTCCGGGAAAAATAATCCGCATTTTGGTGATCTTTCCCCTACGATGTACCATATGATACATATAAGGCTGCAATGCCAAATACCACCGAGTTATCCGAGCATTGCTATCCTTCATAGTGCTTAACCATTTGAGTGGGGCGTGGTCTGTGACTAGATCAAATGAATGTCCCAGTAAATAATATCTGAGGGAGTGAGTCGCCCATTTAATGGCTAAACACTCTTTCTCCACAACCGAGTAGTTGCGCTCCCGAGGAAGCATTTTCCTGCTGATATAAAGAATGGGGTGCTCCACCTCGTTAATTTTCTGGGACAAGACCGCCCCCAAACCGACCTCTGACGCGTCAGTATGGAGGAGGAATCTCTTGCTAAAGTCTGGTGCTATTAGCGCAGGAGCCTGGCACAGTTTTTGTTTAATGGTCTCAAACGCCCCTGACACTCTTCTGACCACTTGACTAAATTTGGCGCACATTTCTTAGTGAGGTTCACCAGGGAATTGACCACGGTGGCATACTCGGGGATAAAGCGGCGGTAATAACCAGCCAATCCCAGTAGTGACCTCACCTGGGACTTGGTCTTGGGGACCGCCGCGTCCACCAAAGCCTGGACTTTGGTGGCCACGGGTTTCACCGTCCATTTCCCATAATAAACCCTAAGTACTGAGTTTCCAATTTAGCAAGCGCACATTTCCTCAGGTTGGCTGTCAGCGGGCAGCCCTTAAAGACTGAAGGGCGGCTGCAAGTCGATTTACATGCTCTCTCCAGGTGGAGCTATATATAACCACATCGTCAATATACGCTGCTGCATACTCACGATGGGGATGTAACACCTCGTCCATCAGTCTCTGAAAGGCGGCGGCGCACCATGTAGCCCAAGCGGCATGGTTTTAAAATGGAACAGCCCATCCGGAGTTGAAAATGCCGTTTTTCACATGAATCGTGAGTTAAAGGGATCTGCCAATATCCCTTCGTCAGGTCCAGAGTTGAGATGAACCTGGCGTTCCCAGTCGGTCGAGGAGCTCGTCGATCCGAGGCATGGGGTAGGCATCGAACTTGGCGATAGCATTGACCCTTCGAAAATCAACACAGAAGCGACTAGTGCCGTCCTTCTTGGCCACTATAGCGATGGGACTGCACCACTCGCTTCTGGAAGGCTCAATGACCCCAAGCTCAAGCATCGCCCTCACCTCGTTCGGACGCTACTCCGCCCGGCTTTCTGGGATCGGTAGGGCCTCTCCCGAACAGTGACCCCTGGCGGAGTAATAACAGCATATTTGGTAAGGTTAGTCCTGCGGGCACATCAGAAAACACATCCCCAAATCTCCCAATCAACTTACGCAACTCTGCCTGCTGATCTGGAAGTAACTGTTCCCCATTGAAATCTGGCTGGGGCTAGGGGCCTCTATACAGGGTCCTAAATCATCCTCCATCTTGCCTGGGGCTATGAATAAGACCTCCCTTGCCTTCCAGGGCTTTAACAAATTGGCGTGGTAAATTTCTGTTTTATTTCGTGATCGGGCTGTCTAATTTCATAATTCACTAATCCTACGGCCCGTATCACCTCATATGGCCCCTGCCATTTAGCGCACAGTTTCGACTCCAATGGCGGAAGAAGCAGCATTACTTTATCTCCTGGCGAAAGGTTCGAATTCGTGCATTAATATTGTAATGCTGCTGTTGCCGATGTTGAGCCGATCTAAGATTGTCTTGAGCCAACCGACCAATTAAATCAAGGCGATCTCGCAGTAGGAGCACATGCTGCACTACATTTTTAGAGGAGCCCTTGTGTTCCTCCCAACCTTCTCTCAACAGGTCGAGGATGCCCGTGGCTGCCGGCCATATAGCAGCTCAAAGGGGAAAATCCCGTCGAGCTCTGAGGCACCTCTCTCACTGCGAAGAGCAGGTAAGGAAGAAGAGTAGCCCAATGTTTCTGCTCCTGACTCACAAACCGTCTCAACATTTGCTTCAATGTTTGGTTAAAGCGTTCCACCAGTCCATCCGTTTGGGGATGATAAACAGGCGTCCTGATGGGACGTATTTTTAGAATTTTGTACACTTGCTGTAGCGTTTTTGACAAAAGTTAGTTCCATGATCAGTTAATATTTCTTTTGGGATCCCTACTCTAGCCATAATCTGACTCAACTCTTTCGCAATTGCAGTGGCACTAGTGGACCGCAGCGGAACTGCTTCGGGTACCGCGTCGCATAATCCACCATCACTAATATGTGTGTGTACCGGAATCAGAAGGCAGCACTGGCCCAACTATGTCCATTGCAGCGTTCGAAAGGAGTGGAGATAATGGGCAGTGGGACCAAAGGGCGGGCGCACTTCGACCGGTGCTACTCTCTGACATTCGGGCAGGTAGCTACATATTTCGCCACCTCGGTGTAGAGCCCTGCCCAATAAAATCGAGCCAGTATCCTGTCCCTCGTCTTGTCAACCCCAAGGTGTCCTGCAAAGGGGCGTCATGCGCCAGCCTCATGACCTCTGGTCGACAGGGCGGGGAACCATCAACTGTTTGACAGGCTGTCCTGTGCCGGGGCTAGGTTTACTCTATATAGCAAGTGCCCCTCTACAACGAAATGAGGATATACCAGCGTCCCGATGCCGTCAACATCCTTACCCTCAATAGACCGGACCCGTTCCCAAGCGTGCACCAGTGTAGGGTCGTTGGTTTGCTCCCACACTAGGTCCGCGCTTGAGGCCCACACGTCCGGGATATTGACAGGGGCTGGAGTAGTCTCGGCCCTCGAGGGTCCAGTAACCTCGCCCGCCCGGTCACACTGTGTCCCCACTCCCTTCGATTGGCGTTTGGAACCATCGGAACCTTCCCCCGCCAGACCCCAGCCGTGTCTTATCGATCGCCCTCCCACTTTTCCTTCCTTCTCTCCTTACGCGTTTTCCTAGGGCGAAAAAGTGGAGAAAACAGCTCGGCCTGGAAAGGAAACACAGTACCAATTACTTCCCTTTCCGGGGATCTGCCGTGTCTACGTGTGGTCGAGGCTGCCGATACTTTTAACAAATCCTTACACTGCGGCCAGTCTCGACCCAGAATAACTGGGTGTGGCAGCTTTTCGGCCACCCCCACTACGAGGTGGCGCTTTATCGGGCCTACCGATAAGTATACTTTAGAGTGGGGTATGTCGCCGTATCCCCATGGATACAGGAGATCGCCACCTGGCCTTGTGGCTGCCACGACATACCGCCCAGGAGAGCTGACCGAATCAAAGTCTGCTCACACCCTGTGTCCACTAATGCGTGGGTGTTCACATTCCCCAGCACAACACCAACAATACACGGGCCCTCCCGACCATGTCTCCATTTCTTACCCGTCTCAGGCGCCAGATGACACGCAGCCACATCGCATTCCATGGCGGCGGGCAGTATCTCGCGATGTGTCCCGACTGCTGGCACCTGAAACAGATTGGAGGGGCAGAGGGTGAGGATGGTGCGTATTTGTCCCGCTGTTGGTATGACAGCGGGGCAGGGGAACCATTCTACCCCAGCTGGGAGCCAACCTCTGCCTCCATTGTAAGGGGCGGTTGACCCGGCGGGGCAGGTGATCTGATGGGTCGGGGTCGGGAGCGGGGTTTGGTGGCGGTCCTTTGGTAGAGGAGGGAGGGAGCAGTCCAGCAAGGTGGTGCGGGAGGATACGAGGAGTCTTCAAAATTCTCGGCCAAAGCCACGGCCTGTTCCAGAGTGGTGGGGTTGTGTCGGCGTATCCACGCCTGCGTCTCAGCCCGACCACATGGCAGAATTGTTCCAGCACAATGGCTTCCCCATCTGGATCCCAGTTTTCTGGCTGGGGTTTAGCCATTGTGCCATGTGGTCGCATAATTGCTGGGCCACCACCCTGGGCGGGTATTTGATGGTCGCGGAACTCCGGAAGCGGACCCTGTGGGTCTCCCCGTAATATTGAGACGGCGGAGGATAGCCTGCTTCACTAATTCGTACTGGCCGGCGTCGTCATCAGTCATGGCCCGATGCGCTGCTTGTGCTTCCCCAATCAAGCAGGGGCCAAGTTGGCTTGCCCAGTACTCCCGGGGCCATGCTGCGGTGGTAGCCAACCGTTCAAAGGCTACAAGATAGGCTTCGGGTCATCCTCCGCCGTCATTTTCTGGGCCGGGCCCGGGGCCACCATCACGGGCCCGGTTGCGCCGGCGTCATCCCCATGCCGACCCTCTCGATAAGGGCTGTGTACCTTTCCTCCCTCCTCCGTTCCTCAGCCTCCCTCCGGCTGTCCAACGCCTCCAGGATTGCTGATAGAGTGGTTGGATCCATCCCGTTTCTGACACCACGTGTGACAGGTAGCTGAGTGCGTGATGGGAAAAATAAAGAGACCAGTCCGGGGTTGGTATTTGTGAAAATAATGTGCGGCTTTATTTTGCCCACAACAAAAATAATAATGGTGCCGAGATACACAACGATGTGTAACCCGGCAACCACAACACAAAAGAAAGGAACAGGGGAATGTGCCAAAAATCAAAAAGACCAACGGAGAACGTAGACACCCCAAACAAAACAATAGCCCGTCCTTCCTCAGCCCGTCAGTAAAACTAGGGCGGAACCAGTCCGGCACTTCGGGTTAGCGCTCCTCCCTCGTCGCTCCGGGCGTCCCGTTAGTGCTCTGATAAATGAATAAAACACAAGGGGTTAGCAGGAACCTCCGCACACACAACCTTCCTATTTATTTCCCTTCCCTGGTTAACTGTGTTCTATTTTCTTTCTTGTTCTCTCTCTCTCTCTCTCTCACTGTACCTTGCCAGAAGGAACAGAACCCGGGCCACGCCCCTTTTATGCGCTTCGTCCCGTTCCCATTGGGCAGCGAGGGCAACCGCTTTGACCAATGCTTGCGATTGCCTAGCGCTTGCCGTCTGGGTTGACGTTGCGCACCGTGGCCCCGCCCCCCTTTCCAGATGGCCGACTTCCACCTTTCCTGGGGATGTCTGCTCCTCCTTCCCAACGCCCTCACCGGTCGGAAGGGAGATCTAAAACAAGAATTCATTCTCTCTTTGTCACAGGGTGGTACAGAACTGGAACAGAGCTTGGTGATGCAACCATATTGTAATGTGAGTGACATCTTTAAACAACTTGAGTGTTTGGTTAGCAGGATCAGAAATGATAAATACTAAGCGATGATAATGTAAAGAGGTGTAAAAATGCACAAATGGGCCAACATAATAGAATTTGATACACGTGGGAAAAAATAAGAATGTGTCATTTGACAAGTTCATTTCTGCAAATATACCTGTGATGGGATGCCCACCTGCCCCCTATAATTTGTGTTATTCTTATCATTTTTACTGTTGTTTTCATTATAATTATTGTGGTTTTCATTATTCGTGATTGTATTATTGTTTGTTTTGGATCAGCAGGGAGGGGATTAAATTCCTCCCTGCCAAATACATGTGAGAATGTGGCTGGAGCCTTAATTAGCTAATTGTTAATTTATAGCCACAGACTATAAAAAGCCAGGAGGAATCCTGGGTGTGGGTGTGGGTGTGGTGCGAAGCGAAGCGAATGTTTGAGGTGAGAGTTTGTGTGTTTCATGTTCTTTTTTGTTTATCCAAAATTGGTGTTTTGATTGGAACTAAAATACTTCTGAACTTTATCAGTTTGATTCCCATTTATGTAATTAGTGCTGATGAAATATACTTCCTACACCGAGTTTAGACTGCCCCTAAAAGCTCTTCTGCAGCACTCCACATTTTGGAAGTATTTGGCCCAAATATTGATTATTGACCAGTAACATGAGATAGACCAAGACGAGCGCTAATCTGTGAAACCTGCTGTAATTGTCTCTTAAATCACACTGTATTATCCTGGATTTAGCTGGGTGTCTAACTTCAATATTTCAGGAACCCTGACACTGTTGTTAACTTAATATGTTTGAAGCCTGGGGCTTCATGAGAAGATCACAATGATGTGTTTTACATGTATCAAAGAAGTAGATGGCAAAGGAAATATAGCAAAACAAAGTGATTAACAGTGAATCCTGCCCCCCATCCTGAATAAAAGTTATTTATTATAATAACACATTTAACAAAAGAGTGGTGGAAGTTTAAAAAAAATACTTTTTAATCAATGTACCTTCAGCATTGATAACAAGATAAAATTAATATGAAGGAGATACTACACTGTTTGCATTGGAAAATTGGGAACGATTGAAACCAATCAGAAAAGCCATCATGAGAAGTCTTCACTTACTGCATCATGTATTTGTGTATAAGAGTGTTTACAGCATTTCATTGTATATGGAAAGACTGAAGAAATATTGAATACGAAATAAATTGGCCTACGGTACACTGTGCTTTTACTACACCTATATTTGGCCTGTGTAATGAATTGGCATCTCAGACCAGTGAATTGAATAGTAAGGCTGGACGCAAACTGCAAAAAAGAGGAACATCTTGCCGTTCAGCAACAAAGCAAGCTCTGTAGTGGAGAGGTAAGTACGGGTCTTATGCTGATATCAGTATTATTAACTGATCACCCACTAGGAGGAGATTCATTACACCTGCATATTTATTTTAAACGTTTAAACTCTAAACGTATTCAACGTTTTCTTTTCCACAGATGAAAGGGATTTCCTGGGGCAAGCAGGTAAACTGGACGGACTGGTGGACGATCTAGAACAGAAGCGTGAAATGGGTGAGTGTCCAAGCCAAGCCCACCGCCATGCACAAGCAGGCTGTGAGATTGCATGTCCTAAAGGCTCATTAAAAAAATAGCAAATCCGGATTTGGCATCATAAGTTGTTACGGGCATGTTGGCTTGGCCAGAGTTACTTTGCATGCAAGCTGTGGTTTTAGTTTATAGATAAAAAAAGCCAATACAATCAGTAGAAATTTTATTGAAAACCTGTTTTTCTATATGCAAAATATCTACAGCTGTTTATCAATGAAGTTGATAAAAGGCAGCTGTTTATATTTTCCCAGAGGGAATTCATGGTAATGGTACATTTACAATATAAAATTACGCTTTTGACAGATTTTTAAGTGCATTTGCGATGAAGGCTCATAACAGTGGGAGATAGGGCATGTGCCATGCATATGTGGCAATTTTTAAATCAAGATTAAAAACCTATATATTTGACAAGGCATTTCAGTATATTATCTGGACAGCGCTTCGAGATGTTTCACGGCAGGTGCTTTAGAAATCCATATTGTATTGCACATTGTATTGTAGTTGGTATTAGTAGGCAGTGTTGGGAACATGACTTACAGTATAATCAGCTCATGAGTTAAACTCTTTGAAGTGGCCCAGGCTGGCACAGCAGGCACTCAGTGGAGTTGTAAACTGCACCTCTCACTTTAGCTGTGTGTTCTTTTATGATTTAACAGGCTTTGCGGATGACAGTGATGAAAGCCAGGGGGAGAAGAGAGAGTTGGGTGAGTAGCTGGACACAAGCAGAGACCCGATTTCTATTCAAGCCCTTTGCATCGGGGCGAAAATGAAGCTTCTGACTTTGTACTCGGTTTAATGTGGTAGTGGAGGGCAGGATTCGAAATGGGCGGGGTAAAGTGGGTAAAACGCTGTAGGTGTTCAAAGAAACATATGTGATGGCAAACATGTATTTCATGATATCTGGAAATGTATAATAAAGATTTTGGAGAACAAGCTTTGCTGTAGATTATCCTATCCTAAAGGAATGTTATTTGTGTAATATGGTGTGGTGTTATGTGTGCTGTAGCAGATTCATAGTTTAGGGGTGTAGAAATTGGTAGATGAAGTTGTATAATTTGGGGGTAGTTTTAAGGGAACACCTTACTCACAAACTACAAGAGAACCCCTGCAGTACAATAATGACAAGGTCCCCTCTCTCTCTCTCTGTGATAGCGGGGAGTGAGAGCAAAGGCCTACAAGGAAAGCGCTGGCGTAAGTATAGAAGTGCCACAGTAAAAGAAATAATATTTGTATTAATATAATGTATGCTGTCGTTACTGACTATATATCACATTTACAACCCCTCACTCCACCCCCTTCCCCCACCCCCACCCTTTTATGGTGCTGAGAAATGTGTGGTTCTTCACTTTTCTATGCTATAGATAAACTGCTGCATCCTGGTACCTTTTCTGTAGGTCACATCAGTATCTGCATACTCCATATTGCTAAATACAAACAACCAAAATATATTCAACAGAGGAAAGGGGGGAGCAGTGATAAAATTGCAAGAGTGTAAGAAATAGCATTTACTGAATTGCTCTCTCTTTCCCCTTTCAAGTTGGATGCAGACACGGTAAGAATTGTTTTATTCTCTATTCCCTAATTAAACAGTAGCTCCGTACTGTAGAAACTCTGAAGTTGGGTAGTTTGTAATAGGGGTAGAACGACTACTAATTTGACCGAACAGTCGAGTTAAAATGGTCGAATATGAATTAATGGTAAAGAAAAGCAAAGTATGTTCTATGTTAGGGTTACATCCAAACACAGACAACTGATATTGCCAATTTAATGCCTATCAATTTCGCTATTTTTTTAGTAGAAATGTAAACCCTGTGTTGCTGTCATTCAAACCACAATTCCACTAATTACTAAGATATAAAAGGTGGACATATTCAGGTGGGCATATTACTAAAGATGAAATGAAATGGGGGTACCTCGTCAACAGAATAAATTAGTGAGAAATGTCTAATAATAATAAACCTATGGAACGTGCTGTCTTTAGAGCGACATCTAATGGACATTTAATCAAGGTCTTAGTTGCTAGCTTTACAACATTAACATTTGCCTTAAAAAAAAAAACGTTTATAGAGTTTTTATATTGGTTTTAATCAAACTATGGTATTTATGTTTATATTTGAAATATTCCAGGTTACAGATCCACCACCTGCTACTATAGTAAGTAGAACACATCCAGGCCGTACTTACTATTATTATTATTATTATTATTATTATTATTATTATTATTATTATTATTATTATTATTATTATTATTTTATTTTACTTTATTTTTATTTGTGTTGTTGTTGTTGTTTATTTTAATAGACACTACTCTCCAGCACATATTTTGGCTGTATTGGCATGTATAATCTAACATGTTTTGTATGTGTTGTAAGTTATGGGGTTATTGAATGGTAACAGTTTATGGAATGTTTGATTACTCAGTATTGTGTTCTGGGCATGTCCTTCTATGCCTGGAAGTTTAATAAAATATCTCTATAAAACGTACTTACTTTGACTTTGACCAGTGCCACAACATTGTAACTGTGATGATAGACACTCACATGCAAGTCTACTTCCCGTGCAGCAAGTTAGGACACCACCTGACACCACGTGGCATAGAGGCTTAGCGAAAGAAAGGAAAATTATATATAATAGTAAAAAAAGTCTCTGTTTCTAAATTATCTACAATTATTTTTCCCCAGCTGAACATTGCCATCATTATAAGTATATCATTGTATTTAAAAATATAGCTTCTCTAACATTTTAGGCAAACTGCTTCCCAGTCCCTTTGTGCTTACCACTAGGCTGTACAACCTCGCAGTCCTTCAGCTCTAACCTCTGTCACACAACTTCCCGGTCCCTCATCTCTAACCTCTAAGCCACACTGCTTCCCAGTTCCTCGGCTCCAACCACTAAGCTATACAACCCCATGTCCCCAAGGTCTAACCACTAGACTACACAACCCTGTCCCTCTACTTGAACCTTTAGCTACACAACCACCTAGTTCCTCATCTCTAACCTCTAACCCACAGTGCATTCCAGTTCCTCAGCTCCAACCACTAAGCTATACAACTCCTCAGTTGTAAACCCAATATCACACTTCCCAGCCACACTGCCTTTCATAAACATGAATTACTACATAGACTAACGTTTTATCTCTTCCCTAGATTATTACCGCCACTGCACCGGCAACAGTATTCGTAAGTATTGAAGTACAATTTTTAACTCCACATATTTAGTCACAGTGACCCTGTTCAAAAGAAGTCTATGAATATCCTAGCATTAAATACCATTAAATCTCGTAAAATTAAGACATGATTATCTGAAATCAGTTCTGCCCTGCATGAAGTTTTTTGTTTCATGCAAATTGATTTATCACTGTTATCTGAAATCAGTTCTGCCCTGCATGAAGTTTTTTGTTTCATGCAAATTGATTTATCGCTGTTATAAACTAGCAACTGATCAATAACGTGAATTTGTATACAGTGAAGGGGTATTGCTGCCACCTGTGTAACTATCCTTCAAGTGCAGTTTGTATGAAGACAAGAGGTCACTAAACTCTCCCTTCTCCCCTTCTCCCTATCTTTTTCAGCTTATTGCTCAAATCGTGAGTATTGCACACTTGTCATTTGTCATGAAACTTGCGGATGACATTCTTTAGTACAAGTTGTCAGAATCTAGGGGGTTCTGGAAGTGTAACACTTATATTTTTACAGACATTTAGACAACCATTTGTCCAACTGTGCTGAAACTTGCTAGACATTCTTTAGAACAAGTTATTGAGTGTGCCCACATATTTGAGAAATGGAGGGTATCTGTGGTTGTCTCAATGTCATACTGTGGATCAAGGTAATGGTGATCTTGTTTTTCATGTGACTGCCCTTATAAACGTTCACCATAGCAAAAGCATAGCAAAGTGTTATAAAGGAGAGTTTAGCATTGTAAAGCCTACCGAAGTATAGTAAAGCATATTAATAAACATAATAAACCAGGATAAACTAGGGTAAACGAATAGTATAACCATGGGAAAAGCATGGGGAAGACAGCAAAAAATACTGTGGTAAACTCTCACAACTGAGGGTGCTGCTCAGTGCATGTCATAAAAAATGTAAGAAATGTTGCAGAGTAATTAAAGGGGCAGTGATAAAGGCTTTAAAGACTATTCTTACCTCTTATTGCACACATTCTCGAGGACCTTTTTGTTTCCAGCCTTTATTTTCACCCTGTTGAAGCTTCTTTAACCTGCCATCAAGACTTCTTGTGTAGCAGGTATTAGGATCCCACCTGTTCTCTACCAACTTTGCTGTATATTAGTTGAGACCTTAACACAAATGACCCAGGCACGGTACTGAAGCATACAGATGTACAATTTTAGCTGATTTTAATTTTTTAATTTTATATACTGTTTTTTCCTCAGACAAGCGTTTGCGCTGTTTAATGGGTAAGTGTCTTTTTCATTTCTTTGTTTGGTGTGATGTGATATTGTATGTACAGTAGTGCCAGCTTTATCCATTGTCTGATAATCAAGACTATATTATATTAAATATTATATTGAATAATCTGATAAATACCAATTACCCAGAGTGTTATAAATTGCACTGGTGAAGGATTGTGCACTGAAGCTAATATAACAGGGCCGAGGCTGGGCGTGAACTGTCGTAACCACAATGAAAAAGAGCCGGGCTCGTCTGCATCTGTGGCTCTAGAGCTTTTAACCTCATCTCATCTCTGCAAAAGGGGACACAATCCATAATGGCAGGGCATCACACAACACAGCCTGTTCCACTTGTGCAATACTACTGTAATATGCTTCTAACAGTTTGGTGCTGGAGAGGAATTTCAAAGGGTAATTCTCTTTAGGGTTAGGGTTTTAATCAAATTGCTTCAGAGTAACTGGCTAACTTTTTTTTCCCCCTCTTCTCTTAGTTGAAAGATTTTGCGGTAAGTTACATTTAAAAAAATATATATATACTGTATATATATATATATATATATATATATATATATATATATATATATATATATATATATATTATTTATTTCTTAGCAGACGCCCTTATCCAGGCGACTTACAATTGCTACAAGATATCATATTATTTTTACATACAATTACATTATTTTTACATACAATTAACCATTTATACAGTTGGGTTTTTACTGGAGCAATCTAGGTAAAGTACCTTGCTCAAGCAACAGCAACAGTGTCCCCCACCTGGGATTGAACCCACGACCCTCCGGTCAAGAGTCCAGAGCCCTAACCACTACTCCACACTGCTGCCCTTCCATATATACACTACCGTTCAAAAGTTTGGGGTCACTTAGAAATTTCCTTGTTTTCCATGAAAACATACATGAAATGAGTTTGAATAGGAAATATAGCAAAATGAATAGGAAATATAGTCATTGACAAGGTTAGAAATAATGATTTTTAATTGAAATAATAATTGTGTCCTTCAAACTTTGCTTTCGTCAAAGAATCCTCCATTTGCAGCAATTACAGCCTTGCAGACCTTCGGCATTCTAGTTGTCAATTTGTTGAGGTAATCTGAAAAGATTTCATCCCATGCTTCCTGAAGCACCTCCCACAAGTTGGATTGGCTTGATGGGCACTTCTTACGTACCATATGGTCAAGCTGCTCCCACAACAGCTCAATAGGGTTGAGATCCGGTGACTGTGCTGGCCACTCCATTATAGACAGAATACCTGCTGACTGCTTCTTCCCTAAATAGTTCTTGCATAGTTTGGAGCTGTGCTTTGGGTCATTGTCCTGTTGTAGGAGGAAATTGGCTCCAATCAAGCGCCGTCCACAGGGTATGGCATGGCGTTGCAAAATGGAGTGATAGCCTTCCTTCTTCAAGATCCCTTTTACCCTGTACAAATCTCCCACTTTACCACCACCAAAGCACCCCCAGACCATCACATTGCCTCCACCATGCTTGACAGATGGCGTCAAGCACTCCTCCAGCATCTTTTCATTTGGTCTGCGTCTCAAGAATGTTCTTCTTTTTGATCCGAATACCTCAAACTTAGAGTCGTCTGTCCATAACACTTTTTTCCAATCTTCCTCTGTCCAGTGTCTGTGTTCTTTTGCCCATCTTAATCTTTTCTTTTTATTGGCCAGTCTGAGATATGGCTTTTTCTTTGCAACTCTGCCTAGAAGGCCAGCATCCCGGAGTCGCCTCTTCACTGTTGACGTTGAGACTGGTGTTTTGCGGGTACTATTTAATGAAGCTGCCAGTTGAGGACCTGTGAGGCGTCTGTTTCTCAAACTAGACACTCTAATGTATTTGTCCTCTTGCTCATTTGTGCACCGGGGCCTCCCACTCCTCTTTCTATTCTGGTTAAAGCCAGTTTACGCTGTTCTGTGAAGGGAGTAGTACACAGCGTTGTACAAGATCTTCAGCTTCTTGGCAATTTCTCGCATGGAATAGCCTTCATTTCTCAGAACAAGAATAGACTGACGAGTTTCAGAAGAAAGTTCTTTGTTTCTGGCCATTTTGAGCCTGTAATCGAACCCACAATTGCGGATGCTCCAGATACTCAACTAGTCTAAAGAAGGCCAGTTTTATTGCTTCTTTAATCAGCACAACAGTTTTCAGCTGTGCTAACATAATTGCAAAAGGGTTTTCTAATGATCAATTAGCCTTTTAAAGTGATAAACTTGGATTAGCAAACACAACGTGCCATTGGAACACAGGACTGATGGTTGCTGATAATGGGCCTCTGTACGCCTATGTAGATATTCCATTACAAATCAGCCGTTTCCAGCTACAATAGTCATTTACAACATTAACAATGTCTACACTGTATTTCTGATCAATTTGATGTTATTTTAATGGACAAAAAATTTGCTTTTCTTTCGAAAACAAGGAAATTTCTAAGTGACCCCAAACTTTTGAACGGTAGTGTATATAATTAAATGTATTCTGTTAAAAAAAAATCTACAAACATATTCTCTTTCTTTTATGTTAACAATTAAGTGAGGAGCAGGAGATGCGGTTACAGTAAGTATTCCACTTAAACATAAAAAAAAGTTTTTTGCGACACATATTCGGGTGGCACAGCAATTAATTTCTTAAGACCAGCAGGTTTAAAAGGACGAAATAGAGCAGTCCTCTCTTCCATGTTTGTCCAAGAGGTATAGGAGTCCCCAAAGGGGGACATGATTAAAGTCTTTCAATTCTTAAAAGGAGTTGAAATAGTCAACAGTAACCAAGACATGCACAATACAGAAACAGGACCAGAGGAAACAGTTGGAAAGTAAGTGGAGATAGACAGGACAGAGGGTAGGAGACACTTCTTCACACAGAGAGTGGTGAGGGTATGGAAAGTCTAACTGGAAAGGGTCTAGGAAAACACGAAGGACTCTAATAGACATGGCAGGGAATGGGATGGAAATACTGTAAGACTCCTATTGCATAGCAGTTTCACCCATTCCAGGATTTACTATGGAAATGACATTAGTAGAGTCACACGACAAATGCGTAAGGGAGGCAGCACCTGTTGAAAACTGGAAGAAAGTGGGTGGCAAAGAAAGCTGTGGAGGATGCAAAGGCTGCCCTTCAAATTGGTGATATCATGGGGCAAGTTCAGCATGGAAGAGGGGGTCTTGGTCTCAGTTCAGCTCCTCCTACATGGCACAAGGCAGCCCCAGCTAACGGAGGAAGCTTGTAGTCAACGAGGTGCAAAAGCAGGAGGAGAGGATGAGGTGTATAAAGGCCATTTCCCAGGGCAAGCAGGGAGAATGGATGAGATGGGAGAGTGTGGAACAACGCAAGATTGGCTGGCAAGACCTATGGTCAATGGAACAGAGCAGGATCAGTTTCCTTATAAGGTCAACATATGATGTTCTCCCATCACCACAGAACCTAAACCTCTGGGTAGGAGAGGATCCCTCATGTCCTTTGTGTTCACATTTTGACAGGATGTAAGGTGGCTCTTAGCCAAGGACGGTTTACTTGGCGCCATGACCAGGTGCTGCGATGTTTGGCCTTAGCATTGGAAGACAAGCGTAACATGACCAAAAAGTTGCCACCTGTTCCATCAAAACACTGCACACAAAAGACAACATTCCTCCGCCCAGGAGAGCAACCACCAAGAAAAGGTGTTAAAACCAATCCTCGCCCAGGACAACTGGAAGCTGCTAGAGACTGGAAAATGCTGGCAGATGTTGGTCAACGGCTTATTTTTCCACCTGAGATTGCTACCACAAACCTTCGACCAGATATTGTCTTGTGGTCTGGATCAGCACGCCTTGTTCACCTGGTAGAGTTAACAGTGCCATGGGAGGATGCTGTAGATGAGGCGTATGAGAGGAAGAATCTGCGGTATGCTCAACTAGCCACTGAAGCGGAACAGCGAGGATGGAGAGTCTGGGTTTACCCAGTGGAAGTGGGATGTCGAGGATTTGTGGCACACTCTACAACCCGGTTTCTCAGAGATGTCGGATTCAATGACCAAGAGTTGCGTCGCACAGTGAAGAACTTATCTGAAGCAGCAGAGAGGAGCAGCAACTGGCTGTGGTTGAGACGGAAAGATTCTGGCTGGGGATCTCAAGCACAATAGAAAGAAAGAAAGGCTGATGTACAGGTAAGTAAGCTGGGCTGAGTTGAGTGGGGACGGAGGGGTGATGCTGGGACGCCAGAATCACCGCCGAGCCCTCTTGAGGTGTCGTGGGCTAGTCGACGAAACACCGAGGATGGAAGGTGCCCACTTGAAGACCCCAGAGATGTACCCTACTTAGCTCAATCCAGACGGTTGTCATGCTGATGCGCTGGGGAGACCGCACTATGGTTGATCCCGGAGCCAGCATCGCGAGCCGTTGTGTGTGCTGATGCGCTAGGGAGGCAAAATAAGCTGATCCCTGGAGCCAGCATTACACTTCAGCCATCAACACCAGACAGAAGGATATCTACATCATCATATGGAAGGAAGCGCAAATGGATGGAGACACATATGGATCACATTAGTTTACTGTGAAGCTACGTCTTAGTTGGCGCTTATCTTGGCGAGAGCCTAGTTCAAATCAGCATGAAGTTTTAACATCTACTCTCATGTAATGGAAATAATAATCAGCCACAGTTTACAGGTAACAAGCTTAGGTGTATCCTATTAAACTCCTAGTAAAACCAGGAATGAATCAAACTGCTATGCAATGGGAGTCTTATTTCCATCCCTGCATGGCAAAGGGTGCTCGATACCTTTTCAAAGTGAAATCACATATCGGTTTTCAAAGATTGCACTGTTGTGGAGTTTAGAATCATAATTACAGCAAAAACCTTAATTAACTGAACCCTGATTACCTGAACAGCCCCTTGTTACCATGTCTGGTTGTGTCCTGTGCTCTTCTGCCCTGTTGTCATAGAAAATGCACTATTCAGCCTGTAAACTCTGGGATGTATAGAACATATCGAGTAAAGGGGTTGAATTAGATCATTATCATTTTTAGGTTTATTGATTGGGAAAGTTTGTAATTCGATTATGAAACCCCACTTTGTCATAGTGTGCATACCTGTCTGACACAAATTGCCTTATGGACCTGGTTATACGTATTCATAAAACAAGCTGCTCTATGCCACACACTTCTATTCATTATATAGGTCTCAAATGTGCTGTTTTGAAAGAAACACACATTCTAACAAACATTTTCATTTTAAAACATTGTATCTAGTACTGCACAAGGTAAAGTCATTTCTATGTACAGACATGCTTTTAGACTGCCAAGAATGACTTCTTGGGTCATTTCACCTGGAGAGTGAAATTGTCTCCCCCTCTTCATGAGCTTCTTCCCTGTCATTAACCATTTGTCTGCTTCCTCTGTAACATGCTTTGACCCACTGCACATTTGAGATCTATGTAGCTAATGGAAGTGCAACACATTTATGGATTTATAATTACTTTAACGCTGACCAAATGAGACCAGTAATACGGTTGCTCAGGCTTATAAGAAGACAGAAAGAGGGATTTTAAAGCCGACATTATCACTCCTTTAAAATAAATGCCAATTACCAACTTCTTTTTCTTGCAGACTACTATTACAGACACAGATCATGCCGCTGTTGCACTTACCATCGCTGGTGGAAGAATATGTAAGAGGGCCATGAGATCACTAGGTTGTGACCCCCTCAATGCTTTACACGCACACATGCAGCATTCCACAACCCTGCAGCCCTGCAATGCACTGCGCTTCCTGCAATAACAACAACAGCAAAGATTTTTAAATGCTCAGTTTATGTACAGAGTAACACCTTGCAATACTATGTTCCATACATAATGTTTAATACTGTTTAAAATAGACCTGCAGGTGACAACTGCTCTGTAGATCAATGCATATTCCATCCGCATGTAGCAAATACATATTTAAAGTATTGATTTTTTTCTTTTTGTCTGGATTGACAAACAAATCTGTTCATGCAAATGGTTCATCCAGAACAAAATCAGTCAACAAACGTTTTGGCTTATGCTTTCACCAGTACGATTAGCCGAAACGTTTATCTTCTTCACTTATTATTACATAATAATCAAATGCATTAGAATAACTCTAAACTATAACATTATAAACAGTACAAACATGTTATACCCATCACTCATTCTTTTCTGCATCAGCTAAAAATGTTAGGAGGGATTTTTGTTTAAAATCTTGTAAAAAAAAAAATCTTTCTTTCTTTAAAGTGCTGCCTGTTGCAGGATGACAATGTTTTCCAAAGCTTCTGCTCAAAATGCAAAAATAAAGACTTATGCAAGCATCAAATATTTTGTCTGTTTATTTACTTCCCAATGAATTACTTCCAAATACTGATGGAGACCAACTGTGCTCTTTGATCATGGTTAAGCATAGGTAAGCACTGTAAAGCCCACAGTGGTATGGTAAAGTATATTACTGTAAAAAAAACATGGCAGACCATGGTAGACTATGGTAAATGTATTGGACAACCATGGGAAAAGCATGGGAGAACTGCAAATTACCATGCAAAAATACCATGGTAAACTTTTATAAGGGATTCATCACCCATAACATTTAACAAATCAAATTAAATCTAAAGAAACGTCCAGAAAACGAAAGGGCTCGATTCTCAAAGTTCTTTAATCCAAATCCAATCCAAACTAGAAACCCACCCAACAGTTTTACCAAACCACCATAAATAGCTGAAACATTTAATTTAGGGGCTCGTAGTGGTTTGAAGTGGTTTCGTATTGTGTTGTTGACACTTTGGAGTAAATAGCATTGAGAATCCAGCCCTAGCGTAGCTGCAAGTACTCAGGACGACTCCATTGCACTCAGCTGCGGGGCAGCTCTCTATTGGAGAAACCATGGCGACGCGTTGATTGCAGGGAGGAGTTTGTTGGGTATAAAGGGGAAGCAGCTACGTCAGTACCTCCCCTTGTGCTGAGAAAGTGAGAGACGACCGGCCGGAGCTGGTGTTTGTTTTCTATTTGTGTTATGTGTTTTGTTTGTGTTTTCATAGAGGAGCAGGAGGACGGGAGGCTGTAGCCGGAGAGCCAGCATTAACCCCAGAGCACGCCCCTCACCACACAGCACAACACCGCACAGCGCACGCACCACAATCCCCAGAGGAGAAGAGCACAGTTTTGTGCACGGAGGATTGTGGTTAAAGGAGTGTCTTTTTGTTTACCTTTTTGGACCCAGAACCTTTTGTTGTTTTGCCCAAATACCATCATTGGTAGCGGGGCTTATTATTGTTTTCGTTTTGGATTATTTTTGTGAACTTTCTGTTTTGTAAATAAAAAGGATTATTGTTGGGAAACGACAGTCTGGACATTACACTCTTTTGCACTGCACCAGTCATCCTTGTCACACGGCCACACGTGCAATTCATTTAAAATATTAAGATAAAAGGAACACATAGCCACTAATGATACAATGCATGAGACTTTTTAGAAGTTGTTTAAAGCACAAAGTGGTCTAATATTTTCACACATGACTGCCTATTGTTTCTATATCACTGATTACAGACCGAAAATTGAAATTCCCACACCCAGGGGTTTTTATGCGTTTAGGTATTGTTTGTGAGGGGATGTACCTGCGCTACTGCAACTCAGGGGATTTAGGACCATGGTGAGTGGTTGCTGGCGACCATTTTGGACACACAGGGAGGTCAAAAGCCAAAATGTATGCCAGTTTCATAAGAACATAAGAAAGTTTACAAACGAGAGGAGGCCATTCGGCCCATCTTGATCATTTGGTTGTTAGTAGCTTATTGATCCCAGAATCTCATCAAGCAGCTTCTTGAAGGATCCCAGGGTGTCAGCTTCAACAACATTACTGGGGAGTTGGTTCCAGACCCTCTGTGTAAAAAAGTGCCTCCTATTTTCTGTTCTGAATGCCCCTTTATCTAATCTCCATTTGTGACCCCTGGTCCTTGTTTCTATTTTCAGGTCGAAAAAGTCCCCTGGGTCGACATTGTCAATACCTCTTAGAATTTTGAATTCTTGAATCAGATCACCGTAGTCTTCTTTGTTCAAGACTGAATAGATTCAATTCTTTTAGCCTGTCTGCATACAACATGCCTTTTAAAGCCGGGATAATTCTGGTTGCTCTTCTTTGCACTCTTTCTAGAGCAGCAATATCCTTTTTGTAACGAGGTGACCAGAACTGAACACAATATTCTAGATGAGGTCTTACTAATGCATTGTAAAGCTTTAACATTACTTCCCTTGATTTAAATTCAACACTTTTCACAATATATCCAAGCATCTTGTTGGCCTTTTTTATAGCTTCCCCACATTGTCTAGATCTTAGGTCTTTTTCATAGATTCCTTCTTCAATTTCAGTATCTCCCATATGATATTTATAATGCACATTTTTATTGCCTGCGTGCAGTACCTTACACTTTCTCTATTAAATGTCATTTGCCATTTGTCTGCCCAGTTCTGAATGCTGTCTAGATCATTTTGAATGACCTTTGCTGCTGCAACAGTGTTTATCCATTGTCGATGTTGCATCCTCAAAGAAATCAAGCAGGTTAGTTAGACGCGATTTCTCTTTCCTAAAACCATGCTGACTGTCTCCCAGGATACTGTTAGGTAATTTTCCATTTTGGATCTTATTATATTTTCCATAAGTTTACATATAATAGAAGTCAGGCGTATTGGTCTGTAGTTACCTGGTTCAGTTTTGTCTCCCTTTTTGTGGATCGGTATTACGTTTGCAATTCTCCAGTCTTTCCGTACAACCCCTGTGTCAAGAGACTGTTGCATGATCTTGGTTAGCGGTTTGTAAATAACTTCTTTAATTTCTTTGAGTACTATTGGGAGGATCTCTTCCGGCCCAGGGGATTTGTTTATTTTAAGAGCTCCTAGTCCCTTTAACACTTCTGCCTCTATTATGCTAAAGTTATTTAAAACTGGACAGGAACAGGTCGATATGTGGGGCATGTTGTCCGTATCCTCCTTTGTAAAAACTTGTGAAAAGTAATCATTTTATATCTTTGCTATTTTTTTTCTTTGTCTATAATTTTGCCATTTTTATCTCTTAGACATCTAACCTCCTCTTTGAATGTTCTCTTGCTGTTATAATATTGGAAAAACATTTTGGAATTGGTTTTAGCCCCCTTAGAAATGTTCATTTCTATCTCTCTCTTGGCCTTTTTGACTTGCGTTTGCAGTTCCAAGTACTCTTTCTGTGTACTTTGTTTTTGGTCCCTTTTAAATGCTCTGTAAAGTGCCTTTTTTCGCTGAATATCTTTTTTTAATTGATTTATTAAACCATTTTGGCTATTTTGTTTTAGATTTAGATTTGTCTACTTTTGGGATGTAATTGTTTTGCGCCTCTAGTACTACATTTATAAAAAACAGCCATCCTTTTTCTGTGGATGTTTTCTCTATTTTACTCCAATCTACTTCTGTTAGTCTCTTTTTCATACCTTCATAGTTTGCTTTTCTAAAATTGTAAACCTTAACTTTAGTCATTACTTTTTAGGTTTTAAAAATCACTTCAAATGATACCATGTTGTGGTCTGAGTTTGCCAATGGTTCTCTGACCTCTGTTTTAGTTATTCTGTCTTCGTTATTTGAAAAGACTAAATCAAGGCATGCCTCCCCTCTAGTCCGTGCCTTGACAAATTGTGTTAGGAAGCAGTCATTTGTCATTTCCACCTTTTCAATTTTGTCTGTCGTGCTCCCCACCGGGTTTTCCCATTTTATATGGGGGAAGTTGAAATCCCCCATTAGTATGGCTTCTCCTTTGTTACACGCATTTCTAATGTCATTGTATAACAGATTATTTTCCTCGGCGTCTGAGTTTGGTGGTCTATAGCATCCTCCTATTGTTATGCCCTTTTGAAGTGCAGTCTGTCCCGCCTATATAGTCCTTGTTGTAGAATGTGCTCCAATGTTCAAGAAAGGTGAAGCCTTCCTGTGTGCACCACGATTTCAGCCATGCATTTTGATTATGTATTTCCAGCTGTCCGTATGCTCCTTTGCAAGGTGCTGGTAGTATCCCAGAAAATACCACCGTTTGGTCTTGTCTTTTAATTTCCTTCCTAGCTCTCTGAATATGTTTTGCGGGGATCTTGGCCTGTCTCTTCCAAAGTTGTTTGTACCGATGTGGACGACTACTACCGGGTCATCTCCTGTTCGTTCTAGGAGCCTGTCCACGGTCTCAGTGATGTGCGTGACAGAGGCTCCTGGAAGACAGTACACTGTTGTAGTAAGGGGGTCCAGACTGCGCACTGAGCTTGCTGTGTTTCTCAATATGAAGTCCCTAACAATCATGACCTCCCTCCTTTTTGCTGCCTGGCCAGCACTGTTTATAGGGTCCTGGATGTTGTTCCTTTCGTTCTCTTGATGTTGGTTTTGATCATCTAAATTCTGAAGTGGCTCAAATTTATTGGATGTTTTGATTTCTGGTGGTTGTGTTTGACAAAGTTTCTTTTTTTCCCTGCTTCTGCTTATCTGAACCCAGCTGCTTTGACCCTCTTCTATCTCTCTGGTGGCTGTGAGTCTGCTAGGGGTGCTGACTTCCATGAATTGTGGGTGTGCCAGCTCCTCAAGCTCCTGATGCTATCTCATTTCCTGCAGCTCCATTTCTAGCATACTTACTAGTTTAAGCAAGTCCTGGATCGTGCGGCACTTTACACACACTTGGTTTAGCTCTGCTGGGTTTTTTCAGATTTCCCACATCATGCAGGTGTCACATATTACTGGCTTGAAGACCATGTTAATTTTTTTTTTTTTTGAAGTTTAGTTTAGCTAATGCAGCTGTCAACCTGCTTTCAAACTGCTTCTAACTGCTCAGCATGTTTCCAAACAATTGGACACGGGTGCAGCTGTTTAAGGTGTATATTAACTGAGGATGTGTAAGAGGATGTATAGGTGTGTGGAGCAGAGTCTACCAGGGAAAGGATGTGTGGGGATGTGAGGAAAAAGAGACTTAAGAACAAAAAGAAAGGCATTTAAAAATATGTGTTTTGGTTTTACAGGGTAAAAGGAGTTAGCCTTCCCTGCATTAGGTTTAGGGGAGTTTCTTGGTGCACCTACACAAAAGTGGTGATAGAGTCCTGGGCAACCTGACCTGAAGTCCCTGCCCTTACAGACTAGTCAAAGCATTCCAGCTGTGCCATCATAACTTATTTATCCAACCCTTGCATCTAAATATAAACAGATCTTATTTCATTGCTTTGTTTTACTGTTTCCTTACTTTTCATGATGTTTGCAATCTTTCTTAGTGGTTCTTATTGTGAGTTTTCAAACACCGATTTCTTGATGATTCTGTGTTAAGGTGCTTAAATAAGGAGTTCAGGAACTTCTCTTTAGTTCTGGTTGCCTGCCATAGACATATGTAGCGTAGGCTAGATCAGTGTCACCTAAGCATTACAGCGGATTGCCAGCAAAAGAAAAGGAAACTTCTTTCAAAATGGAAGATCACTAGATTCGATAAGGACAGTTTGGCTGATCTAGCCTAGGTTTACATTTAACAGGCAACTAGAACTTAAAGCATCTTAACATAGACAGAAAAAACTATATTTGTGTAATTACAAGTAAGTCAGTAAAATCCATCCCCCACCACTACAGTACAGAAATGTATATAATGAGAAATGGCAGTGAAATGCTTATCAATTTTAAAAAATTGTTCTCCAGATTGCTCTCTCTCTCTCTCTCTCTCTCTCTCTCTCTCTCTCTCTCTCTATATATATATATATATATTGTGAGCCAGCTCACAGGCCAACCCGCAGGGGGTGCGCATGGTGGGCTGGAGAGAGGCTGACAGGACCCAGCAAACAGCACAGGAGGGATCACTGGCAGCTCTGGAACCAGCCTGCAATTATCAGGAGGAGATAATTGGGCTATGGGCTACAGGTGCTCATAGTTAGGGAGGTTAATTAAGGTGAATAGATTCAATTGGCCAGCACCTGTAGCCGATGCAGTTAACAAGTATCTCCTCCAGCCCAGCCACATAAAAAGGCTGAGCATTCACTAGACAAGGGATCGTTACCGAGGAGAGAAGGACAGAGCAGTGTTGGAACCTTTTGTTTGTTTGTCTTGAGAATAGTTTTTTTTATTTAAAACTACTTCCGTGCAAGATATTTGTTTGTTTGGTTTTTCGTTTGATGTCCTTCAACCTGGAAAAGACCCACAATAAAAGCACGCAGATCAACCAAACCTGTGTTCGCCTCTGTGATTAATTCCACACTAAAAAGTGGTGCCTGCATTCAGCCAGCCTACAATATAAATAAAAATCTAAGTGTGGCTGTGACAGGGTGACTGAGTGGTCTGACGTCACGGCAGAAGCAGGAACAAAATACTGACACCAGAGAGTACTGCAGGTAAAGTAAAGAATCGGCTGGCTGCCGTTTTTATTAATAACAAAAATAAATAAAATATTTAAACAAAAACACACTGCTCACAGAGCAAAATAAAAGGTTTAAACAAAACAAATCTCGCACACCAAATAATAAATAAACCATACAGGTCAGGCTGGGCAGTCGCTGTCACTATTCCTGTATTTTATCGTTTACGTTTCTTTCTCTCCGTTCTCGTTCACTCTCTCCTTCCAACACCCAACCCAGAGTGCCGAGAGCTGCAGGCTTTTATAACAGGTGACCATCTCCTGATTAGCAACAAATTAAATCACCTAATTAATTCGGGAGATGGCCACCTTCTGCACGAGTTTAAAATACCATGTGGATGGGGCTTCCCATCCACGTTACTAAACAGTATAAAATAAACAAACGGCTACGCCGTCACTAAACAAAACAATAACAAACATACGGCACTCGCCGTCATGGATACAATAATAAATTACAATAAAACAAATAAACAATACAAAATAACACAGGGACGGAGGGGGGCCCCGCTCTAAAATAAAATAAACAAAACAATGTACAGGGCTGCTTGCCCTGTTACAGTGGCATATAGATGAGGGGATGTATGGACAGACACCTCCATCTGCCCCCAGAATCTGATACTCTCGCTAACTTATGCTAAATGTTACAATTTCAAAACAATTGGATAGACAGGTATCCAGATACAGCACTGCATATACAAAATTGTAAGTGTGGCATACGGATGGACAGACAGACAGACGCCCCTATATCCTCAGAATCTGATATTATCAGTAATGTATGCTAAATAATGTTAATACCAAGTTTCATGACAACTGGATAAGTGGATCTCCAGATATATGGAAAAAATGTGAAGTGTGAGGTACGTTCGTATGTATGTACAACCGCCTCCGCTTTATCCCATCTGCAGCACGAGATAATAAAAACCACTCGGAATGATTGCAAAAATCATAATGAAGGAAATGTCATTTTAAACATTTAATATTTAATAAAAAACACTCTGCTTCAAACACTAAAGCCTGTACCCTACATCTGAATAGTAGAGAATTAATGGGGGTTATCCCACCCAGACTCTTTACTTATTAAATATATCCTCAATACGCAATAACCTCCTCTTTAAATGTATTTTAACTTGCCTTGCATTCTAAATCCCATTTTGCCACCTTCAATATACTGCCAGTGGAACAAAACTGACTTAATCAATATTAACAGTGCTGGCAACAGGGAAACAAAATCTGGCTTTAGTTAGATGTTGGACTGTATCTTTAAGACTACAGCAGATGACATCACTTTCTTTTTTTAGAACATTACATCAACTGGTTTTGGGCAGAATGGGCTGTACCAGCAGCAAGCTGGAGAGCAATACTAACCAGCACAGCGCCACAGACATGCAGATCTGTTCACAGCAAGGAAAGGAAGCACAACTGTGGAGGACAGGACACATCTTTTGCTGTTTAACAAAACTGCATTGTCACATGTTCATGTTAATTTTTTTTGTGTGCCTAATTATTTTACCCCTGTTTTTATCCCTGATTAACAATGTCAAATTATGATCCCTCGTCTCAGCAATTCCCCACAATAGCTCAGGAAAACTGAAGGTCAGTGAGCGTCCTCTGATCCTACGACCAAGACAATTGCCTCTTTACACCCATGAGGACAAAAGGCCAGCCCTGCAGGTGTCGGCTTTAAGTTTACCAGCACTGTGAAGAGAAACAGTCCTGACCATTTTGCCCTCCGCAACTCGAGAACAGCCAATGTGACAGTTTCTATGGAATCTCCAGCAAAGATTGCCAACTTCGCACATGCAAACCTGCACTCCTCTAACTGTATGACCCCACCATGCCTTGTTTTAACCATGTGGGCCCCTCAGGAAATATTAAATTGTATTCTAAAATAGGTGCACTCCTAGGCCTATGTACTCCCTGTTTCAGAAAACATATGTTTTGGTTGGCTTATACAGTATTTCCTATACAGGACATTTCAGCTACAGGTCCATATATTTCCTCCATCCTTAAAACTTTCCTGGCATCACGGCCCTACTTATTATTTGTTTATTTAGCAGACACCTTTATCCAAGGCGACTTACAGAGACTAGGGTATGTGAACTATGCATCAGCTGCAGAGTCACTTACAACAACGTCTCACCTGAAAGACAAGGAGCACAAGGAGGTTAAGCAACCAGCTCAAGGTCACACAGTGAGTCAGTGAGTGAACTGGATTTGAACCGGGGACCTTCTAGTTAGAAACCCTTTTCTTTAACCACTGGACCACACCACCTCCTACTTACAGTAGCAGGAGGTTATGGGTGTCAAATTGAAGCATCAGAAAATGTAAATAAAAATGAAGAGGGTGTTTGTCAATGGGTGTTCCTCTCCTCGGGGAAACTGGGGCTAGGTATAACAGGTGGTAGAGTAACAGTTACCATGGTTTCCGAATGGCCAATCATAAAATTCCCAGCTCCATGCAGACTCCTGTCCTCCATGTGCATGCAAAATTACAATAAGCTTCTGTGATTTTGCTTGGTTAGAGAACTCATTTTTGTGTGTTTTAAGTTAGGTAAGTAATTGTTTAGCTATTTAAAATAACTGTTGTATGGGTACATACTCAAACAAAAAAACAGAAAATAGAATGCCATTTGAAAAAAATGGAATACCATTGGAGAAAATAAAACGACAGCTTGTTTTTTTTTTGAAACCCCAACTGAACTTATAAACGTTTCTGTGAGTAACTGGGATACACACAGTATCTACCAAATAAAAGTGTAATGTTTTCAATGGAATCATAGCCCCAAAGTACAGAATAATAATAGCGCGTCTGCACGTGGTAATCTTTTGTTTTTTAAGATTTTTAAAATATATAATTTCCATACCGGTAATACGTACCATTATTTGATGCCACATCTCATGCTGGAGGGTCTTCTCAATTTGAATGAAAGCTGTCTTTTTAAAGCTGTCATTTTTTCTATAGAACGAAATATAATTGGTTATTCCGGTATAGCTACGGTATTATCTCCATTAACAATTTCGTTGTAGCGTTTTCAATTTTTAGTAAAGTACCTACCATTAATCCCGTATAAAATTTAAAAAAAATACAATGTAAAAACAATGTAGACAAAAAACATTACACGACAATAAATAGACAAATATTCTTCGAAAAAACTAAATATAGCAGTGGTTAATAAATATACATTGTGTTAATTCAACATACACTATACAACAGACAACATAATGAAATGTGTCACATATGAGTTTTACAGTACCTTATTTATTCAATTTTCGTTCAGTGTGACTGACTGGAAAATACGTTTAATCACAGGCTGTTCACGAGCGCTTGAGGTCATCCACGCGAAAGTGCTCGAGAATAGACAAGATCTATGGAAGAACCACCATTTTTCTTGTCCATAAAAATGTAGGCTTGAATATGCTGATTGTTATGAATAAACTAGTTGAAATAAAATTATATATACTGGTATATATTTAAAAAAAAATATAATAACACTTAGCTTTGCACAGGTAGTGTGGTTTTACCTGGTTTGTATCGTGCTTGATGAAGGGTTTACTCTCCATTCTCCAATTCCATAGCAATCTATAGGCTAGTTTAATTTGTATTTATAAAATAAAATTGAAACATGTAATTTTTTATTCTAGGCAAGATATATCAGGAAAAAATAAATATATCAGAGGACCATACAAAAGGTAGATGTACGCTAAAAATGAATCATGAACAGTTTCCACAGGTGTGAACCGAGTGTGTGCCCTTGTGAGAGAACACATGACTATTGTATAGTTCTGAATTAAAAGTTTACGTGGTCTAGTCATGAATGTTAGAATGTGTAATACCTCATTTTTTTTGCAGACTACTAGTGAATGATGAATGTGGCGAAGGAGAGTCTAGAATGGCGAATTGTATGTATGGTCTTTCTGCTCTACTCATCATGACATTTACAGTTCGTTTCAATTTGCCCAACTCTGCAATGAATGCCCTCCTGAATTTAATCAGACTTCCCTAAACAAAACACTGCCTGAATAACATGCTACCAAATACTGATCAATTCAGACACACACAGTACTATTGTGGAGACACAGAATAGAAATCTTTTATAGCCCCAGGAATGGCATGATGTGATGTTTGCCACAGAAAAAGTTCTGCAGAAAAAAAAACAAAAAAACGTAATTCTTTCTTTTATAGGAATATAATTAGGACCGCAAGTTTCTGAACTTCTGCAAAATATTAATTTATATAATTACAGGAATCACAAAAATACATCTTCTGATGACATTAGTGATATATGTAATGGTACTT
This sequence comes from Acipenser oxyrinchus oxyrinchus, assembly GCA_030684275.1. Classification (NCBI taxonomy): domain Eukaryota; kingdom Metazoa; phylum Chordata; class Actinopteri; order Acipenseriformes; family Acipenseridae; genus Acipenser; species Acipenser oxyrinchus. The sequence goes on from CM060254.1 coordinate 24,334,475, forward strand.
TGTACCAATGTATATGAGCTCTACCAACAGGATAATATCTCTTACATGGCTGTGATGGGTTACCAGTATTTAGTTAATCTTCATACAGTGGCCAATTACATCTACAATTAACAAGCTGCCACCCAACATAAGACAAAAACACAGTTGTGTCTACTGCAGTCAAAACCTCGTCGACCTTCCCTTTACTCTGCACTTGTGATTTTGTATGTATGTGCCAAGAGAGTATGTTAGGTAAGTATGTTCTCCTCTTGAAAAATATGATAACTATGTCAATCAGCAAGACATTTCAGAATTAGAATGATCGCGCCAAAATGTTTTATTTTCTAGGAAAGCAGTACAGCTGGGGATGAGGTGTTTGTTGCTGGAAAACTTCACTCAGACTACTTGCTCACTAAATATCTTGCTATCCCTGAATAGAAAGAAAAATATCTTGCTATCCCTGAACAGTCCCTCCCACAGGTGCTGTGGTCCCCAAATATGATCCACTTACTACCAATGCGGAATGACCAGGTGTGACATTGTCTCTTCATTTTACCCTCATAGAAAGATTTCTGGTGAAGGACTGCCGAGGACAGCACTACATTGAATATTGTACCAGTCTTGGCAATCACCACTTAGGAAAAACATTTTCTGGGTAAAATAGAGAACAAATGCTCCACCCAGTCATTCAGCACTGTTTGTAAATGAATCATATTTAGAGAACCACTGAACTTGTGAGACGGATTGCTCATTAAAATCAATGGCATATTTTAAAGAGGAGTCAATTTTCTATTGAGGGATACCAAGATATTTAGTGAGCAAGTAGAATGAGTGAAGCTATCCAGTAACAAACTCCCCATCCCCAGCATTTTTAAAGAATAGACAATTATATATTCAGAGATATTTAGTAAGTAAAGGGTCTGAGTAAGGAAAAATGGGCAATACAATCCTCACCACTAGTCTTGCTGTAAATCATTTGTTGTTACTATAATTGTATACACATGCACATTCTATGCTATGTTTGTATGTACACTTCTTGCAATTTACCACTGTATTAATAATAATTTTAAAAAATCAAGAATAGTGATAATGACAGTGTGTGAAAGCAGCAGTGAATGTTTGCCCCTAGAACACTTTCATTTTAGAACCGAGGCTGGAGCTGAATTAAGATGGCTTCATTTTGATTGAATCCAGGCCTGGGTTTACAAAATATTCAGTCAAGCAAAAAAACAAACAAGTAAATAAATAAATAAATAAATAAACGATGTGGTAAATTTATTTTAAGTGATTTTTAGAGGATAGGATATTCTATAAAATACTATAGGAACAGTAAAATATATTTCTGTAGGATTTATTTTTAATCCTATCAAATCACATTGGAATTTTAAAATCATTCTAATAGGGGCATTAAAAAAAAATCTAATAGGATTTAAAGCGAAGATAGGATTTCTTTTCACCCGGGTAACAAAAATGTATTCAATGAACCCTTTTTAAACTTAACGCTTTCCCCTTTTCAGTAATAGAGAAACTACTGAATACTCGTAGGATGACAACTGGAATGAAACAAACATAGCATTGAAACCTTATAAAAAGAATGATATAAGTGTAAACAGTTGCGTATAAACTTATAAACCCTGCCTTTAAACGGATTGCAATTGTGTAATGAATTGCAAACGTGACAACCAGTTTTTTTTCATGTACCTTGATTGATCATACATGATTACTGTGTTTTTTTTTTTTTTATGTCTTGAATTATTGTGCTTAAAATAAACTCATAATTAAGGATCTGCCTGAAGCAAACTTAGCAAGCCGTGGTAATTCAGGCTTGTAAAAAAAAAGTCGATTTGTGTTAAACACTGGAATGTAAAGACCAAATTCATTATTATTAACAATATTAAGAGTTTAAGGACGCCTAGTGGCGTCTTTTATATTATAGACACCAAGACAACGTGCTTGCCGCTGTCTCTTTAAATTTCAAGTTGTCACGCTTTGTTGCAGGAAGTGTGAGGGGTGTTCCCGAATTTTTTTCCCCCCCAGATGATCTCATAACAAAGTAGACGGAAGCGAGATCCTCAGTTACACGTTATATCGCCTTGGAAATACACCCGTAAGAACTGCCATCTCGTTTCAAACGAATGGCAGGGAGGAAGGTGGGTAAGTAAAGGGAACTTGACAAGCAAACGCAAAATACAAAACGACAACCGACGGTCCGCGAACGGGGGAATCTCCAACCCCCAACTCCCTCCCTCCCTCAGTCTTTCCCAGTCGCAGAAGGGTGGATTTTATTTTAAAGCAGTACTGACATGAACTCAGTGTGGGTATGGCATCCGTTAAGAGCAAGACAAGTGCTGGAGCTGAACCCGAGGAGGAGAATGGAGATTTGGACCAATCTTTGCATCAGATGCTCAAAGCGATAGCGGATGAGAAGAACAGGCTGAGTATCAGACATGAGATCAGTGGATTAGGTAAGTTAAGTTTGGATTTGTGTGTATTAAATAAAACCACTAGTACTGCAACCTATAAAAAAGCTACGGATTGCGTGATGCTAGCTAGCTTCTTACTATTGTGCTAATCCTTCAGACGAAACAGATATCATAATGCCTTAGCCGGTGGTATTTTAAGCAGGGGACGTCTGTCGAATGTCCACAAAGACTTAAGTAATTTCAACAAACTTCCTTCCTACGGAATTTAGTATTCGTGACAAGACTATTTATTTTTTGGTAACGTTGTTAGTGTGCGTTGTTCTTTGTGTATACATTTTGTGCCTACCTCATAACCGTAATGAGGAATACAGGACAGCTTTGTCCTGCTGTATATAGTCTGCGTGCCCCAAAGAGGCATATCGACAGGTACAGTCTTGTAACCAAATTAGAGTGGGGGGAAAATGCATACTGTATTACTGTAAATGGCAGAACTGCTGCTAAACGATTTAGCATCAGTTTCTGCAGCATGTCATCAGATTGCTTTGGGTTTTACAAAAATGTCTAAAACAGTATCTGCATGTTAATTGAATGCATTATTAGAAATAACATATATAAGCAAAACGTAAATACTACTTACCTGTGCCTTGGAAACACCTTCTGTAGCACACACTGTTTATATAGTGTTAATAGACATGGGTTAAATCATTATGCAAATGAGTCCCAGCTGACCTGTAATTAATGCTGTAATATATAAAAGGTGCATCTCCCTGCTACACGTCAGTTTGGACAGTAAGATAGCATCCATTCCAGGTTTTACTATGATCTTGATTAGTCACAGTGTGTAGGTAACAAGCTGAGGTGTGTCTTATTAAACTCGTAGTAAAACCAGGATTGGATCAAACAGCTTTTTCACTGTATTCAGATTTTCCTCACATACTCTGACATCTTTGTTAAGGCCAATGATGATTCTTTGCAAGCACAGTACAAACAGATTTTTAAACACAACGTCATCTAAACTACAAAAAACTGACTACGTTTTGTCTCGGAATTTAGAACAGTTCTTTATGAACAAATATTTTTAACAGCAGTTTTTAAACTCAGGTGTTTAACATTACATTTATCAAACATACTGTACATGTTACTCTGTACTACCTCATGTGTTGTTCAGGAGAATGTTCTCAAAGGATATCAGCTGGCAGAATCATTTTTGTAATTTTCAAATTTTTAAGTAATATTCTAATATTCTATAATGTCAAATTAGTTGGAAAATAAAATTCTGTAATACAAAGATCTCTCTACAGTAATAACCTGTGAAAAGAAAGGCGAGAATCATGCTTCTGTACTGTAGAAAATGTGTTTTTATTTCAGATGTCGTTTATGACCACAAGATCTTTTTGACACTGTCATTTATACATTCTGTAATATGACTAAATATGAACATGGTCATTTTTTGTCACCAAAGTGCTTTGCAACCTGTGCTGCTTCAAATATACTGTTACACATGTGCTATGGTGCAATAATTGTGCCCACACTACTGTATTCTAGTCCTGGTTAATACTCAAGCAAGACACTTTGCTAAATGCAGGGTTCTCACCAATGTCCTGTAGAAAACAGTACAGTAATCTGGCAGTTGTGCCAATTCAAATATCAACAATGTTGCACTTTCGCGCCTTTAAAGACCAGGTCCTCTCAAAGTGCTGAACTAATTTCAGCAGAGCAAAATAAAACTAAAACTAATAGTTTAAAATGAATAAGAAACGTCGTTCGTTGTTGGTCAGATATTTATAATCCATTCACAACCTTAAGGCAATGTACCAGGAAATGCCTTTTTCAAAGAGATGTTTTTTAAAGGCGATTTAAAAACAGGGACAGCTTGTCTGACCAAAGGTGATGAGGAATTCCAGAGGCCAGGGTGATTTCCTAGACTTAGTTAACACTCTTACAACAGCATTTTAAACAGTCTGAACATGTGATAAAACTTTCAGGTAGGCCAGCAAAGAGCTCACTGCAGTTATCAGACGTAGAAGAAACAAAAGCATGAATCAGTTTCTTAGCATCAGGCAACGATAGTTATTCAACTCCAAGTCCCTTTAGCTGCTGACCTTCAACTGCATTGACCTTCAGAGGTACCACGGGGTCATACAGGCGTGGCTACTGTAATTCTGAATTTAAATCACTGCAGGCATTCTGTGTGTCCAAGGACAGTCTTTGAAGATCATGACATATTGCAGTTTCCTTTGAACGAATCAGTATTGTAAAGTAATAAGTCATGTGTTTGTTAATCAGCACTCTTCAGTGGTGTATCCGGGCACTAAAAACTGGAAAATCCTCATAATGCCTGGCAAGGTGATGCTTTGTGACTAATTCACAGATTATACAGATGAGTTACAGTCTGACCCACTGTGCAATTCACTGGCTCGGGCCCTTGCTTAAAATGGTGGTGTCAGAGGGGTTACCCAATCACTGACCTGTTATCAGTGTCCATATAGGACATGTACCTGCAATGTTTGCCCTGTTCCCTAACAGTTTGAATGAAACCTTTTGATGTATCAGTTAACCACTCTTGTGGCTGGCTTCACAGACCCTGATTAGCACTAATCTTAGACGACCTAATCTTACTTTAGGTAAAGTAATCTAAGATTAGGGATAAACAGGGTCTGGGAAACCAGCCATTGGTCGTTTAACAAGCACAATGTGTCATTGTTGGTAATATTATGTGCATAATAAAGGCTCCAATACCATGAAGGGGTTCCTGTCACAGGATAAACCACAAGAACCCCAAGATGAGATTATAGCCTTAAATGTCCAGTTTTAAAATAGCAACAGACAGGGAAAAAAAAAAAAAACTACAGCAATATATACTAGGCTAAATTCTAGTGCCTTTGTAGTATCCAGCCCGTGTGTGCTAGCCTGGTTAGCTACCTCCCTCGGCACTGAAGACTCTTGTTCTTTGCTCTTGGCCAATGCAGAGTCACATGCTCCTTCCATATCTCTTGTGTCACATCTGTTCACACTCCGGTTTCAACGGCTGCCTCTGGTGCAGTAGGGCTAAAAACAAGCAACCAATAGTGCCCAAGTAAAAGACCACAAGACTGACGTCACAATGCTGAAGTTCCCCACCCTTGCACCAAACTTCTATTTTTTTTTTTTTTTTTTTTGCTGTACTATCATCTTAATGTTCTACATGCATCTGAAATGTAGACCAATAGCCTAGTTTACTCTTTGTTGTCACCATTGTAGAAATACATTATTGGGGGAGGATAAAATATCAAATGCAGTCATTCTGCATTAGTAGTAAATGGATAATTGAGGTTGTTACGTTAATATACTGTATTTGAAGATTGCTGTTGTTGGGCTGTTTTGTAAATCTTAATAATAATAATAATAATAATAATAATAAACCTTTATTTATATAGTGCAATTCATGTACAATACAATTTAAAGAGCTTTACATACAGAAAAAAATACAAAAATACAATAATAAACAGTAAGAAAAGTACAGTTATTAAAAAAACAGAAGTAACAATAAAACTCAGAATAAAACATAAAAATGTTATGGAAAAGCTATATTAAAAAGGTATGTTTTTAATCGAGATTTGAAGATTGTAATTGAAGGTGAATCTCTGATAAAAGGGGGTAAGGAGTTTCAGAGTGTGGGGGCATTAAAACAGAAAGCAGCCTCTCCCATCCTTTTACCATTCACCCTCAGAATACATAAAAGGCCAGCATTTGTAGATCTCAGAGTGCGTTCAGGCTGATAAGGAATTAGCATATCATTTAGATATTGTGGAGTTAGTCCATTCAGTGCTTTAAAAGCTAGTAATAGAATTTTAAAATCAATTCTGTAATGCACAGGAAGCCAATGCAATGATGCCAATACAGGCGTAATGTGAGCCTTTTTTTTGTTCTAGTTAGCATTCTAGCAGCAGCATTTTGCACTAGCTGTAGACGTCATATAGCATGACTTGTAAGTCCAGAGAATAAAGCGTTACAGTAATCTAACCTAGAAAAAATAAAAGCATGTACTAATTTCTTTGCATCAACCAAGGACAAGAATGATCTAACTTTCGCAATGTTTCTTAAATGATAGAAGGACACTCTAGTAATGTATTTTATATGTGGTTCAAAGGAAAGTGCAGAATCAAAAATAACCCCCAGGTTTTTCACTTCAGATTTTACATTTGATTTTAGCATACCTAGATCAATGTTTGTCGAGTCCATCTGTTGATTAGAGCCTAAAAGTAAGACTTCTGTCTTATCAGAATTTAAGTGTACCCAGTGGCTCTTCCAGTAAAAGCTTGGAGTGCCAGGGGAATCACTCCAGTGTGGTTGCTGATCTTGGCTGGGGGACCCACTGGTTCAGCTATGGATAGTTCACCAGATCACGCTTCAGCAACCCCAAGTAGTCCCTGAATATAATATTAATACCTGAACGTGTATTAATGATATAACTGGATAATTAATTAAACTGCTGTGTCTTAGGAAAAAAAGCAGACTGTTGTGTTTTAAGAAAAAGGGCCCCTTGGTTCCTGGCAGGAATACTGAACTGAAGATGACCAGGGTTAGGAGGGGGGCATCTGGACTGGGTGAGGCTGAAAGGACAGTGAAAAGAGCGCAAAACTGCAAACACAAGCGGTTTGGTGTGAGGAAGACATAAAATATAGATGTCAACAAGTCCCAACTGCAACAACAAGCTACTGGACGAAAGGAAGCAGACAAAGGACAAATCTCAAAGATTTGTGAGTTAAAAAGGCAAGATACACAAATGAGCTCATGAAAGTGGCTACTCAGCAGAGTAAAAAGACTATAAATATCCAAGCAAAACTGAACATTTTACGCTTCACATCGAATGCTAAACAAGGTGCTGTCACTCTGCTAAGCAAAACTGAAGCTCTGAAACTCTGGGACTCTGCCTAAAAATGAAACGAAGACGGGACTGCCTGAAAACAGACCCAAGAAGAGGAAGCAAGCTGCAAGTGAGTCAACGACCACAAGCAACGAGACTGAGGCCCGGCTGGAGGACTGCCGTAAAACTTACAGCGACTGTTATCAGACAAACCAGTCTGGGTCTGCTGTACACCTAAAACAACAGTATCCAAAAGAAACTGTGCCCTGCTACCGGTGTAGCTAAAAATTCAGCGAAGAGGACAGAGCGGACGGGCGCTGTTGTGGATCCTATACCGAGGACTGAAGACTTTGTTGCAGCTGTTTGTTGATTCTATCGAGAATTTAAAGCTTTGTTGCCGAGTTTGATCCAATGTACGATTGAAGAATTTGTTGCTGAGAGGAGAGCTTTTGTACTGGACACTTCAACAGATTGAATTTCCAAACCAGCGGACCAAAAGTCTAAGCTTCAAGGAACCGTTGAGTATAATTCCAGTTGCATTTTCCTTTCATGGAACTAAATTAATTAATTGTAACACATTCACATAGAATTGAACTGTTAGTTATTTAGTTTGCACACTTTGCGTGTAAAATAACTTTTAGTGAAACTTGATGAAGTAAGTAATCTACGTCATATTGTTGTATGAAGAATTTCTTTAAAAGTAAACTTGCCATATACTTAATCTAGAAACCACAGCTTGCTGGAGTGCTGCTTGTGTGTGAGGAGACAGGCTGTGTCATATTTCACTTGCCTGCTAGCCAGCATGAGTGCAGTGAGTTTTGAATTCTGTTTGTGCTAAGAGACTAAGATTTACTTTCTGACTTTTCTGATTTCTGTTTATTATTTGTGTACTTAATAAAATACTACTATTGATTAAACATTCCTTGTGTCCTTGAGCGTGAATGTGTGTTTATAGTAAATCCTCGATCTTTGTAATACGTCAATTAAATATTATTAATAAGAGAACTAATCAACCCAGATAAATATTAAATTATCAATTATTGAATTGTTCCTACAACCTTCAAGCTGAGCCTTCCCAGGCTGGTCCTTAGCCTCCAGGGTTCAGTAGCTTGGTAACGGACAGATCTTGAAATGAAAGGGGAAGCACAGTCCTAGAGTACTGCACAGCACTTTATACCGCTGAACTGATTATAAGACAGTGTCGGTCACGGCTCCCATTTGCCTCATAATGCCATTCCACTAGCACTTGGAGAAACACAAATAGTAGTCTCTTAACTATGGCCCCTAACAACAGTCCTATCCACGGGGCAGCGCTGTTAGTATAAATCATATGTATTCATCATTCCAGAAGCATTTTGTGGACAACAAGTAGCTAAGTAATGCCCCCACCTTCCCCGATTCATTGAACCCTCTATTTACCGCTGGACCACTAGTACCAATTGAACTGTAAAGATGGAAACTGATCAATGCACGTTTTAGAATGGGTCTAAAACAGTACACTTAGCTCTTAGCAAGACAGAATGCATTCAGTTGCAGATAAAAGCCATGTGCTAGAAAAGATGGTGTGTTTGGGAATGCAGTTTCACTTTCTACATGCTAGCTGTCACTTCACATTGATTAACTGTTTAACCATGTTCAATAACAGAAAGCAAGGGATTAGTATAATTACCATTAAAAAGCTGAAAGAAGATTTTTTTTTTTTCACAACATCGCTGACCTCCAAAGCCAGTCTGTGTCTGTGTGTGCGCTTTTTTTTGCTTGCTATTTTTTTTCGGGTTAACATGCAGTACTATAATGCTGATACCTTGGCCTATCGGTCTGTACTGAGTGCTGAGACGGAAAAAGGAGGCAGGTCATTACCCTCCTGACACTGCACAGTGCTGGTTCAGTTCCTGGTGTACTGCTGCAATCTGCTGTTTATTTGGCTGTAAGTGATATCTCCATCCCTTTGAGGTGCTGTGGGAGGTAGCAGTGGGCTTGTAGAAATGTGTTTCATTGTTGCATTCTCTAATACAGCTCTGAAGCCTGCTTCGTGCCGAGCTGCAATGAATCCAATCTCACTGCAAACATATTTAAATTAACACAGCAATCTGTTTGATCAAGGACTATACCTTTAGCAAAACCTACAGGTTTAGCATAGATACAAGCTTCCCTTTCATATCCCTGCCCAGCCACACTGTTTCATCGCTTCAGGATGAGTCAACTCAAAGTGAAGTGGCTTTGCCACTTCTTAATGAAAACATTAAACTCTGAAGTACAGTGTAACAGTTTCTATTACATTTCACACGTACTGTGATTTGACACTGTTGATTTGTAATTTTTTTAAATTTTTTTTAGCGAATATTCACCATGGTAGAAACCTGCAGTGTTCATTTTTTTTTTGTGTGTGTGTGCCCTGCAGACGTCGAAGCATCCACATTGCAGGGTTAATGTCACAGGACAGGGTCACAGAATCGGTGGTTGAGTTCATCTTCAAAAAGAACAGCTACTGTACTGCAGAGCTCGCAAAAAAAAAAAAAAACCTCACACAGCTAGAAGCCATTAACTCAAAAAATTGATGAGCACAAGAATTTTGTTGCCGATCAAAGAAAAGAGCAGACTTGCAAAAAGATTAACCGCAGCTTGTTTTGATTTCGTTTTTTGGTTTAGTATATATAGATTTTCAAGTACCACTGCTGCTTTCTCGTGCCTTATCATGCCAGATCCTGTATTTGACCTTCAGCACAGGAAGTGACAGGGGTTTACATGTTTGAACCACTGCTTTAAAGTTAGAGTGGCATGGTACTTTTGCACAGCCCCCAAATATAAGTGAACAACAGAAGGATTTTCATCACAATAAGGGAGGGTGGTTATAGTGTTGCTAATGACAATAATGTAAGAGACACAAATGCTGATATTTAGTTACCACTTCATTAACTTTGCTTTAAAACATACAGGGGAATTCCAAGAGGATTGGACAACCCCCAAAGGCATTTTTTTTTCTGAGAGGAGTACAAATTGCAATGTTATAAAACGAACAAGAAACAACTTAGCTGCAGCAGAAAGAAGCAGTTGAATTTTGAAAACCATTTTATTCTTCTCTGAAGAGAGTGAGGGTCATAAAGACATTTTTCTGGCCCACGGCTGACTTTCTGCAAAACATGTTTCCCTCAATTGATGGTTGACTTCCTGCCCTGCAAATAGAAATCCATACGTTGATGCTTGTCTACAACTTCTTTCTCTAACGCTGTACTTGAAAGTTGGCTAGGCAGCTTTAACAGTGGTTCTGTGGGGGGAGTAAACCAAACTCACTGGGCTGAGGTTTCAAGAGGTCCTCCATGAATAACACAGAACTGGAGAATGTAGCAAACAGATACAAGGAGTTTCACTTCAGTGTCAAATTGGAACTAATTGTGAGAAACAGTTTCTTTAATTAATGTTAGCGCTGAAGACTCGCCGACTGTTTACATAGCTTTTTCTAACCACACTGCCCTGGCAGTTATTACAGCACATCAAACCCAACACAGCAGGCACATCCAACCCATGAGTGCTCGGTACGGTACGGGTGTGGGTGGTTCTCCACTGGCTATTTGTCAAGCCGAGCAAAAACCAAACCGTAAAACTCCGACCTCACAAGATATCTGAATCCGGCTGCGAGCCGAGCCGAGCCAGGGGTGGGGTTAAGGATTTTCGTCATTACGTTGCATCAGTCAGTACACTCCAGAAAGAAAAACAACAAAGATGGCGGGCAGCAAGTGTGATGAGAGAAAAGTACAGCCTTGGGATGTAAGAGCAGGCTTTAGTTTCTCTGTGTGCAGATAGAAGTGTTCGGGAAGATTTGGCGTCGTGCGTCAGAAGTGAGAATGTTTATGGGCATAAACCGTGGGTACGTTACACTTAACACACACACAAAAACACAAAATTCTACTAAATTTCTCATCCTTGACCTTTATTATATTAATATAAAGAAACAAAAATGTGAAAATAAAACAATTCTAAACTTTTTTACAAAAATATAGTCAAACAAAATACTGTACATCTGTACCATACATACAAGTATAGCTCTCATTGCACTCGCAACTATCCTTAAACTGGATATCTTATTGAATCATATTTTTTAAATCTTCTTTTTTCCCCTTCAACAGAAATAATTGACCTTTAGTAAGTCGATATAATCAGTAAAATTTGTGGATTTTAAAGACATTCCTAAATATATTTACAAAATATAGTGATACAAGATACAGCTGTACCGTTGGTCTGTTAATTTTTGAACACCATTTGTTTGCGCACCTTTTGGCAAACTGAGTTAATTTATAACAACTGTCTTTCAATGCGTGCAACGTCAGTAGCACAGCTCGTCTCTGCAGTGGAAAAACAACCCAGGCTCCTCTTAACCACACTGAGGGCTCGGCGCAGCCCTGGTGTGGCTCGGTTGGACAGTGGAAAAGAGGCATCCAATGTAAATGAGAAAATTGAGCTGGAGGCAGGGTCACAGACCCTTTGAAAACTGTCACACATCTGATTTATTCTCCAATGGAGAAGCCAAGTGCACACGCGCACGCACACACACACACACACACACACGCACACACACACACACACACACACACACACACACACACACACACACACACATAAGAATGCTCAATGCTTCTGAGGGAGTGGGGGCCAAATGGGGTTTGTTTGTAAGTGAAAAATGTAGCGTGTGTGATAACGTGTTACCATTGAATGCAATTATGACAATACAATGACAATTCCACCAGAAGCTTGTTCTCTGTGTATTCAGTATCATCTTGGGGGTTAGGGTTGATTAAAAATGACTGTTTGTTTTATGTAAATTGTTTTGTATTGTATTTTTAGTGATCTACTCTTTCTGTAATAGTTTTATATTTCAATTGGCCAATATGTCTCATCAATTGGAATGTAATTCTAAATTGCCTAATGGGGTGCGATTAATTAACGTTTCTAACTGATCTGTTTCAATTGAGGCACTTTGTAAATTACAGATTAATGCAAATTGACAAGGTCTGTAAGTAAGCAGTAACACACGACACGTGTGCAGTAGTTATGAAATTACTGCACACCCTGGAAGCGTTGTGTGGCACGGGACAATGCCAAGTTTGCCCATGACATTTTATAAAGTTACTTGCAACTTCCTGTATCCAGGAGCCGCTATTTATCTTACTCTGTACAGCTCAAAACTGTGGGAGGAGGGAGGGTATTGAGGTACTCCAGTCCCTGTTTATGGAATTCTCTGTAGAAACATATCGGGGACTTGGCATCGGTGCCAATTTTTAAATCAAGATTAAAAACCTGTATGTTTGACAAGGCATTTCGTATATTATCTGTACAGCGCTTTTAGGTGTTTCACTGAAGGCTCTTTACATATTGCACTGTAGTGTGCTGACATCATTCCATTCAGTACACATCCACTCACACACACTTTCATTTGTAGATCTAGGGATACGCTTATTAAATTATGATGAAATCTGATTAGGATGTTCTTTACCGCAGGTTATTGAGAGTGTCAGTCTGGAGGGATATCGATGCATTAAATTTTTTTACATGTGCATATAGTGGACCTGCTGTAGGTCTTGGAGATCCACCTTTTAGTGTTACTGAGGCTTCGTGTACTAACAGCCGTAGCAGGGGACGTGTGTCCACATATAGTTTTTTATTGTGGAAAGTCGATTAGCAAGTTGGCATCCTTGAGATACATTGCCTCTGTCTCGCTGGGTAAATTAACAGGTCAGACTGGAGGGGAAGTCCCACAAAATATAAACATAATCAAATAAAGACTAGCAGGATAATTAAAAGATGTACTGGCATCCGACTGGCATCCCACATACAGTATGCTTTAAGCGCTCATCTGGGTCTGTCGTCTACAGTCACTGGTGATTAGAAATGTGTTTTTTGTACTCTGAAACTTACAATACTTGAAATATGGCCATGATTAGCTTTTAGAGTAGGTCGCCACAGATTTATAGCCCCAAAGGAGCCCTCCAAGAGAAAGGGTGGTCTCTCCAGTCAAGGGCATGCTTGAGGCATGGATACTGAACTGCTCTCTCACCCCCTAAGAGAAAGGATGGTCCTTTCAGTCCAGGGCAGGTTTGAGGCATGGAGACTGAACTGCTCTCTCACCCCGTAAGAGAAAGGGTGCTCCCTCCAGTCTAGGGCAGGTTTGAGGCATGGAGACTGAACTGCTCTCTCAGCCCCTAAGAAAAAGGGGTGGTCCTTCCAGTCCAGGACAGGTTTGAGATATCTACTCCCAGGGCAATGCGGGGAAGCTATGACTGTCCTGTGCATAATTCGAGAGTACTTCCCACCTTCAGAACTTCCAAGATAATAATAATAATAATAATAATAATAATAATAATAATAATAATAATAATAATAATAACATCAATGGAGTGTGATCAAAGCAGAAGCATTATTACACACTAAAGGGTTGCTTTTCTTGTTGATGTAAATGAACAGTACAATGGGATCTCTAGTGGGAGAGAAGATTAATTGTGCTGCTGCTGAATATTCAATTATTCACTGGAGGCTGATGAGCTGTATGAATCAGAGGTGTAGTAGGTGCTGCTGTGAGGGGGACCCTGCACCCACCCCATTGTGTGAGAGCAGCTGCAGCTCCATCAGCAGGTAATGATTACAAACCACAGAGATAAAGGGTGTCGGAGCTTGAAATGCATTCGCCTTGGGAACGCCATTAAAGGGACTGGACCCTCAAAGGATTACAATTATGTATCTGGTGGGAAGTGACTTAGCAAGCCCTCCTTGACAGGCGCTTTGCGTTTTCGACAGTCTGTGCTATGCAAGAGTGTCCATCAGAAAGACCGCATCCCGCTAGAAATCGGCTGAAGTGCTGCAGGACTATGGGCTTTATCAGGGTCGTTGTTACCAGGCTTGTGGGGGCAATTTCCGTCTTTTCAATTCCAATTCCTTTTTAAAATCAATTCCCAGTTCCAGTTTCTTCCAAGGAATTGTAACCGGAATTCATATGTTAGAGACCTAATAATTGTTGAGATTGTTCAACGGCTTTCATTTCAAGCCAGTTTAATTCTTCAGTGACTTCAATTTAAGTCATCTGTTGTCACTGTGAGAAGCTCCTTTTGAATACAATGCTTCTAATTGCAATGGTGATCGATGAGGGGATAGAATTGAATAAAAGGGAATGGGAATTTAATTTAAAAAGGAATTGGAAATGGTATTGAGATTGACCCCACCCTGGTTACTGCAGTAGCATACATTTTTGTGTGCTTTCTTAACCCATATGTGCACAGTGGCTGGTTACCGCTGTTAGAGTTGTATAGTCTGCAAGCATCACTGCGTCATGGTTTTACCTGGTGTTGCACGTGACACGTCTCTATGCCGCAGTGACACTAAAGTGTGCTCTAATGTTCTAAGATAACCCACGTCTTTGATTTCCAGATGGTGTTAGAATGTGAATTTTAGGACTCAGAAATGCAACCGTGTAAAATTAGAAGCTTTATTTTCCTCTCTCAAAAGTACTAACTTTGCCTATTTTATGAAAGGGATAAAAAACAATGCCATTCAACTAGCAGTAAACAACTCAAAACCATCTTTTTTTAGATGGTTTCTTTTTTTAATAATATTGCTGATGTATATTCCCTTTCCTTTCCTGAAAGGGATGCACAGGGCTCCTTGAAATTGGAAAGCTGTAATACCCTGTGATGTAGAGTGCAGATACTGCAAGTTTACCCTCAGTTCAGGTTCATGTATCCCTGTATAAATAATAAGAACATGTAGTAACAGTGCTAGCAAATACCCGGTTTATAAATATGTTTGTATTTGTAGAAAAACCCAACAAAACATTTAATATAAAAACAGCAATAAATGAATTTATAAACAGGGATGTCAGTAGTCACTGAGATGTAGTGTAGGTCGTTATTGGATGCAGATAGATAGCATTGTTTCCGTTGTTTTGTTGTGCTGATAAGAAGTGAATATTGTCTGCAGGTATGATGTATAAAATGTTAATGCACTGCAGGGTCAGTCGTAGAACCCTGCTGTCTAATTCCAGAACACACTGTGCTGTTCTTTCCATCTGTGCAGGCTAATTCCAGAACACGTTGTGCTGTTCTTTCCATCTGTGCGGGCTAATTTCAGAACACGTTTTGCTGTTCTTTCCATCTGTGCGGGCTAATTTCAGAACACGTTGTGCTGTTCTTTCCATCTGTGCGGTCTAATTCCAGAACACGCTGTGCTGTTCTTTCCATCTGCTCGAAATCCTAACAAGTGCTTTAATTTCACTGGCATTCTATCAACATCAGCTTGTCTTTTATATTGGTAAACAACAGCACCATCTCTATTTAGTTTCTTTTGGTGTATTCATTTAATGCAACAGACTTTACAGTTCTCTAATAATAATCAGAACTTCTCTTTTTCCAGTTTGGTAGCTAAACTGCAAAGACCTCTTCCTCAGCAAGTGCTGTCTTTTTTTTCTATTCCCGATTTTTATGTTTTTAAGTTACTATTCTAGTACTTTTAATTAAACCCTGTTGATGTTAATCTATATATTTTCACTTGCAAGGTTTATTTCAAAAGCAGATAACCTACAAATATCACCACTAACTACAAAACTACAAAAATAAGAAATACTAAGATCGATGACAAACTAGAAATCTATTCAAGGTTAAGGATAAAAATAAAATGCAAGCCTGTTCCTTATTTTAGGGAACTGTTCCTCATTTGAACAATGGTTTTAGTGTTCCTCTACATCCTGGATTTTGTTTTCAGATCTTTCCAGACAGGCTGACCGGAGTAGCGCTTGCATGGGGAATCTGTTTAGAGTTAGTGTTTGTTTTTCTCCATTCAGATCCCAGAGAAAACGCTCAACTCCTCATCCCTGGGGCTGGTACTGTAGCAGTTTGTCTGATACAGTATATGAGGTTATGATCCTGTCTCAGGTTGACTGGGAGTCTAACTTCAGCAGATCTGGATGAGTTGTTTGGAGTCCCGTGCCTCTTCCACTTAACAAAAGGTCCAGAAGATGGAGGCCTCTTTATAATAGCTGGGATTGCGGATCCCTCTGCTGTGATTTGTCAGCCTTCTCAAGCGTCCCTTATTTTGGATCTCTAGAGGTGGTGACCCTAGTTACAGCCAAGGTTGGGGTCAGTTCCTTTTTTCCAATTCTATAAAATCAATTTCCAATTCCAATTCCCATTCCCTTTTAATCAATTCCAGTTCCAATTTCTTCAAAGGAATTCCATTGAAGGTCTTGGAATTAGAATTGATTAAAAGGGAATGAGAATTGATTTTTAAAAAGGAATGAACCCCAACCCTGGTTACAGCATCCCCCACATCTCTGGATTCACCCTTCATATTGCACTGAAGCATTAATATCCAAAAAATACCGTAGACATGAACGAGATACAAGGTGTCAGACTAGTATGACTCACCCGCTGGTGTACAGGCATTGTTTGTGCCAGTTATGCACACTTCATAATTCAGCCTCAAGGTTGTGTCCATTGTATTGCAGGAGATTGAGATTCCTTAGACAATGCAGAATCGCCCTAGCCTACATCCTTGTTAAACTGTGCAGCTCTGGGCCCCCTGCTTGATCCTATTCGCAAGACATTTAAACCAGCCATTCTGTATGCATTAGCATGGGCTCAGTGAAAACACCATATTCATGACAATTACACAGAGCTAGGAAACTGCTATTCCCATGACATTCTGAGACAGTGTGACCCAGGGATTGACTGAGCTGGAAAAGGTTAGGGAGTGAAACCAAAACCAATTACAGTAAAACTTCCATTTTCCGAACATCTGTTTTCTGAACACCTCCGTTAACCGACATCCTCCCCTTGCACTCCGCCCCCTTGCACCATCCCCCTCTGCCTCACACATAACGTATTTTTGCCATGTGTTTAATACGCAACTAAACACCTGTGTGCTTATTGGCGTTCCAGTTTTTGTGTTTTATATTGTGCATAGTTTTAAAAGTACAGTATACTGCAGTGATGGAGGTGAAAAGAACGGTACTGAATCTTTCACAAAAAATTGAAATTGTTAAACGTTTGAAGTCAAGTGAAAGTGTTACAAAGCTTGCTACTGAATTCAAGATTGGAAAATCTACAGTCAGCGATCTGAAGAGAGATGGTGAAAATGTGTTACAGTTTGCGAGCAAGATGGAGACACTAGTTAAGAAGTGATAGAAAAACAATGAAGACTGCTGAAAACAATAAGCTGGATGAAGCAGTCTATCTCTGTTTCCCTCAAAAACAAAGTGCTGGTGTTCCTGTTTCGGGCCCAATGCTGCAGGCTGAAGTATTAGAACTGAACTCTAAATTGAAGGGCGATACAAATTTTAAAACGAGTCAAGGATGGCTCCAAAAGCGTAAACATCGCCATGGCATCTATCAATTGGCAGTTGAAGGGGAAAAGAATTCAGCACATGCAGAGGCTGTAGCGAAATTTCAGGATGAGTTCAATAAAATAATTGAGATAACATTACTGCCGTGAGCAAGTTTACAGCAAAGACGAATCTGGACTGCATTGGCAAGCGTTACCTTTAAAAACCCTTGCTTCCCAAAAGGAATCAAGTGCCCCCGGATTTAAGATGCAGAAGGAGAGACTGACAATTCTAGCCTGTGGTAATGCGAGTGGAAGTCACAAACTCCAGCTTGTTGTTGCTGTGAAATCCAAAAACCCCTGTGGTTTTAAGAATCTAAATCGCGATGCGCTTCCAGTGAAGTATTATGCGCAACAAAATGCCTGGGTGGATGCTACAATTTTTAAAACTTTTTTTTTTTTTTTTAGCATTTTGTACTGCAAGTGAGGGCTGAGTTGACACAGAAAAGGCTACCAGTGAAGGCAGTACTACTGATAGACAATGCACCTGCACACCCAGATTTGTCTACTTTGCAAACTGACGATGGTACAATAAAATGTATGTTTCTTCCGCCTAACACAACTTCATTAATCCAGCCTATGGACCAAAGCGTCCTGGAAACATGCAAGCGCCTTCATCGAAAGGAGCTGATATGAAAACTTTTGCTCGGCGATAAAGCAGATGAACCAGTGATACTGTACTGTAAAATACATTAGCCCACTTGAAGTTTAACAGTAAACTACACTCTTCAAAAGTATGTGAAAGGTAAGAACTGCTTTTTTTTAATAGAAATGGATTTGTTTTTATACCTAAAATTGTTAATCATAATTTACCCAAAGATGTTGATGAAATCGTTTTCTGAACAAATTATTTTTTGACACCTAGAATCTTATTTCATTAGCGTTCAATAATGCAATCTGAAAGACTCAAAACAAATGCATTCTACTCAACTTGAATTTGTAAACAGACTCACACAGGATTCTGTTGTATGTTACAGTAAATGGCTACTGTATTTAAAAAATAAATAAATAAATAATAATACATGGTGTGTTGTGTCCACAATGTTTGGCCATGTGTTGTGTGCATAGTATTTATGTTCTGTAGCAGCCAAAATGTATGTGTTTTCCTCGCAGTGTTTCAAAATGCTACGATGTACATGTACTTATGTAGTTATGTGTTTATCTTCAGAATTTCTTCTTAATAATTGCTATTCTATTATCAGAACAATTGCATTATCTGAAGACCACCTGGTCCCAATTAGTTCGGAAACCGGAGGTTTTACTGTATTCACCTCTAAGCACACACTCAGGGTTTAGTAACAGGACGAGAAACAAGAAGACTGGTTTCTGGGATGGGATTGACGAGAGTGGAGGGACTTTCCTCGGTTCCAGTAAGGGGAATACCTACAGTCATTTCCTTCTGGGGATTTCACACACTGTAAAACCGGCTGTGGCAGTTTACTGTTTTCTTTAGGCTTGTTGTTCTGGAATTCGTACTATATTGGGTAATTAAATGTCCTTAAAGTGCATAAACTTGCCTTTGACTGAAATTGTGTTAGTTATCTGAATAATGAAAGCAATGATGGATCGATTTTAAATTGACAAGATTGATAATCGTTTCATCAGCTCAACAGTACAACACAAACAGATTCAACGTTCCAACACCTCACACACGTTTTGAGGTGCACGATATGTATTTTGTGTGGGTATGTGTTAATTCTCCGTGACCCGATTATTCGGACTGAGCTCTCCACAGAAATCAGGCGCTGACAATCAGGTGAGGGTCATTGTTGTTGATCGGGCTAATTTGTGATGATTGCTGCTTTTAGTCTGTGGAGAACAGCAATCCATGCAAATCCAAGCAGCTGTTTCTTTACTCTGAATGACGCTCACCTCTGGAGACCTTGATCCGAATAATCAAGTAATTGGTTTGTGCAGCACTTCTTGTCTTTAAGGAGGCTTGTACCTTCCTGATGTGGTCAACCAGGTTGTAACGCTGTTTAATCACGGTTCGAATGCTTAAGCAGTAGGATTGTAACTGAAGTGACAGTGTGACATGTGACTGTACATATACAGTATAACAGACAACTACCTCCGTCTCCATTGAATCACCGAATACTCATATGCGCTCCATCTCAGATTTGATCCACTCTGAATCCTAACATCCCCCTTCTTTTGCTGTATTCACTGCAGTGGCAGAGGGATGTCGGTCACTGGCTAGCCTACAGGTTGGACTCTCCTCCGATCCTGAAATGTCACCTCACTGACTCTACCTGTCCGCAGTCTCTTGACCCATCATATCCAGAGCTGACCCAAGTCCCAGCCTCTGCCTTTAGTGTAGGGTTTCCTGTGCCTGGGCTTCACTTTAAACAGCTCTGCTCTTTGAAGTGCTGTGCCCTTCATGTCATCAACCCTTTACTGTAGACAAGAGATAACTGAGTCAATGTTTGTACTAAAGTTACTGAATGTACACTTATTAAGACCTGTCTGTCTGATTGGATTTGGCCTGGTAATCAGTGTTTGGGATGAACTTGAACAACGCATTCGTCACCACAATCCTCTGCATACCTCTCTGCACCAATTGCATGAAATATTAATGACTGACTGGATTAAGATCCCTTGAGGCAGCTTCCAACACCTTGTGGAGTCTATGCCATGTTGTATCAAGGCTGTGATCAGGGCAAGCCTTGACCCTCCCGGATATTAGGTACAGCTCCTAATAAAGTGGGCATACAGGGTTATTGACAAGAAAGAAAAAAAACACACACATTCTTGTCTGAGTGCTGATGTTTCTTTCTGAAAATGTCATTAACAATTCATTCAAAATGTCTTCAGCCTGGATCTTTTTACAGCAGCTGTGGTAACAAGCTGTAGCCTATTTTAATTAGGAGCACGCCAGGAAAAGTTCCTTTGCAAAACATTCAGAACATTATGTACGCTTGGTTTGGTGCAATATGAATGTGTTTGATCCCTTTATAGAACAGTGGCTATTAATCATTATGTACTGTAGGCAAGTTCTCTGCCTTAAAAAGAAGTAGCTGGAAATACAAAAGGTTTGGTAGTTTAGACCCTCATCCTTCATTAACCACAATCCCCTCAAACTGCTTGAATCCCTGGAAGAAGCCCTTGCAGGCAGTGCAGGGCGGTGGCCTCTGCTCCTCAGATAGTGTGTGCACGTCCGATATCTCAGGCTGTGAAATATGTTTATAGTCAGACTGGATAACAGCACAATGCTGGCTTTTGTGTGTGTGGTTCTGAACCAGACATTGTACGATAAAGTACCAACCGTGTCTCCCACTCTTAACATCTATTGGAATGTGCAGCATCTACCATAAATGCATGTCTCCTGCGTGTTTGGTTGCTCTTTCAAAATCCAAGTTACAAGAGGTTGTACCCATGTTTATGCTGGTAGTGGCTAGAATTCGGCTGGATTTTACAGTAGTCACTACAGAATTATACTACAGTAATACAGACAGGTCTATTGAGAATGTCATCTATGAAATTGAAAAAAATGAACTGGTTCATAATCTGTAATTTATTTTCTTCTTAGGATTACTTTTAAAATGTATTTATAGTAAGCAAGTATTTTTTAAAATAGATTTTAAGTCCGTAGGATCTGACTGATATTGTGCTGATGCACTTTGGAGGTCTTGGGATCAATCCTTGCAGCCAGTGCAATTTCCACTGTGTTGTAGTGTTTGTAATGGGGCTAACAAATAACCAATAGTGTTTTGTTTTTAATTTTTTTTGGATAATTCATAATCTTTTTTATTTTAATTAATGGATATAAATATGATGCACTGACTGGACAAAAAATATATAGCTTATATGACCTTACTAGTACCTCCCTGCTTGTTGCTGGAGTGGAACAGATGAGCCCAGTCCAGTGTTGAAGGTCTCTGTGATTTGGGTCACTCTAGCACATGTCTGTGGCTTGTCTTTGGGCTCGATCCGCATTGACCCATCCGTGATGGAAAGATTGGTCAATTGAGGGTCAGTCTAGGTTCACTGGCAGTTTCCTTCCCCTGTCTGAAGTCATGGAGAGCCTTCTGTTTTTGCTTGTTGCTGAATAGTTGCTCAGGTAATATAGGTCTAATGGATCACGTGTAATGTCACATTTCCAAATACATTGCAGTCTATGGGATCTGACCAGTGCTTCACTGCATCAGGAGCACTGTAAACCATGTTCTCCACTAAAACGCCTTACACGAGCAAGGGGAGCAATACTGCTCTGCACAGCAGGGGGTTTATTTATTTCAGTTCTTAGTTAATGCATCACAGATAGCTGAATGATTTTTAGGAGATCCTTTCAGTGCACTGATGTGTATACTTTTGGAGAACACAAAGTGTTATTTTTTTTTTTCTCTGAAGTGTTACTTTGAAAACTAGAATATAATATCCCAGGGAATAAGTTCTTGTAACAAATGTACATACAAAGGTTATATATTCGGGTGAACAGTTCCCAAGAGTTTTCCTTAATTGGCTAAACCAATCACAAGCCAGTGTAAGTAAGTTAACCCTTATAAAAGCCTCCTGTTGTAAAAGCATAGCAAAGTGTGATAAAGCACAGTGAAAGCATAGTAAAGCATAGGTAAGCATTGTTAAGCCAAAAGAGGTATGGTAAAGCATATTAAAAATCATTGTAAATTGTGGCAATTCATTATATAACCATGGGAAACCTGCAAAATGATTCAGGGATTGAAATAAGGCTCCCATTGCATAGCACTTTGATCCAGGTTTCACTATGAGTTTAATATGACACACCTGTGCTTGTTACCTATACACTGTGGCTGATCAAGCTCTTAGTCAAACCTGGAATGGTTGAACTGCTATGCAATAGGAGTCTCATTTCAGTCCCTGAGATTTACTGTCATAAGCGACCACGCCCTAGATTCACATACTCAAGAACTTGTG
This sequence comes from Acipenser oxyrinchus oxyrinchus, assembly GCA_030684275.1. Lineage (NCBI taxonomy): Eukaryota > Metazoa > Chordata > Actinopteri > Acipenseriformes > Acipenseridae > Acipenser > Acipenser oxyrinchus. Next base: position 24,356,975 of record CM060254.1, read on the forward strand.
CTAAGGAAGGTCCCTACAAAGGTCCATCACTATTGGATGACTGGTTCGTTGGATGTGACGTCCACCCATACAAATACCGCCACTATTTCACGTAGACAAGGTCAAAGTTAACATGACTGTGTGAAGTCCTGCTCCATCAGTATGGATTTTATTTTGGAATAGACAAGCAACACAAGCCCTTTTCAAATGCCATGTGTCTGAAGTGCAGCCGAGGAAGAAGCTGACGAGCCGTGGCCTTTTGCGAAAAGGGTTTAGACAGAATCCGTTATCCATGAGCTACCTGATGAGTTTAAAGCAGAGACTTATTGATTCCTACTTTTGGGGAAAAACCAGGTTTGAAACATCAGCTGCACATCAAAATAGAGGAACGAAAGCAGAATCATCACGGGTCAAGTTGAACCATACGCATACCTACACTTTACTATGATTTATACTGGCCCTCACATGACTTCTACTCAGACCTGGTTTAGAAAACCGAAAGTATGGGCGCTATTGCTTTGCTTCCGATAATCCGAACAATTCTTAGGACATGAATATTAAAGCACGGAAAAACCTGCTCACCCCGGATGTGGATTCAATGTTTACATGTTTATGCCACTCCTCACTTGATTGGTCAGTGTTGTGACGTATTTCTACCTATCCCGCTTTGAGAAAGAAGAAGAATATTATTTATTTATTTATTTATTTATTAGCATTTATTTGTTAACATTTACGTGTTTAGCTAAATCTGTTTTTTTTGGTTAAATGTATGAAAAATTACCTGATTTTTACATTAAATCTGTAAAAAAAACACCTGTTAAAATATGAGTGCTTTTTTTTTACACTTTTCGCCCCATAGTATCGGGCAGCAGGGTTTTCAACGTGGATTGAGTGGTGCTTGGAAACAAGGTACAACATTTGTATTGGGCATTATAAATTGGGTAGAAAAGTGGGGTTAAGACAATGAAAAGGAAAATACTGAAAATAATAATAATCCAAGCATTTGTTAGTGGCATAGCCAGTGTTTCAAGTTGCAGTGCGTTCTGTCTTGTATGTTGGGATGTAGTGGACCCCGATCCTGTTGAATATATTCCTGCGCCTCTTCACACAGAACAGATTAGCGTGTGTCTGCTCTCCGATGCTGAGTGAGCAGGCAGGTTGGAATTGCAGATGCGGTGTGTTGTTCCGGCTCAGCCACACTTTATTGGATTTATCAGATTTTGTGGATCGACAGCCAGGTACAAGGGACTGGAAGAACACCAGGACCTCATTTCACTTCTTGCACATCCATCCCACAAAGTGTGCGTCGCATGTGCATTGTACTGTGACCTGCAGGCACTATGTCTTGAGTTACACCCATAATGGACAGTTTTGATTTATGTCAATGATTCAGATTGCTCTTTGGTATTTATTTGTTTGTTTATTATTTTATTTACTTTTTGAAATACATTTAAAAATGGGTGGTCTAATTTTTATTGCATAGTAGCTTAGTTATAGCTATGGACTGGGAGGGAGGCAGTGTGGTCTAGTGGTTCCAGATAAGGGACTGGAAGGGAGGAAGGTGTGTCCTAATTGTTAGAGCTGAGGGACTGGGAGGGAAGGAGGCAGTGTGACCTAGTTGTTACAGCTAAGGGACTGGGAGCAGTGTTTTTTAGTCATAGTTATGATTTTTTTTATTTTAGTTATAGTTAGTTATAGTTATTAGTTTAATTTTAGTTATAGTTGTTATTCCAGTTAACTAAATATGTTTTTAGTTATTATTTAGTTATTACAGTTAACAGAGTGGTGATGACCTTGAAATCTGTCAAGGTAAAAATAACCTGGGTAATGCCAGGCTCTACACCTCTTCATAGTACACTCCTTCGGCTAGCCAACCACAGAAATGTATTGATCAGAGGTTACCATTTACTAGCCAAGGCTTGCTGTACAGCCCTCCACACACTTCAATACGAGTCAGATAGATTCTGTATGCTAGCTTGATTTTTACTAAATTTACAAAAGCTATATTTAGTTTTTTTTACATTAAACTAACTTGAGGAAAAATAATTAACCATTTCAGTTGTAAATGTTTCAGTAGATCCTCAATGCCTGACTGTGGCAGGGTGGACAAGTTGTGACATCAGGCCAGAAGCAGGAACCAAAAAAAATTGACACCAAGCAATATTGCAATTCAAAACAAAGAGATGCTGCGCGCGCCATCTATTCAAATACAAAAATAAATACAAAGTTTTAACAAAAACACTTGCTCACAGAGCGAAAATAAAAGTTTAAACAAAATAATCACAAACACAAAATAATAAATAATCCAGGTCAGGCTGGGCAAATCGCCTTCACTGTTCCTAAATTTTGGGGTTTTTTTTTAAAGTTTTGTTTCTCTCGCTCCTCTTGCTCTCTCCGCTCTCGCTCCTAACACCCACCCAGAACCGAGAGCGCTGCATGTTTATATGCAGGTAACTTTTAAAAAAATAATTACAAACACTTAAACACTAATTCAATAAACGGCACCAGCCACATTCTCACGAGATGTCTGGCAGATACGAGCTGCTACCATCGCATCGGCCAGACCACATCCAAACAATAACAAAGAAAACATCGTATTTTTAAATAACACAACACGCATTCAAACCCACAACACACTTGGCAATTCGCCGTCCTTTATAAATAAATCATAACGATAATAATAATAATACAAACAATAGAAATACAAAATAAACTGCACAGGGGCGGAGGGGGAGACCCCGTTCTAAAAATAAATAAACAAATATGTACAGGGCTCCTCGCCCTGTTACACTGACGAATAAGACATTGGAAGGTAAAATATATAAGCAACTTGCCTGAATCAATGGTACCCGTGAAAAAAAAAAAAACTGTGAATAAAAAATAAAAATAAAACATTTACCTTTTCTGTAATACAATACAAAATGTCCCTTACTCGCAGGCTTTCAAAGAGAGAAAACATATTGTAGGGCCATATTTATAAAGCATTTACCTTTTTTTCCTTATTGGAAAACAACACAAAGAAGTTGTCGTGTCAAATAAATCTTTCATGTGCTAATTTAACAGTCCCTATAGGTAGGTCAAATGCTTATGTTTGATTTTGGTTGAAAATGCTTTATGAATATGGACCATAGTGAAACAAAAATTTATTTATTTCAGTCAAACACATATTTTTGGGGAATTCGACGTTTCACAAGCTTTACCGATTACAATCGAAAAGTTGCAAGCCTAACTATAACAACTTTTTTTTTTTTTTTTTAGTTACTATTTTGTTATCGTTTTACATTGTTTTTTAGTTATAGTTACTATTAATGGATATGATTTCTGTTCGGTAATAGACATTTTCATTATCGTTACAGTGGGAGGGAAGGTGTGTGTCCTAGTTGTTTGAGCTGAGGGACTGGAAGGCAGTGTGGTCTTGTTGTTAGAGCTGAAGTTTCTTTCACTGTCAGGTTGTGCTTGCCAGGGAGGTCTGATTGATAATTGCAAACCATGTAGAAAAACTCATTATCAAGGCAGTCTGTAAGCTGATTAGACCGGATTAATTAGGTCACCTTCACAGGAAAGACTGAAGATGTCAATGTAACGTAGCTCTGTAATGTGTCATCGATGGCACTGTTAGAGGGGTGGCGTGACGTTAGACTTCGCTGTAACTGGGTAATACAGCAGTTTAACAGGATCTCAATGGGATTTTAAAAGTGTTCTGTAAAGGTCTGTAACAGGGTGACGTGTTACATGTGTAGGTAGTCACTGGAAAATACTGACAGACACAGAGCATTGGTGTTGATACGCCGCTCAGGCGCGCAGATTTAATTAACACCAAGCTGACACTAGGGTACCCGCAATGGTAGACCTAGCGTCACATTTAATAAAGAAATAAAAACAAAAACTAAAATTAAAAGTTTGCCAGACAAAATGACGAGCGCTAGTCGCACTAAAAGGAACGTCCTGCTCCAGGAACCTTACTACTCTATGGTAACCCTCTCTATAGTGGTTTGGGATCGACATCCACTAAGCTGACCTACTTCTGTTGTGTTGCTTCTGAAGTCCTGACCTCCCAGCGACTCCAGGCCATGTCAAGTGGAAAGTGTTCATAGACATGGTTTAGACATATGTTTTATATGAAGGTTTGGCATGAGAATATACATGTACTGATCTGTAGTTAACCTGTGGTGTCTATTATAAGGTGATATCTGGGTGATAAGCATAATGACCTGTGTATAGTGAAGGGGCCTCATCTTATTTTAAACAATATTTTTTCAGTGTAAATAGAAGTTTAGTTATAGACAACCCCACCTCCTGAAGGAGTGATATACCGACGCCTCCCAGTAGAAACAGGTAACTTGGCCGTTATCTTAAGTCTGCTGTTTGATGCTGGTGACCGCCTCGCATAACTCAATGTAACAGAAGTTTAATACATGTAAGCTTGTGCTTTGGGGTCTGTGACAGGGTAGCCGATGTGGTGACGTCAGGCCAGATGCAGGAAGAAAACATACAGTACTGTGCAAAAGTTTTAGGCAGGTGTGAAAAAATGCTGTAAAGTAAGAATGCTTTCAAAAATAGACATGTTAATAGATTATATTTATCAATTAACTAAATGCAAAGTGAGCGAACAGAAGAAAAATCTACATCAAATCCATATTTGGTGTGACCACCCTTTGCCTTCAAAACAGCATCAATTCTTCTAGGTACACTTGCACAAAGTCAGGGATTTTGTAGGCATATAGTCAGGTGTATGATTAAACAATTATACCAAACAGGTGCTAATGATCATCAATTCAATATGTAGGTTGAAACACAATCATTAACTGAAACAGAAACAGCTGTGTAGGAGGAATAAAACTGGGTGAGGAACAGCCAAACTCAGCTAACAAGGTGAGGTTGCTGAAGACAGTTTACTGTCAAAAGTCATACACCATGGCAAGACTGAGCACAGCAACAAGACACAAGGTAGTTATACTGCATCAGCAAGGTCTCTCCCAGGCAGAAATTTCAAGGCAGACAGCGGTTTCCAGATGTGCTGTCCAAGCTCTTTGAAGAAGCACAAAGAAACGGGCAACGTTGAGGACCGTGAGACGCAGTGGTCGGCCAAGGAAACTTACTGCAGCAGATGAAAGGCACATCATGCTTACTTCCCTTCGCAATCGGAAGATGTCCAGCAGTGCCATCAGCTCAGAACTGGCAGAAAACAGTGGGACCCTGGTACACCCATCTACTGTCCGGAGAAGTCTGGTCAGAAGTGGCCTTCATGGAAGACTTGCGGCCAAAAGCCATACCTCCGGCGTGGAAACAAGGCCAAGCGACTCAACTATGCACGAAAACACAGGAAATGGGGTGCAGAAAAATGGCAGCAGGTGCTCTGGACTGATGAGTCAAAATTTGAAATATTTGGCTGTAGCAGAAGGCAGTTTGTTAGCGAAGGGCTGGAGAGCGTACACGAATGAGTGTCTGCAGGCAACAGTGAAGCATGATGGAGGTTCCTTGCAAGTTTGGGGCTGCATTTCTGCAAATGGAGTTGGGGATTTGGTCAGAATTAATGGTCTCCTCAATGCTGAGAAGTACAGGCAGATACTTATCCATCATGCAATACCATCAGGGAGGCATCTGATTGGCCCCAAATTTATTCTGCAGCATGACAACGACCCCAAACTTACAGCGAAAGTCATTAAGAACTATCTTCAGCGTAAAGAAGAACAAGGAGTCCTGGAAGTGATGGTATGGCCCCACAGAGCCCTGATCTCAACATCATTTAGTCTGTCTGGGATTACATGAAGAGAGAGAAGCAACTGAGGCTGCCTAAATCCACAGAAGAACTGTGGTTAGTTCTCCAAGATGTTTGGGCCAACCTACCTGCCGAGTTCCTTCAAAAACTGTGTGCAAGTGTACCTAGAAGAATTGATGCTTGATGCTGTTTTGAAGGCAAAGGGTGGTCACACCAAATATTGATTTGATTTAGATTTTTCTTCTGTTCACTCACTTTGCATTTAGTCAATTGATAAATATAATCTATTAACATGTCTATTTTTGAAAGCATTCTTACTTTACAGCATTTTTTCACACCTGCCTAAAACTTTTGCACAGTACTGTACAAGTAAGTAGTGCAGGGCAAAAGACGCTGCGGCGCGGTTTATTTAAGAAAAATAACAAAAATATAAGGTTTAACAAAAAACACACTGCTCACAGAGCAAAATAAAAGTTTTAAATAAAAAACCACAAACACAAAACGAATAGGTCAGGCTGGGCAATCGTCTTCACTGTTCCAATATTTAGTTTGATTTTTAAACTCCTCTCGCTCTGTTCTCTCCTCCGAACAACCCACCACGAGTGCAGAGCTACTGGCTTATATGCAGATTACCATCTCCCGATTAGAAACAATTAAACAGTTAATTAACTCGGGAGATGGTCACCTTCTGCACAAGGTTTTTAATGTGGATGGGACTTCCCATCCACGCTGCAAATCAATACAAAACATACGGCTCTTTGCCGTCACATTTAATAAAACAATAACAAAACAACACGGCTACGCCGTCATATATACAATTATTATTATTATTATTATTATTATTATTATTATTATTATTATTAATAATAATAATAATAATAATAATAATAATAATAATATTAATACAACAAAACAAATACAAAATAATAAATCGCACAGGGGCGGAGTGGTACCCGTTCTAAAAATAAACAAATAATCATGTACAGGGCTCCTCGTCCTGTTACAGGGTCTGTGGAAGGGTGGTGGGTAATTCACTGACACACACGGGAGACACAAGTTTTATTTGAAAACACTGCACTGGTGCCCAGTTTCATTATTTCAGGTGTTTTTTTTTTTCTTATTGCCCGCAGAGGGTGCTGTTGTCCGTGGCCTGAGTACCAACAACGGTACACAGGACCACAGGAATACCAATACTGGTAAATAGTGAAATGCTGGCGCACTCGCAGGTGCTCAAAATAATAATGAAAACAAAAGGCGAAATGAAAAGGGAAAATCAAACACAGTAATAAAACTACAAAATAAAAGTGCTGCTTACGCAGTGCCCCCACTGCCGCTAAACCGGTCAGCTCGGGATCTCCGTCCTACGCTGTTATGCATGATACACTGGGGTGGCTAAGGTTCCCCTATCGTTACACACGTCCCATTGGGTACGTAACAGTAGATTTTAATAATTTGTTTTATTTATTGCTGTCTGTCTTCCTCAGCCGTGCTTGCCTGTTTTGGTCGCTTGTTCCAACCACTGGTCTTCTCAGCCAGCGTCTCTGTGGGCCGCCCGAATGCATAACCTAGCGCTGCGCAATCCCCCAAGGCCCGCCTCTCAGCCACTCAGAGAGAGGGAAAGCACACACACCCTTTTCCCCACCTCTCCGTGTCATCACCATGACTGACAAGCGGATCTACGAGGCTGCTGCCCCCTTCCTGCAGTACCACGCATGCACCAGATAGTCAGCATAGATCTCCCCCTGTTACAGGGTCAAATAAATGTAATGTGGTTAAGTTGCAATCATGAGTGATTGGATACTGTATTGATAATCATTGATGATGACAATAACAGAATGAAAGTTGTAATTATAAAAGACTGAACCACAACCTTACAAGCATTTAATGCATCTGCTAGAAAACAAACAGGATGTTATGCCACTTAGTACCATATCTACAGCAGCCTGTTTCATGATGTTTCAATGAAGCACTTGAGTCCGATCAAGACCAATGCATTACTCTCCAAAGCTGAGTGAGTTTATAAGGGCTATGCTATGGGTATACTTTTAATTCGGTTTGTTTACCCACGTTCATTCAGCAGCTGCACTTCAGTTCTAGTGCCATAGATCTATGCAACACAGGCTAGGTCATCTAGTTCCATTTTGTTTTGCAGTGCTCTATGATGGGGCTGGCACTTACTAATATACAGGAAAGACATACCAGCTGATCTAGCGGACAAAACACATGTCTACGGCAGGCAACTGAACTGAAGAGCAGCTCCGGAATTCATATTTAAAGTCATGAAAAGAAATTGCAAAAAGAGCCACTCAGAATGATTGCAAACGTCATAGAAACTTCAAACAAAATGTTTTCTTTTAATATCGCAGTATATTTCACTGGAAGATTAGGTCCAGTTTAGCTCAAAGAATACAGAGTATCAGCCTCTGGGGATAGACAGTAAGGAGTCCCCTGTCCTTACTGATGGGTCTAATTTTGTATTGACAGTTGCTACTGGGGTTATAAGTCACTGGCATACTTGTCTTGGATCTACTGCAGGGATGGAAATACAACTCCTATTGCATAGCAGTTTCGCCATTTCCAGATTTTACTAGGAACTTGATTTGTGTATAGGTAACAACGTGAAGTGTGTATTATTAAACTCATAGCAAAACCAGGAGTGGGTCAAACCACTGTGCAATGGGAGCTTTATTTCCGTCCCTGTTCTGAATTGAATTTGCAGTAAAAATGCTGCTTTCTGTACAGTTACCTTGGCCTGTCCTTGACCATGCTTCCTTGTGCCTGTGTCCAGGAGCAGCCTGTCGTCTCTGTAGGGGGTTTGTAGTGCTGCTTGATACATTATGATGACTGTGCATCTCAGTCAATGACAGCCACAGCTCCTGGCTGTCTACTGTGGATAGTCTGACACAAAGTGACGGGCCTGCCTGTGGAATAATGCTGTCCGGTTAGGGTGCAGGAAGAAATAAGCGTTGTTACAAAACAAATACTGTAAGTCAGTGACGTACACCCCCCTGCCGTGACAATACAATTAGAGCTAACGGTATCATGTAACAGTAAATCACCATGACCGACAACTACAGTATGTAAATAATAGAAGTGTGATATACAGACAAAGGTAGTTTCTCCATATGTTACTAGATTGTGAGGCCCCCCCCCACACACACAGAATATGATGTGCGTAATCTGTTCCGCTGAAGCGTGTCCCCCAGAGCAGTGTCCACCTGGCAAGGTCATTTTTGTCTTGTTTTAATAAAATCCTTTCGTATAGATAGATTGTGGAGGATGGTTAATACTTGTTAGAAGTATAAATCAGTTTTCCTTTTGTATTTCAAAATCCATATTTTCTTTGTCCTGTTATTTTTGGTTGTTTGTTTTTAAGTAGCCTTATTACATTTTTTTTCATAAGGTTTACTGAATACATTAAGCTTATCCTTGGACACATATTTCTGGAATGTAAAGGTCTCTATATTGGGTACCAGTGAAGCACTGTATTGATTTTAAAGCGTTCCTCCTCAGTTATAAAGCTATCTGGTTCTGGCCCTGTCTATTTGAGTTATGTATCCTTTACAAAACAGCCCGACCTCCGAGATCCACCACTAACTGCCTCTTGGTAATGGAGTCAATCAATATTTTTTAATCAAATCTTAAAACCATTTTTTTGTATTTGTCCTTTTAATAGCCAGCAGTTAAGAGCTCCTTTAGTTTAATTCCAGTATATGTCTGTAAAGTGCCCTGGGCTGCTTGTACATGAAGGAGGCTATGTAAATGAAATGGATATATTATGGTATTACTATAGAAATGGGATTCAGGGGTAGGTTTACTAGCCAGTCGCAAACGAGTTGCAAATGAGTTGGAAGTCTTGGGTGAAATGTACTGAAGAGGCACAATGATATTTGCAACTTTTTAGGGAATGCTTTGCGGCAGCACATTCCCAGTCCACCTTTTCTCCTGCATTGCCAGTTGTGCTCAATGCATTTTTGAGATGAACAGAAAAGGACCTATTTTTCCCTAAAACCAGGGAGCAATAGACTGCACACATGTGCCGCTAACCCCTCCAGCTCATTCTGAACATCTGTATAGGAATAAGAAACACACCTATTCTATTAATGTGCAGGTGGTTTGTAATTGTGCACAATTTAGCACTGTACCCCTGACTAACTTAAATAAAAACAGACAGTATATATTTGACTTATAGGCTACTAATGATAATACAAATTAGTGGTATAATGCAAATTTTGTTGCTAGTTCCTTGAAATTCGTATTAACAAGAATTGACTGTCTTCCATAACTTGTCAATGTGGCACCATGATCTATTTTGTGTTAATTGTCTAGGCTGTCAAGTTAATAATAATAATAATAATAATAATAATAATAATAATAATAATAATAATAATAATAACATTTTATTTGCATTGTACACCAATGTGCAATGCAACAGCATGATTTATTTTGTGGTAGCCTACAGGCTAAAGTAAAATTTAAAGTGCGCTAGGTGTTCATTTGATTTTACTACTGTACTGTATAGGCGTACTGTACAGATTTTTAAAATACATTGACCACTATGAATGTATGTGCGTGCGATTTTATTTATTTATTTAAAACCTGGCACCTCCTAATGTAAGAGAAACATATTCTTCAGCGAGGGGCTACTCCTGTATGATTATGAAAAGCTTTTTGATAGAAATACATTTTTTATTTGGGATTAAACTGCCTTTCATTATATATATAGTGGCAGACTAGGGGGAAGAAGAAAGAAAAATGTAGTCCAGGAGAGGCTGAGGGACTACATCCCCCAGAATGCCATGGGAGGGAGCCAGGATGAGGTTCACCTGGCTCTAATTATGAATGAATGCCACCTGCCTGCGATTAACAGGCAGGTATTTAAACAGGACAAAAAGTTTGTTCTTGGCAGTCTCCAGTCTGTGAAGAGACCGGCTGTCACTGTAATTAATAAAGTTGCACGAAAGCGCTTGCACACTTCAAACCTTGTGTCTGGGTCTGTTTTTAAGGGGCTACAAACCTTAAATTAAGTGAAATCTTTCACACATATATATATATATATATATATATATATATATATATATATATATATATATATATATATATATATATATATACAGTGCTGTGCAAGTTTTAGGCAGGTGTGAAAAAATACTGTAAAGTAAGAATGCTTTCAAAAATAGACATGTTAATAGTTTATATTTATCAATTAACAAAATGCAAAGTGAGTGAACAGAAGAAAAATCTACATCAAATCAATATTTGGTGTGACCACCCTTTGCCTTCAAAACAGCATCAATTCTTCTAGGTACACTTGCACACAGTTTTTGAAGGAACTTCGGCAGGTAGGTTGGCCCAAACATCTTGGAGAACTAACCACAGTTCTTCTGTGGATTTAGGCAGCCTCAGTTGCTTCTCTCTCTCATGTAATCCCAGACAGACTCGATGATGTTGAGATCAGGGCTCTGTGGGGCCATACCATCACTTCCAGGACTCCTTGTTCTTCTTTACGCTGAAGATAGTTCTTAATGACTTTCGCTGTATGTTTGGGGTCGTTGTCATGCTGCAGAATAAATTTGGGGCCAATCACATGCCTCCCTGATGGTATTGCATGATGGATAAGTATCTGCCTGTACTTCTCAGCATTGAGGAGACCATTAATTCTGACCAAATCCCCAACTCCATTTGCAGAAATGCAGCCCCAAACTTGCAAGGAACCTCCACCTTGCTTCACTGTTGCCTGCAGACAATCATTCGTGTACCGTTCTCCAGCCCTTCGGCGAACAAACTGCCTTCTGCTACAGCAAAATATTTCAAATTTTGACTCATCAGTCCAGAGCACCTGCTGCCATTTTTCTGCACCCCAGTTCCTGTGTTTTCGTGCATAGTTGAGTCGCTTGGCCTTGTTTCCACGTCGGCGGTATGGCTTTTTGGCCGCAAGTCTTCCATGAAGGCCACTTCTGACCAGACTTCTCCGGACAGTAGATGGGTGTACCAGGGTCCCACTGTTTTCTGCCAGTTCTGAGCTGATGGCACTGCTGGACATCTTCCGATTGCGAAGGGATGTAAGCATGATGTGTCTTTCATCTGCTTCAGTAAGTTTCCTTGGCTGACCACTGCGTCTACAGTCCTCAACGTTGCCCGTTTCTTTGTGCTTTTTCAAAAGAACTTGGACAGCACATCTGGAAACCCCTGTCTGCCTTGAAATTTCTGCCTGGAAGAGACCTTGCTGATGCAGCATAACTACCTTGTGTCTTGTTGATGTACTCAGTCTTGCCATGGTGTATGACTTTTGACAGTAAACTGTCTTCAGCAACCTCACCTTGTTAGCTGAGTTTGGCTGTTCCTCACCCAGTTTTATTCCTCCTACACAGCTGTTTCTGTTTCAGTTAATGATTGTGTTTCAACCTACATATTGAATTGATGATCATTAGCACCTGTTTGGTATAATTGTTTAATCATACACCTGACTATATGCCTACAAAATCCTACAAAATCCCTGACTTTGTGCAAGTGTACCTAGAAGAATTGATGCTGTTTTGAAGGCAAAGGGTGGTCACACCAAATATGGATTTGATTTAGATTTTTCTTCTGTTCACTCACTTTGCATTTAGTTAATTGATAAATATAATCTATTAACATGTCTATTTTTGAAAGCATTCTTACTTTACAGCTTTTTTTCACACCTGCCTAAAACTTTTGCACAGTACTGTGTATATATATATATATATATATATATATATATATATATATATATATATATATATATATATATATATACAGTGCCTATAGTAATCTGATAAACCCTCGACCTTGTTTTATTTGTAAACTTTCGCTCACACTTATTACACAATCATGGACCCAACAGGACCCTCTGTAAGTTATTATCAGTAATAGTACACAATCCTACATAAGTATGTTACCGTAATACTTTAGTGGGGGATACTGTATGTATGTACAGGGTGAACAATTCTCTTTTCAATTGCCCTTTTTTGACAGCGTAGGCAGCAACAGTATTTCAAACAAGACAAGCCGTCAAGCTGCCGTCCAACATTTCGGCAAAGCAACTGGAACCGTTCCCAATTTCCTCAGTTTAATTTATGCTTCCAGTTAAATTGCTTCTTGTTAAGCAAGTGTGACCTATCGTGCATAAAGACTATCCATTACTCTAAAAATTAACAAGAGCCATGCATGTGTTTCCAAGGGACTGTGATCAACTGGGCTTTTTAGTAGAGCCAATATGTACTAAAATTGTGTACAGTATTTATTTTCATTCACGCACTGTTCTTGTATAGAAGATTCATGTGAAACTTGGGTGCTTTTGTGTTTTTACATAAGTAATTGTGTATTGCAATTTCATATTTGCTGTAAAACGTTGAATACATGTGGTCTAGTAAAAATTTATGTTGTGGTAGCTCATGTTTTATTTATTAATATGTATGTACAGCTGACCCTGTCTCTTCTGATATGAATGAGCCCAAACTGTAATACGGGTAAACTGTGTATATTAACATATTATAAATCCTGTTTTAATTAACCCTTTAAGGTACAAGGGACATATGTATCCCACAAATAACATTATGCTAACATTCTTATTTTTGCAATGAGGTGTACGAATATTGAACCATCTTTATACAACTTGTCATGGGTTATTGCTTTCGTCCGATATACTGGAACATTATGAAACCGTTTTCATAAACCGAGAGTGGCTTCGTGATTTATAAGATCAAATATAAAGAAACTGCACTCTAATTGAAGGCTTCTTGTGGTGATTTAATCGAGACCAGTTCTCAAGCTTATCCTTGCCCATGCAGTGTCGTCATACTTCCCCAGATTTAGTCAGTGCATTGGCTTCCAGTGAAGCATCGGTTTGATTTTAAAATCACTGCTCCTCATTTCTAAGACTGTCCATAACTTTGGTCCTGCTTATTGGTGTGAGGTCCCTAATCCTTATAAACCAGCCCGCCCTTGTGAGGTCAGTGTGTCTGTGTGTCACAATGCCTATCCTTTTTCCATATCTGGAGAATGGCTTGTGCAGTTGTGCTGAAACATTCCCATGTTCTTGAGAGCCTCGCAGCGGGTTGATGACGGTCACGATGACTCCTCTGCTGACAGGGAATGTGTGAGCAGCTGGCATGCTCGTCCTGCATTAGAGCACCCAGGACAAGTACACGTATAAGACAGAGGCGCTTGTGATTTGTTCTGGGATAATCAGTTCATTTCAAATGGAGGTCATTTCAAGAACAAAAGAGCTATTGCCATGGAACTGGAATAGAAAACAGACACGCAGGCCCAACCTCTGTGTGTGTTAATGTACACTTTGAAAGGATTGCATTAAGGTCGGGTTATTTTTTGCCGGGATTATTCTAAATACATAACATGTAAACAATCCATAAAACGCTTTCCTGTTCCATAAATCGAATGGCAAAAGTGTACTGTAATTAAATATTTTAGAATGCGACAGGTAAGAAAATGACTAGTTTTTTACACCCAAAATTGCAAAACGTCAAAACACTAGCGCTCGAAACAACAGCTTAGTCTCTCCTGTTCCTCAGATTAGTCGGCCCGCTGATGGCATTGTGCAAACAATCAGACACGAAACCCAGATCCACAAGCAGAGGAGAACTTAAAGTATATATGGGAGCTACTGGAAATCAAGAGTCCCTTTCACACTGGCACTCCTACCCTGGTCCTGGCCACCTGGGTCGCAATCCCACGTAGTGTGAAACCACGTACCTGGGTCGACACACTTTGACCCAGGTTGAGCAAGACAAAATGCATGACGGCCGATGAAATAACAAACAGCCACGCCTGTGTGAAGGTTTCACTTCCGCAAGGAATGTTTTTGTTTATTCTGTTTAGCCATATTTTTGTTGCTTGAGACGCACCATGAGCCAGATTGCAGCAGGGATGAAGAAACATTTGCTCTAATCAACATTTGATTATCAATCCAGAGAAGCTTGGATGGAAGCGTCTGTAACAAGCTGCTTCCGGGGCATTGGTACGTGTATTGTTTACTTGCGTCTGTCACCCAGGTCAACCCTGCTTTATCAAACGCAGTGTGAAATTGCGTACTCGATTTTATTTATTTTATTTTATTTATTTATTTCTTAGCAGACGCCCTTATCCAGGGTGACTTACAATCGTAAGCAAATACATTTCAAGTGTTACAGTACAAGTAATAATACAATAAGAGCAAGATAAATACAATGACTAGTTCAAGCAAGTACAAGTGTGACAAAATACAATTCAATAATACAGCAGATAAAAGTGACAGTGATAGTTACATCAAGATATGATTAAATACCAAATACTACAGATTAAACACTTGGCAGATTACAGTACTCTGAAGTACAGGATTAAATGCAGTAAAATAGGGGGCAGATAAGAGTAAGTAAAGCACATTTGAGGAAGGGTGAAAGTGTCCCAGGGGAGAAACAGAGGAGTTCTACAGGAGTTCGATCCACATGACACCGGTTCCTGACCCGGGTCGGTTCCAACCTGGGTAGAGCTGTGTCAGTGTGAAAGGGGCTAAGGTTATTACATTAGATATAGAAACAAAAATGCTATTCCCCATTTTCTTAATTATAAGATCCAGCACCTTTTTACTTACAAATGAACCCCTGATTGGAACCCACTTAACAATCGGGAGGACTGAAGAACAGGCAATCTCCAGTACTGTCGTCTAGCCAATCGCCCCTGTTCACCTTTCTGAACCTGTTCAAACCGCTAGTAAGCGAGCGAGTCTAGTAAGTGTTGCTCCTGTTGTTTTCTAGGGAGTTTTAAGGACGACCGGATAGTGTTCTGGACCTGGATGTTCTCCACCTATTTCATGGAGAGATGGGCCCCACGACAGGATGACATGCTCTTCTACGTGCGGAGAAAGCTCTCCTACGTCAACGAGGACGACGCGGAGGACAAAAAGGTAGGCTTTTCGTAGGAATATTACTTCAGGGTTAGAAACTCACACTAGCCCTGCACCCAGTCCTGGATTTCAGAACCCACCCCACCCCCCTTGTTTATTGAAATGACCAGGTTGCCAGGAGTTTGAACAATCCACCAATCACAGCATGGATAAGTCGCCCTGAGTGTGCTGGTTTACTGTTATGAGCAGGAGGCTAAATGACACACTCCTGGCTCCGGATCATATACCTGAAAGGCCGTACATTGTGTGTAGGGTCATTGTATAACAGATGTCATCTCATGCAGTTTGAGCGAGAGGAACGCAATGCGAAGCAGTGTGAAAAGACATCGCTTAGAATAAAACACAAAGTAATACCTTATTATAAATCACAAAGACAAAGATTGTATTCAGGAAGTACAATTAAACAGTGTCGTGTTTTAGAAATGTGTTGCATTTTCTACGGTGCCAGTACACGCAGGATAAGATGTACAGTTCAGTGGTGATTGGTTGATTATTAGGACTGTATTTTTTTCACAGTAGACAATGGCTTATTTCACGGCATTTCACAGTCTAAAAATAGGTATTTCAAGATATTTCACGAATAAACATAATATTTATCTAAGCATTGTCACATTCAATATTGATCATTTTCTCTAGAGTTATTATACAACAAATGTTCCTAAATATTTTAAATGTTTGCCTGTATGTTTTTTATGTTCACCTTTTTAAATACATTCTATTTTCACCATCAGTGAATTATTAGCAAACAAAATAAATACATAAATAAAAGTAAAAACAATAACAGACACTTGACATGCCCCCCCCCCCCCGTACGGGACAGATCGATCGTTAGCAGAAATATTTCCCATCTTTTAATGCAGCTGGTGTGTTTTTGGTTGAAGACATTTTAAAGTGTGTGTACAAACATTTACCGGAAGCAAACTAAACCGGCTGCCAGGTTCCTAAATGCAGTGTAACAGGGAGTGCATCAATAAGGCAAACATGTACTGTATTTATTTTTAAGTTATAAAAATCTGGATATTTATACTATTCTTTTAGAAATGCAAATTTTCACGGGGAAATACATATTACATGGCAATATGTGTGCCACAATTTTAAATAATATACCTAATTGAGGTTAGTTCTAAAACCCAGGACTGAAGGACATTCTAAATAGGAAAGCCTAAAGGTGTGTGATGTTGGAGCTGGATCTTTTTTTAGCTGGAATTGTAGGACAGCAGCCGATCCCAGCTGGATTTGTCTGGACGCACGCACCTCACACCAGAGCGATGACACCAAATCCAATCGGGGCCTAATAAAGTGGCCAGGCAAGGCTTTTTCAGCAAACCCTTCCTCTTATTTCACAGCCTGCACTGTACAGATCTACAAACAAATGGCACATAAATGGTTGTTGCAGGTTTAGCAGATTTACTGTATATAATGACTGGAGCAAAAACCTGGTCCGGAACGTGCCTACTTCAGTTCTAAACAGGAGTTTCCTACGTGAAAATAACGTTCACGAAAGGGGGGAGTGTGTGGCTTTCTGAATAAACTTGAACAGAAAAAGACAACTATGGGGTAGATGTACTAAAGTGTTGCATCTGTCACCATCGTTGCAAACCACATGCAAACCAGAAGGAAGTGTAGCATGCAATGTACTAAACCAACGCAACACTGTTAGCATCATTTTAACGAATGCTTTGCAGCCGCAGTTCTTATTTGCGCTTTAGCCTTAAATGAATATGTAATTCTGAGCACTCCAGCAGAAATTCACAAAAACAGGGTGGAGATAGTGAGGGATCAAAAATATTGTAATGAGATGTACTAAAGCTGCAGACAATTGCGACACTTACAGTTGCATCAGTTTGTTAAGAACTTTTGAAAGCATGTTTTATACAGTCGCAATTGTTGCTGGCATTTCCCATCCGCTTTTTATCGTCTGTTGTCAGTTGTGCTCAATGTATTTGAGACGAACACCCAATTATCTCATTTTCACTAAACTCAGGGTGTGCTTACAAGCCTTGAAAACAAATTTTTATGACATTTCTGGTTTTCCGAGCGTGTAGACGATGCACACATGTTCCATCTGTATAGGACCATTACCTATTGTGTGTCTAGGCCAGTGGTGCACAAACTTGGGGGCGCGCCCCCCGGGGGGGTGTGGAGTGTCACTAAGGGGGGCGCGACTGACTAAAGAGGCGTTGACGATTACTCTAGGACTTGTAGAACCAGAGAAATTATGTTTGAAGTGGCGAGTGTGTCAGTGAATCTGCAGTGAACAGTGCCGATAAGTGTAAAAAAAAATGTTCCTGGATTAATGTAAATCGCATATTTTTTCCAAGATTTAACAAAAAAAAAGTCCAGATTTAGCTAAATATATAAATGTTAACAAACACAGTCTTAAAAGTCAAAGCAGCTCTGCAACATACAATGCCAAATCAAACACGTCAGTGGGCATGGGCTTGCATGTTAAGAGCTATGCACACCAGACGCAAGCTTGCAAATCAAAAATAATTAAAACTATTGATTTAAATGAAGTAATGCACAACACAAGCGAAGCGAGTGGTGTGAATGAAGCGAGCAAATTTAGAAATACATTTGTTTTATTTGTATTTTGCTACACGCTGTTCGCGCCGCAATGGACCAATCAGAAATAAGGTCAAAGGTAGCGACTGTCAATGTCTCGCTCACGCAGAGATTACCACAGAAATAAAAAAAAATCTCACCTCCGGACATATCTGGACAACCATTTGAGATACAGGCTCCATATTTGTATAAAATCTAATTTGACCTTTTATACTGCTTTTTCATTTGATGATAAAGACCACACACTTTAGTTTTCAAATTGAGTACATTTGATAATTCTCTCTGTCAAGTTCCATCATGTGCATATTAAAATAAAAATATTGAACTTCTAGTGATGCACCTTTCTCAGACACCACTTGAAATACAGACTTCATATTTGCACTACCTTGGTCACTTATTTCAATATAAGACCACATGAATTTTAAAATGAAATTTGCATTACAAAGTGATTTGTTTGTTTTCACACAAATCTCTAGGTAGATCAATTACATTGTAGCTACCAAACCCTACTTACTAAGTCATTTCAAGTTTAGCAGGGAATTGTGGTGAGGAATCCAATTTGAAGGTATTGAGGATCGAGAGAAAATATAAATCTGCAAATGTAATATCCTCAAATGATACCCCCATCAATAAAGTAATAATGGAGGATGACGGATGGGCTAACCCAGTGAGGTGTGGTTTCTCTCATCCAGTGGCGCTTGCTGCTCTGCGCTGCTCAATGAAACTTCCTCGGACGCATTACTGAAACAGTACCAGCTGCACTTCCAGAACATGCAGAAGGACAATCAGTAGCTAGTCAAACGGGCATTAAAACCCAGTAGGTGACACTGTAAGGAAACTCAATTATTTATGTATTTCTCTGCGAAGGAGCACACACAGCAAGGATTTAAGCAGAATTTAAATCCTGAATTTAACAAGTTTCCTTTATTGATTCCAATAATCAAAAAGTCACACTTTTACAGCTTAATCATTATCATTAGACACAATAACGAGGCCACTAGAAACAAAGCAATGATATGAGTTTCTGGGAGGCATCCGGACACAGCGTTGCTGGTGTGTGTTCTGGAGGATCTTGATGCTTCTCCAGTGTACCTCCAAGTGCTACTGTTTTATACAGTCTCCACACCCCTTTGTGTGAAAAGCTTAGTTGCTGGCTTATCTCCGTGTCAACAACATTCTGACGAGACAACTGTTACTTGCACTGGGTCAGGTAAGGTCAGTTCTGCTAATTGTATTGCCCCTTTCTCAGGCAATTAAACATGATAGCAGCATACACTGTCCATATACAGCTATGGTCAAAGTTTCACATCACCTAGAATTTTAGGATTGAGACATAATTTAAAAAAAAAAATATATATATATATATATATATATATATATATATATATATATATATATATATATATACACAGTACTGTGCAAAAGTTTTAGGCAGGTGTGAAAAATGCTGTAAAGTAAGAATGCTTTCAAAATAGACATGTTAATAGATTATATTTATCAATTAACTAAATGCAAAGTGAGTGAACAGAAGAAAAATCTAAATCAAATCCATATTTGGTGTGACCACCCTTTGCCTTCAAAACAGCATCAAGCATCAATTCTTCTAGGTACACTTGCATACAGTTTTTGAAGGAACTCGGCAGGTAGGTTGGCCCAAACATCTTGGAGAACTAACCACAGTTCTTCTGTGGATTTAGGCAGCCTCAGTTGCTTCTCTCTCTTCATGTAATCCCAGACAGACTCGATGATGTTGAGATCAGGGCTCTGTGGGGGCCATACCATCACTTCCAGGACTCCTTGTTCTTCTTTATGCTGAAGATAGTTCTTAATGACTTTCACTGTATGTTTGGGGTCGTTGTCATGCTGCAGAATAAATTTGGGGCCAATCAGATGCCTCCCTGATGGTATTGCATGATGGATAAGTATCTGCCTACTTTTCAGCATTGAGGAGACCATTAATTCTGACCAAATCCCCAACTCCATTTGCAGAAATGCAGCCCCAAACTTGCAAGGAACCTCCACCATGCTTCACTGTTGCCTGCAGACACTCATTCGTGTACGCTCTCCAGACCTTCGGCGAACAAACTGCCTTCTGCTACAGCCAAATATTTCAAATTTTGACTCATCAGTCCAGAGCACCTGCTGCCATTTTTCTGCACCCCAGTTCCTGTGTTTTCGTGCATAGTTGAGTCGCTTGGCCTTGCTTCCATGTTGGAGGTATGGCTTTTTGGCCGCAAGTCTTCCATGAAGGCCACTTCTGACCAGACTTCTCCGGACAGTAGATGGGTGTACCAGGGTCCCACTGTTTTCTGCCAGTTCTGAGCTGATGGCACTGCTGGACATCTTCCGATTGCGAAGGGATGTAAGCATGATGTGTCTTTTCATCTGCTAGTTAATTGCTAAATATAATCTATTAACATGTCTATTTTTGAAAGCATTCTTACTTTACAGCATTTTTTCACACCTGCCTAAAACTTTTGCACAGTACTGTATATATATATATATATATATATATATATATATATATATATATATATATATATATATATATGTGAACATATTGTAGATCTTTTATTTAACATCATGTAATCAAAGAAACCGCAAAATGATATCACAAAAGTACCGGAAGACATAAAAGTAGTACAGTATTTCATGTGAGATTTCATTAATAATATGGAAAACTGCAAAGCGGCATGTAATTCAATATGTTAATATAACATTATTCAGCAGGCATCATTCGACTTTATGAAGCAGAATTAGTTAATCCTACAGGGTGATGAAGAAAGTTTGTCCAGAACTGTACAGCTGCACCCTGAAGCATAGTTTTGTACTTAAGGTGGTTTTGTTAGGGACAGTTAAATGAGGCCTGTTACGCCTCGTTTGGAAGGAGGAGAGCTGTACGTCACTTTCTCGGTGCTACCCTACTTCCCACAGGGAATACATTCATAGTATTGCTGTTCGCATCACCATCCCTCCACCTCCCCCTTCCCCGCCTCTACAACAGGCCCTATGCTGATGCGGGGGTCTCCAATCGGCACGCTAAGCCCAGTGGGCAAAAGGCCATATTCTATATCAATACACTGTTGTTGTTTATGTGTAGCCCATTGTGTTTAGAAATCTGTTCATTTCAATCAGTCCTACTAAATATTTAGGCAGTTTTTCTTTATCCTCCTGCGAACTAATCATTTTAGCATGATGTTTAAAAACATAAATTGAATAAATTTACAGTGACTTAAATTTAAGTCACTGTAAATTTAGTTGCTTACCGCCACTTACAGAGAAGCAGTATTACCCACCTATCCGGTGCCATGCATTGTAACTGGAATCAGCCGAATATGGATTTTTATTTTGTAATAGTTCTGTACGCATCTATGGGCAGCAGTGTGGAGTAGTGGTTAGGGCTCTGGACTCTTGACCGGAGGGTCGTGGGTTCAATCCCAGGTGGGGGACAATGCTGCTGTACCCTTGAGCAAGGTACTATACCTAGATTGCTCCAGTAAAAACCCAACTGTATAAATGGGTAATTGTATTTAAAAATAATGTGATATCTTGTAACAATTGTAAGTCGCCCTGGATAAGGGCATCTGCTAAGAAATAAATAATAATAATAATAATAATAATAATAATAATAATAATAATAATAATAATAATAATAATAATGGCCTGAGTAGTAACAGAAAGCCTTTCTTGTTTAGCATTTAAAAAGTCTCTGGAGATATGAATATATATTCCACAGACTTACAAAAAATGTTCTGTTAATATTTACTCAAAATGAATCTGTAGCACATGTCAAAACGGATGAGAGCAAGGGACTCCATACCCTGGCTGGTCTTCCCTAGGGATTAAGCAAAGGTTAAATGTGTTTTTCACAAAGTGCCATTTATTCATGGAAAATGTGTTTGCTTACAAAGGCCACTATTTGTTGGAGCTGCAAGCTAATTCGCAAGCCTTTCACCTCCGGGTGTCTGGGTTCGAGTGTGACTCCTAGCAAATGAATTAAGGAGTCTTGTTATCCATGTCCAGACGTCTTACTTTTTTACATATGTCTAGAGAAACGCTAATTCAACCAATTGTTTGAATTTGAGCTCCGTCTTTAAACAAAGTCATATTTTAATATTGATCACATCTCGTTCTGCTAAACAACATAACAAAGACTGAAATTATTTAAAGATGGTGTCTGCAAAGGATTGGACATACATGGGAACAAATAAGAATGTGTCAATAGCAGAGAATGTGAGCGGAGTGGTGGAGAATTCCACCCATAATATCCTCCTCTCCGCTCCACTGCTTGTGATTCGCGCTCCGCTCCTCCGCTCCAGACAAAACAGACAAGCTCTGCTCACATTGTGTGTGTGTGTGTGTGTGTGTGTGTATATATATATATATATATGTGTGTGTATATATATATATATATATATATATGTATGTGTATATAATATATATATAAATAAACTAGCCATTTTTCCCCCACTGTGTTGCTGATTGCAGATGAAAAGTTGTACATTCATCCTTATTAAAATCGCATACCTTGACTCAAGTAAAAATAAATAAATAAATAAATAATTCCCAGCTATAATCAGCAAAGAAAAAAAGCCATGAAGTGCTCAGAGAAGTTATCTAATTCAATTCGAAGACGCTTTCTCATTATTATTGATTGGTACTGAAAAAAATGCATACATTGAAAATAAAGTAAAAGTTAGGAAATATCTTGCAATTAACAGGTTCCTACGATGTCTTACCTTTTTCCAACTTTGCATATGATTTGTATCAAATTAGCTTTATACTGGGCTTGTTTGTATGCAAATATCTCATAGGGAGCTCAAAGCAACCCACAAACACATATGAGTGAGTCTCAACGGGGCTGATGGAACACCCTGTAGTGTAGGAACTATCCTTTAAGAGTGCAGAAAATATAACCCGTGTTCACAGCGGTATATTTGGGCCTAACTGTAGAACTGTATAAGAACAATATAGACTATGTAATAACCGCAGACAGATGGTCACACGGATGACGTTTCTCACATTTTTATATGGCGCAAATGCAGCTCCACAACTGGGAGAATATATATTTTTCCCCTCCATAATGAATTATAAAGTGCCACGCCAATCACATTGTATAAAAAAAGATTTTTTTTTTTTTTTAAATGCAATTCTCAAGTCTGCAAACATAAAAGTGCTAATTTTGGTTTGAAACTGGAAAATGAATGGTTACCATGCACAGGCATGATGGAAAATACTGTACAGTGCCTGCATCTGTATTTGTCACCTTCTTTTTTTATAACTGTCGTGTAAACTTCCATGGCCGAACATGTATTGAAGACCAATAATTCCGTGCTCAGTTCTTCTCAGTGCTGTAAAGGAGCGGGCCGGAAATGTCCGCTCTGTGCTCCATTCACCCGCTCCATATACAACTGGCACGCGCTGCTCCCCGCTCACACTCTCTGGTCAATAGACACGTTCATTTCTGCTAATACACCCCCTAGGGTAGTCCAATTAAATGTGAAACAACTTCCATGGTAAATATTTAACTTGTAGACAAAATACCGCTGTCCTTTGTTCCTCCCAGTCATTAATATATAATATCTGGAGACCACTGGACCCTTTGTATATATTTGAAGAGAAGAGGCTGGTCGATTTCACTGATACAAGCAAGTGCCACAACCCCATCTAAATGAATCCATTTTTATTAGTACCTATTGGAGGGGGTTGTCTGTAGAAACATTGTTGAACTTCCCTGAAGTAAAATAAAGCTGTTCAATAAAGTGGAAATGTTTCAGATGGATTTATTTTTTGCTGAAGGCACTGAACTGTGGGAAATGAAATGCGACAGGTTTAGCTTGCAGTGGGATATTGTCATTAGAATTACAGGATGTACTGAAGAACATGGCATTTGTTCAGGGCACACAGAGTCTAATAGACAAGCACACACAGCTGGGAAGCAAGCATGCACAGAGCAAAGCATGGGACAAGTGGAACACTTCCTCATAAAAGCCACTTCCTCCTTCGTTGTTGCCAGTGGTTATGGGTCCACGTTTTCATTGGGGTGCCCTGCTCATATTTCTATTTTGGTGTCTTTTTTATCTTTAGGGAATGTTGGACAGTGGCAAGATTATCTTAGAGATTACAGTCTGAGGCAAATGTTCTAAGTGCAGCAGTGTGGAGTAGTGGTTAGGGCTCTGGACTCTTGACCGGAGGGTCGTGGGTTCAATCCTAGGTGGGGGACACTGTTGCTGTACCCTTAATCAAGGTACTTTACCTAAATTGCTCCAGTAAAAATGGGTAATTGTATGTAAAAATAATGTGTAAAAAAATAATTTAATTGTATGTAAAATTAATGTGATATCTTGTAACAATTGTAAGTCGCCCTGGATAAGGGCGTCTGCTAAGAAATAAATAATAATAATTTTGAGGTGGTTTTTTGGGGTATTTTTTTACGATAAAGAATGCTCTCAGTTTGCATGATTTACTTACTTTTCTAAAAGGAGTCAACAGTTTAGTTGCATTCACTGGGCAGGACGAAAATACAAATTATCAAATGAACAGGGATTAAGTATTAATGTAGTTTTTCTTTTTCAACTCTAAGGAGAAAGGAGTCAGGACGTTATGTTACTAATTCACCCCCCTTGGACTTTTCCACATTTTATTGTGTTACAACTTGGAATCAAAATTGATTTAATTAGGAGTTTTTGCCACTGATCAACAGAAAAAAAGTCCATAATGTCAAAGTAAAAAATAAAATCTACAAATTGTTCTAAATTAATTACAAATTCAAAACAGAAAATAATTGATTGCATTAGTATTCACCCCCTTGTCAATATTTGGAAGAGGCACCTTTGGCAGCAATTACAGCCTTGAGTCTATTTGGATAAGTCTCTACCAGCTTTGCACATCTGGACACTGCAATTTTTGCCCATTCTTCTTTGCAAAATTGCTCAAGCTCTGTCAAGTTGGATGGGGACCTTTGGTGAACAGCAGTTTTCAACTCTTTTCACATATTCTCAATTGGATTGAGGTCTGGGCTTTGACTGGACCACTCCAGGACATTGACCTTTTTGTTTTTAAGCCACTCCAGTGTGACTTTGGCTGTATGTTTGGGGTCATTGTCCTGCTGGAAGATGAATCTTCTCCAAGGTTCAGCAGGTTTACCTCCAGGATTTCTCTGGACTTTTTTTCTGTTGATCAGTGGCAAAAACTCTTAATTAAATCAATTTTTATTCCATGTTGTAACACAATAAAATGTGGAAAAGTCCAAGGGGGTGAATACTTTTGAGAGCCACTAATATATATATATATATATATATATATATATATATATATATATATATATATATATATATATATATATATATATGAAAGAAAAAATACTTTGTATGATGTTTCCACCACTGAAGAGTGAAGACAGCAACTCTCGCTTAATGAAAAGCTTAGATCCCAAAATGCCTCTCAACTATTCATATTTTATTAGAACAAGGTAAAAATAAAAACTAAATAAAGCTTACGCATTTCAACATATTGTCTTCATCAGAGCACAATATGTTGAAATGTGTAAGCTTTATTTAGTTTTTATTTTTACCTTGTTCTAATAAAATATGAATAGATGAGAGACACTTTGGGATCTAAGCTTTCATTGCTTAGAGTTGCTGTCTTCACTCTTCAGTGGTGGAAACATCATGAGAAGTATTTTTTCTTTTCAATTTTTTTTCCAGGGATGAAGCAGCTTGTGTGTGTTGGAATTGATTGAGGCATCTTTGTACCGCCTGTATTTCTGTTTTCTACCTATATATACAGTACTGTGCAAAAGTTTTAGGCAGGTGTGAAAAAATGCTGTAAAGTAAGAATGCTTTCAAAAATAGACATGTTAATAGATTATGTTTATCAATTAACTAAATGCAAAGTGAGTGAACAGAAGAAAAATCTAAATCAAATCCATATTTGGTGTGACAACCCTTTGCCTTCAAAACAGCATCAATTCTTCTAGGTACACTTGCACAAAGTCAGGGATTTTGTAGGCATATAGTCAGGTGTATGATTAAACAATTATACCAAACAGGTGCTAATGATCATCAATTCAATATGTAGGTTGAAACACAATCATTAACTGAAACAGAAACAGCTGTGTAGGAGGAATAAAACTGGGTGAGGAACAGCCAAACTCAGCTAACAAGGTGAGGTTGCTGAAGACAGTTTACTGTCAAAAGTCATACACCATGGCAAGACTGAGCACAGCAACAAGACACAAGGTAGTTATACTGCATCAGCAAGGTCTCTCCCAGGCAGAAATTTCAAGGCAGACAGGGGTTTCCAGATGTGCTGTCCAAGCTCTTTTGAAGAAGCACAAAGAAACGGGCAACGTTGAGGACCGTGAGACGCAGTGGTCGCCAAGGAAACTTACTGCAGCAGATGAAAGACACATCATGCTTACTTCCTTCGCAATCGGAAGATGTCCAGCAGTGCCATCAGCTCAGAACTGGCAGAAAACAGTGGGACCCTGGTACACCCATCTACTGTCCGGAGAAGTCTGGTCAGAAGTGGCCTTCATGGAAGACTTATGGCCAAAAGCCATACCTCCGACATGGAAGCAAGGCCAAGCGACTCAACTATGCACGAAAACACAGGAACTGGGGTGCAGAAAAATGGCAGCAGGTGCTCTGGACTGATGAGTCAAAATTTGAAATATTTGGCTGTAGCAGAAGGCAGTTTGTTCACGAAGGTCTGGAGAGCGATACGAATGAGTGTCTGCAGGCAACAGTGAAGCATGGTGGAGGTTCCTTGCAAGTTTGGGGCTGCATTTCTGCAAATGGAGTTGGGGATTTGGTCAGAATTAATGGTCTCCTCAATGCTGAGAAGTACAGGCAGATACTTATCCATCATGCAATACCATCAGGGAGGCATCTGATTGGCCCCAAATTTATTCTGCAGCATGACAACGACCCCAAACATACAGCGAAAGTCATTAAGAACTATCTTCAGCGTAAAGAAGAACAAGGAGTCCTGGAAGTGATGGTATGGCCCCACAGAGCCCTGATCTCAACATCGAGTCTGTCTGGGATTACATGAAGAGAGAGAAGCAACTGAGGCTGCCTAAATCCACAGAAGAACTGTGGTTAGTTCTCCAAGATGTTTGGGCCAACCTACCTGCCGAAGTTCCTTCAAAAACTGTGTGCAAGTGTACCTAGAAGAATTGATGCTTGATGCTGTTTTGAAGGCAAGGGGTGGTCACACCAAATATGGATTTGATTTAGATTTTTCTTCTGTTCACTCACTTTGCATTTAGTTAATTGATAAATATAATCTATTAACATGTCTATTTTTGAAAGCATTCTTACTTTACAGCATTTTTTCACACCTGCCTAAAACTTTTGCACAGTACTGTATATATATATATATATATATATATATACACACACACACACACACACACACAGTAGACTCCCATTAATCCGTGTTTTGATCATCTGCGGTTTAATACAATAAATGTCTTTGTGCATAAATCATCTGATCTATGCGGAAGCGGGTATTTGCATGTTTTATTAGTGTGGAAATCAGTGTATATGTGCGGAAGCGGATGGCCATCATTTAATTTAATTCAATTAAATTGAGTATAGTCTATTGCAAGCCAGAGGACAGTACAGTGTTGTAGTTACTGAAACCAGTGACAAGCGAGCAGACTTAATACTCTCTTAGCCTGGTAGCGAGCTGACTTAATACTCTCTTAGCCTGGTAGTGTGAATATGAAGAGCAGTTACGACAATTAAAGACTCAGAGCAAGATCAGTGCCTGTTTTAAACTAGCTCTCTCTGCCTCTGAACAATGCTGATTACGTACAGTATATATTTTGACCGTTGTTGGGACATTATATTTTGTTTGTATTTTTGCATTTTTCGAGTTTTCAATTAACAGCGCAGGGATTTCCCAAACAGTAAACTCAATTTCAGCTAATCCAGGTTTTTCACTAATTCTGGCTCAAATCGGTCCCAATCGGCACGGATTAACTGGGGTCTACTGTATATGAATATGAATAATTGCAATAGGAACCTATGCGAACGATTGCAAACATGATAAAAAGATAAGGGGACAATAATTATAATTTGAACCTGCTAACAGAGTTTCTGAGTGGCAGTGTTTCAATCCATCACAGTTTAGATAATAAAATAGACCCCTATGCCAAGACAATATGAAGAACTCTCTAGCTTCTGTTTCTGTTGCCAGTCCAGTTAGCATCCTGCTTTGTTTTGGGAAGTTTATCTTTCCACATGTCTCTCATGACACTTTCGATTGCCTCCCGGTATTCATCACGCTGTCACTTGAGATGCATGGGGCAGTCTGGCTGGACAGGTAGATTTATGAAAGGCTTTTGTAGGAAGGCAGCAAGGCGGGAGCTGTTAAATTTTTCAAAGCCATGAATGCTGTTTTTACTGGAGAATAGTCACAAGTTGTATCTTCATAAAACACTTGGGCTCTTTGTGTTGGGCACCAGCGGACGTGAGGCTGGGTTCAGAGCTCTGTGTAAAATTGCTTCACAGCTAGCAGGCAAGCAGACAGCCTGACAGATCTTGCAGCAGCATGGCTCTTAGCAAAACAAGAACAGCAGAACTTTACTCTCAGGTCTCAAACTAGGGCTGGTATTGTTGTATTATGAATTATTAAATGTATACCCAGTGCTTAACCCACTAAATGCCATCGTCCTAATTTGAGGACATGATACTTTGTAATTTTTTTTGAGCATTTTTAACTGGCATCTACCTGTTATTTAAATTTTCTCTTTAACCTATTTTGTTTAACATACTTGCCAACATTTGGAAACTGTTCAGCAGGCCGCTCGTCTCCGGGGGGGTAAAACACATCATAGACATGAGAGGAGTCATACGCAAAAAACACTCATTATCATATAATAGACGTATTCCCCCAACTCAAGACGACACGATCATCATGACAGTAAAAATAGACATGATGATGCATTCTTACCTTTGTATAAGTTAGTGATCAGCAGATGTGTCAGCCGCACGAAGAGCACAGAGTGTGGTTTTCACTAACTCTGTGCAGAATAAATAATTTTTTTCTATGGGTAAATATCCAGACTTTTTTCCTATGCATCGGGACGCGGGACGTTTGCTAGGAAATCGGGACTGTCCCGACCATATAGGGACTGTTGGCATGTATGCTTACACTCATTTTTTAAATGTATCAAATGACATAAATACAGCTTCATTTGGTACTTCATGGGTTAAAGTTATTCTAGCTGACAGTGTTTCAAAGGGACAGATGTCGAGCTATATTGTTATTTCAGAGGATTCATATTAAAATAATGTATGAATTATTTTACAGTAGGAGTCAAACAACAAGCAATGATATACAATGCACTGTTGTAATTGCAAGTGTCTTATTAAAAGCTAGGCCTCATCCAATGAGCCTATCTGATTTCCATGGCAACGCTGCTCTTGGCCGCCTGATTCTTAAAGCACAGGGCACCAGCTACAGGTTCTGAAATATTAACTGCTTTAGATCCCACCTCATACTGTAAATGTCACAAGGCTGTTTCTGAGTGGAGTCAGAATAGACAACGAAGTAGCAAATATAACCAGCAATATGTCTTAGCTTATTAAACCTCCGTGTCGAACTGGGTAACAAAATGAGATCACATTGAGAATTGACTGAATTTGACAATTTAACCCAGATCCCGGAAGTTGGCGACGGTTTCTATGTGATGTAATTGCTCGTGCTCAGAGTCTAAAGGCGTCGACGGGCATTAATTAATTTTTGATTGACATGATTGCATGTATTATTTCTATAATAATAGAATATTATTGATATCGTGAGCAAAGGAAATGTTTGGATTTGTTTGCCACAGCGGGTGGAAATAGAAGTTAAACGACAGGGAGCCAGCCAGGAGGGATTCACTTGTGGAAGAAATTGTTAATATCGCTTATGCCCAGGTTACATTATGTGTACATCTATGCTTAAACAAAAGGTACCATAGATTTGAAAATGAAATTTAGCCTCATGTGTAGGGCTGTGTGTTTTCAGATTTCAATTTGATCCTGTTTCCCAATTACTGCCTGTTTTTTCTCATTTGGTGATGGAGAGCGTTCAATGCTGACACAACTTTGACCCTCGCCCCCGATTTTTGTTTTTCAGATTGTTTGTTTTTCAGTAATCCACCATTGCTGTCTTACAAAAGAGACAAACATCTAAGAGAATATTTAGTCCACAGTAACATGCGACCCAGTTGTGACAATCTTAAAGGGACATTTCCATGCAACAGGTTGTGTTGTGCTACTCGTAAATACATCCACAATAACACGGTAATCAAAGGGGAAAAATCTTCATTCACAATCCATGAGGCTTTTACTTGCACCAGTAAAGGAATAGTATACTGCACGGGCTGTGTGAAGTATAACAAACTGTACATCGGAGAAACAAAACAGGATTTAGCTGATCACTTCATGAAAGTGTAAGAATTAACACCTCTACATTTCCTGTTGCCAGACATTTTAACACAAATGACCACACTGCAGAAGACATCCTAATTTGTGGGATAAATCACTGCTATGGGACAAATACCGCCAGAAAACAAAAAGAACGCAAATTAATTTTCAAATGAGGCACATTCTGTTGTGAAGTCATCATGTCATCCCCCAGAACTTTTCTTTTGAAAGACAACTTGTTTTTAACAGCAGCTTGTTAACAGCACTGCATTTTCCTTCCAGCTGATGAAGGACTTGAAATGGGGATGAAATGTCCTGATATCATCGATGTTTCTGTCAGTTATTCACATTTTTTTATTCACTTTTTCTTTTTGATTTTGCACATTTTGGTACACAGCAGTTTTCCTTTTTTAAGTGCTATAAATATGCTATAAATAAAGTGTACGGTGAAGCCCCATTCTAATGTCAGTAGGTTTCCTGCACAGAACACAAGTGAAGCTAGTTCATGTTCTTACCCTTTGCCAGAGCCCCGGGAGGCTGTACACACAGCACCTGTGGCTTCTGCCCTTGAGAGGGATGTGTAGGATTGCAACCCTCACCACTGTATATTTAAAGATATGCCCAGCAGGTATTAGGAATAATCAGACACCAATACAGTCGTAGTCAACAAAAGTTGTATTACTTAACTTCTAATACAGTACAGTTCATTAAATAGTACCCGCAAAACACCAGTCTCAACGTCAACAGTGAAGAGGCGACTCCGGGATGCTGGCCTTCTAGGCAGAGTTGCAAAGAAAAAGCCATATCTCAGACTGGCCAAAAAAAAGAAAAGATTAAGATGGGCAAAAGAACACAGACACTGGACAGAGGAAGATTGGAAAAAAGTGTTATGGACAGACGAATCTAAGTTTGAGGTGTTTGGATCACAAAGAAGAACATTCTTGAGATGCAGACCAAATGAAAAGATGCTGGAGGAGTGCTTGACGCCATCTGTCAAGCATGGTGGAGGCAATGTGATGGTCTGGGGGTGCTTTGGTGGTGGTAAAGTAGGAGATTTGTACAGGGTAAAAGGGATCTTGAAGAAGGAAGGCTATCACTCCATTTTGCAACGCCATGACATACCCTGTGGACGGCGCTTGATTGGAGCCAATTTCCTCCTACAACAGGACAATGACCCAAAGCACAGCTCCAAACTATGCAAGAACTATTTAGGGAAGAAGCAGTCAGCTGGTATTCTGTCTATAATGGAGTGGCCAGCACAGTCACCGGATCTCAACCCTATTGAGCTGTTGTGGGAGCAGCTTGACCGTATGGTACGTAAGAAGTGCCCATCAAGCCAATCCAACTTGTGGGAGGTGCTTCAGGAAGCATGGGGTGAAATCTTTTCAGATTACCTCAACAAATTGACAACTAGAATGCCAAAGGTCTGCAAGGCTGTAATTGCTGCAAATGGAGGATTCTTTGACGAAAGCAAAGTTTGAAGGACACAATTATTATTTCAATTAAAAATCATTATTTCTAACCTTGTCAATGACTATATTTCCTATTCATTTTGCTATATTTCCTATTCAAACTCATTTCATGTATGTTTTCATGGAAAACAATGAAATTTCTAAGTGACCCCAAACTTTTGAACGGTAGTGTATATATATGCATATATATAATCGGGGAATACATGAAAAGCTTTCAATACTACTACTACTACTACGAAGGCAGCTGGTAAGTCAGTGGAAAAACCAGCAGCAAAACCATCCGCAAAAAACTAATTCTGAATCCCAGAGATTCTCATGTGCAGGATTTCAAAAAAAAAAAAAAGAATTGACTTTGAATTGTCTAATTTAAGTAAATACACTTTGTGTGTTCTTAATGTAAAAAAAATAAAAAATAAAAACCTACTACTACTACTACTATTACTACTACTAATAATAATAATAATAAAAGAAAACAAAACAGAGGGTTCTTTTTAATGTTTATTTCCTTGAACAGCAGCAGCAGCAGCAGCCTGATTTCTAAAACACAAAATCACAGCATTTCCGAAGCCCTGAACAAAGTGATTGAGCCTCTTGAATGGACTGGAGCACAGCGGCGCTAAGAGACAAGCGCTTTCAATTGCTTCTGTCTCACAAGGTGCTGATCTGTATTCCAGACAGGCTCGGTGAATAAGATTTCGCCTTTCATTAAACCTGCTATAAGGGGACAGCAGGCTTACAGGGCGATGACATCATCTCTGCAGTGTGCGGCTGAGCAAGGATGTGTCAGAGAGCCGCAGTGGCCTACAAAATATCTTCAGCTTTATTCTAAAATATACATCACTCAGCTCCCTCTAGAACTCCCCTTGCTCAGGCATGTTATTACATGACCAGGTGCCAGGAGTTTGAACAATGGTCCATTTGTAAAAAGGTCCATTTGTAAAAAGCAAAAGTAAACCGTAACAGAGCTAGCAAGAGAGATGCATGTCGGAGCTCCTAAATTAAGATCTGTATCTATTGCTTGCTAACATCAACATTTAGTTTTTATTTTAAGATTGGGTTTTTTTTTTGTTTGTTTATTTTTTATAAATGGTGTATTCTTTGCCTTTGGGTTAATGCATACACAAAATATGCAGAGTCAGGATGAGTCTCTCTGAATCGTCTGTATGCAGTTTTTAGGCAGTTACCAGGTACTCAGAGTTCATATTTTGGCCCAAACTTCATAGAACACTGATGCATACATTAGGGGTGATAGTTTTGTATAAAAGCTTTTCAAAACTTTTCTAACCCAATAAAAAGCAGAGTAAGTGTGTGGGTTATTGTCTGATTATGCTGTCATGAATGACAGGCTGCAATACATACAACACCTCAAAATGTGTACAAAGTAAGGCAAAGCCAGTAGGGTAGCAAAGGAGCGATCTGACATCCTGAACTCGCTCTCAAATCAAAATCTTTGCAGAACCCCCTGAATTACACAAAGATTTTATTTTGTACACTCAATTACTCAGTTACCCCTAGTATCTACATGCACCCCAACCCCCCATTCCTGAAGACTAGTGCAAGACGTGAATAATATGTTTAGACACTAGCATTACTGTACAACATGGGTTTGTAATGCGTCCCTTGCTCTCTGCATACATACAATGATTGAGTAATATGTTTAAAATTCAGTTCTGCCGCGTGTACAATATATAGCAAGCCACTACAGTGACACACTTCATCAGGCTATTGTGTGATACGGAACTGAAACCAGGGGTGTGATGTAAAACGAGTAAAAGCACAGTGAGCCTTGTGTGGCTTCAATAACAAGGGTTAAAACATGGACAGGGCGGGCATTTCTTAAGAGAGGTGAAATTGAAATTTAGGTGAAAACTAAACAAGGTTCTAAAAAGGGTTTCTCTGCCTTTTCATTAACAATGTTCGCTAAAGTCCCTTTTTTAACCTCTTCAGTGCCATTGGCCCTGTTTTCAGAGCAGGCTTTATTGGAGTGTTTAACTGGCATCCTACCTCTATTTAATTGTTCTCTTTAACTATGTTGTTATGATAACATATTCTTATTTAACTGGAAAAGTTAAGTCAAGTGTAATGTATCAAATTATGTAACTATAGCTTGTGTTCTGATTTTCAAAGAAAAATGCATTTGGTACGTAATGGGTTAAAGATGAAAACTACCAGGTCTCCTTTCCCTCTCCACTTATGTAGAACAGCCTGGATATGAAACCTTTATTCAAAAAGAAAAATCCCATTGAGATTAAAATCTCTTTTTCAAGTACTGATTAGAGGAGAAACCTCACGATGGAGCGAGGTAACCAGTGGAGTACCACAGGGATCAGTATTAGGTCCTCTGCTATTCCTAATCTACATTAATGACTTAGATTCTGGTATAGTAAGCAAACTTGTTAAATTTGCAGACGACACAAAAATAGAAGGAGTGGCAAACACTGTTGCAGCAGCAAAGGTCATTCAAAATGATCTAGACAGCATTCAGAACTAGGCAGACACATGGCAAATGACATTTAATAGAGAAAAGTGTAAGGTACTGCACGCAGGCAATAAAATGTGCATTATAAATATCATACGGGAGATAATGAAATTGAAGGAGGAATCTATGAAAAAGACCTAGGAGTTTATGTTGACTCAGAAATGTCTTCATCTAGACAATGTGGGGAAGCTATAAAAAAAACCAACAAGATGCACGAATATATTGTGAAAGGTGTTGAATTTAAATCAAGGGAAGTAATGTTAAAACTTTACAATGCATTAGTAAGACCTCATCTAGAATATTGTGTTCAGTTCTGGTCACCTTGTTACAAAAGGATATTGCTGCTCTAGAAAGAGTGCAAAGAAGAGCAACCAGAATTATCCCGGGTTTAAAAGGCATGTTGTATGCAGACAAGCTAAAATAATTGAATCAATTTAGTCTTGAACAAAGAAGACTACGTGGTGATCTGATTCAAGCATTCCAAATTTTAAAAGTATTGACAATGTAGACCCAGGGGACTTGCTCTTAATTGTACTGTAATTCTTTATATGTATTTTTTGTATACAACTGTAAGTCACCCTGGTAAGGGTGTCTGCTAATAAATTAATAATAATAATAATAATAATAATAATAATAATAATAATAATAATAATAATAATAATAATAATAATAATAATAACAACAAGTTAATCAAATTACAAAAAAAAAACACTTTAAGAGCACCAGCCAAAACAAAGCATATCTCGGCTACAAAGATGTTTAACCCTTTGCGGTCCTATGTCGGACCTGGTCCGACACTGTAATTTTCCCATTCTGGTCCAATGTCTGACCCTGTCCGACATCATCAAAAAGACGTAAAAACAGGTCTCTAGTCGTTTTTTCTCCGAAAAAGCCGAGAAAAGCATTCAATGGCCAAGTGAGACCGATAGGAGCCGAGAGAAGCCGAAAAAGGGGCGTATCTCATGAATACAGATAGCCCCGCACCACAGAGATAACACGGACATAAACAATCTCTGCAGTGTGCGGCTGAGCAAGGATGTGTCAGAGAGCCGCAGTGGCCTACAAAATATCTTCAGCTTTATTCTAAAATATACATCACTCAGCTCCCTCTAGAACTCCCCTTGCTCAGGCATGTTATTACATGACCAGGTGCCAGGAGTTTGAACAATGGTCCATTTGTAAAAGGTCCATTTGTAAAAAGCAAAAGTAAACCGTAACAGAGCTAGCAAGAGAGATGCATGTCGGAGCTCCTAAATTAAGATCTGTATCTATTGCTTGCTAACATCAACATTTAGTTTTATTTTAAGATTGGGTTTTTTTTGTTTGTTTATTTTTATAAATGGTGTATTCTTTGCCTTTGGGTTAATGCATACACAAAATATGCAGAGTCAGGATGAGTCTCTCTGAATCGTCTGTATGCAGTTTTAGGCAGTTACCAGGTACTCAGAGTTCATATTTTGGCCCAAACTTCATAGAACACTGATGCATACATTAGGGGTGATAGTTTTGTATAAAAGCTTTTCAAAACTTTTCTAACCCAATAAAAAGCAGAGTAAGTGTGTGGGTTATTGTCTGATTATGCTGTCATGAATGACAGGCTGCAATACATACAACACCTCAAAATGTGTACAAAGTAAGGCAAAGCCAGTAGGGTAGCAAAGGAGCGATCTGACATCCTGAACTCGCTCTCAAATCAAAATCTTTGCAGAACCCCCTGAATTACACAAAGATTTTATTTTGTACACTCAATTACTCAGTTACCCCTAGTATCTACATGCACCCCAACCCCCATTCCTGAAGACTAGTGCAAGACGTGAATAATATGTTTAGACACTAGCATTACTGTACAACATGGGTTTGTAATGCGTCCCTTGCTCTCTGCATACATACAATGATTGAGTAATATGTTTAAAATTCAGTTCTGCAGCGTGTACAATATATAGCAAGCCACTACAGTGACACACTTCATCAGGCTATTGTGTGATACGGAACTGAAACCAGGGGTGTGATGTAAAACGAGTAAAAGCACAGTGAGCCTTGTGTGGCTTCAATAACAAGGGTTAAAACATGGACAGGGCGGGCATTTCTTAAGAGAGGTGAAATTGAAATTTAGGTGAAAACTAAACAAGGTTCTAAAAGGGTTTCTCTGCCTTTTCATTAACAATGTTAGCTAAAGTCCCTTTTTAACCTCTTCAGTGCCATTGGCCCTGTTTTCAGAGCAGGCTTTATTGGAGTGTTTAACTGGCATCCTACCTCTATTTAATTGTTCTCTTTAACTATGTTGTTATGATAACATATTCTTATTTAACTGGAAAAGTTAAGTCAAGTGTAATGTATCAAATTATGTAACTATAGCTTGTGTTCTGATTTTCAAAGAAAAATGCATTTGATGCGTAATGGGTTAAAGATGAAAACTACCAGGTCTCCTTTCCCTCTCCACTTATGTAGAACAGCCTGGATATGAAACCTTTATTCAAAAAGAAAAATCCCATTGAGATTAAAATCTCTTTTCAAGTACTGATTAGAGGAGAAACCTCACGATGGAGCGAGGTAACCAGTGGAGTACCACAGGGATCAGTATTAGGTCCTCTGCTATTCCTAATCTACATTAATGACTTAGATTCTGGTATAGTAAGCAAACTTGTTAAATTTGCAGACGACACAAAAATAGAAGGAGTGGCAAACACTGTTGCAGCAGCAAAGGTCATTCAAAATGATCTAGACAGCATTCAGAACTAGGCAGACACATGGCAAATGACATTTAATAGAGAAAAGTGTAAGGTACTGCACGCAGGCAATAAAATGTGCATTATAAATATCATACGGGAGATAATGAAATTGAAGGAGGAATCTATGAAAAAGACCTAGGAGTTTATGTTGACTCAGAAATGTCTTCATCTAGACAATGTGGGGAAGCTATAAAAAAAACCAACAAGATGCACGAATATATTGTGAAAGGTGTTGAATTTAAATCAAGGGAAGTAATGTTAAAACTTTACAATGCATTAGTAAGACCTCATCTAGAATATTGTGTTCAGTTCTGGTCACCTTGTTACAAAAAGGATATTGCTGCTCTAGAAAGAGTGCAAAGAAGAGCAACCAGAATTATCCCGGGTTTAAAAGGCATGTTGTATGCAGACAAGCTAAAATAATTGAATCAATTTAGTCTTGAACAAAGAAGACTACGTGGTGATCTGATTCAAGCATTCCAAATTTTAAAAAGTATTGACAATGTAGACCCAGGGGACTTGCTCTTAATTGTACTGTAATTCTTTATATGTATTTTTTGTATACAACTGTAAGTCACCCTGGTAAGGGTGTCTGCTAATAAATTAATAATAATAATAATAATAATAATAATAATAATAATAATAATAATAATAATAATAATAACAACAAGTTAATCAAATTACAAAAAAAAAACACTTTAAGAGCACCAGCCAAAACAAAGCATATCTCGGCTACAAAGATGTTTAACCCTTTGCGGTCCTATGTCGGACCTGGTCCGACACTGTAATTTTCCCATTCTGGTCCAATGTCTGACCCTGTCCGACATCATCAAAAAGACGTAAAAAACAGGTCTCTAGTCGTTTTTTCTCCGGAAAAAGCCGAGAAAAGCATTCAATGGCCAAGTGAGACCGATAGGAGCCGAGAGAAGCCGAAAAAAAAGGGGGCGTATCTCATGAATACAGATAGCCCCGGCACCACAGAGATAACACGGACATAAACAAACAAGATAGCTGCTTCTGCATCCAGCGCTCAAAGAATATCACAGACATTTGCAGAACTTTTTTTAGATGTTATAGTAATAAAATAATGACTTGGGTCGCATTATTGAGGAGTTTGGAGATAAAACGAGTGATCAGGAGATGATTTATCGGTATGCACTACTATTTAGAGGTATGTGAAAAATATAGTGAACAAGGGGTGGGGCGTGCCAGTGAACCTGAGACCCGGGCCCCCCTCTTGTCCCACAGCCTTGTTCATTAAGCCGTGCCAGTGAACCTGAGACCCGGGATCCCTCTCGTCCCACAGCCTCGTTCATTAAGCCGTGCCAGTGAACCTGAGTCCCGGGCCCCCCTCTCGTCCCACAGCCTTGTTCATTAAGCTGTGCCAGTGAACCTGAGACCTGGGCCCCCCTCTCGTCCCACAGCCTCATTCATTAAGCTGTGCCAGTGAACCTGAGTCCCGGGCCCCCCTCTTGTTCCACAGCCTCGTTCATTAAGCTGTGCTTGTTTTCCCGGCAGGTTGAAGTTGAGGTTTATCGGAGGGATTCCAAAAAGCTTCCTGGACTGGGAGACCCAGACATCGACTGGGAGGACAGTGTCTACCTGAACCTCATTCTGCAGAAGGTAGAAGAGGGACTACGGCTGAAGGAACAATGTGTCTAAAGACACGTCCACCTGCTACTGAGATTGGCTTTTATCCGATTTAACCCATTCAGTGTCCTCATTTGAGCATTTTTTAACCTGTTGTTTTTAATTTTCTCTGACTATATTGTGATGATAACTTATTCCTAATTTTCTTAACCGCAAGAGTTAGTTAATATATTCTGCAAATATAGCCCTTCAGATGCTTTTATGACACCTCAATATAAAAAGCAACTGAAGCCTAAAAATGATACATTTCTTGGTGTTTTCCTGCCCACAGTGATGATAAAGCTTGAGCTTCATGGCTGGCGTGAAATGTCACTGCTCTGATTACGTGCACGACTAACTTGACTGTCCTCAAAACAGGATGCAGCAGTTTGCAGTCTGTGAAGACATATTGATTACAAATGTATCGAATTACATAAATACAGCTTGAGTTCTGATTATTTTCAAAGAAAAATGTTTTTGTTACTGAATGGGTTAAATTAAACTTATTCATCTTCATCAGTATCGGATCGAGATCAAATGGATTTCAGTTGGGATTCTGTCAGCCCCAGTTAGGATTGCGGGCCGGCAGAACTCCATCTCTCCAGTCTGATGAGGGAAGCTTAGCTACCCAGTGAGTGTCCAGTAAATTCTAAAGCACTAAGACTGGTTGTGTGTAAATCAGAGAACCCGCCTCCCTTGCAGGTATAAACAGCAGGGATGGAAATAAGACTCCTATTGCATAGCAGTTTCATCCATTTTACTATGAGCTTGATTAGCCACAGCATATAGGTAACAAGCTCAGATGTGTCTTATTAAACTCATTGTTCAACCAGGAATAAATTAAACTGCTATGAAATGGAAGCCTTATTTCCATCCCTGAAACAGCCTATTTCCTTGTTTCAACCAGCCTAACATTTTCCCTTAAATATCGCCCAAACAGGCCATTTATACTGGCCCAAAAATAAACAACAAAGTACACTTCTTTGGTTGTGTTTTATGTACTGCTTCAGATCTCAAAATAAACCTATATTTTGTAACTCTGGTTACACGATGAAGGCACTAGCTGAAACGTTAATTTGCTTGACTGAGTGTTTTGCAAGTTAAGGAACATCACTAAACTGCTATTTCCTGGTGCTAAGTCATGTCTTGCTCTCAGTACTGTTCTGTAAAGACTAAAGACACCGGGGAAATGTTTAATTTTTTAACTTCTTTTTACATGTAATACAAACTAGGTTTTTACTGCGGTATATAAGTGGTGACCCGTATTTTCTCTTTTAATTATTTTTATTAAACTTTTTCAAAAATATAATTTATGTTTGATTATTAAAGTAATAGCTAAAAAAATAATTTAAGTCATATTTTTGAAATAATATCACATATAATTTAAATAATTGACATGGAATAAGAGTTTAAAAACGGAATATAAAGCCGGAAATCTTTATTGTTGTTGAAGGGCTCCTAGCACTGGACCCCGTATTTAAAAAGCAGTTCAGTCTGCCAGCATCACTCTGCAGCAACCTTTCCACATGTGAAGGGTAAAGCAGAAGATGTTTCCACTGAGAAATGTGCTCCGTTTTCCCCTTCTCAATATTTAAGGACTCATTTTCTTCAGTATTATTGATGAATAGCTCAGTACAATGTTGAATTCATGCTCTTTTCCAGCTGGATTATGTTGTCACGTGTGCCGTGTGCACGAGGTCGGACGGAGGGGACATCCATATTCACAAAAAGAAGTCACAGGTGAGAGGTCATGTGTTTTATACCTGTACTGAGATTATGGAGTAAGGGTTTTTGTAAAATGGATCATCCTTTTAACTTTCCTCTTTCTTTAAATTTTGATAAACTTGACACTAGTTTCTCTGAAGAAAGTATTCCTGAAATCACTACAAACTTTTTCAAAACACGCGTTTCTTCGGCTGCACTTTTGTTTTTAATAAATAGTCTCACAGCGACAACACCTACAGGCCTACAAGCATTATTCAGGGACTGTGGAGGTTGATTTTGGACTAAACCATTTCACCTCCAGGGTGGGGTAAACGTTGTGTTTTACAAAAATAACAATTTTTAGTTTGAAAGCTATTCTTGAGTACAATCTTCATGTGTGTGGTTTATAATAAGTGAATACGTCGTGTAAGATGTGTCTTATTGTATAAGAAACATCATTTTCGCAACATTTGTGCAGCCAGAATTGCTCAGGTTCACTTCACTGTCCACTCACCCAAACTACACAAGATGACATCTCTTGCACAATAAGAGACACCCCACACACAACGTATTCACCAAAAACACTTTATCCATATTCGATTTGCCTATTTTATGACCTTTATCCTGGAGGTCAAAGATTTCCCACAATCCTTGCATGTGGCCTTGTTTACCTGTCTGACAATCAGGGTCATAAATTACATGCTAAACCTTTTTCAGTCTTTTCAGCTTATTTATGTTTTACCATGGAAATGTACTTTGGTGACTCATGTTTGAGGGGGCATTACTGTGCACATTATACAGTTACCAGTAATATCAGTTTACTAGATCCTTCAATAAATCAATCCTCTAACACACGAGTAGCCAGAGTTCATGACATGGCACTGAGACTCCTAGTACTGGTGGAGAGAGCGATGAGGTGATATACCAGGGAAGGAAACTCAGATATGATATCCTCCTACAGAGACCACAAAGACACGAGTTGGCCATTAACGATCAGACCCTTTTCAAAATCGAATCGCCAAACCATTATATTAAAGGGCAAAATCCAGCTGAAGCAATTGTAAAGAGGGAAATTTCAGAATCCCCTGCTGAGGGTCCTTGAGTGAGTCACATTGCATTGACTCCCAATACAATACAGCAGAGATACAGCAACAACCAACACATCACAAGTCAACCTGCTATGAATCGCAGTGATGATGCGCTCATCAACTGTTTATAGCGTCTAACCATGAACTGAAGCAGAAATCTTATTGAACAGAATATGGATTATATACATCAATTGGTGAATTACCTACCAAGCTGCAGTGCTCTCTCTCTGTCTCTCTCATGCTGTAAGTACTACCTCCCCTCTTCTCCCCAGGTGACTTTGTACCATCCTCACCATGTTGTCTTCCTTTTACTTTCACCTTTGTTTGAATCACACAGCAGTCGGCATCAAAAGAGAGTTTGAAATGATGCTGGATGAGTGGCTAAATGAAATAAGGAAATCAAGAATATCTTTGAGCAAACAAAGCACTGCGTTGGGCAAGCAGCACAAACATTTCAGTAAACCTCAGTAAAATAAACTGCTCTTTGTTAGCCCCAAGTGCCCAGTGAGTATTTGTTCATTTAATAGGAAAAATACCGTTAAAAAACATCTCTGGGTCCTGGCCCTTTATAAAGGTTTCCCACAGTAAAAGCACAGTGAAAGCATGGTAAAGCAAAGGTAAGCATTGTATACAACGAAGGTTCATGCCTAACTGTGTGAAGTCATCGGTCTTCACTGGGGATTCTAAGAGGAGCGTTGCATTGGCTCTGGCGCTCTCTTGGGTTCGGAAGGCAAAACCGTCAGGGACTGTTTCTCCTTATCACACAACAGTGAACCCTGTTGGCCAGACGTCCAGTGAGCTCAAAAGCAGACACCTGCAGGGCTGGCTTTTGTCCTCCAGAGGTTGGTAGCTCACTGGGTTGCGTTCCTGGGTGGAAAAGGAAGCTGGCTCAATTGTGGGATTGGAGGACCCCCACTGAACTTTCAGGTCTCCTGAAATGTTAGGGAAAAAAAAAATGTGGACATTCCATATTGGGAAGAAAATCCGGGTAAAATAATTGGGCACACTAAATAAAAAAAGTATCCAATCTCCCATGCTTGTTTGTGGTGCTTGTGGGAGGCACATTTACTGAACAGATAATCGAATCCTCTTCTAAAACAGGACCGGAATGGCAATAAAGGCTGCAAAGACTGCTTCAACATTCAGAGACAACAGTCTCTGTACATGGCATTCGCCTCAACCACAGACAGCGTTAGACACACATGTTATATAAATCATGCAAGGCTTCTAACAAAATATATTTAACATAATAATAACTTACCAGATATCAAACCTGAAATACTGCAATCAGATTACTGTTTATTCTGTGTTTGCATTTTAGTGGGGCATGATTTTGAATTTATTGTGGTATATGGGATTCGAATGATATCCAATCATCAGTGTGACTCTGCATTTTTAATATACATGATATCTTGTTAATATGATCTTTGGCACTGATATTTGATTACATGCCTAATAGCCTTGGACTTTGTAGATCAGCCTCTGAGTATGTGAAATACTGTACAAGATGGCACATTTTCTTCAAAAATGTGGGCAAATGAAACACCTCATTAATCTCTTATCTTTTTCTTGTAATTGTTGCTATTACCTTTTCAGGACATAATAAATAAATGAAGCATCAGTGTCAACAACCTATAAAAATTAATTCTACTAAAAAGTTCTAAATGCAGTGTATGGTAAACCAAGTTTTAGTTTCGTTTTTGTTTTAGGGTGACTTAGTGAATAACATGTTTACCTCTAAGATTAGAGTCTGTACTTACCAAGGCTCCTATT
Organism: Acipenser oxyrinchus oxyrinchus; assembly: GCA_030684275.1. Classification (NCBI taxonomy): domain Eukaryota; kingdom Metazoa; phylum Chordata; class Actinopteri; order Acipenseriformes; family Acipenseridae; genus Acipenser; species Acipenser oxyrinchus. Next base: position 24,400,459 of record CM060254.1, read on the forward strand.
TAATGCTTCACCAAAAAACATGAAACCCTTGTTCTCTGTGATTCACCAAAGAAAAGGATACTCCTAGCACATGAAATGTATTTTTGTTTACGACTGTAAGTCGCCCTGGATAAGGGCGTCTGCTAAGAAATAAATAATAATAATAAGAAGAATGGTAAGGTATGGTAAAGCATATTAATAAACATGGCAAACCAGGGTCAACTGTGCATAAAAAGTATAGCCATGGGATATGTTTTTTAAGGGAGGTGGTAAAGCAGGAATGAGTTTGACCAGTTTGGGATAGTTGGGGGGGGATGAGGGGGGCATTATTAACACCTGACAAAACTGCTGGAAAGAGGCCCAGGACTGCCTGGCAGGCGGGGTATTCAGGGGGTATTCAGGTCAGGATTGAGGTATTTTCTGTCTCTCGTTCACAGCAAGTATTCGCCTCGCCCAGCAAGAACCCCATGGACAGCAAGGGTGAGGAGTCCAAAATGAGCTTCCCAAACATATTCTTCATGATCGACAGCTTTGAGGAGGTACGTTCAGGGTCATGGTAAAGCACCCTCGATTCCTTAACGTTTAATATCAGGACATGACAGGCAGTCATTTTATAATGTTTTTGAGTATGTTCAGTAGACTCAAAATGGTGCACACAATTAAGTATGAAAGGTTAAGTAAGAAGTTACACATTTCCAAATCAGAGCCATGGTCACTGAAGCCATGGTATTAATAGCTGTTGAACTGCAGTGTTGTCTGTGTTTGAGATTACAAAAATGCACAAAGCAAAATTTAAGATAGGGTTTTTTCCATAGAAAATAATTCATATGTAATTCAATATGTTAACGTAACATTATTCAGCAGGTTTCATTCGACTTTATGAAGCAAAATTAGTTGATTCTATAGGGAAATGCAAAACTTTTGTCCATAGCTGTGTATGTCTGTTTCATACAACGATTACACTTGGCCAGAACAGACACTGATGCTAGCCGTGTGTAAAACAGTGACGTGACTGTTCCTTACAGAATTATTCCACCAATGAAGATGACCAAATAACCAACAGGAGGCTTGTTTACGGCCATTCTTGTGAGTGAAATAAACGCAGCACAGCATGAACGTTCTGGAGTACTTATAACAAGCACAGGGATGGAAATAAGACTCCCATTGCATAGCAGTTTGATCCATTCCTGGTTTTACTATGAGTTTAATAAGACACACCTGAGCTTGTTACCTATACAATGTGACTGATCAAGCGCCTATTAAAATCTGGAATGGGGAAACTGCTTTGCAATAGGAGTCTTTATTTCCATCCCTGAGGTACGAAAGAAAATATGTTAAACTAAATTAAACAGCTGAATTTGGAGAATTACTTTCCTTAGATCAAGCTCCACATCTGCTTGGCAACGTTAGGTGTAATTTGGAGTCATTTTGTCCTTCGATTTGAACAAACACAAGATCGATTCCAAAATGAGATCCAGTAAAAATGAATATTAATTCAACCGCATTAGATGCAAAACATTTTTTCAACAATTGACGTTGTCAGCGTTTTAACATACTGTTCTATAAATTCGAGCTCATCAGTAGCCCTTTTTCCCTCGTTGGTGTGCGAGACTCCGCTGTGTAATGTGTCTGTGCTGTGCAGGTGTTCGGAGACATGACTGTGGGAGAGGGCGAGATGGTCTGTGTGGAGCTGGTGGCAAGTGACAAGAACAACACCTTCCAGGGGGTCATCTTCCAGGGGTCCATCCGATACGAAGCTCTGAAGAAGGTCTATGACAACCGGGTGAGTAGCTGGAATTCACATAGCCTTGGGGTGGTTTATACAGGAGCACAGTTAACCCAAACCATTACTTTAAACACAGTACAGAAACCAGGACCAGAGGACACAGTTGGAAATGGTCAGGACAGCGGGTAGGAGACACTTCACATAGAGTGGTGAGGGAATGGAATAGGTTAACTAGTCATGTTGTTGAGGCAGAATCACTTGGATTCTTTAACGTGACAAAGTTCTGAGATCAATCAGCTGTTAGGATCATGTGGAACTACGATGTAGATGGTGAAGTAAAAGTCTTTACAACATTTCCTTTTCTCTAATGTCTCCCTATCTTCCTATAAAACACTGTCATTGAGTTATATATGAGAAATCAACCAATCACAGTGAAGTATTCTCAGTACCTCTTATCCTGTGTACAGATGTCACCCTGTGTATAGAACACACGGCATACAGTGCCTTGCGAAAGTATTCGGCCCCCTTGAACTTTGCGACCTTTTGCCACATTTCAGGCTTCAAACATAAAGATATGAAACTGTAATTTTTTGTGAAGAATCAACAACAAGTGGGACACAATCATGAAGTGGAACGAAATTTATTGGATATTTCAAACTTTTTAACAAATAAAAACTGAAAAATTGGGCGTGCAAAATTATTCAGCCCCTTAAGTTAATACTTTGTAGCGCCACCTTTTGCTGCGATTACAGCTGTAAGTCGCTTGGGGTATGTCTCTATCAGTTTTGCACATCGAGAGACTGAAATTTTTGCCCATTCCTCCTTGCAAAACAGCTCGAGCTCAGTGAGGTTGGATGGAGAGCATTTGTGAACAGCAGTTTTCAGTTCTTTCCACAGATTCTCGATTGGATTCAGGTCTGGACTTTGACTTGGCCATTCTAACACCTGGATATGTTTATTTGTGAACCATTCCATTGTAGATTTTGCTTTATGTTTTGGATCATTGTCTTGTTGGAAGACAAATCTCCGTCCCAGTCTCAGGTCTTTTGCAGACTCCATCAGGTTTTCTTCCAGAATGGTCCTGTATTTGGCTCCATCCATCTTCCCATCAATTTTAACCATCTTCCCTGTCCCTGCTGAAGAAAAGCAGGCCCAAACCATGATGCTGCCACCACCATGTTTGACAGTGGGGATGGTGTGTTCAGGGTGATGAGCTGTGTTGCTTTTACGCCAAACATAACGTTTTGCATTGTTGCCAAAAAGTTCGATTTTGGTTTCATCTGACCAGAGCACCTTCTTCCACATGTTTGGTGTGTCTCCCAGGTGGCTTGTGGCAAACTGTAAACGACACTTTTATGGATATCTTTAAGAAATGGCTTTCTTCTTGCCACTCTTCCATAAAGGCCAGATTTGTGCAGTATCGACTGATTGTTGTCCTATGGACAGAGTCTCCCACCTCAGCTGTAGATCTCTGCAGTTCATCCAGAGTGATCATGGGCCTCTTGGCTGCATCTCTGATCAGTCTTCTCCTTGTATGAGCTGAAAGTTTAGAGGGACTGCCAGGTCTTGGTAGATTTGCAGTGGTCTGATACTCCTTCCATTTCAATATTATCGCTTGCACAGTGCTCCTTGGGATGTTTAAAGCTTGGGAAATCTTTTGTATCCAAATCCGCTTTAAACTTCTCCACAACAGTATCTCGGACCTGCCTGGTGTGTTCCTTGTTCTTCATGATGCTCTCTGCGCTTTAAACGGACCTCTGAGACTATCACAGTGCAGGTGCATTTATACGGAGACTTGATTACACACAGGTGGATTCTGTTTATCATCATTAGTCATTTAGGTCAACATTGGATCATTCAGAGATCCTCACTGAACTTCTGGAGAGAGTTTGCTGCACTGAAAGTAAAGGGGCTGAATAATTTTGCACCAATTTTTCAGTTTTTATTTGTTAAAAAGTTTGAAATATCCAATAAATTTCGTTCCACTTCATGATTGTGTCCCACTTGTTGTTGATTCTTCACAAAAAATTACAGTTTCATATCTTTATGTTTGAAGCCTGAAATGTGGCAAAAGGTCGCAAAGTTCAAGGGGGCCGAATACTTTCGCAAGGCACTGTAGTTCAGAAGTAAAAAACAAAAAAAAGTTTTTTTTTAATAAAAAGTTAATACGTCCTGTGTACTGTGTCTCTTATTATTTCAAAGCGCTACCTCCAGTCTTTAACTGAAAAGGTAAAACATCCACAACCAAACAATGAAGTGATATATTCCAAGCACTCTCGGTGTGCTTTGTATTTCATTTTGTAACACTGACATGATTTTTTCATGAGTTCATTAAAAAGAATGGAGGAAGCGCTTTGAAAATACGTCATTTCACACAATTTAAGGAAAGAGCTCTGGCCTAAACTGCATGCGATGGCATCTGTTATAATACAAGAGGCACCCTAACCCACACAACGCATTCTCCTATTATAAATGAGCACATCCATAATGCAAAGCAAACACTATGCAAAAACAACATCTGAAATTAACAGAGCCCTGTACTGTAGCGTTTCTCCTCTTTAGTTTACAAAGTATGTTCATTACACTGGTTACCAGCGAGTTATCAAATTGATTTTAAAGTTGCTGTAATAACTCATAAGGTCCTTCATGGATTAGGGCCGGCCTGTCTCCAAGAACTACCAACTCCGTATATTCCTAGTCGTTCCTTGAGATCAGACAAAATGCAGAACTCTTAGTTGTTCTAAAAATTATCTTTAATCAGCTGGAGCCAGAGTTTTTTGCTGTTGTGCTTCTCGTTTGTGGAATTCTATTCCGGTTGTCATCAGGCAGGTGGAAACACTGGATTATTTAAAGTCGTAATTGAAAGCATACTTTTTTGAATGTGCTTTTCTATAATCAGTTATAGCTGGAGTGTATTGTACATGGGAGCACTCTTGTTTTGTTTTTAACTTTGTACAGTGCTCTGGGATGCCATGGCGTGAAGGGGGCTATATAAAAATACACTTCTATTGTATTGTATTGTATTGTTGGTAAGATACCAGGTTTGTTTTACTCTTAAATAATCTTATATGATGCAGTATCATATACATGTATTCATCAATTAAACATGAAGGAATATTTGAATTTGCCTTCGAATTTTGAATTTGTAAAAACTATTGCTGTGAGTAGTAAATGGGGCCCTTAGACCCTTAAGCTTTGAATATGACCTGTAGCATTTAAATTCCGTAAAGTGTTCAAAATGGTTATTATTGCAATACCTCAATATTGTGTTATAGTTTTTTTATTTTTTTATTTTTTAGACTAGTTTGTGTGTTCAACCATTAAAGTGCTACTTAAAAATAAGACTGACTTGTTTTCAAAAGACTACAGGAATCAAAACTGACCTGCTCACTGCAATAGAAGTAGCCTGTCATTCATATACTGCACATACTGACACTCGGTTATGAGTTGGGGGTCGAACACATTGATAAAGTCCAAAACAATCGATGACACTGAGAAAAGAAGCAACAGGTTGATAAGTGGGGGAGTCCATACGAAGATTGAAGTCACCCATGATGACGAGTCTAGTGTTACTAGCTGCAAGAGACTTTGACACAGGAAAAAGCACTCGAGATGGGCGGAATCCATTTCTCCCTCCTCCCTGAGGTGTTACAATAGATCAGCTAGGGCAAGAGATCCATGCATTAGGTCCACTCCTTAACTTAGTGGAAAGGAATCTGGAAAAACACATCGCTAACTATTAGTCTGTAATAGCTGTGGACACAGCGGTGAAGTTCAGAGCAGTGTAGCTAGCAGCAATGTAGTCAACAATAGTAGACCGCAGCAAGGTAGTTGCTATTTGAGCAATCTATAATAGTGATGCAATTACTTTAGGCACCAAAAGCCCGCCCCAAAACAGCCCCAAAACAACCAGTCCTTTTCTGTCTTGTCCTTGTCTCTTCTGTGATACATTACACATATATATATATATATATATATATATATATATATATATATATATATATATATATATATATATATATATATATATATATATATATAAAAAAAAAAAAAAAAAAAAGAAAAATGTTTTATTTTTTGCTGCCACAGAAGGATTTTAGGGATGTTTTTCAAAGTTGGTTGATAGTTCAAACGCGTATCTTTTTTTTGTCTATTATTATTACAGTACCGTTACTGTAATAAAATTATGAATAACTGAATAAATATCCTGGAATGACAGGGGAATGACCAGACTGCTGGCCTCCGCTCACAGCCAGAGTGGTCTAGGTATTTAATTCACTGTATACAATTACAGTTGCAGTGGGCATTTTACGAAAATTAAAAAACGACCTTTTAATGCTGTTTAAAAAATACAAAAATAAAACATGTCTAAAACAGATGAGTTGAGTTCATTCATCCCAGAAGACACTGCTGCACATGACGCCAGGCAGACCGTATCCAAGCAACCGAAGCAGCTACTGTCTGTAAAAGTCAGCTCGGGGGAACGGTGTGCATCTAGTGGCTTCTTAAGAATCCCTGCTGCTACCTGACCGGGAAGAACACTGACATCATCAAGCTTCGGAAGAGATCGGGGCTGTGCGAAGGAATTTATAATCCTGAAAAAGTTTTTACAAGTGATCCGGGAAGATATGAAACCACACAACAAGGTCCGATACATCTTATAACTCAGGAGCTGCTCCACAGCTCTAGTTTTCTGCCATAGACCTAGATCATGTAGACATAGATCAGCGAAAGTGTCCTTTTATTAGTAAGGGCCAGCTGTGTGTTGCTAAAAAACAAAAGGAAACTGGATTTGAAGTGTCAGGTTACTAAATGGTGCTGGCTCATCTACACTATACGGGCAATTTGTCTGATCTAGTGTTACAAATGCTGTATCTCTGCCAATCAACTACAACCGAAGAGAAGCTCCTGAACTGAAAGCATCCTAATGCAGACAAAAAACAACAGAAAAGAGTATTTGAGTAACTGCGATACGAGCCACTTTGAGAGATTACAAACATCACGGAAATGTAAGGGGACAGTCTAGGGAAAAACGAAAGCTACTTACTCTTAAGCGTGTATTCTTTGTGTTTCCTGTGCAGGTTAGCGTAGCAGCGAAAATGGCTCAGCGGATGTCCTTTGGGTTTTACAAGTACAACAACATGGAGTTTGTGCGCATGAAGGGGCCCCAGGGGAAGGGCCACGCGGAGATGGCAGTGAGTCGAGTGCCGACCGGCGACACGTCTCCCTACGGCACTGAGGAGGACTCGGACTCTCCTGTACAAGAGCAGGTCAGTGCAGCGCCAAACCACAATTGTTAGGCTACACGTTGGCATTAAAACGCATTTCTTACATAGACCTACATCGAAATTGGAGTGCTGCAGGACTGTTGCTTTTCAAAAGGCATGGCTTTTTATTTCCTAAATACTGCAGATTGTTTCTTTTGTTTAGAGTTTGAATTTTTGTCTAATGAAGATTTTGTTAAATTGTAAATCAGCTTAGGCAGGCCATTATTTTGCACTAGTTGGAGAATATTCATCAGTTTGCATATATAGTGGCATCCGTCTGTACAGTAAAACCTTGAATATCCAAACACCTCTTATATCGGAATAGCCCCTTCTTAACTAGTCTTGTTGTGTCCTGTGCTTTTCTACCCAGATTGCAAAGAAAATGCGCTATTCAGCCATCAATCTCTGGTATTTCCACAACAGTGCAGTACTGTAGGTTATATATTTACACGTAAAGGGGTTGAATTATATATTTTCATGTAAAAAAAAAAATGGCACTGTCATAATTCAATTATCAAAACAATTTGATTATCCAAACACCCCCTGAGCCCAGTGAGTTTGGATAATAAAAGTTTTACCGTGTATCAATCTTATATTATTCTCTCTTCAATTCCAGGTGACTTCCTTCAGTACCCCCCCCACTCCGGAGAGGAACAACCGGCCGTCCTTCTTCTCTCCGTCCCTGAGACGCAAGATTCCCCGCAACAGGATCGCCGAGATGAAGAAATCCCACTCCGCCAATGATAGCGAGGAGTTCTTCAGAGAAAACGAAGACAGCGGAGGTCAGTACCAGGCAGTGACATGAGATAGACTAGCGCTGGGGGAAATATTCAAGAACAGGTGAACAGGGAGCTTACCTTTCCATGGTGTTTCTTATCATTCAGTACATCTCATCACAATTACTCAAATGCTGTGTTCAAGGTGCTTTCATTTTAGATTTTCTGTTCCAGTTACCTGTCATAGATACACGTAACACAGTCAGATTAGCCCGTGCCTTTAAAATAGTGCCAGCGCCATCTAGTGATGTCCACTTTGTATCAGTTTCTAACCCTGAAACTCAATGTGTATGAATTAGTATAACCTTTTACAGACAGTTGAAATAAATTAGCCCCCCATTTAACTGCAAGGAAGAGAGTCTTTGTTTTTTAAGGTTCAGTAAAGTGGTGGCATTCTGGGTTTCATTTCCTGCTGTAACACAGTACTGACTAGCAGTTTTTCCAGCTAAATAAAATTGAAAGAATATTCAAATATCCATCAGTATGCAGTCTGACATGGGAAGTGACTTTGGTAGCAGGCAATTTAAAAACAGCAGAGTGCTGCATTTCCTCAGAGACACGCAGCAGCAGCTTTTAACAGACGGTATCCTTCAGAAACCAGCTGCTTTTGACACAGCTTGCAGCTTCACAGAAGAGTTGGATACCCTATTCATTTGAACAGTTTGGTTTGTTTTCTATTTATGTTTAAATAATAATTATGAATAAAAACGGAATATCTCAGTGGCCTCCAGCTGTCATTGAAAGCTATTTAATCTGCCTTCCCTTCCAGCTTCCCCTCTCGTGTGTACCTCAGTGCGCTGCCCCCCTTAAATTGTTTGGATCCCTTCCAGCTTCCCCTCTCGCGTGTAACTCATTGCGCTGCCCCCCTTTCTTCCTCTGAACCCTTCCAGCTTCCCCTCTCGTGTGTCCTAAGACGCCTCTCTTCTCGTTCCCAGATCTCCACAACGCCACTAACCTGCGGTCGCGCTCTCTGTCAGGCACGCGCCGCTCTCTGGTGGGCTCCTGGCTGAAGCTCAACAGGATGGAGGAGTACTTCCTGCTCTTTGCACACCTCACGTATGTCACGCTGCCTCTGCATCGCATCACAGCAGGTAAGAAGCCCTCGGAATCCCACCAGTCTCCTCTTCATATCAATCAATCAAAACCTTTATTTATCCAGAAAATATTCTCATTTACAGTGACGACATGGCAATAGGCTCAACACCACAGCAAACAACATAAAACACAATAAATAAGCAGTAAAAATAAAACACATTATCAAACATAAAACTCAACAGCAGCTTGACAGGTACAGATGTCCGTCAGCAATGAGCCCACCCTACAGCTCAAAGCAACCTCAGATATGAACCATTCTAATTTGAACATGTGTTAAAACTCATTCCAGTCATTGGCTGCTGTAAACTGAAAAGAGTGACGACCAGAAACTGTCGCAACCCTGCAGGGGAACAAGCAGTTTGATAAAATGACTGGCTCTTAACCCTCAGAGTATTACGTCACAGCGAGTGCTCTACGCCACAGGACTACAGCTGTCACATGCAAATAACAGCGCTTGGGATAGCATAGCAAATTACTTAATTTTACACCCAAAAATGTATATATTATATGAAACCTATATATCACAAGAAACATAAGACATTGAAGTTTTTTGTTCTTTCTGTTATTGATATATTTTTGGACTGAATATAGAAATATGTATTGGCAAAGACACCTTTGTTATACAAATGGTATTTTTATCATCAAAACATCAGTTCTTTTCAAAACCAACCATGCACATAAATACTTTCAAAATATGACATATAATCCACAGATGTTTTCAAACAACGAATCAAAAGATATATTCAATTTTGCAAGCAACGCATCTATCTGTACAAACAGATCGGAACCGACCAACACAGCACAGTAAACGTACTTGCCATCGAAAGCCTTTTCTTTTTTATAAAGATTGTTCAACATGTATACCAACACAAGTAAGTGTTAATTAAATATAAAAGCATATGCAAAACGACTACTTATTATTATTTATTATTATTAATACACGTAACTTACTTTGAGTTGTGGAGACATCTGAATTAGCACAGGGAAGCTTATTCTCTGTAAAGTGTAGTAATATTTCTTGTTCTTGTACTTGGTTAAAAAAAAAAAAGTCCACGGCCATGTTTATAATAACTAGGGTACATCCAAAATGTGTAGGCCTTAAAAAAAAAAAAAAAAAGTTTTCTACAGTCTGAGGATGGAAGTTCACTTTTGTGTATGTGTGTGAAAGCATTCACGACACACACCCTTGTCACAGGTAGCACATTTGTATGTTGTTCATGTTCGCTTTCCTTTGTGATCACTGCAAACTGTGCAATCTTTCTCCAACTGATGTTTTTGATTTAACATCTAGCCGTGTTTCAGTCACCAGTTAATCAGGTTGTAAAGGTTGCGATGGTGAGTTCTGTAAGGGGCACCAGTGACAAATCTTATAGCAGAATGGTATAAAACATCTAGTTTCATCAATAGGCCTTTAGACAATATCTTGCTTATATCTCCACTTTAAAAGAGCTTGTTTAGTTCCGATAAGAAACTTTTCTTATGCAGTCTACAATCTGCTCCTGAACATTACACACAGGTCAAATATCACCTTCTGTGCATCCCCTATTCTATAGCTCCCATATCTTCACCTACCATATATCTCTGACATTAGAAACCTAATAGAACACTGGACACTGCCTCAGCCAATCATGATGCAGCATTTCAGGTCATTCCCTACCAGTGAACGCCCGCTAGTGCAGAGTTGTAGTCATTGGGGAGTAAAGGCTCGAGTCGCACATTCAAAATCATAACACGTTTATTTGAAAGAGTATTGTACGTACTAGTGTTTTATGTTTACTATCATGCATTCTACATCATATACAAAGCAGCAGTACGTGCAGAAAAATTAATTAAAGGCAACCACAGGACAAATAATAAATAAATAAATAAATAAAAGTCTACATGTTTTGTTATGGTTTTGCATTTAAATGGTTTAAAAAACAAACAAATTAAAAGGCATTCAGAGGACTCCAGAAGGATGACATTGATTGAAAAACAAATACACACCCCAACACGAACATTGGTTTGACCCATGGTCTGCACTATTATCAGTGATGTGTACGCAAATGGACAGAGACACAGATGAATCACATTAGTTTACTGTAAAGCTACGTCTTAGTTGGTGCTTATCTTGGCGAGACCCGAGTTCAAATCAGCATGAAGTTTTAACTTTCATGTAATGGAAATCATGAAGATCTGGATACGTCCAGTGACTGCTGTGAATAGTGCAGCTGGCAACAAGGGAAAGACCTCGTGACAGCCTGGAGAGACAGCTGACAGGAGGAAAGAGACCCCATTGGGGCTGGCAAGGGTTAGCTATCCTTGTCGGCAGTATCCAGCTCTGTGTTTACAGGATGCTGGAGACACCCGCCCAAGGCTTCTAAGAAATTAAAGAGAAAAATACCCCTAGAGTCTGCGAGAGCGGGGGCGGAAGATGACTCAACGTTGGACAACACGGTTAAGGACTTAGGAACGGAAACGGATATGAGTATGGAGAGTACGTCACAAAAGACTAGTTCAAGATCTGCAGTTAACAAAGATATGGAACTCCAGGTTTGTGTGTGCAGCTGGAGCAAGGCGACAACGGTCAGGGGTTTGAAGATTCATCAAGGGAGAATGAAATGCTTGAGGTAGAAGGGACAAGGGCCTCGCATTGATCAGTACTTCTTACAAAGTCAGTCAAGTCAGTCGAATGAAATCCAGCGACAGGAAGCAAACCACAGTTCGCAGGATATCAGCACCCCAGTCATAGACGTGAGGAGGACTTGAATGGACACAGTTAGTGATGAACCTAATGATCCTTGTGAACCCGGTCAGACAAACCAGCATAAGAGAGAAAAGAACCTCAATGGGCACAAGCCTGGAGTTAAATGGTCAAGAGCTTGTGAGAAAACTGCGTGGGACACAGCAAACACAGATCTCTGTTTTGCGTTGGAAAGGTTAAGTGGAACAGTTGAAAAGGTTTTAGAAAAATACCACTGTTGCATTGTGTCTGAGTTCTTAATTAATTAGGATTCTCATTTTAGTCCTTGGGAAAACCTAAAAACCTACTGGTATAAATTTGTGGTAGTTGTTGTTGTTGTTGTTGTTGTTGTTGTTGTTGTTGTTGTTGTTGTTGTTGTTGTTGTTGTTGTTGTTGTTGTTGTTGTTGTTGTTGTTGTTGTTGTTGTTGTTGTTGTTGTTGTTGTTGTTGTTGTTGTTGTTGTTGTTGTTGTTGTTGTTGTTGTTGTTGTTGTTGTTGTTGTTGTTGTTGTTGTTGTTGTTGTTGTTGTTGTTGTTGTTGTTGTTGTTGTTGTTGTTGTTGTTGTTGTTGTTGTTGTTGTTGTTGTTGTTGTTGTTGTTGTTGTTGTTGTTGTTGTTGTTGTTGTTGTTGTTGTTGTTGTTGTTGTTGTTGTTGTTGTTGTTGTTGTTGTTGTTGTTGTTGTTGTTGTTGTTGTTGTTGTTGTTGTTGTTGTTGTTGTTGTTGTTGTTGTTGTTGTTGTTGTTGTTGTTGTTGTTGTTGTTGTTGTTGTTGTTGTTGTTGTTGTTGTTTAAACTTAGTCGTTGCCAATTATTTGTTATTATTATTTTCTCCCAATTTAGAATGCCCAATTATTTTTAGGCTCAGCTCACCGCTACCACCCCTGCACTGACTCGGGAGGGGCGAAGACAAACACACGCTGTGCTCCAAAGCGTGTGCTGTCAGCCGACCGCTTTTTCCCACATTGCAGACTCACCATGCAGCAACCTCAGAGCTAAAGCGTCAGACAACAACGCAGCTGTGGGCAGCTTACAGGCAAGCCTGCAGGTGCCCAGCCAGACAACAGGGGTCGCTGGTATGCGGTGAGCAGAGAACACCCTGGCCTACCTAACCCCTCCCCTCCCCAGGCCACCCCCTGGGAGCTCCCGTCTAAGGTCGGCAATGGAATAGCCTGGACTCGAACCATCGACGTCCAGGCTGTGGGCGATCCTGCACTCCACGCAGAGCGCCTTTACCGGATGCGCACTAGAGCTATGTTTTGAATGCAGTTTATTCATATTGTCGCTTTACAGTGCTGACAGGATGCAGCCTGCTTGTTTCTCTCCCAGTCGACTGTATAATTATTAAAAGCGAACTCCACCACCGCAGTACTTTTAGTGTACTCTCCATGTTGTTGTTGTTGTTTTTTTTTTCGTGTCTGTGACAAAACTCAAAAATCACTATTTTCGTCAGGATTTTCAGTGATCAGTGATCAGAAATCTGTCTTTGCTTCCCGTCTGCACATTTTGATTCCTGGGCTCCCTGCTGCTTGTGACGTTATGATCACAGAACGGTGCTATAGGCTAGAAAGGTGTTTTCTATTTCCTTATCAATGGTCTGATTTCATCATAAAGACAATGACTCGAGCCAGACATTTTTGCATGACTTGAGTCGAGTCACGTCATTTGAGCAGGGAGTCAAGTCGAGTCGAGTCTTTGCTTGCAGGACTCGAATCAAGTCGAGTCATTTGATAGCAATGAGTCGAGTCACGAAAAAATGTGATAAAATGTGATAAAAGAGTAAACAGAAAGATATACCAAAGTATTTGCTGTGTTAAAAGTTAGTATTCAGGGACTTGACAGCTCCAGTGATAATACTTTTATAACGGAATTCATCCGAGACCCATGTAAATCAAGACTTTGGGCCCAGCCACACCCTTGGGTCCTTACCTGCCAGTTGGAGACCTCCACGTCGATCATTAATGAAAGTATATGTGAACAAAGCAGTTATGAACACTAACAATGAAACTACTGAGAGTACAAACCCAACAGTAAGTAAGTAAATACAATTGTGGAGGCCAACATGCTCAATGCCCTGCGATTTGTGCTTCAAAATATTTATACACATACACAGCTAATTATTAAAATAGTCTTCAAAATATTCTCCTTGTCCTGTCTTGTCTCTTCAGATATTCTAGAAGTGCGACAGAAACCGATCTTGATGATCTAGCAAAAGAGAAGGCCCTGCATTGGAACCTCACTGCCAAGTGCCTCCCAGAGACAAACAACACTACCACCTAGTGTCTGGAAAGAGAACTACAAAGGGAAAGAACAAAAAAAAACCAGCCAAATCAAAAAGTGCCTCTTTCTTCCATCTTCAGTCCCGCGTCCCGAAGGGTGTGCAGACGAGAGATGCTTTCTCTCCGGGCTCAGAAGAGGTCTTCTTCTTAGAGGAGGCAGCTTCAGAAATCAATACTATAAGGCTTTACGAACAACATGAAACCATGTTTACTTGATTCAATATACTGAACAGTATGTGCTAAACTATATGTAAGCGAAAGAGAATGTGTTCAGGATTTAAAGAAGAGCCAGATGGAATGCCTTTTATGTTAATAGAGGGTTTACAGACTGGCCCTGAACTCATCAAGGGTTCTGCTGCTTTGGCAGAATCTCTGTTTCCGTCTCGGCTTTTAATAAAGTCTCATGTTTGTTTTTTCCATTTCCTCATGTGTTTGCAAGATATGGTGAAAGGGGAGGTCAGTTCAAATCATCTCGTGTATGAAGAGTATGGTAAAGGTCTTCATGTCCTTCGCTTGTGCTGTGAGAGGGAATTGATACAAAAAGTGAAACTTCCAGAATGACTTGGCTCCCCTTTCTTGTTATGTATAAACTGAATTTACAATTGAAAGGCAGAGTATAAAAGTTGGGTATTAAAACCGGCTGTTTTTTGTTTTGTTTTTTCTTTCTTACTAGCCAGACGCCCGGTGGGGTCAAACGGACACCCGCATTACTGACCTTTGTCCTCCTGGGGCTGGTAGCTCACCCCACTGTGGAGCTGCTCGCTTGTGGGGATTTCTGTGGTCAAGATAATTGGACATTCTAAATAGGGGAGAGAGGGCGGATGGGGGGTCGTCCAAGTAATTAAGCACTCAGTTGTTGTTTTTGTTTTGTTTTTTAAATAAAAAAAAATTGTGTAACTTTCGCATTTGGAACTTCATACTGTCATATTAAGACATTTTAGGACTGCAGAATTTTATACAGCTTTTTCAAAAATAAGCCATTGTGCTCAAATCAACAAACTTGTAAGACTATATTTCGGATTCTTTTGTCACTTTGAACTATATGTCAACCATTACTTTAAAACACTCAGGCTCAGATTTATAAAAGGATTGCGCATGCTTTACAACCGTAAAACGGGCGCTGAGGGTTCTGAATTCTTGGATTGGATTTATAAAACAAAAAATGGTTCATAGAAGCACCTAAAAAGGTCTCCCCACAGTGGCAAAGCAAGGTTCTAACGAGAGCCTGTACTTATTAGAGTGTAGGCATTATTAAAAGAACGGTGGAGGAGATGGAACGATATTCCAGGGCACACTAAAAAAAAGTCTCATATAACATGAGGGCTCATCCTACATCATTATTTTAGTAATGCCTACAGAATGTATTTTTTGTAATATGGCATTCTGGTATTTAACAATACTGGTTCAGGCAGTCTTGTTAAATTGGAGTTGGAAAGAAAACGGTAAAAAAAAAAAAAAAAAAGGAGGACAGAGGGACGGATGACGCAGTTAGTTTGTAGCTAGAGCAAGTACAGTTTTTCGACCATATATACCATATAGATATGCTTTAAAATCATACATAGAGTAAGAAATACAGACAAAAGAGTTGTAACTGCATAAGACTTTAAGAAGATATAAGTCGTAGTTAAACTGAAGACTCTTCGTATGAAGCTGTATGGAGTTATTGTTACTGAACATATTGCTGTACAACAATGGAAGGATTATCCACCCCTTTGACTGCCATGGATGTAAGTAAATAAAACTTATTGTTTCAGGGTTGACCCAAAACCGCTATTTATTGTGAGAGGTGTGTAATTCTCCACTGCTAATTGCGGTGAGGGGTATTTAAATTGGTTGATTGCGGAATCGTCTGCTTTACCTAATTAGTCTTGTAAAATATATTGTTATTTTGACGATGAGTGCGGCCGTACTGAACACTCACATTACGTGGCTTTTTGCGGTCAGTTTTTCCCCTTTATAAATTTGGGCCTGAGTGTTATATTTAGTCATTTAGTGGGTAAACCACCTATAGTTCAATTTAGTAACACTGTCAAAAACTCTTTCTCAATGTCTGCAATGAGCCTGCTGTACAGGGAAGGATGAGATAAAATGGACATGCAGCCTAACGCAAGCACTAGCCAAAACACGAACCGTGTCTGCTGGGTGAAAACATTTTCCAATATGAAGTCAAATTTTTTCCAGGACAGATAACCATTTTTATAGTCTGCCTTCCAATTCGGTTGTGTGAAAAATGACAGAATCGTACCAGTGAAGGGTGTTGGACCACACCATACAGCAGGTTCACTTCCTGTGCAGCGGTTATTTGGACCCCCACCTGTGCTTCACAGAGAACTTTACATGTGGGGCCTAAATCTTGGTGCACAAGAAGTGAATGGTTGCCAAAAAACTTACTTACTACTATGATTATTTTTGAGTGAGTTTTGTGGTGTAATATGGACAAAGTAACAACTGACAATGATAATGAGAATAAGACAGACAGTACTAACCGAAGGACTTGAGTCAACAGAAAATGCAAAACAAGCAGCATACAGGACCATTGTCAACTATGTGTTCTGTGTTCAGGAACATCCTTCCATTTTGGTCCGGAGAACGCAACAAAGCTTGCGCTGTGGAATCTGCTACAGTTTGTGCTCTTTTAAGTATTTTGTCACTTAACTTTGAAGATTTTTTTTTTCTTCTTGGAGCTTTTAGCAAAAGCCTGCTTTGAACATAATAAAGGGACATTTTAAAAGGAGAACCGCGCTTTGTGTTAGACATGATTCAAATGCTTTAATCTTGGGATAAGTATTGCGTTTACATTCATCACAAATAATAAAATTGTAAGTTGAAGTGCATGTTAGGTCTGTTCATTATGTCCTACCATGTATGTCTTATTTTGTGTACTTGTTTATGAAAATACACATTACAAGAAAAAAAAAAAAAATTGTTGAGCAGAGCTTTTTTTTAAGTCACTCTTCAAGTGCATTAATGTGTTTTCTGTTTTTGTCAAATCTGTACAAAACTTTTATTTCATTAAGGATTAGCTGGGGAAAAAAAATGTTTTTTTTTTATTTTAAAGTCCTATCAATGATTTGTTAATTGAATCAAAAGAAAAAAATTGTTGCTTTCTTTCTGTTTAATGCATGTATTTATAAATTGCTTTTTCCAAGCTAAACCTACATTGAAATGGGCCCCAAAGTGTGCACATGGACTAACAACACACAGGTTTACATTAAAGTCGAAAGTGCTTCATTAAGAAAACTTAAAAAACAAAAAACAAAGATCAGTTTCTTAGTGTCACTTTACCATGTTTGAAACCTTTGTCACAACACTGCCAATAAGGTGTGAGGGCACCACGGGCCACGCTCAATCCACAGCGCCACTCTGCAAAGTGGTTACATTGTTGGCAGTCCCTCAATGATTACCAGCTGTATATCTGAATGCCATCACTTGAAACATCAGTAGTTTACAGTCTTGGATACAGAAGTGTAAGGGTCGATTTCTTCTTAAATAAGCCAGGGGGCTCCAGAGTGGTGCATCTGGTAAAGGCACTCCACCTGAGTGCAGGATGCGCCCTATAGCTTGGAGATTGCCGATTCAAATCCAAGCTAGGCCACTGCCGACCGTGGATGGGAGTTCCCAGGGAGAGGTAGGGGTTAGGTCGGCTAGGGAGTCCTTGGCTCCCCACACACCAGCGACCCCTGTGGCTGGCCAGGTGCCTACAGGCCGGCCTGTACGCAGTTCAGAACTGTGTGGTCCTCTAACACTGTAAGTTCTGGAGATGGCTGCACGGCAGGCTTGCAGAGTGAAAAAAAGCGGACGGCTGACGGCACTCGTTTCAGAGGATACAAGTGATTGTTAGTTCAGGGGTTGTACCGGTGAGCCAGGTTGAATAATAATTGGACATTCCAAAATTGGAATAAAAATTGGAAAAATAATCGTTCAAAAATAAAAAATAAAATTATGATAAGCCAGTCTTCTTCCGTTCAGCTTTAATCAAAATAGTTGTATTCAGCAAATCAAAGGTAATACAACAGTGATCACTGGCACAGGCCTCAGCTCATGGTATTCTGAGCTGCCCTGGTACAGAGATGGTATTCTGAGCTGCCCTGGTACAGAGATGGTATTCTGAGCTGACCTGGTACAAAGATGGTATTCTGAGCTGACCTGGTACAGAGATGGTATTCTGAACTACCCTGGTACAGAGATGGTTTTCTGAGCTGACCTGGTACAGAGATGGTATTCTGAGCTGACCTGGTACAGAGATGGTATTCTGAGCTGCCCTGGTACAGAGATGGTATTCTGAGCTGACCTGGTACAGAGATGGTATTCTGAGCTGCCCTGGTACAGAGATGGTATTCTGAGCTGCCCTGGTACAGAGATGGTATTCTGAGCTGACCTGGTACAGAGATGGTATCTCTTAGCTGGCATCAGTGTAGATGTTAGTTTCTGAGCTGAGCCTATAAATTATTTCATACAGCACAGATAAACAACTAGCTTACGTCATTTCCCTAGCGTGATACAAAGCACATTGACATCTGTGTTTCTTCTTCACCACCAAGATCAGCAGAAACCCAGATAACAATAAGTTACACTTAAAAACAAATTGATATACACTACCGGTCAAAAGTTTTAGAACACCTCCATTTTTCCAGTTTTTATTGAAATTTATGCAATTTAATGTCTCAATGTACTCTGAAATTAAAGCATAGAACAAATAAACAATTGGAGATAAAAAAGAAATCATGGAATCGTTTTGTTTAACAAAATTTAATCTAAATTTTTGACTCATCAAAGTAGCCACCTTTTGCAGATATAACAGCCGAACACACTCGTGGCATTCTTTCTACAATGGAAATCAAATATTGTTCGGAAAGTTCTTCCCAACACTGTTGTAGAAGTTCCCACAAATGTGTTGCACTTGTAGGTTGCTTTACTTTCAACCCTTCTGTCCAGTTCATCCCAAACCAGCTCGATGGGGTTTAAGTCTGGAGACTGTGCTGGCCATTCCATGATTTGAAGCCTACCGTCTTGTTCTTTTCTTCTAAGGTAGTTCTGACATAGCCTGGTGGTATGTTTTGGGTCATTATCTTGCTGTAGGATGAACCCCTGACCAACTAGGCGTATACCAGAGGGTATTGCATGGCGCTGCAAAATGCTGTGGAAGCCGTTTTGGTTCAGGGTGCCACTCACTCTGTGCAAGTCGCCGACTCTGGATCCAGCAAAAGAGCCCCAGACCATCACGCTTCCTCCTCCATGTTTGACAGTTGGTGTCACACACCGAGGAACCATCCTTTCGCCTACTCGACGGTGTACAAAAACCCTGCGTGATGAACCGAAGATTTCAAATTTTGGTTCATCGGTCCATAAGACCTTCTTCCAGTCTTCAGTAGTCGACTGGCGGTGCTTCATGGCCCAGGCAAGCCTCTTTTTCTTATTTTGCCATCTTAGCAATGGCTTTCTTACTGCCACTCGACCTGTCAAACCTGCAGCTCGAAGTCTCCTCTTCACAGTTGAAACTGAGATTTGCTTACTTCGACCAGTGTTAAGCTGTGCTTGAAGCTGTTGTCCTGTGAGCCGCCTATCACACAAGCTGTTGACTCTCAGAAACTTGTCTTCTGATTCTGTTGTGGCTTTGGGTCTGCCAGACCTCTTCCTGTCAGAGTTTCCTCCAGTTTCCAAGTGCCTTTTGATGGTGTAGGAAACTGTACTCACTGACACCTTGGCTTTCTTTGCAATTTCTCTAAAGGAAAGACCTACACTTTTAAGGGTTATAATGGTCTGTCTGTCTTCCTTTGTTAATTGCCTTTTTCTCGCCATTATGATAGCAATATACTACTTCCTGCAGTACAATACTGTCCAAATAATGCTTAAGAGGGTGTAGTAACACAGTCTGTTCCAACACTGCTTTTATACAGACAGAGGGTTTGTAAGTAATCAGCAAAAGTTGGGACACCTGTAGGAATTGTTAGCATCAACTTTCAAGGCTTAATTTACTTCCATTGCTGCAGAACAGCTGTAAGTTGTTAACCCATTACTTGTTCCCTGAAAAAGGCCTTTTTGTATAACTCTGAAATGTACATTATTTTTCAGTTTTTGGTAACCTAAACTTTTTTTTAACCTCTGACAGTTTACCGCTTACCTTTGTACCATTTCAGGTTATTCACTGGACTTGAACTGCTTAAATTTCAATAAAAACTGGAAAAATGGGGGTGTTCTAAAACTTTTGACCGGTAGTGTATGTTTTGCTAAATTCTCACAGGCAGCAAAGCTCCATACCCGTGCAACACAAGGTCGAGCGACAAGGCTGGTGATTGTAAACTGCTGATGTAAACCAGCTACGTACAGCTTAATTTTAAGCCAGTTTAGAACCAGTTTAAATTGGTTTGATTAAGCAGAGACAAAGGTTTTATCATCCGTCCGAGGTGAGAGCTGCACGCGGAGTTATGAGAAGCCAGTCATTCTCTCGCATGGTCGCCTTTTGGGCCAGGTGCCAAGCGGAAGAGCTACAAGGTCAGGGAAGCAAGAGTTTCAAAGGCCTTACAGAAGTCTGCCGGCTATCTTTACCCATCATTACTGAAACAGGGAGATGCAGATTTGATATAATACAGGAAGTATGTCAAGGGTGCATTTCGTATGACAAATTCATGCTGTGAGAAGGACCGCTTATTTACACAAAGTGTTTCTAGATTGATGTAAAAATGTTCCCTGTGGTACTACGCTGGCTGAGCTGTAACTGACTAGACGAAAATACTGCTGAATTTGAAGAGGTAGCCTGAATGCAGCGGTTATTTTCTAGGGACAATTGTGAACATGTAAAATGGACCCAGGGTGCTAACATTGTCCATATATTTCACACACCAATGGTATTGCAATAGTATTTTTACGGTAATCCATTGCAGTACTATCATGCCATATCGGGCTGTAACCGCTGAAGAACTACACACTGTTCATTCTGTTACCATTGCAAGGAGATTGTTCAACCTTTTCTGTAAAATAACTTGTTGCTGCAGCTACAATGAGGCTACCTGACCACAGTGGACATAGTACAAAAACAGCCATGTTAGAATATATAGACACATCACATACATATATGCTGTCTACAAAAGGGGCCAAGTTATAAAAATGTTGGTGCTAAATTACTGCCCTCCCCTCTAGTAGTTCCTGTTTTTGCAAAAGGAACTACTGGTAACATGACTACAAGCAGAATGCAGAGGACCTTGTTTCTTCACTGGGGTCACACTGCCCTCCAGTGGCCACTAACAAGCACTGCAACATTTTATGTTTTTATGTTCTATGAGTCTCAGAATGCAGGCTATCAGGATGTGCCTGTCCAGCCTGATAGCCATCTAAAGAAACACGGATGTATTTTTTAGCACTTCTCATTTAATTCTGCAAATAGCTTCCATTTAATTATAAGAGCGGCCTCTCCCTATTATTATTATTATTATTTTATTTATTTATTTATTTATTTATTTATTAGCAGACGCCCTTATCCAGGGCGACTTACAATTGTTACAAGATATCACATTATTTTTACATACAATTACATTATTTTTTTACACATTATTTTTACATACAATTACCCATTTATACAGTTGGGTTTTTACTATCCTTTGAATTCCGTGCTGTAAATGCAGTTTTGTCACCTGGCTATAGTACAGTATAGTTGACTTTTCAGAGGTCAAAAAGGACTCAGAATTGTTATTCTTAACTTAGGTCATACTGGCCTCTGGTGGCCATGCTCCATATTACACTTATTTTTTACCGCACTGGAAGCCTGTGATTGATGCCAGACCATCCAATATCCGCACTGTTTATACAACCATGCACAAGTGTAAGGAGGTGACTACAAACCTTGGACAAACACACTCCACCCAAACAATGGATCTCCAACTGTATGCTGTGTCTCAACAGGTAAAATGGCACCTATCGGAGAAGTTTAATTCACACATAATCCATCTGGGTGGATTACATCTCAGGTGTGCTGTTTTATTGCTTCATTGGTAAAGCTTTGGGGAGATGGCAGACACACAAGAAGCTGTCCATGATGATGACCCAAAAAACACACTTGATTCTGTCACCATCCTGCCACTTTTTGATGGACTTAAAGATTGGGGCAGTAAAAAGTCACAAGCGTTTAAATTTTGGAATATGTTAAGCGATACTGTACAGTTACTGCTATTGACTATCCGAGCAGAGCGTGAAGGTAACTGGGAACTGCACATGCACACACAGAGTTCAATGTTGCCTTAACTGTATGCCACAAACCGTATCAACTATGCCAGATGGATGCCTGTGTATTTACTTGACATGTTACATCTTCCACAACAAGTAAAAGATGCATTTGAAGCTGGGCAGTTTACTTTCTGTGAAAAAGCAGGTAATTTCATGGAATATGGACTGACATGGGAGTAGAGTCATTCGAGACTCTGAAAGTGATGGTGAAATCATTGGACAGACAAGGGAAAAGTCTTCCCTCATGAGATGGACACTAACTAGGCAAATCATGGGAGAGTACAGCCGAACGATGGCTGTCTGTAGTGGGATGTTAAAACCGGAAAGTGAGACTTTTCATGAAGAAAGGATGCCTGCAGCAATAAGAGAGATGAGAAATGTGTTTTAGACGTTACTTGCCATCTGAGAAACAACATGACAGACATCTCTGAGATAGACAATCATCCAGGTGTATTTATTAATATATCTCCTGGTGCACATGCCACTGCAGATATTCAAAATTCACTGCTCAGTGCAATTGTCCCCAGTCAGTACAACATGGAAGCTTTTGTAGTCCACATTGTCAGAAGGACAGAATCAGAGCTTTTACACCCTTATTAAGAGATCAGGTATAAAAACTTTTTCTGACGAGTAAAAAGACAGAGATTCAGCGCAGAGAAGGAAAGATAACAGCTGTCCAGATAAGTCCAGAACTGGTCTTTAACATTAGAATTTGGCTGACTGAGTACCCATCAATTTATTTATTTATATGTGTATGTGTGTGTGTGTGTGTGTGTGTGCACGCCTTGCGCCTTGCATAAGTATTCACCCCCTTGGACTTTTCCACATTTTGTAGTGTTACAACCTGGAATTAAAATGGATTTAATTGGGATTTTTACCATTTGATGTACACAACATACTTTGAAGGTGCAAAATATTTTTTATTGTGACACAAAAGTTAATTAAGCAAAAAAAAGACATTTGTTGGTTGCATAAGTATTCACCCCCCTGAGTCAATACTTGGTAGAAGCACCTTTGGCAGCAATTACAGCTGTGAGTCTTTTTGGGTAAGTCTCTACAAGCTTTGCACATCTGGATCCTACAATTTTTGCCCATTCTTCTTGGCAAAATTGCTCAAGCTCTGTCAAGTTGAATGGGGACCGTTGGTGAACAGCAATTTTCAAGTCTTGCCACAGATTCTCAATCGGATTGAGGTCTGGGCTTTGACTGGGCCATTCTAAGACATTCAGGTTCTTGTTTTTAAACCACTCCAGTGTAGCTTTGGCTGTGTGTTTAGGGTCATTGTCCTGCTAAAAGATGAACCTCCGCCCCAGTCCCAGGTCTCTTGCAGACTGAAGCAGGTTTTCCTCTAGAATTTCCCTGTATTTGGCTCCATCCATCTTGCCCTCAATCCTGATCAGTTTCCCGGTCCCTGCCGATGAAAAGCATCCCCATAACATGATGCTGCCACCACCATGCTTCACCGTGGGGATGGTGTTCTCAGGGTGATGAGCAGCGTTGGCTTTGCGCCACACATAGCGTTTTGCGCCAAGGCCAAAAAGTTCGATTTTGGTCTCATCAGACCAGAGAACCTTTTTCTACGTTTGCTGTGTCTCCCACATGCCTTTTGGTAAAATCCAAATGGGATTTGATATGGGTTTTTTTCAGCAATGGCTTTCTTCTCGCCACTCTTCCATAAAGCCGGACGGCCTTCTCTAGGCAGAGTCGCGGTTGTGCCATATTCTTTTCATTTTTTAATAATGGATTTAACGGTGCTCCGGGGGATGTTCAAAGTTTGGGATATTTTTTTATAACCCAACCCTGATTGGTGCTTCTCCAGAACTTTATCCCGGACTTGTTTTGATAGCTCCTTGGTCTTCATGATGCTGTTTGTTTAGATATGCTCTCTAACAAACTCTGGGGCCTTCCAGAAACAGGTGTATTTAATCTGAGATCATGTGACACTTTAATTGCACACAGGTGGACTCCATTCAACTAATTATGACTTCTGAAGGCAATTGGTTGCACCAGAGCTTATTTAGGGGTGTCACAGCAAAGGGGGTGAATACTTATGCAATCAAGACTTTTTTTTATCAAAAATAAAAGTTGCTTTATTCTCTTCAGCAATAAAGCATTGACAGTAACTTTGTTTTGTGTACCATAGTTTTGTATTGCTGCAAAAAATTGGGGGTGATTATCATTTTAAGAATTCAAGGAAAAAATAAATTGACGCTAAATTCCAATAATATTTTTTCATTTATTATTCAAATGACAAAGTATATTATTATTATTTATTTCTTAGCAGACACCCTTATCCAGGGTGACTTACAATTGTTACAAGATATCACATTAGTATAACATATAAATATCACTAATTTAAGACTTAAAAAAGGTCCCCATGTTAGAACCAATACATTTGATTAATAAACTGTATCATACAAATACAAATCTCAAGATTAATCAAACATGTAACAATTTGGTAATATGTATCACATAATATTTTCTTACTACACTGTTTTAAATGAGGTTTCTGTACAAAGTACAAAATGGTAATATAAAACATGGTTAGAAAGTTTTAACATTGTAGATATTTTGTGTCGCTCATACTTTTTCAATGTGTTTGTGTATTAGAAATATGCCACATTAAGTACAGTGGAACATTCTTTTGGAAGAGCAGAATTTTGGGGAGCAAAATGGAAAAAATACATAAAACAGTAAAGGGCACTACTGGTAATAGGAGTCTCTGATGTGCCCAGATGGTCTTTCATAGGATGAGGAAGACCTGTGTATTTAGTTTTATACATTGAATTAAGCATTCTGTTTAACAGCTTTTATTACAAGACTAAAAATGGCCACATATTGCAAATTCTAGTCAAGATTTTGGGGTGAAAAGGGTCAATGTTTTTTTTTTTTATAGATAAGGCCGCTAAGTGATTCAATTGTGTCAAATCAAAACTATCATGTTTCAATAACCTACCATTCCAATGTTGGTGAGAATGATGTGATCCAGGGTAAATTCAGAGCTTGTTTTGTAATTTCAACGATTTTATTGGTTTTCAATGTGTAGTTAAATTGTGTGAACCAATTTTTACAAAAACGGGACCACAATGGCACAGTACTACAGGGTTAATCTTGATCTGGAGAAAGTTTTAAAATGATGCATGCTGTAGCTGTGTGGAAATGGGTACATTAAACTCCATACACCGGAACTTTGGAACTGCAGTGGATGATAAAAATAGGAATAGATTAACTCAAGTGCTGCTTAACAGTAGTAAACAAGTAGCTGTATTTTGCACACTATTATCGAAGACCCAAAATACTCAATGACCGACACACTGGCTGATTAAATAGCAATAGAAACGGGAAAATGCAAAAGACCCTGAAAAGAAACACACTTGACCAAATTACATTACAGGACCGAAACTGAAGTCTTAAATAAAAGAAGAGCTTTCTTGTCACAGCAATCTTGATCTTGTCCTAACATGTTGCTGTAAGAAACCGCAATAGAAAGGATTGTACAGACATGAAACAATTTCATAAGAGTATTCAATGGCAAGCCAAATTATCATTTAAAGATACCTCTAAATCATTTCCAGATATCTAGAAATATTTGAAGATATTTTCAAATATTTAAAGAGATCTCTAAATCATTTTAAGATATCTAAATTAAATTTAGAGATACAGTGCTCCCTCGCTATAACATGGGTCTGGGAGGACACACAATATGACCGTTACAACCGAAGATCATTACAAGTGGGGGAGGGGGAAGGGGTGAGGGGCACAGCAGGAGATATAACAACACACATCTGACTAAAATACAAAATAAAAATCAAAGCTGAAGCGTCTTGTCTCCCGGAGAAAGCCGCAGCTCCTCTCGCAGCAAAAAAGTAAATACATTAGGAAAGATAACCATGTAATAGGCCTAATATTTATTTAGTTATAAAAGGAATGCAGAGTAAGATGTCTGTGTTAAAGTGCCAGTGCAGCTTTTCTTCAGTTCAGATACTGTATCAAAAGGGAGAGACAGAAACAGAAGTTAGACTGAGAAGTTGTTTACAGTTTGAACACCAGTACTGTATTTACTGTAGAAACGTTGCTTGAATTACTATATAGGGAATTGGGGGACATGATGTAGGAGTGTTATATCCAAGGCGCGTTATAACCAAGAGCCTTAGCGAGGATGCACTGTATCTCAAAATGCATCCAGATCTTTAAATGAGATCTCTTTAAATCATTTTAAGATGTCTCAGTGTTTTGAGATTTTTAAATCATTTTCAGAGATCTAAATAACTTCATGTTCATTTAGAGATCTCAAAATAACTTCCTGCTCATTTTGAGATCTCTCGAAATCATTTTAAGATATCTTGAAATAACTTCCTGTTCATTTGAGATCTCTAAATCATTAAGATATCTTGAAATAAAATTCCTGTACATTTCAAGATATCTCTAAACAAACAATTTACAGATCACTAAATATTGCCAGTGTTCTCGCAACCTTGCCACTTTCATGCTACCCGTTTTGCACCCTCCACTGGCTACCTATCTCTGCTCGCATTCAAGACCCTTGTTCTTGCCTACCATTCTCTTCACCACACTGCCACCTTACCTCCAATCCCTCGTGTCTCCCTACACCTGCCCCATTTCGCTCCTCTACTGGCCGACTGGTCATGCCTTCCCTCCACTCTCCAGCCCACTCCTCTTCCCTAGCCCCTGTGGGGGAACCAGCTACCAGAGAACTTCAAGACAACCTCCTCAAGACACTTGTTTAGACTGCACTTAGAGATCTCTTGGTGCACCACTACTATGCAATGGACCTGACCTAAGCACCACGTTACTGGATCCTCAGCTGATGCACTATCCTTGCACCAATGTGTAATTATAGATATAAACTTATTGTAATCCTAGTTCTTGTACTGTAGTAGTAGTATTTGCACTTACTGTAAACTACACTATTTAAATATTAAGCCTGCCCTGTAACACTTGCAAGTCGCCTTGGGTAAAGGTGTCTGCCAAATAAATAATTCAGCACCAGTGCAGGTTAGCCAATCTTACGTGTTTGTTAAGGAAGAATCGCATCACAAGTTTACATTCCATGTAAATGTAACAGTTTTATTTACCAATCACCCAAATCACTTTTACAAACTTGTTTCAGCACCTTTGTATAACACACAAGTGAGCTACTTTTACAAAGGCATACAAAGGACACTTTATATTAAGATTCAATCAAATCCATTTTAACAGTACAGCTGATTAATACACTGCTTACTTACATCTGCAACAAAGAGTAACATTAAGACAAGTTGTGAAAAAGTAAAAACGATTTAAGTTACATTTTGACCAGGTCGTTTTAGAAGCACAGCAGCTCTCCAGGACCAGTAAATCCAAATAAAATATATTGGTAAGTAGACTGAAAAGGTCAAAATCCCTACTGCCAGGTAAGAGGAATTTAATCTATTGAATAAATACGTGTAATGCAGCGATTGTTTAAACATACAGACAATGTAAAAAAAAAAAAAAGGTCTATTTTACAGTTTTGAAAATGTTGACAATTCAAGTTTTGTAAAAATACAGTCAAACCTGTATAACACTGGCTGAGATCATACGTACATATCTACAGGACCAAGACTCTAGACGAATCTCAAATTTAACTGTACCCAAAGTGAATTTGAAGTTCAGTTCGGCATACTCCAGCAAAAGTCATTTTAGACCAAATCAGTCATTTTAAAAAATGCACTTTTATGTTGTCGTAAGTATTACAAAACACATTCAGCTATACACCATGTTAATGTTAAGCCAAACCTCAGAATATTCTCCAGCCACAACACCGTTGCAAAAAGATTAATGAACTTAAATCATTCCCAAGGACAAGCCTCAGGATCTTCCCAGCTACTACTCTTACTTGCCGATCTATTTTCACTGAAAATTCAAATGGTAGCAGCACAAACTCACCGCAATGTTACTTAATCCAGGTAAGTCCTTACCAGACAGTTTGCAAGTAATTAAAAACACGTGCTGTACACTCAAACATTTCCCTTATTTCTTTACCCCCCACGAACAGACAGATGTAAAATTAAGCATCATTATCCTAACAGCCTACATCCGCTGACAGCCTGTCTGTTGGACAACATTAAAATAAAACAAATGTGCATCTAGGAAAGGTTCAGATCAAAGGAGAAAAAAAAAAAAAGTGGATTTACAGTTCACAGTTTTGATGATCAGTTTTATTCAAACTAAAATGTGCATGCAGTGTAAAAAGTGTGTTTATCACTCATTAAGATGGATGTGAATATTATACATTTCTTTCAAATATGTTAAATGATCTCAACAGCAATATAAAAACACAGTGATCAACAATCTTAATTTTTTATTGCGCTCCACACAAAGGACCAACAGATTGAAAAAAAAGTTAATTTTCAAAGCAGCCGGGTGACCACATTTCTGCACACTGAATGCTACGCAGCCTTCTTTTCCGTTATGATTTTGTGCAGCTCGTCGGCATCCTGTGCAGTTTTCACCCGGATTAACATCGGGACGGGTGTGGTCGGGCTCTTTTCATCCACTGGGGGGTTGGGGACACACACTACCATGACGTTGTTCTTTCCCATCCTTGTGCAGGGCATTGAAGACTGCACCAGAATGTTTAGCAAGATGTTCCCTAAATAACAGAAAGGGAAGGGACATTAGATATTTGTAGTTTTATTTAACATGAAATTCACAGATTAGGAAACATTTCAAGCCTTTGCAGTAGCATGAAGAGATCGACCACCATGATCTACAGGACACAGCGTATAATGGATCAATAAATCAGGGGTCTGTGGTGTGACTTACACATTAACAGGTGTGCCAAATGTCAAATTTAGGTGAGCAGTTCCAAAGATACAGCAATCATGTAGCAAAACCCAGAGCCAGGCTAATAAGGGAATCATGTTTTTTCTCCAAAACTGGATTGGAAACACTGTAAAATGCTACTGTTATTTTATAAATCATATTAAACACTCAATTTGATCTCAAAGTTAAAGGGCTGCTAGCTGGACTCTATACATTCACACTGGCTTGTCTAGTTTGAAACAATGTATCAATCTGCTTGCTGCTCACACTTATCTGCAAGCAAAGGGACAAAGTTCATTTTGATACAAAACTAAAAAAAGTTCGGTTTTTTTGGTCCTTTTCCCTTTTTTTTTTCCCCAGGAATGCAGGAATGTTCACAATGCAGTTTTCAAGTGAACTCTGTTTATTCATATGGTGAGAACTGGATGTTTACAACATCCTGTAAGGCATATTGAAAGATGGCAGCTATTGATGTGTTGCGCCAATTTTTAATATAGCATGTTTTACATTATTACATATTGCTGTTGAAGAAATCAATGGGGTGCCACTTCGCTAACTTAATTAATAGACCTACATGTATTGAATGCCTACAGTAGGAGAATACGGCAGTTTATGCAAATTCTGCACAGTTCTCCTAATGTCAGCATTAAACAAAGTAATTTAAGAAAAGACTGAATGTATTTCACAAGTTTTGTCCAGTTCGGTTTGGATTTTGGTGTCTGATGAAATTTCTGTCCGAGATATAGTTTCTCCAAATGTCCAGATTTCCAGTGAAAAACTAGGACTTTTCCTTCAATTCATTGACGCCGTAGCAACTCTGAAGCCGTTAAAATAACAGTGTAACACAATAATAGTTTAAAAATTAAACATCGGGTGAATTTATTGCAGATCATAACTATTTTATTTATATAGTCATCTAGTCAACATCTGTTAAATGTACAAAAAGCCAGATTTATAAAATATTACCATTTAAACATGGTATACACAATCGGAATGAATAAACAATCCATAATTGTTAGTTTTATTTTTGAATGGCACTAACACAACCTAAAATATTACTATGCTATTAACTTGTAAAACACACTGATGTATTATGTACAACACTACAATAGCAAAACCGGGACGATTAAAAATTTTACTGTATCTGACCAAGGACAACAAATGAAGGCTGAAACTGTGACAATCCCAGTTTTTACAGGATGTCTGGTAACCCTCATGTAGTTCCCAAAGACATTTAGTTTTTTGCTCTACTTGTTTCCTCAGAATATGAACTAAACTACGTGCAAAATGTTTACTTGCAAGTCAGGTTACCTTGTATAGTTCTTTTTCTATGTGCAAAAGGACTGAGTCCACCAGTTGTTCACATTGACGTTTAGCACGCGAACCAGACTGTGTGTTTGCCAAATGGACTTTGTTGTTCACACTTCACACCAGAGGTACCGAATTGTACTGAGTGCGGACCAAACCCTCTAAAACAGACCCAGAGTGAACACACCCTTAGTTAATAGGAATTTAGGGCATTGATTTTCTTGAACACACACACTATATCTATCTATCTACGTGTGTGTATTTTAGTGCTGGGAAAAATATCGGAATATTCAAAACAAATTTTTTTGACATGTATTCGGATACAAAAATCAGATGTTTGTATTCGCTACAAATGACACAAATACCTTGCACTTATTTACAGTCTCACCAGAATTTGCGTGAAAATGAAAAAAAGAGCTCCATGTGATGTGAGATTAATATACAGTACTGTGCAAAAGTTTTAGGCAGGTGTGAAAAAATGCTGTAAAGTAAGAATGCTTTCAAAAATAGACATGTTAATAGATTATATTTATCAATTAACTAAATGCAAAGTGAGTGAACAGAAGAAAAATCTAAATCAAATCCATATTTGGTGTGACCACCCTTTGCCTTCAAAACAGCATCAAGCATCAATTCTTCTAGGTACACTTGCACACAGTTTTTGAAGGAACTTCGGCAGGTAGGTTGGCCCAAACATCTTGGAGAACTAACCACAGTTCTTCTGTGGATTTAGGCAGCCTCAGTTGCTTCTCTCTCTTCATGTAATCCCAGACAGACTTCGATGATGTTGAGATCAGGGCTCTGTGGGGGCCATACCATCACTTCCAGGACTCCTTGTTCTTCTTTACGCTGAAGATAGTTCTTAATGACTTTTCGCTGTATGTTTGGGGTCGTTGTCATGCTGCAGAATAAATTTGGGGCCAATCAGATGCCTCCCTGATGGTATTGCATGATGGATAAGTATCTGCCTGTACTTCTCAGCATTGAGGAGACCATTAATTCTGACTAAATCCCCAACTCCATTTGCAGAAATGCAGCCCCAAACTTGCAAGGAACCTCCACCATGCTTCACTGTTGCCTGCAGACACTCATTTGTGTACCGCTCTCCAGCCCTTCGGTGAACAAACTGCCTTCTGCTACAGCCAAATATTTCAAATTTTGACTCATCAGTCCAGAGCACCTGCTGCCATTTTTCTGCACCCCAGTTCCTGTGTTTTCGTGCAGAGTTGAGTAAACAGCCTTGTTTCCACGTCGGAGGTATGGCTTTTTGGCCGCAAGTCTTCCATTTAGGCCACTTCTGACCAGACTTCTCGGACAGTAGATGGGTGTACCAGGGTCCCACTGTTTTCTGCCAGTTCTGAGCTGATGGCACTGCTGGACATCTTCCGATTGCAAAGGGAAGTAAGCATGATGTGTCTTTCATCTGCTGCAGTAAGTTTCCTTGGCCGACCACTGCGTCTACGGTCCTCCAGCGTTGCCCGTTTCTTTGTGCTTCTTCAAAGAGCTTAGACAGCACATCTGGAAACCCTGTCTGCCTTGAAATTTCTGCCTGGGAGAGACCTTGCTGATGCAGTATAACTACCTTGTGTCTTGTTGCTGTGCTCAGTCTTGCCATGGTGTATGACTTTTGACAGTAAACTGTCTTCAGCAACCTCACCTTGTTAGCTGAGTTTGGCTGTTCCTCACCCAGTTTTATTCCTCCTACACAGCTGTTTCTGTTTCAGTTAATGATTGTGTTTCAACCTACATATTGAATTGATGATCATTAGCACCTGTTTGGTATAATTGTTTAATCATACACCTGACTATATGCCTACAAAATCCCTGACTTTGTGCAAGTGTACCTAGAAGAATTGATGCTGTTTTGAAGGCAAGGGTGGTCACACAAATATGGATTTGATTTAGATTTTTCTTCTGTTCACTCACTTTGCATTTAGTTAATTGATAAATATAATCTATTAACATGTCTATTTTTGAAAGCATTCTTACTTTACAGCATTTTTTCACACCTGCCTAAATCTTTTGTACAGTACTGTATATATATATATATATATATATATATATATATATATATATATATATATATATATATATATATATATATATAAAACCACAGCAGCTCTTAGCCTCTATTTAAAAGTTTTAGACAGCAAAAAGTTAACAAACCAGATTATGCGCGCGCATGCATAGTGATCTCTATGGAAAGCCATCTTGGACAAAAACGCGTTGTGCTGCTTTAGAGAAAGTCAGAATCTCGTGTCAGAAAAAAGGCAAGCACGTCATTCTGAAATGCCTCGCTTAAACTTACAGAAAATGTTGTATAGTTTTTTTTTTTATATATAGATTGTATATATTATATATTTGTTGCTACTTTGTTATGCGGAACATAATAAACGAGAACCAAAAACGGTGGAGTAAACTGAAGGACTAACTGCTGAGCATAGAGAAGCAAATGTTTAATTTGTTTTATTTATTTATTTTTTTTTACAATTAAGAAGTTAAGAAACCAAGCAAACCTTGCTGTTGTGAAGTTATGGTTTCAGTAATTGCAAACCTACAAAATTGGGCAGATGTTTCAGCATAAAATGTACAGTATGTACTTACTGAGCATGCATTAAATACAAATACATGCAAGTCTCTGCACAGTGCTACACCTACATTCCCACATATAGCTTATTAAAAGGAAAGTGTTAAACAAAGAAAAGCAATTACTATTCTTTAGAAGGTAAATATTCCCCAAGTAAGGCAGTTTATAACTTACCATGTGAAAAGCACTGTTTTACTATACAAAAAAATACTTCACTCTGAAGCAAATGCAAAGACTTTTTTTTTTGCTGAATAAAACAAAGTCAACAGATGCAGGAAGGACCAGTCAAGAGTTGTTTGTTTTATATCATAAAAATTGTCTTATTGCTCTTAGACAGGGGTTCAACCTTTTTTTTACTTGCGCACCACAGTATTTTTTTTTTTGTGTCTTTGCCTTTGTGCTTGCTTTTAAATATGGTCCATTGAGTTAGAGGGCAAAACAATAATGTAACTGCTGCTAGTGCAACAAGTCATTTCTTGCTAGAGTTAAAATATTTATTTATTTTAATATTCAGGCAAGTTTTACACTTGCTTCGGATCGGGTACATTATATATATATATATATATATATATATATATATATATATATATATATATATATCTTTAACCAGGGCTGACTGCGCAGAACGGCAGGGAGAGTATAAACAAACAGTTTAATAACCTTACGATTCAGGTGCGTGCCTTTAAAGAAAGATTAAACTATTGTAATTATTTATACACTTGACTTGAAAAACATCAAGCAAATTCCTACTTGGTTTGCTTTAATGAGTAGTACACACAAGCTTCAATATGAAAGCTGAAAATTAATTAAAAGTTTAATGATAAAAAAAAAAAACATTTCTAAAGTAAAAACGGATTCTGTTATTTTGCAATACCACGGCTTCAGATTCTTACCAGTGCTTAAAACAGCAGTAACATTTTATTTAGAGATGTTGAACTTAAACCCGTTCATGGCCCTGCAGCAACACGAACCTACCAACATGCTTGTTTAAAAAAATACATAAATAACCGTCTGAATATAATTTAATTATTAGAGAATAAAACTAAAAATTACCTAACCTATATTTAATTAATCATTTTTTGTAGTATCCAAACTGCCCAACATCTTCTGTTGCAGTCACACCGCTGCTAATGTTAGCTGTTGTAAATAGTGCAGAGCAGACTATGGTGGGTTAAACTAATGTTCGTTTAGGGGCCATTTTATTTATTTACTTTTAATTTGGGACTTTATGGCGTCTTATGAATTACTTTTACTTTTTTTTTTTTTTTTAACATTTGAAACCGTTTCTAGGCAAAACCATAACAAAACATAACATAGAAAAATAGTGTGTTTGCATGGAGCAAAAAAATTAGAATGGTAAAATATACTGTTTGCCTCCCCTGTGCTCTATGGGTTAGGTGCCTATGGTCTCAATCAAGTTAGTTTAACAGGAGGAAAATATACTAAAAGGTCACAATTCATCAACTACGTGCGAAAATATTAGTTTTCTTCCACCCTCCACAAATTTTTTTTGTCATTTCTACATGAAATCATAGGAATGGACCTGGGAGATGCCATTTTGACGGAATTCCATCTACAGACGGAGCACTTTCACCCATGCATATTTAAGGTCTTGCTGTAAAATAATGGCGCACACAGGCCACGGCCACGCCCCCTGCCGCTATGCTGTCTCTGCCTCTGTTCAGGGTAATAAAATGGCCTTTATTACTTTTGAAAAACGAACAAATATTTCAATTGAGCAAATATCCAAACATGAAAATCATGTGTTTGTCCCAGCACTACATAAATAAATAAAATTAATAAAATAAATAAATAGGCTGGATTCCTGCACTTCATGTAGGCTGCCATCATTACATGCTGAATCTGAACATTCCAGAACTGACTGAAGTAGGTCAGCATTTCTAGATTGATACCCTCAAGTAGTCTTGGGGGGAGGGGGCTGCCGCCTGTAAGCTCGAGTAAACATCTGGTTGCAGAGAATCCCAGTGTTTGCAATCAGTGCAAACCCCACCCCCTGCTGTTCAAGCTCTTTTCATTAAAACAAAAGCATGATCAGCGCTCTAGGATTCTAGGACAATGTATATTTAGAACAAACAAATGCAAATCTGTTTTGAACAATGAAGCATAATCTATGCGCGAGAATGCCAGCAGCATATCCTAGAGTGATGTGAGCTGCCTAGGATGGGATAAGAAAAAGAAAAGAACTGCATGCAGTTAAATAAACGTACCTAAATTGGTGTCCGCTCTCACCAACAGCTGGGTCTTTTGTTGAGCTACTTGTTTCAGATGCAGTGTGCCTACTCCCTTCTCTTTAAATTCATTTTCTTTCTTGTAGAACAGCTTACATCTATTAAATAGTTTAAAAAAACACGTATAAAGCATTTTAGTAAACCAAAATAAAACTAGCCAACAATATTCTCCATTTTAAAATATTGACCCATCCCCTCCTAATCTCAGAATGGGCTTCTAAGAAAAGCAGTAAAGCAGAGGCACACAACAGTACTCCAGCCTTCGAGATTGTAGGACCTGAGAGGAATAAAAACCCAGACTGGAACTGATCTCAAGTGTCAGAATCGTGCATCCCTAATGTAAAAAGCAAGCAGGTTGCAACATAAAAGAAGAAATGATGATGTTAACGGAACTGGAGCTTGTTGCTGGGAGGATCACTTTAAAAATCTGTTTTGTTTCACTGTCAAGGACCTGCAGATTATAGCACCTCAGTTTTTGCTGTACACCACCTTAACAGGAATGGTGCTCCAGAAGATTGTATGTTAACAATTTCACCACAGCAGTTAAGTTCACCACAAAACCAGAGTCAGGTCCAATACATTTAAATACAAGGACCGGCTTTAGAGAAGATTATTATTTTCAATTAAATCTAATCTTTGGCAGCAATAATACACAACAGTTATTTACAAATTGAAGTACTGTAAAGCCATAAACATTTGCAACCAAAATATCTGCCAAATCACACCCATAAAACCTATTTTGCTCCAGAAATATTGGCGACCTGTTGAAATATACAAAGTTTGTATTGTTAGTGGAATTTGAAATGTGTTATTTTTCCTACAGGAAAAACAGAAATGAAAATAAAAGGCTCAAATATTTATGGCTTTACAGTAAATGCTTTGGATAAATGATGATTCAAGAGCCAAGAGCTTTTTATTTAAAAAAAAAAAAAAAAAAAAAAAGAAGGAACTATTGATCTGATCTGTTAGTCATTTGTAGCTTTCTTGGTAAAAAAATTCTATACTGCAGGGAAGATAATCTGATCTCAGGAATCTTGGTTTCAAATCCGAAGTAAAATAAATGTGATCATCCCAACAATGTTCCCAACCGACACAGCAGAACATTGCGCACACGTACTTTTTAGAATAAAAGGCATCATCCTCCTTCACTTCATTGACAACAGGTTTAGGAGGCTCTTCAGTCTCCTCTTCATTACCCTTTTCTTCTCCTAATACAAAACAAAAACAAAAATCAGGATTGAAACAGACTTTATACAGACAGACACAGAATGCTAGTATAGGTCACAACCATAAAAAATCACTCATCTTAATTCTTAGATCGTCTGTTTGTTAAAGAAAAACAATGCTTTTAAAAGGTGTTTCTGCGATTGCAACATAGTTGTGACATTTTCAATCTGGACTCAAACTGAGTCTTGAGACAGGAATTGTACTAACATTCAGTTTACACTACATGGTTTATACATTTTACATTTTAAAACATTTTAAGGAACACTTTTTTTTTTTGCAAAGTGCATTAAAAGCAGTCACATTTTTTAAAACTGTACAATAAGACTTGTGTTGCCTGTAGAATAATTACTATGCTTTGTGTGAATTTAATATGTTCTATCCTACTGCAGCGCTAACCTTTAGCAGTGAAGAGACAATATATCAAAATGACTAGTGGGCGAGGAAAAACAGCAATGAAAGCTATAAATCACATTCTCTGAGGAATTCCTGCAAGGAGGGTGCCACAGCAACATGATTATCTAACTAGGAAATCATCACAAAAAGCCCCAATTTTATTAATCTTAGCCAACAGTCAACTGGAACACTTGTAGGTGTTAAAATCAAATATGTTGGAATCTTTGACATATCAAAATGTCTACATTCTATTGAACGAATCACTAGACGTTAAGATTAAAAAAAAGAAGGTTTTATGATGTGCAATGAAGTATCCTTTTAACTCAATGCAAGGATGGAAATAAGACTCCAGTTGCATAGCAGCTCCATTCCTGGTTTTACTGCAAGTTTAATAAGATGCACCCGAGCTTGTTACCAGTACACTGTGGCTAATCAAGCTTAATTGCCATCCTGCAATGTGTGATTTTTATAAACAAAAACAAACATCCCCATGACCCGGCATAAATGTAAATGTCTATTCAGGATCATGCAAGAGGAAGCACTGGCCAGCATGATGGATATATATTGGTTTCAAAAGTGGGGGTGGGGAAGACAGTTTCTGTAGCTGGGTTATAAATGCGGTGGGGTATTCTGCAAGGGATAAACGAGAAGGGTTGAATCGGTGAAAATAATTCACCGTTCGAGTGTGTTAAATAAATGCAATAATGGAAAATATAGAAACCTTTTAAGGACTTCAACAATTAGACAACATTGTAGACTATTCAACGTCTGTATTAAAAACACAAAAAGTACTACTCGCACAGCCTACTATTTTTTTTATTAAAGAACATATTGGCACCTAAACATACACCGTTAGTTATTTTTTTTTTATTGACATCATTGCAAAATACAGTTAATTTAAAATTAAGGATCCGTAGATTGGCAGATATCAGGACTATTTTACAGTACAGACATTTCTGAACAAGATGATCCCAATGTTCACACAGAGAAGACTTATGGTAGTGAAACCATTGGTACAGCAGTAAAAACAGAACTGATCAATTTCCTAACAGTTATGAAACTATTTATTTTTTAAACCACTCTGCTCCCTGCCTATCCGTTTGCTTTGAAGCGACCACACTGCACAAAAAAACAAACAAAAAAAAACCACACACACAACCCGTTTAAGTTAACAATACTATTTTTCAATACAAATTAGATAAATTACTCTTAATCCATTGACCATTTCCTAATGGAAAAAGCATAAGCCTGTAGATTTACGGTTTTGTGTTCGCCTTGCCTGCAGTGTGCATAAGTTCATTTAAATAAACAATTACATTTTCTAAAATGAAAGTTGTGCTGCATTTAAGCAGTGTAACATAAGTTGTTGTAGTTTACACTGCATACGCTACATTTCTCTTTTCTAACGTACAGTACAGGTAGACTTTTTAACACGCAATATAAATGTTAATGTCACATTACATTTGTTTTCTACAGGAGTGTTTTTACTAGTACAAATGCAAGATGTTATTTGTGTGACTGTAAAACAAATGTATAAATTGCTGTCAAGCACACAATATAATACTACGTTATTCTTTATATTCGTATTCTGAAGTAAATGCAACAAGTAAACACTACCTGTTTACTTTTGTCACAAATACAAGTAAATGATATCTGTTCATTTAACATTTAAAATTCTAAAATAGTTTAAATATAGGCCCTGTGTCATGTTCTAGTAGTTTACAATAGCTTACCTGCACTATATATATATATATATATATATATATATATATATATATATATATATATATATATATACACATATATATATATATATACACAATCCAACAGTCTTCATAAATAAAAACTAAAAGTAAATAGCAGTAAAAACCTGTTTGTCAGAAAATGAACACAAAAATCAGGTATAACAAAAAAATAAAAAAGCAGCTTTTCTATCATTTGCAGTATGTGTCTGAAACAAATTCTTTCCCTTTATCTTTCTTACTGTAGTTAAGTCACATCTACCCTCATACCTGTCCTTTTATACAATCTCATACA
Organism: Acipenser oxyrinchus oxyrinchus; assembly: GCA_030684275.1. Lineage (NCBI taxonomy): Eukaryota > Metazoa > Chordata > Actinopteri > Acipenseriformes > Acipenseridae > Acipenser > Acipenser oxyrinchus. The sequence continues at coordinate 24,439,124 of CM060254.1, forward strand.
GTATTAATTGCATATTAAAGCAATTGGAAATAGGAGTACACTGAAATCTTTATCAATTCCAGCAAACACTAATATTTTAAAAATCAACTCCCTGTGCCTGTCTCGACCATTAAAAAAAAAAATCTCCTTATTCCTACCAGCACAAGCTTATCCTGGTTTGGCATCTTTTAGACACAATGAAAGCAAAACTACCAAAACGTTGTCCGACTACATCTACACATTATATTGCACTAAAACCTAACAACCAGTGTGCATGTTAGCGAGCTGCTAAAGGTCAGGTCTGCTCATGGGTTTATACTGGCTGCTGGCAAGAGCAGATGACCATATAAACTATTTATTTTGTGCTCATCACACCAAGCATAAATTAGACTTATGTTTTAATCTTATAAATCATTCAAGATAAGTGAGATCCCAGGATTAATGTAATAGTAACCAAGTACAAAATACTCTTGAATGCATCACTGTCCCTCCTTCAGCCGCCTGCCCTGCCTGCAGCTCTATATTCCCCGAGTTGATAAATGAACCTATACCGCCTGCCCTGCCTGCAGCTCTGTATTCCCCGAGTTGATAAATGAACCTATAATGGGGAAACACTTCTGCTCCTGTCTTCCGATTTCTTTTTGTTTTTGTTGCTGTCTCTCCTCTGCTGCGGGTGTCACTACCAGACCTAGCTTCCTCCTGCTTTGTAGCCTATACATTACATCAAAGATTTTCATCGGCGTTACAGCCCAAATTGCTCACAGAGGAATTTAAACAAAAAGCAGGGGGGAAAAAAGGTTCTGAAGTGAACAAAAGGAATGGAAAAAAATCTGCAGCAGGGCTTTGGAATCCCAGGAACAGAGATCAAGTATGTGTTACTGTAGGAAGGGGTAGCCTTACAGTAGTGTTGGCTATTAGATCAATTTCGCTCCTGAAGAAAAAAAATTCTGGTATTACCCTGCAACACGATGGTAAAGGGTTATAGAGACTGAGGCAATAGCTGCGGGTTTAAGCACTGGGGCATGCACTTAAACAAAATAAATCAAAACACTGCTGCAAAAACCTCTCTAATGGAGCTTCTAGTTCCCTTTTTATATCCTGTGGCTGTTCCCAATTCGCACCAATTATCTAATTTGGTAACAGCCACATCCTCACATGTATTTGGCAGGGACTGGAATTGCCAACCACCACCACACAAACCAAACACCATTTACAAGCAGTGGTCTGCCCTGCCACATACCCCTAAAAAATATGGAATGGGGGCAAAAAAAAACAAAAGCTGTCATTTTATAGAAAATATGAAAAAACAAAATGCAGAATCAGTAAAGGTTCTGTTTGTTAAACAAACCAGTCTACATGCATGCCACACATACCACTGAAATGCTTGATCATGTCAATGTATAGGAGGTGTCACACACACACACACACACACACACACAGACACTAACCAGTCTTACCAAGCCACACTGCAAATCGTAGCTCAGTGAAAATTCATACATCTACCTTTTCAATGAACCTACTGCTGACCCTTAGACAAATTACCTATAAACAGCACAACCAAGAGTTCAAAAATTAAAACAGAACGAGATCGAATCCTTTGCTGACCTTACACAAACTATCAAAATTAGCAGTAAACATATATAACAAAATATAATACAATTTAGGAACAAACTAGTAATTATACCAAATTCACACTCAAAACAAAAAAAACATAAAAACTATAAGATTACACTGACAGCTTATCAGAATTCCAAGCATTAAATAAATCAATCAGTACCTTTTGGGGTATTTCCATTTCCACTAGTTGTTTGAGGTGCTGACAAACCGAAAGAGAAAGTGGAGGTGGCTGGAGGTTTTCCTTGGCTTCCAAATAAAGAACTTGTGCCTTGGCTTGAAAAGGAAAATGCAGATGCTGCTGCTGTGTTAGTGGTAGACAAGGATCCCAAGACAGAGCTGTCCACTTTCTTCCCAAAATTAAATGTGACATTGGTGGCCGGGGCTGCTGAAGCGGCAGAGCCTGCCCTCTTCTCTGAAGTGGTGCTCTCCTTTTGGTCGCTGCTGAATGTGAACAATGCTGTTGCTGCACCCTGCTGAAGCTTTGAAGAGCTGAGCGTCGGAAGAGAGAAAGACTCTGACTGTCTGCTGCTGGCGTCGCTCTCGGAGCCACTGTCGGAGCTGCCTCCGTGTTTCTGCTCAATGCTGGCTAAATGCTTCTTGTAATCACTGAATATAGGACTGAGGTCACACAGGGGGTTGTCATTGACGTGCTTCGTGACCCAGTCCCGCAGAGAGCAGTTCAGGCTAGCTAGCTGTTTGTTATATTCTCGACTGCTGTGGCTTTTATTCTGAGTGGAGCTAGGGGCAGAGCTGGACTGACTCACACCATTAGATTCTGTACTGACATCACTCTTCTGAAGCTGGATGGAGGCAGGGCCGTTAAATGTTAATGAGCCTATTTTAAAAAGAGAAAAAAACAAAAAGGGAATATAAAATATACTGCAAATACATGGAACAATGTATTAAATACAATCAAAAAAATATTTTAAATATATGGATTCGCCAACATTGAAGACAATTAATAGGATTTGCCAAGTTGCACCCCCCCCCCCCCACCTTTCCAGAGTAAAATGCTCTTAATGCAAACACTACCTATATCTCAGAATCCCCATATTGATTACCATGCCTTACTGTGCAAATCTATATACCTACCAACCAAAAAAAAAAAAAAGGAGATGAGAATAGAATAAGAAAACGCACACTCTAGCAGTTTCCGGAATAGCAGCTACAGTTTATGCAAGTATTCAATAAGTTTGGCCTTGGGCTTTCCAGAAGTCAGATTAGCTCATTTTTGACAAAGCCTCAGTTCAGGTCACTGCCTGCCCCTCCATGCAGCACTAAAGATTTAAATAATGGGAGTATTTATAAGGCAACAATTAGCAAGTACTGTGTGGAATTTAACTCTTTGTACATCTCACAATTTTCTGCTTCAGGGTTTTATTTCATTACTTCTGCTCATGTTCAATTCCTCAGAAGTGATATTAACCCCTTCAGCTCCAGGATGTACGTCAACAGACAGAGCACTTGCAGAACCATGTTGTGCCTGCGTACCTCAAGGTTTGCCTTCTGTTCAATGGGGTTTCTTTCATCGTGGTCTGTCAGTATGTGTGCTATATAGGCTGTATTGGTGCTATGGAAGGTTTATTTTACAGTGGGGGGCGGTTTGTCCGTTGACATATTTATCCAATCGCAATTTGCACAAAACATCCCTTTCATCTGTGAGTGCATTGTGGGGAGGGTTTAAAAGTATTGAGAACCAATCAATGATAGATGCAAGTCAGGAAGGCGGGACATTGCCCAGCAGCACTGGGAAATGTATTTATTATTTTTATAGTAGGTTTTATTTTTTTAAATGGGAATAGTCAACGTGAATTGATTAACCATTTCCACAGTTTTTCCGGTGCTTTCCGGTGTTTATTGGCTATCCACCGATTTCATTTTTTTGTATCGGGGGTGTTTTATCGGCTAAAACCGAAAATCGGAAGCCCTAATTATGATGTATACCAACAGCCCTGGTTAGTATTTTCTAAGCAAAGAAAGCCTAAATAAGCAAATAATGTTTCACACATCGCAAAGACTTCACTACAAATTAAAAAAAAAAAAAAAAAGAAAAAAGTATACACCAAAGTATATATTTATATCAGGGCTGTCACTCGATTAACATGTTTGATTGGTTCAACTAATGCCCATAAATGATTAACCTGTAGACTCTTGGACATTTTTAATAAATTTATTTATAATAAATCTGATAGCGGCAGTTCTACATTTAAATACTAAAAAATCAATAGAATCTAAAAAAATAAATAAGCCCTATGGGAAGTTGGTCTTTTGTATTATTTTTATCTTAGTAAATGTTTCTCTTTGTAGTCGTACTGCACAATTGAGATGTACCTGTGCTGGCCCTTTTTTAAATATACATTATATCAAATAACAAAACCCAATAACAATAATAAAAATTTAAACACAGCTTACATGGGTTACAAAATCTATCAAATGCACAGATTCCAATACATTGTTATATTAATGCTACTGTTCAGGGATCGGTGCCACAAATAGGAAATCCATATATATATATATATATATATATACAGTACTGTGCAAAAGTTTTAGGCAGGTGTGAAAAAATGCTGTAAAGTAAGAATGCTTTCAAAAATAGACATGTTAATAGTTTATATTTATCAATTAACAAAATGCAAAGTGAGTGAACAGAAGAAAAATCTACATCAAATCCATATTTGGTGTGACCCCCTTTGCCTTCAAAACAGCATCAATTCTTCTAGGTACACTTGCACACAGTTTTGAAGGAACTTCGGCAGGTAGGTTGGCCCAAACATCTTGGAGAACTAACCACAGTTCTTCTGTGGATTTAGGCAGCCTCAGTTGCTTCTCTCTCTTCATGTAATCCCAGACAGACTTCGATGATGTTGAGATCAGGGCTCTGTGGAGGCCATACCATCACTTCCAGGACTCCTTGTTCTTCTTTACGCTGAAGATAGTTCTTAATGACTTTAAGCTGTATGTTTGGGGTCGTTGTCATGCTGCAGAATAAATTTGGGGCCAATCAGATGCCTCCCTGATGGTATTGCATGATGGATAAGTATCTGCCTGTACTTCTCAGCATTGAGGAGACCATTAATTCTGACCAAATCCCCAACTCCATTTGCAGAAATGCAGCCCCAAACTTGCAAGGAACCTCCACCATGCTTCACTGTTGCCTGCAGACACTCATTTGTGTACCGCTCTCCAGCCCTTGGTGAACAAACTGCCTTCTGCTACAGCCAAATATTTCAAATTTTGACTCATCAGTCCAGAGCACCTGCTGCCATTTTTCTGCACCCCAGTTCCTGTGTTTTCGTGCATAATTGAGTCGCTTGGCCTTGTTTCCACGTCGGAGGTATGGCTTTTTGGCGCAAGTCTTCCATGAAGGCCATTTCTGACCAGACTTCTCCGGACAGTAGATGGGTGTACCAGGGTCCCACTGTTTTCTGCCAATTCTGAGCTGATGGCACTGCTGGACATCTTCCGATTGCAAAGGGAAGTAAGCATGATGTGTCTTTCATCTGCTGCAGTAAGTTTCCTTGGCCAACCACTGCGTCTCACGGTCCTCAACGTTGCCCGTTTCTTTGTGCTTCTTCAAAAGAGCTTGGACAGCACATCTGGAAACCCCTGTCTGCCTTGAAATTTCTGCCTGGGAGAGACCTTGCTGATGCAGTATAACTACCTTGTGTCTTGTTGCTGTGCTCAGTCTTGCTATGGTGTATGACTTTTGACAGTAAACTGTCTTCAGCAACCTCACCTTGTTAGCTGAGTTTGGCTGTTCCTCACCCAGTTTTATTCCTCCTACACAGCTGTTTCTGTTTCAGCTAATGATTGTGTTTCAACCTACATATTGAATTGATGATCATTAGCACCTGTTTGGTATAATTGTTTAATCATACACCTGACTATATGCCTACAAAATCCCTGACTTTGTGCAAGTGTACCTAGAAGAATTGATGCTGTTTTGAAGGCAAAGGGTTGTCACACCAAATATGGATTTGATTTAGATTTTTCTTCTGTTCACTCACTTTGCATTTAGTTAATTGATAAATATAATCTATTAACATGTCTATTTTTGAAAGTATTCTTACTTTACAGCATTTTTTCACACCTGCCTAAAACTTTTGCACAATACTGTATATATCCATATATATCCATATATATATACAGTGCCTTCTTGAAAGTATTCGCCCCTTGAACTTTGCGACCTTTTGCCACATTTCAGGCTTCAAACATAAAGATATGAAACTGTAATTTTTTGTGAAGAATCAACAACAAGTGGGACACAATCATGAAGTGGAACGAAATTTATTGGATATTTCAAACTTTTTTAACAAATAAAAACTGAAAAATTGAGGTGCAAAATTATTCAGCCCTTTACTTTCAGTGCAGCAAACTCTCTCCAGAAGTTCAGTGAGGATCTCTGAATGATCCAATGTTGACCTAAATGACTAATGATGATAAATAGAATCCACCTGTGTGTAATCAAGTCTCCGTATAAATGCACCTGCACTGTGATAGTCTCAGAGGTCCGTTTAAAAGCGCAGAGAGCATCATGAAGAACAAGGAACACACCAGGCAGGTCCGAGATACTGTTGTGGAGAAGTTTAAAGCGGATTTGGATACAAAAGATTTCCCAAGCTTTAAACATCCCAAGGAGCACTGTGCAAGCGATAATATTGAAATGGAAGGAGTATCAGACCACTGCAAATCTACCAAGACCTGGCCGTCCCTCTAAACTTTCAGCTCATACAAGGAGAAGACTGATCAGAGATGCAGCCAAGAGGCCCATGATCACTCTGGATGAACTGCAGAGATCTACAGCTGAGGTGGGAGACTCTGTCCATAGGACAACAATCAGTCGTATACTGCACAAATCTGGCCTTTATGGAAGAGTGGCAAGAAGAAAGCCATTTCTTAAAGATATCCATAAAAGTGTCGTTTACAGTTTGCCACAAGCCACCTGGGAGACACACCAAACATGTGGAAGAAGGTGCTCTGGTCAGATGAAACCAAAATCGAACTTTTGGCAACAATGCAAAGCGTTATGTTTGGCGTAAAAGCAACACAGCTCATCACCCTGAACACACCATCCCCACTGTCAAACATGGTGGTGGCAGCATCATGGTTTGGGCCTGCTTTTCTTCAGCAGGGACAGGGAAGATGGTTAAAATTGATGGGAAGATGGATGGAGCCAAATACAGGACCATTCTGGAAGAAAACCTGATGGAGTCTGCAAAGACCTGAGACTGGGACGGAGATTTGTCTTCCAACAAGACAATGATCCAAAACATAAAGCAAAATCTACAATGGAATGGTTCACAAATAAACATATCCAGGTGTTAGAATGGCCAAGTCAAAGTCCAGACCTGAATCCAATCGAGAATCTGTGGAAAGAACTGAAAACTGCTGTTCACAAATGCTCTCCATCCAACCTCACTGAGCTCGAGCTGTTTTGCAAGGAGGAATGGGCAAAAATTTCAGTCTCGATGTGCAAAACTGATAGAGACATACCCCAAGCGACTTACAGCTGTAATCGCAGCAAAAGGTGGCGCTACAAAGTATTAACTTAAGGGGCTGAATAATTTTGCACGCCCAATTTTTCAGTTTTTATTTGTTAAAAAGTTTGAAATATCCAATAAATTTCATTCCACTTCATGATTGTGTCCCACTTGTTGTTGATTCTTCACAAAAATTAGTTTCATATCTTTATGTTTGAAGCCTGAAATGTGGCAAAAGGTGCTAAAGTTCAAGGGGCCGAATACTTTACAAGGCACTGTATATATATATATATATATATATATATATATATATATATATATATATATATATATATATATATATATATATATATATATATATCCATATATATATATATATCCATATATATATATATATACACATACATACAGTACTGTGCAAAAGTTTTAGGCAGGTGTGAAAAAATGCTGTAAAGTAAGAATGCTTTCAAAAATAGACATGTTAATAGATTATATTTATCAATTAACTAAATGCAAAGTGAGTGAACAGAAGAAAAATCTAAATCAAATCCATATTTGGTGTGACCACCCTTTGCCTTCAAAACAGCATCAAGCATCAATTCTTCTAGGTACACTTGCACACAGTTTTGAAGGAACTTCGGCAGGTAAGTTGGCCCAAACATCTTGGAGAACTAACCACAGTTCTTCTGTGGATTTAGGCAGCCTCAGTTGCTTCTCTCTCTTCATGTAATCCCAGACAGACTTCGATGATGTTGAGATCAGGGCTCTGTGGGGGCCATACCATCACTTCCAGGACTCCTTGTTCTTCTTTACACTGAAGATAGTTCTTAATGACTTTCGCTGTATGTTTGGGGTCGTTGTCATGCTGCAGAATAAATTTGGGGCCAATCAGATGCCTCCCTGATGGTATTGCATGATGGATAAGTATCTGCCTGTACTTCTCAGCATTGAGGAGACCATTAATTCTGACCAAATCCCCAACTCCATTTGCAGAAATGCAGCCCCAAACTTGCAAGGAACCTCCACCATGCTTCACTGTTGCCTGCAGACACTCATTTGTGTACCGCTCTCCAGCCCTTCGCGAACAAACTGCCTTCTGCTACAGCCAAATATTTCAAATTTTGACTCAGTCCAGAGCACCTGCTGCCATTTTTCTGCACCCCAGTTCCTGTGTTTTCGTGCATAGTTGAGTCGCTTGGCCTTGTTTCCACGTCGGAGGTATGGCTTTTTGGCTGCAAGTCTTCCATAAAGGCCACTTCTGACCAGACTTCTCCGGACAGTAGATGGGTGTACCAGGGTCCCACTGTTTTCTGCCAGTTCTGAGCTGATGGCACTGCTGGACATCTTCCGATTGTGAAGGGAAGTAAGCATGATGTGTCTTTCATCTGCTGCAGTAAGTTTCCTTGGCCGACCACTGCGTCTACAGTCCTCAACGTTGCCTGTTTCTTTGTGCTTCTTCAAAAGAGCTTGGACAGCACATCTGGAAACCCCTGTCTGCCTTGAAATTTCTGCCTGGGAGAGACCTTGCTGATGCAGTATAACTACCTTGTGTCTTGTTGTTGTGCTCAGTCTTGCCATGGTGTATGACTTTTGACAGTAAACTGTCTTCAGCAACCTCACCTTGTTAGCTGAGTTTGGCTGTTCCTCACCCAGTTTTATTCCTCCTACACAGCTGTTTCTGTTTCAGTTAATGATTGTGTTTCAACCTACATATTGAATTGATGATCATTAGCACCTGTTTGGTATAATTGTTTAATCATACACCTGACTATATGCCTACAAAATCCCTGACTTTGTGCAAGTGTACCTAGAAGAATTGATGCTGTTTTGAAGGCAAAGGGTGGTCACACCAAATATGGATTTGATTTAGATTTTTCTTCTGTTCACTCACTTTGCATTTAGTTAATTGATAAATACAATCTATTAACATGTCTATTTTTGAAAGCATTCTTACTTTACAGCATTTTTTCACACCTGCCTAAAACTTTTGCACAGTACTGTATATATAATATATATATATATATATATATATATATATATATATATATATAATTATGGAGGCAATTGCAAAACCCCTTGCTTTTTCTAATAGCCGCCCTTACTGTGGCTCCACAGCAGTCGGATACGCGATGGACTAACTGTATGAGATAATAAAATTACAAAACTGAATACATTAAATATGCGTTTGGTGAAATTTGTCATGTGGGCAATTACACGTATAGCATATTCAACGTTTAACCACTTCTTTGGAGTTTATATAAATTCCCATCTCCAGTGTACGAAGTTAAAAAACTTTATTAAGACACTCATTACACTAATAAAAAAGATGCATTAAAACTTATGAATGTATAAAAAAAGTGCAAAAAAGTAATGCAAGTGCAGAAATGTACGGTACAGGTAGGCTACATTACTGCAAATTGTTTCCAGTGAAGAACTCTGTGATATGCATCTGGACGATCAGCGTTTGCTAAAAAATCCCAATTCGGCTCTATCCAGATGCTGCTTCATAGCACGCCACAGTGTTGCCAACGCAGCATGCACGCTTACATTATCTGTGTCTGTTTCAGGCAGAGTGTCCTTGTAGCGAAGGTGCAAGGTGCAAACAGCTGATTGATTGATCTGTCAAGCTTTTACTACAGGAAAGTGCTGCCTTTTGTATTGAAATCTATGTGATTGGCGAGGTAACAAGGTGAAGACAGCTGATTGGTGGATTAGTAAGAGCGATTACTACAGTAATAAGCAGTGCGTTTGTTAATTAAATCTATGTGAATGGCACATAATGAGATCCAAACAGCTGAGTTTGCCCGAAATATACAGCGTGCTTAACACTGTATAAACAATGTCTTTTGCTGTTGAAATCAATGGGAATGGCAAACGCTATTTGTCTGAAATAAACGGCTGTCCAAAAATGACCCTGTACGGTTTAAGTGGTGTATACTGAATATATAATTGATTTGTTTTATTTTCAATCTAATAGTATTTTATAGCAATTCCAGGGGTAGAAATAGCAAATCATTATTGAAATCTGGTACCTGTTACATGAACATTCATTTTTACATCTGGAGTTGAAGGGGTTCGAACTGTTTTACTAAACACAATGCAGACTGGCTTGCATATACAATACATTAATGGTTCTTTTTTTCTAGTAATTAGTAAACCACCTCAAATAAGGAAATTAAAGACAAGCGTATGTGTGAATTCCACAAATATGTAGTGTTTCTAGACCCATTTTCTCCACCTCAGTAAAAAGCTGTTCATGACTAACTTACCAGATGTGGTCTTTGTTTCGGAGGCAGCGTTGAACCCAGTGAACGAGGGTGTGCTTGATAAACCGCTGCTTCCATTGGCCAGGCTTGGCAGTGGTATAAATCCAGAACCGTTTCCGAAGCCTGCAGTGCCTCCTCCAGCTCCCCCAGAGCCTGCTCCACACAGAGAGAAGCCTTTAAACCCCTTAAAGGTTCCACCACTGTCAGCCTAAAATCAAGGGAGAAAAAGAAAGGCAATCTTACTCAATGTTACTTTGGTAGTATCCCAAAATTTCTCTTCTGAATCAATATTACTGTTTCTACATACAATTGTTTCTGTCAGCAATAGCTTGCATGGGTGGAAGCCTGGATGGGCCATTTTTAGATTCTGTCCTCTATACACTGAAGGTGAACACACAGCGCGTTTGACAGAAAAATACTTGCAACACTCATGTTGCTAAAATTCCATATTGAAAGCTAATTTTACAATATAAAAAGGTACAATAACTTACCAAATGTCTCATTAATGGAAGATATCTTTATATAAATGGATATTGCAGTATATGTTAAGATTAATCACTAATGAAATGTATGACTGCAGACCTACAAAACACCAACATGTGCCATGAATCAGTTTTGAAATAATGTAAGATAAATGAGGGATTCATTTCAGTTAATTACATATTTAAACGGTGAATAATTACCTCAGTTCCTACGTTTCTTCGCTTTGCTTTTTTGATAGGCCTGCTTTTCATGACATCTTCACTTGCTGTAGAGAAAACCCCAGCCTGCAAAGGGGAAAGAGTGTTTCACAACAAAAGCAAGCTTTTGGTACCAGACCCTCTGGGCACGTCTAAGGGTTATAGCAGGTACGCAAAAAAAATGAAAGTAAAAGAAAATGATGAATTAATTTATTTTAACAGCACTATATATTCTCTAATCCACTGTGCATACATATGTCTTAGCAGCTCAAAGATTACAGCCTGACTAGTTTCAAAACGATCACCCACCTGTACACACATGTGATTTCTATTGTGCGGATCTCCACTCTAATATTAGGTGCGGCTGCATTTTAGAAACAGAAATAGCAGCTGGTTGAATTTGTTTTCGGTGTTTGATAGAGTACACACAGATCAAAAATTGATCAATGTCTTACTTGCAAAAGAAATTAAGGAAGTAAACACAAGACAGTTATACAGAGTCCCTTTGGATCATTTTTATATTGGCTTTAATACAAAGTTTATCATTGTTAGTTATAGTTTTATCTTCAGGTTAATGTTGTAAACATTTTAAACAGCACACAACTATGCCGAGGTGGGAAGTAAATGGTAACACGATACACATTTACAGTGCAGACTGACTATTTTAGATTATTTATAACAACTTTGCCGAATAGAAAGCAAATGTTTCCGAACTGATTCCCATGTATTGTCTTTTGTTTCTCTGCACCCAAAGTCCATGAACTGCTTAAAAGTTAAGAAATACTGTTTGGTAGAGTTTTAAAAAAAGGTTGAAGACACCACATTACAAGAGTCAGCAGCATAACCGTTCTCAAATGTTAAGTTCTGTAACTACTGGAAGGGGGCAGATGGGTAAAAATGAAAATGCAACACAAATGGGGGATATTTAGGACAAAAATACACCCACAATATTAAAATATATTAGCAGGGTTCTCCCCAGGCCTTTTCAGGTGGGCGGGCCGCCCGACGAATTGGCTGTCGCCGCCTGGCTGAAAAAACCGATCCGTCCGTCTTGCAGATGCTACTGTGCCTTTAACAATAAGGATTCATTGTGCTTCTAACAGACTAGATCACTTGCACGTTGCTAGGTGAAAAAAAAAAATCTTGGAACCACGTGACAGCTGTGTTACGTCTTGACACAACACTGAACCAATCAGAGAATGAAGGGCAGGTTTTCTGCGTTAAGCACGTCGAGAGGCTAAAATGTTACTGCTAAAAAAATAACCAATTATTTTCAAAGCAAAAATAGTGACAATGAATGCAGGGTTTTCAAAATAAACCACCGTCTAATACTATATTTGCTCTGGTTACTTTATTAAAAATATTAAGATTTTCGGGTATTATCATTGTCCATTTTTTGTCATATTATTGTACTGTAAGGCGATATATACTGCATAATAGATATACGTATGCACCAAAAAAAAAAAGCATATTCCTTTTGTTGTGATATCAAATATGAGAGATATTGGGGGTTCATGTATATATAGGAGGCTGTGTGGTCCAGTGGTTAAAGAAAAGGGCTTGTAATCAGGAGGTCCTCGGTTCAAATCCCACCTCAGCCACTGACTCATTGTGTGACCCTGAGCAAGTCTCTTAACCTCTTTGTGCTCCGTCTTTTGGGCGAGACGTAATTAAGTGACTCTGCAGCTGATGCATAGTTCACACACCCGAGTCTAAGTCGCCTTGGATAAAGGTGTCTGCTAAATAAACTAATAATAATAGAGGCTGTACACCTTTAAGAAGAAAGGCGTGATGGGATATCAGCAGAACATTTGTCAGCTGATATACAATTACAAATGCTTAAGTGGATTATTACACTCCGGTTTCATGCAACATTTATGATGGTGACCAAACGTGTGAGTATTGTTGTGCTAAAAAAAAAAAAAAGGTTAAATTGAACAGTTGCATTCAAAAAATGTGGAACAGCGAAAAACAAAGATGTGAATAAACAAGTGAGAAGGTTACCATTTTTTTTTTTTTTTTAACTCCAATAAACCTATGTTATCTTTCCCCAGTCAAATCATAGAGTGCCTAAATAAGCACGGTAATTTACCATAACAAAAAAATATTAATGAAAAAAAATATGTACAACAGTCAATGAAAGACAACACATTATTCAAATTCTTTGTCATATTATATATTTAAGGTAAAGCAAGTTTATTTTTCTGTTAAAAGTGCTCCTGGATATAATGTTCTGCCGCCCGGATGTACGGAATTCCTGGGGAGAACCCTGTATTAGAATAAGCCACATTTAGCTTGACTCCAGACAGAGAATGCTAATATTTGTGCAGAGAGTCACTATAATATTCACTCCAACTGCCTCTGGTTAGAGAGTTAAGCTTAGTTCAATACTAGATTATTAAACTCATTGCAGCCAACAGTGCCCTAGAACAGTGTTGCGCAAGGTTTTTAAATGCCGCCCCCCTTTTTTAGCATACATTTTGTCTTGCCTCCCACCATATTAAAACATTAGACCATAACTTTATATTAACAGTCCCCCCCCGATTGTGTAAATTGCGTATTTTTTCCTTAACCACAAAAAAGTCCACATTTAGCTAAATACATACGCGTATCACAAATTCAACATTTAAAGAATTTTTTTTTTTTTTTTTTACAGTTCGAGTGAACATTGGCATGTTAAACCTGGGTTTTCTAACAAATAAATCAGTGAATTTAAATGTTTTGTTTACACTTGGCAAGTCAACATTTAGCTAACATTTCTAACAAATAAATCAGTGAAAATACATGCAACAACTTTTTTGTTTGTTTGTTTTGTTTAAACTTGGCGATTCAACAGTTACCTGACAGATACATCTGAAAAACATTATCGTTCAGCAATTAAATCTTAGGTTTTCACAAAATACAGTATGCTCATCGGGAGCGAAGCGAACGACACGAATACAAAAAAAAGTAGCTAGTCATTTTGCTCCTTTTGTAGCTAGTCCTTTTGCTCCTTTTGTGGAGACAAAATAACATAAATATAACACAGAAAAACATGGGAACACCACACACTAAAAGAAGGAAAGTTTTGGGAATACCACCGGCTTGTGAAAGAGCTAATGTGATTATTATTATTGGTCAACATTATTAAAACAAAGCAGCATCATTTTACAGAAATATGAAACCAGTGTGTGGCGCTCCCCGTCACTTTGACTAAAATTAAGGTGAAATAGAGAGATAGACATACCATCAATTTCCAATTGACATGTGTCGTCCTTTTTATTGTCTTTAACCACGGACAATGGCATCATAAAGAACATTATATTTTGACTTTAATAATTAAATTCTCATTGATGTCGATTTTTTTTTTATTTCTGTGGTAATGTCTGCATGAGCAAGACACTGACAGTCTGACAGCCGCTACCTTTTACCTCATTTCTGATTGGTCCATTGCGACGCGAACAGCGTGTAGCAAAATACAAATAAAACAAATGTATTTCTAGATTTGCTCACTTCATTCATGCCGCTTGCTTCGCTTGCATTGTACAAGGGTTCTGGATTTGGAAGCAAGGAGGGAATATATATTTATCATATATTTAGATAAATCCATTTAATACATATATACTTGTTCTCACAAAAAGGATTGTAATAAAGACTAATGAAGAGATCTGTCAGGTTAACACTAGAACTGCCGGGTTTGTGCTACTACCTAGAACCGCTGGCAGTATTCATTTTGACGGGTACATTTTAAACAGCTTCGATATGAAAATGAAAAACAAACTATCAGATACAACTCAAACGTTTTATTTATGAACATCATATCAAATATTTGCATCGCAGAAACACCGTATTTAAATTAAAAAATAAACATAAAAGGCTTTATTTTCAAAATAAGAGTAATGCAGGACATAAAAAAAGAAACTATAATAAAATAAACATTTCAAAAGATGATTGTGTAAACTGCTATGTATACAAAATTGTAAAAACTAAGTAATTATTTACAAAAATAACAAGGCTTTTTTTTCGCATTAGCCTACTGCATAGCACGATTTCAAAAAATGAAAAACTACAATAAAATAAACATTTCAAAAGAATTGTGTAACCAGCTATAAACTGGTTATATGTAGGCCTATATACAGAATTCTAAAATAAAATTTATAAAAAAAATAATTGAATTTAATAATAGAAAATAGCTCAGTTTGCATTGTGTAATGGGAATGTACATTCAGGGAAACATACTTCAAAGTAGCCCCCATATTAGCACAATCCACACAGATGTAAAACGCTTATTAACTTGTGTGCATTTACCACATACTGCTCTTTCACACTGGGCACAGATATCAGAAGTTTTATTTTTATTGCATTTAGTTACCTAGCATTTTTTTCTGTTGCGTGCGTCACTTGCACACTGTATCCTGGTTGAGCTGCATTTCCCTGCCGCTTTGCAGTTTCTGATCGAAATGTTTCTGCCAAAACTCTGTGGCTCGCATCATAAGAGATCTCTCCTACTGATATTTTCCCGGGTGCATGCATTGTACAAAACGAAGGAATTGATGGCTGCAATGTCCAGTACATTGTAAAATACAGCAACTGGACACCGGTGATTGCTTTCACCGAGTACCAAGTATTGCGCAGATGGTGGAAACTCTCTTCGCTTTGTTTACTGTTCCAACCAGGCTGTTTTTTTTTTTTCTTGTTTGTTTTTTTCAAACGTTTTGCTAATTAGTGAAATAAAAATAAAAAAAATAAAAATGTTATTGGTAACATTCATCCCTTTTCCTAAGCACGGTTACATCAGCCCAAGTACCACATTGCCACCCAGTCTCTGACCAGCTGGGCAAGTTTCATCTTTGCACAGGTAGGGGTTGGGTCTGCTGCCAGCCAAAACTTGAACCCAAATTTGACAGGTTTGTTTGACATATATTGTGTCCAGCGACACCGTGCTTTTGTCGGAAACAGCCGCTTGTCCATGTAATGCTTTCTGTTTAGCATGAAGCAGGTAATGCTGTTTCAATGAAGCCGTTCCAAATTTCTGATGCCAAGGCAAATATATCTGTAGTTGCTCTCAAATCAAAAATGTAAAAATCAAGATTTCGCGAAAGATTCTTGCAATAGTAATATTAGAAGATAGCAGACTATATATGCTTACGTACACAGCAGTTCTCCAAGGAACTGATAGGATTACAATAGATAGGCTACTTGGATAACACATATCTAGACTTCAAGAGCAATATTCTATTCAAATACATACTGCTGTAAACTCAGCGGAGGTAGAGATAACAAACTGGCTTGTATACATAGAAAAAGTGTATTGTAGGTTATATTAACAATAAAAGCATGTATTGTAACAAGTCATCAAAATTACTACTTTTGGCAGTTCTAGTTAGAAGGGCTGATACCGTTTATTTTTGCGATTCTGACTTAAAACGCCATCAGGGTATTTAATACATGTTTTAAAAAGTCAAGAACAGACAACCGCGGATCTTTAACACATGCAGAGTAATTTAAATTTTAAAAGTGAAAACTGTCAAAATGACTATGGTGGCGGTTCTAGTGTTAAGAAATACACTACCGGTCAAAAGTTTTAGAACACCCCCATTTTTCCAGTTTTTATTGAAATTTAAGCCGTTCAAGTCCAGTGAATAACCTGAAATGGTACAAAGGTAAGCGGTAAACTGCCAGAGGTTAAAAAAAAAGTTTAGGTTACCAAAAACTGAAAAATAATGTACATTTCAGAGTTATACAAAAAGGCCTTTCAGGGAACAAGTAATGGGTTAACAACTTACAGCTGTTCTACAGCAATGGAAGTAAATTAAGCCTTGAAAGTTGATGCTAACAATTCCTACAGGTGTCCCAACTTGTGTTGATTACTTACAAACCCTCTGTCTGTATAAAAGCAGTGTTGGAACAGACTGTGTTACTACACCCTCTTAAGCATTATTTGGACAGTATTGTACTGCAGGAAGTAGTATATTGCTATCATAATGGCGAGAAAAAGGCAATTAACAAAGGAAGACAGACAGACCATTATAACCCTTAAAAGTGTAGGTCTTTCCTTTAGAGAAATTGCAAAGAAAGCCAAGGTGTCAGTGAGTACAGTTTCCTACACCATCAAAAGGCACTTGGAAACTGGAGGAAACTCTGACAGGAAGAGGTCTGGCAGACCCAAAGCCACAACAGAATCAGAAGACAAGTTTCTGAGAGTCAACAGCTTGCGTGATAGGCGGCTCACAGGACAACAGCTTCAAGCACAGCTTAACACTGGTTGAAGTAAGCAAGTCTCAGTTTCAACTGTGAAGAGAAAACTTCGAGCTGCAGGTTTGACAGGTCGAGTGGCAGTAAGAAAGCCATTGCTAAGATGGCAAAATAAGAAAAAGAGGCTTGCCTGGGCCATGAAGCACCGCCAGTGGACTACTGAAGACTGGAAGAAGGTCTTATGGACCGATGAATCAATTTGAAATCTTCGGTTCATCACGCAGGATTTTTGTACGCCGTCGAGTAGGCGAAAGGATGGTTCCTCGGTGTGTGACACCAACTGTCAAACATGGAGGAGGAAGCGTGATGGTCTGGGGCTCTTTTGCTGGATCGAGTCGGCAACTTGCACAGAGTGAGTGGCACCCTGAACCAAAACGGCTACCACAGCATTTTGCAGCGCCATGCAATACCCTCTGGTATACGCCTAGTTGGTCAGGGGTTCATCCTACAGCAAGATAATGACCCAAAACATACCACCAGGCTATGTCAGAACTACCTTAGAAGAAAAGAACAAGACGGTAGGCTTCAAATCATGGAATGGCCAGCACAGTCTCCAGACTTAAACCCCATCGAGCTGGTTTGGGATGAACTGGACAAAAGGGTGAAAGCAAAGCAACCTACAAGTGCAACACATTTGTGGGAACTTCTGCAACAGTGTTGGGAAGAACTTTCCGAACAATATTTGATTTCCATTGTAGAAAGAATGCCACGAGTGTGTTCGGCTGTTATATCTGCAAAAGGTGGCTACTTTGAGGAGTCAAAAATTTAGATTAAATTTTGTTAAACAAAACGATTCCATGATTTCTTTTTTATCTCCAATTGTTTATTTGTTCTATGCTTTAATTTCAGAGTACATTGAGACATTAAACTGCGTAAATTTCAATAAAAACTGGAAAAATGGAGGTGTTCTAAAACTTTTGACCAGTAGTGTACATTTGGCACCATTTTGCATAGAAATTAGGCATTATCCAGTATTTTATGTGTGGAGGGTTTTAAACTTGAACAGCTTAAAATTAGGTATAAAATATTCAATATGATAAAGTATCCTTTTTATTGTGTCATTAAATTGCATCTTGCAGGTCAAACACACCAATATAGTCCTGTATAGATTTCATAAATAGAAATAAGTGTTTATGCAGTTAAAAAAAATATTAATAACAAAGATACGAAAGTTTTTGTGTGGTGTGTATCCACACCCACTCAAAAATCGTGCTGGCCGGAATAAAACCTGAAGTTATGTACGAAACGGTAAACACACATGGTGACTGTCACTGAAAAAAAATCAAAGATGAAGTTTAAGACTCAATTAATTTTAGGGACAAGGGGCCACAGCCCTACATTTAACCGCCGACGAGGAAGCAGGATCACACTAATCAACAGAGGCAGCGACTAAATGGGTATTGACAAGAAATAGTTGTGGACCCTCCAAAACCTATAACGGATCGGCAACATTGCATGGTGAGTGTAATTTCCAAAATTGTAATGAGTTTTTTTTTTTTTTAATTTAGTGTCGCCAATGGTTTTTACCCTGGTTTTCTCCCCAATTATTTTTATACCGGTTCACCGCTGCAACCCCCCAGCTACTTGGGAAACGGAGGCTGAAACATGCGGCTTCTGAAACGTGTTCTTGCCAAGCCGTCAATTTTTCGCACTGCGGATCCACAGCGAAGCCACCAGACCTATAGTGCCGGAGGACAACACAGATCTGAATTGCTCCACTGCAGACCCGCAGGCGCCCTATCAGCCACAGGGGTTGCTGGTGCGCGGTGAACCGTGGATTGCCCTGCCGACCTAAGCTCTCCCTACCCAGATGGCACTCGGCCAATTTTGCGCCTCCCCCTCGGAACCACCGGTCAGTCGGCAATTACATAGCCTGGATTCGAACCTGCGATCTCCTGGCTATAGGGCACATCCTGCACTCCACGCGGAGAGCCCTTTACTGGATGCGCCACTCAGGAGCCAAATTGTAATGTGTTTGATTAACAATAATATATACTTCAGTATCTATACTCTGTAATTCGTTTATATTAGTTTAGCAATTGTCTGTTATGGCCTACAATACCCATTTTTGTCATTGTCTGCGATCACAGGCCACAGACTATCACAGAACAGCAGACCACTGACAGTGACACCGAAATCTTTTCAAAGACGATTACAAACATTACAATAATGTACACTGGACATAAGGATTGATAAGATGTCATTAAATAAAGCAGATAAGACAACTTCAGCAATGAATATGGAAAAATAAACATTACTCACCATCACGTCAGTGGTACAAATTCTCTCATGCAGTAAAGTTTGGATAGTTGATTGTAATCCAGAAACAGGTTTATATTCCAATATGGTAATGCCAGAACAACTACTTACATGTTTTGTATCCTGATGATGCACACACAATAATTAAAAGTATATATAATTTTAAAAGTGAGTGCTAATATTATGACGGTAAGTCTGTCAAAAATAGTAATGCAACTGAAATACTGTAACTTACTTACTTGTTAGGTAAGTAAGGAAATTAAGAAACACAGACAACCCACAAACTATTTCCTCTGAGTGGGCAGTCAATAGCAGTTGTTTTGTCCCCGCCTATTTTGTTTTAGGCGACACAAATTTTTCAGCAGCACGATAATTGCTGGATGAATCAACTTTTCTGATAACCAAAATCTTAAATTGCATCATAACTTCTTTATAATCCCTTTGATACTTGACCCCTTTTCAATCCACTCTTTTAGACATGGTCACTCCAGCCAGTTATCAATTTTCATTATTGTATACTGTACTCAGTACGCACTTTCACAACAGCCTTGACTTGACAAGGCGAGTTGTATTTTTCAAATCTTACTTTCATTATAAAAAAATAAATTAAAAAAACCTTGCCTTATTTGGGCTAATATGGGTAGACATACAGTGCCTTGCATAAGTATTCACCCCCCTTGGACTTTTCCACATTTTGTAGTGTTACAACCTGGAATTAAAATGGATTTAAATTAGGATTTTTTGTCACTGATCTACACAAAATAGTCCAAAATGTTGAAGTGGGGAAAAAAGTCTACATATTTTCCAAAATTATTTACAAATAAAAAACTGAAAAGTCTTGATTGCATAAGTATTCACCCCCTTTGCTGTGACACCCCTAAATAAGCTCTGGTGCAACCAATTGCCTTCAGAAATCACATAATTAGTTGAATGGAGTCCACCTGTGTGCAATTAAAGTGTCACATGATCTCAGATTAAATACACCTGTTTCTGGAAGGCCCCAGAGTTTGTTAGAGAGCATATCTAAACAAACAGCATCATGAAGACCAAGGAGCTATCAAAACAAGTCTGGGATAAAGTTCTGGAGATGCACCAATCAGGGCTGGGTTATAAAAAAATATCCCAAACTTTGAACATCCCCCGGAGCACCATTAAATCCATTATTAAAAAATGAAAAGAATATGGCACAACCGCAACTCTGCCTAGAGAAGGCCGTCCACAAAAACTCAGTGACCAGGTAAGGAGGACGTTAGTCAGAGAAGCAACCAAGAGGCCAATGGTAACTCTGAAGGAGCTGGAGAGATCCACAGCTGAGATGGGAGAAACCGTCCATGGGACAACTATAACCCGGACGCTCCACAAAGCTGGGCTTTATGGAAGAGTGGAGAGAAGAAAGCCATTGCTGAAAAAACCCATATAAAATCCTGTTTGGATTTTGCCAAAAGGCATGTGGGAGACACAGCAAACATGTGGAAAAAGGTTCTCTGGTCTGATGAGACCAAAATTGAACTTTTTGGCCTTGGCGCAAAACGCTATGTGTGGCGCAAAGACAACACTGCTCATCACCCTGAGAACACCATCCCCACGGAGAAGCATGGTGGTGGCAGCATCATGTTATGGGGATGCTTTTCATCGGCAGGGACCGGGAAACTGATCAGGATTGAGGGCAAGATGGATGGAGCCAAATACAGGGAAATTCTAGAGGAAAACCTGTTTCAGTCTGCAAGAGACCTGGGACTGGGGCGGAGGTTCATCTTTTAGCAGGACAATGACCCTAAACACACAGCCAAAGCTACACTGGAGTGGTTTAAAAACAAGAACCTGAATGTCTTAGAATGGCCCAGTCAAAGCCCAGACCTCAATCCGATTGAGAATCTGTGGCAAGACTTGAAAATTGCTGTTCACCAACGGTCCCCATCCAACTTGACAGAGCTTGAGCAATATTGCCAAGAAGAATGGGCAAACATTGCAGGATCCAGATGTGCAAAGCTGGTAGAGACTTACCCAAAAAGACTCACAGCTGTAATTGCTGCCAAAGGTGCTTCTACCAAGTATTGACTCAGGGGGTGAATACTTATGCAACCAACAAATGTCTTTTTTTTTTTTTGTTTAATTAACTTGTCACAATAAAAAATATTTTGCACCTTCAAAGTGTTAAGTATGTTGTGTAAATCAAATGGTAAAAATCCCAATTAAATCCATTTTAATTCCAGGTTGTAACACTACAATGTGGAAAAGTCCAAGGGGGGTGAATACTTATGCAAGGCACTGTATACCTGTGTGTGTGTGAGTGTTCATGGTGGTTTCCTATAAAACCTCAATGATATATTTATTAAAATAAAATAAAAAAATGTCTAAGGTAATTTGTGTTAAGTACAAATAGATCCATGCCTGTGTTCATAAACAGTCAAGCTGAATCTTACAACCTACAAATCAAGTTGAATCCTACAAACCTGTAGTCCAGACATACAGACTGAGAACTGCTTCCCTTTTGAAACGTCACGCGTGTACAAAAAAGGCTGTGTTTTTGGTAGGCGTAGTCTGTGATCCACATTAATCACATTTCAGTGGCCTATAAAATGTTTTTTTTTTTTTTTTGTAAATAATGCTAATATTCTTAATACAAACTGCTGCATCCATTTCAGTGATAAAAAACCTGCAAGATACACTAGTGGAACACGAGTGATGTGGTCAGCAAATAAACCACAGATCAACGATACAGACTTGTCAGCTTCTTTATGCTAGTTGTTAAATTTATAGTTTATGGATTTACTAATTGTATTCGGTAGTAAACTGAACAGAGGAGTTTACATTTTGCGTGTTGTGATCTACATTGATAGTATGGTAAATAATTTATTTTAACAAATACTGGATGCAAAATCTTTAAAAATTCAAGTTCCCAAGATAGTTGCAGACAAAAGAATTGGAAGCTTAGGTTTAATACACTCATCAAGGACTATATATTTGTTTTGTTAAACTACTAGAACTTGTGTGTTTTAGTCTTTGTCATTAATTAGTGGCTAATGTTCACTAAATGCTTGTATTTAATATGTTTTCTTGAATTGTCAAGTATAGGGTGCCTGTCTGTGACTAGCCTTCATTCACCCATTCGGTTTTCTTTTTGGGAGTAAAGGACAAACTGCCTTAGATACACACACATTAAAAACTAACTTTTCCCTACCTCTTCGCTTTCTTCTTCCTGATCCCAGTTCCTGTCGGTGAGTTCCTTGTCAGCAATCCTCTTCGCCATTGCAACTGTACACAGAAAGAATAATTACAATGAGAATGCAACACCTTGTGCTTACTCGCAGCTTTGTTTAACTTGCATGCACACTAAAGCAGAAAAAAAGCTTTTCACCCTTTGTTCAAATCCCCTGAAACTGGTGGAAAGGCTAAATTACAAAAATGTAATTATAAAATGTCAAAAACAGAAGGAGCAAATCTATTGGCTAGCAAGTGTTCAAACCTGTGCAAATGTGTCACCATAGGTACAATTATACCTATGTAAACGTTGCTCGTTACGAATTGAAGGAAAAATGTGACACCATCTTCATTTCATGCATCACATTTTCCTATATGAAAGGCAAACACATTTCAGCATAAACATGGATGTGGCTTTAATTTCTTTCAAAGCTACTAATAAACTGATCTACTCAGAAATACGGGAATCATTTGTAAAGTAACGACCCTGCGTTCCTTTATGTAATCTCTTGAAGTAGAAAGCAGGGATGTGATGGAGGTGTAGTCTTAATTTGGAAATAGCGATCAGTAAACTTAGGAAAAATTGCAATTTATAATTATATATATATATATATATATATATATATTTTATTTAATCACATCTCAGTCACTAGGAGAGACAGTAAAGCTTGCACTGTATTTCTGTGCTTCATCTTTTTTACAGCTCTTCATGACATCTTCACTTGCTACATTGAAAATACTAAGTTTAAGAAACACATTTCTATAAAAGCACATTTAAATGAAAATGCAAAAAGAATATTTTGAAATTATGCATTTCTGTAGAGGACACAGATGGTGCTCTAATTGAAAACAAAAAAAAAAGAATTCCCTCCAAGACCTGAAAATGTGTATTCATGACACTTTGGCAGTCAGCTTCAAACGGTAGTCTAGTCTGCACACTGACAGATTTAACATACCGTACTTTCCCATTGTGTCAAAACAGATTCAGCTAGGAAGATTGCATTAAGTGCAGGTACTACCAAAGAGGTAGGGCGTGCACACATTCTTCCTGCATGACTGTTTGGAGATTTGGCGGCTTACCCTTTTACACAGAAGGCGGATATTCTTGCGTTAACATAATTTGCTAGTGTTCAGTACCACGATCAAAACAATGATGTTTATTACGCACAACACCGCGTGTCATTAACTTTTCTATTGTGGAATACACATTACGATCTCGCACAGTTCCATCAAGTTGTGTATTTATCTCTTCTGCTGATGGTCAAAAGCGCCCTTGTTTTTTGGACCAATTACTGCCTGGGCCATTTTGTTGGATTTATTTCTTCAATCAAAACGTGGCGGAACAGGACATTGCATTTACTTGGGGATCCACCTTGATCACAAAATGCGGTGTCAGTGGCGGCATTGCAGTTTACACTGAGAAAAAACAGTTTCAGTACCGGCACAGTGCCGTCATGAAGTGTAATTGCTTTTAACCGGCATTTCCCATTTACACTTAAAGTGATACCGCATCAGGGCCTGCACAGTCACTGCAATTTGCTTCTGTGTAAACATGCCTTATGACTCCCAAAATGTACTGACCTTCCTGAATACAAACTGTACATTGCATATGTTGAAGCAGAGTCATTTCAGGCAACAAGAGATACAAAAAGAACACTCAAGAACCACTAACAACCACATTATGATGAAAAACTGAAGTCAGCTAAAAGTCTAAGCACATCCTCTGAAAGAATTCCAAATATGCTGGTGCCGAGAAAAACATGTCTAAAGCCCATCTTAAAACTTCAATACTCAAAATACTGTACTGACCACTGTTCACTATTAATCAGTTTATTCCAGCGGTCGGTTCACTGTTCCACCATTCACATTAAGAATAATTTTAAAATACATAGTTCACCCTATGTTGTTTTGAAAGTGTCACAGAAATGTGGAATCTGATGAATAAATGGTGAATATTATTGTTTGAAGGTCTTTACACATCTTCCTCTTTTTTTTGTTATTTCTTTTTTGTTTACTGTTGAAAAGGGACACGGGTCTATAAAATTGGATTAAAACTGGTTGCAAAATAGGAAATATTACCTTCAAATGAGCCAAACTGCACATCTGGATTAAATTAAAGTAAATAACGCTGCAAGACAGCACCGCTATAAATGTACGCTATGGTAGTTCCAAGGTGAAACAACTTCCATTATAAATATGTCATTTTTGTCAATATTAGTAAAGCGCCCATTTTACAGATCCTGATCTTTATAACATCCTATTGCTGCATGTAGTAGTATGACTGAGCCTAACAGTGCAGTTTGCAGAGTGTCTGACCTTTAACTTAGTAATGTAAAACTGGAAAGCCAACGAGGTCCGATTTATACAAAGTAAGACTAAACCACGGAGAAGTAGACTCCAGGATTCATAAACATGCAACACAATTGTGGTAGACACAGTAGCTTCCATCCAAGTTAAAATCGATACGCATTCAAAATGAATTACAAAAGGGCTTGGGTACATGTATATTAAGGAAACAGGATGCGCACATACAAATATGTAGATTGTTACGTTCCCCTGAAAATAACCTATTGAAAACTCACTTGTTTAGACCCTCACTGGGAAAGCACATACCACTACTTTTTAAACACAACCTGTGGCTCAAGCCACAACAGCATAAACCACTCATGTTCAAAAAAAAAAGTTTAGCCTACGGGTTTCCATCCAAATTTCACTTTAATACGGTACAGTGGGTCTGAATGACGAGCTCCCATTGCTACTATTTCCACCTGTACATGTACGTATAATGAAATAAACAAAATCTGAAACTGCGTGGAATGGGTCACATTAATCAAATTATACATTTAGCCAGGTGAATTTAAAACCACCTGTAAACAAACAAAATCGATGGCCACCGACAGATGAATCAGACATTAACCAGACAAATAAAAAATAATTTAAAGCATAAAGAAGCACAATACTGCACGTTTACACTGCATCATGACACATTACTAATCAAAAAACATAACATTTCTGAAGTTCGAGATGGTTCCACCTCGGTCAGGAATGACTACTGTATACAATCAACATGAGGCGACAACTTACTACATTTGAAGTACTCGCTCGTTAATAAACAACAAACTACATTTACAATCAGTATTTCGCATATGTATACATTAAAAAAAAAAATGAAAATGACTAGCAATTATTCGTTTATGTGATGATTTATAATTTACCGGTATCACGCGACCACGCCGTTTTAAGATTTAACATCGTGAGGTAACATTGAATTTACAAACAACATACCTTTTTTTCTGTCAATTGAGGAGATAAAATTATTGCAGCCTAATGTCGTTTCTTTGGATATAAACCTTTACTGTTTGTAGGAATCCCTTTCTTCCGTCTCTTTCAATCTCAATTTCGGCCTTATTCACTCCGCCATTTTGTAATCGGAATAACCGCGCGCCGTGCCGCTGGATTGCGCATGCCTCGTGGACTCCAAGCAGTAAAGACTCATGGGAGTTGTAATTTCTTCACTACTTTCTGGGATAGGTGTAGCCAGTGATTAACTTTTTAACACTAAAATCGCTTCAAATGATATGTTTAACATGTTTACTGTCCCCTTACCTTATTAGAATATTTGCTTATTGCAATTACTCGAATATTGTGCTATTTTTATTTTTATTTTACTTCTTGTGCATAGATGTTTTGACTTTGATTTCAGGAGCTGCGCTCTTCAATACAAAAAGTGACGTTATTCTTAGCACCGATGTAGTATTATAAAGTGGTACATCATCAAAATGTGACTTGAAATGTCAGAAAGTGGTACGCTGTCACATTGAAAGTGGTACACTGTGAGATTTTGCAATCAATTGTGATGTGTTGTGTTTTCCTATTGTCAAACAGGTATTTACCAATAATATTTTTTTGCAAATCATTAATTATACATACTTTTTTGCCAACTTAAATTGGAAACAGACAATCAATGTTTCTAAAAAGAAAACAAGACAAAATGTAAAACATATGTACAAGACCCAATGTATTATGATAAATATTTGCATAGTATTTTCTTAATGGTGGAAAAATATGATAAATTACATTAAAAGAGGTGTGTTATTTTCAGGTACGCGGTAAAAAGTGGTGCGCTTGCTCATGCATGCCTACCCAACTTCCGCTAAGAAAGCAGGGAAATCGCCTATTCAAATTTGGTACGTTATGCTGTTTTCAATCTTTTACATCTTTTTAAATTGAATGTATCATATTTTCCAGTCTTTTACATAGTTGTTAATGTCATTCATCATATTTTTCCACCATTCAGAAAATAGTATGCAAATATTTATCATAATACATTGGGTCTTGTACATTTTTTTACTTGTGCAACTTTGCAGTGGACTTCTCATTTTGTCTTGTTCATCATGAATTTTCTTTTTTTCTTTTTAGAGAAATTGATTGTCTGTTTCCCGTTTAAGTTTGAAAAAAATAATGTAAAAGTAATGGTAAATGTACCTCTGTTTGACAATAGGAAAACACCCATCAGATCGCAATTGATTGCACATGTACCAAAATTGGACAGCGTACCATTTTCAACGTGACAGCTTTGCACTTTCTGACACTGCACAGGTCAAGTTTTGGTACGCCTACCACATTCTGACGATGTACCACTTTCTAACACTACACTGGTACCTGTTCACTAGAAAGCGCTGGCTCAAACGTATAGCCCGATCGAGCCCGCGTTACATATATCG
This sequence comes from Acipenser oxyrinchus oxyrinchus, assembly GCA_030684275.1. Lineage (NCBI taxonomy): Eukaryota > Metazoa > Chordata > Actinopteri > Acipenseriformes > Acipenseridae > Acipenser > Acipenser oxyrinchus. The sequence goes on from CM060254.1 coordinate 24,466,564, forward strand.
ATGCCAGTAACTCCAACAGAAGAGCAGCTCCTCAACTCAAAAAGGAATAAACACAATCTCTGAGTAATACTTGCAATAAAAATGCAAGTGGAAGCTCCTTAATTCTAAATATAATTCTATTATCCCTCTTTTTGCTTATTAGGGTGAAAATATTTATTTTTGCAGGTCACTCACCTCCAGCGTATCTAATGCAATTCATTCAATTCAATTCGTCCTTGTTTTACCAGGCAAGATGAGAAGTCAGTCAGATCTCATCAGGGGAGTCATGTTAGTATCACGATATGCAGGTTGCGACACGATACGCATCGCGACACATGTGATGGTCCTAATGGGCTATTTCTCTGATACATAAGATCAACGATGAGCAAGCAAGAGCTTTATTTAACTATAAAACACATTCTTCATTCAAGAACCACTTGGTGAAGTAAAGTATACAACCGATACAAAGCTGTATTACGATAATGTAAAGAAAGTATCCCTATTCATCGATACACAGTGAATCGCTACACACATACACCTCATACACATTTTTGCTTACACAGCTCAGTTTACCTCCGCTGGGCATTGTGAAGTAATCTCACATCTTGAGTGTCGTCACTGTTTCTCAGCTCTGGCTAAAAGTGTTGCATCACTTAGAATTTTAGGATGGAGACATAATTAAAACAACTATATAATTTAGATCTTTTATTTAACATCACTTAATCAAAGAAAATCCAAATTAAATTTCAAAAGTGTACCGGAAGTCATAACACATTTTGCAATTGTTGTCAGTTTTACGTTAAGTATATGGAAAACTACAAAGCGGTATGTAATTCAATATGTTAACGTAACATTATTCGGTAGGTTTCATTCGACTTTATGAAGCAAAATGAGTTAATTCTACAGGGTGATGAAAACATATCAGAAAGCATTTGGGGATATTGGATGATACGCAAATGTAATCCGGTATTACAGCGTCCACACTCCTGACAAACCGCACTGCCTATGGGATTTAATTTAGAACCGGACTCGAGACTACCCCCCGAGGTGGTCTCGAGTCCGGTTCCTGAGTAAGGTATTAAACGCTGCGTAGTGTGGATGCTAACTGTATTTAGCACTTTTAAGCCTGTATAAAGGCAACTAATACAGGTTAAAGGCATGGTGTGGACAGGGCCTCTAGTGTAAGTTATTGAGAATACCAGATTCTCGAGATATGGGGGTGGGGGGGTTCTGTAGGTACTGGGCAGACACATGGCAAATGACATTTAATAGAGAAAAGTGTAAAGTACTGCACCCAGGCAATAAAAATGTGCATTACAAATATCATATGGGAGATACTGAAATTGAAGAAGAAATCTATGAAAAAGACCTAGGAGTTTATGTTGACTCAGAAATATCTTCATCTAGACAATGTGGGGAAGCTATAAAAAAGGCCAACAAGATGCTCGGATATATTGTGAAAAGTGTTGAATTTAAATCAAGGGAAGTAATGTTAAAACTTAATAACTTTACAATGCGTTAGTAAGACCTCATCTAGAATATTGTGTTCAGTTCTGGTCACCTCGCTACAAAAAGGATATTGCTGCTCTAGAAAGAGTGCAAAGAAGAGCGACCAGAATTATCCCAGGTTTAAAAGGTATGTCGTATGCAGACAGGCTAAAATAATTGAATCTATTCAGTCTTGAACAAAGAAGACTATGCAGTGATCTGATTCAAGCATTCAAAATTCTAAAAGGTATTGACAATGTCGACCCAGGGGACTTTTTTGACCTGAAAAAAGAAACAAGGACCAGGGGTCACAAATGGAGATTAGATAAAGGGGCATTCAGAACAGAAAATAGGAGGCACTTTTTTACACAGAGAATTGTGAGGGTCTGGAACCAACTCCCCAGTAATGTTGTTGAAGCTGACACCCTGGGATCCTTCAAGAAGCTGCTTGATGAGATTCCGGGATCAATAAGCTACTAACAACCAAACAAGCAAGATGGGCCAAATGACCTCCTCTCGTTTGTAAACGTTCTTATGTTCTTATCTGTATGTCACACTTCCAGCAGCATATATCAGGAGAACGGACCGCTTATTGATTTGTGATTAAATATTTCTTTGCAAATTCTTTTTCTATACTGTTGTGTACTCGTTGTTAATATATGTAATCAAGTTGTTCATTATACTTGTAGCTCTAATTGTGAATTTACACTGACACACTTGTTAGAGAGGTCAATTAACAGTATTAGGGGTAGGCATACTGATTGCTACCTTAATGCTGAATACAGAGGGGGCCTTAATATTGAAGGTGGTTTTATATTGCTGTCAATAGAAGTAAATCAGGACTAGCAAAATGGGCCTTAATACTGAGGTGGACATAAAGCCTACTAAAACTTGACAAATTGTGTTTCAGATGTTTATATTCCTTCAAATGGAATATCTTTTTAAAACAAAAAGTACACATTATACATATATACACTACACATTTCCTTGTTTTCCATGAAAGCATACATGAAATTAGTTTGAATAGGAAATATAGCAAAATGAATAGGAAATATAGTCATTGACAAGGTTAGAAATAATGATTTTTAATTGAAATAATAATTGTGTCCTTCAAACTTTGCTTTCGTCAAAGAATCCTCCATTTGCAGCAATTACAGCCTTGCAGACCTTCGGCATCCTAGTTGTCAATTTGTTGAGGTAATCTGAAAAGATTTCACCCCATGCTTCCTGAAGCACCTCCCACAAGTTGGATTGGCTTGATGGGCACTTCTTACGTACCATACGGTCAAGCTGCTCCCACAACAGCTCAATAGGGTTGAGATCCGGTGACTGTGCTGGCCACTCCATTATAGACAGAATACCAGCTGACTGCTTCTTCCCTAAATAGTTCTTGCATAGTTTGGAGCTGTGCTTTGGGTCATTTTCCTGTTGTAGGAGGAAATTGGCTCCAATCAAGCGCGTCCACAGGGTATGGCATGGCATTGCAAAATGGAGTGATAGCCTTCCTTCTTCAAGATCCCTTTACCCTGTACAAATCTCCCACTTTACCACCACCAAAGCACCCCAGACCATCACATTGCCTCCACCATGCTTGACAGATGGCGTCAAGCACTCCTCCAGCATCTTTTCATTTGGTCTGCGTCTCACGAATGTTCTTCTTTGTGATCCGAACACCTCAAACTTAGAGTCGTCTGTCCATAACACTTTTTCCAATCTTCCTCTGTCCAGTGTCTGTGTTCTTTTGCCCATCTTAATCTTTTCTTTTTATTGGCCAGTCTGAGATATGGCTTTTTCTTTGCAACTCTGCCTAGAAGGCCAGCATCCCGAGTCGCCACTTCACTGTTGACGTTGAGACTGGTGTTTTGCGGGTACTATTTAATGAAGCTGCCAGTTGAGGACGTGTGAGGCGTCTGTTTCTCAAACTAGACACTCTAATGTATTTGTCCTCTTGCTCAGTTGTGCACCGGGCCTCCCACTCCTCTTTCTATTCTGGTTAGAGCCAGTTTGCTGTTCTGTGAAGGGAGTAGTACACAGCGTTGTACGAGATCTTCAGTTTCTTGGCAATTTCTCGCATGGAATAGCCTTAATTTCTCAGAACAAGAATAGACTGACGAAGTTTCAGAAGAAAGTTCTTTGTTTCTGGCCATTTTGAGCCTGTAATCGAACCCACAATTGCTGATGCTCCAGATACTCAACTAGTCTAAAGAAGGCCAGTTTATTGCTTCTTTAATCAGCACAACAGTTTTCAGCTGTGCTAACATAATTGCAAAAGGGTTTTCTAATGATCAATTAGCCTTTTAAAATGATAAACTTGGATTAGCAAACACAATGTGCCATTGGAACACAGGACTGATGGTTGCTGATAATGGGTCTCTGTACGCCTATGTAGATATTCCATTACAAATCAGCCGTTTCCAGCTACAATAGTCATTTACAACATTAACAATGTCTACACTGTATTTCTGATCAATTTGATGTTATTTTAATGGACAAAAAATTTGCTTTTCTTTCGAAAACAAGGAAATTTCTAAGTGACCCCAAACTTTTGAACGGTAGTGTATATATATATATATATTTTTTTTTTTAGCTCAACGAGCCAGCTATATTCAGCGAGTGGAAATGCATTTTTAAACTCTGCCTCTGCACAGAAGATTGCAGTAGGACCTCTTTATTAAACGAGGGAGTCAAGCCTCTTTATTAAACAAGGGAGTCAAGGCTTTGAAATGTAGTGCCTTGACCCTTGCACCAATTTCATGGAGGAGAGGGCCTTGTGATTCCTTTGATAATGTGCATTCCCAATAAATTATGCATTAATAATTCAGCTTCCCTGGAGTTCTGCATTTTAGCCTGCTCCATCTAAGCAATGGGCAAGAGAAACTTCAATTCCACTTGCTGAAAATAGCATGCCGGATCAAAAAGTAATAGACTTGGCTATTTACAGTGCCTATAGTAAGTATTCACCCGTCTTGGACGTTTTCATAGTTTGTTGTGTTACAACCTGAAATCTTGATGCATTTAAATAGGATTTTTTTTCCTTTGATTTACACAACCTACGCCCCTGAGTCAATACTTGGTAGAACCACCTTTGGCAGCAATTACAGCTGTGAGTCTTTTGGGGTAAGTCTCTACCAGGTTTGCACATCTGGATCATGCAATATTCACCCATTCTTCTTGGCAAAATTGTTCAAGCCCTGTCAAGTTGGATGGGGATCGTGGGTGGACAGCAATCTTCAAGTCTTGCCACAGATTCTCAATCGGCTTTGACTGGCCCCCTCTAGGACATTCACTTTCTTGTTTTTAAGCCACTCCAGTGTCGCTTTGGCTGTGTGCTTGGTCATTGTTCTGCTCAAAGGTGAATCTCTGTCCCAGTCTTAGGTCTTTTGCAGACTGAAGCAGGTTTTCCTCAAGGATTTGCCTGTATTTAGCTCCATCTATTTTGCCCTCTACCCTGACAAGCTTGCCAGTTCTTGCTGATGAAAAGCATCCCCCTAGCATGATGCTGGGTGATGTGCTGTGTTGGGTTTGCGCTAGACATAATGCTTTGCATTTAGGCCAAATAGTTAAATTTTTGTTTCATCGGACCACAGAATCTTTTGCCACATCTTTTCAGAGTCTCCCACATGCCTTTTTGCAAATTCCATGCGGGATTTTACATGGGCTTTTTTCAGAAATGGCTTCCTTCTTGCCACTCTTCCATACAGGCCAGATTTGTGGAGTACCTGAGCTATAGTTGACACATGGACAGTTTCTTCCATCTCAGCCATAGAACGCTGTAGGTCTTTCAGAGTTGTCATTTTGCCTCTTGCTGGCTTCTCTGACCAATGCCCTTCTTACCTGGCTGCTCAGTTTGGGAGGACGGCCTGCTCTAAGCAGGTGGTGCCGTATACCTTCCACTTCTTAATGATCGACTTGACTGTGCTCCAAGGGATATTCAATGCCTGAAATCTTTTTATACCCCTCCCCTGATCTGTGCCTTTCCACAACTTTATCCCGGAGTCGTTTTGAAAAGTTTTTATTTTTAATTGATTAGTTATTTCACCCCCACCCCCACCCCATTTTTCACACATTGAAAGTGTTGAGTAGGTTTTCTACATCAAAGGAAAAAAATCCAATTTAAATGCATCAAGATTTCAGACTGTAACAAAACAAACTGTGAAAACGTCCAAGGGGGGTGAATACTTACTATAGGCACTGTAACTATGTGTGTGTTTTTGTTGTGGGGCGTGACTAAATAATTCAGAAGCCAGCATTTTGTTTTCATAGCAGAGACACTCATCCATAACAGAACGTTTTACACATATTTATATATATATAGTAACACAGCAGGTAGGGGGTTAATTCTCCCTGCAGGAAAAAACATGTGCGAATGCACATTTGTTTTAATTTAATTGTTTTGTGTTATTGTTTAATTTAGTTTTGTTAATTGTTTTATTGTTTAATTATCCCCTCCACCTGGGTGGTAATTGTAAATTAGGACCAGGTGCAGGGTATAAAAGAAAGACAGTCAGTCTGCTCAGGGCTGCTTAGGAGAAGGAGGCAGAAGGTGTGCTCTGCTTCCAAGCAGTCACTAAAAGGACAAAGAAGTAAGTTTAAAGAACAGAGTGTTTTTGGTGTTTAGCAGGTAAACAGCTTAGCCATCCTGCTGTTTAGTTGAGGTTCCCATGGTTCAGTTAGTGCTCAATAGAGCTAGGTGTTTATTTTGTGTTTTGTTTATTTTGTTTATTAAAAATATAGCGCGTCAGCGTGTGAAAAATTCATTTTCCTGTGTGGTGAAGGTGAGTGGTGAAGGTCATTAACTATATATCTATCTATATATCTATATATATCTATATATAGATATATATCTCTATCTATATATCGTCATTGCTATCTAGATGTTACATAAAGCCATTGATTTCCTGTCAAGGTCAACTCGTTTCTGTTTTGTATTTCTAATTATCTTGACAACTGCTTATACAACTGGGACTGAGCTTGATGAAGACATTGTGGTAACTCTTTATTATGGCGCTGTGGGGATGAAATCCCCCGTGAAGGGAATGTGGTGAAGACACTCGTCCGTACGGATATGTCACACTTCACAATATTGCATATGTCAGTTTATTCAACATTATTGAGCTGAAGCGATTGAGAATATGAGATTGTGGGGATCAAGGCGAGGGTCTGTCTGCCCATTCATCTGTCTGTATGTCACACTTACATTTCTGCATATACCTGGAGAATCATTGTATTGCTGATTCTTGTTCTGTTCTGTGCATTCTGCTGGTGTATGTCATGGTGATCAGCTTTTTCATCAGACTGACAGCTTTTGAAATTACAGCCGTGGTTGGGGAGGGATATTACTGACATACTTGTTTGAATTGTACAATTCATAACACCGTCATAAAGGCTACATAACACCATATAAATATGTGCACAAATTTTTAGAATGTATTTTTTCACGACAGCTATAGGACAGACACATTGTAGCAGCCTCCACTGTGCTACCATTGGCTCTTAGCCCATTAACAGAAACATGCTTTAGGGTTAGGGTTAGGTTTAGGGTTAGTAGCTCTACTGCTGCATTGAGGATCATTTGGTAAGAGGCTGTACCTTGAAGACTTTTAACAAGCAACAACCAAGACATTAAATGGAAGCATTTATTTTTTGCATAACACATTTAAATAATTAAAATAACTGGTCTTTTTAAATACTGGTATTGTAAAACAAGTAACAAATTTATCATTAAAAATGTACATGAAATATTTGAAAAAGAAAAGATCAGACCCCTTGTTCCAATAGCCAGTATTGAAAACGGTTCCATTTATTGAGACTATGTACTGTGCGTACTGGAAGCTTGTGACTGTGTATTTATTACTAATTAACAGCAGACAAATCTATTCCGTTCCATCTAGGATGAAGCCAGGAGACAAGCTTACCCGCTGGTTTCAGGTCCATTAATACGGCTCAGCTGAGAGGCATGTGTGTTTTGACAGGTACGCTGTCTGTGTCGGGAGTACAGCACAGACTCCTCAGGACGAGGTGGCTTGAAACTGTCAAACACACTTTCAATCTCACTGAATGTACCTTCCTTACGGAAGGGAAAATGTAATATCCCCCGACTGGTACACAGTATACTAGCTACCGGAAAACCTCACTGCCTTCACCGCTGTGATGTTAATCCCCCAAAAATGCGAATAGCTTTTGCACACAGTCATTAGTCTGGAAGTGAATGAGTGTAGCTGTGTTCAAACCTCCGCATGGCTGCAGCATGTCTCTCTGCCACCAGCCCTCTCATGTGAAGGGTAAGAAAAACACCATCCGGTTTCCTTGGCAACCCCCCTGCCACCAGTAACCAGACCAACAATGGAAGGCTTTGATGAGGTGATGGGCAGTAATAAGAGCGACTTGAAATCTGGGAACAATGCTGTCCTTCTGGGCTGTACCAGACAACGCCATTAGAAACCCATCCAATTAGAACTGTAGTATACCACAGCAAAGACAGCTGTCTCAAACCAGGTCGGTGTGCCACCTCGCAACCTTTGTACCAACAACAGTACACATGTTCAATTATGAAATCCCGTAATGGTGATATGATACTATTAATCCAAAATGTAACAACAAATGAAAATGTTATTAACATTTAAAAAAAGATATTTCTGTACATATTTTCCTGCTCTTTCTGATAGCAGATGTTTTATTTTTATCCAACAGTTTTAATACAAAAACATAGCTGTTTCTTCATGCAATGAATTTCAAATGAATGTAAAATAATAAATGGAAATTTGTTTTTATAATATTTCATTGTTATTATTATTTAGCAACTACTTTTGTAGTGTGTTTTTTCCTAAAAAGGGTCAGCTGTTGCTCCAAAAGTGGGCGCAAGCAGGAGGAGCCCCGCTGATTCCAGCCCCAGAGTCCAGAGGGGGTGGAGCTGCCTTCCCGCGAGCCAGAGGGGGTGGAGCTGCCGTCCCGCGAGCCAGAGGGGGTGGAGCTGCCGTCCCGCGAGCCAGAGGGGGTGGAGCTGCCGTCCCGAGAGTCAGAGGGGGTGGAGCTGGTTCCCTGCTCCGCTCCTCCCAAACACCAAGACGTCGCTGAACTGCTCCCAGATGTCGCTTGAGCTCCCCTTGGGTGATTGGACGTCGCTGCACCGGGCCCCAGCTGCAGACCTCTGTCCGCTGCTGCAACCTCCAGTGCCCCAGTTGTCTCTCCGGTCACCCCTGACAAACCGGTGGAGTCCCTCGTCGCAGGTGCGCGGTCCATACCTGGCGGGGCCGGAACGTGGACCGGCCCACCCTCAAGTCCGCCCATGGAAGAGGGCGAAAGGGACATTGATGGACTCGAGGGTGGGTGGTTGCGTTTTAGGGGAGGAGGTGGCCTTGGAATGGCCGTCAGTGTTGCACACTTGGGGGGGAGGATGTGTAAGACAGCAGGGAGGGGGTTAATTTCCTCCCTGCAGAAAAAACAAGTGGAAATGCACTCCCTGGACAATTGTTAATTGATTTATTGTTTAATTATACCCTGCACCTGGGCGGCAATTGTAAATTAGGACCAGGTGCAGGGTATAAGAGAGGAACAGTTAATCTGCTCGTGGCTGTTGAGTAGAAGGACGCAGAAGAGGTGCTCTGCTTCCGAGCAGTCAAGAGATAAAGAGTGTGCAATTTAAACCTGTTTGATTTTGTTTGTGGTGTTGTGTTTGGTGGGGAAACGGCTTAGCCGTCCCACTTAGTCAGGGTGTTCCAGAAAGTTTAGTTAGTGCTAGTAAAGAGCTAGGTGTTTTGTTTTGTGTTTGGTTTTGGTTTTGTTAATAATCGTATTTTTAAAGGGGCAACGAACCCGAGTGGCAGCATTCCGTTCACTAATATATACAGTACTGTGCAAAAGTTTTAGGCAGGTGTGAAAAAATGCTGTAAAGTAAGAATGCTTTCAAAAATAGACATGTTAATAGACTATATTTATCAATTAACTAAATGCAAAGTGAGTGAACAGGAGAAAAATCTAAATCAAATCCATATTTAGTGTGACAACCCTTTGCCTTCAGAACAGCATCAATTCTTCTAGGTACACTTGCACAAAGTCAGGGATTTTGTAGGCATATAGTCAGGTGTATGATTAAACAATTATACCAAACAGGTGCTAATGATCATCAATTCAATATGTAGGTTGAAACACAATCATTAACTGAAACAGAAACAGCTGTGTAGGAGGAATAAAACTGGGTGAGGAACAGCCAAACTCAGCTAACAAGGTGAGGTTGCTGAAGACAGTTTACTGTCAAAAGTCATACACCATGGCAAGACTGAGCACAGCAACAAGACACAAGGTAGTTATACTGCATCAGCAAGGTCTCTCCCAGGCAGAAATTTCAAGGCAGACAGGGGTTTCCAGATGTGCTGTCCAAGCTCTTTTGAAGAAGCACAAAGAAACGGGCAACGTTGAGGACCGTAGACGTAGTGGTCGGCCAAGGAAACTTACTGCAGCAGATGAAAGACACATCATGCTTACTTCCCTTCGCAATCGGAAGATGTCCAGCAGTGCCATCAGCTCAGAACTGGCAGAAAACAGTGGGACCCTGGTACACCCATCTACTGTCTGGAGAAGTCTGGTCAGAAGTGGCCTTCATGGAAGACTTGCGGCCAAAAAGCTATACCTCCGACGTGGAAACAAGGCCAAGCGACTCAACTATGCACGAAAACACAGGAACTGGGGTGCAGAAAAATGGCAGCAGGTGCTCTGGACTGATGAGTCAAAATTTGAAATATTTGGCTGTAGCAGAAGGCAGTTTGTTCGCCGAAGGGCTAGAGAGCGTACACGAATGAGTGTCTGCAGGCAACAGTGAAGCATGGTGGAGGTTCCTTGCAAGTTTGGGGCTGCATTTCTGCAAATGGAGTTGGGGATTTGGTCAGAATTAATGGTCTCCTCAATGCTGAGAAGTACAGGCAGATACTTATCCATCATGCAATACCATCAGGGAGGCATCTGATTGGCCCCAAATTTATTCTGCAGCATGACAACGACCCCAAACATACAGCTTAAAGTCATTAAGAACTATCTTCAGCGTAAAGAAGAACAAGGAGTCCTGGAAGTGATGGTATGGCCCCCACAGAGCCCTGATCTCAACATCATCGAGTCTGTCTGGGATTACATGAAGAGAGAGAAGCAACTGAGGCTGCCTAAATCCACAGAAGAACTGTGGTTAGTTCTCCAAGATGTTTGGGCCAACCTACCTGCCGAGTTCCTTCAAAAACTGTGTGCAAGTGTACCTAGAAGAATTGATGCTTGATGCTGTTTTGAAGGCAAAGGGTGGTCACACCAAATATGGATTTGATTTAGATTTTTCTTCTGTTCACTCACTTTGCATTTAGTTAATTGATAAATATAATCTATTAACATGTCTATTTTGAAAGCATTCTTACTTTACAGCATTTTTTCACACCTGCCTAAAACTTTTGCACAGTACTGATATATATATATATATATATATATATATATATATATATATATATATATATATATATATATATATATATATATATATATATATATATATATATATATATAAATGGCAGCAGTGTGGAGTAATGGTTAGGGCTCTGGACTCTTGACTGGAGGGTCGTGGGTTCAATCCCAGGTGGGGGATGCTGCTGCTGTAACCTTGAGCAACATACTTTTCCTAGATTGCTCCAGTAAAAACCCAACTGTATAAATGGGTAATTGTATGTAAAAATAATGTGATATCTTGTAACCCCTGGATAAGGGTGTCTGCTAAGGGTGTCTGCTAATTAAAAAGTTAATTAAATATTTCATAACCCATGGTCGGCAAGTATTTAATTTTTATTTTTACACACTGTTCACCCTTCAGCAGTAGCTCCTACTGTAATGAAATATATATTAGAAAAGTGAGTAGTAACTGCTTTTTTCACTGCTTTATCTGGTAATAATGATTGCTGCAGACTTCGAGAGAACACCTCTCTGAATGGGGGTGAAAGATACTTCCTAATTTTTAAACCATTATGCTGATGTGATTTATCATACAGCAGAGTGCCAGCACTGTTTCAGCCATTAAAACACAGCCCCAAGGTTATGAAAAGCAACACCTCTAACAGTGTCTAATGAACGCATCATTTAGAAAGTGTCTGCCGGAAGTTACATTTTGTGCCGGAAACATTATAGAAATGTAAGGGGACAGCTGAAAAGAAGCTCATGAACTACAATTAACAGGGGATGGGTGCTTTATATCCTAATCTGGAGTCACAGTAAGCAACTAAGATATCTGCTTATTTACTGCTGCTTCCTTTGCTGTATTACTTTATTACACGCTGCTGTAATATATCCTGCCTGCTGGGTAAAGTTAAATCGAAAGCTTTATCTTTTTAACCTGGAAAGCAGATCGGTGTTTACAGCAATGAAGAAAGTCTCCCGTAGGACCAGACTGCTCCCCACCTCCAGTGCTTGTCAGACCCTTCAAACAGCTCAATGCTGGCCTTTGCCTCAGCCTCTAGGTGCAACCACACATACTGTACTAGACATGCCAGCTTTCCCTACTTTCTTAATGAGACATTTTTGTATGATGACCGTAATACAATTAATCTCTGGGTACAGGATCATTAGTATTATTATTTATTTCTTAGCCGACGCCCTTATCCAGGGCAACTTACAATTGTTACAAGATATCACATTATTTTTACCTACAATTACCCATTTATACAGTTGGGTTTTTACTGGAGCAATCTAGGTAAAGTACCTTGCTCAAGGGTACAGCAGCAGTGTCCCCCACCTGGGATTGAGCCCACAACCCTCCGATCAAAAGTCCAGAGCCCTAACCACTACTCCACACTGCTGTCATCAAAGTGCAATGCATTATCACTTATTGCAGGTCCTGCTGGACACAGGGGCAATGTTGAGGCAGTCTGCTAAACTCTCTCTCTGCTGGATAGTACATTGTCATATCTTATACTTTGCTGTATAAGGGACGCACACATTTGTATTGCTGTCTGACTGGGGACATTACACTATCAGTCCCAATAAACTATATAATAAAGGTCAAAGAAGACATTGGCAAAGTCATTTTTCTAAAGGGCTTAAAATTTCACAGCATTTCATCTGTAAAAGTAATGGTGGTGATGTCTGACCAGAAAATGCAGGACACAGTGTTGAGTGAAATGCGCTAGTGCGCGGGTTTATTAGAAAGCAAAATGATTTAACAAAACACAAACAAGAAACAGACAAACAAGAACTAACATCAAACAAGTACTCCAGCATGAGTAGCAATTGTTTTATTTTGTTATTATTTCTCCCAACTCTCCGCTACCAACACCCAACCTTGAGTGAGCAATCCATGCCTCTTTATCGCTGTGCCGGGACTTGATTGCTAATCATTCATTCAATGGAGTCCAGGGACAGTCTGCATATGAACTAATTTGTGTATTACCTGTGCCCAAATACCAATATACACTTTAACTTACCCATGCTACATAACCAAAACTATACAAAATAAACCAAATACAACCAGGGACGGGGGTTTAAAAAAAGGAGTAAAAATACTTGCTCATCTTACAGAACTACTGTAGAACCAAACTTTAAAATCTTTTTTGAAATAAATTAATTCAACTTGTTTCTCATTTTGCAACATTAATGTTGGAATTTAATAGGTAATTACATGCCCCTAAGTTCTTTTTTTCATTGCTGTTTAAGGTATATGAAATGATTCTAGGGGCGAGGCTCATCCCACTACGCTAATCCTATTGGCTACCCAGCACTGTTATGTAGACCAAGCCTGCCTTTCACTAAATGCCCTGCAAGTGATTCTCCCCCTCCTCCCCATCGCCTCCATTGCAGCTGTATTTCCCCTCTAGGGGTCAGTGGTCCTGCTTGATGTTGACCCCTGAATTATATCAATTGAGGGTGAGATCCTGGGTATAACAGGTTCAAATCCCAGCTCTGTGTGACCCTGAGCAAGTCATTTAACCTCTGCAGCTGACGCATAGTTCACACATCCTAGTCTCTGTAAGTTGCCTTGGATAAAAGTGTCTGCTAAATAAAGAAATAATAAATTTGGTCCCCGTCTGCCTTTTTATTAAGGTTGCCAGTAGTTCCTGTTGCAATAAAAATGGGGGGATGGGGAAGTAGTACTACCAAAAATGTAGAGCATGTATTAGTTGCCCTTCATAATACAAATGGTATTGCATGTCAAAAAAAGAAAATGTTTGTATCATTTTAAGTATAGAAACTCCCATTCTAGTGCCACACTTGGCTGTCTTCATTGGAGAGAAATAAGGCTTCTGAAGCATGACATTTAAATGCTGCAGTGTGATTCCAGTATGTCAGCTAAAGTTCTTGTCATTAAATTGCTTTCTTTTTTCACACTCTGTATTGACAAACCGGGCAGCTTGCTGAGCAGTTTGGTATCAGTTCATTGGTAGAGTCGTGTGATAAAAACCGAAACGAATCAATAACGTTGAGTTTTTCTTCTCAGTCATACATCCTGTTCTTACTAGAACCCTTTGATGTTCCTAGAAACACATCAAGGAAAAAAAACGGAAAAACAGCTGAATTGTGTGGCTCTGATTTATGCTCTAATCCTTGGGTTTTAAGTTAACATGTCATTTAACTGTTTATGCTGCCATGCTTTTAAGAACAAGCTGGTCCTGGTCCTGGTCTGAAATATACCTTATATGCCCATAATAGATGTAAGGAACACCACATGTGTTCTATGGTCATTCTTACTAATGTGTTTGTTAGATCTACTAGAACAGGGCTTTCAAACCTTGGTCCTAGGTACCACCTGTCTTCTGGTTTTCATTCCAACTGAGCTCTCAATTACTTAACTAAATCCTTAATTCAACTGATATTTTGCTTAATTAGACCTTTTACTTGTTTTCAGCTCTTAAACAGTTACAGATTTCAAGTTAGGTGTAACATTTTATAAGTAACTTGAACTCAGCCCAGGGTTGGGAAGTCCTGCACTAGAGGCTATTCCAGTGGAGGGAAAGGTTAATGGTTACACTCTGGTGTACCGGCTGAACTGAGAAAGATGTTTTGAGAGCGCTAAAAAGTCACTAAGAGGAAACAGAAAACAAACTCAAATTTTTCTTTTAAACAAGCCGTCAGAAAACTTGCGACATGATGTAATTCATGTGCTCATTTTCTGGATTTTCTGCACAGCTCCCTTGGATATACATGTGGAAGCATGAGGCTTAAACAACCATGATTCTTAATGTTAAACATTGCCAGTGGGATTCAAAGCGATTGTGGATGGATGATCATTACTGTGGCAACACTATTGCATAATTGAGAAGCCCATGATTCACTGCTGAGCTGCTGTCCTTCTGCTAAACATTTACTTAGCAATGCATAGCTCACACGTTTGTTCTGTTTGTCTATACAGATGCACGTCCAGTTATAATTCCCCACTGAGGAATATACAGTACTGAGAGTTAATGAACCCACATACTGTATGTACATAATATATATATATATATATATATATATATATATATATATATATATATATATATATATACTTTGTTTACTTTTCTTTATACACAGCTTGCAGATACAATTTATTAATATATTGTATAGCTTATAAGAATTTGACCAAATCTGAATGTGATCTTTCAGAAATAGTAAAAGACAATTTTAGTCTTTCGATGGTGCCTCAAAGAGGCTTTGTTTGTTCGCAAAGAAGTCATTACTAATTTTGTTTGTTTCCAAACTGTCCAATCATGGACCAGAATTTGTAACGACTGCTTGTTTTTGTAAGGTTTGAAAAATGACTCTTTGTTTCACACTTGCTCTCTATACAATTCAAGAAAAAGTCACGCTACATTCAACTCTCCCCATTTAACTCTGCTTGCGATTCTCACCAGAAGTTACTCAGCCTCTCTTCCGAGTAGCTTCTCTTGAAACACACCGCTGCTTGTTTGGAAACACACCTACTTGTGTCCAGCTTCTATAACACAAAAAGCTTCTAAAAAGACCACAGCCAGGAAATTATTTTGGTTTGAGGAATAATAAGGAAAAAGGAAAACAAACAATCTTTGCAAACATTCGAAACAAAATCATTCTTTGGACTTTGCAAAATCTTCTTTAACACGAATATGGTAATCAAAACTTTATTTTAAGACGTTGCAACTTATTTCCAAACCAAGTATGGTAAATAGATAATCAAGTATGGTAAATAGATAATCAAGTATGGTAAATAGATAATCAATATTAAGTTAAAATAGACGCTACAAGCTGAAGGGCTACTGTCCAAAACATCCTGAAATAAATGATGTATTTTGTGTACATCCAAAAAAGACCTTTTCATTTGTTTTCATTTTTGTACATGGCAGTTATACCTCAGTTAAACTATATCACTTTGTCTTAATTTACACTATGCTAAAGGTAACCCAGCCTTCTTTCCTGAAGATCTGTTAATGTCTAATGCTAAAGCAGTTGCTGAAGTTGTGTTTTAAGTGTATGTTGTCAGTGAACTTGTAATGTCAGAATTTGCTGTATTCAGCTGTTTGAAATGAAACGGAAAGTAACTGTGAAGCTTTTCGAACATTAAATATTTTTAAAGCAGTTTTAAAATATAGTGCACAAACAGTGTTTTGAAACAGTGCATCCACAGATAGCACTCCAGACATCTATCCCTAATATATATTAAATGGGGTGTTTTTGAGACTGGGTGGATAAATTTGATATTTAATTGTTTGGCACGCATGAGGTTAAAATGTCATCTCTGCCAAATTCTTGTGCAGAATGTGGCTGGTGCTTAATTGAAAAATTGATTAATTGAGGATCAATTAAGCCCAGCCACATATATAGGAGAGACAGCTCCTTTGTTTAGGGAGAGGGTGTTACTTTTTTTAAAATTATAAATAACAAAGGAGAGATGAATGAGTGTTTGCAGGAAACCATTAAAAATGTCTAAGTGCTTTTCATTATCACTTTCTATTCACTGTAACCTTGTTTTCTTGTTCAGTCTTTTACCATTTTGCTTGTTTTGGAGGTAAAGGGATTAGCCCTATTCATTAGGTAGGGAGTCATTTGCTTAGTTAACACCTTTCACGACAAGGGCTTTATTTGATTTCTTTTCTGTGAAAGTACTTTTTTTTCTTATGTTTGGAACAGAGTGTGCTGAAATAAATGTGCATGATAGTGCTTTATTCTACCTCTGGTGTTATCTGCCTGCCTCCACCCGTACACATTGGTCCCTACTTAAGGAAGCAGAGCCCTACCGTCACCATCCACTTGGGGTGCACTTCCACAATTTATATTGAAGTTAGTGAAAGGTGCGCAGTACATTATAGTGTCAGTAACATATACTGTCAACATGGGCTATCAAGAATTTGCCAAAGTTATTCTTGTATTATCCAAGCATATCTAAATGACGAAGACCTGTCCCAATACTACAAAGCTAACGAAAGCTCATTACATACCCGTCGAGTCTTCAATTAGAGCTCTTATCTGTTTTCTCAAAGGGCACTCCCAATCTCCCTGAATCCCACTCTTCAACATTTGTGCAGCTAAAGCAAGGTACTGTCATTTTTGTTCCTTAAGTCCCAAGCCTTATCTCCCTGTGCCTCCTGTCTGTGAGATGAGGTGGTCAACTGTTAAACCACAAGGTCACCTTGTGTCAACCCTGTATGAAATAATGACAAACAAAACAGATTGTCAAACAGAAGCCTAATCATACGGGTAGAACACAGTGGGGTCTCTTGAAATACACAGTGGCAAGTACCGCACAGAGCTCATTAAAGCATAGAGCATGAAACGCAAACATCTAAAGCAGAGGGAACATGAAGCCGCTCTGTGGCTTGGAACTTGGTTTCAGGAGACTAGCTTCCAGGCCACTGCACGGCACACCAGGGGGGAGTTAGGGTTTGATACAGCAAAGTTGGCTCAAACTAGGTCTCCCAGAACAGGGTTTCAAGCCACTGTTCCTGAGAAAGTGGCTTTGTGTTCCCTTGGCATAAGAGTACATGTACAGTACGTCTCTCTAGCGTATTTCTGTTTAAAAATATGTAAACCTCCAGGGAGAATCCTGTTTATTGGGTAGAGGCCAGTGTGTAGATCATCCCCATTTTGGATTAGTTGAATAGATCTCAATGTATTAAAACTGGAGTTTTATATATTGTTACAGATAGAAGTGCACAACAGAGTTGTTTTTTTTTTTAAATTAAATGCAGTATATCCAATATGGATATGAAAACTTATTTACCTTTACTTACCATTGCACTTTTGATGCAATATAATTTATTGATTTTTAAAAAAATGTAGTTAACCCGACCCACCCCCCCCCCAAAAAAAAAATACTGTAAAAAAAGTGTTATTTTAACCTGAAAGATCCCTTCATTAATGTTGTGTAACCATTACAGGTGATTTACCTAACCAATGGTCAAAATCAAGGTCATATTTTACTGACTGTGTGGATTAAAGGGAAGGATATTAAAATGCAGAGTCATGTGTTACACGTTGGGAGCAGCGCTTGATTTCACCTCATTCTCTGTGAATTAGACATGTTTTTAAAATTAAACTTGAACCCATTTTTTTTTTACTCTAAAACAGTAAAATCAGAACCCTTAAATATAACGGTAGTATCATGTTTATTATTTGTTAACGATATGCCTATCATCAGCTTGCTTTTTTTCCCTAGTCTTATCCTTGCTCTGTTCACCCCCTCCCCTGCCTACGCGCTCCATCAAGCCCAGACCGCTTTGCACTGGAGACAGCCAGGCGGAGATATTCAGAACCCTAACCATCACCCAGCCTTAGGTGCCACCTGACTGCTGTCAGTGGTTCACCTCAAAAGAGGCCAGCTCCCGCTGGCCATAGGGCGAGACCCTGGGCCACAATATTGTTGTATAACAGCTGTGGCCAAATGTTTTGCATCACCCTATAGAATTAACTAATTTTGCTTCATAAAGTCGAATGAATCCTGCTGAATAACGTTACTTTAACATATTGAATTACACACCGCTTTGTATATTTCCATATAATTAACAAAAAACTGATAGAAATTTAAAACATTTCAAAATCTAATATGAACTACTGTACTACTATTCTGGCTTTTGGTAGACTTTTGCGTTATCATTTTGTAGTTTCTTTTATTTACAGGATGTTAAACAGAAGATCTAAATTATGCCATAGCTGTACATGTAATAAATTATATTATTTCTGATCCTTATCTGAGCTAATGGTCTGTTCACTGAGTAAAGCACAAAACCGCATTATATCAGCTCTATCTGGTTTTTATTGAGAATGAATGGCCTTTTATGATATGTTTTAAAACGATATTTGTGGCTACCTCTAATCATGAAAATATCTTTCTCTTGCACTCTAGTAATGATCACATGCAAGCACTGTTAGAATAATTCGACCTTTCACTGACATGTCCTTCTATAACCTAAAGGAATGTATTTCTGTATGAAGTTACTAAATGATGCACAGAAAAGCCTTCAGGTAATGTCTCTGCAGTGAGTTACCACATTCATAAAAGCGCTGAGCACACAAAACAAAACCAACTGCCAGTTAACAGGGATTCAAATAAGTGACGGACTGAATTTCAAATACTTCAGAATCCACACTCATTTCGAAGACATCCTTTCCCAAACCCCACTGATAATTTGTGTTACTTAGGATGAGCTAACCATGGTGAAATCTAGTGGGACATTTTCAATGGAAAGAGGCATTCTGCAATGGCAAGGCAATGATGTTGCAGGAAGTGGTTTTCCAGAAGCCATGACTGTAAAATGGTATTGAATCGGTCAGGTCCCTTGTGCACTACACTGAGTAAAATACCATGTCCCGAAAGACTGAGCTGACATTAGGTATGCCCTTTGCATCTCTAAGTTTGAGTAAGAAAGAGATGTAATAATTACTGTGGTATATTAACACTTACAGCAAGAAGGTGTTTGGAAAGAGTGCTTTTGGTGTTTCAGCGGGCTAATTCGGGGTTTGAATCCAGGTCACAATTTAAATCAATTTCAGTGAAGGGACACACAAAAAGTGTCTGTAATAGGGCAGGGATGGAAATAAGACTCCCATTGCATAGCAGTTTGAGCTGTTCCCGAGTTTAATCAATCACACCTGAGTTTGTTCCCTATACACTGCAGCTGATCAAGCTGGTAGTAAAACCTGGAATGGGAGAACCTGCTCTGCCATAGGAATTTCATTTCCTTACTACTGAAGGTACAAGGAATTGTTTTTGCAACTTATTAATATCGTATCATTCTGATTATTTAAAAGTTTTTGCTCATTTGTTTTATAGTTTACCCCCTTTTCTTGCTATGATTGTTTTTAGTTTTATTTTAAGTAAATTTTTCTAGTTTACTCCCGGTTATACTGTATAGACACACCCATCACTGTGTAACACACAATACTGTATAGACACACACATCACTGTGTAACACACAATACTGTATATCGACACACCCATCACTGTGTAACACACAATACTGTATATCGACACACCCATCACTGTGTAACACACAATACTGTATATTGACACACACATCACTGTGTAACACACAATACTGTATATCGACACACCCATCAATGTGTAACACACAATACTGTATATCGACACACACATCACTGTGTAACACACAATACTGTATATCGACACACACATCACTGTGTAACACACAATACTGTATCGACACACACATCACTGTGTAACACACAATACTGTATATCGACACACCCATCACATGTAACACACAATACTGTATATCGACACACACATCACTGTGTAACACACAATACTGTATATTGACACACACAT
Organism: Acipenser oxyrinchus oxyrinchus; assembly: GCA_030684275.1. Taxonomy (NCBI): domain Eukaryota; kingdom Metazoa; phylum Chordata; class Actinopteri; order Acipenseriformes; family Acipenseridae; genus Acipenser; species Acipenser oxyrinchus. Next base: position 24,486,782 of record CM060254.1, read on the forward strand.
CACTGTGTAACACACAATACTGTATATCGACACACCCATCACTGTGTAACACACAATACTGTATATCGACACACCCATCACTGTGTAACACACAATACTGTATATCGACACACCCATCACATGTAACACACAATACTGTATATCGACACACACATCACTGTGTAACACACAATACTGTATATCAACACACCCATCACTGTGTAACACACAATACTGTATATCGACACACCCATCACATGTAACACACAATACTGTATATCGACACACACATCACTGTGTAACACACAATACTGTATATCGACACACCCATCACTGTGTAACACACAATACTGTATATCGACACACCCATCACTGTGTAACACACAATACTGTATATCGACACACCCATCACTGTGTAACACACAATACTGCTTGTCATGTATGTATTAAATATCCTTTATTTCTAAATTCAGCAGTTCAGACCCTGCAGTTAGGATTCTCCAGACAAGCTGAAAGTAAGTTCAAAACCAGGTACAGGCTGATTTAGAAAGAAATGATGAGAGCGCAACATTGGAGCAACAAACCCTGGAGCCACTCAGAATGAGAGAGAGCATCATTAAACACTGCAGGAAAAAGAGAAAAGCAACTCACATTTGAAGCTACTTATTCAAATAACACAATTGATGCTAAAGCGATCTCCCCACAGTCAGTATCCGAGGGTGTTTGTGAATGTGTAATGGTATTTAAATTGAGTCCTTTCTGCTACCTAGCTTGTGTGTGGATCTCCCATTAGCTCTGCAGATCGCATTATGCATGGTGCCTAGTTCACAGTTAGCAGTGATAATTATAGTAAAACATGCTCTAGTTTTTTTTTTTTTTTGGTTTTGTTGATGTTACATGTTCTTTCTGGCAAACCATGAAAATAAAAGTTGCCATTTTCGCATTGGCTGGTAAAATGTTATCCCGACACAACAGAAAAAAAAAGATATGTGATCTCTCCTGTAAGGCACTAACAATGCATCTTCTTTATTTCCACGCTCTGCGTTTGCAACAGTTCCATAATGTCATAGCTGCTGTTTGATGATATCATGAAAGCAGCTTAAAGGAAAAAAGGCTTTTTTTCTGAAAGGGCTTTAAAGCTGATCATGTGATTTTACTGAGAAATGTACTGACTTCATAGTTAAATGATTGAATCAGTGCCAGTCGTGTCAGATCTTTTGAGTCAGCACTCCCCTTACCAAATTAAAAGACACTGGCAATGGCAATGCAACAGTTCTGTTTAATTGCACAGTAGAGATCTAGAGTAGCTCTGCGGTTCTAAACTGTTTTACTATGAGATCTATAGTAGCTCTGCAAAACTGTAAGCATGACATACAGACAAATATATGTACAGTACTGACAGACAGAAGTGCTCCTATAGCGGTCCAGGTATATGGAAACATGCGGGATAATCAATCAGGAAAGCATGCTGTTCTGGTTCTCTATAGCTCAGGGAGCACGGAGCCGCTCTGTGTCTTGGGACTTGGTTTCAGGAGACAAGGTTTCAGGCCACTGCACGGCACACCAGAGGAGACAGGTTTGATACAGCAAAGTTGCCTCAAACTAGGTCTCCCAGTGGTCTCCTGGAACCAGGTTTCAAGCCGCTGTTCCTGAGAAAGTGGCTCTGTGTTCCCTCAGTTTAAGTCTTGCAGAAAGGCAGTTCACCAGCAGTTGCTGGCATTTGCAACTAGGCAGAAATACACATATAAAAGGAGTCAGATGTTATACCAGTAGGATTTTTACTGGTACTAAGGCAGCTGATTCCGTTGCTGCCAGTAGCTGCACAAAACAATTTGACAGGGGGGGATGGGTAGGATTTCCTTGGCTCTGCACTTTTAATTTTCATCCCTGGCAGGGAAAAAAAGCACTTCCAATATCTTTCTGCTAGAAATGTTCATTTATACAGATACTATTGATATCCAAATATCCAAATCCAAATGTACCACCCATTTCACTTTCTCAACACAACAGAAGTGCTTCTCTTTCTTCAGCCCTGATGGTGTTAAACTACTGGCAGTAGTCTTTTTGTGGTTTCTTACTGGCAGTAGAATGTGTACTGGTACAGTAATAGGAAACCCCAAAAAGACTGTGCCAAGTAGATTTTCTATTGGTTCCTATCCCATCATTCATATTCTAAGGAATTCAGAAGTACTATACTATACATACATAATATTCAATTTACTCCAAGTGGGGGGAAAAAACAACTGCAAAAGAATGAAAGACCATTGGTCATTTAAAAGATGATAGTTTTATCAGCAAACCATGAAATGGAAGTAACAGTTTGTGTACTGTAGCGGCAGCAAACTGCAAACCTAAGGCTGTGGTGGGGGAAGGGATGTATGTATGTATGTATGTATGTATGTATGTATGTATGTATGTATGTATTTATTTATCTGTTTGTTGAAGAATTCGTTTACAGATCACGGTATCTGCAAGTGTGTAAAACTGATAGGTTCTGGAAAACGGAGAACAAAAAAGCAGCATAGTTTTTTTTTTGGTTTAACAACAAACAAACATAAAACCTTGGATGTCTCAATCTCGTGGGCATCAGTATAATTTGTGCGTGCCCAGCCTTTGGGTTGCAGTCAGACTCAGCTGTATGATTCAAACGATGACTGCATGACTTCATCGTTTGAATCATACTGGATTTTCTTTTTTTTTTTTTTTTAATCAACATTTAGCTTTTTTTTTTAAATCACAGATGTTCTTAATTGTTAAACATTTGCAATAATCTCCTATACTCAATAATTATATATCTAAAAAAAGGTATTGTTCGAGAGGATAATTGCCCTAAGAATATAGCACATTTCAAGAGAACGCCACTCAAATCGAAGGCGGGTTTTTGAAAGTTCATTGTCATATACAGCATGTATAAAACTACTGGAAATGGTTCCTTATGTTGCCGTTATATCTATCTATCTATCTATCTATCTATCTATCTATCTGTGTGTGTATTTTAATTGTGTCAGATCAGTGATTTATCATGTGCTTCTGTTCTTACCCAGCGTTAATACTGTGAACCCGTTTTTTAATTTAATTTTTAATTTGTATTTTATATAGATTGAAGTAGGGAATTGGCTTACTACAATTTAACTTTCAATTTAAGAAAAACAACTCGAATAGTTTATCGCCGGGCACTTTCATTTTCTACTTGTCAAATTACTGAGGAACATACCCCTTTGGCGTTCTCATTGGTCGCTTACTTGACTATATCGGTATCTGTTTCGCAAGACGTGGTGCAGCCTCAACTCCTCATTGGCCAAAGACGGCGCCCCGCTCTCTACACGGCAAATGATTTCTGTAACTTGACGTGCGTGCTTGGGAAGATTAATCAGCTGCTATTCCTGCTGGAAGAAGGTGAAGAAGATGTTATTTATAACCTCCGACTGTTGCAGTCTAGGGGTCATGTTTATTAAACATGCGGATAGGGGCTAACATGTTTAAGCAGCTAGGGGCGGGAACTTGTCTCTACAGCTAAAACTACAGTTAGAGAATTTAAACAAACGGGACTATGATCCGATTAAGTACAATATAGTGCGTAGACGGCTTAACTGTTGAATCATGTTGAAAGATAATTGTTTTGTTTTACACACTTTATTTTCAACCTGACTCAAAACTATTTTTTCCTGATAGATGCAAGTAGTTCTTTGTTAAGTTGAGGGAACAAAAACACTTTTTTGAGGAATAGTGGCTTGAAACCAGGTTCCAGGAGACCAAGTTAGAGTCAATTTTACTGTATCAAAGCCCAAGTCTCCCCTGTTGTGCCGTGCAGTGGCCTGAAACCTAGTCTCCTGAAACTGTTCCAAGCCACAAAGTGGCTTCATGTTTCTCAGCTTAACATGTAATTGGACATCCTTCAGCCTTACATTTACACTGTGCTTCATACAGGAAACTATGTGGGGTCCAATTACCTGTAACACAGGAAGTGGGTGGGGGAGAGGAAATCAACTACTTCCACCCAACTTATAGTGTTGTGGCCTAATATAAGGGCTCCTCCTGAGTTTGACAAACGGCAAATCAATAACAAGCCTGTATTTATGATGTCAGTATTTACTAAAATATATATTTCTTTGGTGACCATATACTGCATTCTTCCACAGGTGAGCATTCTACTTCATCAGAAACCAGGCATGGTTGGTCTTCAAAGTTGTTCACATCTCAAAGAATCAGAATTATTTTTTTGATTAAAATTCTGTACAATTACAATATCCCTTCAACACCAGGAGCATGTGCAAAGTGTTAACAGTCTTCCAAGTGGATACAATCCAAATTGTCAGCTTCCGCCTCGTGATACTTGAGTCACTGTCAAATGTATTTTAAGAAAGATCTCTCCACTAAGGACTGCAGACTATCTTAGCAGTAAAGGAAGATAACACCACTCAAAACAGCACATCAGTAATATACTAATATGAGAGAAAACAGTATAACATTGAGCTATGGTTTAAAGAGATCCTCTATAGTTAGCACAGATCTTTATTTTCTGCTGGTCCTGTTCTAACATAAAAAAAACACCTGTGTTATTAATGGAAAGCACCTTCAAATCTCAGCTCAAAGTTAGGCACTATAGTGTTCCTACAGTTAACACTACCTCTGGGGAATGCAAACAAACAAACAATGAACACAACTGAAGTAAAGCACATTAAGCAAAAAAACAAAACAAACATGAGAGGATTTTTAAGGGAAGTGTTTATGGACAGAACCTGGAAGACAATGCATGGTTTTAGGATTGGTTAGAACAAAATGATATCAGTCTACCTAACTATTTCTATCATGCTATATGAAGAAGGTGAAAGCTGAAACGCTGTAGCTACCGGTAATTATTAAAAAAATATAAGAAAATAATTTTCTTCTATATATATATATATATATATATATATATATATATATATATATATATATATATATATATATATATATATATATATTCCTTCTTTATGCAAGTCAAGGTTGTTATAATAGTAGAAAACACTAGTGGAGGCTTTGAGGAAATTGTTGATGCTCATAATGCATCAGAGTAGAAAATATGCAACATGTCTAAGACTTTTGCACAGTAGTGTATGTATGTGTGTATATATATATATATATATATATATATATATATATATATATATATATATATATATATATATATATATATATATATATATATATATATATATATATATATATATATATATATATATATATATATATATATATATATATAAGCTAAATAAAAGGTGTTGAAGAGCAATTATATAAAAGAATACAGAATCATCTCTCAAACATAAGAAATAAAAAGTAAGTGAACAAATAGATCAACACTTTACAAAAATGTAGGTCAGACATGACCTACAATGTGTAGTTTAAGAAGAAATAAAATTAGATCATGTTCAATACAGAAGAATAAAGGAAAATAAATGGACAGACTCAGTACCATGATGCCTGAGGGTTTAACTAGAAATGGATAGTAGATCATTACATCGTTAACTATGTAGTAAATGACATTACAAACACATTAATAGATTTAAGTGAGTGTCGTTGCCATGGCATCAAAAGCCCATAAGTACTTCCAATGTTTGTTTTGAAACACACTTCCCCTTGACACAGGTATGTTAAACATGCAGAAACAATGGGAAGTTTTTTTTAATTTTTTTTTTTTATGTATACACATTCCCAAATATTCCCAAGAGCTCTTGACGCTATTGAAGGCATGTGGGACCAACAATACACAATGTAAGAATACTGGAAACACATAAATGGCCACTAAAGACTTTCCTAAATAGTTTCGTTTGCAAGATCATAGTTAGCAGTTTGCCAGTGTACACTGTAGAGCGCGCATGTGCACTGTGTGTGTGTGTTTGTGAGAGGGAGAAAGAGAGAGAGTTCTGTTCTTCTTTCACGGCTCCATCCGGGAACTTTCGAATTAGCATTGACAGCCGAAGCGCAACTTTTCCTGAGGCAAAGTGAAATCAAGCCGCGGACTCGGACTAAATCTAGTCCCTCGGTTTTCAACTCATAATTACCGAAAGAAGAAAATAGCGAGCACCCGGAGCAAGCGCGTCGCGGCGGGATTAATATAGCAGTGGATCTGTCCAGGTGCTGAAGTCTTTGCGCCGTCTTTTTAAGAGTTTCCACCATGGCGTAAAGTGAGTGACGAGTCGTGTCCACAGCAAAGAGGCAAGAACTTGCTTTCCAGCCCGAGTACTTGTTCTTTCGGTTGTTATTGTCGCTTTTAAAATTTCTTTTTTCCGCAAAACTTCTTCGCGATTGCTTTAAAAGTGAAAGAAAAGTGCTTTGAAAGTCACAACATGGACGTACAGGGCCTACAAGACGCATTGAAATTGGAAATTCAGTGTCATCAGGTATTATAAAATCGTATTATTTTATATCCTGTTACGGTCTTGAGCGAATGAGAGCAAACACTGAGCGACAGAGGGAGAACGAAAAGGGGAAAAAACTGACGGGATCAAGCGTGAAAGATGTGCATTCTTACAAAATAAGTGTATGATACAGATTGTTTTGTTTCATTATCGGTTGATGAGTAGTGCGTGTCGTTGAGAGAAAGGGATTTTTCACTTTTCTGAGTAGTTTGGGAATTTGCTGAGTTTTTTTTTTTTTTTTTTTTAGAGCAACAAGGATTCCAGTAATAATGCGGAGGAGCCGTGTGAGGTTAGGACGAGACTTGAATATTTATGACCCGCCGCTGGAAACTGATTCGCAGTATTAGCTTTTGGGTCTTTGTTCCTCCAAAACATACTAACTAATTGAAACACTTTTGTAATTGTTGTTTATGCTTTTTTTTCTCTTTAGAAACTAGTTGCACAGATGAAGCAAGATCCACAGGTAAATTAAATTCTTAAAGTATTATTATCTCAGTGTAATAAAAGGGTAGCTGTGGTCGAACTGGGTGGGAAAAAAACTTTATCAGCTTAGATCTCTTTTCTCTTCCCTTCTGTTCCCTTTATACGGCGCTCGATTCGGTGCCTTTGTGCTGTTCTACGAAACAATCGCGTGAGGCGATAATTTGGCCTTTTTTTATCAAGCGAGCGAGGATTAAAAGCAACTGTTTATTGTAGGTCATTAATCATATTTTTGCTTCATTTTAGAACGGGGATCTTAAGAAACAACTCCACGAAAGACAAGCAAGAATATCAGCTCTAAGCGAAAAACAAGTAAGATTTTAAGAATACGCTGAATGTTACATAATTTATCGAGCAGTTTGGCTTAGGGGAAGCCTGGTTTTACTTTTGAGAACGGAATCTGAAGTTAAAATAAGTATAGCGAAGGACGATTTAACAAGTAATATGCTTGGATCCATTTCTGGTCAAACAAAAAAAAAATGTAGTATTTCCACTGTCTGAAAGCTAAGCCCAAACATTATGTTTTGTTCTGCTGCTTTATTATAAGTTGGGCAGCAATGAAATGTTGGGAATTTTAGCGTCCATTTTGAGTAGGTCGACATGTTTCGGGAGTGTGGGTAAAGAAAATGATCTTAAATCCTCACTATTTTTTATTTATTTAATTTTACAACAAATTAACATTACGCTGAAATGGGGTATTTGTAGCCGAATTTAACAAAGAAATGCAGTTATATAGCTATTTAAATAAATAATCCGCTGCTTATTGATGTCTTTTTTCTTAGTTGCTTGTGTACCCTTCTTCGTCTGGTCTGACGTGTTAGCTTTTGATTCGAGTTCACTTTCACTTTTTTATAATCGTGTGTGAAACGTGTCTTTAATTTTAACTTTGTTATTTAAACGCTGGCTGTTTACTGTGTTTTATCCTGGAACACTGTATAATGTGTTTTATCCCCCCCCCCCCCCCGTGTTTGGGGATTTTAGCTGAATTTAGCGAGCACCGCCGGTCTGCTTGTGTTTTTTTCAGGACCATGAACAGATGCCATTGAACGCTTCAGTAACACTTGTACAGCACATTGAGTTACCATCCTCTCTCGGTTTCGCTTCTTACAGAATTTATCAAGTTGATTTAGCTATGGCAGTATGTCACCAACCTTTAAACCTATTAAACAGGAATCAAGTTTAAGCACCAGTTTTGTTTCAGTCTGTTTGTGTTTCCCGAGATCTCCCCCGTGTGGAATGAATGGAGCTTTTCATAAGTTCAATCGATCGCGTTTCCTTTGGAATGTGGTCTTTTCAGCACCAAGAACAGCGCCTGTGTGTGTGCGCGCGCGCGTGCGTGCCTGTGTGTCTGTGTGCTTTTCATAAGCAATTACGTGTTACTTTATGATATTAAAAAGTGGGGAGTGTACGTTTATTTTTTTATTTATTGCACGTGTTTTGTTTTGTTCTTTTATGTAGTTTTCGAAAACCCGAGAGCTTGAATATTGTTTGAAAGATATATATATATATATATATATATATATATATATATATATATATATATATATATATATATATATATATATATATATATATATATTTATTATTTATTTATTTATTTTTTTGCCAAGCCACTTGAGTTTCATAGTGGAAGCTTCCATTTTTGTTAGTGAAGGGGTGTCGTTTCCACCTAGGATGGAGGAAAGTCTGCAGAGTTTGAACGTGGGGGATGGGCCCCCCATTCACGATCACCATTACCATTTTGATTGCTTTAATGCCGTTTTCGGAAGAGGGGGAGGGGAGAGAGAATGCCCTACTCAGCAGAGCACAAAGCATTAATCACTGGATACAACCAAACCAGTTTGGTGTCTTTTTATTAGTAAAAAAAAAAAAAAATAGTAAATGTGTGCGTGTACGTAGAAAGCAGAGGAAACTGTCGAGTCCTCTTTTAGTAATTTTAGTATATTTAGTCATATACTAAAATTAAAAATGAAGTTAAAACAAAAAAACTGCGTATGCCAGAATTTAAAACCATCCAATGGGAATTCTTGTTGGGTATTTCATTTAAAAGGGAAGGTGCACCGTTTGTTACATCGGATAAATCAATTCTCACGAAATGAAAGAGAAAATTAAAGAGACAGAATATCACAAACACAAAAAAATGTAAACATTTCAAAGTGTAACTTACAATGGGTTTTGTTTACTAAAACTAACAAACTGACAACATGGTTGATGTTAAGGTGAGGCGGCGTTGTGTGTTTTTGTTTTAAACGCAAGCCTTTGTTCTAGTTATGTGGCTAATATGCTATTACTATAGTGTTTTAGTGTGTTGAGGCGCACTGGGTGCGTGGCTGCTTGATATGTAGAGTTTAGAGAAATCATAATGAGTTATGACGTTCAACGGGAGGCCTACACATTGTTTTTATCCTCATATATCAGTCTATTTTGCTCTTCAGGAAAGTTATAAATAAACGAAGAAGACTAGCATGATATGACTGAATATGGTAACCTTTTCTACATACTGTGTACAGTTACTACTAGCAAATTAAATATAGCTTTCAAAAGCCTTCCTATTTGTTTACTACAATTATAGAGATATAATCATTTTTATTTATTTTTATTTATTTAAGAACTCCTGCAAGCTTCCCTTATATAGTAAATTCACTTCCTTTATAAAAGGTGGCAAGGTGTAACAAAGCACAGTGAAAGCACTGGTAAGCTCAGTAAAGCCCACAGAGTATAGTAAAGCATATTTAAAAAACAAAAAAACAAAAAAAAAAACAACAACATTGCAAACCATGGTAAACTATGGTAAATGCATGGCAAAAATGCAAAATGACTTGCAAATTTATGTGGTCCACTTTTATAAGGGTATAGTTGTTAGTTGCTAGTTCTGTGACAATAGCAGTTTGCTTTCTTTTGACAAGCATACAGTGGTGTTTTGTTAGCTATGTATTCATTCTAGTTTGGAGCAATGAAAAGAAAAACTCCTAGTATCAGTGAAATGTCACATTTTTTTTTATTTTTTTTATTTTAACAAAGAAATTGCCCCAGACCATGAAAACTAATGGGGTGCAAAATTGAACAAAACAATGTAAATGACACACTTGCACAATAATAAAGTCAGTATACATTAGTTTTCCTCTGCTCTGGGCACCCATATCAGCATTATATTAATCACTGTGATCAATGTTGCTTCACACAATGTAGAAAATAACTCAGGTTCTGTAAATAATCAAGGGTTCTATACAATATGTTCAATAGAAGACCAGAAGAGGCATATCTTTTTTTACAAAACCAGCAAACAACTTGAGATACCCTGAATTATATTACTTAGGTCTGTGGTTCTGTTTATGTCAAATTGACAGTTTTTATCCATTCAAAATTCAATATAGGAGATAATGAAAGACTGAAATTGTGGCCCAAACGTTTCTTAATAGTTAAAGGGATGCTAACTAAAGCAGTAAAGTCTGCCAGCCTCATCTCTGTCCTTCTTTCACTGTGATCAAACCTTTGTCCTTTGCTTGAAATTGTTTTGGTGAATTGGATGTTTATCTAAATTTGGGTTACTTTGAAATATGCTTCGTTTTGCAGTCCCACACACGCATGCACCCACACACACACACACACACACACATGCATGCACGCTCCCACACACATGGTCCTCATAATTATGGACCTCATTGGTCTATAGGTTGATCCAAAACCAACAGTTTATCCGATTTTATCCACATTCAACCTGGAATGTTTACTGGAGTCCGCGAGCGCAGGATAAAAGTTTGGAGAAGATTTCTGAAAATTCGAGGCAGTTGTCGTGTCCACAGTGTAGAATATGTTATGATCGGTGCATACAACATCCACATTGGTGCTTGTAGGTAGTCTTACAATATTTCAAATTTCTTTCTGAATTGTAATAGGTAATTTAATCAAGCCTTCATCAGGGTTATGAGTTTACTAAAAGCAACATCCCACTCCAGGAACATACCCTACGAAACCCTCGCTATACTGTTGTTGGGATCAAATCTCCTAAACTAACTTAAGCCCGCTGCACACAGCCCGACTCAAGCCGTCCTGACTCATCTCATCTCAACTGGCCATACAGAGTTTGGATGAATCGTTTCAGTGTGCGTGCCCTTAAAACCAAGATTATGCAGATTTCAGTCGGGATGTCTTCAGATTTGAAGATTGAACATGTTGAATCTTTTTAAGACGCAGTTTCGTTCAGATGTGATCAGTCTGTCTGTGTGCAGCAGTTGCCGACCAAGACTAACTGAGACCGATTAGTCATAAGGGTGTCAACCAATGGTGAAGCAGGTTTAAGTGACATAGCTTGTCATGTAACTTGTCATACAAGATGGCGGAATATCGACAGCTTTAGTTCCACAGGTAAAAATACATTAGTCTTGAGTTGCTCCTAGTGTCCCAAATTCAAAAATACCAGATATGTGCAAATTTGAATAGGTTTTTTTTAGCCGTTTACGAATCAAAGGTAAACTATCAATTTACCTTTTTATTATCAATCTACTGGCAGCCTATTTTTTATTACTGTGCTAAAACAGAAGTAACCAGTGTGTCGATCTCCAATAGGTCACAAATTACAAGCCCCTAGATCCACACGCTGAGAAAAAAAATGCCAAAGTCAAATAAAAATCAACAGTTTGGATTTTGTTTACCACAGGCTAAAGTGTAGTCGACAAACTATACAGAAAGTCAAACACTGCCTGAAACGTTTGCACAGTGTAAATGGTCAATTAAATAGGCTAAGCACTTCTTTTGGTTGCCTCGCAGCGCTGTTTCCGCCGTCTAATCAGCATACGATGCCATGCATAATATGAGGGTCACTATGTTGGGCTAAGTTAATACAAAAATGTGTACAGGGCAGTATTAATTAAATCTGCATACATAGTAATCACCAGGATCTAGTTGTGGTCAGTCTAATTCAGTCTTAGCAGTGTGCGACACCCAGTCAGGAAAAACTCAATTGTGACGTCAAACCAAAACTGAGCACAACTGATCGCAAAATCTGTGCATACTCAGATGAGATGAGTTGGGATGGCTTGAGTCGGGCTGTGTGCAGCGGGCTTTAGCCAACCCGGCGTCCTCCCGGCGACCCCAGCCTCGACTGGGCGATGCCTTCACGAGCACCATCTTGGAGTGGAAGGGTTTCGTGCAGTGGTTCTGTTTGGAGCTGACGCTGTCCTCCTCGGTGTACACGAACACAGAAGCTTTCTCTCAGTGCCCGTCTGTGCAGGCATGGCTTTGCAGTCGCCTGGAATGCTGGCACTGATGCATTCTTAAACAGGCGTAGGCTCCCCGGGCACGCCCCTCCCAGCCAATCAGGACCTCCTGATCAGCTCCAGGCCAGCCTTCCTGTTTACTAAGCAGCAGCGCAGCTGAACCAGCGCCAGGGTCCTCCTTGTCACAGTCCTGTAGAGGACTGTAATTAAATACAGAAGAACTGGGTTACTAAGTTCATTAGGGGGTTGAAATATGAATCATTCATATATAAAATCTACTATTTATACATGTAGTTAAGATGTATCTTTAATTAGGATTTATAAGGAATGTATTAACTGGGTGGTTTCTTCTCCATAGCCAGCTGAGCTACAGTGGCCTTTCCTCTTACATGGTCCAGTATTAAACTTTGTTTGATTATTTTATTAAATAAATGAGACTGTTTGATATAAAAGCAGCTCTGTAAAGTAGCCCCTAGATTACTCTCTCTCTCTCTCTCTCTCTCTCTCTCTCTCTCTCTCTCTCTCTCTCTCTCTCTCTCTCTCTCTCTCTCTCTCTCTCTCTCTCTCTCTCTCTCTCTCTGTAAATCAGTTGCATTGCTCATTAAGTCACTTTGCTGCTGCCAGGGCTTTGCATTTTCACTAAGCTGATTAGGTGCATCACTTATTTATTTGGATTTTGCCATTAGGAACATGGAGATGTAGTCTCCCTATTTACTGTTTGAAGACTTAAAACAGAATAGATGATGTTTGTCAGGAACATTTACAAAAAAAAAAAAGAAAACAGAATTATAAACCACCACCCAATTTTAACGGCTAATATGTTATTTGAAAAACAGTTCAGTACTAGAACACACATTCAGTGAACATTCTTCTACTGAGTATTTTGAAGGTCTTTTTTTTACAAAGTTGTCTATTTACTGTTGCATATATATATATATATATATATATATATATATATATATATATATATATATATATATATATATATATATATATATATATATATATATATATATATATATATATATATATATATATATATATATATATATATATATATATATATATATATATACTTTTTTTAAGAATTAAGAATCTAGTACCTACTAAATAAAGATCTGAATCCTGTATTCTGGTAACTGGAGCTGTAATGATCTGTTCTGTGCCTTGCAAAAGATGACTGAGCTATCCAAAACAGGAGGTGGGCGTATTTCTTTGTAGATGCAAATCCATGAAACATTGGAGACTCCTGTCACTTTATTTAAAGTGTTTGGATTGGCTTGGTATTCTGTGACCTTCACCTGTGTGACCTGACGGCAGATGTATTTTGTCAGCTATGAAGTGTGAAGGACAGAAAGCTTCATTTTAGTATACTGTGCCTTGCTTCACATTGCTGCCTATAAATTGAGAATATTATAAAATATATAGTAGACCCTGAATGTGATACGGCCATATAAAAATTCTTTGCATCAGACAGTTGGTTTCAGACAGAAGGAACGTCACCCAGCTGTTTAACTAGATATTATAAAATATATATTATATTGTATAGTGTGTAAGATACAAGCTGACTTTCACCTCATTCAAGGTCAGAATGGCCAGTAAGCACACTCGTGGGGTGGGCATCAGCATTTATCACACACTACCCTACTTTATACAATGTATAAACACATACTGTGCGTCCACATTCTCACGAGACAGTCTAGTTAGAAACAGCATGACGCACGCAATAACAGCATCTATAAACTCACACACATCAGAAACGATCAGTGGTGCAGTGCTGTACATGCGTTATCAGGATTTCAGTTTCATACATTTACAAGCGGTATGAAATTCTTTCACATCCAAGACCGCAGAGGGTTGCTGTATTCTGTAGGGACATGGAGGCTGGTAGAATGGTGCTGTGTGCAGGTGAGGGAGAAGGAAGTGAGGGCTGAGTACATCTGTACACAGAGTCAATTCAGCAGCCTGTCAAGGCTAATCTGCTCCAATCTGTTTTCAGATACGGATGTGCGAGGTCAAACTTCTGCCTTAACGTATGTGCCTGCGGCAAAGAACACATGCTGTAGTATCTGACAGGAGGAAGTTGCGAAAACTATGATAACCAGGTGCAACAATTCATTGCTAAAAAAAAACATAATTTATCTCATTTTTTTGGTTTGGTTTGGGGACCCTTATACGCTGAGTCTGTATGTCTCTCACACTCCACATGGTGAAAACGCTGACTGATTGCGCACCAATCGTCCCTTGTTTCATACACCCGTAGCCTCCAATAGACTATTCAGATTGAATTATGGTATTTTAGGGAGCAACAGAGGCTAAAACAATCAGCGCTGCAGTTGTGGGAGTCTGTTATCCTAGTCGTTGTTCTGCTGGACCAGCCTGGATGCAGGAGCAAGGCATTGATAAAATGGTTACATTGTGACCCATCATGATGTTCTGTGTTTGGAACAGCATCATCACTCATGCCAAGAAATTGATAGTGTCTAGATAAACATAGTGTAAGCAGAGTTCACAAAGTTCAGCTTTACATAAACATGCAGTTAGATAGGATATATAAGACAGGCACTTGAGACTGCAAGTGAGACAAGCTACCTGAATCTTCTCCTGATGACAGACCATCTCTGTACTAGGGCTGGGGATCGGCAGTGTCTTCACGATACGTATCACAATATGAGGGTCACGATACGATAATGTCATGATACAGTAAATTCAGCACGAAACATAAAAATCACACCATTGTTTCATTTGCTTGTGCAAGTGTATGCAATAACACTGGTAAAGCACTTTTGATCAAATGAGCTTCATGACCTGTTTTGCTTTTGTTTCCTGTTTATTCTTTAAAATCCATTTCAAAATCCAAATTACAAAGCAGGGCTCCAGACACAGTTGTTGCCTTAGGAGCCAAGTTAGTTGCTGCCATATTCAACTGCTTATAATACAACAACTTGTTAAGACACTAAAGTGATACTAAAACAGTAACTTCATGTCTGTACTCACTTGTTTGTTGCTTCATTCTGCTGAATGGTTAATCTATGCAGCTGATGACTGGAATTAACTCAGCATGTTTATATTTTTTTTATATCTTTTATAAGTGTTGTGTCTGGAATTTGTGACAGCTCCTCTATTCAAGTCCAGTTTTAACATGAGAAACAGCATGCTACAGTGCAGCAGCTACGGTGCTCAGTGTCAGTAAAGTCCTGATCTGACAGCATGTAACACAGACAGCTCTTTACCGTTTATTTTTCAGTAAAAACAAGTTTAAATTGCAGCGAGCTGGTATTTACAATATTAAAATACTAAATATTTGCACAACACTCGAGCACATTTGGTACCGTCACAACTGTTGCATGAAACTGGGGTTACCGTATTATGCTGGTGTTAATATTATTATTATTATTATTTATTTCTTGTTTGTTTATTTAGCAGACACCTTTATCCAAGGCGACTTACAGACACTAGGGTGTGTGAACTATGCATCAGCTGCAGAGTCACTTACAATTACGTCTCACCCGAAAGACGGAGCACAAGGAGTTTAAATGACTTGCTCAGGGTCACACAATGAGTCAGTGGCTGAGGTGGGATTTGAACCGGGGACCTCCTGGTTATAAGCACTTTTCTTTATCCACTGGACCACACAGCCCCCTTATTTCTTAGCAGACGCCCTTATCCAGGGCGACTTACAATTGTTACAAGATATCACATTATTTTTACATACAATTACATTATTTTTTTACACATTATTTTTACATACCCATTTATACATTTGGGTTTTTACTGGAGCAATCTAAGTAAGCCTTGCTCAAGGGTACAGCAGCAGTGTCCCCCGCTGGGATTGAACCCACGACTCTCCAGTCAAGAGTCCAGAGCCCTAACCACTACTCCACACTGCTGCCCCTAATACAACACCTATCTCGCTACAAGCATTTGTCTTCAATGAAATAATTGTTAGTGTATTTGTTACCGTCCTCCTTGCACTTCAGTTTATTAAATGTGTGTTTTCCCCTTACAGACTGACGTCATGGCGCATTCATAAATATTGACACATGGTTTTAAAGGGAGAGGCAGCTTTTTTGTGTTACAGGCGCCAACCCCTAAAAACGTTACAAATGATTTCTTTTTCGCATTTGCGACCATTTTAGTCCCATTCTGGAGCTCTGCAAATTCGAGCCTTACACGTTTTACACACAGCGTGACTCTTATCAAGAACACAAGGCGAGTCCACACTGGATTTTAAACCAACCAGAGCAGGTAGGATTTCACCGTCACTCTGATGAGATTATCAACACTAATAACCTGCCTCCGCTCAACACCCTTACACAGTGAATGGTAGGTGAGGCTGCTAGAGTACATGCTAATAAATAATATTATCTAATTATCAGTGTAGACACAAATTAATCCATGCTCATGTTTATGTTACGAAAAACAGTATCGATACAGGGGTTACTGTATCGATAATCGTAGCGGCAAGAAAAATATCACGGTTAACCGTGTGAATCGATGAATAGGCACGACTGGAGTTACGTGTTCGGAGCTGAGCTGAAAGTCAAGGTCAACTAACACACGGTAGAGCACTATCGCTACCAGAAAATGTTTTCTTTTTCCTCATTATTTTCTTTAAAAAAACACTTTAAAACCTACATTTACCTTGAACTTGTAATGATTCTTCAGGTACCCATCCACTGAGTTTTAGGAAAATAGTCCCAAAATGTTCATAAAGGATTACACACATAATTAGTCAAAAAACTTTATTAAACAAATAACTTTTTCACTTGTCAGGGCTGCTTATAGTTTATCTGAACAGTGCCAGATATTGAATGGAGCAATACTACTGAACTGCCCGTGTCTCGCTTTGTTGTTGTTGAAAGATGCTGTGTCTGCGCTCCAGTCAAGCTGACAGCTGTGATTGGTTGACTTTGCAGATGCAGGTACAGGATTGGTTGCTTTCGTCGATGCAAAGTATTGATCGGCTGGTTTTGGTGGATAATAAAAGCAAGTCCAAATGAAAAAGCCAGTACTTGCGTGGATTGATTTTAAATTGGTTTCACAGGGATTGCGGTGGTGTTCCAGTGGGCATCTACTGTGCATTAATGCCGGCTACAGCTGGAAGCTGATTGGCTAATGATACTGAATCGTTTTCTATTTTTAATTAGTCACTCGATTGGGGAGGGGGGTGAATAAGAGCAAATGTAGATCATTATTGAAAAGCACAAAGTGTGCTGAGGTGTAGCTCTTGTGAATAAGGTTTGGGAAGAGGGGCTACAGTATATATGAATGGCTGATGAGTATCACTGGATTCAGTCAGAAATAATATATTTCAGGAATGTAGGGGGTTATGTTTAAATAACTTACGGTATTTTTTATGTGGTATCTAAAAATACAGTATCTATTACTTGGAAGATAAATATTCACTGCATCTCAGTCATGGTTTTATTATTATTATTATTATTATTATTATTATTATTATTATTATTATTATTATTATTATTATTATTATTAATGGGATATCATTACAGAACATTTGTCACACCACAGTATATCTTGAGAACCATTCATCAGATTGTAATGAAGCTTGTTACAGGCGTTCCTCTGCAGTTCTTTTTACTGTGCTGACATCCTATAGTCTGTGCTACTGGAAGCTCAATTCTGGGCGCTGAAGAGGTTATGTCACATTATGATCTGTTTTTTTTCTTCTCCTGAGTGGCATGTAGGAAGTCCTATCCCTGCTTAGCAGTGCAGATTGAAACGAGTCCGCTGCATGACTTTGATATTGTAGCCAGTTCAAGGAACCTGCTGTCAGTACATTGACAATTGATTTCAATTGACTTTGAATTTCTTCTTGAAGACAAGCCCCCAAATAACTCCTGGAATCCCATGGTACCTCATTAGAGGCCTTTAGCGATTATCCGGGAGGTTTGGAAACTTTTGCTTACCTTGCCATTCAGTCAGAGGATTTGCTGTTGGAGAGCTCCTCTTTTCATGCCTTTTCAAGAATTTCTTGAAAATATAACAGATAGTTTATCCGTACCGACAGTGCATTGGCACTGCAGTGGCAAGTCACTGGTTCAAAGAGGCAATAGTGTTTAATATTTTCCATATTTAGACATACTATGAACCAATGCTCACTGCAAATGCCCGGCAGCACCATGATACCATATCGAATAACTGTGTGCTGCTACTGTAGGGACCAGTCTGATTTCTGCAAGAAAAGTCATTTTTCCCCTTGCATCAATAAAGTAAATAAATGAAGCTGCAGAGTCAGGTTAGGCTGTTACAGGTTGTGTAAGAACTGAGCTGGCACCTGATGGTTTCAGTAACAGTTTTAATAAACAGGACTGATTATAGGGCAAGTTAGATTCTTTCTCCATACTTCAGCTGGGATCTTCTCAGAGAGATTCATGTTTAAAACTTTTTAGCCAGTGGTTGTGGTATTTTCTCAGAAATGCTATCGGTAATCACGTCAAGCTACTGAATTAATCCAAATCACAAGGTTACCAAACCCAAAATAAACAACACAGATACTCAAGCTGGGGTATTGTTTTTTTGAGTTTAGAAATTTTTCTTTCACATGACAACTACATCAAGGGCAGTGGTAGCCTGACTGGAAGTGCATCTGGCTTCCTGAAATACAGAGTGGCAAGCAGATTTCAAGGGAGAGGGAAGCTTGTGATGCAGCTGAAATGACCTGTACCTCTGGGAGATGGGAACAATGCAACTGAGTGCACAGAGGACTCAACTATGGAAGAAGGAATACAGGGAAAACTAGAAGAAAGTCACATAGAGCAATGTTTTAGAAATCGTGTGTGTGTGCGTGCGTGCGTGCGAGCGTGCGTGCGTGCATGCGTCGCGTGAGTGCGTCGCGTGTGTGTGAGAGAGAGATAGAGAGAGAGAGATAGAAGTTAGCAAACACAATCCAAAGGCTTCCTAGTTGAATATAAATGTGTGGGGCCTGGTCTGTTTCAGGGATGGGGGGCTGGGGTTGCTAAAGGAGGCATAGATCAACAAAGAATGACGTCTGCTCATTAAAATGCAAATCCGCTCTCACAAGAGTAAATAAGAAGGCTATGTGGATTTCCTGTGTCTGGCCTTTCAGCCCAGCACACAGTTTTATTTGGACCGATAAAGTAGAATTGGGAGCCATAGCAATTGATAATATTTTGGATTATTTTCACCTTGAGAAAATAAAAATATATTGATATTCGTACTGGTGGATTTTTAGTTCAGTGTTAAATGGGGTAGAACTGTGACAGATGTGTTGTAATGAGTTCAACTCAACTGGAATCTGATGTTTCACATTGGCATAAGTCAAATGTAGTGCAATATCTATAAATGTGTTATTGGCAATATGGCCCCATAATTCTTCTCATTCTCCAGTGACGTGTTTTTTGTTGGTTAAAAAGTGGTAAAAATAAATGTGAGGGTCTCCGTATTCGTTTTGATAAGGTAGAAATACACATCAAGTAATACAACAACGTCACTCTGTAGTTCAAAAACTATTACAGCTACCACTATTTTGATACAAATTGATTGTGATACGGCCCAAATTTCATTCAAATATTAAGGTCCATTTTTAAACCATGTTTATTAGAGGCTCATTCATTCCCTTGTGACATTCCATTGTTGCTGTGTTTGATATATTTTCACAAAAATGGCACAAATGTCTGAAATCTCAGCCTGTTTGTTCCTTTTATGCTACTTTTGAGCTATTTAATAGTAGTCAGGGAAGACTTTGTATTTCTTTTTTTGTCATACAGTGGGTTGAGATGTTTCTGGTAGATGTGGCTTGTCCACAGTAATGAAGTCGAGCCAGAACTTGCATCTCCCGCACACCTGTCTGATTCAGTCAGTCCTCTTGATGCAATGCAAAGAGCATTAGGAACTTCTTCTATTACAAACTACTTCTTTAAGAAGGCTAAACATGCTGACGAAGACGACAGCAACAGTGCATCGACTGCGACTGTGGACACAAACACAAACGAAGCCGCTGTTAGGTTGTGTGCCACAGTAGGCAAGATGTCCCTTTGGTAGTAAGAACTGTGCATCCTAAACTTTTGGTTGTGCCTCTAGTCTTAGCTACTGATCTGTTATACAGTAGCAATTTCCAGAGTGTCATGTGAAACCACTGATGCAGCGTCTAGTTCCAGCTACTATACCGTCCAGCCGCTGTGACAGCCAGCACAAAGACTGTAGGGAGCCATGCATTCAGGGCCCCCATTGCATTCAGATCCTTACCAGTGGGATGTAAAAATATAGATTTAAAAAAGCACTTTCCTAGCAAAACATTTGTCTTTTATAAGCAACATGGGATGGGCTGGCTGAATCTTTAAAGCTCTTCTTTACAGAATTCTGACAGCGAGTTTGTTGATTATTGACTGATATCCATTCTTTTGAGACTTACATCTATTTTTTTTTCCAGTGAAAAACTCGAAAAATGCTTTTTACTGAATGCCTGTAAAGAGAGCTATAATTCTAAATGTTCAAAACGAAAATAAAGTTTTTTTTATTTTTATTTTTTTTTTATTATATATTGTGCAGGCCTTGCTGGTAGCTGAATTGATTTGTAAAAGGTCTTTCAAATGTGTCATTCAGTACATGCTGTGTGCGTTTTTTTCTTTATGTGCACAGGCTTAGTTCCTTCATTAATCAATCTTTAACCTTTTTAAAATCCATCTTTTGTGGTCGACTGCTGAAAGAAAAAAAAGCATTTTAAAGCCCCCACTACCACCCCAAGACAGTTTCCATAGCAACTATAGCAACCTAGAGTTACCAAGACCCGAAATGAGTTTTTGTCCTTACAAGGTTGTAAACCGACAACAAAATGACTGTGTGCATAAATCTAATTTAGTTCACTGTTTTTTGTTAAACAAAAAAAGTTGCTGAATAGAGTAGCAGTGTTAAAAAAATAAAAGAGAATGTCAAGGGGAAACAAATAAAAAAAGAAATAAATTGAACTTCAGTGAAAAAACAGTTCTGAAATATGCTGTTTTGTTATTAAAATCGTTCCGCAGCACAGTTTGGATGGAGCGGCATTCACTGAGAAATCTAATTAGGAACACAAGGGAACACAAACCAAATAACAGCAGTCTTTAAAGATGAGAGGAGCCTGACAGCAGCTTTGTTTGAAAGGATCCTTTAATGAACTTCCTCTCGTAGCATGTTTCTTAGCAACACATTTTATTACATACTGCTCCAGCGCAGGAGTCAAGTGGTTTGCAGAATCAGTGGCACACAGTTATTTATTCCGACCCCACCCCCACACACACACTTTTTTATTTTTCCTTGGCTGTTCCTTTCCTTCTTCTCAGCAGTTTGTCAGACACAATGAGCAGCTCCTGCCACCCATCCTCCTTAATAGCTGGCTTTGAATCCCAATTGGCTACCCGGGTACTGCTGTGATGTAAAGTTCTTTGAAATCACACGCTTTGCAAGCCCCACCCCCCCTCACGCACACACACAAAAAGAACACAAAACAAAGAGCCTCTCCCTTCCTCTCTCGCAGCCTCACTACACTTAAAAGTACTTTCACAGAATGTCTCCCAGCATTGTGCTGTTTTAATGAACTGACTCATTCTGACTGTAGAATCCAGCAGTCATCAGAAAGCCAGCTGATTTTTCTTTTTACACGCATCCATATTCAGCATCTACTGGAGTGCTACACAAGGGACTTAGGGTCAGCCTCCACATTCAACATTAACATCTCCTGCCCAACACAGCCCAGTGGCAATGTGTGCTTAAACCTACAATGTACAGAAAAAGAAATAAATTCACTACCTGCATATTCTTGGCTCAGGAAGGTTTCAGCACGTACTGTACTGAAAGTCACATCCATAACCATTACACACGCAATAGTGCAGAATTTAGAAATACGAAAAAAAAACATTCTTTTAGTAATTCTGTAGGTATGTCACCCTTGCATTTCTTCATTTATAGAACCACTTATCCATTGGCGAGGGCACCTGGTAAAGGCATTCATTACCACACGTTATCGACAGGATCAGAATCTCGCAGTATAAGGAGGGGCCTGTTCTTCTGCCAGGTCATTTATTTGTTTGCCCTTAATTATATAACCTATTTATTCACTTGTGAGGACACTTTCTATGATACTAAAAGCGCTCATTTTGTATTACCTGTACAGCCGGGATACGTTACCTTATTGTATTGCACATCCATAACTATTAAACACTTAATAGAGAGGAGTTCAGAAACACTAAAAGAAACTTCATCAATTCAAAGACATACGCTTCCACTAGTCTTTCTCAATGTCTTATCATATTGAAAACCATGTATAATAATTATAATTGTAATGGTAATAAGGGTAGTGATCTAATCTGGTCACCCCGTCTACAAGGTTATAATTTGCTTGAAGAGTAAAAGACCATGTGTAATATAAGCCAGCCAACCATTATCGGCAATAAAACCCTTCTCATCCCTAATCCTAACCCTATTAAAAAGGTATTACCAAGAGGATAAAGAGACAATAATACAGGTCATTGGCGTGACAATTAACTCCTGTTAGTCACTGCGAAGATGGAGAGGTGCACAGAATGTAGATACTGAACAGAAATATGCTTGCAGCTTATATGAGAAGGGATTTTTAAGGGAACTAGCATCCCTTATAGAAGTTCACCACGCTAAATTTGCATGGTTATACTAGACATTTATCATAGTTTATCATGATTTGCCATATATATATATATATATATATATATATATATATATATATATATATATATATATATATGTTTTAACATGCCTCCCTGTCTTTTACAGTGCTTAACTATGCTTTACCATTCTTTCACTGTGTTTTAGTACACTTTGCTGTGCTTTTACTGTCGGACATTTTTCCATTTCACAGTTGTACGTATTGATTGACGCATGACAGGGTATTTACAGAAGCTCTGTTTGAGAAGTCTGAAAACCAAAATCAAGTGGGAACTATTGATCCCCCCTGCTGTAACTACAGTTATTGATACTATAAATAAATAAATAAATAAATAAATATACAGAGAGAATTCTAATATTGCCAAAATTCTTCTTCTTCTTCTTCTTCTTCTTCTTCTTCTTCTTCTTCTTCTTCTTCTTCTTCTTCTTCTTCTTCTTCTTCTTCTTCTTCTTCTTCTTCTTCTTGTGGAGTAGTGGTTAGGGCTCTGGACTCTTGACCGGAGGGTCGTGGGTTCAATTCCTGGTGCTGTACCCTTGAGCAAGGTACTTTACCTAGATTGCTCCAGTAAAAACCCAACTGTATAAAAATGGGTAATTGTATGTAAAAATAATGTGATATCTTGTAACAATTGTAAGTTGCCCTGGATAAGGGTGTCTGCTAAGAAATAAATTATATATATATATATATATATATATATATATATATATATATATATATATATATATATATATATATATATATATATACAGTATGTTACGGCCAAATGACTGGGCACTGTTGTAACAGCCCAAAAGCAACAGCCAATGACAGCATGGGCCGGTCGTTCACATTTTGTCGGGCAATGTAGTCAGAAAGATCAAAATAACAACATTGATCGGGCCATGACGACATTGCCCAGTACTATGTGATCAATGTTGAAACAATCGTAAATACAACCACTAAAATATACTGGAGGTAAAAAAAAAAGCAACCGCTGTATATTTTAGAATACTTTGTTGCTTTATTTAACAAAATGTATTCAATATTTTAAAATACCAACTATGCAGATTTAAATTAACAACAATGCATATGGCATTTTAGAAACTATTGACTATCAATTTATAACAAACAGCTGTATAAATCAAATACATTCTCAGCTCTTATTTCGAAATAAGAGAAGAACATAGAGATACAATTTACACCTCACTGAAAATAGAAGAACTGCTTAATAACAAGTATGAAACAGGAAGATGTATCAAACTCAAAAGATTTATTTACACAGTATTTGCAAATGCTTGGAGTGAAAAGAACAAGATAAGTAACAAAAACAAGAATATGCTTTGAAACACAAAACCAGTAAACCGATAATAACACATTATTAGCAGATGAGTCCATTTGGAAAATAAATAAATAAATAAATAAATAAATAAATAATAATAGTCCACAAAATCAAAATGCTGTATAAATCAATCTTTATTCAGTCCCCCAAAAAGATATTTTCAATCCCAAAAATAACTGGGGATGCAAAACGAAAAGCTCAGTCTCAACGGTTTGATTCTTCAGAGATAATATTGTTGCTGATGGCTTAGGAATGACGATCCAACAGCAGGGCAAGTTGTACACAGTAATAACACAGCTGCATTGGAGTTTTGTGGTTGTTATTTATAGCTACACTGACTGAACTACAATAGATTACAAACTTTACAAGCATGACCCAGGATGTCTTTTTTAAAGAGATACACTCCTAATAGAAAACCAAACAATGGGCTGGTGTGTCTAATCTAGAGAGCGTTTTGCTGCTGCTGCTGCTGCTGCTGCTCAGAGAAAAACAAAACCCATGTTGCTGCTAGCAGGTTACCATGCCACTGTATAACTCTGCAAGCTTTACTGGTCTTTGTGCTTTACCAACACAGACAATGCCATCTGCAGTGAAATTAGCCATTTTTTGCTGCCTCTCAACTCCTTCACGTTGTGATAATAAATGATTTTATACAACTCCGTTATATGACAGTGTGCTTCGTCATCTGTTCACAATTCGATAATTCTAGGGTTTAATCACTAAGACTTTCCAATGTAAGTTTTTTGATGAGTCAGGTAGAGAAATAAGAAGGAGTGTCTAATCTCAGAAAAAACATTCAGGTGCAATCATATAGTACCGGCTTTGGACAGGATATCAGAAATCTGTAGCAGCTTTTAATGATTAAAAAATCAAAATCAAATGCAGGCGACCAAATAACTCCTGCTTTATCGCAGACCTCTTTCCATTATCTCTTTATACACTTTCTAATGCTAATCAATCAAAACCCTGGATGGATTACTTGAATAAAAAAGTGGCGGTATTAAGATTCACCACTGTCTAGATCATTAAAATAATTTGACTACATTGTAACCCGTTTGACTACATTGTAACTTCACAAACAAAACTGTTAAATAACAAAGCCTATCAGGGATTGCAGTTCTCTTCTGCGTCTTTAATTTCCAACCACACTTAACTTTCACACAACCAGCTCAGGACAGAATGGCAAGGAGCTTCAGAGTAGTACAGTATTAGGGTCAGACTTGCTTGTGTTACTCCTTATGTAGTGCAGATAATAACACAACATGTATATAGACAAATAACTCTGAATTAATAATGTTTATTAACCTACATTTTGCTGCTAAAGTTTGTACAGGTATGGCCAAAAGTTTTGCACCACTGTAGGATGAACTAATTTTGCAAGTTGAATGAAACCTGCTGAATAATGTTACGTTAACATATTGAATTACATACCGCTTTGTAGTTGTCCATATACTTAACTCAAAACTGACAAAAATTTAAAAATGTGACATTTCAAAATCTAACATGAAATACTGTACTACTATTCTGGCTTTTTTTTAAAATAGCGTTTATAAACATTTTCTTAGATCAAATATGGCTTTTAAAAGTGTAAAATGAGTTCTAAACCTCTGGAAAAGGTTTCAAGAAAGGCAAACTTAATTGAAATCAAAATCATCTTTAAAAATCAAAAACAGTCCTTATCAAAACATTCCTTAAATCAGCCTGCTGCCTTATTAGCTTGTACAGTGTTCTACAATACAAGGATCACACAGTTTGGCTTCCGAAGGACGGTATTGCTTGGCTGGTTGCTGGTGTCAGTTTACACTACTTCCTCCATATCCAGGCTTCTGTGGGCTTTAATTTCCATCTGAGATCCTGAGTTATCACCATCCCATCAGAGTACGACTTTTTGGAAAGATTGGATTATGGTTCGGATCAACGGGGTAGCTGGGAATGATACTCAGGAAATACTGTAATCAGAGAGGGCTTTAAAAATACCTCTTAATACAACCTTATCCCTGGCGCCTCCTCTTCCCAGAGCTAAATAAACCAGTGTTTCATGTATATCTGCATTAAAGTAAAAAGAAAACCGAACCACTTTATGTGCAGTAGGTAGTTGAATGTGTAGCATTGTATTTGAAAGTGCATTGTGATGTCTACATGAAGGGCGTTAAAACAACTTCCCTTTGTATTGTATTATAGCGCAGTCATAATAAGCTGATATAAGCATGAGCAGCTGTCAAGAACAACAGCATCTCTGTCCCCGAAAAATCAAAACTTTACTGCCATTTCTAGAACTGCCAAAGTTAGTGGGAGATGAAACATTAAAAGGGATAAATGTCCTACTTTTTTCTGTAAGAGCTGCAGTACAGAGGGGCAGGCCTGTCCATTGGCTTGCAAAATAAGAACAAGAGAAAAAAGTTCAACAGAATACCACAAGATTAATATCTTAGTTGTAATTAGCCATCTAGTGAAAGTTATACCGATTCCTTTAAAATAGTGAAATTAATCATTATTTTAGCTAATAATAATTAATCATTATTTTAGCAATAACTGCTTGCTGCCTGTATGGTCAGTTTAACTACAGTAGTTGCACGAAATACACTTATCCTATTGTGATGAAACTTGCTACAGATTTCAGCATTCCCACGAACCATTGAAAAAAACCAGGCTACAATAATACAGGTCTATGAACAGCAAGCTGTGGATGCAAGTCGTCAGCGTTTCCGATCTGCTCAGTACCCTGATGTTGAGGACACAGGATGCATTTGACTTTAGATCCCTTATAATAAGAATTACTGATAAGACACATTTTTTTGCTGGTCTCTTGAAATTCATATTAACGAGAATTGACTGTGTATCTAAAAAGCACTTATACAGTTATGAGGAAGCGTCATCAATTAAGGAACATCCAGTTCTATCTACCTCACTGTGATGTTTTTAGTGTTTGGATACAACGTCGTGTATGAGTCACTGCCGAACTGAAGCCAAAAAGGATATTTCTGGAAGAAGCCTCTGCTTGAGAGAAGCCCAGGACTGAATGTCCAGATCAGGGTTGAGAGGTGATCAATCAGAGATGCATGAGCAACGTGTACCTCCCCTTTAACTGATTTAAAAGAAAAACAAATTACACAAAAGCACTAAGAATTTGTTCTTTTTTGAAGGTCAAACGTTTTTTTTCAAACTAAAACGTATAGTAATTATCCCTGTTCCCTTTCAAAGCAGGTAACGTACTGCCGTATTACAGTCCATTGTTCCAAACCAAGACACCACAAAGCCCCTGCATGCTGTATGAGCTAGCACCTTTAGAAGAGCATGTTAGGGCTGAGTCTCCACTCAGGTTAGCAGCAGCACAGGGTAGACATGTGTTCCTGGGAACAGTCTCACAATGAATGCCTATCTATGGGCCATTCACTTGGCTGACGATTTTCACTGAGTAACGGTCATATACCCTCACAGAACAAGGTATACACCCCTTCTGAATGTTTACCATAGTAAAAGCACAGCAAAGCGTAATAAAGCATAGCGGAAGCCTCGGTAAGCACTCTAAAGCCCGGAGACGTATGGTAAAGCATGATTAAGCAAACCAGGGTAAAGCATGGTTAATGCACAGTATAATTACATACCGAGGTAAACCTTTATATGGGACCTTACAGACTCATCCCATTGAATCAATCCAATTCTGGATGACCATAGTTACCCTAGACCCTATTGACAGTGTTATGGTTGGTTTTCCCCTCTTGTTTGTTTTCACTCTCCCTATCATATTTCCCCCACTGCCACAACTGTCACTCTGCCTTCCCATATTTTGCCAAAGAATGCATTTCACTATTCTTAGGCCTAGTAATTACTGGAGCCCCATGGTTTCCTACAGTAACAGTCAGGCAGAACCACCCCTCCATGGGTGCATTTCACGTTGCCAGTATGGCGTATCGGATCTGTATTTATTTACACAGGCCCTGCCTGCTCAAAATAGCTGTGCTCATAAACTTGATTTATAAAAAGCCCTGACACAAACCGAGAAAGCAACCGCTGCAGCAAAGAGCCAGAAGATGGCATGGTTTGTATGCAACCCTGTGTTTAATATGAGAGCAGGCCACCATGCTATTAATAGCCCTGGTACAGTTTTAAACACAGAGAGTGCTGGTAAAAGATATCGAGGGAGTAGCTTTAAATAAACCTTATCTGGCCTGCACCTACCTGATTTTCACTCTTAAATGTACATTCTTCCTTGCCTTGGTGTAGAACATACAATTTTCAAAGTATTTTTTTTTTTAGGAATCTCACATAAGCTTGTATCGATGCTGCTGAAATGTTTTCGTGTACTGGAAATAGAATTTGAAAAAAAAAGGTCATTTTTCTTTTGCTGTTGCTTCCTGCATGCTACAACATCTTAAATAAGATTCAAAGTCTCCTACTGCTGCACGAAACAACTGGCGAGTGATTGGGAAGATGAGGGCTGCAGAGGATTGAGATATTTGAAGGGACTTGAATCAACATGCATAAATAACCACATTAAATTGGCATGGAAATTCCTTATTACTGGAGCAAATTGAAATCTAGGTCATTGTGGCCTACTTATTCTTGTGTTTTGGTGGACCAGTCAACAAAAAACACTCTTCTAATTGTCATAACACTTGGTATGCATATTACTAAGAAAAAGATGGTTCTGGCACCTGATTGGCTGCGTTACTGAAGGTTATATCTTGGAAACAAACTTTAGGAATGTAGGTCATCTAATATTTTGCAGCCATGGTGATACATTGTTAAAGTGACCCATCCCTGTATTATATGTGTGTCCGCAACATGTAACGCAAATAAGCATTAAACAGTGTATTCCACCCCCATCAGTCTTATATTGAACACAACGATAATTAACCATTCAGCATCAGGGAAATAAATGACTGAACCGGCTCCTTCTACTGGCAAGCTCTTTGCAATGTATTTCATGCTGCCAAGCTACATTGACCCAAAGCTCTAGCTCCTAGCTGTGTTTGCCTATTGGGCAGGGATGGGAATGCATTCCAGGATGTGTGTCCAAATGGTTGTAGATCTAATCGAACAAAGTGAGGGTAAGTCATAATTCTGCCAGGCAGGATGCTGCGCAAGCACATAATGCAACTCCTTCTTGTCTAGGTCAGGAGTGACATGTGTAACTCTTATTATTTTAGTAATCCTGGCAATGTAAGGGATACCATTTACATCTGGCACATTTTTAAACATGACATGTGTCCCTAATCATTATATACTACTGCACTCACAGATCTTTGGCATGGGTAAGAAATATTTGACCTTTGAGGTTGTCTCTGCACAAGCCTGAGCAAGGTGGCATTTCTGTAATGGGACCAGTTATAAAATTGTGTGCGCTGGTAATTTCTTTCCCCCCGTGAAACGGCAAGCTTGTTAATTTATTTATTACAAAATAAATAAAATGAAAACAAAACCTAGCTCTGTTTGAGCACTAACTATACATTTGTCGGCTCCCTGTCTCACTCGCAGGACGGCTAAACGTTTACCTGACAAATCATACAAAAAACAAAAGGCTTCACAAAGTACCTTTCAATGCGATTGAACACACCATCAATCGAGCGCTCCACACAGCAGCAGCCTTGAGCAGACTGACGGCTCTCCTTTATTACTCTGCACCTGGCTCTAATTTACAATAATAGCCAAGTGCAGGTGATAATTAACAATTAAACTAGGGCTTTTCAGCCCGTGTCCTTCTGGGAGGTGTAGTCCTGTGTTCCCCCGCGGACTACACTTTCTTACTATATATACATCCTTTAAGTTTAAGGCAACTGCTAAAACTATAAGTCAAGTAGACAAACATTTTAGCCCTTCTGTGGGCTAATTACTTTCTATAGTTTTACAATTCTGATTGAACGTTATGAAGTTATAACCATTTCCATTATTGTATCACAATACAGAGACTGAGCAGAGAAGACTGCAGTTTTATTGGTTTCACCAATATTACACCTGGGCATTTGTTATGAGTGGAGGGTTATGTATTGTGGATGTAGGTCACGGTTTGTATTTTCTGTAATGTTTATTTGATATCCTTGCAGGTGAATACGTATACTGACACTGGAGGCTCCACAGGGTCCCTGCATACAGTAGACACAATTCCATAAAAAGCAGCTGTGTGTGTTACTGCTAATATGTGATATACATACATAAGCAACATCGATATACATATCAATCAATGAAATTGGAGCCAAGGGTAGGTTTCAGGCTCTGTCAAGGTTAACCAATTCACATCACTGGGAGTCATTGGCAGTATTCCGTGGCTAAGCAGCATGTTCCTGGAGAGTTGTTCTGAAGAGTTTCTGGTTGGACCAGGAATATAATAAACAGGTTCACTTGAGCGAAACAGTGCCAAAAAACAGACAGCTTTACAGGCTTCTCTGTAGAGTTGCAAGGGAGTGGAAGTTTGTTTTATTGGAGCAACTGGGGATGTAGCTTCCATTTTTACATACAGTATATCCAGAAAATATCTGCTTTGATACTTTCAGCATAGAGCGGAGAGGTGGAACATTGTGGAAGGAAAATAGTTGAACTATTTGATAAACCGGAAGTGTTTCTCATTGTCATCTGTGGGGACGACATTGAGATTATATATAAGAATTTTAGAAATCATTGATTAACAGATATGCACACAGAAATGAACTGTTTTAACAAAGCGATATTAAAAAGGTACAACATTTAATGCTTCCTCCATATTTAGTTTGCATTGATGGAACTAAGCTTACAGGAGGCATATATATATATATAAGAACATAAGAAAGTTTACAAACGAAAGGAGGCCATTCAGCCCATCTTGCTCGTTTGGTTGTTAGTAGCTTATTGATCCCAGAATCTCATCAAGCAGCTTCTTGAATGATCCCAGGGTGTCAGCTTCAACAACATTACTGGGGAGTTGGTTGCAGACCCTCATAATTCTCTGTGCAAAAAAGTGCCTCCTATTTTCTGTTCTGAATGCCCTTTTATCTAATCTCCATTTGTGACCCCTGGTCCTTGTTTCTTTTTTCAGGTCAAAAAAGTCCCCTGGGTCGACATTGTCTATACCTTTTAGGATTTTGAATGCTTGAATCAGATCACCGCGTAGTCTTCTTTGTTCAAGACTGAATAGATTCAATTCTTTTAGCCTGTCTGCATACGACATGCCTTTTAAACCCAGGATAATTCTGGTTGCTCTTCTTTGTACTCTTTCTAGAGCAGCAATATCCTTTTTGTAACGAGGTGACCAGAACTGAACACAATATTCTAGGTGAGGTCTTACTAATGCATTGTAAAGTTTTAACATTACTTCCCTTGATTTAAATTCAACACTTCTCACAATATATCCGAGCATCTTGTTGGCCTTTTTTATAGCTTCCCCACATTGTCTAGATGAAGACATTTCTGAGTCAACATAAACTCCTAGGTCTTTTTCATAGATTTCTTCAATTTCAGTATCTCCCATATGATATTTGTAATGCACATTTTTATTGCCTGCGTGCAGTACTTTACACTTTTTTCTATTAAATGTCATTTGCCATGTGTCTGGCCAGTTCTGAATGCTGTCTAGATCATTTTGAATGACCTTTGCTGCTGCAACAGTGTTTGTCATGCCTCCTATTTTTGTGTCGTCTGCAAATTTAACAAGTTTGCTTACTATACCAGAATCTAAATCTTTAATGTAGATTAGGAATAGCAGAGGACCTAATACTGATCCCTGTGGTACACCACTGGTTACCTCGCTCCATTTTGAGGTTTCTCCTCTAATCAGTACTTTCTGTTTTCTACATGTTAACCACTCCCTAATCCATGTGCATGCATTTTCTTGAATCCCTACTGTGTTCAGTTTGAGAATTAATCTTTTACGCGGGACTTTGTCAAAAGCTTTCTGGAAATCTAAATAAACCATGTCATATGCTTTGCAATTATCCATTTTCAATGTTGCATCCTCAAAAAAATCAAGCAGGCTAGTTAGACATGATCTCCCTTACCTAAAACCATGCTGACTGTCTTCCAGGATATTGTTACCATATAGGTAATTTTCCATTTTAGATCTTATTATAGTTTCCATAAGTTTACATATAATAGAAGTCAAGCTTATTGGTCTGTAGCGGTTCGGTTTTGTCTCCCTTTTTGTGGATTGGTATTACGTTTGCAATTTTCCAGTCTGTCGGTACAACCCCTGTGTCAAGAGACATTGTTGCATGATCTTGGTTAGCGGTTTGTAAATAACTTCTTTCATTTCTTTGAGTACTATTGGGAGGATCTCATCCGGCCCAGGGGATTTGTTTATTTTAAGAGCTCCTAGTCCCTTTAACACTTCTGCCTCTGTTATGCTAAAGTTATTTAAAACTGGATAGGAACAGGTCGACATGTGGGGCATGTTGTCCGTGTCCTCCTTTGTAAAAACCTGTGAAAAGTAATCATTTAATATATTTGCTATTTTTTTTTTCTTCATTCTATGATTTTGCCATTTGTGTCTCTTAGACATTTAACCTCCTCTTTGAATGATCTCTTGCTGTTATAATATTGGAAAAACATTGTGGAATTGGTTTTAGCCCCCTTAGCAATATTGATTTCTATCACTCTCTTGGCCTTTCTAACTTCCTTTTTGACTTGTGTTTGCAGTTCCAAGTACTCTTTCTATGTACTTTGTTTTTGGTCCTTTTTAAACGCTTTGTAAAGTGCCTTTTTTCGCTGAATATTTTTTTTAATTGATCTACTAAACCATTTTGGCCTATTTGTTTTAGATTTAGGTTTGTCTACTTTTGGGATGTAATTGTTTTGCGCCTCTAGTTCTACACACATTATAAATATATAGAACATCTTTCAGTACTTGCATATTTTTGTGTACATACTGCATATGTAGATCATGATAATCTACGTCTCATAATGCTGATAGTGTTAATTTAATATTTACTGATCAGTCCGCTGTAGATATTATTTATCTTGTAAAGGCTGCTACCCACCAGACGCGATGTGACAAGCTGAACTGTGCAGCGATGCATCAAAATGAATAGAGCGATATGAAATAAATAGGATTGAATCCTATTTTTTGCGGTTTGTCGTCCGTCAACTAGGGCATTGCAATATCAGAGAACAGCTTCAATGCACGTGATCCAGCAGGGTGAAGCAGTATCCATACTGACAGAGGAAACAATAATACTTGAAATACCATTGAAAAAATACCCAGAGCTTTATGACAAAGGTCATCACAATTATACAGATACAGATCTGAAAGACAATATATAGGAGTCTGTTTCGAAGGAACTGGATAAGCCTGGTGTGTATGATTTATTGCCATATGTGTTGAAATAATGTCAGAGAAGACACTCACAATTTCCACATCATGTTGACGTGTACCAGTCTTGATCATAGTTTTGTCAATAGCAATTTTGAACAGTTGTATAGATCTGGCAGTTTTCAAACCTGCCGCATCGCCTCTGTGTCGCTTCTGTCGCTGCGAAAGTGTCTTGTTGCCAATTAAAAAATCTCATTGTGTCTGGTGTGTGGAGACCTTAAGACTTCTTAGTGCGGGACCAGAACTGATTGTGTAAAATGCAAAGTTCCTGACACATTTTGAAAGAATCAACATGCGCGCAAGCACTGTCCTTGGGAGCCCGTGTGTGTCATAATGAGGCATGGGGTGTAATAAATAGGATTTTAATTGGGAGTCTGTGGCAAGGTCATGTGGTCTCATTCCGTAAGCTGCAGAACATGTGATGTTTCACGGAGCTAGGTGACATAGCAGCGGTATCTGTCTTGAGGCGTGTTTGTTTAAGTGTGTCAATCTGAATAACTATAGCACTACAGAAGATGCACAGCTGAACTGCATACATATTAGTGCTGGTGGGACAAATATGCAAAGTACTTGCTTCGAAGGTATTTAGAGACAAAAATGACAATGTTTACCAGTAAAAATAAAAACACAGGTTTTATATTAAACATATGTTCCCCTATAAAATATATTTTTTCATATAAAAAAAAGTATTCATCAAAGCCTATTTTTAAATACATTAAAATACAAAAAAATATATATATATATTCAAGAGCATTCAGAGTGACTACCCATGGGTGTCTTTGACCTTGAGTGGGGGACAATGTGCTTGTATCTCACACAGCACCCTCTGCTATAATATATGGTTCAATATCAGGGTCTACTATGTATTACTATTTGCTGGTGCTGCTGTTCTATGCATGTAAAAGTATTTTACTGTATTTCCCATGCAGCCTTTGTAGTTTACTTCTTACTGATCTGCTTAGCCATGCAATTAGTTCTGAACAGCTTTAAAATAATATGAACTCCCAAAGACAGTTAACCCTTTATGGTGTCTCACAAACACAAATTATGCTAACTTTCTCATTTTTGCAACAAGGTGCACGAAACAGGGTTCAATGTTTACTGACAGGTTGGATCCAGTCGTCCAACTTATCAGCTGCCTCCTCGTGAGACCTGAGTCCCCCTCAAATGTATTTTCAGAAGGAACAGCCCCTCAATTCCTTGTGGACCTTAAATGCATCGACAGACAGAAACTGCGTTTTACCTTTTTTTGGTTTTAAAAAAGTGTGACATCAAGTACCTGTGCTGGAAATCATTAGGAAAAATGTCATGTGAAAGGGCATCCTGCTCCCTTGTTCTTTAAGTTTCTGTGAATTAATTGTACTGGCATTTTCATTAGGTATGCTCCTTTAAGGAACGGCTGCCCACTGCGTTTGTAATTACTTGCCTGTCCCTGCATTTCCCATTTCTAGAGTCATGTAGCATGAACTGCAGTGTACATTACATGAGCTGTGAGGGGGAGCTCTTGTGATGCCTCCCTGAAGTCATTATTCCTCACCTTTCATTGAAAATGACCAAAAATATTAGTCCATGTGTTGAAATGTATAACTGAGATTTTGAACTTAAAAGCGGCATGTGAACAGTTTATGTGAACCTTAAAGTGAGGAGTTGGTTTGAAAGAATGTACGGCATTAGAATATATTCTAGATGAGTCGCAGGGAAGGCGGTGCTGTATTAATAAAGTATGAAACTAGCTGCATTTCATTGAACATATTGTTATTATTATTTGTTTATTTAGCAGACGCCTTTATCAGAGGCAACATACAGAGACTGCAGCTGCAGAGTCACTTACAACTACATCTCACCCAAAAGACGGAGCACCAGGAGGTTAAGTGACTTGCTCAGGGTCACACAATAAGTTAGTGGCTGAGGTGGGATTTGAACCGGGGACCTCCTGGTTACAAGGCCGTTTCTTTAACCACTGGACCACACAGCCTCCTATAACATAGTGGTTCATAGAGATCACAGTTCATACAATGGGACCCCACAGAACATAGAGTATTAAGTGAGACATTCAACATTAAGAACATGCAGATGATGTATGCCTTTAGGGTTTGCCTTTAGGGTTTTATATAGAATAATACAGTTGGATATCAGGTGCAGTATTTTGTGAATGAACATTACACATACAAATGGCAGAAAGTGCTAAATCCCTGTTGAGCGCTTAGGAGGCTGTGACCTGCGGTCCTGGCAGACTGTTCCATACTCACTCAGACAGCAAGGACGCTAAGTCTCCTGAGTAGAAGCCAGAGATACCAAAAGACCAAAATATCCTTGTGTTGCTGAAACGATATTCAAAAATAAGATATTAATACGCACGCTATCCCACAAGTGCACCCCAAATGTTATCCATTCACTACCAATGTAGACAGGGTATTTGTGCTTCATTTCTGGTAACTATCAAAGTGATAAAGAGTCAGTTTCAAAATGATCCTCCACCTGTACGCATGCATGATTTCCAGTGAGTGGATTTCCACTCTGACATGAGGGTGGGTGAAGCAGGCGTCTGGTGATTCTGCCTATGGAGAGCTCTGTGTTGCTCGTGAACTTTGCATTGTATAATTGAATGGTAATCAGTGAAGCAGATTTTTCAGTAGTACAAAAGCTCCAGTAAACATAAATGATAACCACACTACTCATACTTTGTTTTTTTAGTTGTATTTATTAGGCGTGGCTACATTTGGTTGAATTTGTTTTAGGCGTCTTGTACTGTACATCCACATTAGCATGTGCATCCTTTCTTAAGTCAAAAATTGATATATTTCTTACTTGCAAAAGAAAAACTAAGTAAGAAAACACAAAAGAGTGTACAGAAAGTGCAATGCCATGG
Organism: Acipenser oxyrinchus oxyrinchus; assembly: GCA_030684275.1. Classification (NCBI taxonomy): domain Eukaryota; kingdom Metazoa; phylum Chordata; class Actinopteri; order Acipenseriformes; family Acipenseridae; genus Acipenser; species Acipenser oxyrinchus. The sequence continues at coordinate 24,522,982 of CM060254.1, forward strand.
CAAGTTATACCACGTCCCTTTGGATCATTTTTATGCTGGCTTTAATAAAAAGTTTATGACGTATTTTGTCCTAAACCAGCAGCTTGTCAGTCCCAAACTGTGACATAAATGATATATTAAATAAACGGGGGGATGAATCTGTTAATCAGATTATTCTACCTGTTATTGCAACTGTAGTACCATTCAGTAGAGCAACTATTATAAAGGGGTTCTTGAGCTGAAACCTTCAGGCAGAAGGGGTATAGTTTTAAAAAAGGATGAAAACCACTGCTTTAGTATTGAATAATTCACACACATGCATGCTTTTCACTATGCACTATGCACTATGCTTTTTTAAATAGCATACATAGCCACTTTCCACTTTAACTGAAAATCACCTACTACCTATTGCAATCAGATTTCCTGTTCATAGAAATACAAAATCAATGGACTGCAGTGTTCTTGGAAGCGTCTGGCTGTCTAAGGGCCATTTAGCTTGCTGCCATTAACTGTCACCAGAAGATTGCAGCCCACGTTTCAGACTTTTTGAGAGCTGGTATTTTGCTTAACAGAAGTAACGCAGTCTCCTTGGTAACATTCATTCACTTACTGGGTAATTACAACCCTGACCAGTCCCGACGGCCTTCTGCATCAAAATATCTCAGAACAGAAAGGCAGCCTTTCCCAGTGAAACAAAAGCGAGATGGTTTACAACTTTATCTCACTTTGATTACTCAGAGCCACGCCACAATGGTATGAAGCAGTGCTATTACATGGAGAAAAAACAAGAACTCTAAAAGAAAATAAACATTTTATGACCCAATACAGCACAACCCCACCACCGCATGACCCAATAAAGCGCAAACCCTACCACTGCAGGACCTCTTACACCGGGACCCCTTTAGCAACAGACCACCACCGCAAGCCCCGTTACAGCGCATCACCGCGCACAACTTTGTAGCGATACTTGCTGTCTGCCCAAGATGCATTCAGGGTCTTAAGTTATTGTGAAGTAGCTGCATGGTTTGTTCAAAGTTATTGTTATTATTTATTATTTTTTATTTTTTTACACATTACCTTAACAAGTTGCTCTTCTTCAGTAAAGACATATTTTCCATACAGAGTTCCGATAAAGGTCACTTCAATCAATCAATCAATCAATCAATCAATCAATCAATCTTTATTTTATATAGCACCTTTCATAGTGGACCACCATCACAAAGTGCTTTGCAAGATGCAGTAGCAACAAGAAAATCCATAATTTAAATATAGAGAAATGCATAATATATAATATACAGTAAAAAAAAAATGCATAATGCATTAAATACAGTGGAAAGTGCATAATACATGATAGTAACATAATATGAGCTAGTAGCAGCAACACAGCAGCTAATAGCAGATATCAGGCTTAAAGAGCATGGAAAGCAAGAGAGAACAGATGAGTCTTGAGAGTTGATTTAAAGAGAGCGATGGTGGGAGCATCACGCACCAAAGCTGGGAGAGAGTTCCAGAGAAACGAAGCTAAATGAATGTGGTGCACTTTTGCTTGGGGATAACAAGCAGGCCAGAGTCGGAGGACCTCAGCTTGCGGGCAGGGACATAGCGGGTCAGCAGGTTGAGGAGGTACTCGGGACCTGTGTGATGAAGAGCATTGTAGGTGAGCAGGAGAGTTTTGAAAATAATTCTGAACTTCAGAAGCAATTAATGTTCAAAGCACTTTTTTATATTATTATTTGGCATACAGTACCAAAATAAATATATAAAGTCAAAACAAAGTGAAATTACATTCTGCTTCCCTCTCTAACAAAAATAGTTCCAGTGTCACACTAATATCTGCCCGGTTGGAAAATAAAACTACATAAAAATAAATAAATAAATAAATAAATAAATAAATAATAATAATAATAATAATAATAATAATAATAATAATCCTGGCTTCTTTTCAAATAAATATGGTTCCTCTTTTCTGTGCTACTTTACGATATGCTATGGAAAATTAAGATTAAGCATTGAACAAACGAATAACGAAAACAATGTTAAAAAAATATCTCCAAAGATTTCTATTTAACTGTTAACTTTAGCCTACCCTAGAAGTTTTGACAGTCGGTTATGTAGGATTTCTTTTCTTTCTTTTTTTTTTTTTTTAAGCCCAGGTTTTTTTTTAACCTTTCTAAATTATTCAATTCAAACAGTTTAACCAACAAAATAAGTATACTTCTGGACAAAACATGATTATTATTATGATATGGCCTTACATCGGGTCCAAGGCATGCAGTTAGCTGCAAATTATTATTATTGCTAGAATTACTATTATTATTAATACTAATAATACTTATTATTAATTAGTATTAATACTATTGTTGTTGTGTGGCGAATGTAAACAGCATAAACATAGATATAACATTGCTGGCCTTTAATAGCTTATTGTATTCAGAAGCAGTATATAGTTGTAAAACTTGAATGGAACAATTTTGCTCCATAGCCAATTGAGAAAATAATTAAATAATGTAGCAGGTGGCAAGGGGGGTACATTACAACATGGGGGATTTTCTGACCTATTATTAAGCAATAAAACTATGGTTTCAATTCTAAACCATACATTTTAAGGATAGTCTTTATTTACTCACTGCATTAGCTTGGCGTGTACAATCATAAATCTTTTAAAAGAGGTAAGAACTTGCAACATGCAACAGGTGGCTTAGGGAATTACAATAAAGGTAAATTACCCGACTACAACACCCTTTTAGTTTCAAAGAGCAAATGGGACAATTCTGTTTTAGCAGCAAACAACAATATGAGTTGACCAGGCTTAGAAGTAGTGGTGGAGAAGCAAGGACAACAAAATAATGTTTAACAATTTATAAAAAAAAGAAAGAAAGAAAAGAAATCCTACATAACCGACTGTCAAAACTTCTTGGGTAGGCTAAAGTTAGCAGTTAAATAGAAATCTTCGGATATATTTTTTTAACATTGTTTTCGTTATTCGTTTGTTCAATGCTTAATCTTAATTTTCCATAGCATATCGTAAAGTAGCACAGAAAAGAGGAACCATGTTTATTTGGAAAGAAGCCAGGATGATGATGATTATTATTATTATTATTATTATTATTATTATTATTATTATTATTATTATTATTATTTATTTATTTATTGATTTATTTATTTATTTATTTATTTATTTATTTTTTAAGTTTTATTTTCCAACACTGGAACTATTTTTGTTAGAGAGGGAAGCAGAAAGTCGTTTCACTTTGTTCTGACTTTATTTATTTATTTTGTTACTGTATACCAAATAATAATTTTTTAAAAAAGTGCTTTAAAAACCTGTAACAGGGCTCGCGATGGTGGTCTGTCGCTAAAGGGGTCCCACGGTGGTGGGGTTGTGCTCTACTGGGTCCTGCGGTGGTGGGGTTGCACTGTACTGGGTCACGCAGTGATGGATGCGCGGTGGTGGGGTTGCACTGTACTGGGTCACGCAGTGATGGATGCGCGGTGGTGGGGTTGCACTGTACTGGGTCATGCAGTGATGGATGCGCGGTGGTGGGGTTGCACTGTACTGGGTCACGCAGTGATGGATGCGCGGTGGTGGGGTTGCACTGTACTGGCTCACGCAGTGATGGATGCGTGGTGGTGGGGTTGCGCTGTACTAGGTCACGCAGTGATGGATGCGCGGTGGTGGGGTTGCACTGTACTGGGTCACGCAGTGATGGATGCGCGGTGGTGGGGTTGCACTGTACTGGGTCACGCAGTGATGGATGCGCGGTGGTGGGGTTGCACTGTACTGGGTCACGCAGTGATGGATGCGCGGTGGTGGGGTTGCACTGTACTGGGTCACGCAGTGATGGATGCGCGGTGGTGGGGTTGCGCTATACTGGGTTACGCAGGTGGTAGGTTCGTGGTAATAGACGCGCTGTTGGGTCCGGATACGTTAATAAACAGTTTTTAAATATAAAGCACAAAAAGCAAAGTGTTACGAAAAGTTTCAGACCTCCCATTTTCATCAACTGATAGAAAGATCCAGAATGCCAATAATAAGAAATATCAGTCAGAATATGTTATCAGTCAGAGACATGCAGATGTATTATTTGGTTTGTAGTGGAGCTATTATGTTATTTATACTTTTCACGTTTGTCTTTGTCATCTAGTATTACACCCCGAAGAACAATTAACAAGTTACAACAGTAGGCTGACAAAAATTGCAATTGCAGTTAATTTTTTTTTTTTTTTACACATGTATTCATCACCTCGGTTGTTTCAATGTAGCCAGCCCTCTGAAATGGAGTCTATTACATTTGTCACCCTGGCAGAAAAAAATGCTGGCATTGGTGTCTGAATAATAATAGTCTGAACCTTTAAAAAAGGCAGGCTTTAGGAAACAAAGAAAGCAAGCAAGGCCGTTTTTGTTATAAAGCTAAAAAGCCAAAAGCTGTCCAGCTTTTTTCTCCGAAATGTGTGGGTACATGATTAAATCCTAGCTCTGTCAATGTAGAAGGTGTGCGTTTTTATAATTGCGTTGGGCTTTGGGAATGTAAAAGTCTGGCACTGCAAGCTCATTTATATTTGAGCTTAAATTGTGTTTTCTGTCATCATTTGTGATCTGTGTTTAAATATGAATAACTCACTCTCCCCCTTCAATAAAGGCACACTATAAAAGCGCCCTGCCAACGTGTGGTAATAAAGCCTTTTATTTCTAACCTTAAGTGACAAACAAAATAATGTCATAAATCTTACTTGTCATACATTTTCATTCACTGCATAGGGCTCAAATGGGCAGTTTTGAAAGGAAAACATGTTCTAGGAAACATGTATTTTCATTTTAAAACATCTAGGTTAAAGAAAATTCTCTGTTTGCTTGCCTTGTCTTCCAGATAGTCTGTTACTGCTTTACTTCCTAGCTTATTTCACCCGGCAGTGTCTTTGGGGTAAAAGCATATTACTGGCTGCATAGCATGTCAGTCATTAAGGGAATCAGATGGTTGGTTACTGACAGGAAGGAATGCCAAGATGGGGCGTGACCAATTGCATGCTCCAGGTGAAATTACCAGGAAAGTGTAAAACCATCTAAAAACATGGCTATCAAACAGAGATTTCTATAACCTAGTGCAGTACCAGCTATCATGTTTTAAAAAGAAAATACATGTTTACTACAAGATGTGTTTCTTTTGAGATCTTCGTTATTATTATTTGTTTATTTAGCAGACGCCTTTATCCAAGGCGACTTACTATTGTTACAAGATAGCACATTATTTTTTACATACAATTACCCATTGATACAGTTGGGTTTTTACTGGAGCAATTTAGGTGAAGTACCTTGCTCAAGGGTACAGCAGCAGTGTCCCCACCTGGAATTGAACCCACGACCCTCCGGTCCAAGAGGCTTTTCTTAATTCCCCTCAGAGGGTCACGAGAGAGGATTCAAAACTGTGAAACCTTTGCGCAGGTCCCAAGCTTACTGTTACCACACAGCATTACTCAAAAAGCTTTGCCTTTTGGGATCCCATTATAATGCTCTGGGCCATATTCACAAATCATTTACCACTACATTTTCACCGCTTGCTAGAGGTTAATATGTCATTCATAACATACATCAAAGTCCTATATGGTCGGGACAGTCCCAGCATTTTATTCTGCACAGTAGAGTTAGTGAAAACCACACGCTGTGCTCTTCGTGCGGCTGACACACCTGCTGATCACTAACTTACCGGTACACAAAGGTAAGAACGCTTCATATTGTCTGTGTTTGCTGTCATGCTGGTCGTGTGGTGTTGAGTTGAGGGGATACATCTATTATATGATAGAGTGTTTTTTGCGTACCCAAATGTTGGCAAGTATGCCATAACTGTAAAACGCTCAAAAGTGTCTTCATGGAAGACATTGAAAAACACTTCTACTCAAAACATTTATTTTAGTATTTCTTAAGTTAATACATTGTGTGCAGTTTGGGTGAGAGAACTAAGCAGTTCCAGCTGCTGAAAGTGTACAAAATGATTTATTATGTTTGGTTTTGATGATTCATAAAAAATAAAAATAAAAATAAAAACTCCACTATTAAACATAAAGGGGTAGATGTACTAAAGTGTAGCGTCTGTCGCAATCGTTGCAAACCACATGCAAACCAGTCGGAAGTGTAGCGTGAAATGTATTAAACCAACGCAACGCTGTTAGCATCATTTTAACGAATGCTTTGCATCCGCAGTTCTTATTTGCGCTTAGCCTTAAATGAATATGTAATTCTCGGTGTTCCTGCAGAAATTCACAAAAACAGGGTGGAGATAGTGAGGAATCAAAAATATTGTAATGAGATGTACTAAAGCTGCAGGCAATTGCGACACTTACAGTTGCATCAGTTTGTTAAGAACTTTTGAAAGCATGTTTTATACAGTCGCAATTGCTGCTGGCATTTCTAGTCTGCTTTTTCTCGAGCTTCTGTATAGGACCGTTGTGAATTGTCTAGGCTACTAAGCTGACCAACTTGAAAAAAAAAAATTATTAAAATAAAATCATTTAGTTTCAATTTAAAACAATATTTTATTCTCATTGTATAGCAATGTGTACAATGCAGCAGCATGATTTATTTTGTGTTACCAGTAGGCTAAAGTAAAAAGAAAGTGTGCTAGGTATTCATTTGATTTTACTACAGTACTGTATACTGTATAGGCTTACTGTACAGATTTATATTTTTACATAATGTAATGTGTAGCCTACCAAAAACACATCAGTGTTATTTCAGCGCAATGATTTATTTTTAAAATACATTGAGAACTTTAAATGTATCTGTGTGCGATTTTATTATATTGTTTTTAAAACCGACACCTCCTTATGTCGGACAAATATGTCCAGTTTAGTGAGGGGCTACTGTATGATTATGAAAAGGTTTTTGGAGGTGAAGATTGGGGCCCCACTATAGAATCTGATGGGATTAAACTGCCTTTCATTTATATATATATATATATATATATATATATATATATATATATATAAACAGTATTCAATTGGGTAAAATGAAGATGGAACAGAATGCATTGTACAGATGACGTTTACATTTAACAAAAACAATGTTATTTGATACTTGCACCCTTGCATGTATAGATGTTATCCTTCAGACATCCTCTGCTGCAGCAAACTACAATTCAACTCCCGCTATTTATCTGAGATCTCGCTAAGACGACGCAAATAATATTTAAATTAGTATACTGCGGCTGTCTTCATTAACATATTTTTTCTTAGTACATATGACAAAATGTGCAATTTACAAATTGTCGCAACGAAAATGCAAATTGCGACTGGCCCATCTTCGTACATCTACCCCCCCAAAGAGTGTTGCTGTTTCTTAACTTTAGAGGTGTCCGGGGCACGGCATGACATCTATACACAGGATAAGATGTACTTTGATTCTTGACAATTCCCTGGTTTGTGTGTTGCCGTCTGTCCGTCCATCTGTTTTTATATGTGGAGATTCTTTAGCACAAGTTTTTGAGTGTCAGGATTCAGGGATATATCTGATGTAGTATGAAAAGTAGTGCGGGGTGATTAGACTGTCTGGTCTAGGATCTCACCTTGTCCAGCAGGATCTCACCCTCAATTAAGAACATTTAGTGGTCTATATAGAATTGAGTAGCTAGAATATAGGAAGCATCCAGTAATGCACATATAGGTATCAAAATGAAATGTGTACACGTACATACTGTGGAATCTGGCCACAGTGATGCTTGTCATGCTATTTTAGTTTTGATGGCCATGGCAGGAGAAAGGAATGGCACTGACAACAACAGCAAAGAATTATCTCTGAGACACAAACAACAACACTTTCTCTCTCAGCACGTGTGCAGTTGCATCAAGGTGAATTATCTGTGATGCACAAACAAAAACACTTTCTCTCTCAGCGCGCGTGGGGTTGCATTAAGGTGAATTATCTCTTAGGCACAAACAACACTTTCTCTCTCAGTGCGCGTGGGGTTGCATTATGGTCTTGACGGCCACTCATTTCATCTGTAATTCAGTTAGACAGCAGCTCTTTTCAAACGGATACTGCTGTCTCTCGTTGTTCATGCATCAGTGCAGGGCTTGAATTTCAGCGTGGGATCGCGGGGATCCCGCATATGTGCAACTTTCAGTGCGGGAAAAGCCTGCAGAGATATTTTAAGACACCAGGCTACTGTATTTTCCACCCAATTTAGAATGCCTGAAATGCTACAACAATCTCTTAAGGAAGTGGGTGTCAGTAACGAAAGCACTATGAGCCACATTCTGAGTAGTTCTGGTTAAAATAAATTAATAAATAAAAGTAGTGCTGGATATCTTAAGTGCCGCTAGACTTTATTCTCTCGTATGTGATTCTCGGCCGCTATCTTTAAGCATTATAGAAACTCAGTACACTGCAATAAGTAAATAGTTTTGAAAAAAAAAAGATATTAAGGTGTTGTCTTGCAAGCGGTGACTTTCGCTTTAACTCTTAAAACCCCATTCATTTTGGGGTACCAGCGCACCAGAGGTTACGCACATGTTACTCAGGCACCGTAAAAGCCACCTACATGGTTCATGGCTTGTTTAAAAGTACAGACTCGATCGCCTGAAGTTATATTGAGGTTCAATGGTGCAGTCATCTATGATTACAATATATATAGCAGTGACAACATTATTTTTTTGGAAAAGTGTTTATTTTTTTACATATATTCTCTACCACATAGTGTGCAATTTTGAAATAATATGAATAATATGCCATTTTGTGGCCTTTCATTTGATATGTTACATGCATGCAGTACAAACTATCCAGTAGAAATCCCCCCAGCACACAAAAATGAAATTCAAGCCCTGATCAGTGTGCTTTCTGGTAGTTCAATTTTTTAATCCTGTTTTTTGTCAGTCTTTCTGCTCAGCTTCTATCTAGGACACATACAACCCTGCCTTTTATCACTTTGTGAAACAGACAAATAAGTGACTAGAAGTCAGAAAATGAGGCACATTACTGTACATAAAAATACCGTGTTGATTTCGCAGGGGGAAAGAAAAGTGGAAAAAAATGTCAAAGTTATTCGATCTGAGCCACTGTGATGATAATAATAGAAACCCAGCCGCATTTATCCACAGAAAAATAGCATAACCACACTCGACTTTTACTGAACAAAATGCAATATGGCTTTAGAAATATGTGTGGATGCTGCTGCATTCGTTTATCAAAGACAGGATGAATAAAATGTTGGAGTAAGAATTCAGCTTCCCTGTAGTGTTATCTTACGCATTGCATATTTTGAAATTCACTGAAGGTTTTGCTACCTTTTTTGAAATCTTAATTAAAAAACAAAAAAAACAAACTCTTCCTTGTTCTTATTTTCTTTTGGGTTGTATCTTATCTTTGATGGTAAAAGCTCACGTAATTCAAATTCCTCATTTTTACTACTTGTACACACAAGTGATAACACTCTTTCAAGTGGAGAAGTAAGTGGTCTTTCCTTGTTTTAAGGTCAATTCAATGGAATCATTGAGCTCAGTGACTGCTGCTTCTATGCTGTCGATGGACATTTTTGTATCTAGACTATACTGTATCTTTTTATCTTGGTAAAAGTCAATAGCAGAAAGAGACAGTGCCTGTCTTTTATATTTCAACTGAAAGTTTCCGAGGTATCGTTTATTTGGCCCAGCTCTCTGTTGAATACAAACATTTCATCCAACAATGATGTAGCCAGAACTAAATCACCACCTGCAACAAGTACATTAAATATTGACTTATTTTATTGACTGTTAGATCTAATTCAAAGTGATCATAGAAAATGACGGTGTGTTCAATGCGTTCCCTGTCAGAGTAGGTGAGCACGTGATGTGTTCCAGGAACTGGTCAGATAGAGACAGCTGGAAGGGTAGTTTATACCAGTCCTGCATCCTGATTCATATGCTAAAAATTGTACAAGAAGAAAGAAAAAATACAAGACAAATCTCCCAGCTGGATGCCTGCCATGCTGTTTTTACTGAAACACACCAGTTCAATTTTGCAGGTGAATCTCCTAAGGCAACTTTCAAAGCCCTGCATGATCTGCAGGAAGGTCAGGGAGTCTTAAAGGCAGTGAAACACACAGAATATATTGTGCAGCAATCTACCTGCGGACTCCTGTTGGGGAATGTGGAGTCAAAGAGCGAGTGTGACCAGTTTTGAGAATGAGAATTTCTTTTTGGACTCAGTATTTACTGTTGAGTTCTTGCCATTGCACAGATATGCAGGAGAGTAGTTTAATGGTTGGAGCAGTATTGGGAGGAGTAGGAAGGAAAGCAAATTAACTTTAAGGAACACTCGATTTCAGAATTTTAAAAATAAAATGAAAAAATACATTAAAAAGCTGGTCAGCACTTGACATGTACATGTTCCAATTACTTTTTTTTTTTTTTACCATAGATTTACAATATATCACATATTTGTGTGACAGACTATATATTTAAGTGGACATGTGTGTTATATTCAATGGTATTTTTATTTTTTAAAGAGTGATTGTATTTTCTTACCTTTTTGAGATGTTTGCAATCTTTCTGAGTGATTCTTACTGTAATACTCTATTGAGGATATGTTTGTAGACAAAGACACTACAATGCATCTATGGCCTGTAATGAGTTGGTATCTCAGTCCATTGACTTGAATGGAAAGGCAAGGGCTGCACATGAACTGTAAACCATAGGGCTCAAAGATGAACGACTTACCATTCAACTAAAGAGCAAGCTGTGCTGTGGAGAGATAAGTACACACTTGCCAACATTTGGAAACTGTTCAGCAGGACGCTTACTCCCTGGGGGGGGGGGTGTCATATGCATCATACACACGGAGGAGTCATATGCAAAAACACTCATTATCATATAATAGACATATCCCCAATCACCACGAAGAGCACAGCGTGTGGTTTTCACTAACTCTACTGTGCAGAATAAATTCTTTTTTTTCAATAGGTAAATATCGGAACTTTCTTCCTATGCATCGGGACGCAGGACCATATAGGGACTGTTCGCATGTATGGAAGTATGTGACATATTCTATTATTAACTTATTAGCTGTTTGGAAGAGATCCTTTACAGGCCTACAAGTTTTTCAACTTTAGTTTCTTCAGGACAATATCCAACCTTCAGTTTATAACAGGGGTGTCCAAAGTCCGCCCTTCCACTCCTGGTCCAGCTCTGTTCTAAATTGTTTTAATTGAACAATTAAACCTCCATCCAGACCCAGTTAATGATACCAGATTACCTGTTAAACCTGGAGCGGAATGGCCCTCCAGGACCGTGACTGGACACCCCTGCTTTATAACATCTCACCCACGGGGAGCTGGGACATTAAAGTCTACAGCATTTTGGCAGGTATGATTTTGTTCTCAGATATTTTCCTCGAAACCCTATTGTTTTCAGTTGTTACACTTCCAGAGGGATCCGGCCACATTCCGCCTCAGTTCCTTCCGTTCACGACTACATCCAGGAACCTACAGAACTGCTGGGAATTGTGACTTATTTGTCACTTCAGGCCTGCTTGTTTACAAGGCCTGGGGCTCTCTATAAGAGGAGGCCCAAGTGCAGCACTTCAGTGTGGGGATCCTGACCTGCAGAGATTAATTGAATTAATGAAATAAGGGTGGCTTCTGTATTCATCTCTGAATATTTACTGTGATCAATTAATCGAAAACGCACCCCCTGTGCAGACAGAATTAGCAGTCTTGTTTTTGAACTTGTCAATCAGAAGTGTCAAACTAGGTCATAGTGGAGGCTCCAGTATTTATTTAACATGTGTTTTTTTTTTAATATATATATATATATATATATATATATATATATATATATATATATATATATATATATATATATATATACAGTACTGTGCAAAAGTTTTAGGCAGGTGTGAAAAATGCTGTAAAGTAAGAATGCTTTCAAAAATAGACATGTTAATAGATTATATTTATCAATTAACTAAATGCAAAGTGAGTGAACAGAAGAAAAATTTAAATCAAATCCATATTTGGTGTGACCACCCTTTGCCTTCAAAACAGCATCAAGCATCAATTCTTCTAGGTACACTTGCACACAGTTTTGAAGGAACTCAGCAGGTAGGTTGGCCCAAACATCTTGGAGAACTAACCACAGTTCTTCTGTGGATTTAGGCAGCCTCAGTTGCTTCTCTCTTTCATGTAATCCCAGACAGACTCGATGATGTTGAGATCAGGGCTCTGTGGGGCCATACCATCACTTCCAGGACTCCTTGTTCTTCTTTACGCTGAAGATAGTTCTTAATGACTTTCGCTGTATGTTTGGGGTCGTTGTCATGCTGCAGAATAAATTTGGGGCCAATCAGATGCCTCCCTGATGGTATTGCATGATGGATAAGTATCTGCCTGTACTTCTGAGCATTGAGGAGAACATTAATTCTGACCAAATCCCCAACTCCATTTGCAGAAATGCAGCCCCAAACTTGCAAGGAACCTCCACCATGCTTCACTGTTGCCTGCAGACACTCATTTGTGTACCGCTCTCCAGCCCTTCGGCGAACAAACTGCCTTCTGCTACAGCCAAATATTTCAAATTTTGACTCATCAGTCCAGAGCACCTGCTGCCATTTTTCTGCACCCCAGTTCCTGTGTTTTCGTGCATAGTTGAGTCGCTTGGCCTTGTTTCCACGTCGGAGGTATGGCTTTTTGGCCGCAAGTCTTCCATGAAGGCCACTTCTGACCAGACTTCTCCGGACAGTAGATGGGTGTACCAGGGTCCCACTGTTTTCTGCCAGTTCTGACCTGATGGCACTGCTGGACATCTTCCGATTGCGAAGGGAAGTAAGCATGATGTGTCTTTCATCTGCTGCAGTAAGTTTCCTTGGCCGACCACTGCGCTTCACGGTCCTCAACGCTGTCTGTTCTTTGTGCTTCTTCAAAAGAGCTTGGACAGCACATCTGGAAACCCCTGTCTGCCTTGAAATTTCTGCCTGGGAGAGACCTTGCTGATGCAGTATAACTACCTTGTGTCTTGTTGCTGTGCTCAGTCTTGCCATGGTGTATGACTTTTGACAGTAAACTGTCTTCAGCAACCTCACCTTGTTAGCTGAGTTTGGCTGTTCCTCACCCAGTTTTATTCCTCCTACACAGCTGTTTCTGTTTCAGTTAATGATTGTGTTTCAACCTACATATTGAATTGATGATCATTAGGACCTGTTTGGTATAATTGTTTAATCATACACCTGACTATATGCCTACAAAATCCCTGACTTTGTGCAAGTGTACCTAGAAGAATTGATGCTGTTTTGAAGGCAAAGGGTTGTCACACCAAATATGGATTTGATTTAGATTTTTCTTCTGTTCACTCACTTTGCATTTAGTTAATTGATAAACATAATCTATTAACATGTCTATTTTGAAAGCATTCTTACTTTACAGCATTTTTTCACACCTGCCTAAAACTTTTGCACAGTACTGTGTATATATATATATATATATATATATATATATATATATATATATATATATATATATATATATATATATATATATATATATATATATATATATATATATATATATATATATATATATATATATATATATATATATATATATATATATATATATATATATATATATATATAATGTATAGGAGGCTGTGTAGTCCAGTGGTTAAAGAAACGGGCTTGTAACCTGGAGGTCCCCGGTTCAAATCCCACCTCAACCACTGACTCATTGTGTGACCCTGAGCAAGTCACTTTACCTCCTTGTGCTCCATCTTTCGGGTGAGATGTAATAGCAAGTGACTCTGCTCTGCAGCTGATGCATAGTTCACACACCTCAGTCATAGTTCACACACCTCAGTCTCTGCTAAATAAACAAATAATAATAAATAATACTGTATATATATATGTTAATATGCATATATATATGGTGAAGATGTTCTTTAGCAGGTTTCAAAGTGTTAGCATCTATATGAAGATACTGTATGTTGCAGTTGAATATTTACTTAGGTCTAGAGAATTGCTTATCCAATTGCAATGACATACTCAATAGTTGTCAATTTAGAAATACTAAAAGAAACTTTGAGCATTTCTAGCCATTTTTTAGTTATTGAGTAGCTGAATTGGCATCTTTTAAATGAAAATTGGCAGCAACATGGATCACACACAGCTTGTCCTCAGGGAATCGAATGCTTCACTGAAGCTGCTGGGTAGTTAATGGAAATCTGTGATGTTACAAAGAGTTGCATTGCGTTGGAGCCCTGTAAGGAGATAAGCTCCCCGATCCTGATTAAGACAGTTTCAATAGTGCACGGGGAGCTGCAGCAGGTGATCTTATCACAGCAACAGAAACCCTGCCTTTATCACAGACTGCAGTTATTTCTTTATTTGAAATTCTCTCAGGGATCTGGGGAATAGAGAAGGTGTTATTGGTGCAGAATGTGACCACTGGCAGCATGCAGGCTGAAGTTCTACTTTGAAAAACCAAGCCCTCCAGAGCTTTCGCAATTACAATTGGAAGTCTGTTTGCTGCATGCGGATTTAGCAAGAAGGGTTTAGTTTGTACATTGCACAACAAACTTAACTCACAGTCCAGGAATTACAAAAGAGTAAAGCAGGGAAACAAATGGGATGCACCAGACCACCATATTTTGTCCCCATGTTTTCACATTTAAATAAAAAAGATTGGTTCAGAGTATTTTTATTTTTGGGTAAGTCACCTAGTTGGAAAAAAAAATTGGTATAGGAAAAAGTTACTTAATTTGAGCAAAAATGTAACAGTAGGCTAAAATTCCCATATTCAAGACCCTTGTTCTTTACAAGGGAATTAAAAAAAAAAAAGTGGTGGTTCATGATTGACTGAATATAAATTCATGCGGGATGTACTATACAGTATGTGTAATTATCAGTAATCAAAAGTAATTACACACGATCCTGCAGCGTTGCTGATTTGTCCTTCGTGCTCATCAGTTACTTGTGACACAGATTCTTCCGAAAGACAAATCTAATATCTCCGTTCAGAAAGAATATCCAAACATGAAAATGGATATTTGGCTCAGCACGAACAAACCGCTTTATTTTGTCACCACCGGCCTGTACAGGCGGTTGAACCGTCCTTTATTTTCACCTCCCAGAAGACATTTTCTCATCGGCACCCCCTCTTCAATACTGTGTCGGTGTTTTCTTTGGAGTTGCATCTGTCTCTGGTTATTGTCAATGAGGTTCCATCTGCCACCTTCCCTATGTTTAAAACTCCCTGCATTTTGTACACAGGCCTCCCCCCCCTCCTGCCACCTCCCTCCTCCCTCACTATCTGTAGTGCCAGCTGTCCCCATTCCCTGTGACCGTTTCTTCCCAAATCCTCTTGGCGGGAGCTTCCTTGAACAATCACCCAACTCATGGTGGTTTGTCTTATTTAGTCGCGTCTGAAATAAAGTACTCAACGTTTTTAAGCTTTGCACAGCATACTCCTGCTTTGTCTGAACTTTTAAAAGTTTGCACCTGTATGAAAGAGGAGAGTAGATCGTTAAAACTATAATTGGAAGCATGCTAAACTTTTCTGTGTTATTTTGCTTCACTTTCTTTGAACTTCATATATAAAACATATGTTTCATTAAACAGTTATTTCAGGACAGTATAGTTTTTCAAAAATCACACACACTACCTTTATAAAAGGCCTTTATAAAATAGTAAATTTGCACAGTAATTTTGCAGTTTTCCCCCATGCTTTCCCCGTGGTTATACTTTGCATTTACCATAGTTTACTATTGTAATATGCTTTACCACACCTGCCTACTTACCTATGCTTTACCACGCCTTCACTGTGATTTATTACACCTGCTCTGCTGTAGCTATGGGAAACTTTTTTTATACATTATCTGAATGATTAAAAGCTATTGGAGTGCTAAAAAACTCCATGCAGAGTTTATAAGAATCACATTACTGTACTTTTTGCTGTATCCCGTGTTGTCTGTATCACTGTAATATATTTTTTTAATCCAGATTGCTTTGATATTTTTCATTATTCACACATCATGGGGTGTAGTCAGCTGATCTAGATGGGGCAGATCTAAATCCCCCCATTGTTTTAAATAAAATCAAAGGGCCCAAAGTTATGGAAATGAAACATTCATGAAATATTTGAATGTATAAAGTAAAATCTTTTATATTTAACTATTAGCTACAGCAAACGCAACAATATGATTGTTATATTTCATATTGCACACCCTTTACATTGGACTGTTTAAAAATGAAGCAACATTTTCAACATATCTAATAAAGGAATATGATAAATCCAGCTCTATTTTAGGAATTATTTAGAAAAAAAATTAAGTAAAATGCAAACTATTCAAAGTGGGGCTTATTTATACAAATAGTCCGAGAGCTATGTTATAACCAACAGCAGGCAGACAGACAGAGGTACAGACAGAGACAGAGAGGCAGACAGACAAGCAGACAGACAAGGAGACAAGCAGACAGATAGACAGGCAGACAGGCAGACAGACTAGCAGACAGACAGGCAGACAGACAGAGAGAGAGGACAGAGAGGATAATGGCAGCCCTTTTGTACATGTCTGTCACTTCCAAGTTCTCCAGATAAACACTTGCATCCTTCTCCCTCCAGTGGTATTCTATTAGGTGAAACATTTATTTTCTGTTGCAGCCAAGATTTTGATTAGCTTGTTTTGTTAGCGTCAGCATGATCTGCTTTCGATTTTTTTTTCTTTTTTTTTTCATTTTCTTTCAGTTACAAAATTCCACGCAAATATGAGCGTGCCAAGACACACCAAAATCTCCTACGGGATGAATGTAATGGGCCTTCACATTTAAACAATGCTGATGCAGAATTGGAAGAAATTAAACAGGGCAATGATTCTCTGAGTATTGTGTACTAAAGTAGTAAAGCTACAACCCAGCTGCTTATAAACCTTTATTATTATCATTATTAGTAGTAGTAGTAGTATTATCGGGTGATGCATATGAAACTTGGTAAGGACATTCTTCAGTGCTAGTTACTGTATTTGTATGGGGATATTCAGAAGCTAATGTCCTAATGTCAGTGGAGGCTCAGAAATGCTGATCAGACCCCCGTATTTTTTGACATGCCAAGCAATACCACAGTTCACAAATTGGGAGAAAAACAGGTGTGAGTAATGATGACTGGAATTGAGAAGCAGCACATAACTGTAATGCTCAGTGTGGCAGCTGACAACCGCAAACTGCCTCCATTTGCGTAACTGAGGTTGTATCTTTGTAAATGCAGATTTATTTCATGTTTTTGTTTTTTCCTCAAATTGAGGGTGGGAAATTTGGGCTGCGTCTTAAATCTGAAGGAATACAATATATTGTGTAGCATTATAATATAGTAATGTTCAATTAAGAAAAAAAAAATATATATATATATATATATATATATATATATATATATATATATATATATATATATATATATACTGTATATATTGTCTAAAATGCAAGAAAAAATACAATTTTAACCAAAACCCTAGATTTTTTAACATTCCTATAGTAACAACAGTTCTGGCTCCTCAGAGGAGGCAAGAATCCGTTATAAACTCCTATCTGTTATTAACCACAGTACCAGCAGTAGCAGGGTTTAATTGGAGGAGCAACTCAAACCCTCCCAACCCTTGCTGAAGCAATACTGTAGGCCTGCTATGCTCATTTGGTTTGGAGATTTTAAAAAATGACCAGAACAAAAAAAAAAAAAATCCATCATAACGATAGGACAATTTAAAAAACTATATCTTAAAAAAAAGAAATACAGCACATAATTGAAAAATATTACATTGAAATATAATGTCCTACGAATTCATGCTAGTATTATTACTAATACTGTACTCGTATTACGCATACATGTTGTGTATGTGTTTTGATGATTTCTACCTTTGAATCGTCTGAGGCTAGATATAGCAAATGTATCAACGAAAAGCAGGCAGAACAGAAAGTAATAACTACTGTGTTCATTTAATTTTCACGGTTTTGTGTTTTGGTGTTTTTATACTGTTTTGATGTCAAAAAGTGCATTTAATTTATAATGCCAAAAGTTGAAATTAGTATCCGCATATCTCAAAGTAATGCAAAATTTGGCAAGACACAGAGAACTTACATGTTTGTAATTGTGCCTCTTGTAAGACGTGGTAGTTGATAGTTGCCTTTCTCCTGCCTTAACTTTATTTAGAAAATACTTTCTGCAGTGTGTGTTAGCAGGGTGTGATTTGAAGGGGTCATGTCCCTGGCTCTATTTTTTGTATCCCAGGCTCTTTCTTGCTCTTTCAGTTTTCTTCCACAGCAGGGAATATAGATTTTGTACTAACAAAGTCTTTATGATGGAAAATGTCATTTGTACAGATGATATTCAAACATTTTGCAAATAGCAATTCTGTGTATTATTATTTGTTTATTTAGCAGACGCCTTTATCCAAGGCGACTTACAGAGACTAACTATGCATCAGCTGCAGAGTCACTTACAACTACGTTTCATCCAAAAGACGGAGCACAAGGAGGTTAAGTGACTTGCTCAGGGTCACACAATGAGTCAGTGGCTGAGGTGGGATTTGAACCGGGGACCTCCTGGTTACAAGCCCTTTTCTTTAACCACTGGACCACACAGCCTCCTCAATGCAGTGTCTGTACCTACAGTACACCATCACCCAAATTTTAGTTTGGCAAATGTTTGTAGCATTATAATCATAAGTTGTTCTTGCCTTTTTATTTATCAATAATAATAATAATAATAACACTAATAATAATAATAATAATAATAATAATAATAATAATAATAATAATAATAATAATAATAAACCGTGCTAAACGACAATAACATTTGCATCATGGCAGATCTTAGCAGTGGTGTATCAACATGATGTATCTTTACTAGAGGCTTTCCTACTGTTTCATAGTTTGTGTATTTTATCACCCACCCCCCTGGAAATTTGACAAATTGCACCCCGTCTTCAAATCTAAATGCTTTTAATGTTGTATACAGTGCATTATTAAACACACGCGTGCAGTGTGTAACAGTTAAATAAACAATGATGAGCTACTGTTTTATTTTCTCTGCTGAGTAGTGGAGGAAATGCAGATAACAGCCAAATTGTGGTAAAATGTTAAGAAGATATGAATTGTGTTGTCAGTCAGAATACAATAATACGATTCTACTGCTGCACCCCCTGCCGGTTTTTCTGCCTCCCCATTTCTTTTGGCCACCAGCCGCCACTGACCTAAGTCACACATGTAATGATTTCTAGAGAAGCTCTTATCCAATTGGGATCAGACTTGGTTACAACATTCTTTACGAGTTATTGAGCATATCAGAAGCTGGGAAGACATGATGGATCCTGCCCAGCTGTTCCTCTGCCCATACCTCTGACATTTGAACTTGTGTATGTACAGTCTATCCTGATGATCTTTTTCATGATGCTTTTTTCTCAGATTTAGTATTTACAGTGTGTCTTGATTTGACCCTTCCCCTTTTTAGTCTGTATTGAAAATGGCCTGTAATTTAAGTAACCTAGTTTGATTACAAAAAAGTGAATATAATGTCAGTGTGTGTGTGTGTAGTCAAAGCCTTACTAAATTAAACAAATCATGATGTATCCTTACAGCAAAGTGAGGGCCATATGTTACTAATATACTTAATATTCTTCTTCTTATTATTATTATTATGAACACTGTCATAAATGTAGTTGTGTTGACTTAAGCATACTCTGACAGCTGTACAGAATCATTTGCCATAAATAAACTAGGATACTGTGTAGGTCAGTCAGTGTATTAACCCAGCAATAACAAAGCGAGATTATGGAGTCATTCAGCAGTACAGTGTCATTTTAACAGTGTCCCAGTAATGTATGTTAATAAGGGTTGCAGCTAGGATTAGGGTTAGGGCAAGGTTAGTGAAATGAAAAATGACAACAGCATGTGAAGCCTTTTATTACAGTGGTAGTTATTCTACATTACTGGCTCGCTCTGCGGTTTTGACTGGATCTCTCCTGGGCCTATGTACAGATCCGCAGTGTGTAAAGGGTTGAAGATATTTGACGTGCGTTGAGTTTGTCGGTTTTTGAAAGCTGGTTTTCCCATTCCCCACTCCACAGCTACAGCGTGTAACCATGCAATCAGCACACAAAACTATTAGTCTCCACAGCTGCTGGAAGAATACCCTGCTGTCACTTGAAACGACTTTCTGATTCCACACCTTTACCATGAAAACCCCAAGAAGACCTCAGTTCTTCCTCCATTTCTTCTGCTGCTGCGTGTGAGAAATGAAAGAGCCATTATAGCCTTTGCTGCACCATTATTGTGCTTGAAGCACTCTTCAGCAATCATTGATTATGAGATGCTTTAATTTGTAATTAGTGTGTTTTGGGTTTAATAGCATTTTCCTATTCAGCTGCTGTGGAACACAACGCTTGATAGAATCGCATTTCTGCTCATCAAATAACTCCATAAATCATACCTGCTGTGCACTGCCACTCATTATGTAAGTCTCAGTTGTGCAGGTTTGAAAGATTTTTAGAAACATTATATCTGGTATTACACTAGAATAAGAAATCTCTGTTTGCAAACCATACTTTCAAATAGTGCAGCACTTCCTTGGTCTTCCTTAACCTACTTAACATGTGTTTCTTTCAAAACTGCCTGTTTGAGACCTAGGTAGATAATGGAAATGCAAAAGATAATATTTATGGAATGCATTTGTTCGCTGCAAACCCTTTTAGCCCTCACGTTCACACCAGCACAGGGCTTCAGTAAGACAGTGCAGACAGGCACCATGAGAGCTTTTCCTCACAGCCCTGCCGGAGATAAAAGTTGCACCTCTATCCTGACCTGCCATTCAAGTGAGGCGTACTGCCCATTGTACCAGAATTGTGTTTGTCTTGCAAGGGTCCAGTGGGGGGCACGAAATTTCACTTGGGACTGGATTCAAAATCAGGCCCCTAGGGGAGAAAGGCATGAAAAGCTGGGTCGCAGACACACACACAATCCCAGCAGCAATGTCTGTGTGGATGAAAAGCGATGTTACCCCTGGCACTGATTACACCCAGAGCCATGCACCAGTGGATATGTTTCCTTGTTGGGTATTCATTTCATTAAATGTCAGGGTGCGTAAAAAAAAAAGGCAAGCATTGGCTTTTTTGACAGTCTTGGCATTTTATCAAAACAAACGATTCCAATACAGAAGGAAACCGTTGTTCTCGTTTAGTAATGGCCTTTCAATGCTATCAGCTACACCGTAATTATCAAAAGCCCTTCAATGCTAGTTTGCATTTATTACAGCGCGCCACTCTTTGTTCGTATGTTTTTTTGCACCAGTTGAGTCGTGACCTTATGTAAAAGAGGCAGACATTAAGGGCACTCTAATCACGCTTTTAGCTACAGACGGAACACAGCGCTGTTTGGAACAACACACATTTGCATATCGTTAGGGGCACAAGTCTCTATTTAAACCAGTTTGTGGTATATATATATATATATATATATATATATATATATATATATATATATACAGTACTGTGCAAAAGTTTTAGGCAGGTGTGAAAAAATGCTGTAAAGTAAGAATGCTTTCAAAAATAGACATGTTAATAGATTATATTTATCAATTAACTAAATGCAAAGTGAGTGAACAGAAGAAAAATCTAAATCAAATCCATATTTGGTGTGACCACCCTTTGCCTTCAAAACAGCATCAAGCATCAATTCTTCTAGGTACACTTGCACACAGTTTTTGAAGGAACTCGGCAGGTAGGTTGGCCCAAACATCTTGGAGAACTAACCACAGTTCTTCTGTGGATTTAGGCAGCCTCAGTTGCTTCTCTCTCTTCATGTAATCCCAGACAGACTCGATGATGTTGAGAACAGGGCTCTGTGGGGCCCATACCATCACTTCCAGGACTCCTTGTTCTTCTTTACACTGAAGATAGTTCTTAATGACTTTCGCTGTATGTTTGGGGTCGTTGTCATGTTGCAGAATAAATTTGGGGCCAATCAGATGCCTCCCTGATGGTATTGCATGATGGATAAGTATCTGCCTGTACTTCTCAGCATTGAGGAGACCATTAATTCTGACCAAATCCCCAACTCCATTTGCAGAAATGCAGCCCCAAACTTGCAAGGAACCTCCACCATGCTTCACTGTTGCCTGCAGACACTCATTCGTGTACCGCTGTCCAGCCCTTGGCGAACAAACTGCCTTCTGCTACAGCCAAATATTTCAAATTTTGACTCATCAGTCCAGAGCACCTGCTGCCATTTTTCTGCACCCCATTTCCTGTGTTTTCGTGCATAGTTGAGTCGCTTGGCCTTGTTTCCACGTCGGAGGTATGGCTTTTGGCCATAAGTCTTCCATGAAGGCCACTTCTGACCAGACTTCTCCGGACAGTAGATGGGTGTACCAGGGTCCCACTGTTTTCTGCCAGTTCTGACCTGATGGCACTGCTGGACATCTTCCGATTGCGAAGGGAAGTAAGCATGATGTGTCTTTCATCTGCTGCAGTAAGTTTCCTTGGCCGACCACTGCGTCACGGTCCTCAACGTTGCCCGTTTCTTTGTGCTTCTTCAAAGAGCTTGGACAGCACATCTGGAAACCCCTGTCTGCCTTGAAATTTCTGCCTGGGAGAGACCTTGCTGATGCAGTATAACTACCTTGTGTCTTGTTGCTGTGCTCAGTCTTGCCATGGTGTATGACTTTTGACAGTAAACTGTCTTCAGCAACCTCACCTTGTTAGCTGAGTTTGGCTGTTCCTCACCCAGTTTTATTCCTCCTACACAGCTGTTTCTGTTTCAGTTAATGATTGTGTTTCAACCTACATATTGAATTGATGATCATTAGGACCTGTTTGGTATAATTGTTTAATCATACACCTGACTATATGCCTACAAAATCCCTGACTTTGTGCAAGTGTACCTAGAAGAATTGATGCTGTTTTGAAGGCAAAGGGTGGTCACACCAAATATGGATTTGATTTAGATTTTTCTTCTGTTCACTCACTTTGCATTTAGTTAATTGATAAATATAATTTATTAACATGTCTATTTTTTAAAGCATTCTTACTTTACAGCATTTTTTCAATTCTCTCTCTCTCTGTTTCCCCATACATATATAAAGAACTGCTTATCCAATTGTGATGGAACTTGCTAAGGACTTTCTTTTAAAGTTATTAATCATGGTCTGTAGATACAAGAAGGCACCTATTAGTCCATCTTTGCTTACATACGGTACTTATGTCACAGCTACATTTTAACATTTACCTAGAGAACATTGTTCTGGTAATAGAAATATCCTTTGAATATTATGATGAACCTTGGTAAGGACATTCATTAACACAAGTTATTTAGAGTATCTGAATCTACACATTTATTGTCCAGGTATTTTATGAAGCAGAGCAGGGAACTAACCTTCAAATCAAGTAAACATCCCATAAACATCTTACCTCGATCCATTACGTCGCGGCTGTGCGCCAGCGTCTCCTCCTCCCCAGCCTCCACCTGCTTCTTGGCTTCGTCTACCGGGGGAGGGCAGCTATCCTGCCCCCTGCCCATGGCTTCCCTACAGTCAGCCTCTCCACTGATCTGCGAGCTCATTTATGGACAGGGGTACCTCATATACTCTATGGCATGTGTTTCCTGACTGAAAAATAGATGATGTATATGATCAAACTTAACTGTGGAAAATCCTCCCAGTTTCAGTGCTGAAACTTGTTTAACACCCAGCTCTGTGTCTCAGGTTTGCAACACCAGGCACAAGAAAAATCATTTTCAGGTTTGCATTTTGTGCTGTTTCAGGCAAAAAGGTTCTGATCTCACAGGAATGGCACCAGACCTCCCTTCTCCCGTGGACAAAAGTTTTAATGATATCAAATGATGTGGGAGAAATCTGGGCAGTGTGAAGATTAAGAAAGATTGGAAGGAGGCCAAGTCAGTTTGTCTCAAGTCAGACACATTGTAAATAGCTGCACTGCCGCTGTAACGGGTTTCTTCCTTTGCTTTCCATGGGTATGGTGTTGACAATCATTCAGTTCAATGCTCTGAAGTGTTCCCATTCAATCATGTTTCCGTATGAAACCTCAACACATTCCCCTTGAATACTGTAACCATTTTCACTACTAGACAAGGAACGGTATAGTGTTGTAGCTCTGGATGTAGTGATTGTTTTAATGAATTAATCATTTACCATTAGCTACCACAAAAAAAAGATCATAAACTATTTAAGTGTGAACACTCCATTTAAAAAAAAAATGCTAGTTTTAAATATTTGTTTTATATGTATGTATTTAGGGGTTTTCTTATACAAATATCTCACCAAAATGTAAACAAAAGGAAACTAGTTTACATTTTGTCCCTAATATATAACCCCATACTGCAGGTAGTGGCAGGAGGTTGGTGCTGTAGTTCACCCAAATTTGTGCCTGGAGCTAAAACTGCCTTAGTTAATGTAAACGAACTGGCAAGTCAACAAAGTCTGCTTTCTGGTGATGCACAGAAGTCTAAACTACGGAATAGTTTATTTCAGTGAAAATTTGAACAGGATTGTGGGACACTGCACCTTTGAGATGGACGTAATACTGTGCAACTTACTAGCGTATTTGTAACATTTCTTTCCAAGGATTTTTTTACAGACCATCAGTAAAGGGCCCTCAGCATGTATGTTTATTTACCAGAGACCCTCCTATCTATTAACGCCCCCTGCTGTTTGTACTTTGTACAGCCGTGATATACTATTTTTTTAACTGCATGAAAATGCCCCAGTGGAACAAACAGCAAAATTAAAATCAAATGATTTGCATTTAAATTGATTTCTTGTAAAGACTGTGGCAGGCAATTGCCAGACTTTTAAAAGTAGTTTTCCATGGCAGAAAATTGTGTAGCAGGGATTTGATTAGTGCAAAACCAAAATGTATCATTTTACAGATCCCTCAAATCAGAAAGATATAAAATCTTTCACACTTCTCTATACAGTAAGTGGGTCTGGCAGACACATACAGTATGGAGGCAGAAGAACTTGCATGTTTGCAGAATAAAAAAAAAAAACTCAGCTGCACTGTGCTTCAGACATTGCAGTGGACAGCCATATAAGATGGCGGATAGCCAGAAAAGTGCACTTCCTGTGTGGTGCATATTGAGGCACAGACAGTACCTGACGCTAACTTCTGTTTTCCTGCTTAAAGACAATTGCAGTACCTTTCCGAGTGTACTCCATTTTTCCATCCTTGTATTCTACTCTGCTGCGAAGTGGTTCAAAATAATAGGTTTGGCAGCAACAGCAATCGTTACAACATGAAAAAAAAAGCAGAGAGACACCAGCTGCAGTAATTTGAACCTATCACCATAACAACACAGACACAGCGCTCTTCGAATCCCAGTGAATTTCCTCATGCTCGCAGTGGTTTCAGCATTGTGTGAACCATCGCTGTCATCCTCGAAGGAGCTTAAAGAAAAACAGGTTGAATAGTTTAATCGCAGGTTGAAACCCCTCAGGAAATCTCTTTCTTTAAAAAAAAAAAAAAAAAAAAAAAAACGGGAAAAGATTTATCAAGAAAAGTTAGAAAGAACATCCCGCACCCTCAGGGGTGTTGCACAAATGTGAAAAAGTAATTCTGAGAAGAAGTATTTTTATTGCCTGTGGTATAATGATTGAAGCAATATCCAAGCATATTATATATCTTCAATAATCACCTAGTTCAAGTTTGTTAGAAAACAGTTGAAAATGAGTACGTTGGTAGAAGGATTAATCACATAATGAATCAGAACACGTATGAGATATAGGGAATTTATAGCATAAAAAAAACCCTCCTTGTTTTTGGAAAGGTTGGTCATGCAGAGAATATTCAATAATATGAGCCACCTGTTCTCTCTTCACAACATATGTAGCATCAATAGCTGGGGTCTAATGAATCCTGTAACTGTGGTCAAAGTATTGCAGAAGACGACCAGCACAAGCACTTCCAGGTTCTGAATATATTCAGAGCCTGGTTCTTTGGAATAAATATCATGTGTTGCTATTGACTGCTTATCCATGAGGAGAAAATTACATTACAAACATTGAGCCTGTTCAGACAGAAGGAAGCATGTCAGAGCGCACACACACGGGAGTCATGTGCGACACAGCAATAACCCTGACTATCAAACACCTTCCAATCAATATCGATTGCTTTCCTTCAGTCAGAACACAACACTCAGCAACGTGCACTGCTGAACTGAACAAGAGTGCTTCAGGTGCAGCCCTGATCTGCGAGGCCCTTGCAAATCGACTCCCACATTGGTCCCCTGATGTGTGGTTGCATTATTGCTGCAGCATTCTTTGGAAATATGCAAGAATCGGTGCCGTCAAAAACCAAATTCTATATCACGTATGAGAAATCAAGCATTCGTCCCAATTCTAGTGCATCTAATCCTTTGTGTATAGATGTGATCTGTGCAGAGAAAATACAGCAGAGCTCTACAGCTCTAAAAACAACAAACACTTTGTATGTTTAATAGCAGCACCGCCTTTGTTTGTGTGCTTTCAATAACCTTGCTTGTAGGGTGTCCCTTAATTATTAGTGATAATATCTAACAACACGGGTCTATCAACATTTAAGGTGGCAAATCTAAGGTAGTTTTTTAAACTATAAAAACAACACATTAAAAAAATACAACTACAGGCAGGAATGAGGTTTATATTTTACAGAATTGATCAGCGATTTAGGAATTTTTTTTTTTTGGTAGAACTGTGTTTGTGGATTTCAGGGTCGGGTTCACACTATCACTGTGAGGGAGACAGCCAGTACACAGTCAGAGGGGATGCGTTTCCTCTCCACCACATCATCACATGACCCCCAGATGGCCTGTAATTATAACAGAAATTCCAAATACTTTGAACAGCTTTGCTTAGCAGTAACAATAAGATATACCGCACACACATCGTATGAGTCTGCAGTAAATAAGGCCTTTTATTATCAGGTTTTCATATTTCTAACTAAATATTACCACATTTTACAAGCTATAGGCCGTTTCAAACAGTTTTCTTCACAGTTTTAGCTGAGTACTGATTTTTACTAAGAAAATGCATGGTTTTTTACCCTGTCGATACATTTATCTAAATAATAACGTCATGTTTGTCTGTCTATTAGTATATTGTAGTTTTGATACAGGTTAATGAAATACACTTTGAATTCCTAGAATATTTAATTGTATCTGTTTTTTTATTTTTCTTATCCAATAACATGTTGTGCTTTTTTATTATCATGTGTTACTTTTTCAGCACACATAGATATTTGGCATGTTTAATCAGTCAATCAATCAATCTTTATTTTATATAGCGCCTTTCATAGTGGACCAGCATCACAAAGCGCTTTACAAGATGTAGAACAAGAAAGTCAAGTTTGACCTTTTGAGCAAGCCTGAGCTAGGTGGACTTTCTATAATGAGACCAGTATAGAAATGACCCCTAGGGATGCACATCAGTAATTTATTCCCCCCCGAAACAGAGAATTTAACAGAAAATGTTTAACTCACTGTTTTAGGCAGGAAGACATTAGCGCTGCACACTCCCACGCCTTGCACAGAGGCAGTGCCAAATGTCAATTATGCTTGTGACATAAATGATAATTAATTAAGAACTCCTATCACTGAATAATAAGCACATGCAAAATGAAAACAAACCATGAAGCAGCATGAGTACATACATTTTTTGGGGAATGTGTGAATCTCTCCATTCCGTCTATACCTGAATACACAAAATGGAAGGCTACTGTAGGGCTGCTGAATTCAACAAAGATTCCCCTAAATGTACAGCACATTGCTGCTCCCCATACACAGACAGTGGGCCCCAGTGGATTGCTCCTCTTGATTAGGCCTAAATATGCAGCCTCTTTGTGGCCTCTACATGAATCTAAAACTATAACAACCCCCTCCCCATTCCTGTTCTTGTGTGATTAATATGGTCGTGTGCCTCAGTTTCACGTTCTTTCACAGCAATAGCGAATCTACAGTGCCACACTAAATTAGAACATGCTGCCAGGTCTCCTGTGTCGTTTCTCCTTGTTCTTTTTAAAAAAGAAAAGTGTTTTATTGATTCCAAGTCTGTGTGTGGTTGTGTTCATGTTTTTGCAGTGATTTGCTTGATTTTCTTTAGTACTGCTTTGGGCAGTGGAGGCAGAGGGGTGTTTCAAACATACTTTTTCCATTGGCGTGACACTAATATAATTGTATGGTTTGATTCATCGACAAGTGAACTTTGAAACAGGGTTGTTTATTAGGCAAAACAGCATATAATCGTAAGAATGAAAGAAGGAGGGAGAGAGGGAAAGAAAGAGGGAGAAAGAAAGAAAGTTTCCAGTTTGATCTGACCAAATTATATATTTTTTTAAATAATAGTTATGCACAGTATATATACATTTTTTTTTATTTCTGTTGTATCATATTTTATAAACACTTTGTTTACAATGTGTGGAAAATAAAACAGTGTCATTTGTATGCATGAAAGTTTGAGGGAAATAAATCCCTTCCACACTATTCTATATATTTTATAGACACAACAAACCCACAAGAAAAAGGTGTCAGAAATAATAGCTGTGTTTTTTGTAAAAGTGAATTTTTTATTAAAACCAGGTTTTTGTTATTACAATAAACCTAATAAAACAACATTTGGCATTAATGGTTAAAAAATCAATATAAAAAACATTAATTAAAAAAAATCTGAAAGACATGAGCAGGAAGCGAGACGAGGTAGCAGAATCCATCCCACATTACATGTTGATTTGTGCAGAGCGCTGTGTTCTAGGAGTCTGAAATGTGCAGCAGCATGCTGTACTAATCACAGCTTCCGAACGCATGCTTTTCAAAGAGCTGTCACGGGTGTGACTAGCATACTTATTCCAGCCTGCTCTGTGCCTGTGTGCGCAGCTGCAGACAGAACTGAGCCTGCCTGCTCATCCATCGCGTAGGCCTGAGCCTCACTGTTCAGTAGGAGGGCCGGGCTGGCGGCGGTGTGTCATTTGTAGGCTGGTTAATTATCAAAACAGCCTTTTGATTGTACAAATAAATATTGACACAGTTCTGTCTCGTCATTTTAGGTGTGTCATTTTTAACATTACGGGAGCGGGCTTGGTTAGCTGTTTAAGTTGTTGCAATGATGTAAAGAAATACATTCACTCCTTTGCGGCTTCATATCACAGTGGTCACTGGTGTAAAGGTAATACACTTAGCAGTTCTGCCAGGCTTAGTGAAAAGAAAAGGTATTGGAGAGATTGTGCCGCTTCCTTTTGAATGTACTCCACACAGTCCATACATATAGGCAAAGAGCACCAGTATTGTCTATTTCTGCTTTGCCTCCCTAAGCTGGGGGGAAGCTACTGTGCCGGCAACTGAATATCTTTAGAGAATGCATACAAACTGTAAAGGCAGAGGAGGCCAAAGTATGGCAGAAGGTAGTAAACAAACGACATAGGAATTACATTGAGACATTAAACCACAAAGCACAGGAAGGACTGCAAGACTGAACCCTTTGGGGGCTTCTGAATGATGATGAATAGATCCATTTATCACAGGCTCCGAGGCCCTTCACACATTGTGCATCCTCTATACACATTAGCTGAAAGAAGCTGCAGTCAATGTGTGTCTGTGTGTGTGTGTGTCTATATATAGTTCTATGCATGCACGTGTTTATGTGATGCAAGGTGAGATGTTAATAAAAAGCATCCCCCTCTCTGTTTTGTCTTCACAGAAGCTTGCGGTAAGAAGTTGTCCTGTTGGGAACACCAAACCCATTTCCCTCATCAAGCCACCCAACCAGAGCGTAGCAATTTCCGTGTTGCCAGCAAAGAATCCTGTCCCCATGGTTACCGCACACAGTAACGGACAGAAGGCAGCGAGCCCAGAGCCTCCGCAGACAGCCCCCATCAACCTGCAGACAGCTAGCAAAGCGGGGGGCAGGAGAGTGTCCGAGACATCGAGCTCACAGGTACCAAGAATACTGAACCCGTTTCACTGACACTGCCTTTAATAAAAGAGGCTGGCTCCCGCTCGCCATAAGGCGAGCTCTATGGTCAAAAGTTTTGCATTCCGCTATAGAATTATCTAATTTTGCTTCACAAAAGCTTGTAGTTTTCCATATACCTTACAAAAAACTGACAAAAATTTAAAAATGTGACATTTCTAAATCTAACATGAAATACTGTACTACTGTTATGGCTTCCGGTAGACTTCTGTGATATCAGTTTATAGTTTCTTTGATTACATGATGTTAAATAAAAGATCTAAATTACGTTCATATTGTTTTTTTTTTAAATTATGTCTCAATACTAAAATTCTAGGTGATTAAACTTTTTTTTTTTTTTATACAGTGGTGTGAGAGGGGGCTTGTTTGAAAAATGACTTCTCTAGTGCACTGGGGTTTGAGATGTGTACTCTAAATCACTGCAGGAAGAGCCATAAAAAAACAAAAAAATAACAAGTGCTGTAGCTTTTCTATTCCGTACCACATCATGGATAGTTGTTGCTGTGTTACCTGTTTGAAAATGTGGGCAATAATCCTGACAGTGCACCAGAGCGGACATTTTGAAAAGAGCTTTAAAACAGACTTTAAAATTATAAGTGTTAAAAGTTATTTAGACAGTTGTAGCAACACACAGGGACGTGTGACGCTATATTTTTCGGAACCTTGCTACTTACTCTTTAGCATCTTAAAATAAGTTGACAGAGTTAACCCCTAGCCCATACATTAACACAGCACAGAAACCAGGACCAGAGGACACAGCTGGAAATTAAGAGCAGAGAGATTTAGGACAGAGGAAAGGATACCCTTTTTTTCCAGACTAGCACTGATGGCCAGAATGGCCTCTGCTCGTTCGTAAAATTACGTTCAAAGAAAAAGCTAGTAACAAGCAACAATGTCTCAAGAAATAAAATGTGCTTACATTGAAATGCTGTGCATTCATGCCACTTACAGCTGCCTGGGAGACAAAGTTTGTTTTTATTTGCAGCCTAATTTGGAGATGGCAGTCAGAGATGGATTTTACAATGGGTGCCATCACATAGTTATCTGCGCAAATGAGAGAAGAACGTCTATGCCACAGTTTAAATACACATCGCTGTTTATGTGCATCAAGAACGTCGAGCTGGACTTAAGTGGTGTAGAAAGCCTTCTAAACATAAATGATCACTAACTCACTAAAAAGAAATATAAGCACCTGCCATAACACTGTCAACAGAGTGTGGGGCCACCATGGGCCGAGAGGAAGGCACTGAATCCACATCATGGGCTCAGACTGTTCTGCACCATTTCTCAAGGATTATCACCTCAAATCACCTCATCTGCCTAGGGTTTTGAGACTGATGTCTGTGTTGTTTTAATGCAGAAGCACCTGCCAACCGATCATTTGAACCCGTTGATATTACAGCACAACCTGCCTTTGGGCAACCACTGTAGCAAGTACCCAGTCTTGAATTAGCAGCTAGACATGTTCCATCCCTTATAAAAGTTCACCACAGTATTTTTGCTTTTCCGATGGTTATACTGGTTTGCCATATTTATTAATATGCTTTACCATACCTTGCTATTCTTTAATACTGTCAATATGTTTCTTTTACACTTTGCTATGTTTTTACTATGTTATAAGGGTTTGTTTACCAGGCAAATCAGGTTTGAGAATATATTAACCAAAGTACTGTATAAAAAGTTCTATCAAGGTAAAACTAATTAGCATTTCTCACTCCCTGACATAATTTGTTGATTTCAGAGGAAGGTGGTATTCACTGTTTTTGGTAGAAAGAAAGAAAGAAAGAAAGAAAGAAAGAAAGAAAGAAAGACAGAAAGAGTTGCTCTATAGCAGTCCTGGAGGGCTAGAGGTAAAATGATATAATGAACTGCTTCAGGGTCTGGTTCAATTAAATAATTTAGAACAGAGTTGGAACAAAGACCAGGAGTGGAAGGGCCCACTTTGGCCAGCCCTGTTCTTTAGTTTTTCACCCCCAGTAAAATTTCAACAAAAACTGCACAGTGCCAACAGCAGCAGTGAAAAATTACATCATTCTTATAGAAGGTAAGAAATGGATTTAAAAAGCCCTTACTACAGCTTTAAGTTTTAGCAACCACAAGTGAATACTCCCCCTGTAGAGCTTTCTCTCCCTCTCTCTCCCTTGCTCAGACGCTACCCTCCCACTTTAGCTGACACGCTTCATAAAATTCAGCTCAGACTCCCATTTGATGCCATTACTGAAGAAATGGAATAAAGTGCCTGTTCAGAGTTTTATCCGCCAGTAACATTATCAATGCAGGGTGACACTGTTAACAACCTTGGCAAACAGATCACCTTCTCAGCGTTGTTTTTATTTATTATTCTCTTGCTCTCCCCTTCTCCTCACCCTTCATTGTCAGGACCCAAGGAGCAAGCCACAATGGGGTTGCCATGGTTTATTGTTTCATTGTGTTTTATTGGTTTTTTGGTTACATCCTGAGGGGTTCTATAGGAGACAATTGACCATATTCCCCCAGCTGTCTATTGTAGCTGTTTTGGTTTACAATATTCCTTCAAAAGTGGTTCCAGAACTTGATTTGACACTTCTCTGTTCAACCAAAGCAACATCCTATTAAAAGGCAGATAGGCCTTGGTTAGAAATTGCTTATATCGGCCTACAAGAGCTGTGGGTTATTCCTCGTCACATTGAAATCTGTTATCCAAAAAAAAAAAGTATTTCCCTTATCAAAGTTTCCCATAAGTAAAAGCACAGCTAAGTGTAATAAGTGGCAACCCTAACCCCAAGTAGGGCCCTGGTGTTTGCTCAGCAGTTTAACCTGCCCTTTTGTCTTATAAATACTTTTCATAACGTGAGCACCATTTGTTAATATGCTAACTGGCAGTGTTGTATGATACACTGCCGACACAGTCTTCTGTCGTTCAGTTGAGATGAGGTTAAAAGCACTATGCCATGAATGCAGATGAGCCTGGCTCTTTTGCATTGTGGTTAAGGTGCTCGCTTGCAGTGTGCAGGGTCGCTGGTTCACACCCAGCCTCCGCCCGGTTACTCTGGTGAGCAAGTTTTAACAGGTAATAAACTGAAACAAATGACCTTTAAACATAGCGTGGGGATCTTGGAAAATCAGGAAACCAGAGAAACGTATTTAGAGAAACTATTATGTTTTTCCAGGAAAGGGGTTCAGAGCGTGGTTGTGCCTTTTCAACTTGCATTAAGTCTAAGAGATGTTTCTTATAGCCACAGTGAATGTGTGTGTGTGTGTGTGTGTGTGTGTGTGTGTGTGCAGATTGAATTATTATTATTTTATAGCCTTATTGCGCAATGACTTTCAAGGCACATGTCAGATAAAGGACATCAGTTCAGTTTTGCATAGGCACACAGTTTAGTTATTAAGCTCAAAATCTTGCTAGTTCTTGTACAGGCTCTTCAGTCTATTTATTTTGTGATGAGAAACAGTAGAATCTAATACAAAAAATGTGATGCCTTGTTGGTATTTAATAGTAATACCACACAGGCATTAACAACTGTTTGTTCCCACCCCTTTACTGTTCCCTTGAAGAGGGGCACATGTGTTCTGCTGCCTTCTTTCAGCTGTTCACAGCCACGCCTGTGTGTGGACAGGCTGGTTTTACAATGTATGCCCCCTCCTCTTGGGACTGGCCAGACACTCTCCAGGGCGATTACATTTACATAAGAATGTTTTGACCGCCGCTTGGACTTGGGCTGGGGTCTTGGGGGGTGAAAGGCCAGGCTAGGAAGGCACTTCATCAGCTGACCCCACAGGCAGAGAGAGAGAGAGAGAGAGAGAGTGTAAGGGCTTTTTAAATCCATTTCTTACCATCTATAAGAATGATGTCATTTTTCACTGCTGCTGTTGTCATACTGAATCCACATCACGGGCTCAGACTGTTCTGCACCATTTCTCAGGATTAGCACCTCAATCGTATAATTATAATAGGCGTTCAGGCGTTAAGATAATAATAGACTTTATGATAATAAGGCTCGACGAAACGCTTCTCAAATGAAAGTCTTGATTGTTGAAAAGTAAATCTGCCAATTATAGAATGTATTTAATTGGCACATTTGTATAATTGTATGTCGAGATCAGCCAATAGCTTTCGGCTTTACGAACAACTGGGGAGGATGGAAGCCAATAGGGAATGAGAAGAGGCGGGACTAAGGGAACAGGACGTAAGCAGGAAAAGAGAAAAGAAAAAAGTGGAGATCTGAAAAGTTTCACTGCACGCATACAGTTTAGTTTAGTTTTGTGAAACCAAAGCGTTTCTAGCCCTAAAGGCTGCTTGAGTAGGATAGCTAGTACAGAAATAGTACATTTACTCATATTTGCAATTTTATTTCTGTATGTGTGTGGACCCCGAGCAGTTGCCCAGGTTGCCCGGGTGTTGACGCCGGCCCCGTGTGGGTAGCTCAGAAATAATCAGTTTGTGAGTAAAGTCTCAAACTACCATACCATACAAATTTCATTTATATAGTGCCCTTCATGTGCAACCTGTATATTTTACAGAAATATACAGCTAGTTAAAATAGCTCCAAACTGCTCGCTAGTGAAAAGCCAAATTAAAGAAATGCTGTGTTTTGAGCATTGATTTAAAAACACTGACAGACTCAGCATTCCGGATACAGTTTGGAAGTGAGTTCTTCGTCCTAGGTGTAAAACGACTACTGATCTGATAGGATTGCATTGTCGCAACAGCAAAAATACCCTGGTAAACTTTTATAAGGGTAACTTTAGAACCAGCTTTTAGAGTCTGATGGTCTGGTTTTCCAAATGTATTGGGGGCTATTGATTGCACCCATGTAGCACTGTCACCCCCCCCAGGATATAGAACATATCTTTCGGAATAGGAAGCATTGCCACAGCCAGGTTATAATGAAACATCAGCCAGGTTATAATGAAACATCAGCCAGGTTATAATGAAACATCAGCCAGGTTATAATGAAACATCAGCCAGGTTATAATGAAACATCAGCCAGGTTATAATGAAACATCAGCCAGGTTATAATGGAACATGAGACTGGTTATAATGAAACATCAGCCAGGTTATAATGGAACATCACACAAGGGTTTAACACAGTATCAATGCACATCTATGCTGGACTTTGTCGTTTCCCTTCAAACTAGTCTGAGGGAGGGCACCCTAAACACTCAGGCCTAGAGAAAATCACAGTGATAGTGCTGTCATGGCACATGTTTTAACTTCATATTCAAGCTTATTAAATCATGTGAATGAATACTTGTCTTCAAGCATTTGCAGAATTAGGTTATTGCACTGAACATCAGAGCAGTTCAGCTGGGATAGAGCAAATGCAAGCACAATAATAATACTAGAGAATGGCAAGAAAGGGCTGACCTGTGCTGTTGAATATAATGAAGCGCGTTATATTAAAGTATTGTGTTGACTCGAAATGATTTACCTAAGCTGTCAAGGATGTACAGTTTTTCACCAATGTATAAAACTACAGACATTCAAGTGGCAGGAAAACATATAACTATAGAGCAAGGAAAGAAACTGGGACCATCTGGCAAATGGACTTTTAAGTTAAGCTTTGCTATTAAAAAGTTTAAATTTAAAAAATCTACATCCTGTCAATTTATCACAGCTTGCTGTTTTATAGGGTTACAAGGGTTAGATGAGCACTCATCAGCCAGGTTATAATGAAACATCAGCCAGGTTATAATGGAACATCAGCCAGGTTATA
This sequence comes from Acipenser oxyrinchus oxyrinchus, assembly GCA_030684275.1. Lineage (NCBI taxonomy): Eukaryota > Metazoa > Chordata > Actinopteri > Acipenseriformes > Acipenseridae > Acipenser > Acipenser oxyrinchus. The sequence continues at coordinate 24,558,605 of CM060254.1, forward strand.
ATGGAACATCAGCCAGGTTATAATGAAACATCAGCCAGGTTATAATGGAACATCAGCCAGGTTATAATGGAACATGAGACTGGTTATAATCAGTGCATTGAGAGCACTTTATTATTCAAAAGCAAGAAGCAAAAAAAAAAAAGCTTTCAAATACTACTGAAAACATGCATGTGCATATCTATAGCAATGTAATACAGTCAGCACTCACATATCCGACCTATAAAATGTTGACTTCAGTGACGGTTAAACAAGTGTGACGCGTATCTGATTATTTCATCTTGGCCCGTTCCAACCCTTGTCCTTACCTGAAAGGACTGTGTTTTAAAATAAGTATGCTTCCATTTAGATGTACTGTATTGGTTTTGTTGGTACAGTACTATGTTTTCAACAGAAGTATTTTAATTCAGAACCCATGCACAGAACTACATAAAACATAAAAGACAATGCAATTTAGCAAAAGATTAAAAGAAAAAAAAAAGTTTCCAGAATTAAAACAGTATCCAAAGTTAGTATTCAAAATTGCAGAATATAGTGCTCGATAAGGCCCACAGTTCACTTGGAAATGAAAATGCACAAAAGCAACTAAAGATTACAGATTTAAAACAATGCATCTAAAACTGTTTAACGATTAACTGTTTTACATTACCGTAGCTTGTCTTCTTCACTTTGTTTGTGCTGCATTTTCATCATGTGAAACTGGAGGAAGTGCTGTGTAACTGCACAATAAAGACTGATTTGGCATCTTGAAAAAAACGCGGGCTGTGACGAATAAACAGGCTTTGTATCAGAAAACTGGTGACGGAGTCAGAAATCCTGTGTGACGAGCAAGTGCATTAATTTGTTACATATATATATATATATATATATATATATATATATATATATATATATATATATATATATATATATATATATATATATATATATATATATATATATATATATAATAGGAATTGATTGGTTTCTTAATACGGTAAGGATGGTAAAATGTGACTGACATGTATCTGAGTGCTGACGGTATATGCATTGGGAAAACTTTATTACTAACCCTGTAAAATGAAAGGAGTAGGGTTCTGAAAAATATACATCCCCACATGTTGCTACAACTGTTTAAATAACACACCTGTCATTGTTAACATCCTGACAACTTTTTATCATATAACTTTAAAGTTTAAAGCTGTTTTCAAAATGTCCGCTCTAGAGCACTGATAGTGTCAGGATTATTGCCCACATTGTCAAACAGGTAACACAGCAGTAACCAGGTTGTGGTACAGAACAGAAAAGCCAGAGCACTTGTTATGCTTTTTGTTTTGTTTTTAATCACTCTTCCCGCAGTGATTTAGAGGACAGATCTCAGACCCCAGTACACTAGAGCAGCCATTTTGAAAAGAGCTTTGAAGCTCAGTTTAAAGGTACAAGTATAAAAAGTTGTCAAGATGTTAACAATGAAAAGAAAAATGACAGGTGCGCTATTTAAACAGTTGTAGCAACATGTGGGGGTGGAACCCCACTACTTACTCTTTAAGGTACACAAGGAATTGAGCAGTTGTTGAAACGGTTTCTTCTTAAAATGAGAGTGACTCAAGTATCACAAGGAAACTGACATTCTGGATGACCAGATCCAACCTGTCAGTACATTTTAACCCTGTTTCGTGCACCTCATTGCACAAATAAGAAAGTTAGCAGCATATTTATTTGTGGGACACATATGTCTCTTGAACCTTTAGGATTAAAAAGCCAGAAGCAAACGAAAGCCATCGAATAGAACAGAACACATGCCTGTGCTTGTAATATCATATATACGGGAGTCTCCAGATAGGGCACCATGGCACTTCATCAATCTATGAATACTTATTATTATTATTAGTTTATTTAGCAGACGCCTTTATCCAAGGCGACTTACAGAGACTAGGGTGTGTGAACTATGCATCAGCTGCAGAGTCACTTACAATTACATCTCACCCGAAAGACGGAGCACAAGGAGGTGAAGTGACTTGCTCAGGGTCACACAATGAGTCAGTGGCCGAGGTGGGATTTGAACCGGAGACCTCCTGATTACACGCCCTTTTCTTTAACCACTGGACCACACTGCCTCCTACTTAATTGAGGCAATCAATCATTGATTAAATGATTAATTGTTGTATCCCCAGCAAACATCTTGGGCTCCATGCCTTGCATTTGCAGTCCTCTTCAAGTATGGGGGCACTTCTACCCAAGCATGGGCACAAGGAGTGATACATGAAACCAACGGAATAACGAAATCAGTGCATGCCTAGATATGAGCCAATTTGCATGACCCTACCTGTTGAGGCAAAGCCTGCAGGGGTATAGCTGAAATAATGCACAGCTTTCTTGAATTATTCGTGGTGTCACAGAAACACAGCAACACATTTGCAGTAAGTAACAACAAGGCAGTTTCCATTCATAGATGTGGTCTGCCTGAGTAGCTGTGTCTAAGGCAATGGCTGGGGAGTCTGGAGACTCGTGCTTCTTTATGATACTCACACCTGCCACAGACTGGTGGGGAGTTTGACCCTTGAACCCGGCATTGTTGTCCTTGTGGATTCTCACTAAACCATGTCAACTTAATCCATCCTGGAGTTCTTCCCTGGCACACAGCAGGGTAACGCAACTTCAAGGGTATAAAAAACAACAACAGCGCCTACTGTAAAGGTATGAAGGTCGACTTCTAGGGTTTTGTTTGCAAATTTTGAGCTTTATAAACCCAAGGAAGCTGACCAGATCTGTAGAGAGAGAAACAGGGGAGGGGGTCAAAAAACAACACAGTTATTTGATGCATTAGGAGCTGAAATGGATTTGTATGTGACAAAACTTAAACAAGTATACTCTATTTGTGACTCACTGAATAGAGACTGCTAAGAGTCGATAGAATTCAAGACCAGAAAAATGATCTATTTTAAGAGTTAAATGTACCGTCCATGCACAGGCCATTTCAAAGCCAGAAATCTCTAGATTAATTTTAGGGGGGGTGGGGGGTTATGGGCTGTTGCCATGGAGACTGCAGAAGAAAAGGGTTCCCATTATGCTTGATACACATTTGATACCGCGACATAACAATTGCTGCAAAAAAACTAATATTCAAGTATTTTTTATGTTTTTGCCATTTTATATTCCATCGTTCACTGCCACTCAAGAGGGAAACACAAGAATTGAAAGTAAATATTCTCCACATCCCCATGTTATTGTGTCAGATCCTGGTGACGTGTACTATAGAGATCACATACTATGTTTATTTCTAATAATTCCCACTTCTGGTGTTGGGTAAACAGATGGCAATTGGATTAAGCTGAGATGGATGGAAAAGGGAATTTTATTTGAAACTCCTGTAGAAAAAGCAATTACAAAAAGTGGTAATCTTGGTTTAAAAAAAACCCTTGGTTACTTTCAGTATTGTGTTATGTCCTGATGTTGTTGTGTTAAATCAATGGGCAGGGTTTTGCAATTCCCTTATTAAGTTGTGTTGAAAATGCTTCAGTATAATGCACATGGAAGAGGAAAATAAATGTTCAGAACATCAAAGACGAAAAGGAAACCGTTTAAAAATCCTTCAAATGAAATATTCTTGAAATTAATATACAGTAGATGCCGCTTATTAACAACCTCTCGGTTCCCAGCAAAAAGTTGTCATTAACCGAAAGTTGCCAATAAGTGAAAAGCCCTCATTTTGAAGTGTAATTATATGGAACGATATATACTGTAGTTGAACAAATATGTCACTGAAATACATGTGTTTTAAATGTTACAGTGTATAAAAATTTAAATGAGAAACATGAAATACCCAAACATAGAACTGTTTACTTCACGCGTGTGTAAAACAAAAAAAAGGAGTTGGCTTAAATAGCACTACACAACAATTGTCCTTACAATGAGTAAAGCAAACATAAAAAATGTGTGTTGTACTTACAACCAATTCTAAAGAACACAATTTTAAAATAAGAAATTGTCCGACGTTGTCTGCTTTTTACAATGTACCACTTCCTGCTGTAAATCCATCTCAATTTTGCGTGCAGCTTCATAGCCAGTTTCAAAGCCACGATTCTGTCTCAGCTCGTCAGAAACACGCAGTTGCGAAGCCAGTGTGTTATAAAAGCTGCATGAAGTATGTGCATAAATCATGCAAGTGCTCTCTGTAGCACTGGCAAATAGTAGTAAAGTTGTCAGTAAATGCCGTGCAGTTGCTATATCTATATATATTCACATTAAAGTCTATGGGATGGGATTGGTTCCTAGGAAAATGTTGTTAATAACCGAAAGTTGTCTTTATCAGGGTTGCTAATAACCTGCATCTACTATATATATATATATATATATATATATATATATATATATATATATATATATATATATATATATATATATATATATATATATATATATATATGCAACTGCAAAAGATCAATCTCAATTAAATAAGGTAAGTTTTCCTTTCATGATAAAACCTTGTTTTGTAGTCTCATGCCTTCCCAATAATACAAGAAGCAGTAAGCCTGTGGAAAGCTTTCCCACTGCAGTCTTGTAGGGTCACAGTGCTCATACCCCATCCCTGGTTTAAATTCAGCTTTATCAGCGCATGTTATCAGTGAATTACCTTGACTGTACTGCGCATACTTTATTGTTCGGGTTGAGATGTCACTGCTTTTTTGCCGGGTTTAAAGTATGTTTTGCATGGTTGTTGCTTTACTCTTTTTCTGACCCCAGTCAACCTACTTTGTTTAAAAAAACAAAAACTGCTATAAAAACCTCAGAAGGTTGCATCTGTGTTGGCTTGATTACACTTCATTTTTCCAGGCTGTGTCACCTTGAGAGCTAACGAGAAACTTCAGAAAGGAGGTCTCTCTGAAATGGGCAGATACTGAGGAGGCAGTGTATGTGTGTGTGTGATCTCAGCCAGCAGACATGTTGCTTCACCATCAGATGCAGACATGCAGACATGTTGTTTCACCATCAGCCCTTTCCAAATGCTGTTATTTCAACTTGTGTACTCCTCTGTTGATAAACATTGATCTAGGCTTAAATGTATCACCAATATGTCCACAGAAGAAGAAGAAGAAGAAGAAGAAGAAGAAGAAGAAGAAGAAGCCTGCAAGGCTCTCGCCAGTACAATGTTCTTGTAATATAATCTATTTTGTTTGTGTTGTTATTGACGAACCAGTATATTGGTAGTTCACGAGTTCAACACATTTCTCAGTGCAGTCCACTGGAACTTGGTTATGTAGTATATTAGTATTGCAGCAAGCTGCTTTTAACAACTGTATTTGTCTTTTTTAACAAATTTGTGGGACCAAGTTTTTTTTGTTCTTTTTCATGTTTTTGTACTTTAAAACCGATCTTGCTCAATGAATTTGCTCTAGCCTAATGTCGTTGGTAGACAGCAGCAATAATACAGCTATGCTAATTTAGTACATATTTTGGTACAAATGTGACTTTTTAGGTACCCATGATGGATGGTACTTACTATAGCATGTGGAATGTGTGTGGTGTGTGCGTGCTAAGTCACATAAATAATGACTGTGGAGAGAGAGTATCGACTTCGTAAGCTGCTTGGAAACCCGGCCATTGTTACCTATTGGATGAAGGATTTCTAAAGAGTTTCAACTTTTAACTACCCCTTTTGGTTCGGAGGTCTTTATCACAGTACTTTATCACAGTGTATATGTAAAGCTTCCATAATTATTGAACACACAATTCTCAAAGCTATTTACTCCAAATCGTCATTTTGTTTTTCAGAAGGGAGAAACACACCCAGATCTAAACAACTCAGACTTTAACTTGTGAGTAGTCTAACATTGTTTCTTACTCGTTTCAGAATATTAATGATGTTTTGGGGTTTTTTTCTTACAGAGAAAATGTGTGTGAATGACGATTTGGAGTAAATAGCTTTGAGAATCCAGTCCTAACAATCATTAAAAAGATATATATACTGTATATATATATATATATATATATATATATATATATATATATATATATATATATATATATATATATATTGTAACGGAGGTAGCAGGACAGGGGGCCTGCAATATAAAAAAATGTTTTGTTTGTGTGTTTTGGTGGTGGTTGGCAGGGACGGGGTTAATTCCTCTCCCTGCCAAAAACATGTGAGAATGTGGCTGTTCCCAAACAAGGTAATTGGTGCTGATTGGGAACAGCCACAAACTATAAAAGACAGCATTCAGCTCCATTAGAGGGAGATCACCAGGGAGCTGGTATGTGAAATGTTGATTTGTTTAAAAGTGAAAGGAAACTGTTTGTAAAGTGTTTTGTTGGCGTTATCTGTCAGGTAAACAGCTTAGCTGTCCTGCACGTTAGACAGGGACCTGCATATATGTGTAGTGAGTGCTCTACGTTTGAGCTAGGTTTTTGTTTTGTTTGTTCATTTTGTTTTGTAATAAAAGTGCACAAAAGTGCTTTATTGTGCAGTTCTGTGTCTGGGTCTATGTTTGTTTTTGAGGGGCGGACAAGCCGATAACAGAGAGGCTACGTTACAATATATATTTCCAACATCAGCAGGGCTGATATTATCAACATGGTCTTTATTTAAGATGACAACCTTTAACATAAAAAAGAAACATTGCTAACACCATACAGGGTCTTTTAACTAAAGTACTTTATGACCTTCCAGCACTTCACAGCATTATCTGTAGCATTTTCTGTAGTATTTTGTATTTAATCATATCCTGATGTAACTATCAATGACACTGTTATCTGCTGTATTATTGAATCGCATTTTGTCACACTTGTACTTGCTTGAACCAAAGTCATTGCATTTATCTTGCTCTTAATTGTATTATTACTTGTACTGTGATACTTGAAATGTATTTGCTTACGATTGTAAGTCGCCCTGGATAAGGGCGTCTGCTAAGAAATAAATAATAATTCTTTCCTATTTTCAAAACACATTGTTAATATGTATATGTATATATATATATATATATATTATGCTGGGAGATAATAATGCAATAAATAAATGGAAAGAAGTTCCATTTATACTAATAATTGGCACCTCTCCTTGAATTGTTAGATAAAATTCTCCCAAGATATTGGCATCCTTTTTATATGGGCTGAAAGACACTTGTTTTAGCCCCTTTCAAGCTGTTCCCAGTGCTTTAGCACAGATCTGAGCACCAGCACGCAAGGTTCAATGTTCTACAGACAAAAAGAAGCTCCAAAAGTTCCATTCAGCTTTTGCATTTATGAAAAGCAAGCCCAAGGTTGCTGGCTGCATTCACAAAGCCTAAATGAAAGTGCTTTGGTTAAAAAAGGCAGCAATTACTACAATGAATGCCCATTCAGCATGAGAATTTTTTTTATCTTTGCTGTTGCCATGGAAACTAGCCCTTTTTTTTCCTCCCTGGCTTGGAACAATGCGACTTTAGGATTCGCACACGCTGCAAAATCCGGGTTATTGATATTGAACACGCTGATGAAGATGGAAAGCATTCCTTTTTGTTTAAGCTAAGGGACCTTTATAAAACAATAAAAGAGGCTCAAATTGACTGCTGTGATGATGAAGTAATCTATTTTTACAAACTGCATACAGCTTATCACTGTGCACCTTCATTGAAGCTACTGTTTTGAAGTTCATTCAATTTTGCATTGCTGTGTCGTTAATGCACAATTCACTGGTAAGCAATGAGGACAGTCAATATTATATGCACTGTTTTGTTAGGATCTATTCAGTAATTCAGTGTTTCACAGTTTCTTATACACCCCTTCCTAACAGATATAGTAATACCACCACACACAGCCTTAATTAGTACTCTGAAGAAGGCACTAGTAGAAACATTTGTCTACTTAACTTAGTTTGACCTATGCTGAAAGATAGTGTGCCAGTTATCAGTATCCAAACTGATGTGCTTGTAATGCATAGATCTGATATAATACTGTTGGTTCCCCAATGGTATTTGTATGACTAAATAGCTGTAAGATAAAAATGGGTTTGGATGTCTACCAATATTGCTCACCACGGTGAATAAAGTTTAAAAAGTTCAAAAAAAAAATTATTAAATACAGTTGTTTATGAGGGAGGTTAGTAAGCTGTATAATTCAGTGTTCTGTTTTGTGATTTCACTTAATAGTTGAATAGACTATAAGTACAGTGGGACTTTGCATTGAGACTGCCTACAGTCTCAATGCAAAGTCGTTAGGTACAGTCGTTTTTATAGGCTGTTGTGATGATATATCAGCAGCCTCTAGTAAATATTACAGTCAGACTGCTAGCATTCTGTGTCAGTGATGTCTACTTCTCTCTCTCGCTCTCACTCACACACTCACTCACTCACTCACACACACACACACGCATAGTAGATACAGGGGCTATACTTTGCACTGAGCTGAGTTGCCCTTTGATTTGTTCACTGGCATTTTGTGGATCAGCCAGGCCTTGGGAATGAAATGCCAGTGTTTTATGTGAGCTTCTGTTTTGTGGTCAGTGCCTGGGCCCCTATCAAATAAATCTGGTCTGAATACTCACCACGCAGATTTAACAGTTATTTTGAATCAGGAGTCTCCCTCCACTGGTTCGATTGATATAGACAGAGTTCTGACCACTTGTTTGCCATACCACTAATATGTCCACCCAGTCGCTCTCCAGGGTGCTGAAATAGCTGAGATTCACATACAGGAGTGTTTTGATCTCATACTAATTGCAGTTAATCTAATGTGTTCGCGTTAGGGTTATATACTGAAGGTGTTGATAATCTGCATAGACATTGCATATTTTTTAAAACAACTTTGAGTTTATCTTTTGTTTCATGTAAATGATTTTAGGGACTAGGTGTGAAGTCAGAGGGCTATTTTAATTATTAACCAGTTTTGGTCATGTGAGTCTATTTCACCAATTGGTTTAAAGTCTGATTATAATGGTCTCATGAGTGTTTGTTGTATTCAGGTTCCAGTCTATTTCACTGGTGTACAGCGCTGTGAAACAGACACTAATTACATTGTAGTCATTTCAGGATCTAATGCAATTCACACCTGAGCTTATTTAGACATACTCTCGGCTCAGGTGTGACTAAATCAGCTCAAGCTAAAATCCTGACATGGTGCTGAGTGGCATGCTGCAGTAAGGGGGTGTTTGTGTTGTGTGGCTGCAGTGTAATGAGAGACATCGCTAACCTGGCTGCTGTGTTTGTGCTTCACAGATGTTGGGACCCGTCACAGCAGAATCCATTAGGGTTCCTCAGGGCAGCTCCCTACATCGACTGGCAGAGCAGACATCCACAGAGCTACCTCAGGTAATTCAGAGGAATACCTCTCCTCATCTCGACCTGGGTCCTTCGAGCCATCCTTCCTGCCATGCAGCATGAAAAAGAAGATCCGATATATATATTAGGGCTGTCACTCGATTAAAATTTTTGATCGGTTAATCTATGGGCATTAGTTGATTAATCAGTAGATTAATCAGTCCACATTTTTAATAAAGGTAACGATCTTATAGCAGCTGTCCTGCATAGTAATACTTCTAAATCAATAGAATCTAAAAAAATAAATAAATAAGCCCAATGGGAATGTAGTCTTTCTTAACAGCATTTCTTACTTGCTCGTTGTGATGTATTGTATCCCTACACTTCTGCTCATCCATTTGAACATCAATCCAGGTTTGTCCAAAAGTTTTGAGTGTAACAGTGGCTCGCAACTGACTTTGGGAATGCTCATGTTTCTGTGCTGACTTTGATAGACATTCTAGATTGCTGTAGCCAGTGCTGTTCCATGTTGCCTTTTCTGTACTGAACAAAAGCAGTATTATTTTTGTAAATGACAGCTACTGGTAAGCGACAGGTACCTTTAATAATTTACATTTTGGAAGTGGCGAGTATATCCCTTCCCTTCCTGTGTCGGGTCAGGTATTTGTGGTGTATACCTCCCTTTTTTAACAATCTCCAATCTGAGAAAGTTCTTCTTGAAAATTGATTCATAACCAAATCGACTGCAATGCCTCAGTTGTTTGATGACATTTTTTTTTTTATTTCTAAAAAGTACATCGAAAATATTACTTCGACGTTCTCAATATAATTCTCATTAACGCTCAAAAATTCAGCTATTGTTACATCTCTTAGGGCCTAGCCACTGATCTGAAAACACTGGATAGCATACCCCACTATCAGGCTATGGCAGGGGGTGAAGTCACTGGACGTAGTTGTTCTCATTTCCAACTAATGAAGGGACCTACCTGCAATTATACCAGCGCTGTGTTATTTCAATATATATCCCCAAAGTCTTAGATATAACTCCAGCTGATTCGGAATGTTTGCAGAATGGACAAGTATCAAATAAATTAGCAAATGAGATTCGAAAACTATGTATTTCCTTTCGGAATGCAACGCTATCTAATCAGTGTGTTAAACTTACTCAAGACCGTCAGCCGAAGCAGAGAATACCTTCAACTGTTTATGTCCCGCCTCCGCTCACTTATGATTGGACTGCTGTGGAGAAAATGCCGATCTTCTATTGGTTGATTTTATTTTATATACAAAAATAAAATTCTGCACGATTTAAATTGTAAAAAATTAATCGGTCCAATTAATCTGGTAATTGGAGCAGCCCTAATCTATCTATCTATCTATCTATCTATCTATCTATCTATCTATCTATATCTATATTTATATCTATATCTATATATATATATTTATAGATAGATAGATAGATAGATAGATAGATAGATAGATAGATATACACACACATACATACATACATACAGTACCTGCACAAATTACGGCAGCAATGATTTACAGCAAGACTAGTGGTGGGGATTGTATTGCCCATGTTTCCTCGCTCAGACCCCTTACTAAATATCTTGGTATCCCTGAGTAGATCATTGGGCAATACAATCCCCCCCCCCAGTCTTGCTGTAAATCATTAGTTGTTGCCATAATAAGAGCCATTACTGTAATACATACACATACATATGATTGTGACATCAGAAATATATGCTGTGAGGATGTTGGGCACTGAAGCATGCCTGCTGTACATTGTAGACGCTCATTACTTCAGGACTAATGGAAACTGTGTAGGAGGAAGTGAACCGTGATAACAGAGTTTAAAGTTAAGTAGGACCTTATTCCTCCCCATCACCGTTTGGAAATGCCTGTTTGCTGTATCTCATGAAAGTGGAAGGATGCTACGGATAAAGGCTTTGGGAGTGTTGAGACAGGCGATTAGCGCGTTTACATGAACAGTAGAGAGCATGCCTTCACATCTGGGGGCTCGCCAGTGTAAAATGTTTCCCTGAACGTGACGTTTTCTCTCCTCCCCGGAGGGTTTCAGTTCTTCAGCTGCTGATCCCAGCTGTGCATTGGATCACACTAACCAGTCAGCATGTAGATTGAATGCACATGGGAACTCCCACCTCTCCCTCAGCATGTGTGTGCATCAGTTGGCAAGGCGAAGCTTTCCAGCCACTGGTTATTTCTAAAATAATTAAAGGGCTCAGATGTAGGCACAGTGAACAGCTACCTACACAAGACACGGAGCATGCATTTAATGTACTTATTTAAGGTAAAGTAGGCGAACAGCGTATTCGCTAGCCATGTTTCTTATAGTTTAACGTCAGAATGTATTAATATCTTTTTAAACTACATTTTAGCATGGGTACTTTTCACATTTTTTCATTTATTTATTTATTATTAAGTCATTTTTACCCGTCCGTCCCCCTGCCCTTTTGTGTCTGTAGAAATACTGATGTCACTTCCTGCCTGTGTCTTCAGGAAGTGACATCAGTGTTCTGCTTTGTCCTCACCAGGGGATAGCAGTGCAGGCAGGCAGAGGGAGTCACATAGGTTCCCCACGTTTGAAGTACTGGACAGACACGTGAACTGTAGGTTGTCTGTTAAACTTAACCGTATGACACAGAGATTTGGGCTCAGAAAGACATAAATCAAATTTAACATTTAAAACTAACAAAAAAAACAAGTCACTATAAGTATTATTCAGTAAGTTTATTTTTTTTTATCATATTAATGTTTTCTTAGGGAGAAAAAAGTAAAACGACAAAAAAAAAGTGGCAGCCAGTGTTCACTACAAATGTGATTTCTCAAGAGTGAGTAACACAGTGTATCAGAATGATCACATCAGCACCAAGCTTATCATATTCATGCAGGCAGCTCAGTGAGCAGCAGGGCCTATTAAATTCATGTAAAACATTCAAGGCAAGCCAGCTGCTGCAGCCTGCGCAGTAGCACAGCCACAACACAAGGTGGCACCAGAGACCAACTCTGCTGCATTAACAACAGTCTGGGAAAGCAGACTCTCCCCAGGCATCTAAATTCATCCCAAATAAAACCTATAACGGCTAAAGCAATTATTATTCCTTGGAACTGGCTTCAGGTTATGGAAAAATGAAGAGCATTTTACAATACATGGTCATTTTATTTTTTAAAAGCTACAAAGAACTGACATTTTGTCATTCCTCCAAGGTAATAAAAACTAGTTCATTTTGACCCATTAAACCAGTTGCCTGCCTTTCTTTTCATTCATGAGCATTCTCACCCCTCAGCTCCCTGTGGCCTTACTTTCAAAACCAGAGAAGGGAAGGGGGGAATTCTCAATCTCACCTGCTAAAAGTCCCGTACATTCATCCCATCTCAGTCTGCCCTTTCTGCTCAATGCAATGCAACAATAGCAAGACTTAGAAAATTACCAAAAACTCTCTTGAAGACTTGTAGTTGAAGCACTGAAGTGATGAAGTTCCTTTCTAAAGCCGCCCTGCTAGGTGTTTCATGGTTCTAGACTCTAGAGGACACTAAGCAGGCTCTTGCTGTTTCCCCAGGTAAGGCCAAAGACCTTGATCCCCGACAGTGTGCCGGTCAGCCCCTGTCGGGAGCAGTCGTCCAGTCAGCCTCAGCCCCTGCAGAAGGCCACGGTGGTCAGCATCAAGAACGCCGGCGGGCCCGCCCTCCCCACAGCCAACAACACCGTCTGCCACGTCCAGCTGCCAAACGACCAGTCCGTGACCACGAGCCTCTCCGAGCCGGCCAGTGTGTCTCCGGTCCTCACCACGGCAGGAGTGGCCTACGCCATCATCTCCACGTCGCCGGGCAACAGCAACGGCACCGCAGTCTCCGTCATCAGCGATGCCATGAAGGGGCAGCCTCTTCTCATCAGCGCAGACAGCAAGGTGGGACCAATTAGCTAAGCGCTGCCAACCAGGGTTTTACAATGCACTGCAATGCACTGCACTGGCCCCAGCTTGGTTCTTTGCTTGATCTGGGGGTTTTATTATTGATTTATTTATTTTATTTTAATGTTAGATTTTTTTTAAATACAGGGATGGAAATAAGACTCCCATTGCATAGCAGTTTCACCCATTCCAGGTTTTGCTACAAGCTTGATTAGCCCCAGTGTGTATTGGTAACAAGCTCAGGTGTGTAGTATTAAACTTATAGTAAAACCAGGAATTCATCAAAATGCTGTGCAACGAGAGTCTTATTTCCATCCCTGAACTACAATGCTGTCTATGCAAAATAAATGTACTAAAATAAAACTACTGCTTCCTGGTACTTAATCACTTCCTGTGCTGTAGATCATGTGGTCTGATTACAGATCACTGTGGTGACAAGGTACTAGGAAGAGACTTTTAATTGTTGCATAGAAATATATCCATATGCATCCATGACAAAAACAGACAGTAAAATCGTAAGGGGTAAGATGATTGTTTTTAAAGCCTTGCTTATAATGTGTTTATATCACTATATCTAGAAGTCCAGCCTCTGTATTGCTGGATTATGTCTAACATGACTACAGCTACGCAAAAGGTTAAACGAGAGATTCCTTTAACTTGTATCATTCTTCTGATATTCTGGAAATGTGGAGTTTGTGTACTTAACCACTAGATGGAGGCAGTGAGTGCAGTTGGTTGTCCTGGTCAGGTAATCCACGCACAGGAATTTAATTTCACTTCATTTCAGGGGAGCAGGGGCTGAGCTTTAAACACAGCAGCTTGTGGTATTTGTAGCAAAATAACATAATGCATTTCCTTGTAAACGCTGAGTTTAAACACACAAGCACTCTATAATCATCACAATAAGAGATGTCTCTTGTTGGTTTTGCAGTATGTTGCCATTTCACCCCTTACAATATATTGAAGAAATTGTGTTTTCAATACAGATCACAGATGTAGTCTTCTGCGAGCTGTGGGTGCTAAGTGGCTGTATTTACCTTGAGGCTTCCTCACTCTTTCTCTTCTTTACTGCTTTTTTCTTCCCAGGTAATAATAATTCAGCCCCAGGTTCAAAGCCAGAGTCAGCCGGAGATTAAAGCAGAACCCAAGAAAGCATCTGAAGAGCCTGTTCAGAGCTCTCCCGTGCCTGCCAGGAAGAAAAAAGCAGAGAACCCTGAGGTAGGGACGAGGCAGCACATGCCCCCAGCCCCCCTGTCCCGACTCTACATTGAACAATACGTTTCACTTCCCTTCATGATGTGCAAAGGATTGCAGCGCTCACACAAGCTTAACACGTCTTCTATGAAAGCTTGTGACTCTTCCAGCTTGGCTGATACAGTGTGTGCATGCCACAGCTGTCCAATCTTTCTGGCTAAAATAACCATACTGAGCAAGTCACTTAACCTCCTTGTGCTCCGTCTTTCGGGGGAGACGTTGTTGTAAGTGACTCTGCAGTTCACACACCCTGGTCTGTAAGTCACCTTGGATAAAGGCATCTGCTAAATAAACAAATAGTAATAATAATTTATATATATATATATATATATATATATATATATATATATAGAATATATATTAAATATGGCTATAATAGAGGGCTATAATAGAACATTATTGACCTGAGGGAAGACTATTGTTACCAACGGGGCTATAATGCACAGGGCTATATTGCACAGGCACCCTGGAGGTAACACTAGTCTTCCCGAGGGGCATTTCATTTTCCGCTATGGCTGAGTCTGCAGTACATATTTAATATATGAGTCAGTCAAGAAAATAAGTGAAGCAAGGTTGGACAGTAAATAGGCTTTATGTATTTTGTTTAAACATAGCTGATACAGTATAAGTAAATCAATAAATAACATAAATAAATAACAGAAAATGTTTTTGAAGTTCATACCGCATACAGATTATAGTGCTGTATAATCCAGTTTATATCCCGGCCGTCAGCTTTGTTTTCATCGTCGAGTCAGAAAACAGTGAACAGTGACGTTTTAATCACCATTTTGGTGTTTGAACAGCTTTCTTTTGTAGTATCTTTTGTAATTCATTTTCTGTTAAGTTACAGAATCGGTGTTCAGCCATTTTCTCTTGTGAAGAGTGCTGCAGGGGAGAAGGTTCCTTTGTAAATGGGCGGGACTGACAGAGATGTGAACCAATCACATGACAGACGGCGACTGTAGGTTTTATCCAATCACAGGCCAGGATTTCCAACGACTGATTCTGACTCACACAAGCTGTCTAGCAGCAGAGCTCCTGTAGTACCTTTGCAGACGGCACTTTAAACAGTCTGTTGCTTGACACAGCCCCCCTTGTCACAGTACTCGTAACAGACACTGACACCGCCTGCAAAGCGGCTTAACAGAGCTTTCATTTGCAATCGCTCATCGCTGTGGATTGGCGTGTTCGGAAAACACCCTTCTAATTACTTTCCATTCCATTTTCACTCTTATCAGTTGAACTTTACATTGTTTTGAAAGGTGTCTGAAGTTATGAGGCAATTGAGCTCCACCTTTTATCCATTGGTCTGCATATATTGGAGTCCTCCTGGCATGGTTTCAGTGTCCCTTTCAAAGCTGAACACACTCTTCATTAGTGACACTGGGAGACGGGCGACTCTGTCCAGCACAGTTCTAACGTGTTGTACTTTCACAGGCGTTTCAAAGTTAAAAGGTTTTTAACTACAGTGAAAGGAGCTTTATGTTTATCATGTTTCACAATCCAGTTTTCATATTAGCCCTGTTAGCAATATCGTTACAGCTTTCCTTCTGCTCAAGGGCTTTGATCATTGTTGATTTGGAACATGCAGATATAAAACAAAACAAAAAAGAACACACTTCACATGAAAATGTGCTGTTTTCTGGTAAGGCCTCACTTACATGTGTCGTAGTTTGAACTCTGGTGGTCCAGCTGCAGTCAAGCCATTTGACCATCAGCAAAGGATGCAGCAATTTAGCTACAGCATTGAATTATCCATAAATAACATAAAATAACAAGCAAAGAACCGAGCATAATAAAAGGCAGACCAATATTAATGTTAATTAAGATAACGTGGGCAATTTGAAAGCACTGGTTAGCACTCCTTTTAAATCAGTAGGATATACAGACTACCAATCACGGTCCTGGAGGGCTATTCCACTCCAGATTTAACAAGTAAAATTAACTACTTCAGGCTCTGGATGGAGGTTTCATTGGTTGAATTGAACAATTTAGAACAGGGTTGTAACGAAGACCAGGAGTGGAAGGGACAGCATTGACCACCCCTGGTATAGACCATCATTTAAAGTAGATTTGACTGAAGCTGCAGAGTAACCCTTTTCAGAAAGCTCACTATTCTTTTGTTAGCGGATCCCGATGGCTACATTGCTCACTCAGACTCGCTCTCTGCTGCCCTTTTCTCTCTGGCGAGCACCACATTCCACTGCATGAAAAACCAATCCCTTCATTCCTGCTGGATGGGAAGTGTAATTAAATCAGGTTTAAAGAAGTGTCCGTGGAGAGCGGAACAAACAGGCACCGCACTGAAAAAAAACCTGTTTCAGCCCTTTTTTTTTAATCAGTGAAAGCAAACAAACAAACACAGACATAAGCGTCCCCATCCCCCCGATACAATGCCCTCTCATTCCCTTTGGGCTGTGGAGTAGCTGGTGGTATGGGGGCCGGTGAGACTGTGCTTCATGTCAAAGAGACAGCCTCACCATATGGCAGTGGGTTCAGTGTGGTGTTTAATACAGAGCTGTATTAAGAGCTACAGTAAAAACTCAACATTACAAACTCCACACTTATTAACTGAAACACACTATTTACAGAGTTAAGAGATAAACACAACTCTCCTGGCTTATGTTTTCTTTTGTTTTTATTATTCCGCATGTTAAAGGTGTAGAAACTCAATTATTACAGTACACTTGGAATAAACCATTGAGAACAGGTGTTTCAGTCATGTTACATGTCTGTAGCTTTAAAGTTGTAGTGTAAATAGAAACACTGTCCCCCCCTCGTTGCTTTGAGATAGTCCAGTGCTCACCCCTCAAATGTAATGATTGTTGGTTTCTTCCTCCCCCTTAGAAAATTGCCTTCATGGTTGCACTTGGCTTGGTCACAACAGAACACTTGGAAGGTAAGATCTGTCCCAATCATTACACTACTGGTAGAGGCAGTGGCGTAACTTTGATTTCAAAAGTGGGGGGCCGCTTTCTGTAGCTGGGACATATAGTATTGAAAACAAACATTCATTTCTTTCAGATTAGGGCCTTTGTGGTTCATTTTTACACCAATTTGTTGGGTTGAGCTGAAGGGTTAGTGTCATTATCAAGAGCATGTAGGGAGGACTACAGGACAAACAAATAAACTACTAAATAAAACTAAAGAACAAAAAAGTAAACTTAATGTATTCAAAGAAAAGCACAGTGTGGCCTAGACTTGTGCTCATTAGACTCTGGGAAGCGTTTTGACATTTTTCTGTAGGCAGACATTTTACACAAGGGTTCTTTGGTTCTCCTCCTTGAAGCAAAATACAATATTAAGAATATTTTCATGGGGTCACGGCTGACAAAATCTGCTGTGAGGGCTCAAACACTTAATGTGGGGGTGCTTTGAACCCTCCTCCCGCGGCCCCACCCCCGATCCGCCCCCTCGAGTTGAAGCCGCCAGTCCTTGTATTGCGAAAACACATTCCTGCTTATTGATTGTAATGCCAAGGATGTTTTTATTTCCATGGTTACAGAAATCCAGAGCAAGAGGCAGGAAAGGAAGAGACGGAGCACAGCCAACCCGGCCTACAGTGGTCTGTTCGAGCCTGAGGTACACAGCACAGTCCCTGCTGGTTAGAGTAGAACAGAGGTCGCTGAATGGCTGATTCCCATGGCAGTTATTTTACAAGGCTCAAATAAACATTTTTTGATCGAATAATTGCCCACGTGCCCTATTTGAAACCTGACTCCTCAGGTGTTGTAGCTAACCACTCAATAGCACATGCTTTTTACTTACTGCAAGACTAAAGCTTTTCCGTTTGTATTTGTTTAGTGATGGTGAATGCCAGAATCTAATAATGAAAAACATATTGTAAGATTAGTATTAACAGTTATGCAGGTTTTCTCAATGTACAGGCTTTTGTGAAGCATCTACATGTTATTTACCGTCTTGCATTTGATAATATCGTGTACTCATGCACCTGATGTTTTGATTAGGAAATTGGTTGCCGATTGCACCTCTCGTGGTTACTAGTGGTAACTGGGATTAGATATATTTTGGAGGGGAATGTAGGTAGTTAAAGAATGCATACAAACAGGTATATTGTAGCTCATGTGTCATGTCGCTCCTCTCTCTTCCAGCGCAAACGACTTGCATCAAACTACCTAAATAACCCCTTGTTCCTGACAGCAGGAGGTAAGCAGTGTTCTTTAGCCCTCACTATTATTATTATTATTATTATTATTATTATTATTATTATTATTAGACCATATTTTAAAAAAAGAACTCTTTGTTGTAAAGATCTTGATAGATGTTCTGTATTACTGTCATGTCGTTGCAATGTGTTGCTGAAAGGGCAGCACCATTCTGCGTATATTGTATGCTAACATGGTGCAGATGAGCAAGAAGAGTTTTGCTGACTCTGCTCAAACATTTCACTTCATGCTAATAAAAAGCTCTCCTGGTTTTCGGTTGCTGATGTCAAGATGAAAGCTTTGAGATCAGTAAAACAGGGCTTGATCTCTCAAGTTAAATAACAACTAAAAATGAGTTTGAAACTCTACCTGTCTGATAATAATGATGCAGCCTTCAGCTTTAAACAACATCATTTTTCAAGGCAGCACGCAACTTTTTATACATACTGGTTTTCATTTAAATCCTTGGCTCCTTAGCGGTGCTCGTGTGAAAACAAAAGCATGGAAGCTCAGAAGGAGGAATTACCCGCAATGCAAAACATTTTAGCTAGAGCTTGAACTAATACAAAAAAGCAACCAACTGAAACAAATAATAATAAAACCAAATCAAACATAACACCTGAACCATTCTTAATGCATCTTAATAGCATTGCACTGACTGATGGAAACATCCCCCAAACCAAAACAAGCAGCATTACAACTGAGCAGTTCTTAAAGTGTCATTACAGCCCAGCAGTCTTCAGCACTAAACCTTTATTGAAATGCATGGCTGTAACCTAACCCCGCTGCCGTCTCCAGAACGCATAACCTGCCAGTCTAATGCCAGCTACTAATCTCTCTTCTGCTTCCCATTCGCACGCCAGCCAATGAGGATCTCTGTTGGAAGGTATGTGACCTCATGGCCTCAGTCATGTGACCGCACGGTGTTTGCGTTTGTGTCCTGGGTTTGTGTAGCCGTGTCTTCAGTGTTGCATGCCATGTTGTCTGTAAACAGTGGGGATGTGTGGTCTGGTCCTTGGGGTGTGGAAGGGGATTATGGAAACATGGACTGGTTTAGTTTATATATTAGTTTGTTCTTGTTTTTCAAAGCATGGTTTATCCTGAGATAGTTATTATCCCTTTAAAGTGTTGGGTGGATTACGGGCTTTATTCACACATCCTTAATTATTCAAAGAATGTTTGTTTTTATAAATAAAATCCAGTTTGATATTCCTGAAACTTTTCTGGACTACTGGTTTCATTAACAACAGCAAAGAGTTTCATAAATATCACATTAGATTTTATTCATAAAAGCAGACAGAGGTTTCAGGTAACCATTTCAATATTTAGGAACATTTGTTGTATAATAACTAGAGAAAAAGATCAGTTTTGAATGTGACAATGCTATTTTTTTCTGCTTTAATACATGTTATGTTTAAACGTGAAATATCTTGAAATACCTATTGAAATGCCATGAAATAAGCAATTTTTTTTACAGTGAAAAAAATACAGCCCTAACTATAGTATATCAAGGGTGGCATTTAATATGAACCAATAATATCTGGTATTCCTTTATGCTTTCCCACCCTGTGTGTGCAGGATGACATTGTGTTTCCTCTCCTGTGTGTGTGCAGGATGACATTGTGTGTCCTGTGCGTGCAGGATGACATTGTGTTTCCTCTCCTGTGTGTGTGCAGGATGACATTGTGTTTCCTCTCCTGTGCGTAGAGGATGACATTGTGTGTCCTGTGCGTGCAGGATGACATTGTGTTTCCTCCCCTGTGTGTGTGTGCAGGATGACATTGTTTCCTGTGTGTGCAGGATGACATTGTGTGTCCTGTGTGTGCAGGATGACATTGTGTTTCCTGTGTGTGCAGGATGACATTGTGTTTCCTCTCCTGTGTGTGTGTGTGCAGGATGACATTGTGTGTACAGGATGACATTGTGTTTCCTCTCCTGTGTGTGTGTGCAGGATGATATTGTGTTTCCTCTCTTGTGTGTGTGTGCAGGATGACATTGTGTTTCCTCTCCTGTGTGTGTGTGCAGGATGACATTGTGTTTCCTCTCCTGTGTGTGTGTGTGCAGGATGACATTGTGTTTCCTCTCTTGTGTGTGTGTGCAGGATGACATTGTGTTTCCTCTCCTGTGTGTGTGTGCAGGATGACATTGTGTTTCCTCTCCTGTGTGTGAGTGTGCAGGATGACATTGTGTTTCCTCTCCTGTGTGTGTGTGTGCAGGATGACATTGTGTTTCCTCTCCTGTGTGTGTGTGCAGGATGACATTGTGTTTCCTCTCCTGTGTGTGTGTGCAGGATGATATTGTGTTTCCTCTCTTGTGTGTGTGTGCAGGATGACATTGTGTTTCCTCTCCTGTGTGTGTGTGCAGGATGACATTGTGTTTCCTCTCCTGTGTGTGTGTGTGCAGGATGACATTGTGTTTCCTCTCCTGTGTGTGTGTGTGCAGGATGACATTGTGTTTCCTCTCCTGTGTGTGTGTGTGCAGGATGACATTGTGTTTCCTCTCCTGTGTGTGTGTGTGCAGGATGACATTGTGTTTCCTCTCCTGTGTGTGTGTGTGCAGGATGACATTGTGTTTCCTCTCCTGTGTGTGTGTGCAGGATGACATTGTGTTTCCTCTCCTGTGTGTGTGTGTGCAGGATGACATTGTGTTTCCTCTCCTGTGTGTGTGTGTGCAGGATGACATTGTGTTTCCTCTCCTGTGTGTGTGTGTGCAGGATGACATTGTGTTTCCTCTCCTGTGTGTGTGTGTGCAGGATGACATTGTGTTTCCTCTCCTGTGTGTGTGTGTGCAGGATGACATTGTGTTTCCTCTCCTGTGTGTGTGTGTGCAGGATGACATTCTGTTTCCTCTCCTGTGTGTGTGTGTGCAGGATGACATTGTGTTTCCTCTTCTGTGTGTGTGTGTGCAGGATGACATTGTGTTTCCTCTCTTGTGTGTGTGTGCAGGATGATATTGTGTTTCCTCTCTTGTGTGTGTGTGCAGGATGACATTGTGTTTCCTCTCCTGTGTGTGTGTGCAGGATGACATTGTGTTTCCTCTCCTGTGTGTGTGTGTGCAGGATGACATTGTGTTTCCTCTTCTGTGTGTGTGTGTGCAGGATGACATTGTGTTTCCTCTCCTGTGTGTGTGTGTGCAGGATGACATTGTGTTTCCTCTCCTGTGTGTGTGTGTGCAGGATGACATTGTGTTTCCTCTCCTGTGTGTGTGTGTGTGCAGGATGACATTGTGTTTCCTCTCCTGTGTGTGTGTGTGCATGATGACATTATGTTTCCTCTCCTGTGTGTGTGCAGGATGACATTGTGTTTCCTGTGTGTGCAGGATGACATTGTGTTTCCTCTCCTGTGTGTGTGTGCAGGATGACATTGTGTGTACAGGATGACATTGTGTTTCCTCTCCTGTGTGTGTGTGCAGGATGATATTTTGTTTCCTCTCTTGTGTGTGTGTGCAGGATGACATTGTGTTTCCTCTCCTGTGTGTGTGTGTGCAGGATGACATTGTGTTTCCTCTTCTGTGTGTGTGTGTGCAGGATGACATTGTGTTTCCTCTCCTGTGTGTGTGTGTGCAGGATGACATTGTGTTTCCTCTCCTGTGTGTGTGCAGGATGACATTGTGTTTCCTCTCCTGTGCGTAGAGGATGACATTGTGTGTCCTGTGCGTGCAGGATGACATTGTGTTTCCTCTCCTGTGTGTGTGTGCAGGATGACATTGTGTTTCCTGTGTGTGCAGGATGACATTGTGTGTCCTGTGTGTGCAGGATGACATTGTGTTTCCTGTGTGTGCAGGATGACATTGTGTTTCCTCTCCTGTGTGTGTGTGCAGGATGACATTGTGTGTACAGGATGACATTGTGTTTCCTCTCCTGTGTGTGTGTGCAGGATGATATTGTGTTTCCTCTCTTGTGTGTGTGTGCAGGATGACATTGTGTTTCCTCTCCTGTGTGTGTGTGTGCAGGATGACATTGTGTTTCCTCTCCTGTGTGTGTGTGTGCAGGATGACATTGTGTTTCCTCTCCTGTGTGTGTGTGTGCAGGATGACATTGTGTTTCCTCTCCTGTGTGTGTGTGTGCAGGATGACATTGTGTTTCCTCTCCTGTGTGTGTGTGTGCAGGATGACATTGTGTTTCCTCTCCTGTGTGTGTGTGCAGGATGACATTGTGTTTCCTCTCCTGTGTGTGTGTGTGCAGGATGACATTGTGTTTCCTCTCCTGTGTGTGTGTGTGTGTGCAGGATGACATTGTGTTTCCTCTCCTGTGTGTGCAGGATGACATTGTGTTTCCTCTCCTGTGTGTGTGTGCAGGATGACATTGTGTTTCCTCTCCTGTGTGTGTGTGTGCAGGATGACATTGTGTTTCCTCTCCTGTGTGTGTGTGTGCAGGATGACATTGTGTTTCCTCTCCTGTATGTGTGTGCAGGATGACATTGTGTTTCCTGTGTGTGCAGGATGACATTGTGTTTCCTCTCCTGTGTGTGTGTGCAGGATGACATTGTGTTTCCTGTGTGTGCAGGATGACATTGTGTTTCCTGTGTGTGCAGGATGACATTGTGTTTCCTCTCCTGTGTGTGTGTGCAGGATGACATTGTGTTTCCTCTCCTGTGTGTGTGTGCAGGATGACATTGTGTTTCCTCTCGTGTGTGTGTGTGCAGGATGACATTGTGTTTCCTCTCCTGTGTGTGTGTGCAGGATGACATTGTGTTTCCTCTCCTGTGTGTGTGTGCAGGATGACATTGTGTTTCCTCTCCTGTGTGTGTGTGCAGGATGACATTGTGTTTCTTCTCCTGTGTGTGTGTGCAGGATGACATTGTGTTTCCTCTCCTGTGTGTGTGTGCAGGATGACATTGTGTTTCCTCTCCGTGTGTGTGTGCAGGATGACATTGTGTTTCCTGTGTGTGTGCAGGATGACATTGTGTTTCCTCTCTGTGTGTGTGCAGGATGACATTGTGTTTCCTTGTGTGTGTGCAGGATGACATTGTGTTTCCTGTGTGTGTGTGCAGGATGACATTGTGTTTCCTCTCTGTGTGTGTGTGCAGGATGACATTGTGTTTCCTCTCTGTGTGTGTGTGCAGGATGACATTGTGTTTCCTCTCCTGTGTGTGTGTGCAGGATGACATTGTGTTTCCTCTCCGTGTGTGTGTGTGCAGGATGACATTGTGTTTCCTCTCCTGTGTGTGTGTGTGCAGGATGACATTGTGTTTCCTCTCCTGTGTGTGTGTGTGCAGGATGACATTGTGTTTCCTCTCCTGTGTGTGTGTGTGCAGGATGACATTGTGTTTCCTCTCCTGTGTGTGTGTGTGCAGGATGACATTGTGTTTCCTCTCCTGTGTGTGTGTGTGCAGGATGACATTGTGTTTCCTCTCCTGTGTGTGTGTGTGCAGGATGACATTGTGTTTCCTCTCCTGTGTGTGTGTGTGCAGGATGACATTGTGTTTCCTCTCCTGTGTGTGTGTGCAGGATGACATTGTGTTTCCTCTCCTGTGTGTGTGTGTGTGCAGGATGACATTGTGTTTCCTCTTCTGTGTGTGTGTGCAGGATGACATTGTGTTTCCTCTCCTGTGTGTGTGTGTGCAGGATGACATTGTGTTTCCTCTCCTGTGTGTGTGTGTGCAGGATGACATTGTGTTTCCTCTCCTGTGTGTGTGTGTGCATGATGACATTATGTTTCCTCTCCTGTGTGTGTGTGCAGGATGACATTGTGTTTCCTGTGTGTGCAGGATGACATTGTGTTTCCTCTCCTGTGTGTGTGTGCAGGATGACATTGTGTTTCCTGTGTGTGCAGGATGACATTGTGTTTCCTGTGTGTGCAGGATGACATTGTGTTTCCTCTCCTGTGTGTGTGTGTGCAGGATGACATTGTGTTTCCTTTCCTGTGTGTGTGTGTGCATGATGTCATTATGTTTCCTCTCCTGTGTGTGTGTGCAGGATGACATTGTGTTTCCTGTGTGTGCAGGATGACATTGTGTTTCCTCTCCTGTGTGTGTGTGCAGGATGACATTGTGCATGATGAACACTGTGCAGTGTGTAAGGATGACGGGGAGCTGCAGCCCTGCGATTCCTGCTCCCACGCTTATCACCCCGACTGCCTGGACCCCCCGCTCAAGACGCCTCCCAAAGGGATGTGGGTGTGCCCCAAGTGCCAAAAGAAGGTACGTGCCCAGGGAGACTACCCGTCACACACCTTCAGGGATCTGCCCGGCAGTTATTTCAAATTCACATGGCTGTGCTAACACATGTTTCTAGTTGGCCTGTGATTGGTTAAAACCTCATCATAGGAGCAAAAATAGATTGATCTATTGCCCTAACATCCTTATACCACCGGGCAATAGTCTCCCTCTGACATTTGATTGGTTCACATCACTGTCAGTCCTGCTGTTTTTCAAAGGAACGCCCTCCACCTCCACTCCTAAACAACAAGATAAAATGGTTGAATGGGAAAACAGCGATTCTGTGACTTAACAGAAAATGAATTACAAAACGTACTACATTATAGCCCCGTCGGTAACAATAGTCTTCCCGAGGGGCAATCATTTTCCACTATGGCCATGCTCTCCAGTCCATGCTACATACATACATACATACATACATACATACATACATACATACATACATACATACATACATACATACATACATACATACATACATTCAGTCAATTCTCATTAAGATAAACTTGGATTAAACACATTTTCCACATAGTCCCAGCCCACTTAAGAAGAATTTCCTGTTTGTATCAAATTATTTTGGAGTGCCCCCTGGGAAGAACATATTTAATAAAACAAATTGCCCTACTTCGAACAACTGACTGTATAGGAAATTGGTAAATGTAATAACTTTGCGTCCAGATTAGCGCCTCTGTTCTGTATGTTAGTTCTGTTTTTGGACTACTGCCATAGTGCTCACACATCAATGCCATTTCCATGAAACGTAGAAATGAGTGACAATCACAAACAAAACATGCATTATCAAATAAAAGTCAGATTTCAACATTCCCGCGAACATCACCCATTGTAAAAAACCAGGATACAATAATACAGGTCTGCGAACTGGAAGCTGTGGGTGCAAGTCTTCAGCATTTCCGATCTGCTCAATACCCGGATGCTGAGGATGCCTTGCTTTTGTGGTTTAAAAATGCAGATTTCAAGTTGCAATACTTTTTTAAAAGGTCATTTACAACCATATGGGAATGTTATATGCACAGTACTTTTAAATAATGTACTTTAATTAAAAATTTGAGTGTGTGTAAAAAACTGACAGTATGCATGTTGTTTCTATATATATATACACATATATATATATAGAGAGAGAGAGAGACACGCACACACACACATATTTAATCATAACAAATGATATGAGTTTACACTGAGCTCATTACCAATACACTTTGGCTAATAAAGCTTGTATTAAAACCTGGAATGGGTGAACTGCTATGCAATAGGAGTCTTATTTCCATCCCTGAACAATGTCACTAATTCCAAACAGTTGCTTCAAGTCAGATACGTTTCAAAACCGATAATAAAAAGTGTGTTTGTTCAACAGGTGCTGAATGAAGACAGCATGGCGTGGCCTGAGAACCTGGCCATTGTCCACTCCTATATTACACACAAAGCAGGTATGAAGAGAACACACAGAACACATTGGAAAAGAACAATCTGCGTACTCAGCTTTGTCATGTTTACTGAGGAGCTCTTGAAGGGAGAGAATAAGCAAAAAACCATCCTGGAAATATCACAAAAAAATGTACCTTGAAAATATTAAAATGTGGGCCTTTAAACTTTGTTAAAGATGTTCAGAGTTGGAGTTGAAGTGGAATGCACTCTGCTGATGTGTTTAGTGGTACAGGGAGAGAAATAAGACTCCTGTTGCATAGCACTTTCACCCATTCCAGATTTTACTATGAGCTTGATTAGCCACAGTGTTTAGGTAACAAGCTCAGTTGTCTTATTAAACTCCTAGTAAAACCAGGAATGGATCAAACTGCTATGCAATGGGATTTCCATCCCTGTGACAGATTGCACAAACTCCTCAGCCCTAGGGGTTTTACCATTTTAATTCATAAAGGGAATGAATATATATATATATATATATATATATATATATATATATATATATATATATATACACACACACACACACACACACACACACACACACATACATACATTATATATATGTGTGTGTGTGTGTGTGTGTATATATATATATATATATAGATAGTGTAATTAATGGAAGGAAACTATAACTTGGGGTTATGTATTTAACCTCACCTTGATCCCTCTTGTCTCGGTTTGGCTCCAAGCGCCTGCAAGCTCAGAGGGGGGAGACTGTTAGACTGTTCGTTTCACAGGGTCTGTTTTTGTGTTTGAACAGTGAAGGAGGAGGAGAAGAGGAAGCTGCTGAAGGAAAGCATACAGTTGAAGAGCGAGCACAAGCAGCTGGATGAGAAGGAGAGGCAGCTGGACAGCTCAATTACGGTACACACTCTGCATGTATTCTGCTGCGGTGTTGATCACAGTACACACTCTGCATGTATTCTGCTGCGGTGTTGATCACAGTACACACTCTGCATGTATTCTCCTGCGGTGTTGATCACAGTAGACACTCTGCATGTATTCTGCTGCGGTGTTGATCACAGTACACACTCTGCATGTATTCTCTTGCGGTGTTGGTCACAGTACACACTCTGCATGTATTCTCTTGCGGTGTTGATCACAGTACACACTCTGCATGTATTCTGCTGCAGTGTTGATCTCAGTACACACTCTGCATGTATTCTGCTGCGGTGTTGATCACAGTGCACACTCTGCATGTATTCTGCTGCGGTGTTGATCACAGTACACACTCTGCATGTATTCTGCTGCAGTGTTGATCTCAGTACACACTCTGCATGTATTCTGCTGCGGTGTTGATCTCAGTACACACTCTGCGTGTATTCTGCTGCGGTGTTGATCTCAGTACACACTCTGCATGTATTCTGCTGCGGTGTTGGTCACAGTACCACATTCTGCATGTATTCTGCTGCGGTGTTGATCACAGTACACACTCTGCATGTATTCTCCTGTGGTGTTGATCACAGTACACACTCTGCATGTATTCTGCTGCGGTGTTGGTCACAGTACCACACTCTGCATGTATTCTGCTGCGGTGTTGATCACAGTACACACTCTGCATGTATTCTGCTGCAGTGTTGATCACAGTACCACATTCTGCATGTATTCTGCTGCGGTGTTGATCACAGTACACACTCTGCATGTATTCTGCTGCGGTGTTGATCACAGTACCACATTCTGCATGTATTCTGCTGCGGTGTTGATCACAGTACACACTCTGCATGTATTCTGCTGCGGTGTTGATCTCAGAAACACACCAAGTTGCAGCACCTTGTTCCCAAAGGCTACTTAAGAAACATCTTTAGGGTGCATTTAGAAGCCCTTAAACTTGGGACAGATTTTTCTACGAGATGAGCAGCAATGTATCTTTCTTATATGAAAGACTGATGATCCTTATTCTTAATGTGGCTTCGCTCTGAAGTGCAGGACTAGGCTATATGATGGTGTTACCCATTTTCTTTCATGAGTTGCTTTGGAAAAAATAATAATAAATTTTTTTTTTAACATATGCGTGTCTCACATCAGAGTCGAAAGGAGTTCCCAGTACTATGGTAAGAGTACTGGGAAACCCCAAGCACTTCCTGACATGACCCATCTAGAGTATCACTGCAGTCTCCTCCTCCCCTGTGCTGCACTTCTGGACAGACTCACTCCAAGATCTCTTATTTCTCCGTTACAGAAATGTGTGGATTTGAAAAACAGCCTGCTGGCGGTGCAGAGGGGAACGCAGGCCTCCTTGGAGAGGCTGAAGGCTCTGATCCGACTCATCCAGAGAGACCAGGTGATCCAGGTGACCATGACTGCTACCACCACAACGGCCTCCCCTCTCCTCACCATCCCCTGGATCAAACCCACGAGCTGCGGCAGCCCCCCCCCCATCTCTGCCACCAGCGCTGCCAGCAACCCTGCCGGCGCCCTGCAGAAAGGCCTGCCTCAGGCCCAGGGCAACAACTGACACGCCCGGGGGGGAATCAAGATACAAACCGAGCACCGCGAACATCTTCTCAAGAACAATGAACTCTTTTTATAGAAACACCATAGAAACTTAAGGAAAAATACTAACCAATGCAGTTTATAGACAACTGTTGTGGCAAGCCTATAGCCCACAAACAGTTTGTCCATGCATATTTTGTAACTCCGACACCTTCAGTGCTTACGAGATTTTTTTTTATTTTTTATTCTTGGCCTTAATGTATTTATGAATTTAAAAAAGAAAAAAAAACGGCCGATAGAAAAAAACCAACTAGTATTCAGTACGGCAGACGTTTGTTTTTTTTTAAAAAAAAAAAGGTTCTGCACATAGTGAGAGACACAAACTAGTTATTAGTAGCAGTAGTTATTTTAAAAAAAACATTGGAAACGTGGGACTGATCTGATTAGATTCATGTAATTATTCTCTCTAAGTCTGCCATGCGTATTCAGGTGAAAGGGGGCTGGGGGAAATGTTTTCATTGTGTATGTATAGATCTAAAGAGCCTTCAAACAAAACAAAGAATCTTTTTTCAGTATTATAGTTCAGATATTTAAAGCAAACAAACAAAAAAAAACACTACAGCATTTAGCATTTGTCATGAAAATGAAGTATTTTCCTGCTGATGCTTGTCGCTTATGTGAAATATTGAAGAGGGATCACGGAACAACTTTTGTTATTTTTCTTACAGGTCCTAACTTGCTGTCGATGTATTTTTCTCAATGATTTTGTGCAAAAATGTTATTGTTTCCGCTTGCACCTTTATAGTAGATATTTATTATGGCAAGCCAAGTGTTTATTATTCTGTTGTTTTTTTAAATATACTTTTGCCAGTACAGAACATATGCCAAAAAACTTTACATTTTTGTACTGCAGTCTTGCTTATCTGTTATTGTTTCACATTTGTTTTTGAAAATTGTAAAATAATAATAATGATGATATGAATTTATACACCTGACGTGTTGCTTGCCATAATATATCCACTATACGGTACAAAGATAAACCTCCTCAAGTGAAGCATCTGGAGGTTTCATTATAAATATATCAGAATTTGTTTTACAGGAGCTGCAAAATGATGAAGGTTTGTATTTTGTGAAGACCTTCCTTTACTTTTTTTGTTATTGTTGAGCGAGACAAATCCAACAACACTTGCTTGTTTTACTAGTCTTCCTGCTAAACAAAGGGACAGACTGGGCCTTTTCTAGGCCTCAGGCCTATTGTTTATATTTTAAGGCTCTTCTCATTACAGCCTTTTATTCAGACTCTGAGGCCTACATTGGTAGGAAGTGTTAGGTGACCAGTTTTTTGCTGTTGTTTTTTTTGTTAAATGATCAAGAAAAAAACAGTAGTTTGGTTTATTGGTATTTTTTTATTTAATAAATATGCAGTATCCCTTGGGTGCAAAAAATAATAAGAATAAGGTAAACAAAGTAAAATAACTGTTGAGAAAGGTATAGAGTGTATACAGTAAATAGTCTGCTTTCTGTGGATGATCTTTGGGGTATTGGGTTTGCTGAAAGGTATGATGGTTCTGCTATTTGTACTGTTTTTTTTGGAGGGAGTTGAATCTTTATAATTTGTTTCTGAAGGCTACCACTGAATTACAATGGGGTGATCCTAATGACAGGTTTCAAAGTCCTGTCCTATACAGATCAGCGAGGGTCTGCCTCTACTGTCTTCACACAAAATATGCTTTAAATCCCCCAAAGCCCATATTGAACATTGCCACTGTTAATATAATATTGATTAACCCTGTTTATCACACAACTGCAGGGCTGTTAGGAAGAACCACTATCCTCTGGGTATTCGTCCTTAACCTCACCCCTTAAAACAATTCATAGGATTTGTGCCATTGATTGATTTGCTTTAACAGTCTTGTCAAAACACTAAGGACACTAAGAAGGTCCTGTCCTGAGAAGGTCCCATTTTCCATGTGTAAACTGACACTGACTGTGACATAATGTGCTCTGTTTCTATTAGAACCGAGCTTGACTCGGAGCAAACAGCCCACATGTTTTCTACAGCAAAGATTCAAAGATTGCACCTGGGTTACAAATAATGAATGTCTGCAAAGCTGCACAGCCCTCAGGACCAGCTGTGTTCAGGATTTAAGTGGAAGCTCTTGTGAACAGTTGATACAACCTAAATGTACAGTTGGAAATGGGGCTTGCATTTCGATATCGATGGGTTTATCAATTACCAGTTAGATTCAATTGTTTAAAAAGTTCACAAGAAAGCTCAGTAACTTTAACTTCAGATTGAGTTCTGAAAAAGATAAATCAAATGTCTAATCAAATTGTATTTACGACTAGGAATTTATTCTGGACGTTTAGATGGTATACTGTACCTAAACTTGTGTTAACTGAATATGTGCTAGCTTTCTTTCTAAGGGTTATCAGTATCAGCAATGGCCAACAAAAGAGGCAAACACTGTAGCAAGAATGCAAGATATTGTAACAATTTATACAGCAGTTATTTTGTTTTTTTTACGCAATTGAACCTTACATTAATATATAAAACTAGCTACTGTATATCAAAATGTTAGCTAACTGTGAATATTTTTTGTCCCACTGTAAAATAAACAATAATTTAACCAGAACACAAATCCCTAATCTTAAAAGCAACCTGTGAATACTGATTGTAACCACAAGTATTGTAACCCATTCAAATCTTAGAAACCTTGCAGTATGGGTGTAACGATGGCTGGAAACGATACACAGCACTCTCTGTCACCAAGGACTTTAGGACGTGAGATTCTTTTATTGCATATCATCCGGTCTGGGAAAGGCTTTCCAGTTCACCTGCGGTCTCTTCAGATCGAAATTTCTCATCAAAAGGGATACTGCATGACTGTTCCAAGAGCATGAACAAAG
Organism: Acipenser oxyrinchus oxyrinchus; assembly: GCA_030684275.1. Lineage (NCBI taxonomy): Eukaryota > Metazoa > Chordata > Actinopteri > Acipenseriformes > Acipenseridae > Acipenser > Acipenser oxyrinchus. The sequence continues at coordinate 24,590,110 of CM060254.1, forward strand.
TCTACTGAAGCTGTGACATAAGGCAAGCCCATTTAAAAGAAAACAAATGACCATATCAACGCACGATGAGAACGTGCCCTTAAGCAGTCGTATTTGAAGCCAGTTGATTCCTTTGACCATTTTCCCAACTCTGGGAGAAACTGTGCAGCACTATACAGATCTATTTTAATAAACTTGACACGAGAACAAGATTTTTTATATTATTTTATCAATGAACAATGATGGAAATATACTACAGTTATTGTTTGCCAATTATGCACTGGGTTGTGGCTTGCCAAGTTCAATGTGTTTTATTTCCATGGCGAGCAAGCAAGCAAGAAGACATTGGAACTGGCAAGGGAGCATTCAGACAGAATCTCCCTGGGACTGTTAGCAGCAGTGCTTTTAAAAAGAATGAAAAGGAGACTCTCCCTGGGACTGGGTGTATAGGAAACAAAAGTGTTTGTCTTAAATATGCCAATGTACTTTTACTTCTTTATGATGCATTAAAAAATTGATTGATGTAAGTTGTCGACCTGTTAAATGTAGTCTTGCTGCTTTTTTTTTTAACATACTAGATCTACAGTGCAGGCTTTTGTTTTGTAATAGGATCACCCTAAAATAAGCCATTACCTTAATGAGGAACTTTCTTCACTTTTCAGTTTCCACTTCTAATTTTGAGATTTTGAGATGCTAAAGATATCAATACACAATCTCTCTGCTGTCCATTTTTACTTGGTGAAAGACAGAGGTATTTCGCAAAGGAAATTACATCAGGTACTTGCCACTTATTAATTAAGGCTGTGGCAATTTATCATGTATCGATGACTGTGATACTTTATTTACATGATATATCGTATTGTAATAGAGGACTGAATCGTTTGTGTCATGCTACAAGAAAAAAACGCAACAGAGCTCTTTGTAGATCACAGAGTGGTTCTGGAATGAAGACGAAGTGTGTGTTATAGTTGGTATGGATCATTTTTGTCTTTCATTAAATGACCATTTGACTTATGAGGGGTTCACATAACTAGTACACAGGTACGCATGCGCAGTAATAAGAAAAATGCAGACTTCCATATTGTTATTAAGACAGAAAGGCATACCGTCACATTTTTAACAGGAAAGCGTTTTTCATAAAGGCAGCGAGGGTGCTCACGCTTGCAAGGTCAAGGATATTATCTGGCTGTGACCCACACCTGCCTAGCCTCCTGGTTTTCTATCGAGTCTCCAGGTAACTGAGCTTATTATCGCTGACCAGTCCCCATATTTCACTTAAGGCCAGAGGGTTCCAATCCACTAAAAAAGTCCATCCCTGCTAGCGCTATCACACTGGCGGCTGCGAGGCTCAACATAGAAAATGGAGCCACTATCATCGCTGTGGGGAGGAAAAACACCAGGAAATGTATCATTTTTAGGCTTCAGTTTCGTATTTTATATTGAGGCCTCATAAAAGCATCTGAAGGACTTTACTTGCAGAATCAACTGTTACATTTACACAACGGTTAACAAAATTAGAGTAAGTTACCATAACAATATAGTTAAAGAGAAAATAAAGTAACAGGTAGATGCCAGTTAACATCTTGAAATGTCGTGAAATGAGGGCAATGCCACTTAATGGGTTAATCAAACCTATTGATAGTGGTGGAAAAATAATTAAGAACTTTTTTTTATTATAATTATTTTAATTAAACCTATTATTGTTTGTTTGCTCGTGGTCATGAAATTGATTTCTGTAATAACTAATGGCACATTAAGAGAACTGTCCCCTGTATTCATCACACAAACAAATGCTTCTTAAACAAACCTGTTGAAAAGGGTGTTAAAATAAATGAAGAAATTCATTTTAGATATTTTTTTATTTTTGTAAGTGGTAGAATAATTACAGTCACCCAAATGATGACACTGAATTCACATTGAGAGAAATGTGCCCTGCATTGATAATGTGACCAGCAAGTCATATCGATTATTCAATCTATATTAGATAGTTTTATAAGTGAAAGAAATGCCAGCTTGGCAGAATTATAGAAGAACTAAAAAGTTTGGAATGAATTATATTGCAAGTTCCAAAATATCTGATTCTAAGTATTATGCATTCTTAAAAAAATAAAAGGGAAATTCCAACTTCTAAATGCTGGCAGGATAGCGGTATGAAGGTATTCAAATGTTAGAGACATTTAAGAACACAAGAAAAGTTTGGAAACGAGAAAAGGCCAGGTATTTTTTGTAGTGAGGTGACCAGAACAGCACACAGTATTCTAGGTGGAGTCTAACTAGAGCATTGCATAATCTTATTTTACACAGACTTGTATTCTTTCCTTTTTGCATTCTATTTGCCGATAGGCAGAACTGTGCTGTAGGGTGCTTTTGCAATATGCTGAAGAACTTCCCATCTGTAGATGTTTGTTTTCATTGATAACAATGCATTTTATTTTATAAGCTTTGGTTTCCATAAAATCACTTCTTGGAGTCACAAGTTGAAGAACAGTGTTTCAGCGCAGTGACCTCGATGAAGGAACAAGGAGTGGTTTCAGTTAATGCACGTCTGTCGATTACTTTTGTAGTTGTAGGTGCACTAAAGAAGGGCAACACATTCCAACACCCAATCCCATACAAAAAGCAGCTCATGTTTTAATGTGTGAAATATATAAAAGTTCACCTGATTAACCCTTGCACTACAGACCCTGGAGTCCTTCACAATGCTCTGACCTGGACTGATGCAATCCCCTTTTACATTACAAAAGGGCAAATATGGCAGGAGCACATTCCACAAAGTCTAAACTAAAAAGATGCTAAAAAGACAAAAGTTATAATAAAAACATCTACCGCCATCCTTCAGCATTATCCCCACTTGAAAAACATTGATTTAGTCCTGGAGAAATACGGTCCTCAAGACCTGAAACGCCTTCTGCGAGAGTTCTGCCCCGTCGTCTGGGAGCCGGACGCAGATAGAGTCGTCTTTCAGGGATCAATAAAACATATGGACTGGATACTTGGGGTTTTGTTGAAAACTATTGTCATGTGGCCAACCCTGGAACTGGAGAACCACAATCCTGCAGGTTTTCTGCGTATTTTTAAATCATCAATGGCTAAAGACCTGGAACATTTTCTAGTGGTGACCAATTAAGTAAATAATTGGTTCAAATAAAGTAATCAAGAAAGTCGGGTGGAACAAAAACCATAAGACCCTGTGGCTCTCCGGGACCAGGGTGGGCCACCCTGATACAGTGTCCTCCAGTGGACATAGGACTTAGCCTCTATATAGCCCTCAGGACACTATATCCCCCTTGAGGACAAGTTTTCCACTATACGCCTCATCTCCAGTTCCTAGTTGTATAATATTGCACCCCCTGTCCACGACAGTTACTGTGTATGCATTGCTGTGGAAAACTAGACCTTGTATACTTAGCGTAGTTATGTACAGTTTGTTATTACAGTATACCAGGGAAATCACCTGGACAATACATTCCTCTAGTTTTACTGAGGAGCGTTTGCCAGGAGAGAGAGAGAATTATAAACATTACATGTGTCGTGCATCCACATCATGATCCCTCACTGCAACAATGCTGGGGCTCGGATTAGAATGAGTGGCGTATTGTGGGAAGAAAAACAAGCATTGTTTCAGGAGGAAGCATGATCTGGATACTCTGCAATCTATACGACAGAAATCATCTCTCTCCTGCCGAAAGTTGAGAAATGGGCTCCCCAGGTGATTTATGATTTTTTTAAAACAATTAGGATTAAGCAGAAAAGTATGTTGTTGCGATAGACAACCCGGGATCCAGGACTTCTAAAGTGATGCGTTTTACTCAGTTGCTGCTAGGGTTGTTTTTCATAACCATAGTTCACAAACAGACCCAATTTAATGATTAGTAATCAATTTTTTTTTTCTATAAAAACCATCTTCTTCCAAAGCACTCGTTTTTTGCAGAACATTAAGGATCAAGTGTTTTAAGTTTTGGGGGCCCTGTTAAAGATCTTCAGATCGATCAGTTAAGATAATTCAAATGAGACACAAAGGGCCATATTTTCAAAGCGTTTACTTCTGTTACCTGTTAATTTTTCAAAACTAGAACCAAAACAACCAAGCTATACAACTAACATGCTTTTTTTTCTCCTTTCAAAAATAGGACGTAATTAAAGAATGGAGGAAAGCGCTTTGAAAATTTGGCCAAACGTATTTACGCAGAGAGAAGAGTGTCTATCCGATATATCTAAACTGTGGGGGGAGGTGAATAGCACTGTAATTTGAAATCACTCAAACTTTGTGAAAAACCACATATCATAACAGAGTCTGCGATTCTAATTGTATCTTAAATCTTTAAAAAGTCTGCTTATCCCTGGTTTTGGTCATGTTTTGATATTTAAAAAAAAGTGGTGGTAATTGAATTATTGAATAGCCCCCATTAAAAGTGTGACCGACGTTTACCGTCTGGGCAGTGGATAGAGTGATGGTGTCTTCACACTGTGGAAGTGACTAGCCTGGCACCACATGGTCCCTCTGTATTAGGGCAGCACTTCACTGGGTGGCGCGCGGGAGCCGAAGATCTTGCTGTAATGTTCGATCAGCAGCTCTGTGAACATGTTGAGAGGCATAAGAGCCCCCAGCGACGCCGTGCCCCTGGGCGGCCAGATCAGGTTGAGCCCGAACACGCAGGCCAGGTTGAAAGGGGTCATTTTGTTGTGGATGCTCTCTTGAGACACCTGCCATTGGAAAGAGAAGACAAAACATCAATCTGAAGGAAAACAGAGGGACCCCTGTGTCTTCTGGTTTTCATTCCAACTGAGCTCTCAGTTACTTAACTAGACCCTTCATTGAACTAAAGGACCAGGGTTAGGAAGCCCTGGTATAGATAACCATGGAACATTCATTCAGATAGGAATGCCTGGTTTTAAGGAAAACAAAACTGAACAATCACTTCCATGAAGAGTCTCTCAAGCCCCACTCTCGCTCGAGACAAGGCTCAGATTACTGCAAACAGGTTGTGCTACCTGACTGCCATACCTTCTGCCTGACCTCTTGTGTAATCACTGCCTGTCCACTGTGAGCATGCATCGACACACAGAAAGAGGAACACAGACAGCTTTCAGGATAGCACTACCCGCTGCTCCTGTGCATTTGCCTGCCGCACATCTCAATATACATTTTTCTTAAATCAAAACCCTACTTGCGAGGCAATTAAAAAGATAAAAAGCTCTGCAAATGTACCGAGCTGTTTAAAATGAGTGCTGGCCCCTTTAGGAATTGAGAGCAAGACTCTGATGTTGGCGAGCTGTAAATTACAGGCCGTTCAATTTGAAGTTTTAACTTCAGCAATGCGGTTCAGGCTAGAAAATGCTCTATTAACAAATGGAGAGGTGGCTTATCTCAGAGGAGCATCGATAATGTATTTTTCTTTTAGTGGCAAGGCATGCATTAAGGGTGTCTTATTCCCAGCTTTCCTTTGGAATTGAAGTCCAACCTCCAGAACTGCTGGCTTGCTGTAACCGATACACGTTTCTCAAGTTAAGTAGGGATCTCTTAAAAGTTTACCATGGTAAATTTGCTCTGTAATATGTTAAGGTTTTCCCATGCTTTTCCACTGGTGATACTATGCATTCACCTTAGTTTACCATGCTTACCTATAATTTACCATGCTTTATTAAAGGCTTGGTGTAAATAGATTTTTTAAATTATATCAGAAAAAAAAGTAGATGAAGTTAATACTTTTCTGCAAAGCTAGTTTCTGAAACTGCCAGATCCCGACTGCTTATAAAATTTTATATAGGTTTTTGCTCAAAAGAGCCAACGTTTCGATATGTTTAACACCACTTTGTCAAGGGAAAGTATGTTTGAAAACAAACAGTGGAGGTACTTCTTGGCTTTTGATGCCATGGTAACCACACTCACTTATTTCTATTTCAATCTGTCCATGTGCTTGTGATGTCATTTTCTACATAGTTTTAATGATCTAGTATTCCTTTCTAGTTAAACCTTCAGGCATCATGGTATCTAATCTATCTAAAGATTGTAGGCGATTGGTTTCTTTTTTGTACTGTTGAACTATTGCTTCATTTACGTTTTGTTTAATAACAGACACACTTATAGTCGCACCTGCTTACTCATTTAGCACTGCTCTGGTTTGGGGATAGTGCACATATTCAATTTCCCAGAGTTTAGGTGGATTCTTAGGTAAATATAATAACAGAACAGAAATGGAAATAAGACTCAGTTTCACCCATTCCACGTTTTACTATGGACCTGATTAGCTGCAGGGCATAGGTAACAAGATCAGGTGTGTCTTACTAAAAACTCATAGTAAACACCAGGAAGGAATCAAACTGCTATGCAAGAAGATACCAGTACACAGGGGTCCCTAACTGTGTTTAATAGTGGGTGGGGAGGGTCGGGGGGGCAAAGGTACAGAAGAACAGCTTATTAAAGGGAAGTGCTAAACAAACACAAACAATAACATGTAGTGCTGGATGCTAGAGAATGTTTTTCACACTTTGTCATCAGACATTGCTGAGCTCAGTTATCACAGCGAAACCAGCTGCCACAAGACTTTCAGAAAGTAAACGCTCGCTAAAACAGGGCAATGCTTGGTGCTAATTGGTTGAAACACTAAATGCCCGTCCTCACACAGCTGATTCATGACAATATTACAGGCAGTGCAGATCAACCAACACACTGATCATACCTTAACAAGAGTACAGTTGTGTTCGGCCGCACCGACAGCACTTCCAGTATCCTTAGCTACCAAAATAAATAAATCAATCCAAATTGATGCGCCAAGTATGTGTAATGAACCCGCCCCAGACCAATGGAGTCGATGATATACTGAAATCTAATATTGGAGTCACCCTTTTTATCAATCAGCATTTATTTCTACATTTTAGTTATTCAGTGACATAACATACCTAAATGTTTATTATTAAACAAATGATTTAGATTTTTAGTAAGTACACACGTTTCGATATGAAAGCTGAACATTAATATCAGCAAAGACCAACTAAGTTACTTTTTTAATGAAAAACAAATTGTAGCCAAAGTTTTCACTAAAGTAAAACCAGGCTTGTGTGATTTGAAGTTTCACTTTTTGATATATTTACTACTGCTGAATCGAAGTTAAAAATAAAAGAATTTGGAGGGAACTGAATTTGATCATGGCAATATTACCCTAATTTTTAATTCTAATATCTATGTTTAAAATATCTGATTAAATCTATTAGACCTGAGTGATGCATTTCTGTTGTGAATTGATGTATTTTATTTCAAAGATTTTAAAGCAAACCAATGCCAAACACAACAAGGTATAATGCATTGTAACACAATCCACACCCACCTCGGGTTCTTTGCCCTTTTAAAAACAGACCCACGACACTGAAATAAAAAATTTTTCCAGCGCTGACGCACTATTTTTAATAAACAAATACACACAAAATAAAACAAAGCCAAAATAAACACCTAGCTCTCTTTGAGCACTAACTAAACATAAACCAGGAACCTAAACTAAAAACAGGACAGCTAAGCTGTTTACCTGTTGCCAAATAAAACAAAAACAAAACAAAGTTACACAGCACACTCAACAAAAAGGATTCACACTACCTTTTTTTCTTGTACGCCTGCGCACACTCGCAGAACGGGCTCTTCACACAGCAGCCCCAAACAAACTGGCTGCTTTCTTTAAATACCCTGCACCTGGCTCTAATTTACAATGATAGCCAAGTGCAGGGGATAATTACTAATCAACAAATGTAATTAAACAATAAAAGCAAGACAATTAAATTAAACCAAAATGTCCCTACGCACATGTTTTCTGCAGGGAGGATTTTAACCCCCCTTCCTGAGGTGTTACAGCATATATAAAAATGAACGAAAAAAAGTGGAGGGGCAAAATATATAGTATGACCCCCCCATATTCAAAGTGGGGGGGCACATGCTCCTTCTGCCCCATGGGTTAGGTCCCTATGCCAGTACATGATATGAAAACTCATCCAGGGGAGCAGAATTCAGGTAACACGAATCCCTTTAAGGCAAAAGGCGAAGTCTTTGGCTTTATACTGAACAGAAATGTTTGCAGGAAGTTCATAAACCCCCTATCCGGTGGTTGACTGCATACAGAACATCAAACCTATCTCGCATGGATATACAGTTTATTTAGGGGTAACAGAAGTAACGCCTGTATTGTAAATTAGATTTTTACATTTAGGCATTTAAGTATTAATATATACTGCAGTAAACCTTTTAATACCAAGTGTTGGGGTCTCTAGCATCGAATAACATTTCATATTCTGTGGCCCAAGGTGAATGTTTTTCTCCCACCGGTCTCATTTTGGAATCTATATTGCAATCACTCAAACCGCTCTGTTTCAAATTACACTGCGCTGCAAAGCAGATGCAAGGAGCTTGATCTAAGGCAGGGGTGGCTAAAGCGGGCCCTTCCACTCCTGGTCTTTGTTCCAGCCCTGTTCTAACTTGCTTAATTGAACCAATGAAACCTCCATCCAGACCACGAAGTAGTTAATCAGATCATTTTACCTGTTAAACCTCCAGGACTGTGATTGGACATCCCTCATCTAAGGTTAGTAACTGAATTCAGCTCTTAAATATGGATTTCATTAAAAAATACTTACTTACTAACAGAACGCTCCATGAATGTTCATAGAGCCCTCATTCATGGAATAACTACAGTGGTCTGAGGGGTCATGGTGTCTCCTCTATATACCTTAACTCGCCATGTGCAGGGAGCATGTCAGGTTCTATGAGGGGTCATGGCGTCTCCTCTATATACTGTAACTCACCATGTGTAGGAAGCGTGTCAGGTTGTATGAGGGGTCATGGTGTCTCCTCTATATACCTTAACTCACCATGTGCAGGAAGCGTGTCAGGTTCTATGAGGGGTCATGCATGCCTCCTCTATATACTGTAACTCACCATGTGCAGGAAGCGTGTCAGGTTCTATGAGGGGTCATGGCGTCTCCTTTATATACTGTAACTCACCATGTGCAGGAAGCAGGTCAGGTACTTGAGCAGCACGTAGTTGTGTTCTGGCAGGCTCTCCACAGTCTCTTTACAGTGGCTCACACGCAGACTGCTCTCCACACCTGCGAACCACACAGCACAGCAATTACACACAGCAATTATACAGAACATAAGAAAGTTTACAAACGAGAGGAGGCCATTCAGCCCATCTTGCTCGTTTGGTTGTTAGTAGCTTATTGATCCCATCAAGCAGCTTCTTGAAGGATCCCAGGGTGTCAGCTTCAACAACATTACTGGGGAGCTGGTTCCAGACCCTCACAATTCTCTGTGTAAAAAAGTGCCTCCTATTTTCTGTTCTGATTGCCCCTTTATCTAATCTCCATTTGTGACCCCTGGTCCTTGATTCTTTTTTCAGATCAAAAAAGTCCCCTGGGTCGACATTCTCTATACCTTTTAGGATTTTGAATGTTTGAATCAAATCAGCTACATACACTGCACAGCACAGCAATTACACAGCTATATACACTACACAGCACAGCTATTACACAACTATATACACCGCACAGCAATACACAACTATTTACACTGCAGCAGAGCTTCTCAATCACACCGCACAGCTACATACACTGCAGCAGAGCTTCTCAATCACACCGCACAGCTACATACACTGCAGCAGAGCTTCTCAAACACACCGCACAGCTACATACACTGCAGCAGAGCTTCTCAATCACACCGCACAGCTACATACACTGCAGCAGAGCTTCTCAATCACACCGCACAGCTACATACACTGCAGCAGAGCTTCTCAATCACACCGCACAGCTACATACACTGCAGCAGAGCTTCTCAATCACATCGCACAGCTACATACACTGCAGCAGAGCTTCTCAATCACACCGCACAGCTACATACACTGCAGCAGAGCTTCTCAATCACACCGCACAGCTACATACACTGCAGCAGAGCTTCTCAATCACACCGCACAGCTACATACACTGCAGCAGAGCTTCTCAATCACACCGCACAGCTACATACACTACAGCAGAGCTTCTCAATCACATCGCACAGCTACATACACTGCAGTAGAGCTACTTTACTTGATGAAATGTTCCGAATATGAAGTTTCAGTGGTGAGATGAGCTCTAAAACCAAACCAAGCCCAGCTCTTTTGCATTGTGGTTAAGACGCCTGTTTGTGTTGCGCAGCACGGCTGGCTCATGCCCAGCCTCTGCCCTGTTCCACAAGCTTAAAGACATATTTCTGAGAGGAATGAAACAATAACAATTCTAATACAAGAAAGAAGTTGCAGTTAAATAATGGTTCTGAGTAAGTTTCTTTCTAATTAATCTATCCTTGCGTTTATTTTATTTCTCTGTGAAAATGCATCTTTACACCCTTTTCAAAACAAAGCCCAAACAATACTAGTGAGGTAGCTATAGAACAGTCAGTGTGATCTGTCTAAAGATGTTCACTCACTGGCAATGCTGTGGACCTGCTCGTAGAGGTCGTAGGTCAGCAGGGGCTCGGGCAGCTCCCTGAGGAACGTTTTCAGGATCACCGCGGGAACGTGGATGTCATCGTAGTCATCGTAGTTCACAGGCTTTCCTGCAAAACAAACCACGGCTTTATATGAAGGCGTGACAAGGAAAGAAACAGTGGTAACTGCGCTTTTCAAATCCATTCATTCCAGCCTCTTCCTAACACCAGCTATGTTATCACTGGTCCCACCGTTTATTTTGTTTAACATCTTTGCTTGTATTTTACACTTCAGTTGGAAAAGTAATAAAGTAAATGTTCATACTTAATGTTTTTCAAGAAGTTCAGCACAGGTAAAAGTTTAGGAACAATGATTTTAAAACCTGCAGGGAGTACAGCTTTAAACACAGTCCAGTAAAAGCCCTCGCATTGGGAATTTAGGTGAAATAATAATTAGCGAACGTGGCTGCTGAGCTCATTCAGTCTGATTCAGTTGTTCACATTCGAAGAGTAAGGAGATTCAAATGACAATTCAATCACTGTTTTATTTTCAAATTTAAATGGAATGAGGATGGCTCTTCAGCCTGGGATTCTTCTGACAAACTCAAAGCCAGGGAGTCAGGTTTAGAGAACAATGATAAGAAGTGAATATGGGAGCCAGAGAACCCAGAATCACTCAGAATGACAGCAAACCAGCAGACACTAGTAAGGGAAATGTAACAAATACATATACACACACACACACATATGTGATATATATATATATATATATATTATATATATCGCGGTCATCGATTGCTCACCTAAATTATAGAGCTTCTGGATCTCCTTGATGGCTTGAACTCTGGCTGACCTTCGGAACAAGCCCTCGGTCTGAAGCCCTAGGCAGGAATCGTTCATGTCATTAGTTCATTATATCCAGGGACCAGCAGGAGGGCTCGTTTGCATGACGGCTCTTTCACACACAGGCCCGTATTTAATCAAGGTGTTTGCACTGCTGTGCATCAATGTGAACGTTACGTAATTAGCACAAATAATGGAGGGGCAGAGCTGCAAGAAGAAAGCATGCATTACGAGACACAAACCTGCCACTTCACACAGCTGTATTTGGCCGATTCATTTCTGATACAGAGATAATATGGGTTATATCTGGCTGGTAGCAACATACTGGTCATATCTGCCAAGCAAGGACCGGCGATGTTTTTGCAGTATATTCTATATTTAAAATCACACCTTCATTGGAACCTATTAGCATCTTCTCACTGAGAGTGTAGATAAGCACTCAGAATGTCAATGAAGAAGCATCCTAACAGTTTAGACCACAACAGGTTCTATAAAAACAGTTTAAGTGTGTCAATAGCAGGTTTTCATCTTTTTATTTAGATTTAATGACTTGCTATATGTTTAAAAGTGCCCGATAGCTCCCTCTAATCAAGTTGAGAGTTTACTTTCCCTTGCATGCTTTGCATGGCAGACTGACACAGCAAAGAGTGAGTGAGAAATACACTTTGATCAGAGGTAACCCCCGAACAATTCTAAACATACATTAGAATGTAAACAGCTCTCATTAACATACAGCTGGAACTCACTGATTCTGGAGCGCTCTGGAATTAATTCATGTTCCATCAGCCACTGTCAAATATTCCCTGCCTCTTATTAAAAAAAATGCTAAACAGGCTTTCTCATTGATCCAAGCACTTAACTTTCTGAAAACAGAATCTTTCACTTTAAATATACTGTTGTGCCAAACTGCACAAGACTCAACCGTTATGAGATGCCTATATCTCACAAATCCTGTATTCTTATGATTTCAAGCTGCATTACAGGCTTGTGTAAAACATCCACACATACCTTTTAGTTTGAGGTAGGACACAGTGCCCTTCACCACAGGGGGGATTAACGCTCCTTGATTTTTGTCTTTGAGGCTGTGAGAGAACAAACGACACAAATGCTTTTCTACGATTTTAAAAACTGGAAACACTGATGACACTACAACACTGACAACATGATGCAGGGTGACCAGGGGCCACCAAGAGCGACCAGGGGCCACCAGGAGCGACCAGGGGCCACCAGGAGTGACCAGGGGCCACCAGGACCAGTTCAGCAGAGGTTCAACATGACATTGAGGCCGCAAGGTTTTTCAATTCTTCTGAAGGATACCTGACCGTTCCTCAGGCTGCCTACCGACGACGCTAGAAATTCTGCATTGCAGACTCAGCCCATTCGCACACAGGTGTGTGCTACATACATCATGTGGGTCTCATTTTCCAGTGTTCCAATGCATCACTGAGCAGAGGATACTCACTACTGAAGGGTCACCCCAAACTGCTGCGTGGGGAGGGGGGGTCGGGCGGGGGTCTTTGCTGGCAGAGGGGGCCACCTTTCTGTGTTGCACGCAGCTTGTCATCATGCCTACAGTAAAAAGCACACACACATTTATTAATCAATCAAGTCCTTTATTAACCTAGGTAGGACTAATCATGGCCAGGTTGTCGTTCACAGAGGAGACAGAGAGGTCTTGTTGTCAAGAATCATGTTTTCTCACATTCTGAAGGAGTCTTCCCTTCTGCTTACAACTGATAAAAATAAAGATCTAGTTGGACCTAAATAGTAGGATATAGACTACAAATTGTTTATAGCAGATCACAAACAGGGAGTATAAAATCTACTGTAATCATTAATACTGAGATTAATAATACAGCACCATTCCTCCCAAATCACTTGCAGTTAGTAGTGTACCATAGTCGTTAGTTAAACTAGAAACAGATGGAATACCTGATCACTTCTGGAGGGATTACCAGCTGGTCATAGTTGAGATGGTCCCTCAGTTCACTCAGATAGTTGACGTAGGTAACCTTCTTTCCAAATTTATGGCTTACCAGGGGAATAAAGAAGGTAACATTTCAGTTATCACAGTCATAGTAGGGAATTTAAACTGTAACAAATGTTTTACAGAGAAGTTAATTGGCACCAGATGGCAACCCTTTCTGGAAAGTTCACAAAACTTTAGGGGCTGTTCTGTATAGGCCTGCTTTAACCCTTTAAGGTACAAGAGACACATGTGTCCCACAAATAAAAATGACGCTTATTTTTGCAGCGAGATGCACGAAACAGGGTTTAATTTTTACTGACAGGTTGGATCCGGTCGTCCAAATTGTCAGATTCCTCCTCATGATACTGGAGTCCCTCTCAAATGTACTTTAAGAGGAAACTGTTTTAACAACAAGTGCTCAATTCCTTGTGTACTGTAAGGGGTTTACCAAATAATCCAATTTAAGCAAAGGCTAGAAGTTTAATCTACACTTTCAAAAGAACAGCTAAACCTGAGAGAATGTTTATAAACACTCCCAATGTCAACACAGAGCGCTGCGCAGCAAAATAAGAAATAATTCAATAAAATAACAAATATCCCTCACCTCTGCTGTTAATATATAACATTTTTCTGCGTCCACTTTATGTGCAGGGATGGAAATAAGATCCTATTGCATAGCAGTTTCAGTCACTGCGAGCTTGATCAGCCACAATGTATAGGCAACAAGCTCAGGTGTGTCTTATTAAAATACACGTTTCCACTGCTTGTGATAATAAAAATAAATCAATAAAATATCTGTGACCACAGCAAACATAACAGGAAAGATAACTTTTAAAAAATAAGCCTGTCAGACAAAAACAAAAAAAGAGAAAGTGAAGGAAAAAAGCTGTTTAAAGAAGTTATCTAAGAAACACACATGTTACACAGTGACATCCCTTACAAAGGTTCACCATAGTAAAAGCATCGCAAAGTGTAATAAAGCCCAGTGAAAGCATGGTAAAGTACTGTAAAGACCAGAGAGGTAAGGTAAAGCATATTAATAAACATGGCAAACCAGGGTAAATTCATAGTATAACCACAGGAAAACTGCAAAAATACCTTGCAAAAATCCTGTGGTAAATTTTTATAGGGGGATGTCCCACCAGTGGTATTGTTAAATAAACTGCCAGTTCCTACAAAGACACCCTTCTCATTGAAGACTGAAAAGCACATACTGTACCTTATGAGCGGTTTGAAAATATTCCACAGGATTTTGATGAAGTTGGTCGGGTGAACAACATATAGGGCTTTAAGGTTTTTCTTGTATCTTAAAAAAAAAAAAATTACAAACAGCCACTACCAAATGTTTTGAAGAAATGAAAGATGGTAGCTTGAGTGTGCACTGTGTAAGAGAAGCTACTTGGTTTTTATACCAGCGAGCAAGAGGGTTGTCTGCCTGTACAATGCATTCTCTAGTTAAAAAGTAAAGTGACTTGGACTCCTGGATTTCAATAAAAAGTAGTCATGTGCTGCTTCCACTGAGTGGAATTAAAAAAAAAAACACAGGGATTGATCCCAACCCAGGATTTGGAATCCCAATATGACTGAATGCAAGAGCGATCTCACTCCTCAAACTGGTTTTTAAAACCGGTGTTTCTGAAAAGCATGCAGTGAATGCACCTGCACGAGATTTGAAAACCATCCTGTTCAGTCCAGGTCAGGTCAGTCCAGGCTAATCATTCCTAACTTCAGAATTCTACAGGTAAAACTACAAGAACCTCAAGTAGACCAACGTTTCGGGCATGACTTCTTCAGAATACCAACTACCCGAAAAGTGGGTCTACTTGACTTAGCAGTAGTTTATTACAGCTTGTAGAAATCAGTCACTGTCATGTGGTCTGAAGGGTTTTCAAAATCAAACGCCTCCAAAAATGTTTTTCCCATTTGTGGAGACTCTTTCTTTGCACAACAAAATACCATTTTCAAATATTATTATTATTATTATTATTTATTTATTAGCAGATGCCCTTATCCAGGGCGACTTACAATTGTTACAAGATATCACATTATTTTATACAGTTGGGTTTTTACTGGAGCAATCTAGGTAAAGTACCTTGCTCAAGGGTACAGCAGCAGTGTCCCCCATCTGGGATTGAACCCACGACCCTCCGGCAAGAGTCCAAAGCCCTAACCACTACTCCACACTCCTACCCCAATACTAATTAATACAAACCAAACAAACTCTATGAAACCCTTCCCTCTGTGTTCTGAACTGGTCATGTGACCACACATGCCCTACCCCCTTTAACTGCAGCTAAAACAAAACTCAGAGGACTAAAGGAAATGTACATCCATGCAGGAATGCTGCCTATGCTGTTATTGATGGAGAAAGCACTCCCCACAAAAAACTACTACTTTCACAGCTACATATAATAAGTAAAAACCTGTCACTCGAGGCAGCACGTTAGTGAAGAAGCTGGCCGAATGCTGTGCTTTCCTGTGGAAATGTAAAGCTATGAAACCGCGTGTGACTGACGTACTTCCTGTCAAACTCCTTGTAGGCGCGCTGCAGCCATTTCAGAGAGGGCTTGTTGATGCTCCGGAGACCGAAGTGGAAATAGACCACAGTGTAATCGCTCTCCACATACTGATCCAGCGTGTACTTCAGGTACCTTCCGAGAACCAATAAGAAACAAAAAACACTTTTAAAACGTGGACCCTTCTAAACGTCTCTACACACAGTCCTGTCTTGATCCTATTCTAAACTTTTATCATAGATTCCTAGCATCCTCTAGAGATTTATTTATAATCCAATGAATCATTTTTGTTTTTTTTTATACAAATTGTACAAATATTTGTATGCAATTGTAGTGAGCACAAACAGATATTTGGATAAGCTTACCACAGGGTTGGGCAACGGAGTTGATTGGGCACAGCTACAATTCAAAATGAAACTGGAGAAACAGCTGCTGGGGTTTGACTGGATCGCTGTGCTCCACAGAGTCGAAAAAACGCACAAGTCATCACAAACCCAAGCAGCTGTTTCTTCAGTTTCAATTTGAATAGTAAATTAGGCCAATCAACCCCAATGACCCGCACCTGTGGAGAGCGCAATCTGAATAATTAATTCATGCAGCATTAGTAGTGTGGTTCTCAACTTTTAAAGTGTTTTTTTTTAATATAAAAAAGTCACTAAATGAAAAATGAACCATACAAATCATGCCTTGAAGAAGACTGATTTAAACTGGATGCCAAGGTTTTTACAGTTACTCTGCAGTGCAATTCTCAGCCCAGAGTAGACAAACACGACTGATCCACCAGCAGGTTTTATTTTTCATTTCATTCAGATTTTGGAAACTATGAGAAATTCAGCACAACAAAAAGCATTTGTATCGGAACATCATTTATGTGCGAGAGCTTTCTTCTTTAACCACCGTTATTAAGATTTTCTAATCTAAATAGTGATTACAGGTATATATATATATATATATATATATATATATATATATATATATATATATATATATATATATATATATATATATATGCAATTACTTTCCATAACTAAGAATTATTTGCAGAAAAGTAATTAATTATTTTAAGTAGTACACTTACTCCAGCAGCTTCTGGTGATTCAGCTGGTGGGAGGGAGGCATGCGACAGCAGCTAAAAACAACCAGCTTCCTGCCGTAATTGTCGTCGCCTGGGAGGAAAAAACAAGACCGTGGGCATTCAGTTCAGGAATGGGCGTCCTAATTGAGAAATGGAAATAATGTATTTACAGGCCACTAAAAAAATCCACCTGCACTCTGAGCTACTGCTGTAGAGAAAAAAAACAACAACTAACCATTTTTAAGGATTTCACTTATTAACCCATTAAGTACCACGTTAATTTTGAACGCAAGCTCTAGTTATATAATTTGACACATTACATTTAGACTTTTGAAGTTAACAAAAGTAGAGTACCAGTTTAGGGGTACCTGTACCCAGAAATAACAAAGCTCTCCAAGTGCTCCACATAGCCAATAAATGATTCTTCTTGCTGCACCGATTTGCTCGTGTTTAGCGATGTTTTCAATTTCTTTGTCAACTTTCTGGATCAAGTAACACTTGAGGGAGCTGACATATTGGAGCCTTTCAGGCAGTGACGTGAGGTCAAGTCATTGATTTCCCAGATAGTCCAAAAGCTGCGCTCATGGGTTTATGGGATGGAGCTGTGAAAACCCATAGCGTGCGACATGGGGAGTGCAAAGCTTTTGGGTGCTTGAATAACAACAAGACGAAAAAGTTATTTTGTGTGTCAAGGCCTATTAATTCAGAACAGCTGATCACAGCAAATAGATGGCTACATAATTTGAGAACGGGGCATACACTGAAAAGCTTTCCATTCGGTCGAAATTCTTTCGTGTGTGAGGAGCATTTTAAACCTGAATACTACGAAAGGAACATGCAGGCAGAGCTTCTGGGGTATGAATGCAAGACGAGGATAAAACCTGATGCGATGCCAACAATATTTGCCCACAACAAGAAGAAAACGCCACACAGCAAAGGCGTGCATCATCGTTTAGCACGACAATCATCAAAAGGTAGGTGATTGTATATAACTCAATTGTATTTATTAACAATGAGGAATAAACTCATGAAACTGGGCAAGATAAAGGACGAGACCGAAGGTCAATGTCACCAGAAGCCTGAGATACTAGTATTACAGGCTTTTTATTGCACACTTTGATGTGCTTTATTTGTTATCAGTTGTAGCAATTTACAAAAGCTTGAAAAAGTAAAACACTTGTATGAATTATAGAAAAGAAAAGCACAGTATTCTGCTTTCTCTTTATTATTGTTTTCCAGTTTGGAAATTGTTACGCTTCAGTTTTCACTGTTTTCGTGTATTTGTGTCATTTTCTAGTGAGTTTTGTCGTGTAATCTCCTTGTGGCCTTCAGTAGGCTCACATGCTGTTTTCTTTGTTTTCACTCTCCTGCCTAGAAATTAGAATTTTCTCTGCTGCAATTTTACTCTGGCTGGAGTGACATTATTGCTTTAGTATCTGCTGTACTGAAACGAGTGGTTTTTGTAATTTTTTACCGGACTGTATTTTTAGGTTAAACTGCTTGTTTGTGTGTTTCCTCCTCTCTCTTTCAGACGGTAACTTTCCCTTTCTCTTTCTCTTGCAGTTTCAGGATAATAAACCTTATAATCTTACTAGGTAGCCTACATAATAAGGCTGTAAATGGCTGCTACTCTGACGATTCGACCAGTTACGGTACAGAGTGCATTGTTCTGTGTAGGCTTCTATGTATCTTCAAGTGTTAACTATCACTGCCTGACAAAGTTGAACTGGGGTAGTCAGACCTCATAAGTACCCTCTGCTTGACTTTTTTCATCCATAATAATCAGATAAATGCCATCAGAAATTATTTTGTTAGCTGCAGCTATAGACTAGCAGTGTTCGCAAATAGGGAAATCAATGACCCGATGTCATATCCTGTGCAACACATGAGAGACCCAACGCACAGAAGCGTAACGCTGTTTTAATGCTTTTATATCGTAAACTGGACGACTTGTGTCAAAATTTGTGTCAAGTTTTCTATTGAAATGATTCTATATTCACTCCCAATAAAGGTACCCTTTAAAAGAGAAAATTAAAACAGGTCTATAATCCAAAATGCTCCAAAAATTACAAAGTAGCCTGTCTTCAAATCGAGGACCATGGCTCTTCCTGGGTTAAGAGGCTGCAGTTTTACTCTATTCAGAAACACTATCTTGGTATTCCTGAACTCTCAATCTCAAACCCTGTGTGTAAGCATGCTGATAGGAGCTGTACAAACCTACTCCCATATCCATTATCTGTCACACATTAGTCTCTGTAACTGTTTTTTTTTTGGATGCAACGTCAAGTATCAAAGTGTAGATAAGGTATTTAGTAAAGTACATACTGTATTATGAGCAGTTCTGAACAAATCACTAATCTGTAAGGCTCCCAGTAGGGTTGAACGAGTGAGTCTACTGTATGCAGAAGTGTATATGTCAGTGGACACTTGTGGATGTATTGAGACAGATATAACGCAAAACAGCTGTGGTTGTGGCATCTGTGGCCTTCTAACCCGTTCAGTCCCAAATTATTTATTAAGTTATATCATTCAAAAAGTAACTCCTTTATTGAGTCCTCATGACACAATTTAAAATATCTTTCTACACAACCTCAAAGACCGGGACCTAGGAGTCCTGTGAGGTTCCAATGTGATTTCAGACGACATATTTTAACTTACCTTGAGGGCTCACCAGGACTGAAAGGGTTAAGCCTACTAAATACACTGGTATCCCTTAATAGATCAATGTCTCCTCTTGGAATATACACACATCATATAATGAGATGTATGCGATTCATTTTCCAGGAATTGACCCCACTCAGAAGCCTTGCTTATTAAACATCTTGGTATACCCGACTATCTACTTCTCTTCTTCAAAACGCATGCATTTAACTAGCACTCAGTCCCACAGGTGCAGTGGTCGCTACCGCCCCCCTCTTACCTGTCACTTGGATGATTCCATGCCTAGCCACATCATAGTAAGGATGGTTGATATCGAGATAGGATTCTTCACGAGGCATTGATGCGGGGGTGGACAGACTGCCCCCAACACTCTTCTGCTCTTCTTCATCCTTCTGCAGTTCTGTAAACAGGAAGCGCTGGACTGTTAGAGTCGGAAAGGTCAGCAAATCAGCCTTGGAGTTCAGCTGGAATATTCCACTGAGTTCAGCTCCCCCGTTTCAATATTGGAATATTCCACTGGAGTTCAGCTCCCCCATTTCCAATTGGAATATTCCACTGAAGCTCGGTATTTATGGCTTTACAGCTTTATTTTAATTACATTTTTTATTTATTGGCCAATTTTTCTCCCAAATGTAGAATGTCTAACTACAGCAACGCCCCGACCTGGACTCCCCACTGTATAATTCACCCCATATAAAATGGACCCTGCACACCATACAGAGGTGCCTTTACAGGTGAACCACTCCAGGACCCAGACTTTACAACTTTATTGACAATTTTTGGCTACTGGCTACCGTTTCCAACACATAACATGTCATTTCTTACTGTAAATGACAAGTCTTTAAGCGGGTCTCTCCTACCCTGAAACCCTGTGGTGACCTCAGTAAACGTGTTGATTTCCAGAGCTCTTGCACCACATAGTTTTCATTATCCAGCATTCAGAAGGAAGGTCATGACACATATTCTCATAAAAGCACAGCACAGTGTAATAAAGCACAGTGAAAGCATAGGTAAGCATTGTAAAGGACAGAGGGGTATAATAAAGCATATTAATCAACGTGGTGAAACTGCAAAAATAATGTGTAAAAATACTGAGGTAAACTTGTATAAAGGTTGTACTGATGTAAGTCAAATGTAAATATTTATAACAAATATTCCAGAACTATTTAACACTTAGTGGTGCAAATTATGTATAAATAATAAAAGAAACTGAAATTCAATGACAAACGTTTCAACAAAGTCATTTTCAGTGCCTCCAAAAAAATGAAGACATTGAAAAAGATTTGTAGTTTCTTTTAGTATTTATTTGCATATAAAAAAATGAATTACTCATAAAACAAAGTAACTTCGAGATATTTTAATGACAGATAAAATGCTTGAAAATCACCAATACTAGGACTGCACACATACTTGACGTTATAGAATTCAGAACACACACAACCATTGGTGCCAATACGATGTGCGCCAATTCATACAGTAAATTCAAAACAAGATGCATTCTGTTGACTGCCAATATCTTTTCAAAAAATCGTAGCCATGGTATCTACACATTTGTTTTGCTAACAATAGTCAGACGTTATGTAAAAAAACATACATCCTATTTCATCTACATGAAACAAATCCACCTGTTTGCATTAAAAACAAACAAAAAAAAAAAAGTATGAAACTGGTCTTGACAGTCTTGAAACTGGTCTTTCGATAGGAAACACCCACTGAAACATTCTTTAAATAGCTCAAGAGTTTTGTGAAAAGGGCCCGACGTTTCAGTGTGGCTGCTTCATCCTTTGAGAAACAATCTGTGAAACTGACATCAGGCATTTTATATTTGGCAAGAAATGGAAAGTAAGCCTGCACTTAGCAGGTAGGCACTTAATCACAGCATGAAGGCCACTCTGGTGAGAACCTTACTGCACTAGAATGTCACTTTCTCCGGTAAGTGCTTGACTGCAATTACAGTGTTGCGGTCAGGCTTCAGTCTTAGCCTGCTTTAATAGAAGAGTTAATCCTAAGACTGAAGACCTAAGCAGTATGAAGGCACTGGCTCAGTTACCTAATTCCAAAAGGTTCCCTGTCATGGCATTCACATACAGAGAGTGGAAGGGGGAATTCACAAAACCTTTTACCCTACTGTCACCAGCACCATTTCTTTTAAGAAAGGGGAAAAATTTCTCCCTGGGATACATTGAAACTGTCCTTGGAGCGCCTTTTAAAAAGTAATAAAGAAACAAAAACTAGAATAACTGTATGCAGTTACTTAATACTGACACTCCATAAAATCACATGGATAGAAAGACAACTCCTATTGCATAGCAGTTTCACCCATTCCAGGTGTTACTATGAGCTTGATTAGCCACAGTGTATAGGTAACAAGTTCAGCTGTGTCTTGTTAAACTCCTAGTAAAACCAGAAATGGATCAAAGTGTGATGCAGTGGGAAGCTTACTTCCGTCACTGAATCAGTTTTTACAAGGGTCTAATTGGTCTTTTGGCACATTTTAAAAGCAGCTATAAGGGTATAAGTGTTCATTTCTATTTTTGTAACATTAACAAATATTTCAGCACTTGAGTAGTTATGCAAAATGACAACCCTGCTATAAATAGTTTCAGCCGCTTAAACAGCATGTAAAAAGGTCATACAGAGAGAGGCGATACAGTCGGGGTACAGACAAGACTGGACCGGGCTAACTGGTCGGTTGAGTGGAGTGGAGATATTTTTCATAGACCTCTTTACAATTCTGGGGGGCTGAAATGAGATTAATTAAAAGGATCTCTAAATTCCCTGTGTATGCAAAATCTTGAGTGAAAAAAAATGTTCTTGAAAGGCCTATAGGACAAGCACCATCTTTCAAGTCCTCCAATCTTCAGAGCGTTGATGTGCAGATGTGATGAATATTATTGTTTTCCAAAAAAAATTGATAAATTGTACAACTGGGCCTCCATAGGACTCAATACACCAAAAAAGTGGCAATACGTTCAATTCTGCAAATATACCCTGAAACAACTGAGTAGGTATTTATTTTTTATGTCACTGTTGTCAAAATTCCTAACTTATACACCCCTGGTGCATACAGTATTGTATACTAAATTTTTGCAAAAGACAGATGAAACACTTCCAGAAAAGAACCTCAATTCTGTGTTATAAAGAGGCGAGACACCGCCAGTGTTGCAGCACAGTACCTATTTCAGCCAGCTGCTCCAGGTCAATCCCTGACAGCATCATTATGCGACCTCAAAACCACAACGCCTGGGACGGAGAGAACCCCCTTCACTTCACCAACCTGCAGAACAAACAACAAGATCAGAGGCACAGCTGAAAAGAGGCACCAACACAAACAAACACAAAACAGCACCAACAGACTGCATGTGTAATCAGTCTGCTCACTAACCCCCTCCGCTGATCGTTTTGAAAAAGACAAAAAGCATTTCAAAGAAACACACTCAGGATTCGCCTCCAGCCACAGGTTTGCTATGGGCTGCATTGGCATTGTCAGTAAACTCTCTCTCTGTTAAGCTTCCAGTGTCGTCAGCAACTCCCAGATTGTTTAGTACAAGAACAGACATGTCCAGGTCAAACTATAAGCTACAATACAAAGCTGTTAACAGCGATTAAGGCATTAGATGAAGTGCTTCTCTACTTAGCAGATTTACAGTACATTAGAACGAAACTGCAATTCTGGCATTTATCCTTGTAGCAACTTTTCAAAAATACAACACAAAACCAGCAACAACCGTGACAAACTGATAGCTGATGGTTTTTGTCATTGCCCCTAGAAAAGTTTACTACGGTAGCTATGCACGTTTACTATGCTTTTCCCCTCATGGTTATACTATGCATTTACCACAGTTTACCTTGGCCTGCCATGGTCTCTGCAATGTCTACCTATCCTTTACCATGCTTTTACTATGGGTAACTGTTATAAGGTATATGCAATGTTATCATTCAACAATTCTAATAATAGAAATACAAGAAAGGCCCTTAATAAACTAGCAATCCCCTTTCAGAAACATGTGAAAATGAGTGGTACGTGCTAGCTGCTGACTACAGAGGGATTTCCCATGCACAGGCTAGCACTGTGAGGTCACCTTGGAATGTCCCACTGCCTATGTGCTTCCAAAGAGGTAGAGCAGAGTGCTAGGGGCAATGTTCTTTCAGTCATGCTTTAGCAGCAACAGCGAAAGCCAGCCCTTTGATTCAAAGAACAGCATTCAAACCATTTGTATTTTTATTTTTAAGGAAGAAAATGAAAATGTTAATGGCACCAGGGTATTAATGGTACTGCTATAGAAAGAAAAGCCTCCGGTCCAGACAGAAATGCTTAAGGCTAGTTTCACAGACCCCATTTAAAACTAAATCTGGGACTGCCTTACCAAAGGTAACATTAGGTAGCCCAGGATTAGTGCCAATCAGTGTCTGTGAAACCAGTGATTAAAACTGAAATGTAAAAACATCTGCATCACCCTAAAGTATACTTGGCAGCGTCAGGTTTATAACAGGGACAATCGTTTGTTTCATTTGTTTAATTTTCATTTGTCTGGTGGTTAAAGAAAAGGGCTTGTAACCAGGAGGTCCCCAGTTCAAATCCCGGCTCACTCACTGCGTGACCCTGAGCAAGTCACTTAACCTCCTTGTGCTCCGTCTTTCGGGTGAGACGTTGTTGTAAGTGACTCTGCAGCTGATGCATAGTTCACACACCCCAGGCTCTGTAAGTTGCCTTGGATAAAGGTGTCTGCTAAGTAAACAAATAATAATAATAATGATAATAAATAATAATAAACAAAAAGAAACAAAATAAAGTTATGAAAAAGCAACCATAGTCTGTTTATGAAATTACATTTTTTAAATTGCCATTTTGTTTTAGTGACATGGGGCTAGAATCTTATCATCCATGGTTTTAGAGCTTTTAATCTCATCTCACTGACAGGGGACAGAATCCATAAGGGCAGTGCATCTCACAACACTGCCCGTGGCAGTCTTCCTCCTTTAACCCCGGTGATCGTCTGCATCAAGCTGCCCTTCTCATCCAGCACAGACCCCCAACCCCTCTCTCCTAAGCATTCCCTTAGCAAGCCCCTGCTAGAAACAGTACAGCTTCAGGGTATTTCCAGGGAGTCACAAGACTGGTACACACCCCAGTGTAGTGGCTGCTGACATCAAACAACAACAGGACCTTTTGGTTACTATTTCCAGAACTCTTTCAAGTTCTTTCTCAAGATGCTGCTGCTGGGAGTCACTACTGGCAAAGCATGATTTCAACCTCTTGAGACCTCTATAGCACACATTGTTCCAGCACCAAGATAACATAACATTTTCTCCTGTGATTTCAGTGAGAAATGTTTGCTTTGCCAATTAGACACAATGTGGCCTGATTTTCCACCATGGGAAGACTGCTCATTTAATAGATTTACTATGTAGGGGGAAATGTCTGTGATTTTCCGATAGTGGAAAGGATAGGCCAATGGATTTTAGTCTAATGTGAAACTTTTTTTTGTTTTATGAAATTTATGATCATAACCTTATAAAAGTTTACCATGTGTTTCCTATAGTTATACTATTCATTTACATAGTTCACCTTTTTTTTTTTTTTTTTTTTAAATATGCTTTACCATACCTCACTGTTCTTTTCGTTGCTTCCCTGTGCTTTCAATGTGCTTTATGATGGTTTGCTATGATTTTACTATGGTAAGCTTTTAAGGGTAACCAAGAACAGTTTCATGGATATGAATCTTTATTTAAAATCAGACTTTGTAATCACCAGCTAGCTTTTCTGCTGCACTAAAATGGGAGTCATAAAATGTTTTTGTTTTTTTTACAGCACCACAAATCATAAACAAGGAAGTATTTTCATAGAGGGGTTTAAATGGTTCTCACTTAGAAGAAAAAAACAAACAAAACACACACACACACTATAGCCTGATGGGTTTTTCTTGTTTTTTTCACTAAGGTCAATTAGTGAATGGTTAGTTTTAAGCGGTTTCTGTTTCCATTCTCAAATGTTGGTGCTTGTAAATTTAGGTGAGGAATGGTACAACTGCTTACTTTAAGACACAATGCAGGCAGGCACCACGAGAGCTTTCCCTCACAGCTCTGCAAGAAAGAGAGAGAAAGAGACAGCACACCTCAATCCTGACCTGAACACCCCCTGAAGAGAGAGAGAGAGAGAGACAGCACACCTCAATCCTGACCTGAACACACCCTGAAGAGAGAGAGAGAGAGAGAGACAGCGCACCTCAATCCTGACCTGAACACCCCCTGAAGAGAGAGAGAGAGAGACAGCACACCTCAATCCTGACCTGAACACCCCCTGAAGAGAGAGAGAGAGAGACAGCGCACCTCAATTCTGACCTGAACACCCCCTGAAGAGAGAGAGAGAGAGACAGCGCACCTCAATCCTGACCTGAACACCCCCTGAAGAGAGACAGAGAGACAGCGCACCTCAATCCTGACCTGAACACCCCTGAAGAGAGAGAGACAGCACACCTCAATCCTGACCTGAACACCCCCTGAAGAGAGAGAGAGAGAGAGTGCACCTCAATCCTGACCTGAACACCCCTGAGAGAGAGAGAGAGAGAGAGAGAGAGAGAGAGAGAGAGCACACCTCAATCCAGACCTGAACACCCCCTGAAGAGAGAGAGAGAGAGAGAGAGAGAGAGAGAGAGAGAGAGAGAGAGAGAGAGAGAGAGAGAGAGAGAGAGAGAGAGAGAGAGAGAGCACACCTCAATCCAGACCTGAACACCCCTGAGAGAGAGAGAGAGAGAGAGAGAGAGAGAGAGAGAGAGAGAGAGAGAGAGAGAGAGCACCTCAATCCTGACCTGAACACCCCCTGCCTGCCACTCGGTCCTGGTCTCTAAAAAACAGGGTCTTCTCTCAAACATTCCGCTTAAGGCCTGGGTCAGATTGGAACCCTGGCCTCTAAGGGTGAACGTAATGAAAGATTAAGTGAATTAGTCCCACCTCCTAAACCCCCAGCTCAATGCTACTTCAAATGTAAATCCTAGCACCCTGTCTGATAACAGGCCATTTCATCAAGTTGCGTCATGTTATATAGGCTAATCAGTGCATGCACAAACGGACTGACCAAATATTTTGTAAAACTTGTATACTTATTTAACAGTTAATGCAATCCAAAGGGAGGTCTGTAGGTTAGGAGAGTTTGGTCAAAGTTTGGCAAATATGCACAACAATTCAAAGTAGTTATGTTCACAGTGTAGTGCGACAGAGAGACAGACAGACAGACAGACGTGATCAGTGCATAAGGGTCCACATTTTGAATGAGTTCTCAGTAAACCACCATAGACAAGTCTTCAACTGTATCAGGTCCCTTAAAAAAAAAAAAAACATTGCAAAAGTAAATGAACTGTAACAGGTTGTTCTAAACGCAGGGATCAATACAGAAAGACTGGCATTTCAGCTAGTTATTCTCTGTACAGAGGAGGTACCAGTTAAAAGAATGTACTGCACTGCCAAAGGAAATTGATTTCCTTTTAAAGCTGCATTTTCTGTTCCTTTGAGATAACACAATCTCCCTTCTGACAATCTGCGCAGAGCCACTAGCTGTGTTACAGGGAGCTGCTGCAAAGGCTTTACTATGCAATGCGGAAACACAAGGCAGACCTGTCAGGGCCCGGAGCCAGGGAGATAAGAAGCACTCTGTCCCAGAGCTTCATGTAATCAACATGCAAGCCTTCCTTTATTTGCGGTCACAAACACCAAATACTCTTTTTAAGTGTAGTTAGGGCTTCAATACTTTTTATTCTACCAATTATTAGCTTTATATCCATTTTCACTGACCCTGCTTTTTTTTTTTTTTTTTTTTTTTTTTTTTTTACTTTTAAAACAAAAAAGAACGTAGTTTGGTTTGCGTTCAGAAACTGCTGTTCAGTTTCAGTTGCTTGCCACAGATCTATGTAATGTAGGCAACAGCAGCCAGCGTTTCTTTGTAGAAGTAAGAGCCAGCCCAGCGCCATCTAGATCACAGCTGTGCACTGCCAGCAAAACAGAAGCCATATTCAAGCTTCCGTTTACGAAACGTTTAACCCTAACTAACAATGTTGTTTAGCCGTGTAGACTTTAATTACAGAATTTCAGGATGTTCCATTTGGTCCCACATTCATTTTTCCTTCTTTGTGGCTTACAAGGTTCTGAGACTAGTGGCCATGTCAGATACAATTAACTAATTACTTACCAGCACTTTGAAAATATTAAACCATGGTAAACCTAGGTCTGGTGTAATGTCAAATTTTGCTACTTAGTCAAAATTTGCTACCGGTGGCATAATATGACCTGTATAAGTGTCAAAATCTGCTACCTTGTCAAAATCTGCTACCTGGTCAAAATCTGATACCTATATCAAAATGTAATCTGTAGCTATAAACTTTTTAAAGTTAATTCAATCCAACAATTTATCTTGGTGGTTTTATAGAGAGTATTTAAAAAAAAAATCTAAAACTTACATAGCATAACTAAAATAATGTAATGTAATTAACATGACTTATTTTCAAACTAATATCAACATGACAAATAGTATCGGAACTCACACCTGGCAAATAGCTGTATTAATGTATAATAATAATAATAATAATAATAATAATAATAATAATAATAATAATAATAATGCTACCTTTGCAAAAACAATTTTACAAAGGTGTACCTGAGGTTACATATTATAGTTTTGAGAAACGCTTCAAATTCAATGTAAAGCAAGTGCAATCAGCCTATAGACGCATTTTTTCTTTCTTTTATTTTATTTTAAATGTCTGTGTTAAACATAAAACTGATTAGTTACATATGGAATAAAATGTAAGCTTACAAAAGACGTAATTCATATACAAAGACTTGGATACTTGTTTTTTATGACAGTCTTCGGTATGCAAGGGAAAGAAAAATTGAGCATGCGCAGTGCAAAGGGAGCACAGTCTGGGCATGCGCAGTATGTAAAGTAGGAAAATGTGATAGATAGCATAAATTGACGTGACACCGATCCTTTTAAATAGGTGAGCGCATTCCGATTTGCTGAGAAGTGCGGAGAACAAAACACAAAGTCTGTCTCAATTTCCCTTGGAAAAATTACGTTTTAATGTCATGTGATTTTCAGTTAATTTTCTAGGAAAAGTTCTGTCCGGCTTATGAGATTAGTATCAGCAACTTCGACTGCCTCATCTGCGTTACACAGGTACAAAGCGGGCACGGTATACTTAGTTTTACTGCACTTTAAACGGTATTTTACATTTTTAAGTTAGTGCGTCGGAAATACTTCATTGTACAGATGTAACACGACTGTTGCTGTTTTTCAACGTGATTCCACAGTTTTATATCTGTAGTTTACACACAAACTAGCTGCCAGGAATCTGGCGTGACACTTCCAGCTACTTCATAGCAAAACGAAAGTGTACTTACCGCAAGCTTTCAAGTGCTGTTTATTCCACCGTGACTGGATGTGTAAATTACACGTTGTTTCGTGACAAAACGAGAGCCCAAAAGAGAAAAAAAAGTTACCGTATTAACTCAAGAAAAACAGCTACGCTGTTATTGTTGAAATCCAGTTATATAACTATCTGCCACGACAGCTTCTATTAGTTAGCAAGCGTATGCTTACAAAAGTGGAGAAAACTTTTTTTTTTTTCTAAACTATGAAATATTTTCTTTAAAATACTTTCCTCTATTCTCCCAAACTTCAGTGGATTCAAAATGAACTTCCCTAAGCTTTTCACGCATGCGCTCTGCTCTTCTCCCAAAAACCTTTTTGTAGCGAGTCAGAGACAAATAAAGGCAAGAAAAGTGAGTTTCAGTGTAACAAACAGACGGAAATAAAAATCAGCGACTTGGAATGCTGTAACAGGAATCAAACCTAGTGTTATTATAGCATTACAATGTGACATAGTACGCTACCTGTCCTGTTGTTTGTATGGCAAATAATGCAAGTGTAAACTCACCTGAGTGGCTTTGTGCCGTAAATGCTTTAACGAGCGCATTAGGAAAAATAGGAGGGGCGAGCAACTCAGACAGCAGCTGCAGGTATTATTAATATTATACAGACAAAACTGAAACCCTTTTGAAAAAAAGCTTTGCCGAGCTGAGCTCGTAGTTTACGCAAAATTTGCCGGCCCATTTTCTCTCCTACTTTAAATTAATAGAAGCAGTAGTCCTGTATTATTATTATTATTATTATTATTATTATTATTATTATTATTATTATTATTAATAATAATAATAATAATAATAATAATAATAACATTAACATTTTTATTATTTTTAGTACTAGTAGTCATAGTCGTACCTAGTAATAGTACTGCCATTATTATTATTATTATTATTATTATTATTATTATTATTATTATTATTATTATTATTATTATTATTAATATAGCGAGACAATATCAAGTTTTATTTTCAAAACCCTATTCTTTCCTATTAGTCACACATTGTTGTACTACCATTAACCATTGTTTACCCAGGTGTGCCATGTTTATTGACATGCTTACTATACCTCACAATTCTTTACCATGACATGCTTTCCTGTGTTTTATTACACTTTGCTAATCTGTTACTATGGGAGACTTCTAAAGGGATACTTAAGCAGCTTCTCTTACGACACTGTCAGGGTGTAAGGACATGAAGACTGCCACTGATTGATGTGGGGAAGGGTTTAAACTGTTCTGGAGGAATGCATTATCATTCCTCAGAGATCACTGCTTCGAACTCCTTCAGGAAGTTGAGTGTAGAAATCTTCAGTCTCAGATCATATTTTAAATGGGCAGAGTTGACCGTAGACTTATCACATTCAAGACAGCCCTTCTCCTCGTGAAATATCAGTGTAATAAACTCAGGCAGCAGAGGACTCACTCCTGTCTTGGAAACTTGCTGTATTACCACCCTGACTCAAACTGTTTGGCAACAGGGAGATTAAATTTATAGTTTACAAAATACATGTCAGGAAATTACGGGAGATTACAGATCATTTCATCCCCTACGGCAGTCTGTAATTAAGCACCTGAACCCTAGGGGGCACTGCAATCTGATTCTTTATTTCCAATTTATACCTTTATCAATTTTTTTAAAAGCTGGACATTCTGTATGCAATAAGGCCTGTCAGGGTGTGTGTATACGTCCATATACAGACACCTCGGGATGTTGTGAGTCACGAGGTAAAGCGAGTGCCTGCTGCCACCCACTAGAAGTCCCGGGTTTAAAAGGCATGTCATATGCAGACAGGCTAAAAGAATTGAATCTATTCAGTCTTGAACAAAGAAGACTACGCGGTGATCTGATTCAAGCATTAAAAATTCAAAAAGGTATCGACAATGTCGACCCAGGTGACTTTTTCGACCTGAAAAAAGAAACAAGGACCAAATGGAGAGTAGATAAAGGGGCATTCATAACAGAAAATAGGAGGCACTTTTTTACACAGAGAATTGTGAGGGTCTGGAACCAACTCCCCAGTAATGTAGTTGAAGCTGACACCCTGGGATCCTTCAAGAAGCTGCTTGATGAGATTCTGGGATCAATAAGCTACTAACAACCAAACGAGCAAGATGGGCCGAATGGCCTCCTCTCGTTTGTAAACTTTCTTATGTTCTTAAATAATTTTTAGTTTATTTTTATTAAATATCCTTACGCAAACAAAGGGACCAAAAAAGTAGTTCCATTTGTGAACGACTCACTAAGGTAAGCTGAGTACTTTCATTTCATTGCAACATCCAAAGTAAGTACATATTTATTTGTGATGTGTTGAATTGTACATTGCCATTGAAAAGATCCACCAGGAGGTGGTGTTGAAATAGCACTGAATTCGTTTTTATTATTTTTTTTTATTTTCTCTCAGTGCAAGACACTGTTTCCGCAGAATGGAGGGAGGGGAGGAAAACTCTTTTCAAGGTCTGTGTTGGAGAGAGGTGGATAATGTGTTTTTGTGTTTTTCTGCTAAAAAGACATTATTTAAAGTGACGAAGTTGGAGTGAGTGTGTATATTGACAGATTCCCCAGTTTTGTTTTCATTTAGATAGTAGTTTATGTAGCTTGAAATGTTATATTCTTCTTACATTTCCATAGAAAGCCCTTTGTGTTTTATTAAGATTTTCTTAAGATGTGCATTTTCCACAGTTGAGACAATGTTTTAGCCAGTCACAGACGATGATTTTTTTGTGGTATTTTTTTCCCATTTTGCTATCTTCCAGTTCATTTAATTGTTCTTCATACAAATCGGCTTGTCTGCTTACTAGTTTGGGAATTTTTTTCTGTGGTTTAGTATCTTCAGAGACATCCATATTTTCAGGTAGTTGGTCACTCACTCAATTTTAGAGCTACTGTAACTCTGTAACTACTGTAAACAAGATAGCTGCCAGTACTGTAAATTCTGTGAGGCAGCTGTGATTTCTATGTGACAAGGCTCCAACTGTACATATCCTTCCAATATACGGACAGCTGGAATCTTACTCGACCAATCACATTGCTTGTTTCACGTTCCATTGCCACCCCTGGTTTATAAATCTGAATATTCCACGGTGGATGGTTTCTGTTGACTATCGTTATAGAGTCTGCATTTACTTCGCTTTAGATTCAAGGTTTTGTAGTATTCCTCTACTTGGGGGATGCGTTTTCCAGCAATTGACATATCATTTCACTTATCTAGCTTGTAAGAGGGTGACATTTTTGTCACATGGAGCAGGGAGACAGGGCCTCGGAAACAAAGCACAGACTGACACTGCTGTCAAGTGCTGCTTTCTGAAGCGCCTTGTGAAGAGCGCACTTGACATACACCAGCTTCGCTCGCACTGTATTGAAAATTAGGATAACAAAGCCGAAATCTCCTAAACTGAATTCAAAGCAAAACGATTCCAAACCCTTATGCGATAGATTAAACTTCCAACTGATGGGCCCTTTATCCTGCTGGATTCTTGATAGCTTTTGGCAGTACTTCTCCATGGTAACCAGGCTATGTTTAAACTGACAACAATAAATTGTATTTTTCAGTACGGTACATGATGAAAGCCCCTTTGCTATAATTGAAAAGCCACTGATACAAACGCCATGAGAGCTTGTTGTAGTTTGTTTTTCAAGACTTAATGGTTAATAAAAATACCTCTATCTCCAAATGAGGCCTTTTTTTTGTTTTGTTTTTTCTTCTGGTTAAAGTGTATGTAAAATCCTAGTGGAATCTTTGGCATAAAATATTGTAAAATACCAAAAATGAAATCCTGAAATGCTCTGGTTTTCCAACTAAAGGAGTGGATACCAGCTACATGTTTCTGAAGATGACTGAACATTATCTAGTGCTACCACAGCATTCATACTAGACCTGAGCGAATAAAGTTATGGATGAAAAAAATCTGTTTGTAATGAAAGTTTTAAGAGGCCGTTATTAAAAAGGTTAGCCTTATATCCATTTTTTTTTTTTTTAAATGATCTTTATATCCAGTGGCCTTTATGAAAATGTGGCCTTTATTTACAGTACTCTTCTTTATATAAAGGTGGTCTTGGTATCTAATGGTCTTTCCAATGGATTTAATGCCCCTATAGAAAGGTGATCTCCATATATCTTTGTATATATGACCTTTAAAACAGGTTCCAGTGAATCTAAAATGGCTAATTCTAAGGCACATGCTGAAGCCTATCTACCCTAAATGTATTTCTAAATATCTAAAGAACTTTGTCTCAGCTATCGTGTATACTCACACAAATCCTCATACAAGTTTAACACAGTAAATGCTGTTACCATGGTAATACTATGCATTTACCATAGTTTAACATGCCTCTCTGGGCTTCGCCATGCTTTCACGGTGCTGAATTACACCTCGCTATGCAAATCTGCTAATGGCTCCCATGCCTGCTACTCAATTCTCATACAAAGGGACACATTTCTCGGTTTGTTTGACCTTGCTTACGTTCCCCTCCTGTCCATTGTCATGGCAATACTGTGCGAACTCAAACTCGTTTTACTATAGAAATGTATCTTTCAACTCCGCCAGCACCACGTACTCTCTGTCTATAGAGTTACAGAGGCCGTTATAGGACTAGCAGAGTTGAAAGGGCACTTTGTCAAACGAGTACTAAGGCTCAATATGGGAGACACAGGACTTGCACACATCCAAGAGAAAGTTAAAACCACAGAACACAGAATCTGTTTCATTCTATAAAGTCACAGCACATCTCACAAAATAAGCGTGTTGATAACACAACTTTATTTAAAAGTAACACATATTTTTCTCTTTGACAATTATCAAAGATGTCGTAGAAAGACAAAAAAACACAGAATAAAAATCAGATCAAGAGCATAAGTAACATGATCATGATTTGTTCTACCAAAAGTTTAACTACAGTATTAAAACCTTACAGCTTTGTGTACAAAATCTGGAGTGGGTTCCATTGTAAAAGTGTTTTTTTTTTGTTTTTTTACAATCCTGTGCAGAAAAAAAGGCATTCAATTACTGTATGTATAGATCTCCATACAAATCCTTATGCAATACTGCCACCTACTGGCAGCTTCAAATAGAGCACTGTTACAAGCAGAGAAATAGCTGAGGTATGAAAATGCACCCTGTTGTATTGCTATGATTTTCTTTTTTACATCAAGACCACTTCATACTGTAGTCAGTGCACAATTACAATTACAGTTTTATAGATATCTGTTATGTTGAATCCATCTTTAGAAACTCCACAGTGAAGTTCTTTCATGTTTTGCCTATTCATAACAGCAACATCCAAGGCTATACAATCAATGTATCACAGCTCCCCTTCTCCTGGTACAGAATACATCTTGCTTGTTTATTCTAATTTGATATTATTTCTTAAATACAAAATAGGATAGAGTACATGTTCTGTTGCTTCCTGGTACCTTTATCATTTCCTGTGCTGACTGCACAGGAAGTGATTAGGTACAAGGAAGTAAAAAAATCTTAAAGCACAACAACAGAAACTGAATTGTAAAATCATTACAAATGAAGCATACCTGTTCCTAGATCACCTGTACTGTAATAATACTTTCTGATTGAAATTTACAGTGTGAAATTTGCTTGAGATCCCCAAGCTTTTGAAATCAGACCATGGGCGCATTGAGCACCTCTGTTGATTACTGAGTCAAAGCTTGTAATTACTGATTGGATGATTCACTGCAGTGTCAGGCAGGAATCCTGCAAATATGATCATCTGATGACAGAGAAATCTTTGTACATCACCAAAAGTAAAGCAAACACTGGACTTGGGAGGCGACTCCCCTCGTTCATGTCAACCTTCAGTCAGTGGCAGTTTATATATTTAAGCCAGTTCAATTGAAACCTGCCTTGAAAGGCAAATCTGAGCGCTAAAACCAAGCAAGTCTAAATACTGTGATATTATTATTCTCCAATAAAAAAGCTGTTTGTTTTAATAGCACAAGATGTCTTGACTTAAAGAATGCACTGTCTGTCCCCTACCTTCCTCCAGCTCAGGTAGACCACATTCTAGGGAGAGTGTGCCTCCTCTGACGATATATAAACTCAAACTGAAAAAGTGACATGGGCCGAATGCCTCCTCTCGTTAGCAACGTCCCATTCTTACGTCTCATTAAAGACCAGTTTTTTTTTAGCCAAATTCTCCTGTTTGTGCATGTAAGCTGGAATGACCCACGTGGTTAAATGAACAACTTGACAAACACTTTTGAATACTTTCTATGATCAGTTCAGTAGGTGGAATTGTGCCACCACTGTGATCATTTTAATACTACAGGGTGTCACATTATGGAAACAGGTCATTTACCCATTTCTAGTCTTGTTCTTATTAGGTTCTGCCTGCCATACCCTTTTCTCCCAACAAGTGGTGCTGTTGCACTGTAGCGTACAGTAGCATTGTGCATGCATTGTGGAAAGGTGATGAAGATAAATGTGTCAGTGGCTTATTAACAGTTTTAAGCTTTATTTCAGATGAACCGTCAAGCTTCTTTTGAAATACGGTTATTGGCTGCACATTTCTCTTGTTCTCCACTTCATAAATTATTTTGTCAAATGCAATTATGGGCCTTTGTTGAGACGCGTTCCTTCAGATTTTAACGGACTACCGACATGTGTACTGGTTCATATTTCACCCGGAAAATGTTCCCACTTTACCAATGGTTTCCCCCATAATTTTCAGATTATATATATTTTAAACATATACATGATATTTTCAAGCCAAAAAAAGCCACCAGGATGTCCAATGCTGTGAACCCCTCTCTATCTGCTGGATTTCTTAACAATCGTGAAAAAATTTACACAGATTTATAGCAACCATAAAAGTTTTATAATATGCTTACAGCTAAATTACAGCTATACACGTCAGTGATTAAACTGTCATAGCGAAACTAACAAAAATGAATGACATACCAATAAAAAGTGGGTTTCTGCTGTATCATCTCTGAAATCCCACAATAAATGAGAATCTCCATAATATAAACCTGCTCACAGAATGCAATTCTGCACCTCCATGATCTTCGGGTCTTTCCGTATATGATTCTCAAACAGAATGAGTTAGTGCTGGGACAAATATCCGAATATTCAAACAATATTTTTTGACATGTATTCGGATACAAAAATGTTCGTATTCTCTAGAAATGACAAAAATACCTTATTTACCACCTCACCAGAAGTTGCGCGACAGTTTCAAAAATGGCAAATGAAAAGAGCTCCGTGTGATATGTGAGATTAATATATATTTAAAAAAAAATAAACACAATCACCACAGCAGCTCTTGAGCCTCTATTTAAAAGGTTTAGGCAGCAAAGAGTAAACAAACCAGATTATGCGCACGCATGCATAGTTATCTCTATGGAAAGCCATCTGGGACAAAAATGCGTTGTGCTGCTTTAGAGCGAGTCAGACTCTCATGGGACTGAAAAAAAGGCAAGCATGTCATTCTGAAATGCCTCACTTAAACAGTGCCCAACTTGCTGGAAATGTTGTGTAGTGATTTTGATATAGATTGTATATTATATAGTTTTTGTTGTGACTTTGTTATGTGGAATGTAATAAACGAGAACCAAAACAGTGAGTTTTTCCCCCCATTCGTTTTACAACACCATTTCCACGTTTGTTTTATTTGAAGTGTTTAAAGTTAAATTTAAGTTTTCGTTTGCTTGCTCAGCTACAATAAGGCACAAGTGAACCTCATGTTATTACTTTATGAAAACGTGTCGATGGCCACTGTTTACTGTGAAGAAACGTTTAATAAAAAGATAATAAAATGTGTTGTCAAATTTATGTACTATTTATTTTGGGAATAAACAAAACAACGTTTAAAACTTGTTATTTGGCATCCTTTGTTTTGTAGTTAATTCACTGGGTTAAAGTAAGTCCTACACAACTTATTCTTTACTCTGGGATATGTTACTTTAACGTGTTGCATAGTGTAACGTCTTGCTGTAAAATAAAAGGCACACACACGGGACACGCCCCCCTGCTGCTATGCTGTGTCTGCCTGCGTTCAGAGCAATATAATGGCTTTTATTACTTTTTGAAAACGAATGAATATCCAAACAAACATTTAAATTATGAGTGTATATCCAAACATGAAAATTCCGTGTTCCTCCCAGCACTAGAATGAATAGACAAGCGTTTGTTATTGCTCCTGTAAAACTACAGCCCCATGATTTAACCCTGTAATGCCCAGGCATTTATGAAATGAGAAAAGCTATTTTATTTTTGTAACTAGATTCCATTTCTTGTGTAGCACTTTTTTTTTCTGCCCGGCAACACATAATGTACTACATATGAACAATTCTGGTTGCGAGGCTGGATTAAAAAAATTAATAATTAATGAGGGGTGGCTAAGCATCGTATCATCCCAGTTATTCAAACTGAAGATTCCCAGATACAGTGCCATTGTTTCCTGATGTAATCGAGGGCACACTTAGCGAAGGTTTTTTTAAGAACAAAAAATACAATTATTGAAATGGGGCTGGTCGACACAAACCTGTTCTATTTGGCAAGTTTTCTGGAAGTTTTAGTGACGAAGAAAAAAGACAGTTGCAAATGATCACTGCTGCAGTAAACACTGTTGGGGAGGAGCAACGAACAGTAGCCGAAATAAGAAAAAAATTGATAAATCTAGCAAACAGAACGAAATTAAAATAATTAAGACGAAAAAGCTTTAAAAGTTGATTGAGGAAAACCAAAATCCCTCACTATCGACAAGAGATTTGGAGCTGTGAAAAGTGACAGGCTGTACTTTGAAGTTCTATACATTCACAAGGAAAGCCCTTCAGCCCTGGAGAACAAAAAAATCAACGCTGTGCAGCAAACGGATTTAAAGAAAAGGTGTACTGATCTGTGTCTACTGTTCTTTCTACTCAGCTGAAAATGGGCTTTTGGATGAAACGTATATAGCCAGCTAAGCACACGCGCTACCTTGACACTTCTATTAGTCTTTAGGGGCATGTCTGATAATCAAGCTGCGTTTAGCCTCAGTATTTAAACGTGTGGGGCAGGTAATAACATGCAGGTGGCTGCTGCAACAAAGCTTCGTTATTTGGGGATGTGGTGGGTTTCTATTAGATTTTATCTAGTGAGAAGGAGGCACTTGTACTACTTTTGTCACTTGAGTTTGATCCATTTTATTTATTTGTATCACGTTTGTGTGTTATTTAACTTATTTACTGTACACATTTAATTTTGTTTGTATTATTATTATTATTATTATTATTAAAGTAATAATTGCTGCACGGCATACTGTGTACTGTGTGTGGTGGTGGGGTCGGTGGGGGTTATTGTCATCAGAATGTTTTACCTGAGAAATCTGTTCAAAAAAGCATACAGTTCCACAGCGAGCTAGTAGTATGAGCGCCATGGTATGTCCTGAAACAGGATCTGCTATGGTAATTGCTAATTGCGACTGCTGTCTGTCAGTCGTAGGGTTTCTAGTGAATATCTACGATGTTGCAGCCCTGCCAAAGTTTTATGAAACACAAATAGCAACCTGCGAGGGGTCTGCGACAGCGATTCCTCGCAAATCACTTTTATGAAACGGTTTTAATCAAGTTCTTGGAATTACCAAGAGACCCCTGCAGTGAATCAGCATCTCAGCCCATTGAATTGAATGGGAAGGCAAGGGCTGGACAGGAACCATACAGTTCAAAGAGGAACATCTTACCTTTAAAGAGCAAGCTCTGTAGCAGAGAGCCAAGTACGGATGCCAGTATTATTAACTCATCAGCTGCTAGGAGGAGATGCATTACACCACTATTGGCAGGTCTCAAAATACAGGCTGGTTTGCATGGCATAAGTAACTCAAACAGACAGGGCCAGTGCCATAGCTAGTCTGATATGGGAGGAGTTGGAAAATCTATGCAATGCTTCACTGGTAGCCAATGTAGTGGCCTTGGAAACTGTGAAAAATGACAGGCAGGCAAGTATTCTGGCTGCAGCATTGTGTGCATCATATTCAACGAGGCTCCTAGGAGACCAGTAAGCAATGAGTTACAGTAATCAACAGCTCAGCAAGGACTCAACAGCAGCTCGGGACAGCAATAGCGGGTCTATATTAGACATGAAATAGGTGGAAACAAAACGCTGTTTTCAAAGAAAAAAAAAAAAAAAAAAAAATCGAGATGTTTTGACAAGCAAATCTGGCAAGAAATGACTTGGCCTGGAGTCCTGCATTGCTGATTGTCACACAAGTAGTCTGCTCCGCTTCTCCCTGCGTTCCTACACCACGCTTCGTCTGCTGGTCTCCCTGCTGTACCCGGGAGAGTTGGAGCATCGGTGGCTGAAATCAATAAAAATGCCCTCCGAGTCGGAGTCTGTGGACTCCAGGGTCTGGTCCACTGTGGTCTCGGCGCTGGAGGAATGCGAGGGATGCAGGGAGGCAGCGTGCTGGTCCCCCCCAGGGTCCTGCTCACACAAGAGTCCTGGATTGGAGGGCGGAGAAGCTCCTCCCCCTCCTGACAGGTCCTGCTCATCCGATTGGCTGGTTTTGGCCATGGAGGTTTTGGAGCCGGCGTCCATGATGGTGGTGAGGTTGGAGTAGCCCTGCAGCCCAAGGCAGGAGGTCATTTCGGAGACAGAGTGCCTCCTGATGCCCGTGCTGCCGGCGGAGCCCACCTCACACTCGTACTCCACCACCGGGGTCAGTATGGGGTTGTTGTAGCTCTTGGAGCGCACCACCGGATTCTTCCCGATCACCTCGCCCGCCTTGGCACAGCGCCGGAGGTAACGCTTCTCTGTGGAGGAAAAGAGAGCTCCTGGTCAGGGCTACTGGATAGAAAACTGAACAAAGCTGTGAAGAGTTGGCAAGAGTTTGGAGGATGATACAGCTGGCAGTAAGGCACATGCTGGCTGGAGTCTGTGTAATGAATCTCCTCCTAGGGGCTGTTAATAACACCAACATCAGCATATGACACGTACTTGCCTTTCAACTACAGAGCGCTTCAGCTGAATGGTAAGTTGTTCGTCTATATTTTGCGGTTTTCGTCCAACCATTGCCTTTCCATTGAATTCAATGGGGTGAGATGCCAATCCATGACAAGTGGAAGGTGTTGATAATGACTGGCCTTACAGAACATACCCAGAACGCAGGTGCAGTGAGTGGCCTGGCCGTCGTCCGAGAAAAGCCCATGGGTTCCCAGGTACGGAGACACCACCTTCTGGATCAAGGCCTCAAGCTTCAAGTAGTCCTCCGTCCCTCCCTTGGACTCGTGCACCCCCTGCAAGGCAAGAGAACGGCATGACTGTCACAGGGCCTGAATGAAATCCAGGCTGGGGTGCCTAGCTGTATCAGGTCATTGTAGGCCCCATGGAACCTATACTTCATAATGTATTTTATAAAGAATACTGTATTTAACAGAATACTTTTGTTACTTACTGTAACTGCTGTACATTACTGACACTGATGTGATACAGCCCTCTGAAATGTCTTTATAATACATGGTAGACCCTGATATTGATGCGATACAGCTATCTGAAATGTCTTTATAATATATAGCAGACCCTGATATTGATGTGATACAGCCACCTGAAATGTCTTTATAATATATATGAGACCCTGATAGTGGTGATACAGCCCTCTGAAATGTCTTTGTATCAGTTTGTATGAAATTGCTTATTTATAACAGATAGTTTGTATCAGATGGACCAGCAACCCATTCTGAGTGGGCCTGGCTTCTGTTGAGTTATTTGTCTTGACCTGGCTTGGAGACATGTTGAAAGGTCACATGGTCACACTGTTTGAATTGAAGGGATTAGTCTGTTCAGAGCTGGGGCTTGGCATGTTTTCAGGCAAACTTACAGAAAGCTCAAAGCCAGGTAAAGACAGTACAGAGGGGAACGCTAAACATGCAAGACTGGAACAACACATTAAACATATAACACGATATTGGAGCAACCGGACCCGGAACCGCTCAGAACGACTTCAAACACCATGAAAGAAATGACAGGACATTTAGAAACCAAACATCAATTTAAAATGTATTGGAAGCTACTGTAAAAACTACAGAACTTCACTCCTTACAGAATACAGGGGCCTTTGAGATGCATTTCAGTTTACTGCCCATTCATCACACTCTCCTGAAGCAGACACGTCTCCCGACTTTCATGGCTCATTGAACTAGCCAGCAAATCAATTTGCACACCACTAGTCCCTGATCATCCCCACTGGTAACCCAGCCCTCTCTTAACCCTTTCATTGTATCTGTTCTGTGTCGTTTCCTTTGTGATTTAGGGCTTCAGATCCCATACAGCTGACACTACAGACATATGTTTGTTTCCAGCTGGCAGAGCCTTCATTGCAACAGCATATTTCATGAATTAGAGGTGTAAAACGGAGCATTCAGCACACAGTAACTGGAGATACTTTCATTTGTATCAAACATTCTGCAAATGTAGAGGCCACTTACATAAAACAAATTCAGAATATCAAATAATTTTATTTTGGTAACAAAGCTGCTATAGATTTAGAAAAATTTGCTTTTTTTAAAAAGATATTAGCGAACCACAGTGACAGCAGATTTAATTTTATTCACTTAAATACATTATTATTATAAAATAATTATTAAAAGGTCTTACGTTTGACATTTTGTAAAGCACAATAAGCTGGTTTACCTTCCTTGAATTACTAATTACTTTTTAATATATTTCATTTTAGCATAAAATGGATGTGCATTAATACACGTAAATTTTTCTAAAGAATGTTGACAAGCCAAAAAAAAGGGGATGTGACTGATCCAGAGGAGTGATTTTGAAGGTCATTCTTCTGGGGTGTTTCAGCTCAGTCAAAGTAATCCCAGACAGATACTCCACATCTCTGCAAACTTTAACCACCTGCTATATCCTTCCTGTCTCTTCACCACTCCTTTTTAAATTCTATTGATGTGGTTGTGTAACCTAAGTGAGCAAGGCAGTGTTTATAGTGTGTTTGGACAGCAGAGCTACATCGTGCGTTCACTTCTGTAACATAATTGAGTACATTTCACTACGGAATCGTTACTACAAAATGACATGATTCAGAAAATAATTGTCAGTCAGATCCTTCAGAATTGTGTGCGATATAGTACATTATAACTGAACTAAACGTACTTAAAATGCCTTGATGTGTATCTATTGATCTAAGGTAAGTAAAATAAAAGATCATTGTTGACCTCTTTTGACTTGACAGACATACTGTAACAACAAGTTCTGTGACTAACTATATGATTATTTAGCAAAAAATAAAATAAAAATACCTTTTTAAACATAATTATACTGTTAGCTTTGTAGCAAGTTAGTTACTGTTAGTAAAATAGTATGGGAACCGTCCCCAAAGAGAACCACTGACGCTGGTTTTTAGAGTTCAGTACCTTGTTTCCATGCTCCACTCAACCCAGGTTCAAAACCCTGCTACCCCTGATCCTGCGTTTTCATGGAAACGAGGCGCTCGTGAAGGTTGTTATAAGACTGACAGGGGCAGTGTCCCTAATACCTATGACTATGTTATGCAGTACATACAGTGGGGCTTCTGTCTTTATTCTTTAATAAAATGAATGATCTGTACCTTGATGAGTGGAACCACGTCTTCATTACTTACTTCTGTCAGTATT
Source organism: Acipenser oxyrinchus oxyrinchus (assembly GCA_030684275.1). Lineage (NCBI taxonomy): Eukaryota > Metazoa > Chordata > Actinopteri > Acipenseriformes > Acipenseridae > Acipenser > Acipenser oxyrinchus. The sequence continues at coordinate 24,632,602 of CM060254.1, forward strand.
GCCATAGATACACATGCTGAGGTTTTACAGTCATGGAGACAAGCAAAGAAAGCTGTGCACAGCGGCTCTAATCTAGTTGCCAACAAACGTTTTCATTACGTGGCGCCACCAGCGGTCGATGAGCGCTACTGCAGCTAGAATGTCAAGGCGCTATGGTTTATCAATACAGGCGCTAGCACTGTGGCTGAAATCTGTGAGAAACCAGAAGTAGTTTTTGTTATACAATATTTATACACCAGGGGGCAGTGTATCCTATACAACAGTGTCTCTTTAGTTCTGGTACCTCCTCAATTATAAATGACATCTCTATCGCTGTATGGGCATGCTTGCAGTAATCATGCTTGGCCTTTGTGCCCCTGATTTCTGGAGGAGAGGAAGCTCTTGTTGTCAGAAACCTGTACAGAAACGAGGATGTGGCAATGTGGTCAAAGAGAGATAAGTATCATGAGCTGAAACCTGTTACTTTAATGCGCAAAGGATAGGTGTGGCTTCCTGACATTACAGTCTCTATAGGGTATATAACTGAATATCTGATAATCTAACAGACAGACACATGGGTTATGAACTCAGAGGGTGTGAGAACAGGCCAGTGAACCCAGCGTTGGGTCAGCTTCTATTCCTTTCTCCAGGGTGTTGAAATTCTACACTGTGTGCCTCTCCTATGCTACAATAGCAGGTTTTTCAAAGCTGGCAGTAAGACCATTACTAGCCACAGAATAACTAAAAAATGCACTTTCTTTTATGGCCCCGTGTGAAACGAAATACATTGAGTTTTGGTTGTAAATCTCCCTCCCGATCTGTGAGGGCGCTAAGCAGCGAAAGGAGAAGTCTTTGGACGGGCTGGCCTGACAGATCTTTCCCCGGGCTGGGAAGTCGGTCAGTCTGGAAGAAGGCGAGACTCCATTGCAGGAACGTATTGACCCGGAAGAGAAACGACGTAGCAGCTGCAGAAGTAGAGACAGCTGCACTCGTTTACCAAGGGGTCATGCGTGATAGCATAAAGGGTACGGAGAATCACAATCTTTTCCTTCGCTTGGTTTGGAGCAAAAGCGAAACTGGAAGGACCGGGAGAAACCCAAAAATATAAAATGATTTGTGAGTGTGTTTTTTTGTTTGTTTGTCGCTGTTAGTAATTGTCCTTTGTTTTGTAAATCACTAGACAGCTAACACATATCCGGAACTGTCGCCTTGGGCCAGCACTACCCGGAACAACACTACACCACAGTCACTGTATAATTGTTATCACCCACCACGAGCACTACTGCACGCACCCAGGACTGGTGACCGTGTCTGTATATTGTGGGGCGGATATTCGTGTTTATTATTTGGGACTGTAACCCTGTTGTTATTTACTCCATTCACTATACATTGCTGTGTATTGCCAGGGATTATTATTTGGTCACCAGACCTGGATACAATTAAAAACTGTTCCAAACTGGATTATAACTCTCTGTGTTTCATTACTGCACTGCATTACCCCTGCTCCTGCACATACCACTTACCACACTCCCTTACTAATTTGGAGTGGTTCTGTCACTTTGATATTCATAACCAACCCTTATTTAGAGGTGTTCATTGAAGAGGGGGTGGCCGATTGTGATGTCACCGTTTTGAATTGCAGTTGAAGGGAATTCCGAGAGGTGTAACCATACAGATAAAGCAAGGCACAAACTCAACATGGAACAGTTGATGTCAGTTCATGGCGTACAGCAGGCGTAAATGACACACTGACTGGCTGAAACATCCTCCGCTGTCTATAATTAGGAGTAGCTTAATTACTCAGGGAAAACCACCACTGAGATGTCCTTCTATGAAGTGTACCACGCTACCTGGATGCTGGTTTTTGTAACAGTGGCATTCTTCAGACAGTGATTAAATAAGCAGCTAAGGCAACAAATACTGCATCTGAAGTGTCAGCTTCCTCCGATATTTTGCAGGGCTGAGAGAGGAAACGAATGCTAAGGGGAAGGCCAAGTCCGCTGGGGATACTCAGCAGTTTTTAGTTTTCAGCTGTTGAACAGACATGCCTGGGATAAAAAGAAAAAACTATAAATCATCACAAGAAAGTTAATTATGTTACAGCTGAGGCCTGTGTACTGCAAATAGTAAAGAGGCCATGCAGTTCCATTCCCACGGCTGCAAACACGCCACGTGTAGCAACCTGCTCAATGTTTGTTTTCTCTGGGTTTTATTTGTAACGCAGGATAAACACGACCACCAGCAGTGTGTTATGGGATTGGACAAATAGCTTTTTTTGCAGCGTACAAGAGCATTAGAGAGTAATGATTATCCCTCACACAGAACAGTTATCCTATTCATTTACTATAATACCATGGTTTGCAATGCTTTTGGAAGACACCCCTGGCGCCAAAGGATTTATTCAGCGATGGTGCCAGTATTTGTCCAGTGTTTAGTTTACAACTCTTTTTAAAAGCATTCTTTGTCAGTGGGGGAGTTTGTGACAAGAAACCAAGCAGACACAGAGAATGGCTTAAGACCCCCCTTCCCTGTATATTCCATTTCTGTTAAGTTTCATAAACAGAATGATATAATGACCCAAACTGACACTACACGGAATTAGAATGCTCTCAGTGACAGTGAACACACTCAGCAGCAGACTGCATGACCAGAATCCTGTCTTCTACAATATTCCAGGACATCTCCCTTTATTCAAACAGGCATTCTCGACTAGGCTATACTTAGAATTGTAATGACCCAGCCGAGAAAAAAACATTTTCTTATCTCTCACTGTCAGAATATTATTCCAGCTGCTGTCGAATTTCTTGAATTACCACAACACTAAAAGTTGACTTCCTGGGTTACAGGTAACACCACGGCAACCTTAAGGCCAGTATACATTGGCTTCCCACCTGACCAATCAGGGAGTCTTTGAGAGTCACATGACTGGTAACACCAGGTTATGTCACATAGTGAGGGTGAAATGGGAGCTAAAATGTTCATTAAAATATCAATATTTATTTTTGCTTGGTTACCACAATTATTTTCACAGATAAATGACTTATTTCAGGACAATCGTGTTTTTACTGGCCTATAATGACCCAGTCACGCCAATTCAAACATGAGATCTAATGTTAATATTATTATATTAATAAAAAGAGATGCACCATACTAACTTTTGGAATAAGATCTGTTTATTTCAAATTGAATTATTGCGTTGACGCATGGCCACGTGCATTACACAGTGAGCATGAAAACTGCCTTGACTTAACACCAGTCTTCACCAAACCTGTATCGTAACCTCCTATAGACATTTCGTACTGCATCTGGCTGCAGTCCAATAAACTCTTGATTGTATTCAAATATTATTAAGCGATTAAGAGGACCCCCTTTATGTTCATGCACTCTTTTTTAACTTCCAGTAGTACTAAAAATAAATAGTAAAAATTAAAAAAAGGAATTGAAAAGCTCCCCAGGTAAATAAAGCCTGTCTTAGTCCTGGTAGGGAATGGACTGTACTTGTCTGCTGTTTCCATTGTGTTTGCAGAGCTAGAGAAGAGGCAGCAACCCTTAATGACGAAGGTGACGTTTGACGCACTCATACTCCAGCATGGCAATACTGCTCGTTAATAAAAAGGAGATGGCAAAACAGATACTGTTTGAAAAATAAAGGTGTGCTTTATCACAAGATCAGATAGGAGGCGAGATTGCCTGTGTCCAGCCTTGCTGTGTGTCTCAGCAGCAGGTATCGCTGAAGCGCTGTACGTGTTGCCCCTTTAAGTGACTGGTGACCTTGTAGGAGCAGACAATGGACATGCACCTGGACAGCAAGGCTTCTGTTGCACCGTGCTTATTTAGTCCCTTTTCTGTGTTTATTTTTTTTTGAAATTTCGGGGCTTTTTGCAGAAGGCCAAAAAACATTGTTTAAAATCGGAGCTTTAATTTTTTTTTATACCGGCTGAAAAGTGAGCGTTCTTTCAGTATTGCCATAAGCACTGTTCTGGGGCTGAGGAGTCTTGAGAACTGCTCAAATCAAATAACGGCACTGATGGTAACCACGGTGCATACATGGAGAGTGCCCCTCTAAAGCCCACCCTGGTAACACAGACCTACCTGTAATATCAGCAGCATCTGGATGATGGAGGGAGGGACTCTGGCCCGCGGGCGGGAAATGGCATCCTCCAGTTTAATGTTGAGTGTGATGATATTCCTGAAGTGCAGGAGAGCCAGCTGTCTGACTGAGGGCTCCTTCCCCTGCGGAGAAGAAGGGTGATGGATCAGGGGCCGCTTCATAATGCATTAACACACCGGGCTAAACTCCCAAAGCTACTGCATTTACTCCAGTGAGCACACTTTATTCAGAAAGGAGAAACACACACAATAACATTACCAAACTGTATAAACAACTAAGACTTCATTCAGGGGCTTCAGTGAAGTGTTACATTGTTTCTTAAGCGTTTTAAACGTTTAATTGGTGCTTTTTTTTCCATTCAGAAATTGCGCTAATGACGATGATTTGGAGTAAATACCTTTGAGAATGTAGCCCACTCTCTTTTGTCAGTGTAATAAGTAGGTTAACTCACCCAGTTCCTGTGGAGCTGTGTACTATCTACACATCCTGGCACATGATGGATAGCAATACTGTGGGCTAGCATATTACTGATACTACCAGCTACTGTTTAAAGCAAATACCATTATTTTACCCTGATCTCTTTTTAGAGCGGAATACATTTTATAAGGTAACTTTATACCATTACAATTATTTGAATCAGTTCTGAATACTGGCTTTAGAATAAAGGCCCTTTATATTGTCTGGGTTTATGTTAAAATATAAAAAAAGCCGAACCTGTACAGGATAAAAGATGGCCTGAAGCATAGGCAGGACATCGCTGAAGAAGAAGTCCCATGTGTCGGCCAAGGAGTCGAGCAACTTCTGACCTACAGCACAGGAACAGAGTTAGAGAGGATCATCTGCAGACAGATTCTGACACTCACAATAACCACACATTCAGATTTCATATCTAGATTTGATCTCAGTTGGACAAGCGGTTCTCTAGATAAAGAAAGACCGTAACTGTGGAAAGTATACAGTATCTGTATACAGTATACAGATTGCATAGCAGCTTGACCCATTCCTGGTCTTACTATGAGTTTAATAAGACACACCTGAGCTTGTTACCTATACACACTGTGGCTAAGAAAACACATCATGCCTCCAATACAAGTCTGACACAGTTTACCACAGTACATTTGCATGCCCAGCCCATTAACCCTACTTTACCATGAAATGGCATGCTTTTTAATATGGTTTACTATGCTTCACCATGCCTTCTCTAGGCTTTATTAAACGTTGCTATACTTTTACGATGGTGCACTCTTATAAGGGTCATGTGACTTAGAACCTGAGTTTGATTGACACTTACACCTGACAGGATAAACACAGCTTACAAAGCTAATGGGAAACCCACAACTGACAGAAATATTTCAATGAAGACACATTCTTGCAAAACCTCACAGTTCAAAACTACCGACAGAGGCTGCAAAACAATGCTACACATGTCTCAAGCAGAGGGTAAGCACCACTGCAGAACGCTGCACGTCATTTAGTCTGGTTTACTCATAAAAGGCTCCTCCGTGGAAGTGATATATGATCTGGTTAGCAGAAAATAATGTATTTGACGTAAGGAGAACTGCACATCTGAGTCACTGACACCTCATAGCAGTGTGGAAATCAGTGACTTGAAACTTCTTGCAAGGGTCCCTGTGCACTGCAAGCAGGGTTATCATATTGCACAACAGTGGCTGCAGAAACGGAATGGAAATAGGACTGCAAACACCAGCCCAGAACTTGTGATCTGCACATGTACAGAACCGTGCAAAGAGAAGCAACCGTTAATCAATTCATTGATTATTGATTGTCATGGTTTGTATTTTGTGGGCCTCAAATAATCGTCAGGGTGCCCTATCTGGAGCTTCACGTAGAGAGAGAGAGAGAGAGCTAACTTCACTATAACGAACCCCCAATGGACCTGGAGAAATGTTCGTTATATCAGGGTGTTCACTATAATAGTGTTTGGCATTTTTCTGTATCATAATAGTGACAAAACGGCCAATTTGAATTGAACATCAATATATAGTACTTTTATGAAGATTCCTTCACATTGGTCCAGTGGTTAAAGAAAAGGGCTTGTAACCAGGAGGTCCCCGGTTCAAATCCCACCTCAGCCACTGACTCATTGTGTGACCCTGAGCAAGTCACTTAACCTCCTTGTGCTCCATCTTTCGGGTGAGACATAATTGTAAGTGACTCTGCAGCTGATGCATAGTTCACACACCCTAGTCTCTGTAAGTCGCCTTGGATAAAGGCGTCTGCTAAATAAACAAATAATAATAATAATAATAATAATAATAATAATAATAATAATAATAATAATTGATCAACATTTAAACAGTATTGTGACAAGTTACTCGTGTCACATGTGTGGGTAACCGCATTGCAAAACAGAGGAGTTGGAGTTGAAACACCCAGGATTTATTAAACACAAAACCGGGTCATGTGACGCTACCAACGATGGTAACGCACACAGAACACGTACCAGACAGGCAGGTAGTGAGTCTCAATCAAGCGCCCATCTGTAAACAATCATTCGATAAAACATAACAACTCCAAAAAGCACACAAAGCAAAGCCGTTTCCACATATAAATTACACCAACACTAATTTCCCCAGTGCAGGGCAATCACCCTGCTTCACGTATGTTTAAAAGAAAACAATAAAGAAATGAAAAAAGGAAAGAACGTACACTTACATGTGAAGATGACTGACAGGCAGCGATTGCATTCGTCATGCATGATTCGTACTACAATAGGTCATCTTTGAATTAGCGTTACCTTTGAATTAGTCAACCATGGTCTTTGTTTTCACTGAGAGAATAACACACTTGACACTGGAGAAAGTTCAGTGTCAGTCAGTACTGAGATCGTTGTATCCAGGTCGATCTTGTACGCGATCGTTCTAATAGGGGTAATTTCCATTGAAAAAAATCGGTTCTTGCTGTCAAGTGTGGGGATATTTAGCGTGGGATACATTTTTGTCAACCCACTCAAGTGGTTTCGAATGTGTTTTTGCTTCCATTCCAATCGAGTGGTGTGCTGCTGAAATTCAGGATGGAGCTGTATTCAAACAATACTGCCATCGATACATGTTTTAGAACAACTTTAAAAATGTCAGAAATAATTTCACATTTCTATTGATATTTTGATTCAGTCAAGAAATGTTACCAATCTGCTTACATCTGACTTAAACAAACAACCTTTGCTGCATGTCCTTACATAAACCACCTGCCAGTCATGGGTTATGATTTACTGGAACAAGAGTATACCAGGAACAATCATTCAGTGTTCTCTACATACTGTGTGTGTATACATATATACAGTATATAAAGGATGCTGGATATATAGAGGATAATAGCACATACAAAGCATACTGTATATTATATTACTATGTATAATAAGATGCACATGCATGTTTTCAGTTCTATTTGAAGGCTTGATCTACATTTTTTTTTGTTTGTTTCTTGTTGCATTCAAATGCATTGATTAGTGTTGTATTATAGCCTGTCCGATATTCAGTTATAATATTGTTTGGTGAAAGCACTTGTAAATGTAAGCCTACTCACAATCCCCTTAATGAAATGTGTGCAGTGTTTCTTTCTCGCTTGGCAGCCTTATCGGGCATTGCTTTCTGAGAAAATCGTGATTATACTGGAAGAAGGATTTTGTCTGTTATATGATTTAACAGGTGAAATGTTGAGAAACTAAACGTGAGGATTCTGTTCCGTTTTACTGAGAACTCCCTGAATGCAATGGCTTGGTTGCCATATAAAAAAAGGATTTAGCAAGTATTGTTATTCTTAGTGCTTCCTTCTTCTGCCTTAAAAGGATAACCCACTGCAAAGTAAACGTGTAAGCTTTGCCTCAAAGGAACACAAACATGACGTTATCGCTGAACAAGGAAATTACTGCAGTAGAGCCACTGACTTCGGTCGGCCAGGGTGTCCTCGGCTCACCGCGCACCAGCAGCCTCTGTAGACTGGCCGGGCGCCTGCGGGCTTGCCTGTAAGCTGCCCAGAGCTGCGTTGTCCTCCGACGCTGAAGCTCTGGGTTGGCTGCATGGCGGGCCTGCAGAGTGAAAAAAAGCGGTCGGCTGACGGCACACGCTTTGGAGGACAGCGTGTGTTCGATCTTTGCCGCTCAGTCAGCGCAGGGGTGGTAATGGTGAGCTGAGCTAAACAAAATACAATTGGATATGTGAAATTGGGAGAAAAGCGGGGTAAAATTAATTGGCGTCTACTAAGTTTATATTAAAAAAATCTATCAATAAAATGAGAGCTAATACTATGTATTTAAAACTGTATGTATTTCAAGCTTTTACGCATATTAGCAATGACTCCAAACGTCACTGCAGCATCGTAATATGTATTAAATAATTATGCAATAGCAAAAGCTTTGTATATTTATGTAAGAAATAAACTTTTAAACTTGAAAGAAATGTGAGTAATTGTGAGAATGTGAGTAAGCTCGGAGCACTAAGGAATCGTCTAACAAAACAAAACACACACAGAGCGTTCAGTAAAACTATAACATATATCATTGTTTTTACAATCACTGTACAGAGCAAATGGACGACACTTCACAGTTGTCTTAAAAGGTTGTAAGTCATCTTTGCTTCCACCTACCTTCATAGAATCGGATTTTGTCCCTTAATATGACCATTCCTTTTGTAAGTAATTGGTTCTGCAAAAGTAAAACACATGTTAAAGGAACTTTTACTCCAGTTAAAATTCTTATACAGTACAAAGCAAGACATGCTTAGCTCACAAAGAGGAAAACAATATTTGAAATATTAAATATAGCAAGGATTTACTTAGAACAATTTTCTGCCAAACACTTTCATGTGTATGCTCTTATCACAAGATAACAAGGACAAGTTTGATATTGTCATAACGTCACAAAGGGTCCTGGGGACAACTGAAGAAGACCCTTCTTAAAGCAGTCATCTCTTTTTAAATACTTGTGAATCATCAGTTAGTTTTGCTGGAAGAACCTACCAAAAGCCTGCCTACTGTGAACCTGAATTAATTATTACTATTATTTTTATTTTTTTTAACAATTCAGCTTTTTCACCGTCCTCTTTGTAAGAGACATTCTTCAGTTGACCCCCTCTCGCAATGAAACAACAAGTTGCAAGATCACTAGCTGCAGGCGTCGGAGGCAAAGTTTGGAACACTGAAAAAATGATTCTGAAAAACAGACCTTGTGTCGGAGATCAGATCATCATTTATACTCTGTGTGCTGCTGATTAAGTTTGAACCACACATGTTTTATTGTGTTGGTAGTACATTGTAATTGTTTTTTATACATTGCAATTGTATTTCCAGGACCCCCTTGTCTCTGTCTCAATGGGTAAATCTCCTGGTTAAATAAATAAATACATCCAGACAGTACGTATGTCCCCTTCCGTCACTGCGTGTATAAGTGTACCATGTTAAGCTTCCTACCTATATAGCTATTTTATAATGCACTTTTTTTTTTTTTCAATGTTTTGGCTGGGCAACTTCTTGAATTCCATAGAGTTCACACACTGTTTTAAAATATCTTAAATATCATTTATTATTATTTATTTCTTAGCAGACGCCCTTATCCAGGGCGACGTACAATTGTTACAAGATATCACATTATTTTTACATACAATTGCTCAAGGGTACAGCAGCAGTGTATCCCCACCTGGGATTGAACCCACAACCCTCTGGTCAAGAGTCCAGAGCCCTAACCACTACTCCACACTGCTGCTTTAAAAAAATTGTGAGCGAAGGGGAGCTACAATACCTCTCCACTACATCGCATCCCGGGCCGTTAGGGGTTAATAACATATCAAGAAAACAGGAATGTGATTTTAGACTGCTTTAGAAAAATAAAAACAGCATTCTTTAAAATTAGACTTTTTCAGAGTATATTTTTCAGTGGCTCCAAAATACTGCAACAAGTCAGCCACTTTTACCGTTAATATTTTTGAGCCAACGTAGGTCCTTTATGAAACAGCATGTTACAACCACAGCAAATGAAAGCGGTGTGAAGATTAAAGACTTATAGTTTAAGTCAGTAACCTGACTTACAAATATAATAGCTTTTATCGATTGTATTAGCTTATTTTTATGATTCTTATTAATTTCCTGTTTTATTCAATAGTTTTATTTAGATATTGTTATTATTATTTATTATTATTTATTGATATTATTATTATTAGTAGTAGTAGTATTATTAGTATTATTTTGCCATTTTTACTACGTGTTGATGCTGCACACTTCTTTCTGTTTGAACCGACATGTCAAGCGTTTTGAGATACTGTGGTGTGAAAGGCTCGACACAGGGGCTGGGTGGATGTCACGCACACACCTTTTACACCTTGTGTGTTGCTAAAGACCAACTTACTTGAAGGTATTCTGAGAAAAATGATCCCAATTCTGTTTTTAACAGCCGTCTGTAAAACAAAAAGGAAACACACCCATAAATACATAAAATAAGGTAACAAAAAAACAAGATGTCTGAACCCGTCTCTTGCTTCATGTAGTGCCTGATACAGTGGATTAATGTAGAACTAACCCCTTCGCTGGCACTTCTCTTCTGTTTAAATGGGCTAAAAATAAACTCCTGAATGAGACAAGCTTACCATTCAAACAGGAGTATGAGGGGGTCTCTATTTGGTGAGGACTATAGTAGAAGTGTGAAACACAAGACTTTGAGGGAGAGTCAGGACCTGCTGTCAGTGTCTCAGTTTAGGGCGGGTTGGCTTGAGGTTTTCAGCTCTATCTGTGTGATCTGGTTTCAGTGAACACAGTGTGGGCGTAGTTTACATTGCTGAGCTGTCTCATTCAGTTGAACGGTCTAACAAGTTCCATCAATTACCTACTTACAGTTGGACAAGTATTCTAAATTTCTAACAAACATGATCATATTTGTTCGTTCATAGAGTGCTGTGATTATTTTACTCATGAAGACGTCTGTAATAAAATACACTCAACCCCTTTAAAATAATCTCATACATCTTAGCCATTAAACACATGCATTAGCCACATACTGTACATCTCAAATGTGCAGCTTCAAGAGAAACACCCTATGGTTAAATCAACAGAAAACTGCCACATTAACATGTGCCCTGTGCCTTTCTGTTTAAAGTGCTGCACCCAGTGAGAGATGCTCAACCCCAAGCATCATGATAGATACAAAAACTATTAAGCCAACAAGCTAGCCCCCATTGGAAATTAATCTGCATCACAAAACCACAGTACAGTTTGGCACAATTGTCAGTCACTGCTTGACAGAGGCCCAGGATGGAATGGTAGGCAGGGGATGTTGAGGTCAGGATTGAGGGTCTCTGTGTCTTGATCTCTGTCTCTGTGTCTCTCTCTGTGTCTGTCTCTCTCTGTCTCAGCTGTAACGGAAGACTCTTACTATGTCTGCCTGCACTAAATTCATTTTCCAGTTAAAGGCTTGTTCCTCTTGCTAAACTGATTCTATTTCTGCATTTCCTTCAGACCACAAGCGTTAGCACTTCCTGTGGGAAATGATCACATCTTTTTAAAATTTCCTTTATAAGGAGGGTTTGGAAACGCTAAGCCAACGCTATCAAATTAGGTCATCATTTGATTTTGGCAAACAGATTTTTGTATGACTGTCAATAAGAGGCTGCACATTTAATCCAGTTTTAATATTTATCTTGCTCTTAATTGTATTATTACTTGTACTATAATACTTGAAATGTATTTGCTTACGATTGTAAGTCGCCCCGGATAAGGGCGTCAGCTAAGAAATAAATAATAATAATAATAATAATAGATCAGAGATTTTCAACAATGGCCTGGACTGAGTCTCTCTAAAAATGTACCGAAGGCTTCACCGATGGGCTGCCACTGACACGGTCATTACGGGCAATTTCTGAGCCCCTGGGGCCACCAATAGACCACTGGAATGAAACTGACCTACATCACAGGAAGTTGTTAATTCAAACACTGTATTTGAAATATCTGCATATCTCGAAGTAAAACTACAAAAGGAAAATAACAGGGGGATCGAAGGGTGTGATGATACCAGTATAAAGAACAGGATCGAAGAGGGTGATGATACCAGTATAAAGAACAGCATCGAAGAGGGTGATGATACCAGTATAAAGAACAGGATCGAAGAGGGTGATGATACCAGTATAAAGAACAGCATCGAAGAGGGTGATGATACCAGTATAAAGAACAGCATCGAAGAGGGTGATGATACCAGTATAAAGAACAGGATCGAAGGGGGTGATGATACCAGTATAAAGAACAGGATCGAAGGGGGTGATGGTACCAGTATAAAGAACAGGGGGCTCTAAAGGGGTGATAATACCAGTATAAAGCAGGGGGCCAGAATGCAGGCCTGTTAACTTTTGTTATTTAATTTTATTTTTTACATTTTTTTTAAGAAAGGCTCTCTCAACGCTGCAGTTTTGGTAAACTCTGAAAGCTCGATTCTTCTCCCCTAGAAAGTTTCACTTTCTCTCAGTGTTTCATTTTCTTTTTCTCTATCCTGAAGGCGCTGCTCCACAGAGAAAGAATTGTATTTAGAAACAGGCGACCTGTAAACAGTGCCACATGAGAAGGCGTGGGTTGTACTCTCAACGACCTGAGGGGTAGGCTTGTACCTGTTCAAGCCATGCCTTCAGTGTGTTGTGAAATTTAACAATATAACAAAAACAACAACTGAATTAACTGCATTTTGTTAAATTCGTTGACACTTTTGTGGAATATATCTGTACACCAAAAAGGTCCTATGATAGAGACTATGATAGAAAAAACCAACTCCCAATCGATTAGGAGTAATTCATTACCATTTAATTTTTAATTTTTTGTTTTACATTTCTTTTATTATTTTTGCAGTTATTCTGAGTGGTTCTGCAGTTATTTTTCTCTAAATCTGCTTGTCTGGAGAGAATCCTGAACAGCCATCCTCATTCAAGTCACGTAACAATATGCCCATTCAAATCTGCCAGCCCCAGCTACTCTACATTTCTATAGTCAGAGAGTAGATTCGACAATTAGGATTCGACAATCAATTAGGATTCGACAAGTTCAAACTAATCCCAGAACAACTCACCATAAAATAGTAAAATAAATGTAAAAGCAAGAACAAAAAGCAGTATTATAAACTGGAGGCCGGCACGGGTAGAAAATCTGGAACCGGATACCCGCCGATTCGGGTAATAATTTAAAAAAAAAAAAAAAAAAACCCCACAAATGTCAATGTTTTAGGTGCATGATACGTTACCCTGCTGGTCACTCAGTGGAAGAAGAAAGAGAAGAGGCTGGCCATGCATTTCCAGAGGACATTGGTTAGATTATGAACAATTAAAAATAAAAACTCCCAACAATTTTATTTCATGTGTTGTTTATTTGGATTATTTTGCAATGTACGGTAATTTATTTGCAGCATATGTTAAAGTAAGTATGTTTGTAATTTATTCATTCATTTAAAGCATGGTTAATATAGATGTTTGTAAATTCTTTTTCACATCAGTTTAGCTTACACTGTAGTGTGTTAATCTACATGATTAGTATGAGAAAGACATTTCTAGCACACTTACTTAATGTGCTCCACAAATCTTTATTTAACCCAAAACAAAACAGGTCAATGTTTCGTAAGTGTGCGAGTAATGTTTTTATCACACTGATTTTGTACTTTGCATTTGGGAGTGTGTATGCGTTTAATGGAAGCCACACAGTTATTATTATTATTATTATTATTAAATGGATCACATTTAGTCACTGTTATCACTGACAAAAACCCAACAGGCTGTTATGTTGTTTTCTTTCCGATTTAGTTCCTGAGAAGAATAGTCACCGCAGGTATTATTATTGAGGTGTACTTGCCGCTCGCTGTGTTCTTGTTTTCTGTAAAACATTGATATCCTGTCAGTTAAGAAAAGATTAATGAAAAGCTTGTTTTAACGTTGTCTTTACTACGCTAGCCAGAGACCCGCGCTTAAAGCTGTATTGTCATATTTTCTACATTTTCTGTAAATTCTCAAATTAATAATCGGTACCCGGGTTGGGTTGGGTAATTTAAAATCCAACGGGTACCTGGGTTTTCGGGTACCTGTGCTGACCCCTACTATAAATACTGCATGAAGAGTCTGGCACTTTGATACAAGCCAGTGCACTGCGCTCTTCCACTTTAGCAGTGCCGTCTTCATGGTGCAAGGCGTCTCAGAATGCCCGATATTTCTTAATCTTCTCCATTATAAAAGCAATAGCCCTGTAAGTAAACGCAGTGCTGAGTGCAGCCTGAAGAACTACATCCTGCAGGGTTTTATCATCTCAACCCATTTGTCCCCCCTACAAAACCGAATGACCCCTTAAATGACTGGTAGTATTGGCGAGGCTTGTCTTCCAGTCCTGTGTAAAGTACAAAATAAGCGGCTTGCTCTTAAACTTAATGAGCTAGGCAGATATAATCCGTTCTTATACTTCATGAAACTAAAGGTCAGGCACAGAGCACCCTTCCTCTTTCCAGTCAAATCATGTGACAATGTGACCTTTCAACTCTGTCAGCCCCGCATACTCTCCAGAGCAGTTGGGACTTGCAGAGTTCAATGGGGACTTGCAGAGTTCAATGGTCACACTGTCACTTGATTTGAATGACACGAGGAAGGCAGTTGAGTCCCGACACTTATGATTCTCCAGAGAAGCTCACAGCCAGGAAAAAGCAGATTTAGAGAACAACGGTATGGGAGCCACAGAATTCAGACCCATCAGGGGAAATGTATAAAGGAAATTCAAATGACATTTGGCTACTTACTCCTGAATCACTTGCTGGTCACTGAGATAACAGAAAAGCAATACATTTGTAACAAATATTGCACAAAGGTCCTGCTATGCTAGTACACTGATACTGACATGGCACTACAACTGGTTCACACAATGGAGGATAGGAAGAAAAAAAAATCACCATTACCACAGTGGTATTTTTAGTACTATCACCAATGAAGCTGCCCTTGTGCTACCATCGGGTCTTCGCACAAATCCTACACGTGGTCAGAATTTGGTAAGGTCAAACTACAATGAGAACAGAAGCCACCAAACTCCATCGGAGCTGCACAGTTTAGAACTCATTTTACATTCTAACTTCATTCTAACTTCACTCTAACCCTCGTGCCCTGTTTATTTGTTCTGGTTTGTTTATTGTTATTTTCTCCCCCTGTGGGATTAACAAATATGCACCCGAGTGCTTAAACTGCAGCTTCCTTGCCTCTGAGTCTCTTTCCTGCCAATAATATCTGAGGCCACAGTGCTATCCTGCCACAAACCAAACCAAGTCAATTGTTATCTATATGAATCAAGTGTTTGCGCTGCTGAGAGGACAAAGGAAGGAGATGGTTTAGATATCAGCTGAAACATCTATATTTAGCAAAGTGGAACAAACAAGCAACTGAACACCCTATCCGAGTTCAGCCTGGGTTCCTGTTCAGGTAAATGAAGCCCTGCCCATGTAAAAAATGTTTTTGTATTTCTTGTTTCTTTCTATTTGTATAAATAGTTTATATATTTTTAATTTAGGTTTGGCAGAATGTGGTTCTAATTGATTAATTGATGATTAGTGAAGTCCAGCCACATGCTTTAAAAGAGCCAGCTGCTTTGTTCTGGGGAGGTAGTGTGGTTGTGCTCCTTGTCTCTGCACTGTGATAGCACAGCTTGGGTGCTGGTTTTGAATAGCATTTTACCTGCTTGAATCTTTATAAGTTTATAAAAGTGCAAGAAAAGTGCTATTCCCGCCGCTGGGAAGCCTTGACCCCAACGCTGCCCGACTACAATTCCCTTTTATAAGTGTCCTTACCATGACAGAAGCATGTCAGAGTGTACTAGGGGTGCTTGCTTTCCTAAATGTTTAAACTTTAAGATTAAACACATTTGACTAAACACTTTAACATCCTGGGAATGCCTGTGTGACCACTCAGATAACACATACCAAGAAGCAATAGTGCTGAAAGGGTTACAGAACACCCTGCAAAGTTTACATGAGTGCATTACATTAGATTTGCTGTGTCCCAAGTTGTCTGTATCAGAGCATTATATATTTGTAAACATGTTGCTGACACTTCTTAATCACTCATCACAGCTCATAAATCAACTGGGAATAAATTTACCAGCATTTACTCTGGAGCATTTGCACGGAGCAAAAAGACAATGTCTTCTAAGGATTGCAGTGCATCCAGATCACGCTCCCTCCTGCAACAACGCTGCTTTTCTGTTCCCACAACATGTCGCTTGATGAACTGGGTACGCTGCGATTTGCAGAAAAAAAATCTCTTTCGACTGGCGAACACTCCCGAGTAAAAGTTTACAGGATGAATGAACACTGGATATAAAATCACTAACCTGACACTATACAGTTACCACTGTGAAACACTATGGCCAGCATTTCACATGCATATTTCTGGTAATGCTTAATGTTTGAATAAAGTTTAAACTCTAATCTATTAACACCTCTAAAGTGCAATAAACCATACTATAAGGAAAATAAGTAAGCATAGCAAACCACATATAGCTGTGGCCAAAAGTTTAGCATCACCTAGAATTTTAGGATTGAGACACAAGAGGGTCTTTAGTCTCATTTGAAATCTAAACACAGTAGCGAGCCACACTGTGTACTCTAGATCCCACGTGAGAGGCAGAAGGCTTTCTCTGGACTTCGATCATTGTAAAATGCTCTAATAAAACCCAGTTGTGGCTCATAGAGGGTTTTTGTGACGTCATAAATTATGAGACCGAAGGTTGAGTAATTTATAAACTGTCACAGAAACCCAAGATGGAATTGTTTTCCAATACATGGATACCCTTGTGATGCTAATATCAAAGACTATGTTCAGCAGTACAGTTCGGTTTTTTTAAACGTAGTATTTCAGTGCTGTACAGACGTTCTATGTCGTTATCCATTTCTGAGATACAAATGAACCAGCTTTACAGCTTTTTTTCTTTTTTTTAAACATATTCTAATTTTGTTGATCATTAACAAACATTTGTTAACGTCACATTATTCAGCAGGTTTCATTCGACTTTATGAAGCAACATTACTTAATTCTATAGGGTACTATAAAGTACTAAACAAACCATTCCTAAAAACAGGCCAGTTTTGTGAATCAGGGCTAATGAGAAAAAGGTACAGCAGTATCTGTTAACGACAACTTTCACAAATACCAATTACTATGCCAATTAAAATACAAAACAATCTGAAAATCAGACAATCAGCTGTTTTTTTGGGTTAAACATGTTTTTGGCACCTTGTAATTTCAGGTTTATATATGAGAAGTTTAACACGTCCACAGAGCTGTTAACCTCACACCTATTGTCATACATTTCCATGCTTACTGTTATCCTTATAACCTGCTGTTCACACTACTGTTATCACTGCGTTTGCAAAGTGTGTTGATTTTAATCTAGGCCAGCTAACTTTAACAAGCTTGCTTTTTTTTACAAATGCAAACTGTATCAGATTTCATACAGGGGTGTATAAAAACATTTATTTTTGAAATGCATTCGTTCTTTGGTGAAGACACATGTGGTGTTCTCCCAGTTCTCTCGAATTTTGTAGTAGTCTGCCTTAACATGCTCACTGTGAGTTCAGGGTGAGATTTATGTACCACAGGCTAGATCGGCCAAAGAAAGAGCTAGCGCCATCTAGTGCGCTGACACTTACTAATATAAAGACATGTTGGATGATCTAGCCTACAACTACATCTGAACACAAGCTCCTGAATTCAGAATTCAACAGACTTATCAACAGTTTAAAAAACACCATTTTTGAGTTATTGAAAACAGCCACTAGGAATGATTTCAAACACCATAAAAAAAGTAAGGGGAGTTCATTATTTCATTACAGATGAAATATAAAATGACAAGCACTATACAAATAGCAGAAAGCAGCTTGTATCTCTGGATGTGTGTCGTACACTCACCTCACACCTTCATTGAGGGTGTACAGTTCGCTCTCTGGTAGCCCCTTCCTCTGGAACACAGAAATCACTCCATTGTGGATACTGAAAAAGAGTTGTTCATTATTATAAAATGTTCAGAAATCCGAAGTAGCGTTTTGCGTATAACACCTTGCTATGGTCTAGATCAGTGGCAGTGTGGTCCAGTGGTTAAAGTCCAGGGCTTGTAACCAGAAGGTCACTGGTTCAAATCCCACCTCTGCCACTGACTGACTCACTGTGTGACCCTGAGCAAGTCACTTAACCTCCTTGTGTTCCATCCTGCGCATGAGATGTTAAATCAATGTCCTATTGTAAGTGACACTGCATATAATGCACAGTTCACAGCCTACCTCTGTAAAGCGCTTTGTGATGGTGGTCCACTATGAAAGGCGCTATATAAAAATAAAGATATTATATTACTATATTAACCAGCTCTGGCCCTTGAGATCCAATATGTCCATATACTTGAGGCAGGGCAGGACCCTGCTTGTAAGTAGTGTTTGGTTTCTGTGTGGTGGTGGTTTGCAAGGATGGGGTTAATTCCTATCCCTGCCAAAAACATGTGAGAATGTGGCTGGAGCCTTAATTGAATGATTAATGGAGGAGAAGATCCTTTATTTGGGAGCTTGGTGTTTGGGTGAGTGTATCCTGTGGGTTAAACTGTACGCTATTCTGTGGTAGTCAGTGAATGCCCAGCCTGACAGCACTGTTGGTATGTATTATTGGCTTTCTTTAAATCTTTTATTTTGGCCCTTGTGCCAGTTACTTTGTTCCTGTGTTTTTGTTTGTTGTGTTTGTAACTTGTTTTGTCTGACCTTTTTATTTTGCTCTGTGAGCAGTGGTTTTTATTTTGTTTAAATTTAATTGCGCGCCCCAGCGCTTAAACCACAGCTACTGTCTCTGAGTCTCAATACCCCTCAGCCATCCTGCCACAATATTGTTTCAATATGTTCCGTGGTTGTTTACTGTTTCATTGCTCTAGTTGCTTTGTTCGAGGGGCAGAATGATTTAGAGCAGTGTTAGACTGGGGGGTAGGCGCCGTCCACCCGCTATTTCTGTTGAAACAGAATTGAAACTTCATCTTCACTGTTATTTATCTTGAATAGTAGAAATTACTATTATAAATCAATGTAGAAATTACATTAATTACATGTGCAAAACCACATTAAAATGAAAACTTTGGAAATTATGAGAAAATGAATCTTTAGTCTCATTTGAAATCTAAACACAGTAGCGAGCCACACTGTGTACTCTAGATCCCACGTGAGAGGCCGAAGGCTTTGTCTGGACTTCGATCATTCTAAAATGCTTTAATAAAACCCAGCTGTGGCTCTTGTAAAATGCCGGACAGTCCTCTTTAGCAGCTTTTTCATTGCTCTCAGCAGTCAGTCATGCTTGAATACCTGCTGTTATTAGAAAAGATTGTTTGCTGGGAAAAAAGTTGATGAATTGCGATGTGATTTGGAACAATCGGATTTGGATATTGACTCAAATAGTTTATCCTGGGGACAGATGGATAGTGATGATGTCAAGGAGCTGTTTACTATTAACACACAAGGGGAAAATTGTCAAAATCAATGTAAGGACGAATCTCAATTGAGGAATGTTATGGATTTAAACAAGGGAAAGTATATTGGGGAATGTAGGAACCAGGCAGTAGCTAAACAACGTAAATATTAATTCTTTCAGACGGTAAATCAAGCCAAGGTGCTGTGGGATCCTAAAGTAAAACCAAAAGGACTGTTTGGTGGACATTTAAAAATATCAGAAGCCTACTATCAAAGAGTGAACAACTGGAAAAACCTTTAGTAGACTCCAATTCTGATTAATTATGTCTCGCGGCGACCTGGTTACAACAAACCTCTCCCGTGGTACGTACATGGTGCCAGGGAGTAAGATCTTCAGGAAAGATCGAAACTAAGGTAGAGGAGAGGGGGTTTAATGTATGTAAAGGACCATTTTAAATGTAATCAAATAGAGTTTAACTGTAGTAATGAACTTGAATGTATTGGGATAAACGTAACACTATCCCCTCAGATGTCGTTTATTATTATTGGACAGTATAGACCACCTTCATCAAGTAATACTTTCTATGATAATTCATAAGATGCTTAAAAAGTGTGAGCCCAGAAAAGAGATCATTCTTATGGGTGATTTTAACATTAACTGGATAGAAAAATCAAATAAATAAAAAAAGTTAAAAGAAATTATGGAAAAATTTGATTTTTGTCAGTTGATAAAAGGGTCTACTGGGATTACAAATTCTACAAAAACTCAAATTGATCTAATATTAACAATAATCCTGAGCGAATTACAAAGTCATATAATCTTGTATAATATCATATAATCTCTGATCATAATATAACTTTATTGCAAGAACATTGACAAAAGGGAGATTTAATAATCTAGTGCAGAAGCAGCAAAATACTAGAATACCAAAAAAAGGATTTGATTAATTTTGAGACTGCACTTAAACAAACAGATTGAAGTGAATCTATGGCATGTGATAATTTGGAAATTTGTTGTGATCATTTCACGACAAAAATACAGTCTCAAATTGAAAAATACAAATTTAAAACCAAATCCAGCAATAAAAATGATCTACCATGGTTTAATGATTCTTTATGGGAAGCTGCTGAGAAAAAGGGATCTAACTCTGAAGACATCGTTAAAAACTGGAAGAGGCAGTGACAAAAAATTATATTACATGATATATATATATATATATATATATATATATATATATATATATATATATATATATATATATATATATATATATTGTGAGATAGCAGGAGGGGTTAAAGCCTCCCTGAAGAAAAAAAAAAAACATGTGAAAATGCACGTTGGTTTATTGTTTAATTGTTTTGTGTTTTGTTAATCAGTTTTGTTAATTGTTTTATTATGAATCATTCCCTGCACCTGGTGCTTATTATTAAATTAGAGCCAGGTGCAGGGTATTTAAAGAAAGCAGCCAGTCTGTTAGGAGCTGCTGAGGAGAAGGAGGCAGAAAGGAGTGCTCTGTTCCTGGCAGTCGTGAGGTAAAAAGTGCTGTATTAAACCTGTGTCGTTTTTGTTTATTGTTTGGTGGGGAAACAGCTTAGCCGTCCTACTTGTAGTCAGGGTGTTCCTGAAAGTTTGAGTTAGTGCTCTGAAAGAGCTAGGTGTTCGTTTTGTATTTTGTTTATTTTGGTGTTTATTAAAAATAGCACCAGCTTAAAAATCCATTTCTTGTGTGCTGGGTCAATTTTTAAAGGGGCAACAAACCCGAGTGGGTGAGTTCATTCACTATATATATATATATATATATATATATATATATATATATATATATATATATATATATATATATATATATATATGGTTAAGAAATAAAGTAATAAGTGAATTAAGAAAAGCCAAAGCTAACTATTTTATTAATGTCATAAATGAGGCAAAAGGGAATAGTAAATTAATTTGGAAAAATATTAATCCACTAACTGGAAAGAGTTTACTTAAAAGAAAAGAGGAGCATGAACTGTAGACACAGGGCACATTGATAAATGATAGTGAGATTATTGCTGCAGCTTTTAACAATTTTTTTATAGATTCAGTGCAGGAATTGACGCAGAAATTTGGCACTAGAGATTTGGATATCTTACCAGTTAATGATGAACATCCTATTTTTAATATTGTTGAAATCACAGAGACAAAAGTTTATACAATTTTAGGCTCTTTACAAAATTCTAGAGCAAAAGATGTGTTTGATATTGTTAATCAGCACAATAAAAAGTCACTGCACCTGCTCTAAAACAGAGTTTGTCATTTTTCGATCACATCTAGTGAATTTTATCCAAATATAAGTGATATCTTTCTTTTGATGCTCAGTATACTTCTTTAAATTAAATGCAGTTTGGATTTAGAGCCAAGCACTCCACAGAAATGGCCAATTGTTATTTTTTAGAAGGGATAAAATCTCTGCTTGATAAGGTGTTGTTGGAGCTGTATTTCTGGACTTGAAGAAAGCTTCTGACACGGTTAATCAGAATATAGCTCTCTAAGTTATCTAAACTGAATTTCTCTAACAAGGTCTACTTTTAGAAATTGAGCAATGGGAGTCCCTCAGGGATCTATTCTAGGACCATTATTATTTAGTCTTTATATTAACCATCTTCATGGAGTTAACATTCAAATGTATGCTGATGATACAGTGGTATATGTAAGCGCCAAAACTAGTTAAGAAGCTGCTAGAAAATTAACAACTGTTATGGCAGAAGTGTCAAACTGGCTTCATTACTCGTGCTTAAGTTTAAATGTGAGTAAAGCTGTGGGAATGTGTTTCTCTATAAAGTGAAATACAATACAGAATCAGTTTGATATTTTTGTAAAAGGGGGAAAAGATTAGTATAGTTTCAGAATTAAAATATTTAGGTGTCATAATGGACTCGCAACATTCTTTTAAGAAACATATTAAAACCTGTTAACTGTGAAATTCAATTTGGCTAACTAGGTTTATTAGACAAAGCGTATCTGTTACTGTTGCTAAGTTGTATTTACATTCTATGATTTTATCTCGTTTGTCCTATTGTGTAATTGTCTGGACACAAGCTGGGGTGACTAAAATTAAGCCTCTGAATTCTTTGTACAAACAGTCTAAAAAATTCTAGATAAAAAGCCGACAAGATATCATCACTGTTATATACTATAATTACATAAATTATTCGCATGTATGTTTGGTGTTTAAGTCTTTGCAGGATTTAGCTTCCCCACCATTTAAGGAGTTTCTAAAACTCTGCTCAGACGGTAATGACAGAGTTACTCTGGTAACTATAAGAGGTGATTGCATAGCTCCAAGACGACGTACTAAGTTTGCACAGACAGTTCTCTCAATTAAGGATACCATGTTTTGGAATTTACTACCGAGTGATATAAAAGGTTCTTATAACTATAACAGTTTTACAACTAAATTAAAGATTTGATTAAATACAAATGGTAATGTTTATAGCTTTGTAATGCATTATGCATTGTAATGAAAATGATTAGCTTTAATACCTCTAAGATAATGATTTTAATATATTATAAAGGTTGGGTGGGTATTTATTAAGGGAATGAATTTTAGTTCTATTTATTATGCTGAGAACAGTATTGATACTTGGTAGCTTCTATATTTATAATTAATACAGTATGAGATTTTGGTTTACATAAACTAATCTATTAACCTTGTTGTATTTATTGTAATGTGCTGTTTGTATGTGTTGGTTGTTTATTATTTATTTATTTTTGGTTTCTCACAAGCCCAGGGACTCCCGATGTAAATTAGCTTATAGCTAAGTCTGGGTACAATACATCTTGTGACTTGTTAAATTGTACATTGTCCCTGTTAAATAAAACATTTGAAAAACCAAAATAACAATTGTGGTGGTAACTCAATTTGCCCGATTTTTTTTTTTTACACATTTTAATCAAATCGAATGAAATCATCCTTGTGTTTTAAGGTTATTTTTTCTACCTGAGAACACACTGGAGTCCATTTCAATGACCTAAACAGTGTTGGATCTTAATACCGCCATCATAAAATGTCTACCCCTCATTTCACTGTATTTGTATTGCATGCAGTAATATTAAATTAAGATACAAAAATCCACATTAATTAGGAGACTATTACACATTTTAAGTTTCTGCAAACGTTAAAAGGCTGAAATTGCGATCCATCCTTTCCAGCTTAGTTCATCTATCACAGAACACTTTCAGAACCCTGCTGCCCCTAATATTGCATTTCTGTGTTTGGCAGCCAGTGCGGGTCGGCTGAATTATCTGAGCTGCCCCACATTTTTTCTGACCCTTTCCCGAAGCGGAAGTACGTCACAACACTGACCAATCAAGTGACGGGTGTGCGTAAATATTGAATCCATATCCGGGGCGAGCAGGTTTCTCCATGTTTTAATTAATATTCATGCATCATTAGGCTCCAAAGAATTGTTCGGATTATTGGAAGTAAAGCAATAGCGCCGATCCTTTTGGTTTTGCAAACAAATCAATGTGACCGTAGCTGCAAGGCTTGCTGGGAAAGAACCGGCAACACCCGCTGCAAACTCGCACTGCATGGAAACAGAGTCTTGTCACTCAACTCTCTCAATGGGGGTTCAGGAGGAATGTAGGAGAACCCGGATCAGCCCGGATTGGCACATAATGAAAAAGCCAGTACCTGCGCGGACTGATTTTACGTTTGATTCACAGTTGACGCTGTGACGTAGCATCGGGTATCCACCGTCAGATAGAAGCCCGCTAGAGCTGGAAGCTGATTGGCTGATGGTACTGAAAGGTTTCTAATACACAGCAGTGTAATAAAATACAGCTAGAAATAAAAAGGTTGCAGTGAAACGCTGACACACTCCTGCTAACTATAGTTTTTAAAACAGGATTTTACAAATCCCAAAACCAATCCCGTATCCTTTCAGTGAATTAGATATTAAGCCACAATCTTGGTTCCCCACGCGCTGATCATGGCTGCAAACAAACTTTACATTTTAAGTTTGTTTTCTGCATCACGCTCTCACAAAGCATCTTTTCCCACAGTAGTACAGAGCTCTTGGGTCGCGGCTCCTTTTTATAGGGCCTATTAAACATGTTTATTTATTATTATTATTTATTTCTTAGCAGACGCCCTTATCCAGGGCGACTTACAATCGTAAGCAAATACATTTCAAGTGTTACAGTACACACACACATACCCATTGCAATTTTGCATACTGACACCTACAGGCTGTTCTTCACAGCCCTATCGTAGTGGACGGAAGCTAACGAAGAGGGAGTATTAAAGAATCCTGACCTGTTCCAAGTGGCGTTGGCCCCGGCCCGTCTGTGCTGCGTCCCCCGTTCATCCAAGGCTGCCTTCTCGCTCTTGCTCAGGTCACTGAGGCTAGTAGAAGTCATTAACTTCAATCTGTAGAGAGTCCTCATAGTGAGAAAGACAGAAAAGCACTTTGGCACTCGTCAGAGACAATCTCTGCGTCAGCCAGCCGTACCGTTCCAGGAACAAGAAGAAGCTGAAAGAAGGTCCGTGCTCTGCTCTGAACAACACACAGCAGATCTGAGACATTTCACATGAGCAGCAGGGTTAATGTGTCACCAGCTGTTAAAACCCACTGCACACATTCCGTCAACTCCAGAGGCAGAAGCAAGACGAAGCTATTCTCAGAATGAACCACACACACACAGACACATTCACACACACACACACACACACACACTCACACAGACTCACACAGACACACTATCACACACACACAGACACATTCACACACACACTCAGACACATACACACTCACTCACAGACACATTTGAGTAGTTACCGTAATGTGACTCCAAAGTTCTGTAGTTACTGGAATATCAGTTCTGTGACACACACATACAAACACACACACACATGCACACATATACGCACACGCACACATACGCCTACCCAGGGCCTAAGAAAAAATTTTAAAATAAACCTGCACAGAAACCACAGACCTTTTATTTTTTTTTTCTGTCCTCTCGTCTAACTGTCCTACCAGAGGACCTTCCTTCAAAATCAGATAAAAACAACTCTTTGTTATTTCTGAACTATGTAGTTCAGGGGAAGCATTTTTACAATATTAAAAATACCATAGTACAAAGCAAAAAAGCCAATTGATGCTAGAAGGAGAAGCACATTTTGTAGCAGGTCACTGTAAGATAAAGTAGCTTGAGACCACAACAGTCTCCACTTTTCACTTCTCATCTGAAGACGGTGATGAATATATTTAAGCTGATCTTATTAAAAAGCTGTCAACAGACTTGTTCAATCCCTTGTACGTGGACCAGCAAAGCTACTCGCTCACAACATTAGATAAATTGTATTCCAAAAAAAGCCCATAAAACTACAGATTCAAAAACCAAAAACATGTTGTTTAGAAGAAACACATACGCCTGGACACCTGCACTGGATCATGGACAGCACGGATATACACAGCCCACACAGGACATCATGGTAGTTTACAAAACACTGCATTTCTGTTTGTTTATTAACTTGTTTTATACTTGGACAAGAAAAATTTATCATCATCTGTGTTTAAAATATAACCACCTCCTGGTGCAAATTACACACAAAACAAGTTCATAAACGCGAAGTATGCTGTTTACGTGGAGTTTAATGACCAGACAGTTCCCTTTTCCCATCAATTGTCTCGCTGTTCTGACATCTTTCCCCAAAACTTAGGGTTGTTAAAAGATAACATAAAATCACATCCAGGTGGGGCTCCCGAGTGGCACATCCGGTAAAGGCGCTCCGCGTGGAGTGCAGGATGCGCTCTATAGTCTGGACGTCGCGAGTTCGAGTCCAGGCTATTCCACAGCCGACCGTGGATGGGAGCTGCCAGGGGGCAGCACACAACTGGCCAAGTGCCGCCCAGTTGGGGGGGGGCTTAGTTCGGTCAGGGTGTCCTCGGCTCACCGCGCACCAGTAGTCTGGCCAGGCGCCTGTGGGCTTGCCTGTAAGCTGCCTGAGAGCTGCGTTGTCCTCCAATGCTGTAGCTCTTGGGTGGCTGCATGGTGAGTCCGTAGTGTGAAAAAAAGCGGTCGGCTGACAGCACAAGCTTCGGAGGACAGAGTGTGATCATCTTTGCCCTCCCGAGTCAGCACAGGGGTGGTAGCCGGTGAGCTGAGCCTAAAAATAATTGGCCATTCCAAATTGAGAGAAAATAATAAAAATAATTGGCAATGACTAAATTAAAAAAAAAAATCAAATCCAGTTAAAAAACAAAAAATTACAGTGTCCTGTCCTCAAATGAGTGGCACATAATGGGTCCACAAAAAGATTGCCAATATAGGTTACTCAACTAAATGTAAAGTTTGCAAAATGAGAAATTAAGAGCGAAAAAAACATGGCCATGAAC
Source organism: Acipenser oxyrinchus oxyrinchus (assembly GCA_030684275.1). NCBI lineage: Eukaryota > Metazoa > Chordata > Actinopteri > Acipenseriformes > Acipenseridae > Acipenser > Acipenser oxyrinchus. The sequence goes on from CM060254.1 coordinate 24,659,511, forward strand.
TGGAATAGGAAGGTGCAGTGGCTGAGCAGCAGCCAGAGGTTGTGAAAACCGTAAGTGATAAAAACACTAGATTCAAATCAGAAGCATTGTATAGTTTAAAACTATTTTAATATGTGACTTTGAGCTGAGCTTTTGAAATCTGGTCACCTTAACTTTGAGATATGGGTGTTTTTTAATCAATGAGAAAGCTTTGGGTTTGCTGAATTTAATATTAACCCATGCATTTCCCCTCTCAGGTTACACGTAAAATAATCGCCACAAATTCCTCTGAATTCCAGTGAATTAGCAGCTATTCCTGAGGCTTTCCTCTTGAATTCATTCTGAGTTTGTGGCCATTTTCAAAAATTATCTGGCTACAAAAATCATCGCAAAATAAAACCATTGTTATCTAGATGTTCCTCCCATGCAATCCCGTGCGACTGTTATTATAAAGAATGCTTTACTATTATTATTATTATTATTATTATTATTATTATTATTATTATTATTATTTATTTATTTATTTTTTTATTTCTTAGCAGACGCCCTTACCCAGGATGACTTACAGTACAATTAAGAGCAAGATACAAAATACTATGACTTTAGTCCTAATAAGAGCAAATACAAAACACAGTACGATTTGATATCGGGGCAGCTCAATAGCAGATAACAGTGTTGATAGTTACATCAGGGTTAGATACGAGTGCAAGTGAAATACAGAATACTACAGATTGGGTTCAGTGCAGGATTAAATACAGTAAAATAGGGAGCAGATAAGTGCAAGTTAAAGTGCATTAAAGGCAGAGTGCTATTTTGTGATTTGATTATACTTTTTCACGTGTGGGCCTGAATGTACAGTACTGTGCAAAAGTTTTAGGCAGGTGTGAAAAAATGCTGTAAAGTAAGAATGCTTTCAAAAATAGACATGTTAATAGATTATATTTATCAATTAACTAAATGCAAAGTGAGTGAACAGAAGAAAAATCTAAATCAAATCCATATTTGGTGTGACCACCCTTTGCCTTCAAAACAGCATCAAGCATCAATTCTTCTAGGTACACTTGCACACAGTTTTTGAAGGAACTCGGCAGGTAGGTTGGCCCAAATATCTTGGAGAACTAACCACAGTTCTTCTGTGGATTTAGGCAGCCTCAGTTGCTTCTCTCTCTTCATGTAATCCCAGACAGACTCGATGATGTTGAGATCAGGGCTCTGTGGGGCCATACCATCACTTCCAGGACTCCTTGTTCTTCTTTACGCTGAAGATAGTTCTTAATGACTTTCGCTGTATGTTTGGGGTCTTTGTCATGCTGCAGAATAAATTTGGGGCCAATCAGATGCCTCCCTGATGGTATTGCATGATGGATAAGTATCTGCCTGTACTTCTCAGCATTGAGGAGACCATTAATTCTGACCAAATCCCCAACTCCATTTGCAGAAATGCAGCCCCAAACTTGCAAGGAACCTCCACCATGCTTCACTGTTGCCTGCAGACACTCATTCGTGTACGCTGTCCAGCCCATCGGGCGAACAAACTGCCATCTGCTACAGCCAAATATTTCAAATTTTGACTCATCAGTCCAGAGCACCTGCTGCCATTTTTCTGCACCCCAGTTCCTGTGTTTTCGTGCATAGTTGAGTCGCTTGGCCTTGTTTCCACGTCGGAGGTATGGCTTTTTGGCCGCAAGTCATCCATGAAGGCCACTTCTGACCAGACTTCTCCGGACAGTAGATGGGTGTACCAGGGTCCCACTGTTTTCTGCCAGTTCTGAGCTGATGGCACTGCTGGACATCTTCCGATTGCGAAGGGAAGTAAGCATGATGTGTCTTTCATCAGCTGCAGTAAGTTTCCTTGGTCGACCACTGCGTCTCACGGTCCTCAACGCTGTCTGTTTCTTTGTGCTTCTTCAAAAGAGCTTGGATAGCACATCTGGAAACCCCTGTCTGCCTTGAAATTTCTGCCTGGGAGAGACCTTGCTGATGCAGTATAACTACCTTGTGTCTTGTTGCTGTGCTCAGTCTTGCCATGGTGTATGACTTTTGACAGTAAACTGTCTTCAGCAACCTCACCTTGTTAGCTGAGTTTGGCTGTTCCTCACCCAGTTTTATTCCTCCTACACAGCTGTTTCTGTTTCAGTTAATGATTGTGTTTCAACCTACATATTGAATTGATGATCATTAGCACCTGTTTGGTATAATTGTTTAATCATACACCTGACTATATGCCTACAAAATCCCTGACTTTGTGCAAGTGTACCTAGAAGAATTGATGCTGTTTTGAAGGCAAAGGGTGGTCACACCAAATATGGATTTGATTTAGATTTTTCTTCTGTTCACTCACTTTGCATTTAGTTAATTGATAAATATAAACTATTAACATGTCTATTTTTGAAAGGATTCTTACTTTACAGCATTTTTTCACACCTGCCTAAAACTTTTGCACAGTACTGTATAACTTTATGATGACTGCATGCTATGATTTGTTGAATAAAATAAAATAAAAAAAATAACAACATTTTATATAGCAACAAAAATAGGAACAGATTTGATGTAAGGCCAAATTCACAAATCTTTAGGACTTAGTGAATAGAGCCTACTGGTTTCTAGGTTAATGACTCAGCTCAGTTTGGATAAATAGTTTTGTAAATGAACAAACCCCCACGCTCACAACAACACAGCATAAAAACTGTTCAGCTCGGTAAAGGAACCTTTCCTCCACACTGAGACTATGTTAGCAACTTTAGCAAGGACTGAGTGCAATTGCAAAGCAGTATTCACTACGTGTGAAGTTTGGTGGATGTGAGAATTTTCAGGTGCCGAGAAATCTTTTGTACCACCAAGTGTAAACCAAGTTGATTTGATTATGTTATTTCCTGCTGCCTTCTCCTGTCGGGACCCCTTTGAAATTAGATGTGTATCTCCAGGGTTCTCTGTGCAATGACCTTTCAAACATCTGAAGAGGGTGGTTTACCTGGGTGAAACTGTATGAGTCTTCTGATTAAAGGTCTTCTGTCTGGCCCAGCAGAGTCTGTGTGAAATGAATAGATGTTTTATTCACAGATGACTGGTCTGTGATGTCAGCCAACATCAGCAGTGAAGTCATTTAAACTGGGAAAACACAATTGAACCCACGACTCTCCGGTCAAGAGTTCAGAGCCCTAACCACTACTCCACACTTCTGCCACATCCTGGGGGCCCAGAAGTTCAAACCAAGCCTGTGTCCTCAATAGAACTCTCAAACACATCTTCTCTCTAAAGTGCAGCTGGTACACCAGAGTGTAACCGTTAACCTGTCCCACCCTGCAACACCGCACTCTGTTGGGGTTCCTACTCTTGAGAGCATTGTGCTGCTGGTATTAAACTCATTCACAGGTCTTTGTTCTGCTAAAGGATGTGATACAGCAAGCGCTGGGGCTGGATAAATAGGTGAAAATAAAGTCTGGAAAATGCAGTGGAATTTGAATGGGGAGCTCTTCACTAATGCTGAGCTTTAATGTTTTACTTTTTAGCAGCTGCAATAGTTTTTAACATGACAGATCATTAATCGCCTTTATCACATAAAACCGAAACTGTGGTGGGATGGGTGCTGCTGAGCACCTGCTTATTAAACCCCGTGGGTGCTTGAGCCCCGGGACACCACGGAGTCGGCCCCTATTACAGCCAAGGAATCAGCAGATCCTGTAGTCATGTTGCGTGGCAGAGCCTGCTCTACTGCTTTTGGAAGCACAAGGGTTACAAGCAAGCTGGCTGAAAATTCACTCTGAAACCCACACACTTCACATGGCACCCATCGGAGACGTGCTTTAATGCATGCTAACACCAAGAGTGCTTACTTTGCACAAGACAAAGAAGTTGTTCAGGGCTTAGGATTAAACTTTTAAAGGTACACAATGGATTTCTTCAAAATACAAATAATTCAGTGATTATCAGAGCTTTACATTTCTTTCTAGATTTAGTTCCAGAGGTTGAATGTGGATGAATACTGTATGCCAAATAATGTTAATACTAGGGATGTGCTGAAGCTCCTATTTTGGAAATAGTTGCCTTTAAGAAGTATTTGACATCAAGTATTAAATAAATCAAAAACACTATTTATTACTGTATTCATTTCAAAACAAGAAAAGCTGTCTTTCCTCACCTTTACAACTGAGTACCAATCAATGGCAAATAACTTATGCAACTGACATTTTTACTGCAGTACAGAGGCTATAAACTGACAATGAAAATATGTTACAAAACTGGCAAATGCAACTGATTCGTCACGTGAACTTGACATTTCCTTAAACCTCAAGAGCTATCGTGGAAAACTGGATTTCTTTGTGGAGTTTAATGACAGGTAACACCTTGCCCAGGACTGCAATCCCACAACTCACAGAAGAGGCTTGGTGGGGCACTTTCATTACATGATGCTAACTAAAATATCTAAAAATGTTCATATATATATATATATATATATATATATATATATATATATATATATATTTTTATGCAATACTGTACACCAAAAATTGTCCATAGATCGTATGGCAAATCGCATCTGTAAACTCTCCCTGAACCTGATTCACAAACTACAATGAAATATTTACTATTCCTATAATACTTATTCCTTCATGGGTTCAGAGCAAAATCCATGGTTTACATATCTTTAACAAGCTTGTCCTGTGTGTCATTCACCATCATTCACAATGGTATGAAGCAGACCTTCAGCAAATCAAAGAAAATACAGGTTACCACATAGTAGGCTATTATTGACTTTAATTTTACAAATAGGTAAGAAGTGAAGAATGGTGAATAAAATGAGTACTACTAGAGGTAATTAGCCATTTATGAAGATAATTTGGGGTTTTGCCAAGGATAGCCTTATAAAACAATCATGTACTAGTGTTTCAATCTTCACAAGATAAAGAAGTCAGACCAGCCAATCTGTGTTACTCACAATAAACAGCATATGCAGCAGCAGGATGTGGGTGGACACGCTTGGACCCGGGTCGAGCGAGACAAAATGCATGATGGGCACTCGTAAGCCGATGAAATAAACAGCCACACCTGCGTGAAGGTTTCACTTTTCTGTTTATTCTCTTTAGCCATATTTCTGTTGCTTGAGACGCACCAAGAGCCAGATTGCAGCAGGGATGAAGAAACATTTGCTCTAATCAACAAGCTGCTTCTGGGAAATTGCGTACGCATGGCTTCTGTCACTCCGGCAGTCCCTGCGTCTTCAAAAAGCAGTGTGAAATCGCTTAGCCAACCCACATAACACCAGGTCGCGAACCGGGTGGAACATGCCAGTGTAAAAGGGGCTAAGGTTTCAGGCCACTGCATGGCACACCAGGGGAGACTTGGGGTTTGATACAACAAAGTTGCCTCAAACTAGGTCTCCTGGAACCCGGTTTCATTCACTATTGACTATCACTATATGTGTTCCCGCAACTTTAGCGAAACTGGATTACTTAGGGAAGGACAAATGAGAAGCACATTTCTGTATCAGAGCTGACAGCAGCTCTGGCTAAGATGTTAGTTTTAATATTTCCATGCTTTACCACCCCAATTAAAAGTTTACAATAGAGTAACATACAATGAAACCTAGATGGGTATATCACACTGTTAACAGCCAGTGACTGCGTGAATCAGTATATAGTAAATTCTGCTTTGTTTTCAGGAAGCAAGAAACTGGAATCCGAACCTCTCTTTAATCTCTTTAATGTGGAAATGGCATGACTGACTACAGCTGTTTTAATTTAGGACTGTGTTAGCATGTGCACATGTCCCTAACCATGGAAAATGTGTATGTTTATTATGAGGTTTCTCCTTTCAAAACATAGGAACGAATTAAAGAATGGAACATTTGGACAATGACTAATCTGAGCTAAGACCGGGAACCAGCCAAGATTGAACTTAAATCGAATCTTACGTGTATGTTTTATTTTGCAGGTTGTACAATGACTGTCGCGGGTCTGCAGGTTTTAATGTCAATTTGCAGGTCTGACCTGTGACATTTATTTGTGAATAATGCTGTATGTAAACAGAATTTAATTATATATGGAAAAGACTGTCAATGAATATTGAATATGGAATAAATTGGCCAACACAGTACCTAGTATACTTACTACTATGTAATCAGGCATAACATCCATATGATATTGACTTGAAAGCTTATTAACTATAAGCAGCAATGTGGAGTAGTGGTTAGGGCTCCGGACTCTTGACCGGGGGATTGTGGGTTCAATCCCAGGTGGGGGACATTGCTGCTGTACCCTTGAGCAAGGTACTTTACCTAAATTGCTCCAGTAAAAAAAAAATTTAAAAAAATGGGTAATTGTATGTAGAAAATAATGTAATATCTTGTAACAATTGTAAGTTGCCCTGGATAAGGGTGTCTGCTAAGAAATAAATAAAAATAATATTGCGTCACAAAACATATTAGTGCCAGAGGCATTTCTGAAAGCAGCCCGGGTTTGCTGCTAGGATTGTGTGAGTAGAGATGACAGTGTTTTACTTCAGCACATTTAAATCAGTCATGGTGAGAACAGTCTAGGAGGCTCTTAATTCTGCATGCCCTGCACTCTGTGTAAAGACTGGCAAGATCTAGAAAGACAACATTGCTCCCTTTGTGATGAATCCCCCTCGTCCCTCCAGCATGGTGGCAGCTGGCCAGACTTCTCTAATACTTTCTTTATTGCCATGCTGGCAACACTCCCTTTAATACCTGGAACGAAACCAACCCTGGAAAGCTCATCGCTATGTTATTTAACAGCAGTCCTATCATTGTAAAGAGAAAATGTTGCAATAATAATTCATTTTGAGGCAGTTCATTCTGCATGCAGGCTGCAATACTTTGAGGCAAATTCAAAGGGTTGCAACTCTAACAAAGCTATGGCTAGCAGCAATGAACCTGCTGCCTCTGAAACTAACTGGTTATCTTCCAGTTAGCCAGGTGCTTGCAATTGTATAAAACACAACTCACAGGACTACTGCCTGCCATGGATACAACATGGAACAGGAAAAATCTGGTCCAATGCTGTGAAGGGATGCATATAACCACTCCCATCTGCAACAAGTTACTCTCCTGAGGGAGCAAGTTAGGAAAAGGTAATGACCCGGTGTCAGGCTATATTTGAGAAATACATTGTGAAGGGCATTGCATATCAGAGCCTAATATAGGGTTAGGACGCTGAACGTCTGTGTATGACGGAATATCGTCATGATTGAGACATTCAAATATTATTTACTCCTTTATTATTAAATCACAAGTTAAAAATCCAGCTGCATTTGTTTTCCGATCATTACCAACCTGTATTTAGCCCATTGTCAATTTCAGTGAAAAGAGAGAAAAGGTTGATGAAGAGAATAACAGAAATAAATAATAATAATAATAATAATAATAATAATAATAATAATAATAATAATACTGTTAAGTGGCTGAGGTACATAGCCCATTGTGATGTCACCATTTTGAATGAGATTCCGAGAGGTGCCTCAGGTATGATTTTTTAAATCAAGTGACCAACTGTGCTGATATGGAGAAAACAACAACTGAAAGTGGCATTCTGATTAAAACGTGCGCTCTGATTGGCTGAAAGATCCCCAGCAGTCTATAATGCAACATATGGAACTATTTCAGGAATAAAAACAAACATGTGCATTTCTTGTATCCCCAATCCATAACTGTTATATGAAAGTGATGGTTTGATTGCTTACATCCACTGGGGGCAGAGTGTTGCAGGGGGACAGGTTAACGGTTACACTCTGGTGTACCAGCTGCACTTGGAGAGTAGACATGTTAGAGAGCTCTATAGAGGACACAGGGGTGCTTCAAACTTGTGAGTTTTAAAAAGTCACCAGGATGTGACGACAGAAAATGATCTACAAATCTAAAGAAGAAGCTCCCACCATAGTCTAAACCAGGGCTGTCCAATCCCGGTCCTGGAGGGCCATTCCACTCCAGGTTTAACAGGTAAAATGGGAGCATGAACTACTTCAAGGTCTGGGCGGAGGTTTAATTGGTTCAATTAAATAGAAGAGGGTTGGAACAATGACCGGGAGTGGAAGGAGTGGAAGGCACAACTTTGTCTTCTTGACTTAGGAGTTGATTTGATCAATGTATACTCTGCTAGGATAAGGCGGCTATGTGGTCCAGTGGTTAAAGAAAAGGGCTTGGAACCAGGAGGTCTCTGGTTCAAATCCCACCTCAGCCACTGACTCATTGTGTGACCCTGAGCAAGTCACTTAACCTCCTTGTGCTCCGTCTTTCGAGTGAGACGTAATTGTAAGTGACTCTGCAGCTGATGCATAGTTCACACACCATAGTCTCTGTAAGTCGCCTTGGATAAAGACGTCTGCTAAATAAACACTAATTATAATAATAAGCCGCATTTTACAGCACCCCTTATAAAAGTTCCTCACAGTAAAAGTATAGCATAGTGTAAAGCTTGGTAAAGCATAGGCAAACATTGTAAATTATAGCGAGGTATGGTAAAGCATATTAAAAACCATGGACAACTGTGGTAAACTATGGTAAATGCATAGTATAACCAATGGAAAACCATGGTAAAACTGCAAAAATATTGTGTATAATTACCGTGGTAAACTTTTATAAAGGACTGAATCGCATCACTCCTCAGTGCTGTAAAATGATCTGATAAAATCCAGCTGTGCCTTATCCCAACATGGGATAGCTTGGTCCACTCAACCCCATAGCTTCCTGGTGTTCTACTAAACTTTTAATTAACCCGCAACAGACCAGTTGAGATGCAACATTTAATTCCCGAAAAATCAATTTTTCTCCTGGCTACTGCCCTTGCAGTCTTTATCCAGTAAGTTACAATTAACATCGTCATTGAGCTGCATAGGGATACAAAAGCAGTACAGAGGATGAATCATTAATCAGAGTGGTCTGTTTGACTCCTGTGTCCCCGTATTGTATTTTCTTTACCAGCTCTTGACTTCTCATTAGATGTAATAAGGCAGCGCAGCACATTGCCTAATAAAAGACAGTAATTCAATTAGCACAATGCAGAGGGACACACGCTATGATTTCATCAAGCCTCTTGTGCATTTGGTGGTGTTGAGAATTTCTCAAGATTAACTAGGGCAGTCTGGATATAGTGCCAGAGGCAGCATATCAAAAAAAGAAGCCAAATTAACAGGCTCAAGGAATAGCCAGGCACAGAAATATGCTTATATATCTAAGTATTATTAAAAACCCCAAGAGAGGAAATAATTATGGGGTAACATTTTAAAATAATGTCTGCAAATTCCTAATGAATCCCGGATGAATCAAACAGGAATACCACCTGAATCTCTTCTGCAAATTCCTCTGAGTTCTGAAGTCATTCATTTTGAATTCAGCTCCCTGTTAATCCATGTGGATTAAATTACCCGTATTAATTCCATGTTTCTTTGTAACAAATGATGCTGCTCACATGTATAAGGCATGCATTCCGGTGAGAAAAGTTAATTCATGCATGATGCCTTATACATGTGATTAAACATGTTAACAATAATAGGACATTTGACATATATAACGCATAGCGGTCCACAACAGGAGGTCAGATGTATAGAATGATTTTGTCAGTTCGACACTATTCACTATTACCAGGTATGTGGAATGCAACGTGATTATCATGTTGTTTCAAGCTGACAAATCGTCAGTATAAAAATATGAATAACATGATGATATTTGAACTCATTGTCAGGTTTTGTAATGTAGCCACTAACTATGGCTAGAGCACATGAAGACCTTTCCTCTCCTCTTTTGTCTAGTGCTCGATTGAGGGCACCATGTGACATGTAGCAGGAATATGACTGGCTGTAGCTCTGCAGTAAAAATATAATGTTAAACCAGTTTGCTGGAGGTGACTTTGGCATAAGTGGAGTTGCTAAGGTAACTTAGGTTTAAAATGATTAGAGAGATGAAGCATGTTTAGAAATGTATGGGAAATAAGAAATATGGTAAACCATTAAGCACAGTAACCTTGTAAAAGGGAGTAGTTAATGGTTGGTTGCAATTGAATGGAGTAACCGCTGAATAGCTCCTTTCCATTGATAATTTAGTAAGATTAAAAAAAATGTACAGTAGTCACAGATGTTCCTACTATAATATAATACAAGGCATAGAGGCGACACAGACAGAGAAGCTCCCAATACCTCCAGATCATCGGTATAAATACCAGGCATAGAGGCGACAGACAGAGAAGCCTCTAATACCTCTAGGATCATCGTGGACCATCAGTGAATCAGTGTGAGGCTGTCTCTCCAGGGGTTCAGGTAATCCGATCAATTGCCTATCTCTGTTAATACTAGCGGCACGTATTGTATCTAAACAATAACGTTCCGTGTAGAATGCAATGTGGGGATTTGGATCGAATAAATGGTAAACATGGTCTGGTCCTTATGGCGTCCTTAAAGCAGTTCATTCCATGTTTACCTCAATTCACAAACCTTACAGCTCTAACACATGGATTCAGATAGAACCACTGACTGGCTGAACAGACGATCAGGATCAGTATACAGAATGGGTGTACACGGTATACCTGATTTGTTTACCATGATTTGCCATGTTTTTAATATGCTTTACCACATGCCGCTGGGCTTGACATGCTTTCACGATGCTTTATTACACTTTGCTATGCTTTTAAAATTGTGAACTTTTATAAGGGTAGACCTGTTCTATGGGGTACAATGGATAGTATTCATGTCTGCACCATTAGGTTTGTCAGTCTAAGATATTATTTTCATCCATTACTCTGTTCTCAATTCCCACCTCAGGATAATGTAAGTATTGTTATGCACAGTACCCCCATTCCCTGCTAAAGACAAAGCCATTGTCTTTCTTTCACTAGCACTAAAAAACTGTCTAACAAAAAACATTAAGAAAAATACCTTTTTAGTTTGTGTTCTGCTTCTCTTGCTATAAGCAGAGCTTGGACGTGTATGACCACCTGCTTCTGCCAGTATTAGCAACAGCATGGCCACTAACCAGTGCTCAGATTCTTCCAAAACTCATTTCACTGTGTGTTTCTGTCCTTTGTCATTTCACTGTGTGTTTCTGTCCTTTGTCATTTCACTGTGTGTTTCTGCCCTTTGTCATTTCACTGTGTGTTTCTGCCCTTTGTCATTTCACTGTGTGTTTCTGCCCTTTGTCATTTCACTGTGTGTTTCTGCCCTTTGTCATTTCACTGTGTGCTTCTGTCCTTTGTCATTTCACTGTGTGCTTCTGTCCTTTGTCATTTCACACGGGTAGTTTCTGCCCTTTGTCATTTCACTGTGTGCTTCTGTCCTTTGTCATTTCACACGGGTAGTTTCTGCCCTTTGTCATTTCACTGTGTGCTTCTGTCCTTTGTCATTTCACTGTGTGCTTCTGTCCTTTGTCATTTCACACGGGTAGTTTCTGCCCTTTATCATTTCACTGTGTGCTTCTGTCCTTTGTCATTTCACACGGGTAGTTTCTGCCCTTTGTCATTTCACTGTGTGTTTCTGCCCTTTGTCATTTCTCTGACTTGGGAATTAAAACAGCAGCAATGGCACCCTCTACTGTCTAATAATAACAAAAAGGATTTCGGAACAAGGCACAACAAACAAATAAAAAGGTGTACGTGCGCAGAATCGTCTGCATCTCCTGCATACTGGAGCTTCAATCTGCCTCTTTCCTTAAAATTAAAAATGTTGTTGTACCCTCCAGTTAGGGGTAGAACGACTACTAACTTGACATAGTCTGACAGATGATAACAATAGTCGACGAGGTCAACTAGTCGCCACTGGAGGCTGTGTGGTCCAGTGGTTAAAGAAAAGGGCTTGTAACCAGGAGGTCCCTGGTTCAAATCCCACCTCAGCCACTGACTCATTGTGTGACCCTGAGCAAGTCAATTAACCTCCTTGTGCTCTGTCTTTCGGGTGAGATGTAATTGTAAATGACTCTGCAGCTGATGCATAGTTCACACACCCTAGTCTCTGTAAGTCGCCTTGGATAAAGACGTCTGCTAAATAAACAAATAATCATGTGTGGTGCTCTATTTGTGAACATACAGTTTTGTAACACTGCTGTTTGTTCACTATATTTTAAAACTGATTGTTTAAAAGAAATTATATATATATATATATATATATATATATATATATATATATATATATATATATATATATATATATATATACACACACGCACTACCGTGCAAAAGTCTTAGACATGTTGCATTTTTCTACTCTGATGCATTATGAGCATCAACAATTTACTCAAAGCCTCCACTAGTGTTTTCTACTATTATAACAACCTTGACTTGCATAAAGAAGGAAAAACATTGGGTGAAATAGTTCACATCACTCGATTTTCAAGGTGTGGTATCTGAAGCATAATCAACAAGTTCAGAGAAACATCATCTGTAATTGATAAACCCAGGACTGGAAGACCCAAAAAGCTGTCTAACAAGGATGAGCAATACTTGAAGATAATATCCTTAAGGAATAGAAAGAAGACAAGTGTTGAATTGACAACAGAACTGGCAGAAGGCACAGGTGTCGTTGTCCATCAAATCAACAGTACGAAGGTCACTCTTGAAATCACGACTTAAAGGATGTGTTGCAGTAAGAGTACCTCCGTTAAGAAATGAGAACAAGACTAAAAGGCTAAAATATGCACAAGAACACAGAAATTGGACTATGGAACAATGGTCAAAGGTGGTTTGGACTGTTGATATACACAATGTTATAAAATGTAATTTATAACTTAAATAATTGCAACTGCAAGTGCACAGTCACGTGACGTGCAATTGATGAGTGGACTGCCAGTATTTTTTTAGGTAGATTCAATTTTCTCTTTGACTAGTCGACTTCTTCTGTGCTCTCACTACCTCCAGCTATACCATAAACTGTTAATGATATACCTCTCATATTTCTTCCATTTTAGTACTTAACTTCGACTCATGTATTTCACATGTCCATTTAACATTTTATAACACTACTGCTGGAACCAATTTGGAACTTTTTTATGTCTTTTCTTGGCTACTATAGTGCTTCTGAGTACAACAATGTAAGGGGTGGGGGTACAGGATGGCTGCTGCGATACATGTTTAGGAAACCACATTTCAGTGTCAAGTGAGAGTCAATGCGCAGGAGCACACTAAATTCAATAAACTCAGGGTTTTTACAGTAGATACTGGAAAAGACTCACAGCTACCCCATATATCATGAAACAACCCACTACATGTGTGTACACTTTAGGGTCGTCCCCAAATTCTGCATTCCCTCCCGTCCAATTACGTAGCTGACATGACTTCTTGTTACAATGCTATCGCTGGGGGTAAAGGTTTGTTTTATATGACTTTTAAGTGCACGAGGTGTTGCTCTTATCTGTATTCGATGCCATCGTGTTGCAAAACACATAACGTTCCATGGTGAAACGCCGACGAAAACTGTGAAAGTAATCCTGTAATTTAAAAAAAAAAAGCTCTGCCCATTCTCAGCAGGTAAGTTGAGAGCGCTTTGGCGTGGCACGAAGGCTGGCTGAAAAAGCAGACAGACGTCTAGAATAACAGGGGACTCCAGAGACGCTGTCTAACCCCGTGTACTGTAAACACTCAGAATCAACAAAGCACTTAAAAACAAGGGTCGGAATCAGTTTTTGGATAATCCAAAATCTATATTTTTTATAACATATATCTGCAGAATTAACAGTACCTCTGTGTGTGCATCCTCATCTGTGCATTTTGAGCTGAACTCCCCGGTTGCTCCCTCGACATAACACAAAATACTCGAAGGCCGTTTTGAGCTTATTGTGGAAAAGCTTGCGCTGTCTCTTTAAATTATCAGACGTCTCCGTGTTAATTCAGCCCCAAGTAGAACAAAATACGTTGTGTGTCTGTCGTGCAGTTCAGTCAATTTTTTTAAAATAATCAAACAAAACGTACACAAGTAAGCAAAGGTTAACCCGAACGGCCATTCAAATTAATATTTAGCGTGTATCTTGAGCATAAACTGAATGCCAAACACGTTCTCCAATCTCAGCAGTAAAACAGCACAGAGGAGAGCGACTTACCGTTTTTTCTTTCTTAGCGTCTGCGAAAGGCGACAGGACTGGATGTCAGCGGCAGTCATGAGGTACCAACATTTGGAAAGGACATCGAACATAATACATCATTTAAAAACGCACGATCGGCTAATGGGTTGTTATTATGGAATCGGAAAGTCATAACGACCCAGTCTTGATCATTTCCAGACCGAAGCGAGTCGTTTCCAATATCTGCGCTCAGGGATCTTTTATTCCGATTTCTTTCGTTTTTTTTTTTGTTTTTTTTTATTCTTGTTTTGTTTCGCCTTGTCACTCAGTGCCAGCCACTGTCTCAGTGTGCGTGTAGTGTCTGCTGGAAGGTGCTGTGCAGCCTTTTACTACCGCTGGAGATGTGCCAGACCCCGAGTTCAGGCTACATCCGCCTCTCTACAAAAACATGCATAACTACTTTTGTTTCATTTATCAGAAAATGGGACAGGCGCTGAATAGCTAAGTAGCATTGTTTAGATTCGCACTGGTCTTAATTTGGCCCTGGAAACTTTTTTTTTTAAATCAACAAGCATTGACATAGCAAAGAACCGTTTGTGTATGTCAGTCGTTGGAGTCCACCCTATTAATTTGTACATAGTTTAGCTGTATTTGGACTTCATAGCCCTTAATGACAGTCCAGTTTGTTTACTGTGGTTATAGTTGTTGCTACACAAGGTTCCTCTCTATCACAATCCCCTCTGTTGTACATTAACCATTAACATTAACCATTTACTTTATTTGTTTTCTGTAACTCTTTAATGAAGAGCAAAACCTTGATTAAAAAAGTGAGGTTTATCAAGTTTGTGCACTAAGGTCCTCAATTGTGTTAATCATGAGATTGTATTGAAACAATACAGGGAAGTTGGGGGTTGAAATTGACTAAATAAATAAATAAATAAAAGACTCCACAATGGCCCAGTGAGTCAGCTCTTTTACGGTCCTTGTGTATAAATCAATATTGTGTGTAGTCAGAATTAGCAATCAAATGTTTAACCACAATCGGATAAGCAGTTCTACAGATCTATGGAAAACTGTAACATGACCGCCCGCCTCCACTATATCCCCTTCTCAGGGTATTTCATCCCCGGCGTGTGACAGTGATGCACAGGATGGCGCTTCAGAGGACAGAGGCTACACATATAAAAGGATGGCACGGTATTCTCTATGCCGTGTTCACAATGCCATACCCAGCGTGCAATTATCCAGTGGCTCAGCGCTGCGCCCACTAAAAGGGAAGCCCCACTTCAGAAACCTTTTCCCTAACCCAGCCAGTGATCGTGCTGTAGCTCTCCCTGGTTCCACACACAGTGGTGAGGTTATGCACTTGGTTCCCACTCCCTGGCTTTCCATACAGTCACGAATCCTCACACTGGCAAGCAGAGCAGAAACAAAAGACCAAACCAAGAACAAAAGGCTGGCGCTTCAGCCCCATTTTAAAGGCAGGTGACCAGGGTTAATTGGTAAACAATTATTAGATTCACACCAGGCCACCTGCTACACATTGATTTTTAATTAGGCAGGGAGGGAAGTCTAACCTCCCAGTCCTGCCATATCTAGCACACACTTTGTTTTTTTGTTTATAAAATTGTGATTTTATTTTTAAACCCAAAGCAGAACATACCATTTACAGAGGCAGGCCAGACCCTGCCACAGGCCCCCAGTACATTTCAATGTGATGATTATAAGCGGGTGTGATATTAACCAGAGTGATATTAAGCAGCTTTGACTGTAGATATGTATTACCAGCACGTGCAAGTTTTCAGTTATATTCAAAAGCTTTGTGAAGTGCCAGCACTTTTTTTTGCTTGATGCAGTTCAATAATAAAATGTTCTCAATGCATTGATTATTATTGATTATTACCTGTCTGATATTCGATTAGGAAATTGGTTCACCTGTCTGCTTGTGAATCCAGGCCTGTCCTGTTGTGTCTCCAGGATGCTATGCTGGGGACGTGATTCTCGTACTCCGCTTCCCTTCAGGGCACTAAACACAGACCTGAGTGGCCCTCATACAAAGCATGAAAAAACTGCAAAAATACCATGGTAAACATTTGTAAGGGCTGTCATGGCTGGCCCTACATCTGCAGCACGACTGCCTCTTTAAAAATATGCTTTGGATTTTAAAGAGCAATCCGTTTCACAAGTTCAGTACCCTAAATGTAATTCATTTACTAACAATACGGAATGACTGGGTGGAGCATTCTTTCTCTATTTTACCCAAAACATGATATCACTGAGAGGTGACTGCCAAGACTAATACAATATTTAATGTAGCGTTGTCCTTGGTAATCCTTAGAAGGGAAAATGTCATACCCATTCATTCCAGGAGCAAACTCCCCTGCTTCCTAGAACTAGGAGAACATTTCTGGGGACCATTCTACTTGTGAGATGTCTTGCTCATTAATATATTTAGCATATTTTTTAAAGACGATTATCTGTTCAGAGATACAGCGTGTTTAGTAAGTAAGGGGTCTGAGTGAGGAAACATGGGCAATACAATCCCCACCCCTAGTCTTGCTGTAAGTCATTTGTTGTTTCCAAACTTTTGAACAGTATTTTATTTCAAGTCCTCAAGCACTCTCAGTGTGTTTTGTATCTCATTTTGTAACACTAATATGATTTTTTTCTCCTTTCAGAGACTCAAAGCAGGGAGGAAACTCTTTGAAAATGAGGCCCCTCGTCTTTGTTTCTTTTGGCATTTCTGAAGATTTTATGACAAAGTGGGAGATATTCACACAGAACCTTTGGAGTCATTAAAAGAGGCTAGTAACACTGATATAGAAAAGGGCATTTTCTCTTAAAGGAGAAGTCACAGAGTTCTGTAGCTTTGTTGAAATTTCTTCTAGCTTACTTCCCTGTCATACAAAAGTCAAGGAGGATGTGTCCACTTGTAGATGTCTGTGCATTTCTAGAAATAATAAGGTTAAAAAATAAAATACTAACTAGCCAGAGATCTGCATTTTTTATTATTAAAAATATATAATGAAATAAATGAATAAAACCAAATTTTCTATGCAAAATACACTAAGGATATACAGACTGGTTATAAAGCTAGTTGGCCAGTTCTATTCTTATTGAATTGACAATATGTCAATATCTAGCAGCAATGTTCAGATTTTCAGATTACACCATGTACTTGGTTTGTATTTCTCTTGTGTTACTGCAAATCCCGTGGGTACAGCTAGAAGCTGGGATACAGGTGCTGAATACAAAATTGGACTGTTGTGTGATCTCACAGAGTAGAATGGGGATTTGTTTTTTGACCCTGGTCTGTGTCTTGTTTACAGTATGACATTGGTTAAACAAACAGCCAGTGACTCAGTTGTATTGAGTTAAACCCTGCAGAGCTGTGAGTGTATTTGTAAGGGCACCTCAGGTCACCCTTTAGATACACTTCCCTGGTAACAGGGGTATAATACAGGGATGAAAATAAGACTCCTGTTACAGAGCAGTTTCACCCATTCCAGGTCTTACTACTACAAGCTTGATTAGGCACAGTGTATAGGTAACAAGCTCAGGTGTGTCTTATTAAACTCATTGTAAAACCAGGAATGGCTCAAACAACTATGCAATGGGAGTCTCATTATTTCCATCCTTGAAGTAGACGTCTATTCGTCCGTACATCACATTTAATAGTTTGACGCACAGCTAGAGGAGTCCTCAAGCTTACATTGTAACACATGCACGTGGTAGCATACTGTACACAGCCCAGCAGCTGACAACACTTTAGTTGGTAGACTAGGTTTTTTTTTTAATCAGCTGCCTCGCTATGTTTTCTTGCGAGATACTGATGATTTGTAAAAGAAAATGACCCTGTTGATACTTAAGATTTGTAAGAAAAAGACCTGGAATTAACAGTGCCAGCATATCAGACATGGCAGTGTAGATCTTTATTTTGAGAGTCTGTGGGAGCTCCATCACGGTCCTAACAGGTACTTTGCCTGCTAGATCAGTGGCTATACTGACCTGGGCTTGTGCAAAAAATGCTTATTAAGCAAATAAAGGTTGTTTTTTTTTTAAACAATATAAGCAATCTGTTAATTCATATTTCAACTGACTTTCCAGAAAAAAAGGTCATGACGACAGGTCATGGCAATCTTGTTTTCATGGTAGCTCTAACTTTGCATTCAGTCATGGCAGGTGGTGTATGTCCCAAATTGCTTGTTTTTAAATCTTTTTTTTTTTTTAAGTTGCGCAAACTGCTCTTTTAGTGAAGCTTAGTAAAGTTATGTTTTTGTGAAGTGCAGTTTTTGTCCCAGGTGCTGTACTACCACTGTGCACAGCAGGAAACTGCCAGCACATTTTTCAGTTGCCAGCTGAAAAGCTGTTCACCTTCAGCTGAACCCTGTATCCATTTTGTCATAGGTTTAGATGAGTTGTTAGGCAGAGGAAGTTGCAGTTACTCAAATACTTTATATCGAGCCTGGCTCTTTTGCATTGTGGTTAAGACACTGGCTTGTGGTGTGCGGGATCGCTGGTTCATACCCAGCCTCCGTCCTGTTACATTGGCTCCTTGTCTATAAAGAGAATCAAACCTTGGATACATAGATGTGTAGTTTGACCTCACTTTGCCCCAGTAGAGCTGCACTTTTCCTGTTCTAGTTAAAGTATAACCTAAGAAGATTTATTTTGTGTCGTTGCTGTCATGTGCACCCCTCTATACCTAAGGCTACAATTCCTTCCTGGGTTTTAAGATGTGTAAATGTCAATGTCACCTTCAACCCAAGACAGCAGTACAGCCTTAAATGTACAGGAGGGCCTACGTTATTTGTTATAATTAGTTGTAAACGATTTTTTGATTGGTTTCACGTTAAATTTGCATATGGCCCATTTTTTTCTTCCTTCTCATAAATCAAAATAATGT
This sequence comes from Acipenser oxyrinchus oxyrinchus, assembly GCA_030684275.1. Classification (NCBI taxonomy): domain Eukaryota; kingdom Metazoa; phylum Chordata; class Actinopteri; order Acipenseriformes; family Acipenseridae; genus Acipenser; species Acipenser oxyrinchus. Next base: position 24,678,386 of record CM060254.1, read on the forward strand.
GAAATGTGGACGTCATTCTGATCTGCTGATCTTGCCGTTAGGATTGCAGCTATGTGACGTAGTGTCCCGGGCAAGGCTGGTCTGCGCCCTTGAAATAGCAGACCCAGACACGGAAACAAAACAGCACCCAAGCTTCTGCTATCACAGTGCATCGCAAGTTCTCCCTGCTAGTCTCAACACTGTTCTGTTGCTCTCTCTCTCTCTCTCTCTCTCTCTGCACTCCGCCTCCGCACTGCGCACTCCACGCTACGACACACTCACCCAACAAACATGTCTTTGTCCTTTTTATGGAATGTGACCAGTGGTTAATTGACAGTCAACCAATCACCACCTGGCCACATTCCACACATTTCCATTAAACAAGTAAACAAACTGCCAATTACCTTATTTACACTGTGGCTGTGTAATAGGTGCCCATCTTGGCTCCAGGCTGTTTTTCCATTCTTGAGCTAAGATGGCTGCCAACACCTACACCCCTATGTGCAGGACCTCTGCTCTACCACATGTTCAGAGGCGAAGTCAGTGAAACGGTTAGGGTTATTAACTGCACATGGCAATCAGTCTTATACCTACAGCTTATGACTTGTATATGAAAGGAGTCAACCAGGTGAATAGACAAGCAACATTACCTATTTATTACAGCTCAAACAATAGCTCTTCAAGCGGTAGTCTCTCTGCGTTTCAGTGTCTTTTTAGTTCTGGAGTATTCTAACATGCTGCCTTATTGATAACCTCTAGCCTAGTGTGGTAGAATCCCTGCAACCAATCAAGAGCATGCATGACATTTATAACGTATTGCTCAGCTGAATTACATGCATTCCATCGCATTGACAAACATGTGCACCACAGATACAACAGCTTTCTGTTTAGATGAAGAATGTATTAAACATAACATGGCCCTACAGTGGTGGCGGAACAACTGTAAACTACAAAGCTGTGAAGTCCTGTGGCTCATACCGATGTACATGTTTGCTACTTATTAAAGTGACAGAAAGGTTTTCTGGGGTATTTTATTTTCAGTTTCAATAATGATGTTTTAGATTGGATTGAGTGTTGAGTGTGAGGTTTAGTTGCATTGTCTCCTTACACCTCTAGTGCAGGGCTTCCCAACCCCGCTCCCCGGTAATTACTTAACTAAACCCTTAACTGAACTAAGCATTTGCTTAGTTAGACCTTTTTACTTCTTTTCAGCTCTTAAGCAGTTGCAGATTTCAAGTTAGCTGTAACATTTTATAAGTAACTTGAACTATGCAACTTTTTAGCTCAGTTGGAATGAAAACCAGAAGACACATGGGGTCCCCAGGACCAGGGTTGGGAGCCACTGCTCTATACCCTTTTTACTGCAGACACTGCCAGAATGATCCGGCTCCACAGCAGATATGCATAGTGAGGTGAAACAGTACAAAATAAAATAGAGGTAATAGGTGCTTGCCTAAGGCTTGAGTTCAGAAGCAGCCTGCCAAGCGACCGAGTCTAATATTTCCAGAACACGCTTCAAGGCCTGCAATGATATGACCTAAGCAAACATGTAAACATGCAGACAGACAGGATTCTATTTCAGTGCTAAGGAAATATTACTCACCCTTGTGCATAATTTGCAGTATAAAGCCAAGGGTGTGTAGAGGACCGAACACACCTAACATTAGTGCAGAAACAGTAAGATGATTAACACATTAACAAAAACAAAAAAAAGTATGTATTAAATAAGCTACAACACCTAACTGGTGTACATCTGCCCAGTGTCCCCTGTGTACTGAGACTCAAACAGAAAAGCATGGCCTGACCAAAAATATAGCATCATATTTTCAACACAAACTTCAAGGCTTGTCATCGTATTGTATCAGTAAATACATAAACAAAGGCACAGGGTTAATTAGGACAAGGAGATAGGAGTTTTACTGGGGACCAGCAGCTCCCTGCGCAATTAGAGAGGACAGGAGAGGACAGGCAAGCACTGCACTTGAGATAAATGGAGCAGCTCTTATATCACATCTGGGAGAAATTCAGTTGTCAAAACAACCAAAAGTTATGTTTGTCAGCGATCCATATCTCCAGTCATCGCTGTAAATACAAAATCAGAGCTACCACTTTGTATCTCAAGTGCAGTGCTTTTCTGTTTTGGCCTCAGTACATGGGGGTCAGGTAACTATTAGTTGTGATTAGGTTTATGGTGTAATTTATTACTTTCTAAATTCTAATTGTGATTATAGTAACTGGTTTTAATTCTGGGCGTGACTAGGCTTATTGTGACTAGACTGGGTTGTTGATTGCAGTATTGTTTGCTTAGAAGCCAGTGGCGTAGCTAGGGGGATGGTACGAAATATCAGCCATGTGGCAAAATCTCAATCCATCACCAGCACCCCCCCCCCCGAATCATAGTCCAGGCAATTCACCACTAGCACCCCCCAATCACCCACCCACCCCCGGAACAAAATCCTTGCTACGCCATTGTTACTAACCATCATCAAAAGAATCTCCATCCATCCCCGAAACAAAAAACAATGTTAGAAGCCCTTGAGGTTAATGTGCTGTTAAGATAACATTCCTAAGCTAATTACGGCTAACTACTTTGATTAACTACTTTGATTCGCACAGGTGAAAGTGACTGCTCTTACCTGCTGTGACAGGGTACACCCCATGTGTATTAATTAGTTTGTATTGTTATCATTTAAAATGTATGGTTTAGTGTGTAAAAACAGGATGTTTTATTGTTAATTATTTTACAGCATGGATGGGGTTAAAATTCACTTGTGTAGAAAGTGACTATCTCCAGATTGATTAATTTATTAACTAGAGACGGTCACATGTATAAAAACCCGCAGCTTTGGCTGAACGAGGTTGGTTGTTCAGAGTCGGAACGTGAGTAAAGAGAACTGAAATAGAGAAGTAACAATTGCTACGCATGCTGGTTATACACCAGCACGATACTTGTCTGTTTTGTTTGTCTGTTTTGGCCACCATGCCATTCTGTTTTGAAGTGTTTTGTTTTGTTCACTCTTTTTATTTAATTAATAAACGTGCGCATCAGCACTTCCATACTCCAGTACTGTGTGTGTCTCTTCCTTGTCTGACCCCACAAGCCTATCCGTGACACCTGGCTATATAAGTTCCGGTAGCAAAAACTAGTGCAGGTTATTTCTTACCTATACCCTCTGTATGTTCTGCCCCTGTGTACTGTCTAAACTGCTCCCTGACTCTGCTACCTTCTAACTGCTAGTTTGTCCATTCTGTCCACTATGACTTTCTCTGCTATCCCAGTCATTCTCTCCTTTCACTCTTGCCGAATCTCTCACCAGCACTTCTCTAACCCTTCCAACCTGATCTCTCTACCTCTGCCCCATCCTCTGCTCCTTCCTCCTGCTCTCTCTGGTACCCTCTGGAACTGCCAGTCAGCCTGCAACAAAGCTGACATCTCTGCCTATGCCTCTCATCTCTCTCTCTCAACTTTCTGGCCCTTACAGAAACCCCTGATAACACTGCTACCCCAGCTTCTCTCTCCCTCTCTGTCAGCACTTTTGAGTTTCCCACCGTTGAACTGCAGTCTCCCTGTCAGCTGCTCCTTGTTGTTCTCTCCCTGGTCCTCCTGCTCACTTTCTCGATGAGCTCGACTTCTTCCTCTCTTCCATCACCACCTCTATTCTATTTTAGATGATTTTAACATTCCTCTCTCCAACTCAACTCGTTCTGCTGGCTTCCTCCCTCTCTTCGATTCCTTCTCTCTTCAACTCGCCCCATTTGCCCCCTACTCCAACTGGACCTGATTTTCTCCTGAAACTGATCTCCTCCTTCCCCTACTATCTCCTTTCTTCTTCTGCCCTCGCTCCCATCCACTTCTACCCACCTTCTCTTTTCCCCAACCAACTTTACTTCCTCTGTTCTCTCCCTTCTTCCCCGTACTGACTCTGGTGATTTTAGGAACCATCCAATATCACAAGACAGTCAGCAGTGAATTTTCTGGAAAAGTATCCATTACCATGTTTGATGATAACAATGTTACAATGTCAATAACGATGATACAGTAATCTGATTATCTGATTACTATCTGGCCACCTCTCGCGATAACATGAGTGAGGCTTGTCCAGCTCATGTAATAACTACAGAAACTCAGGAAATGCTTTTTTTTTTTTTTTTGTAGCCAACTCGTGTTGGGCCTCAACTCGAGTTTTGGAAAATTCAGGCTAACCCAGGAGCACTTGAGTGCACTCGAGTTAGCTTGTCTGTGGAAATGATGTATAAGTGATAATGTGCTAATGTGGTTGTGCTATTTAACTTTCCCCTGTACCATTATTAAAATCCTCGAATAATCTTTCCACAAGGAATATGTGAGGTTGGGGTCCAGCAATCCCTACTGGTTTTTTTAAATACCTCCCATCCACTCACTTTATTTTCATTTCGCAGGTTTTGGACCAAATGCTTTTCAATTTTGAAACTGTGGCAACTATCCACCCCAGCGGAAGGAAGTGTTTCTATTCTTGTTGATTTTCAATGGGTCTTTTCAATCAGGCATGCTAGTGGCAGCTTCCCTCTCTTCTATGAAGAGCACTAGACTTTAGTGTAGCACAGCATTGCTGTAACTTGGATTCCTGAAGACTGGAATACAGAACTGCTTTCCCATCGTGAAAGCAATGTGTGGGCGTCTTTATTTAAACCATCTCTTTGTGGCCAAGCAATCGGCATTGCTGACCTTTAAAGAACCAGGCTGCTTTGCACTGTCAACTGCATTTCATCTTCAGAAATACATGGGAAACAATGTCATGGGAGCAAGGGAGAGGTTCCATCTTCATTTGCAAGGGAGCAAAGAGAGTGATATGGGGTTGGGTATGGGAGAGGCGCATGCCAGTGGATATTAAATCAATTGCAACTCATTTTACATCCCTAAAAATAATAACTTCAGTTTGCCTTCTCCAGTTTGGCACGGTAGCTAAACTACAAGGCAGCTTCTCTAGTGAGTAACGTGCATTTGTTTTCTCTAGCTGTTGTAAGTTACTATGTTGCTGCTTTTGCTAGAATGTAATTTGAATGCAATATCGTGCTCCACTGTGACTGTGTTTCCACGAAAAGTTCAATATGACTTGTATTCAGGGTGGGTTTTTTTTTTCTTTGTTTTGTTTTTGTGTGACTTGAATTTAATGGTAACTTATTTCCGGCCATGGTCTATTTTTGAGTTTGTGCAAAGGTCAAGAACACTAATGTTCTCATGGTATTGTCCACTTGAAAATAAAACAAAGTAACAAATTTCTTATTCATGGAAATAGAACAATTCATTTAAAGAAAGCCAAGAAGCAGGATCTGCATTTTAATAGAAAATAAGTGCAAATCAGGGCCAAAGCTGAATTTCTGAAGGGAGGCGATATGAAAAATGACCACTAGGGCTGCTCACAACTACACACACTGAACAGTGCAGGGTCAGTAAAACGCATCATATCATTTCAGTTTCAGTTGTAAGACTGCTACATAATGGAGGTTTTACTGTGTAGCATAAAGAAACAACCCCAAACTAACTGGAAAAAAATGCTTGGCCAAGAGAAAAAAAGGCCTCCCTTTAAGAAATGGTAGTTTTCTCCTTGCAGGCCTCTGCTCTGTGCTTTGCTGGGTTTAGGAGACTGACAGGAACTGATTGAGAGCAACTCTGCTGAATGTTGCTGGAATGTCTTGGGTTGAAATGTTTCCTACAAAGATTTCTTGTTTGTAATAGATTTGAATGTGTTTTCTACTCGATCCCAGTACAAACCACATTATGCTTGAAGTGTCTGCAACCGCGTCTCATGCCCTTTACGTGTTGTGCATAGATCCATTCATGTGACATAACTAATAGAGATTTATGTCTAGTAAATCTCTATGCTTTACCAGTCCTCTCTGTGCTTTACAATGCTTCCCTATGCGTTACCATACCTCTCTGTGCTTTACAATGCTTCTCTATGCTTTACCATACCTCTCTGTGCTTTACAATGCTTCCCCATACTTTACCACACCCCTCTGTGTTTTACAATGCTTTACCATACCTCTCTGTGCTTTACAATGCTTCCCTATGCTTTACCATACCTCTCTGTGCTTTACAATGCTTCCCTATCCTTTACCATACCTCTCTGTGCTTTACAATGCTTCCCTATCCTTTACCATACCTCTCTGTGCTTTACAATGCTTCCTTATGATTTACCATACCTCTGTGCTTTACAATGCTTCCCCATACTTTACCACACCCCTCTGTGTTTTACAATGCTTTACCATACCTCTCTGTGCTTTACAATGCTTCCCTATGCTTTGCCATACCTCTCTGTGCTTTACAATGCTCCCCTATGCTTTACCATACCTCTCTGTGCTTTACAGTGCTTCCCTATCCTTTACCATACCTCTGTGATTTACAATGCTTCCCCTTACTTTACCACACCTCTCTGTGCTTTACAGTGCTTTACCATACCTCTCTGTGCTTTTGTCACACCTGCAAAGTATTAACACTGTATTATTTATATCACTGTTCCTTTTGTTTTGTTCACTTTATAACGAGCTACAGCCGAAACAATTGGATGGAATGAGAAGATTGGCTGGCCATTTAATCAGAGACAGAGCTGGCGAGAATCACACACTCTATATAAACTACTCTTGTTTCTTTAGAAGGAGCCAGCCCTGGAATGCGTCGCCCTGTGTGGGAGAGATGTCAGTGCTGATGAGCGAACTGTCCTGAGAAGAGAGCCGTGCTGACTGGAGCGGACCAAAAGTAAAGGGTTACATTATATAAAAAGCACTTGTAGGAGCGGACTGCTCTGTGTGATTCAGTATTGTGGCTGTTAATAAGATAAACAGCGGGAGTTGATACTGTGTAGAACTCTGATTGGAAGAATGCATTTTAACGTGTTTCTCTATTCTAGAGCAACCTTGCTTTGCAGTGCGATGTTGACGCTGTAGCTGCACTGGGTTAAACTACAGAGCACGGGCTGAGAATCATATTCTATTACAGGACAGCAATAGACTGGACAGCAATAGATCTTGTAATGGGCTGAAATTATTTATTTATTTATTTATTTATTTATTTATTTATTTATTTAAGGTACATTTGAAAACTGGATTGTGATGTTTGAATGAAGTCTGCAGACTTTTTTTTTTTTGTAAACTGAAGTTTTTTTTTGTTTTTGTTTTTTATAAAGTATTGGAGTTTTCTTTTTAAATGCATTTGTTGCTTGAATGTGTGTTTCTCTGTCTGGTTTCTGCCACAGTTTTTCTAGTCCCCCGTCCTTATTCTTTTGGCCCGTGACACTTTACAATGCTTCCCTATGCGTTACCATACCTCTCTGGGCTTTACAATGCTTACCTGTGCTTTACCATACCTCTCTGTGCTTTACAATGCTTCCCTATGCTTTACCATACCTCACTGTGCTTTACAATGCTTCCCTATGCTTTACCATACCTCTCTGTGCTTTACAATGCTTCCCTATGCTTTACCATACCTCTCTGTGCTTTACAATGCTTACCTATGCTTTACCATACCTCTCTGGGCTTTACAGTGCTTACCTATGCTTTACCATACCTCTCTGGGCTTTACAGTGCTTACCTATGCTTTACCATACCTCTCTGGGCTTTACAGTGCTTACCTATGCTTTACCATACCTCTTTGTGCTTTACAATGCTTACCTATGCTTTACCATACCTCTCTGGGCTTTACAATGCTTCCCTATGCTTTACCATACCTCACTGTGCTTTACAATGCTTCCCTATGCTTTACCATACCTCTCTGTGCTTTACAATGCTTACCTGTGCTTTACCATACCTCTCTGTGCTTTACAATGCTTCCCTATGCTTTACCATACCTCTCTGGGCTTTACAGTGCTTACCTATGCTTTACCATACCTCTCTGGGCTTTACAGTGCTTACCTATGCTTTACCATACCTCTTTGTGCTTTACAATGCTTACCTATGCTTTACCATACCTCTATGTGCTTTACAATGCTTACCTATGCTTTACCATACCTCTCTGGGCTTTACAATGCTTACCTATGCTTTACCATACCTCTTTGTGCTTTACAATGCTTCCCTATGCTTTACCATACCTCTCTGTGCTTTACAATGCTTACCTGTGCTTTACCATACCTCTCTGTGCTTTACAATGCTTCCCTATGCTTTACCATACCTCTCTGGGCTTTACAGTGCTTACCTATGCTTTACCATACCTCTCTGGGCTTTACAGTGCTTACCTATGCTTTACCATACCTCTTTGTGCTTTACAATGCTTACCTATGCTTTACCATACCTCTATGTGCTTTACAATGCTTACCTATGCTTTACCATACCTCTCTGGGCTTTACAATGCTTACCTATGCTTTACCATACCTCTTTGTGCTTTACAATGCTTCCCTGTGCTTTACCAGACCTCTCTGTGCTTTACAATGCTTCCCTGTGCTTTACCAGACCTCTCTGTGCTTTACAATGCTTCCCTATGCTTTACCATACCTCTCTGGGCTTTACAGTGCTTACCTATGCTTTACCATACCTCTCTGGGCTTTACAGTGCTTACCTATGCTTTACCATACCTCTCTGGGCTTTACAATGCTTCCCTATGCTTTACCATACCTCTTTGTGCTTTACAATGCTTCCCTGTGCTTTACCAGACCTCTCTGTGCTTTAAAATGCTTCCCTATGCTGTACCATACCTCTCTGTGCTTTAAAATGCTTCCCTATGCTGTACCATACCTCTCTGTGCTTTACAGTGCTTGCCAATGCTTTACCATGCTGTCACTTTGCTTTATTACACTTCGCTTTGCTATGCTGCTACTATATTAAACATTTATAGGGGAGGCTCAATCCCTGTTCTTCAAAGTGGATCCCAGGATTGTACCCCCCGGCCGACAGCAACAACAAAACATTTAAATCGTAAAGGTATACAGTACATCCTTCGCTCATGTGTCACAGACTGTGAGCAGCACTAAACTTGGGCTATCTGAAGTTACCTTAGATGAGAAATTCAAGATTAGAGTTAACTGGGGACTGTGGAGCCACGTTTATTCCAGGGCTTTTCAGCAGGTTCCATTTGACTTTATGAAGGAAAATGAGTTAATTCTATAGGGTGATGCAATTCTTTTGGCCATAGTTGTACATGTACTCACCAGCCAAAGTGTTGAAAGACAAATCCGGAAATGCCAGATGACGGCACTTATTCCTAGCTAGCACGAGAGCCACTTCCCTATTGCAGGAAAGTACCCATCGAAAGAGCCCTTGACTATTTGAACTGTGGGGTCTGGAGTCTGCTCCCTGTATCTACCTGGCTAGTTTCGCTAGCAATGTTGTACCACTAATCCCAGTCAATGCCATATGCAGTGGTTATGTGTTTGCAGTCTAGCCCTGGAGGGGTAGCTGTATAAACTCTCAGCCCTGACTTTGTGAAAAACACACTGCCATGCTCAAAATGACTTCCTTCTTCTTAACCACAATGAAACAGAAGCTCAGCATGCCTCTGAACACTGTGTAATCCTAGGGTTCAGCCAGAAGGTCTTTAAGAATAAGCACTGCACAGTATAGGAGAAGATTTCCTGCAATGTGACAGGGCAGGATCTGTCATGTAAAAATATAAATCTCTGATGCTTTTACAACGGGATTGTTTGAGGGTATAAGTGGGGTTTCCCCGTGCAATAAACACATTTTAAAAACGTATCAAATAAATCTTGTGCATGTAATGGAAGATGGAATTGCAAGTCTGAGCTGTGTAAAAATGGAACCTCCGTTGTTTTTGAGAATCCTATCTCAGCTGTCACTCACAGTGACAAGGTTACAGTGTCTGTGTCAATCACAATTCAGATCCCCATGGTTAATTCATTTTATATTGACCTGAAGACAGAACAAAAGCACATCATGAATTGCAACCAAACACGATCTACAATTTCTACAAAAAAAAAAAACATACTTCGAGAGGACATGGATGAAGCAATATGAAAAGAGTATAGATTGCCTACCCTCTAGATTATGAAAGCTTTCCCTGTCCCGCAGACAGTGTTTGCTTACCGCTTGGTTTACGTTACCCAAGATAGCTTTCTGACCACTGTAAACAGCCATTCACCTACAACTACCTGAAGCAGGGGCTATGCATGCCATGTGTAAACTCTGGAGATGCCTTTTAAATAAATGTGTCACCTTTCAGATCCTGAACGAATTGAGATTACTGAGATTATTGTATAAACCGCTGCAGTTAATCAGATTTACACAGAGCAGGGTGGGAATGAACAGTAAATGCTCAGCTGTATATTAGACAGGAAGCAGGCTCATAAATGTCACTGTGACTGTTTAATAGCAAGCTGCCAACCAAAGAATATCCCTCTCCAGAATCCTCCACGTCCTGCCCTGATCAGCAGCTCGGAGATACAGCGGCACCTGCAATTATTCACCTACTTTCTTTAATTAGGTTAAACTGTGTAAAATACCCCAGTATATCTAGGCAACTAACTTCAATTCCTATGTTGAAATACTAAAACCAACTTAATAAATGACAATGACAAAGACTGTTAGTCAAAATGTTTGTCATTTAATTTATTAATAAGCTTCTTTTAGTATTTAGTATAGCTTTTATTCCTCAGACAAAATAGAATAAAAAAGGTTCCCATTTCAAATGAAAGTGATCTCATGATTCTGTTAAGGAGAACTGAAAGGAGCAACTCTCCTGTTTTAGTTGTCAGCGTTGCCTTAAATTGAAGGCTGTTGCTTGCGATTTAGCAGGCTTTTTGGAGCTCAGTCCAGCTGGGAACACACTGTACAGGAACTCTGTAGAATAAATGAGTTGGAGCCAAGCAAAAACACGGTGTCAAATATATATACTTTCACAGCTTTGACGGCACTACCTTTAACACTGAACTTCTTTAGACCACCTGCCAAATGATTGTGTGACTGCCTTCAATTCATCACGGGTCAGTCAGTATCTACTTTCAGCGCCAGGTCCTTCATTCTTTCTTACACGGTATCTGTTTGATTTCCCATGCCTGCTCAATAACACGCCCGCAGCACTTGGCCTATTATAACCTGATATTTAAGTTTTATATTACTTAAATTCGACAATTGCTTTAACGTTCATTTTCACAGACAGATCAGTCGTTTTTATACAGGCAATGAAAGAAAGCAAAACTTTGTTTAGATTCCCCAACGTGTTTCTTGCTATAGCTCTATTGAAACCTTCTAGTCACTATGAGGTGGATTCAATCACCTTTCTAGAAACAGAAGTACATCACCCAATTGCGCTTAGCCAAAGTTGTGTTAGCATTCAATAAGCACGCATTTAAAAATGCATTTAAAAACTGCCACAAACTCCATTTAGAACATCATTCTCGATGAGCACTGTGCTGTTCCCGTGATACCCCCCCTTCCTCTGCAAGCAGGTTCATTCAGGTCTCAGTGTGGAGAATTAGTAGTAAAGCATTCTCAGGGCAGGTTGTGTGAGCACATTGCACAGTTTACAACAGGAAAAGAGACACCAAATGTCAAAATGATAAACACTGAAAAGCTGAGATGTAAAAATGTTATCTTTTGAAATAACGGAGAACCATTATTATTATCTTTTAGCAAGCAATTGTATTTAGGTACAAAAGGTCTTGAGCAGTTGTTCAAACTGTTTGTTCTTAAAATACATTTGAGAGTGACTCGAGTATCACAAGGAGGAAACAATCTGGATGGCCAGGTCCAACCTGGCAGTACATTTTAAACCCTGTTCTGAACATTTGTTTTTGTGGGAAGTTAGCAGCATTTGTTTTTGTGGGACACATATGTCCCATCTACCTTAAAGGGTTAATATATGTTGAAATAGTGCACCTGGGCCTGGCATTCTCATTCCAGATCGACTCCTCCCCATTGTGCTAGTGCTATACTTGCAGCAGTGGGGGGTTAAAAATAACAACTTGAAGATCTGAATATGCAAGATTAAAATGAAAGTGGATCAGGTTTTTTTTTTTGCATAAGCTTTTTGTTTTGTTTTAATTATACAAACAACATTTGACCGACAACACTGTAGAGGTGGTTGATTTTCATTGTGGTCAAAAGCTAATTATAATAATAATAATAATAATAATAATAATAATAATAATAATAATAATAATAATAATAATGAAAGTTTAAATGAATTGCAGCCTTATATGTACAGTAGGGTGTACATTATTTCTTCTAATTAGATGTCAATATTGATGAATTTTTCTACTTTCTCATATTATTATGAAATCTGAATTTTTTTTTTTTTTCATTGTTCCAGCATTGTTTCATTCATTTCATTTTGCACTGCTCATTTTGTCAGATTGTCACTCCAAATAATGTCTGTGATCTCCTCCTGTGCTTCATACAGCTCTAAACGTTTACTACGACTACTACTAATAATTATATTCATATGTTTTGCTTACCGTTCGGCGGCTGGAGAGTTTTCAATTCCAAACATCACTAGCCTCTTAATTCACACTTTTAGTTACATTTGGTATATTCGCTTAAGAACTAAAACAGGAACTAAACTTTTGTTTAAACAAAAAGAACACTAAACCACAACACCGAAAGTCATGGAGTTCTTCCTCTTCTTCCAATTGTCCTGTCAGAATGTCAGGTTCCTCAATCGACCTGGAGCTTTAGAAAGCCAAGTCACTGGAACGGGAAGGAGACTCCTCCAGTCTTTAATATACTGCTCACTGTCTGTGCTGTGAGCCAGTGTGTGTGTGTCTGTGTGTGTGTGTGTGTCTGCTGAGTGTGTCTGTGCTGTGAGCCAGTGTGTGTGTGTGTGTGTATGTGTGTGTGTGTGTGTATGTGCTGTGTGTGTGTGTGTGTGTGTGTCTGTGTGTGTGTGTGTGTCTGTGCTGTATGTGTGTGTGTCTGTGATGTGTGTGTGTTTGTGTGTCTATGCCTGTGTCTGTGTGTCTGTGTTGTGTGTCTATGTACTGGAGGGCCTGGCTCCCTCCCTCCCTTGTAACCTCTTCACCTGCACCAGGATCTGAGCGCTTGTTGTTCAAACGGTTTCTTCTTAAAATACATTTGAGAGCGACTCAAGCATCATGAGGATGAAACTGACCATTTGGATGACTGACTCCAAGCTCTCAAACCCTGTTTCGTGCTCCTCTTTGCACAAATAGGAAAGTTAGCATCATTTTATTTGTGGGACACATATGTTCCTTGTACCTTAAAGGGTTAAGAAGCACAACAATGTAATCACACTGGGAACAGAAGTGATTCTGCTTTTTCACACTACTCTCTTCCACAGAACTGTAAAAATGCTTTCACACAGGACTACCGTACTACTGTAATAAACTCCAGTAGCTAACTAAGTTAAGAAACCCCCTGTTCCTTCACCACAGCAACTTCCCACAACAGTTCAGGAGAACTGAAGGTCAGTGGGTGTCCTCCGATCCTCAAGCCAGTCGTCTCTTCACACTCAGGCCCTGGACAGTGGGGTCTGCAGTCCTTGCAGATTGTGCCTCTCTCACCTGTAGGAGCACCACAGCCAAACTTTAAGGGATTGTTTAAGATAGACTGTTGATAAACATTCTCTTATGTTAACTTAGTGCTTCAAAATAAGAATAAACATATAAATCCTCTCTTAAACATTTCATTGCATTGGCGCATTGGATTTGAACCCGGGCGGCTAGAGGTGAACAGCAAGTGAATTAGCCTTCTGCCTTCCTCATGCTCTGCAAGAACTATTTGATCCGGAGGTCCCTCACCAGCTGCATTGCCCCTTTGTTGCATGATATTAAAAGGCTACTTCATAATCATCCAGGCTACATTTTCCAATGTCATGTCTTCCCTGTTTAACATCCCATTATGTGTGTTCTGTACGATTCGCTTTACTATTGTTGATAGTTAATAAGTGTAATGGGATAGAGGCTGCATGAACCAGTGACCACACTGCAAGCAAGCTTCAAACCCACTATGCAAAAGAGAGTTAAGAATCCGTGACAGAGTGCATCACGCAAGACTGCCCATAACATAAACATGGTCAATACCTATCCAAGTAGAGACAACCACAGAGAATCATGCAATAGGATATTATTCAAGGGAGAAGCATTAGGAGTGGGTAGACAAGGTGCTAAATCCCTATCCCAGTATGCAGAGTGGTAGCTCGAGTTTAGGGAAAGGAAAGGTGATGTCTATGCGTCGAATCAGTTGCACTTTCTGGTTTTGCAACACATTTTCATTGTTAGTTTACAGCCTCTGTACAGCAGTATGGCAGTAAAAATTTCAGCCCCCCGGATGAGAGGAAAATGAGTTTCCAATCAGCTTTTAAAACACTCAATGCGGAAGGTAATTGCCATTGATTGGTAGTCAGTTATAAAGGTGAGGGAAGGACAGCTTTTTTTATTTTGAAATCTAAACATTAATATAGGTGTGTTTTGATTTATTTAATACCTACTGACAAATACTTCTTAAAGGCAAATACTTCTTAAATCAGCACAGCCCTAGTGTTTGGGATACGCAGGATTCAATATGTCAAGCAATAGTGGGTCAGAAGAGATGTCTGTTCTATAGGGTTCTACTTGGAAATGAAAAGTTCAACTGCGCAATCATAATTGAGCAACAAAAAACACAGTGAAGGAACTAAAAGGGTAGGACATTTATTGTAATCCCTTAGAGGCTGCCCCTTTAAGGCTAGGCTGTAATATTAGCTGGACAAAGCTGATTGGGGCAATCTCGAACCAGCTTATCTGGTTCCTTCACTTCGAATGCCCACATCAAAAAAACGAGTGTGTCATAACTTATTGATTTTATCAGAGTTAGAAAAAAACTTGGCAAGTACTGCAGAGGTTCGAGATGATATGCAATGAATCTGCGCTCTTCACAGCTGCGAATACAGTAGTATAATAGACATGTGCTTTAGTTAAGGAATTCAGAGTCCTGTGACTAACAATCTATAGATTGGACTTGCTGTGTATGCAGACTGCGTTTGTAGGAGTGAAACCACCTGATTATTTCTGCATGCTGTACTTCTCTGTCTACCTACATAATGTTATCAGAAGAAACAATCAATCTGGAAGTGACTGGCGGAGTTTGAATCTGTTGTCAGTGTAAACAAGCATGCGATTAAAATAACAGAGGTTGCTGATGCTGATATTCAAGCAGAAATACTGTACGAACGAGAGAGCAACTCAACTTAGATATAAGCAGATCATATACTGTATACAGCTATGGCCAAAAGTTTTGCATCCCCCTATATAATTAACTCATTTTGCTTCATAAACTTGAATGAAACCTGCTGAATAATGTTCCGTTATAATATTGACTTTAACACTGCTTTGTAGTTTTCCATATTCTTAACGAATAAACTAACAAAATGAAAAATGTGACATTTCAAAAATCTAACATGAAATACTGTACTGTACTACAATTTGCAATATTATTTTGTAGTTCCTCTGACTACATGATGTTAAATAAATGATCGAAATTCTGTTCATGAATTTTTGTTTTTTTTAAATGACATCTCAGTCCTAAAAAGCTTTTGGCTGTAGCTGTAGAGTTGAAATAAGATTTCCAGGCTAAGGCATTAAAACGGCAAAAAATCACAGATTTGGTTTGACGAAGGTACAGGGTTTACTAGCACAGTTAATGTGATTAAAATTATATGGCAGTACTTAAGAATTTCACAATATGGTGCAATTTCCTGGTATATGACATTAAGACATTGCCCTTAGCTTAACTGTTTGAGAAACCGCATTTGCAGACTGCATGCAACAGTAAATGTGTGTTGGTCATATTGCCTTCATTACAAACCACAGTGAGGAATCTCACTGATTAAACTATACAACCAGAGCCACTCTGGTAGGAATTTGAAAGGAGGACTAGTCAAGTGGACCAAGGTGATTTATTCAAGAGCTAAATGAACCAGCACCTTGTGAGATTGAGCACCTTCACTTCAATGGGCCCAATCAGAATGAAGCAACAAGACTGGCCTTGTGTAAGAAATCATATACTGCTATTGCCAGAAGCTTTGCATCACCTAACATTTTAGGATTGAGACATAATTTAAAACACACACGCACACACACGCACTCATACACACACACACACACACACACACACACACACACACATATATATATATATATATATATATATATATATATATACTGTATATATATACATATATATATATATATATATATATATATATATATATATATATATATATATATATATATATATATATATATATATCTATACACACTGCTGTGCAAAAGTCTTAGACATGTTGCATGATGTTATGTTGTTGTGTGAGTTTAATCCAGTCACGTGTTCACCAGCCATAAACACACATTGCAAGTGAGTGGATTCAATGGACTTATTAGTCGCGTGTTTCTGTTACTAGCTGTCCTGGAATTTCTATGATCCATTGTCTAGCTGGAGGTTATACAGATGGCACGCAAACTAGTGTTGTATAATGCCTAAAGCGATGCATTGAACACTTTAATATTAAAAAGCAAGAAGCAAAAAATAAATAAAAAATAATAAAATGACAAAAGCCTTGAAACATGTGAAAACATGTGGCGACAGGTCGATCAATGATTGCCTGATGGATGCTCACAAAATCAATCAAAAACAGATTGCTAAATGAATTCTTGCATCTCTAATAGACGCCTGTAGATCAATGCGTTGAAATTGTACGTGGTCGTATCAGCCAATATAAACACGATAAAACAAAGACTTCAAATGAAGTGCGTTGTAGTGCCTCAGGTTGACAGCATCCCTCCATTAATCATACACACTGTATATGAATGCATAGTTATAGGACACTCCATAAACATTCATACAGTACTGTAGTTATTCCATGAGTGAAGAATTGCCTTCTGAGTGAAATAAACACAGCATTCCAAGACATCGTGGGGGGTCGTGTTTATGTAACATGTGCAGTGGAAGGAAAAGAAAGCATCTTTTAATGTAAACAGCTCAATTCAACATGTCATAACACTCTATGATACTTTTTGCAAATACAAATATGGATATGGGGATTATTGCCACAGAGTAAATGTCAACCAACTAGCACGCATTAAAACAAATCTTCACCTCCCTATAACAGCGCCCATCAATAATAATGAAGGCAACTTTTAGTCAAGTACAACTCAACACACAACTGAAACACGAAGTACAACTCAACACACAACTGAAACACGAAGTACAACTCAACACACAACTGAAACACGAAATACAACTCAACACACACCTGAAACACGAAGTACAACTCAACACACACCTGAAACACGAAGTACAACTCAACACACAACTGAAACACGATGTACAACTCAACACACAACTGAAACACGAAATACAACTCAACACACAAGTGAAACACGAAGTACAACTCAACACACAACTGAAACACGAAGTACAACTCAACACACAACTGAAACACGAAGTACAACTCAACACACAACTGAAACACTGTCTTTCAGGAATTCAGCTCGCCGTTCTGTCCTCTCAGAATGCATCTCCATCCATAATGAATATATTTTTGGCAAAGCGCATACAATGAAGAGAAAGTGGCTCTTGTGCAGTCGTGAACCATCTGCTCATTGTGACCTTTAAAAGGTTCAGCTGCTTTGTTTGCATTCTGTTTTTTGTTTCATGTATTAGATGAGGGACAATGGCATTGGCTACAGTCAGTCACGATGCAATTTGAGAGCTTCTCCTCACAGCTCTGAGAGAGAGAGAGAGAGAGAGAGAGAGAGAGAGAGAGAGAGAGAGAGAGAGAGAGAGAGAGAGAGAGAGAGAGAGACAGTAAACCTCAATCCTCCCAATCCTGACAATGCTTTGTGTTATTCAAATTTTAGCTATACAATAAAAACATACTAGCAATCTGGGTTGTGTGTTAACATTGCTTGTGCATTCAATATGCAGTGATAAAGGTACAGTCAAACATATTTTGAAATAATAATAATATCTTTATATAGTGCCTTTCATAGTGGACCACCATCACAAAGCGCTTAACAGAGGTAGGCTCTGAACTGTGCATTATATGCAGAGTCACTTACAGTAGGACATTGATTTAACATCTCATCCACAGGATGGAGCACAAGTGACTTGCGCAGGGTCACACAGTGAGTCAGTGGCAGAGGTGGGATTTGAACCGGTGACCTTCTGGTTACAAGCCCTGGACTTTAACCACTGGACCACACTGCCTCCTAAATGCTAATCTAGCTTTTATATTTGTGGATGTACTACATTGGGTTCTAAAGGGTCCATATATGATAAGCAAAGGGCCAGATTTTATCAATAAGTGTGAGCTACCTCTTAGCCCGTATGTTATTTTCTCCAGGGGCAACACATATTTACTTTGTGGATCCATTGAGAAAGGATGAGAGGGGCCAGTTGTTGTTCTTGTAGAACATTCCCCATCGTTCTCTCTATGGCTTACCGCCATGGTTGAAATTTGCAGCATTCCCATATCATGACAAGAAAGCTGCTTTCCTAGAGCTAACAGCTGGAGTCTACAGCTCTGGCTACAACAACTCTGGCTCTGGCAGCAGCGACTCGGCTCCTCTGCTTCTGTTTCTGGCTCTGGAAGCAGTTCAGTGTGCTGGGGGAGTGTGGCAGAGTGGTTGCAGTGCTGATGTCACGGACCAGGAAGAAGCAACACAAAACAAAGGCAGCAAAGGTAGGTAGGGGAAACGAGACGCGTTTGTGCTCGGGTTTTAATAATAAATCAAATAATAAACAAAACACTTTACATCAAACAAAAGGGCACGTTGGCCAAACAAAACAAACCCACAAACAGTTGTACTCACAAATATTGTGCTGGCTGTTCCAGCACAATAGCAGTTGTTTCTTTTAACCCCTTTCTCCTTAACTCTCTCGCTCCTTACTCCCTGAACTCTCTCTCCCAGAGCGCAGAAAAGCTGCAGGTTTTATACAGGTGACCATCTCCCGATTAGCAACAATTAATCAATGAATTAACTCGAGATGGTCACCGCTGCACGAGGTTTTAAATAAATAAACGAACAAACACACGGCTTTTCGCCGTCATCTCAAATAATAACTAAGACGGACGGCTTTGTCCGCCTGCATAAAAACACAACGCAACAATAATAATAATAATAATAATAATAATAATAATAATAATAATAATAATAATAATAATACAAAATATACAAATAATAATACAGGGACGAGGTGTACCCCATCACAGGGAGCCAGACCTCCAAGGCCTCCAGCTGTTGCTTAATCCTGGCTTGCTTCTGGAGGGGCAGGCTACAAATGTCCAACAGTGTCTCAAGATCTACAGATGCAGGGAGCCCGCAGTGGTACCAGTCACTAGGGGGGCGCTATGTAATCAATGGCCGGAATAGCAGACCCACACAGTCGGTAACTGCAGTTTAGCACTCTCGCACACTTTTATTTCTTCACCAAACAAAAGCTTTAAACAAAACATTCAAACAAAACACCACCCAGCAAGCAATGGCTGTCTCCGTGCATAAACAGGGAGCACAGCCTGCTGATTCCAGTCTTCTTTCTTTTGCTGGTCAAGTTTGGCAGCACCTTCACTGAACGAACCCCTTTCTTCCTCCCAGGTGCTGCCCACAAACAAACATTTCATTTTCTCCATTATAGGGTGCGACCAGGGGTTGATTGACAACCAGTAATTCAATTGCCATCTGGCCACATTCCATACTTCCAATTAAACCAATTAAATCATTCCATACATGGAATAAGGATTGGAAGAAGAAGAGGTCGTTATAATTTTTTTTTTTTAAATATTATTTTCTCCCCAATTTGGAATGGCCAATTATTTTTAGGCTCAGCTCACAGCTACCACCCCGCTGACTCGAGGAGGCGAAGATGAACACACGCTGTCCTCCGCGTGCAGCCATCAGCCACCCGCTTCTTTACACTCTGCAGACTCACCGTGCAGTCGCCTCAAAGCTACAGCGTCGGAGGACAACGCAGCTCCGGGCAGCTTACAGGCAAGCCCGCAGGCGCCCAGCCAGACTACAGGGGTCACTGGTGCGCGGTGAGCCGAGGACACCCTGGCTGACCTAACCCTCCGTCCCCCCCGGACGACGCCGCCATTAAGCCGCCGCTTCTGGGAGCTCCCGTCCACGCCGGGAGCCCTGGGTCGTCATAATTTGGTATATATATATACATATGTATGGAGTGTCCCGCCTCTATGTATTATTATTTGTATTTTTGTTTGCTCGGATAAAAGCGCCGCGTCTTTTATTATTTATATTTAAAAACCTCGTGAGGATGCATGACTGATCAGCTACTGATTATTTAACTAGCTGACAGTCATGCATCCTTACCAAACGCGTGCAGACTGTGGCCGAGGGGTAATAAGATAATTAACAGCTAGTTAACCCCTCAGCCAGAGTATAAGAACTAGCAGCTGTCCGTGCTGCAAGTGGAGTATAGAGAGGAGAGTACGGGAGAGCGGAGAGAAAGAGCGAGGAAAAAGAGCGAAGAAAAAGAACAATTGCTATATTTAAAAAATATACTTGTTGCTGTTTATTTGTTTGGCCAA
Source organism: Acipenser oxyrinchus oxyrinchus (assembly GCA_030684275.1). NCBI lineage: Eukaryota > Metazoa > Chordata > Actinopteri > Acipenseriformes > Acipenseridae > Acipenser > Acipenser oxyrinchus. The sequence goes on from CM060254.1 coordinate 24,698,829, forward strand.
CGCGCCTTTTTGTTTTGTGGTTTGTTTAAATCTTTTATTTTTGTTTTGTTTATTAATAAATACGCTGAGTGCCGTTGCACTCCGCTTCACCCGCCCATCCATTGTTTTGGTTTCTGTACTTCCTGGTCCGTGACGTCACCACTGCGAGCCAGACTGTCACAACATATAAACAAGTGTAATTCTTTCAGCGGAGGCCCTCCTCTTCACCAGTATGTAGCGGCCGGATGCGTCTCTTTCCATTGTCTCCACTGGAAGAGGTATTTTTTTATGGACTAGAATAGAAACACCTCTAGAACTAGTGTAAGAGCTAGAACATTTCAAGTCATTTCAAATCTAATTCTCGATATAAGTTTAAGATATACGGAGGCTAACAAAGTTTGAGGCTGATTTCCAGTTCAGGCTGTGGATTGTTGATTGGAGTTTTCACCTTGTTCAAATTCCTGGAGATATTTCTGGATGCTCGATGGGTTTGTAAAAAAGCTTCTTTTACCAGCATGGTTGACACCATATCTGATGTGTGTGTTTTTTGTTTTGTCAAAAACCTTTGTTTTTGCTGAAGGCAGCTCAACAGACAGGTCAGGAAAAACACATTTTTGAGTTCAGATACCGTAGTGTCTGTTCTCTCTGACAAGTCAACTAACTAGTTCTTTGTCCTGGTTCTTTGTCCGCTCAAGGTGTATCCTGTGGTTTTGGTTTGGGTGCAGAGATCTGTGGGCTGGTTGCAGTTGTCAAGAATGTAAAACATTTACAGTCAGCTTACAGTTGCCTTTTTATCTTTTGCTTTTCTACTTTTGCTTTTAGCCTTTCGTTTGGGGCATTAGATAAGGATTCTGTCTGCTTATTGTTACTTTTGTGTCAAAGAAGAGTGCAAAATCTGTTAAAAGATTTTGAGGGGTTGAAAGCAGGAGCGCCTCTTCAGCCAGCAAACCGCATTGCTCATAGAAGATTGAGGAAAATGTTTGTATTCGTCAGCAACTAATACTAGTGCTGCATAAACCACCCAAAAAATATTTAAATGTTTTTTTTTTTTTTTTTTTTTAACGCAGTCATTTTTTAAATGCAATAGAACCCTCGTGAGAGGCAGGGGCGCCAGAGCTGGGGCGCCAGAGCTGGGGGCGTCAGAGCTGGGGGCAGAGGGGCCATGTCCCCCCTCACTTTGACAAAAGAAACATGTGCACAGCCAATGCAGCCTATGCACCTGAATCAGGGGCCCCGCATATTGCTTCCTTTGGTCTTGAATTTGGATGCTCGCTCGCACCACACCATTGTCAACATTTTGCATGTACATTAGACCTAGGGGGCCTTGAGGAGGTTTTAAGGGGTCCTCCAAAAATAAACCAGAGAATGGGTTATTTTCCCTGCATGCTTATGACATGCTGAAACCTATTAGCTTCAGCATGTCATAAGCATGCACAGGTTACATAACACATTCTCGGGTTACATATGGTGTAATAGAGTTATTTCAGCGGGAGCACGACAGATTACAAAGCAGAGGAAAAATCGTTGGAAACACACACAATATATACCAGATACGGATACATTTTTAATTCGACCATCAGCATCAAAGCAACAAAACCCACAGAATGATGATACAGAACTTCCTTCAACAAGTTCAACTGTAAGAGCTGAAGAACAACAAGGAGGTGGTGGTGTGAGTAAAAAACATAAAGCCGTTATTATCCCTGCAAAATTAAGGAAATACGAAGACAGCGACTTGAGTTTCGGTTTTATTTGTACTGGAAGTGGAGATATACCTCAACCGCAGTGTGTAATTTGTGCACAAGTACTGTCCAATGAATGTTTGAAACTCTCCAAATTACAGACATTTAATTAAAACAAGCAACATTCATTTTTTGAGCGAAAGGCTAAGGAACTGCTTGGTACTAAAGCCGTAATGAAATCCACAACTACCGCAGATAAAAAGTTTGTGTCTGTGGGGATTACTGGTAAGTTTGAGCTCTTACATTCTTTCATTCAGGAATGAAACATTGACTTTGATGTAATGAACTCACGACGGAACAAGCCGCTACACACCTGCGGGCTACAAACCCCATTAGTGAGAATATTGAAGCTAAACTGCCACCCTCTGTCCCATCAAAGCTGTTAGAGATCACTGACATTTCATCAGGCAGCTCCCTCAGAACCAAGTTCATTGAAATTCCGCTGGAGACATTTTGGTGTGAATGCTCCGATGAATACAGCAGTGCTTCTTCTGCAGCACTGACAGTGTTGGAGTCAGTACAGCCTACTTATGCAAAAGTGGATTTCCAGCTATGATGTCAATGAAAGCAAAGTACCAAGCCAGGATGAACATTGACTATGACATGCGTGTGCACTTGGTGAAGATACCTCCACGTCTTGACAGAATTGTTGCTTGGCGCCAGCGACAGTTTCACATTGAGCAAGTAAACAATCAGGGATAGAAATAAGACTCCCATTGCATAGCAGTTTGATCCATTCTTGGTTTTAGTAGTATAAGTTTAATAAAACAAACCTGAACTTGTTCACACTGGGGCTAATCAAGCTGGTTGTAAAACCTGGAACGGGTGAAACTGCTGTGCAATAGCAATAGTCTTATTTACATCTGTGTGTGTGTGTGTGTGTGTATATATATGTAATGTATATGGTGGGCCATGGAATTTCTATAGCGTGTGTGGGGGGGGCCTCAGAAGCAAAAAGTTTGAGAACCCATGCTCTAGACTAGAGGACACTAAAACATTTTACTAAGTTAGTCCAGCAATTTCTGTACTAAAGACTTGTGGTATCGTACTAACTGGAACAAATATGAAAAATACCAAAATGTATTGACAACGTTTATAAAACTTAACTATTCATAACCAAAAATTATATTATTTGAAATATTCCGAAAAAAATATAAAAACGTGTGTCAAAACATTTTATTCAACTTAATGTAGGCCTATTTTATAAATAATAATAATAATAATAATAATAATATTGCCAGACAGTTTTACAGCTTCCAAGCTCAGTACCGGTTGGGAATTTTGGCAAGCTGTAGCATTGCAGCACAAGTGTCAGCAACAGATCAGTTTTATGGAGCAGTTTCAATTCAAAATACTGCATTAGTTCATTATCTCATGATGCTTTATAACTTTAAACACCACAGTAACCATGACCCTTACACACTGTAAGGAGTTATAAGCAAATTTTACATTTAACCTTAAGGAGAGGTCAAAGGTCACGATAAAGGTAATTGTTGAATAGAACATACATGGGTTCCTATCTGTGTTTCATAGTAACCGTTAACCTATTTGCACTCTGTAAGGAGTTATAAGCTAGTTTTACATTTGACCGAAGATTTTGAAAGGTTTTTAAAGAAATGTTAATCAACTAAACCGTGTTCAGCTGAAGCAGTTTTTAAATTTAAGAACAAATCGTAGGTCTGGCCACCATCTTATTTTATGAAAACACCATTTTGCCTTATTTGAATTCCATTGTCCCCAGGATGACACCTACCAAGTTAGGAGTTAGTTGGATAAACGGTTTGCAAACAGAAGCAGTTTGATGTTTGGGGTGCGTTTTGGTGAATTTGGTGGCAGCCATTTTGATAGTAAAATTTATCGCAGAAACTTCTGCTTCAAAAACTTGAAGCGGGTTTGGTTGCTGATGACATATGCAAAGTTTCAGATCAAATCGGTTGACCTGGTCCCAAGAGAAGATTTTGAAAGGTTTTTCCAAAAAACGCGTCAGGCCGCCATGTTGGTTGACGCAGGAGCGCAATCTTTTTTGCATCTGAACTGTAATCTCCACGGGATGATACCTACTAAGATTCATGTTGATTGGTTAAACCGCGTGAGAACAGGAGCAGTTTAAAGTTTTGGGAGGAAAAATGACAATAATAAAAAAAAGAAAAAAGAAAAAGAAACTCTTTACAATAACCATAGAGGCTTCTTAAAAAAAAAAAAGATTTCTATCTAACGAAAAAGAACGCTCTTAAAATATAACTAGCTGGAACCACTCAGTTCCTGTTTGGTCGCACACTACAATAAAGAGCCCTGAGCTCTGTACTAAAACTGGGGATCAGCTCGTCCCCAGCTTTGTTCCCTACCTTTCTTTGTTGCAATTGATACTAAGTTAGTACGCAGCTGGGGATGATCCTAAGATAGTACCATATTAGCTAGTCCACAACTTAGTATGCAGCTCCTTTTGCTTATTTTTTTGTTTGAGCACCTGCGAGTGCGCATATAATTTAGAAAGGTACCACCCCTGGTATCTCTGTGGTTCTGTCTATCATTGTTGATAGGCAGACCACAGACAACAGCACCCTCTGCGGGCCAGAACGTGGAACTGCCCCACTAAAATAAAACTGGGCACCTGTGCGGTGCTTGCAAAATCACCTGTGTCTCCCGTGTGTCAGTGAATTACCCACCACCCTTCCACAAACACATACATAACTGTGCTGTAAAATAAAACACATACATAACTGTGCTGTAAAATAAAACACATACATAACTGTGCTGTAAAATAAAACACATACATAACTGTGCTGTAAAATAAAACACATAGTGGACTGGAACCTGAAGAGCTGACGATTACCAGGTCAAGCCTGCGTTCGTAGTGAAATACAGCCCTGGATTATAGAATATTTTTTCTAAATACATTGTCTGGACACAGAATTGATTAAAACAAGCCTTAAAACACTTTACAGATAGGTATTACAAAGCTAGACTTTCAATAAACAAGAACAGGTGACATGTTCAGAGGTTATAGGTGAATTATAACTAGTGTAATTAAAAGGAACACAATATTATATACTTCTTTCTTTGTGCTGTCTGTGTTTATTGTACAACACACTGTATTGCAACCCTTATTTCCTTCATATTAGCAAATGGCGTCGCTGCAAAAAGTCTGAAAACCTTCAATATGTAAGCTGAGACCATACTGATGCTTGACTCAACGTTTCAAGGTCCCACAAGACATTTTGGGGGTCCCAGTGAAAATGTTTCCCAATAAAGGACAAGGTCTTAATACAATGGTGTACACATTTTTTTTTCTTTCTTAATTCATTCAAGTTTTGACAATTTTTTTAAACAATAACAGACAAACACTAAAAGCCACAAACAGATAATGTTTCTGTCTAAAAGAACAAAGAACAAAATGGCATAGCAGTAGAATCCACAAAAGCTAAAAAGCTTGCTCTTCAATATTGCACTTCCAGAAGACACTCAACTCTAGAAAAGTGGGAAGTGAAGTCCTGCTTTCATTACAGTTCCTTTTTTTAACAATTATTTTTATCTGTTTATTTATTGCTGTACTATTAATTGTGAAGCGCTCTGAGATGACTGCTTTTAAGGGCGCTATACCAAATAAAGTTTATTAATTATTATTGTTATTATTATTCATTTTCCAACTTTTCTCCCAATTTTTTTCGAATGTCCAATTATTATTCAAGCTGGCTCACCACTGCAACCCCTGAACTAACTCAAGAGAGACGAAGACGAGCACTCGCATCCTCTGAAACAAGTGCCGTCAGCCGTCCACTTTGTTTCGTTCTGCAAGCCTGCCGTGAAGCCATTACAGAACTACAGCATCGGAGGACCACGCAGTTCTGAAATGCACACAGGCCAGCCTGCAGGTGCCGAGCCTAACCGCTACCCCGCCCGGGCAGCGCTTGGCCAATTGTGCACCACCTCCTGGGAACTCCCGTCCACGGTCGGCAGTGGCATAGCTTGGATTCAAACCGGCGATCTCCAAGCTATAGGGCACATCCTGTACTCCGGCATTAATATCAATCTGAAATCAAGAGGAGCTCTTTTTAGCATATTTAATACAGTTGGCTAGTAGCAGTGAGATTTAAATTACCACATTTCTTTCTTTTTCTCTATATAGCTTGCAATGGTAATTTGGAAAATACACTACCGGTACCCAACATCATAACTACCTTTAATTCTGCCAAGAATTAACAATCAACCAGTAGACCCTTAAACTTAGCAGTATTACTACAGTACAGGTGCAATAGACAGTGGGAAATTAACCTACCCAGGCTACTACATGGATGGACTTTACTGGCTTTTGAACACCATACTTAAAAAGACGCAACAAATTGGCAGTAAAAAATAAGTTCTCGGCTTCTCTCTGGTCTTGTGCCTGTTCACTTCTCTGCCATTTATTTCTGTCAGCAGTCGCCAATGTCTTTCAAACAGTTGCTCGTGCAGCAACCAGCAAGAAAGCCTGAAATGGATTTCAGCCAAACATGTAACCGTACACAGGAGGTCACGAGAAAAGGGCGCAACTCTGTATCAGTCCTTCATCCGCTCAGAGAATTACAATGCAAAGTAAGAGCCTGCCAGCATTACAAAGCTTGCACCTCGCACAACACAGCTGTATCACCTGCAAATAACAGACAGACGCGCATCCCAGAGAAGCAGACAACTGTAAACATGACAGTCCTGACAAACGATGCGTGCATAAAGGACATGGGTACTACTATCCTATTAATTCACTTCTGTTTCTGCTTAGCATTTACCAGGCTCACTAATGAATGGATTTTTTCATTGGGGCCTGCTTCTGAAAAGACTCCTAAAAGCTGAATTTCTGCAGTGGAGTGGTTCAATTAGTTACACAGGGGAATCAAACCACAGCTGTCCACCCCACTAGAGACTTTTCTATCAAAGCAGCTCACTTCACAAATCCAGCTTTTAATAAGGAGACCCAATGGTCGAATACAATTTGTTTCGCTGGAATAGTTAGTAAGCTGATAAATAGTAATTGATGCAGAAACATGCAACGTGTGGGACCACACAATTGGAAACAACAAACAGGGATAAAATAAAGATCCTGATGAGCTCTCCAAAACATCAAGGGATGGTTTCTTCAATTCATACAGGGAGAAATGACTAAGTGATGGTGCATGAATAATTAGGGCTGTCGTCCTGGTACTCTATAACATACTCAGGGTACACCTGCTGTTTCTCAAACACCACGTAAATGGAAGGGTTGAGGGGATCGTCTACACAGCTATCGTAGAAGTTAGTGTCCCCGCCGTCTTTGGAGGGAGGGCGCAGGTATCTGGAGTTTCCCTGGACGGATTCGCCCACCAGAACCCGGGTCACAAACATGGTTCTGGAAGAGGAGGAGCCGGTGTAGTTGTGAGAATAACTGGCGTCTCGCGCGAAGTAGCTCCCTGTGAAAACAGAATTATTAAAACAGCATAATATGAAGGTTATGTCATTTCACATCTAATGTTTTATAAACGTGAAGTAAAATGGAAATGTGTATCATTGATGACTTTTTGGCATTGCAAAGTCGTCTGTTTCTCCTCATCGCGTTACAGTGGACCCTACCGGCCAGACGCCTAGTGAGCTCAAGCGGACACCTGCAGGGCTGGCCTTTGTCCTTCAGAGGTCAGCAGCTCAGTGACATCCGCTCTGGAGTTCCTGGGTGTAAATGAGGAAGCTGGCCCTGCTCTCAGTATGGCACGGTGCTCAGTCTCATTACCTCTTCCATAGGCGGTTCCGTGTGTTCCACAGATCCTCCAGTCAAAGTTCTGCTTGCAGATAGCATCGACATAAGCAGAGTCTGTGCCATGGAACAGCAGTTTCTCGTTGACATTCCTCCCTTTGTTGTGCTTTTTCATCTGCTCCTTTTGCCTGGAACAAAAAAAGTTTTGCAGAACATTAAAACTAGACTTTTTCCGTTTGTTTTTTCTTGTGTGAAGTGAAACCTCCCTTACGGCACAGCATACTGTATCAAGATCAGATGTGTGGATTTCACAGTAATTTACAGATTCCTTGTGAGGGGTTGTAATTGATGCACCACTCTACCCAACTCCGACTCACATTTGTGTAGTACCCCGGAGGCTGCACAGCCACTCTGTGCACATGCACTATCTATCTGTCCCCAGGACTTCTCATTTAGGAAACAGGACCTCAACGTACCATTGAAAGATTTCCCAGAGAGGCTTGTTTTGGATTCTTTCAATTTTCTTAATGGTGAAATCAAGCATGGTCTTCCTGAAGAGGTTCTTCACCTTGTTGTGTTCTTCTGTAGATTCCAGCACCTCAATCCTCTGCAGAAACATTACACAGGAACAGGGCGCTCAAATCTGACAGAACTTTCAAATCGCAGGGCCTCTGAATGAGTAAAGTCTCACATCAACAACGGGCAAAACAGTCCCAGAAACACACAGGTGGCAAATCTCCACACTACAGTGGAACTGATGTTCAGTTTAGAAACTTTAAAAGAAACTTTGCACTGCAAACCTGGAACACATTCATTCAAAAAGACTTCCATTGAATTGATCGCTGTTTCTTTGCAGTATTTTTGAACATGGCATAGTGTTTTAAAGTTAAGGATGAATTTAAGATTCACAAGTATGGCAGTGATAGACATCCCTCGCCACATCACATTGTATCAGCATGTTATGGACATTTTTTTTTTTTACCATTTTATGTACCTATTCCAATGACAGTGGCAGGTCTGAATAACACTGTCCCGCAATTTAAAATCCTGACTGACGAATCTCCTTTCAGTCTATTTTTTTTTTTTTTAATAGTGCTGGGACAAACATGGGTTTTTCATGTTTGAATATTCCTTCAAAATTTATTGAATACTCTCATTTTTAAATAGTTGGAACGCTAAAGTACAATTTGTACTATATTATTTTAAATAGTCAGGAGTAAAATAAACCCATCACCTGATAAAGAAGGGAGGGTAAACAGTCATCTGTACAGCAGAATGGGGGTTATTTATTTCAGACATTTTTGCATGATACCTTTTTGTTGCAGCCACTTATCTGTTCTGTGAATGAATGCAATATGAACAGGCCCATTTTTGCCTCCACCCATTTCAAGCAGGGTTTTCTTAGAATATTGACATCTTGTCCCAGCACTGTTATTGTACTTAGTTAATGCTACTTTCCCTTTCACTCAAATTGTGTCTATTTTAAAGAACTAGACAGTGGATCTTTCAATACCGACGTCATACAATCTATAAACCTGATTCACTGCATTTTTATTCTATGTAACATGTTTCTGCAGCTATTGCCAAAGGTGTTGCATCACCCTTTAGAATAAACGTTTAAATTTGTATTATATCTCAATCCTAAAATTCTAGGTGCTGCATTTGGCCATAGCTGTATATACCAACCCATAGGAAGAAGCACAGCTTGATTAATTCAGAGTTCAGAGCAGCAGACTAACACACGTGGACAGAACCTCATAACCCAATTTACCAGCAGACACGTGGCTCACAAGATAAAGGCTGTTCATTGAAAAGTTAAAATCCTTTACCTTGTATCCTGTCTCAGGCAACTGGGATTTATCTCAGTAGGGCGGAACACCGTTGAAAGTGGGAGCAAACGACCTATTGGGTCCACATTTGCTAGAAATAAAAAAAGATATAATATCAGTAGCATACTGAACCCGAGCTCTCAGGAATGACCTGCATACTCCGATGTGCACAGGGTGATGTACAAATGAATTGGTACACCCCTGCCACATATAGTGTCCAAAAGTTTGGAAACAACAATTGATTTACAGCAAGACTAGGACTGGGATTGTATTGCCCATGTTTCCTCACTCAGACCTCTTACTTACTAAATACCCTGGTATCTCTGAACAGATAATTGTCTCCTCTTTAAAAATATGCTAAATATTTTAATGTGCAAGACATCTCACAAGTAGAATGGTCCTCTGAAATGTTCTCCTTTTTCTAGGAAAGCAGCACAGCTGGGGATGGGGAGTTTGTTGCCGGATAACTTCACTCAGACTACTTGCTCACTAAATATCTTGCTAAATATCCCTCAATAGAAAATCGTCTCCTCTTTAAAAATATGCAAGAGATTTTAATGAACAGTCCCTCCCACAGGTGCTGTAGGCCACAAATATGATCCACTTACTACCAATGCGGAATGACCAGGTGTGAAATTGTCTCATAGAAAGATTTCTGGTGAAGGACTGCCGAGGACAGCACTACATTGAATATTGTTCCAGTCTTGGCAATCACCACTTAGGAAAAACATTTTCTGGGTAAAATAGAGAACAAATGCTCCACCCAGTCATTCAGCATTGTTAGTAAATGAATCATATTAGAGAAGCACTGAACTTGTGAGACGGATTGCTCATTAAAATCAATAGCATATTTTAAAGAGGAGTCCATTTTCTATTGAGGGATAGCAAGATATTTAGTGAGCAAGTAATCTGAGTGAAGCTATCCGGTAACAAACTCCCCATCCCCAACTGTGCTGCTTTCCTAGAAAAAGGAGAACATTTCAGAGGACCATTCTACTTGTGAGATGTCTTGCTCATTCAAATATTTAGCACATTTTTAATGAGGAGACCAATATCTATTCCAAGGTATTTAATAAGTAAGGGATCTGAGTGAGGAAAAATGGGCAATAAAATCTCCACCCCTAGTCTTGCTGTAAATCAATTGTTGTATGTAAAACTCTATAGTGTGACCACATTGACTAGTCAAATAGCAAAGGGCCAGTCGACCTCAGACACTGGTCACATCAAGTCAAGCAATTGTAAAACACAGATGGAGGGAGAGCAGTTGAGGTTGCAAACCATTAACATAGAACATTTTAGAACATTAATAAACAGGTTTAAAAAGTTCCAAGCAGTTTTAAAGGATAGCACAAAAACAGTAAAATATTACGAAACAGACCACCAGGCATTACAAAAAATGCAATAAATAATGTAGTGGATAAAGTAACGACCAGTCGACCTGTTCAACAATTTTTACGAGCAACTATTACTGGACGAGCTGGTTGCACAGACACCCATTATCATGCCCCTTGTGAGGTCAAGGAGATCCTTCTGCTTTCCTGCTGTTGTTGCTGAATAGTTGCACACGGCTAATAGACCACATGTCAAGTGACCACATGAATTTGTACACATGGCAGACACTATGATACATAATTATTGTTCATGAGACAAACTGACAAACTGCCCACGCAATTCACAGATTGGAAATCAATGATCAATAATATTTGCAATGTGTTCTCCTGTACTATAAACCAATCGAACTTTGCAGTTCCTCATTACCGTTTTTTTATGACCTCTGCATCATTTCTGGAGACAAACACTGGTCGCCTTCGGATGGGTTTCACGGTCCTATAACGTTTGTTCACCTGGATCTTGTCTGAAAAACAAAAATGCTGTTAAGATCTGGAACAAAAACACACTGCTCCGCTGGCTGACCTCGAACAGACTGCGGCTAATCTACACCATGATCAGGGATAAACACATTCACAGTTTCCTAGATGCGTTATTTTCAGGACTATTGGCCAGACACGACAGTGTTTTTCGAATGTGCCGTGGAGGTAATCATTACAAATCGAAGGTGTACAGTGGCTGTTCATTCACTTTCAAGCACGCTTACATTCCTCCCTCATCCTGCTGGAGGTTGGAACGCTTCCCATACTGTTAAATTACCTTTAAATGAGATCTCATACTCCTGACTGCCCACTGTGAACGCATGCACTGAGCTGCTGTCTTCCAGGTATTTCTTCTCCAGATCTTCACTTGTGATGGATGAAGCTTGGTGAATGCCATTCTATCGATTTAAAAACAAAGTTTCTGCTTGAATTATGCTTGTCAGTCACATACAGCACTTTCTTTTTAAAGGGAGTGGGATACTGGTATAGGAGTTAACATAGTGAAAGCATGATAAAGCAATGGTAAGAGTTGTAAAGACCAGCGAAGTATAGTAAATCATTAATAAACTTGGCAAACCAGAGAAAACTAGGGTAAACACATAGTATAACCATGGCAGAAACAAAATATACCGTGCAAAAACACTGTGGTAAGCTTTTATAAGGGTTGTGGTGAAATCTTATATGGTTACATGGTATAGCAATAGATAACCAGCGTATATCGATTGGTTAAAACATTGCAAGGTTAGCATGTGCTACTCGACCGTGATATAGGGGATGCCCCTGTGCTCTCACTGCCACAAAGCAGGGACCTGCTACAGAATGTTGGTGCTTGGAACTTACTGAGGCTGCATATTCTATCCACTGTGCGGACTCATCCTGCCAGTACCAGGTCCAGGCTGTGGTCAGGGTGCAGTCAGGTCTGGTGACAGAGGAGGCAGTGGAGAGGCGCCGCACTTTAGCTGCTCCCTGGGTCATTGTCTGGAAGTTTATAGATGGATAGCCGCTGCTGCAATAGCAATAGACCTTGCTGTACTGGTCTGATAAGACACCAGGCTTGGGATAACCAATGCATTATAAAACTTGTCAAGGTCGACCAATCTTAAACAAGGACGAGAAGAACGACACATAAGAAAAGTTTGGGAACGAGAAAAGGCCATTCTGCCCCTACTAGGGTGATTTAATTTAATAGGACAGAATTGAAATGTTTCCAGTGCTATAGATCCAACTATGTCACCTGTTAGGCTATTCCATGCATCTGTGCAAAAAAGTGCTTCCTGCCTTCTGTTCTAAACTTACTTGTACTCAGCTTCCATTCATGCTCTCTGTGCTAAACCTGAAGTCATGTCTTGGGTTTACTTTATCTAGACCAGTGGTCCTCAAAGTAATTTGGGCACGGGAATAAATTGATCTTACTTGGCTGTTTGTGGGCACGCTGATTATTGCAGAGGTTCTTATCTTAAACACTGCCTTCCCGCGACATACAGTTATATATATGAGCTATGTGTATTTAGTATTTTGTTTAAACCTTTTAATTTGGTCACTGTGCCTCTGTTTGTTTATTTGATGCATGTGTGCACCAGCACTTTAAAGTGCAACTTTCTTGACTCTGAGTCCCATTGACATTATTCTGTTACGTAGACCATCTAGGATTTTATAGACGCAAGCCCCTTCTTTTCCTTCTATTTTCTAGAGATTTAATTATTTTAACCTTTCCTCGTAGCTCATGTCATTATGTCCTGGGATCAGCCTGGTTGCCCTTCTCTGTACCTTCTCAAGTGCAATAATGTCTTTCTTTGTAGTGAGGTGACCAAAACTGGACACAGTATTCTAGGTGATGGTCTAACTACTGTAGGGCATTGTACAATCTTAGCAGAACATATAATCTTAGCATATCTTGTGCAAGTAGATTGAAATAATTATGTTCTTGCACAAAGCAAGAGAGAAATACAACACTAGAAATTCAACCCCCAGCCCCCAGCACTAGTGCACTGATGCTGAGGTCTCCCAGCAGCACATACCTGCATGTGTTGGCCGGGTCACAGAACTCCTTTTCAATCTCTTCATTGTTGGGCAGAGCTGACCAGCTCAGCCCCGCCCACACCTCCCACTTGTAGGGCATGTCGAAATGGGCCTTGAAACACCGGCCTGCAAAGAGAGGTCAAATGACATGCCAAACTTTATAAACCAATTGCAACAGCTACACTATTTATAAACCAATTGCAACAGCTACACTAAACTGTATAAACCAATTGCAACAATTGCAATAGGAGGGTGTGTGGTCCAGTGGTTAAAGAAAAGGGCTTGTAACCAGGAGGTCCCCGGTTCAAATCCCACCTCAGCCACTGACTCATTGTGTGACCCTGAGCAAGTCACTTAACCTCCTTGTGCTCCGTCTTTCGGGTGAGACGTAATTGTAAGTGACTCTGCAGCTGATGCAAAGTTCACACACCCTAGTCTCTGTAAGTCGCCTTGGATAAAGGCGTCTGCTAAATAAACAAATAATAATAATCCTCTGCAGAAACATTACACAGGAACAGGGCGCTCAAATCTGACAGAACTTTCAAATCGCAGAGCCTCTGAATGAGTAAAGTCTCACGTCAACAATGGGCAAAACAGTCCCAGAAACAAAGCTGGATATGTAAAAAAAAATGTCCTGCAAAAGCTTACATATTTTAACAATTGATAAACTTTCACATGCAAGCATCAAAGCTAACAAGCACCCCAAAGCTGGGACAGACATAGATTCAAGTTTGTAATTACAAAAAAGTTATATCATCCATAACCTCCCAGACTCAGGGCTTTAAGGTAAAAGCAAGGAACTGAGTCACGTAAACAAATGTTCTGACAGGTGCCTCCTTCAGCGTATGGCTTAATAACTGGGATTATTAAATCGGTACTCTGAAGAAGGCACCAGCAGAACCAGGCACCAGCTATCGTCTGGTTTAACATACCCTTGATTGGCACAAATCTAGGACTACGTTACCTAGGGTAACATTAGCTCACCCAAGATTATTGCTGATCAGGGTCTAGGATGAAACCAGCCGCTAGTTTTTCTTTATATATATATATTATATATATATATATATATATATATATATATATATATATATATATATAACAATGTCTAACTGTACGTGCTGAAACCACCTCACTGAATATAAGAGATATAGTTTCTATGAACATTTGTCCTGTTCAGCTTTTTATGTAAACATTATTTCAAAGACGGCATTAAGTTTGTTTTGAGTGCTGAACACACTTCTTACCTCCATGTTTGCAGTCTTTCTTGACAAAGTAGATGCATATCTCAGTTTTTTCTGTAGATAAAGATATATATATATATATATTTTCTTCAATGACATTCCTTTGTTTATAAAGAATAATTCTCCAGGCAGATATGCTAATACAGCCCTCCTTCATTGCTCCAGCACGTGTGTCATGTGAAAGGTGCCACAGTGGTGCTTTAGCAAGGGTAGCAATATAACTAAGATAAATAAAATACTACATTAGCTAGGATAATGGAAATTTCACTGGATGAAAACCAAAACAATGACTGTGGTTTATCAAGGTCTTAATCCCAAAGGGAAATTAGCAACAATTCATGCAATAACAACAAAACTAACAGCACAGATAGTTAATTTAAGGGACTCCAAAGCGTTCCTAAATAATTTTTATCCTAGTTTTCTTTATTGGGCCTGTGACAGGGACAGCGTCTGGTCACTGGCTTCTCAGACGCATGCGTGTGTCTGCAGGAGACAGACAGACACTCCACCTGTGACACGCTGACAGCTGTGTTTGTTTACAAGGAATCGGAGCCGAGGATTGGTCGGCTGCGGTTCTCTGACAGGCTGGTGGGCGTGTCCCGGCGGAGTAGGTCACTATAAAAGGGAGCCGGTGAAACCCTCTGTGGCAACTCTTAGGTAAGTGAAAACGAGCGACTACTGTGAGTGTGACCTGGGCCGCTTGCTTGTACAGCAGATTTCACATCCCACCAAAGAGGGTGAGTTAGGTTGCTAAAGCAGGACCACCCTTTATAGTGGGAACAACTTTTATATGGTAGCTTTGTTTTCCCCATTGTGTTTTATTTTGGATTTTTGTTCTTATTTTGTTACTAGTCCTGGTACCATAGTGGCAGCAGCCTGTTTTTGCCACTGTAAATATTTGTAAATAAATGATACCCACAACCCCCCCTTCCCCTTGACAGTGCCCAATTCAAAGGGGCTTTAGTTTATTTTAAAGTACTTTTTTCACTGTCTGTTTTATAAATAAAATGTTGATATGCAAGAAACCGCTAAAGATGTTTTTTTTTTGTTTTTTTTAAAGAGTCCATAACAGATTGATAACTTGATTTCATACAGTTAAAAACTGGTCCTTTAAAAAAAAAAAAAAAAAAAAAGCAAAGATAGTTATATGTTTGTGCATAGGGTCTAATAGGAAGGCACTGGTGAGCATGGCCTTGCTGAATGAACCCCTCAAGCACATGCACATCTGTGTCTCTTCCTTCTCACCCTGATCACAGGCAGTTGAGCTGGCGTTCTTCATGTTGAAGATGTTCAGATAGACCAACGGCAGGGTGCTGATTAGCTCTTTGGTTAGCCCCCGGTCCGTCAGGATTCTCAGCGTTGCGGGGTCGTGGAAGCTGTGGGACCTGCTGCACGAGACCCCCTGTCTACAGCACCCCCTGATGAACTGCTCACAGACATGCAGTCGGGTGCAGCTCATCTGATCGGGACAGGAGCCATACTGACCGTTTCCTTTATTGAACAAAAAGCACACCTGCACCACAATGAGAATGGGAGTCAAAACTGGACCTGGTTTACCCTTGCATAGTAAAAGCATAGCAAAGTGTAATTAAGCACAATAAATGCATGGTGAAGCATAGGTAAGCATTATAAAATCCAGAGAGGTATGGTATAGTATATAGAAAAAACATGGCAAACCAGGGTAAACTATCACAAATGCATAGTATAGCCAGGATAAAAACAGGGTAAAATAGCAAAAAATGCCATGCAGAAATACAGTGGAAAACTTTGATATGGGCAATCATTCACCTCCTTATTAATATACTGTATATTAGAAACTAAAACAGTAAAGAATCTTCATAAAAGAAAATAACACCTTCATAAAATAAATAACATCTACCGTTCAATAAAGTGTGAACATGCGAAATTATGTGACTAATGACTTAAATAATCTAAACTATCGCAGGGATGGAAATAAGACTCTCGTTGCATTGCAATTTGATCCATTCTTGGTTTTACTATGAGTTAATAATCCACACCTGAGCTTGTTACTGTATCTATACACTGGGGTTATTCAAGCTTGTATTAAAACCTGGAATGGATGAAACTGCTGTGCAATATGAGTCTTATTTCCATCCCTGTTTGTTATTCATTTGTTACAAGAAATGAAGGCCACGTTTTGCTGGTCCCTGTAATGGTTTTACTGGGCTGGTACTGTTATAGTATGGTAAGATGTTACCTGTGGCAGCAGCATTTGGTCATTCTGAAGCAGCAGCGCACAGAGTTCCTTCCTGTCCTGATCCTGGAGGTCGTGGTCTCTCAGGACTTGAGCATTGTGCTGCGTGGTCAAGTCGTGGCAGAAGCGGCATCTTCGTCTGCAATCAGGTCAAAACGTTGCGTCACAATTTTGCATGAAAACCCATTCGGAGCGGTTCTGGGACCAGCATGGGTTTCACGCATGGGTGTTCAAGAAATATTTAATCATTTTTAAATATTCTGATACGTATTTATAGCACCGTAAACCCTGTGCCGTATTAAAAACAGAGAAACACTCTTCTGTGCTGTAGAACGTGTGTCCTTTTTTTCGGACGCCATGCATGCAGTGGTTTCCTCTGCACAGTATACTTTTGATACAGTCATTTATAAATTCTGTTTTAGGAATGAACACAAAGATGGTCAGTTTCACCCTCCATTTCATGCTGTGCTTGTTCAGCATGTTTGTCCCAGTATTCATTTGGAATGGTTCCTTGTAGTGCCATGCTTCCATCTGCCACTGGGATATTTAACATTACTGCGTACTTGCAGCACCTGCACATGCCTCGTCTTTTACTCAGGCTATTGTCTTTTCACCTGAGGATGTTAAGCAACACAAAGAATACATCTTAGCGAATGTTGACTGTACCATGTACTGCACTTTTGGTGAGTAAAACTGTAGTTTTTAATTACGTGTGATAAATGTACGTGGCGAACAGACCAGACAATCACTGCACACGTCTTGCATTGCAAATATAAACAGGGCTTGGGATTTCTTTCAGGTTAACACCACCTCTGCCTTGCTTTCTAATATTGCGTCCCTCCCAGAGGAGGCATTAGACTGCTCCTCCCTGGATAACTTCCAAAGCTAATTTGCTTTGAAAAGGAAATTCACATAAGAAATAAACAAATCACTTAAAAAATTCACAATGCAAACCAAAAAGACCAGCAGGCCTGATTGTTACACCCCTGTTAAAATGGCAATGATTTCCAATTGTCGTTCATGAACTAGACTTGAGTGACATATTCTGTTCTGTTATGATTTTTTGCTTTAAATGTTTTTCACTACGCACAGGTTGCTGGTCCTTAAAACTGGCTCTGACTTCACACTTGTACCAAAACTAAAATGACTCACTATGGAATGCATACTTTTGTAATTGGGAGAACTAAAGTATTTTTATCTGTGCTACAGAATACTATAGAATGTTTTCATATAATGAATAATTTCACAAGCTTAACAACCTACAGATAGTAGTATTATGTCATGTTTTTGTTTGCTTTTCAGTTGTGGTCAAATAAGCAGTTTACATAACAAATACCACGTGATTTATATCATAATGCTATGCTTAAAGTTAATTTGAAACTAAACAACCTCTAACATAAAAGCCCTGGCCAAGTAAATAGGATTTCTGTCAACACATTACAACACATGGCTTTCAAGACTACCCAAGTTATCAAAAAAAGGGACTGAAATCTCACAAGATATAGCCTTGGACAGTTCAGCCAATCAGGCGCCTATACCAGGCTCGATGACTCACAGCTGGCTAATTTCCCATAGTAAACAGCAAGGTGTAATATAGCACAGTGAAAGGACAGTGAAGCATTGTAAAGCACACAGATGTATGGTAAAGCATATTAAAAAACAAACCATGCTAAACTAACGCTTACAAAAGTTTCCCATATTAAAAGTACAGCATTGTGTAATAAAGCACAGTGAAAGCATGGTGAAGCATACATAAGCATTGTAAAGCACAGAGAGGTGTGGTAAAGCGTATTAAACACCAGGGTAAACCATGGTAAACTATGGTAAACCAGGGTAAACTATGGTAAACCATGGTAAACTATGATAAATGCAGAGTATAACCATGGGTAAAGCGTGGCTAAAGTGCAAAAATACTTTTGTTTTTAGTCATTATTTTAGTTGTCCCAAATGTTCTGTTTGTTTTTTTGATGTTTTTTTTCCCCTTTACTACAGCCTAGATTTAAAACATACTACAGGGTGTGACCGTTGTAAAATGTTCGGTAAACTAACCAGAAAGTTTTGTTAGCTAAATAAACATTCTATTTGCATTACTAAAAGGTCAAGAGCTGCACAGCACAATTCAACAGTGAAAAAAATAAATAAATAAAAAGCCTTGTGTCCCATAACATCTCAGTGTCATAGGGGCTTGACTAACAACTAAAACTAAACAATAGTAATTCATTCTTTTTTATAGCACATGAATCTTGGTCAAGCAATAAGGGTTGAGTGATATTCCCTCTCTCCATCTACTATTCACAATCCTAACTGTATGCTGGTCAGAGCTGGTCCAAGCTGCTCAGAGCTGGTCCAAGCTGGTCCAAGCTGCTCACAGCTGGTCCAAGCTGGTCTGAGCTGGTCCAAGCTGGTCTGAGCTGGTCCAAGCTGGTTCGAGCTGCTCAGAGCTGGTCCAAGCTGGTCCGAGCTGGTCCGAGCTGGTCCACGCTGGTCCAAGCTGCTCAGAGCTGGTCCAAGCTGGTTTGAGCTGCTCAGAGCTGGTCCAAGCTGCTCAGAGCTGGTCCGAGCTGCTCAGAGCTGGTCCGAGATGCTCAGAGCTGGTCCAAGCTGGTCCGAGCTGCTCAGAGCTGGTCCGAGCTGCTCAGAGCTGGTCCAAGCTGCTCAGAGCTGGTCCAAGCTGCTCAGAGCTGGTCCGAGCTGCTCAGAGCTGCTCGGAGCTGGTCCGATCTGGTCCGAGCTGGTCAAGGCTGGTCCGAGCTGCTCAGAGCTGGTCGAGCTGGTTAACAGATATTTATATGTAAAGACAATATAATTAATGTATTCAATACTATTAATTATTATTAAGAAGCTTTGTAAATTGAACCTGAGCTTGTTACCTATGCTCTGTGGCTAATCAAGCAATAACCTGGAATGGGTGAGACTGCTATTCAATAGGAGTCTTATTTCCATCTCTGTGGTCTCTTCCTGTGCCTGGGCACCCAGCATGTAAAATCACAGACACAATTTACAGCTAATAGATTAATTTAGGGCAGCTGACTTAAGAACTTTACTGTTAGACCTTTTTATAATTAACCTATTGTTAGGGTGATTGGATTTTCAAAGTTCAAAACCGGGACACGTTGTTAAATAATTGATGAGGCTAGTTATATAATTTATATATAGGTTTATTTTTAATAGTTATTTAAATAGCCATCCTGGTTTTTAATGTATTATTTTTATTTAATTTATTTTTTAACAGCTTTCGAATGCCACACATTGTCAGTACACTCCCGAGTATATTTGTGGCAAAGTTTCACTACCAATATTGTGTTATATACATATTGCTACTGTCTTTACTGTCTTAACTAAATCCTGCCAGTATTGCACATAATTGTAGGATAATTTAATATAAACTAAATTAAACTGCATGGCAATAAGCATGTATGCGTATGCCTGTGTTAATCACTTCATATAAATAATGTTCTTGGCAAAAAAAACCCCAAAAAAACACTTTACTGCCAAGATATACTGTTAACATAGGTAATAAAATATATGTGGGTATAAGCCTGTGGCAAACAGTGTAGTTACACAAACTGTTGTACAACTATCTATTGTTACTGGGAAGATGGCTATAGCACACTTTTATGAGGGAAGATGGGCAATATACACTGTCTAGTTAAATATTTCTGTCACTGCTCAATATATAGGCTACAGTTATTGGCCATTTTCCCTAATAGATATTTGTGTAACACCAGGTGCAGTCTAGATACAGTTAGAAAACAGTGATTTGTAGTGTTCTTTTGTATGTGAGAAACGAGGCATTGCCATCTAGTGAATGGGACTTAGTGCACGCAATCATCCCATCTTCTTTTAGTACCACACCTGTGTACGCGCAGATAAAAATGTTACGACTGACAAGACAAGAAAATAAGACCCTCTAAAGTTGAAACTGTGTTTTGCAATCAAAAAATACTTTTTGGAGGATTGCAAAACATTATTTATATTCTCCGATGAAATTCACCATCAATATTTCCATGCCGAATTCCACGTGGTTCTGCCTTGTTGGTTATTAGTTATTCGGATTTGAAACTATTGTTTGTCATGCACTTGTAAACAAAATGTCACCTATCTGCCCCTGTTATATTGGCACTCCCCAAACAGATAGAATTTGCAGAGGTGCAGATTACTGCAGCCCCCGCATTCCCTCGCTTTACAGAGCCTCACGGAGGTTTTAGCAATAACTGTGTTGCCACCGTTGATTTGAACAACTGCAAACTTCTGCCGGTCTCCCAGAGTTTGTTCCAAAACGCCGTTTGAACCAAAGCAACCACCAGACCCGATATTGCCTACTAATTCGTTGTAGTCCAGAGCCCCATTATTGGAAAAGAGAATTTTCATAACCGTGGATGTAGTTATTTTTTTATCCTACGATGCGAAAGAATGAGCGAAACGATCTGATTGCCAGCAGTACCTCGTTTGGTCACCCAAGAGTAAACACGCACCTTTTTATGATGAAACGAAACTGAAACTTATGCACCGCATGGAAGTTAAAATCTGACCGGGGACCGGGGATCGGGGATTTACGAAAAGAAGAAAAACACACACACACAGAAAATAACATCTGCAGCATCAGTGAGTTGTGATTTTACACTGTCATGATTACATAAAACAAAGTAACAGTCTTTAACAGTTTGTTTTCTGCATCATTTTTTCTTTTTTAGGAAGGAAAAGCTGACTGCGCAGTGCAGTCAAGTGAACCGTAATAAGTGTAAGAGCAGCGCATTTAAAATTGTTAACACTGAAGGAAGCACCTTTACTATGTTGTATATCCCACTGGTTAACACTGTTTCAATATTTTAACTGAACAGCAACACTGGGAAAGGTAGGTATTTATATACTGACACAGCAAATGTGTCAATGAGTACATGTGATTTTATACTGACACAGCCTCTGTGTCGATCAGTACATGTGATTATATACTGACACAGCCTCTGTGTCAATGAGTACATGTGATTATATACTGACACAGCCTCTGTGTCGATGAGTACATGTGATTATATACTGACACAGCCTCTGTGTCAATGAGTACATGTGATTATATACCGACACAGCCTCTGTGTCGATCAGTACATGTGATTATATACTGACACAGCCCCTGTGTCGATCAGTACATGTGATTATATACTGACACAGCCTCTGTGTCGATCAGTACAGGTCATGTTATGGTGACACGACAACTGTGTCAACAGGGACAGATGTCCTAAATGCATGGAAAAAATTATATATGTGATTATAAATTATTACCATTGTATTGTTCACCATACACCAGTAAAAAATGGTTTAGTAATTTATTACTATAAATTGAATAACCATCACCATAGAACCTAAACCTGTGGGTAGGAGAGGATCCCTCATGTCCTTTGTGTTCATCACCTGCAACATTAAGACACATTTTGACAGGATGTAAGGTGGGTCTTAGCCAAGGATGGTTTACTTGGCGCCATGACCAGGTGCTGCGATGTCTGGCCTTAGCATTGGAAGACAAGCGTAACATGACCAATAAGTTGCCACCAGTTCCATCAAAACATTACACACAAAAGACAACATTCTTCTGCCCAGAAGAGCAACTGCCAAGAAAAGGTGTTAAAACCAAGCCTCGCCCAGGACAACTAGAAGCTATAGAGACTGGAAAATGCTGGCAGATGTTGGTCAACGGCTGGTCTGGATCAGCACACCTTGTTCACCTGGTAGATTTAACAGTGCCATGGGAGGATGCTGTAGATGATGCGCATGAGAGAATGAAACTGCGGTATGCTCAACTAGCCGCTGAAGCGGAACAGCGAGGCTGGAGAGTCCGGGTTTACCCAGTGGAGGTGGGTTGTCAAGGATTCATGGCACACTCTACAACCCGGTTCCTCAGAGACGTCGGATTCAGTGGCCAAGAGTTGCATCTCACAGTGAAGAACTTATCTGAAGCAGCAGAGAGGAGCAGCAACTGGCTGTGGTTGAGATGGAAAGATTCTGGTTGGGGATCTTAAGCACAATAGACAGAAAGAAACCCTGATGTATGGGTAAGTAAGCTGGGTTGAGTTGAGTGGGGGACAGAGGGGGGTGATGCTGGGATGCCAGAATCACTGTCGAGCCCTCTTGAGGTGTCGTGGGCTAGTGGGAAGGCGCCCACTTGAAGACCCCAGAGATGTACCCTACTTAGCTCAATCCAGACGGTTGTCATGCTGATGCGCTGGGGAGACCGCACTGTGGTTGATCCCCGGGGCCAGCATCACAGCCTTTGTATGTGCTGATGCACTGGGGAGGCAAAATAAGCTGATCTCTGAAGCCAGCATTACACTTCAGCCATCAACACCAGCCAGAAGAATATCTACATCATCAGATGGAAGAAAACGCAGATGGATCCCATAAGTTTACAGGAAAATAAGCTATGTCTTAGTTGGTGCTTATCTTGGCGAGAGCTGAGTCCAATATCAGCATGAAGTTTTAACACCTACTCTCATGTAATGGAAATCAAAACAAAATAATAAAGAAAGAAAGAAATAAACACAATATACAAAAATCAATAAATAAAAGAAATAATAAAATACATTATTATTATTTAAATGTTATATATTTATTGGAGTTAATTAGTTCATTCTTTTCTGTTGAGTCCTGCTGGCATAATCGTGTTCAGTCTATTTATCCATTTACTTTCTTTTAGTCTTCTATATTTCGCATTGTCTCATTTTAGCTGTTCTAAAAACTTCAAACTTTACATCATTTATGTCATGTCATATATATGTCATATATAATTTTTTCCATGCATTAAGGACATCTGTCCCTATTGACACAGTTGCCGTGTCAACATAACCTGTACTGATCGACACAGAAGCTGTGTCAGTATATAATCACATGTACTCATTGACACAGAGGCTGTCAGTATATAAACGCATGTACTAATTGACACAGGGGCTATGTCAGTATATAGTCACATGTACTCATTGACACAGAGGCTGTCAGTATATAAATGCATGTACTAATTGACAGGGGCTGTGTCAGTATATAATCACATGTACTCATTGACACAGAGGCTGTCAGTATATAAACGCATGTACTAATTGACACAGGGGCTGTGTCAGTATATAATCACATGTACTCATTGACACAGAGGCTGTCAGTATATAAACGCATGTACTAATTGACACAGGGGCTGTGTCAGTATATAATCACATGTACTCATTGACACAGAGGCTGTCAGTATATAAACGCATGTACTAATTGACACAGGGGCTGTGTCAGTATATAATCACATGTACTCATTGACACAGAGGCTGTCAGTATATAAACGCATGTACTAATTGACCCAGGGGCTATGTCAGTATATAATCACATGTACTCATTGACACAGAGGCTGTGTCAGTATATAATCACATGTACTCATTGACACAGAGGCTGTCAGTATATAAACACATGTACTAATTGACACAGGGGCTATGTCAGTATATAAACAAATACAGTCTGCAAGACAGTACCAACTGCAATTAACAAACCCTCTGCAGGTGGGTGTTAAAGATGATCTCAATTGCAGTGAACACAGTGTAAGAGTAGTCTGCCCCCTAGAGGTGTGTAAAATTGATATAAAGAAATTTCCAGCAGTTCTTCAGACTAAGTTTAGAACTGTCATGAGCAGCAAAGCTACGTGTATTTCCCAACTAGCGGTAAATCAATTAAATGTAATGGATATAATTATCTATAAAAGTAAATGAGTGAAATGTTAATTGTAAATGTATCACTAAAACCTTTATTGATGTATATGAAGCATTCCGTTCCACATGAACATTGTGATACTAAACTGTGACAAGTTTTACTTGCAATACTGTATCTAATCACAAAGGTTTTTTTTCTTTTTAATTAATAAAAATGATTTATTTCTTGCAGTGCCATGTCTTGCCCCACAAACAAATAAATAAGCAGAATAACGTGGGTAAGCTACTTGTTTGTATGGAACATTTAAATATAAATATGTAAGTGGGGATGCATCATTAATATTATTTTCATTCAGTCGTCTGATACCAGCTGCGGTTGTACTAAAAGTTGAGGCCTGTCGACCATAACTTTTTAAAAAAAAGTTCTATGTATTGCATATACTATCAACAGCTACAAAAATTGTGTTCTATATATATATATATATATATATATATATATATATATATATATATATATATATATATATATATATGGTCTGTGTCCCCAAATTTTACTGCACGTGATAAATAAACAAATAAAAATAATAATAAAGTAGTTTTTTTTTTTGAAGCCTGGGTTAAGACACCTTTTATGTTATTGGAGTTTTGTCCACATTTTAAAAAGTTCTCACTAGGGGGCAGTGTTAACTCATTTATTTGGATTGTGTTCTCAGAGACAGACACGGATGCACACCAAAACAAATCAAAACCCAACTCAAACCACCCAGTCATTCAGCATTGTTAGTAAATTAATCATATTTGGAGAACAACTGAACTTGTGAGACGGATTGCTCATTAAAATCAATAGCTTATTTTAAAGAGGAGTCCATTTTCTATTGAGGGATACCAAGATATTTAGTGAGCAAGTAGAATGAGTGAAGCTATCCGGCAACAAACTCCCCATCCCCAGCTGTGCTGCTTTCCTAGAAAAAGGAGAACATTTCAGAGGACCATTAACCTTGTGAGATGTCTTGCACATTAAAATATTTAGCACATTTTTAAAGAGGAGATGGCTATCTATTCTGTATATTTAGTAAGTTAAGGGTTTGAATGAGGAAACATGGGCAATACAATCCCCAGCCCTAGTCTTGCTGTAAATCATTAGCTGTTTCCATGATTTGTGCCGGTACTGCATATCCACTGTAAGCTCATGTAAAAATGTTAGTTTGACAGACAGACAGAGGAACAGTTGCCTTCGTACTGTAGCTTGTGCTGAAGTATGTCCAGACGAGGTTTTATCTCAACTGAACAAGCGCTTCGTTACAGACACAGTCAGACAGACAGACAGACAGACAGGGTCCCTATACACACCCCAGATTATGATACTCTGTATACCTTGTTTTCAAGATTCATCGTCATTAATCTCAATGCCGGACCTGGTTTTCATTCCAGCTGAGCTCTCAATTACTTAACTAAACCTTTAACTGAACTAATGATTTGCTTAATTACTTTTTACTTGTTTTCAGCTCTTAAACAGTTGCAGATCTGAAGTTAGCTGTAACATTTTAAATCTTTTTCAGAGCTGAGACCAATTAAAAAGGTCTAATTAAGCAAATTATTGAGAGCTCAGTTACCCCAGAAGACACATGGGGTCTGAGAAGCCCTGCTCTAGCTCAATCCATCAATTTATTTTCAAATAGCGCCTTTCATGGCAAGCCATCCCAAAGGGCTTTACAAAGCAAGCAAAAATGTAACTATAATATCAAACATTCATTACAACAAAAATACTAACAATTAAAAAAAAAAAAAAGAGAGACTTAAATTCCTCCAGTGTCTGAGTTTCTGACAACTGAAGGCAGGGAATTCCAGAGGGAGGGAACGCAAGGAGAAAAAATTCTGACCTCCCAGACTGACACACCTAAATAAGAGAATGGTCAGTAACTTCAAACTTGAAGAGCGTAGTTGACGTCAAGGGATACAGGGATGCAGCAATTCCGAGAAATATTCCCTGACCAGCCTTTTAAGTCAAGGGTAAGATCATAAATGTAATATGAAACTTGACGGGTAGCCAGTGCAAATTTTCCAAAACAGGTGTAATATTCTCAGTGGTTTTTGTACCAGTCAATATTCGTACAGTTGCATTTTGATAAATGAAGTTTGACTTTCAGACAGACAGACTCCATACATCCCCAGATGTAGTGTGACATGCAGACAACTCACACCCAAATTAGATGAAACAGTAATGTAAACCTTAATGCTTCAAAATAATTGGTCAACAGTTTAAAAAAAATTTTAAAAAAACCTGTGCCCTCTGATGTAACACAGTGCAGCCATCCTGCAACTACAGCCTTCTCTTTTTAATAGTTCAAATATACCCTGCTTACTCAAATCAAGCTATTGGTTTGGCAGAACTTCAGATTTTCGAAAATGAGATGCTGGTGTGCCAAATGCAGTGGAGATCGATAGAGATGATTTACAACGTTACTGGAATTACAAAAGGCCAATCTAACAAGAAACCTTGTGAGATTTCTAAACTGGCATAATATAAATATAGACTGAAAATCTCATTGGAATGTAATGTAATGTAAACACCTGACCTCTAGGGGGCAATATATAGTAAATATGGACTGGAGAGAAGTGTAGTAGTGGGAAACTATGGCCCCTCGAGGGGAGAACTATAGTTACCAACAGGGGGCTATAATGCCCGAAGCCGCTGGATGAGGTCACTGTCCCCTGGAGGTAACTATAGTTCTTCCCGAGGGGGCTTTAGTTTCCCGCTATGAGCCGAGGTCTGCAGTCCATATTTGTTTTATGAATCAGTCAAGAAAGTCATGTTTTTGAAGTCCATAGTGCATAGTAAATTAAGTTTTTTTTTTAACTGTCCGACTGACTTTCTCACTGCGTCATTGAATTCTCTGAGGAGTCTGTTGAGTCTTTATGACCATTTTAGCAGCATCTTTGCAGCATCTTTGGTTTGTATGGTTTGTAGTATATTTTGTAATTCCTTTTCTGTTATGTCACAAAATCAATGTCCAGGAGATCCACATGCGGGTTTGTCTGCCATTTTGCTTTGTTCTGTGAAGAAAAGGAAGGATGCTCAGTGTGATGACGTAATTTGAGGGAGTTTGTAAAAAACTATTGACTGTAAACAGCACCACAATAGTTAGAGTTAGTTTTGGTCATGTGATGAGGTTTTAACCAATCACATGCCAGAATTTCTATGGACTGATTCACAAATATATATATATATATATATATATATATATATATATATATATATATATATATATATATATATACACTACCGGTCAAAAGTTTTAGAACACCCCATTTTTCCAGTTTTTATTGAAATTTAAGCAGTTCAAGTCCAGTGAATAACCTGAAATGGTACAAAGGTAAGCTGTAAACTGCCAGAGGTTAAAAAAAAGTTTAGGTTACCAAAAACTGAAAAATAATGTACATTTCAGAGTTATACAAAAAGGCCTTTTTCAGGGAACAAGTAATGGGTTAACAACTTACAGCTGTTCTGCAGCAATGGAAGTAAATTAAGCCTTGAAAGTTGATGCTAACAATTCCTACAGGTGTCCCAACTTGTGTTGATTACTTACAAACCCTCTGTCTGTATAAAAGCAGTGTTGGAACAGACTGTGTTACTACACCCTCTTAAGCATTATTTGGACAGTATTGTACTGCAGGAAGTAGTATATTGCTATCATAATGGCGAGAAAAAGGCAATTAACAAAGGAAGACAGACAGACCATTATAACCCTTAAAAGTGTAGGTCTTTCCTTTAGAGAAATTGCAAAGAAAGCCAAGGTGTCAGTGAGTACAGTTTCCTACACCATCAAAAGGCACTTGGAAACTGGAGGAAACTCTGACAGGAAGAGGTCTGGCAGACCCAAAGCCACAACAGAATCAGAAGACAAGTTTCTGAGAGTCAACAGCTTGCGTGATAGGCGGCTCACAGGACAACAGCTTCAAGCACAGCTTAACACTGGTCGAAGTAAGCAAGTCTCAGTTTCAACTGTGAAGAGAAGACTTCGAGCTGCAGGTTTGACAGGTCGAGTGGCAGTAAGAAAGCCATTGCTGAGATGGCAAAATAAGAAAAAGAGGCTTGCCTGGGCCATGAAGCACCGCCAGTGGACTACTGAAGACTGGAAGAAGGTCTTATGGACCGATGAATCAAAATTTGAAATCTTCGGTTCATCACGCAGGGTTTTTGTACGCCGTCGAGTAGGCAAAAGGATGGTTCCTCGGTGTGTGACACCAACTGTCAAACATGGAGGAGGAAGCGTGATGGTCTGGGGCTCTTTTGCTGGATCCAGAGTTGGCGACTTGCACAGAGTGAGTGGCACCGTGAACCAAAATGGCTACCACAGCATTTTGCAGCGCCATGCAATACCCTGTGGTATACGCCTAGATGGTCAGGGGTTCATCCTACAGCAAGATAATGACCCAAAACATACCTCCAGGCTATGTCAGAACTACCTTAGAAGAAAAGAACAAGACGGTAGGCTTCAAATCATGGAATGACCAGCACAGTCTCCAGACTTAAACCCCATCGAGCTGGTTTGGGATGAACTGGACAGAAGGGTGAAAGCAAAGCAACCTACAAGTGCAACACATTTGTGGGAACTTCTGCAACAGTTGTTGGGAAGAACTTTCCGAACAATATTTGATTTCCATTGTAGAAAGAATGCCACAAGTGTGTTCGGCTGTTATATCTGCCAAAGGTGGCTACTTTGATGAGTCAAAAATTTAGATTAAATTTTGTTAAACAAAACGATTCCATGATTTCTTTTTTATCTCCAATTGTTTATTTGTTCTATGCTTTAATTTCAGAGTACATTGAGACATTAAACTGCGTAAATTTCAATAAAAACTGGAAAAACGGAGGTGTTCTAAAACTTTTGACCGGTAGTGTATATATATATATATCTTTCACTGTGCTTTACTACACTTTGCTTTTACTATGGGAAGCTTTTCTAAGGGTTAGTTTACCATGTTTTTTTTTTTTTTTTTTTAATATGCTTTACCACACCTCTCTGTACTGTTCAATGCTTCCCTATGCTTAACCATACCTCTCTATGCTTTACAATGCTTCCCTGTGCTTTACCACACCTCTCTGTGCTTTACAATGCTTACCTATGCTTAACCATACCTCTCTATGCTTTACAATGCTTACCTATGCTTTACCATACCTCTCTGTGCTTTACAATGCTTCCCTATGCTTTACCATACCTCTCTGTGCTTTACAATGCTTCCCTATGCTTTACCATACCTCTCTGTGCTGTACAATGCTTACCTATGCTTTACCATACCTCTCTGTGCTTTACAATGCTTCCCTATGCTTTACCATACCTCTTTGTGCTTTACAATGCTTACCTATGCTTTACCATACCTCTCTGTGCTGTACAATGCTTACCTATGCTTTACCATGCTTTCACTGTGCTTAATTACACTTTGACATGCTTTTATATAGGAGACTTTTATAAGCGTAAGGTGTGTGTCTGCAGGACATTATATCTCTTAAAATACTCTCTGAAAAAACCCTAGTAGAACCAAAAGCAGACCCTAGCATTACCAGCAATGGCAACACAATAGGTTTGTTCGAAATATTGCACTGTGGTCCTGAAACAGTAACACATGGCATGGTCTGCTGCCGTGGAACGGCTATAATCACAAGTAACACCCAAGAGAATGCATCAAGCATATAATTGGTATTATTATAAAGCTTTAACATCATCAGACAGCCCTGCCTGTGACACACACTCCACTCTGTAGTTATCTCTTAAACGATTTATTAGCCAGAGTATGATAATGAACATCTGCTTACCACAATTCCTGGAGTTCAGGTTAAGGGTCAAGGGTGATCCGCTAGCCCAAGAAAATTAAAATGTGTGTTACACCTGTGCTTTTCTCGTCGCCCTTTCTCAGTACCTTTGAGGTGGCACCGGAGACGACAGCAACCCTCCTACTCACTCAACCCCAAACAGACGAGGAACCAACCGAAGAATATCGAATATCTAGATTGGCTAGGGGGTGTGCCCAGGGGGCGTGCCCGAGAAGCCTGCGTTGAAGCTCAGAAAGCGCCTGCTCGCCTTGAGCGTGGCAAACTTTTATTTTTAGCTTTTTGTTTTGTTTTGTTTCCTTTATTACATTTGACACTAGGGCTGCCATTGCTGTTACCCTAGTGTCAGCACTTGTGTTTATTAAATCACTGTGCCCTGTAAGCACCCAATGTGTCGGACTCATTATTATTCAGTGACGACCCACGCAGGTAACATCCCTGTTACACCTGGTCAGAAACTGAAGCAGTGTGCTCAGGAAGTTGACAGCGCAGTAATTTATTATACAAAAATAAAATAAAGACACTATGGATTACTTGTTGAATAATTGTGATTATGTGTGTAATAATTAATATTCTGTTTAACTTCCTAATAATAATAATAATAATAATAATAATAATAATATTAAAAAAAGTTTTCTTCAACTCCAGTTCATAAGAATAGAGGCTCTCTGCCCAGGCTAACCCACCCCAAGACTGAAACACTGCAGCAATGTGGCTGCTAAGCTCATGTAGCCTGTATCCCAAGACATAGCCTGTGTCCTACTACATAAATCCTGTTTATGGATTGTGTATTTATTAATTATGATTATGTGTTTAACAATTAATATTCTGTTTAACTTCCTGGACCATGTCTAGTTTCAAAAAAAAAAATGTAGCTAGTGCCACCTGCCTATCGACATCCATTCCATTCAGGCTGGGTCATTTTAATGTGGTGATAATAAGGGTGACATATTGAGCAGATTTGGCTGTGGATCCTGCAAGCTGCGATTAAGCTAATGCAAGGAAAGCAGGTGCCAAAGTTCAGATTTGAGAAAAATGTCAACTTCCTTTTCAGGAAAAGTGGGGAAGACATAGAAAAACACACAACTACAAAAAGTAGCTGTAAAAAAGGGGGGAGGATAGATAGGGTTGGACAGGAAGTGGAAGTGAGGGAAAGCATAGGAAGTCGCACAGCTTGGAAGCTACATGCATAAACTACTTTTTATAAAAGATGGATGATGATAGCCTATAAATGTGGAACTATTACAGCACTATATTTAACATTTTATGTGGGCTGTAAATGAAAACAGCTGCTGTCTTCAAAGTGAGATAGTATTAAACTGTCTTGTTAAATACTTGCTATGAGAAACAGTTATGTTTGTTATGTTTTTGACCATATGTCTCAGATTATGTGTGTGTGTGTGTGTGTGTGTGTGTGTATAAAAATAATTTATTTTAGGATGTTGAAACTATTGTTTTTGAGCATATGTCTTGAGATATATATATATATATATATATATATATATATATATATATATATATATATATATATATATATATATATATATATTAGCTCAAAGAGCCAGCTGCCCTAACGTTTCGATATGTTGTACATATATTTTATATATATATATATATATATATATATATATATATATATATATATATATATATAGTGTAATAATTTAAACTTTATGTGTACATAAAAATGTATTGCTTTAAATCGGATATATGTGCCTTCCCCAGAAGGACAAATAGCACTGGGTACCACATATTCTCTTATATTCTTGTCTCTTCTATTTGACATCAAGGGGGGAGTCTTGAAAATAGGTGCTGTAGATGGGTCTTGTTGTAAAATTGTAAAGTTTCTTTGAAACCTTTGAAAGGCACATATCCATGTAATAGACCACAATGTAATACCTGTAAATACATTCATTCTGAAACAGAGATTAGAGGCATTAAATCTTCATTCAACATTCATGAACATTTTACATGTACCTCTAAATGAATAGTCTACTGCATTAGCTGCAAGAAATGCAACAAATTGTATATTGGGGAAACTAAAAGGCGTTTAGCAGACTGGTTTGTAGAACACTTCAGAAGCATTAACACCACTGCATTTCCAGTAGCCCATCACTTCAACAGTGATGATCACACTGCTGAAGACTTCACAGTCTGTGTGAACAATCAATGCTATGGAACAAAAGGAACGCGAGTTTATCTTCAAACTGGGAACTTTGGAACCTCTGAGAATGAACATTCTATTCCAATAATCATGACACCATCCACAGAATTTTTGTTTCATTCCAAATATCTATCTATCTATCTATCTATCTATCTATCTATCTATCTATCTATACTATATATATATATATATATATATATATATATATATATATATATATATATATATATATATATATATATATATATATATATATATATATATATATATATATATATATATATATATATATATATATATATATATAGATATATAGATATATGCTGCTTCCCTTTAAAATATGTAAATATGCTTCCCAAATGTTATGTCTCCCGAGAATCACAGCCTACCAATTGAGCAGCGTTCAACAAACGACGTTGACCAACAGATTTGCATTTTCATGGCGCTGGATTGTTTTTTTCAAACCGTCGCCGGAGTGTGCAAAGGGACTCGCGTGTCAGCTTAAAGCGCTCTTCAGTTCCTCATTTCCTTCAGCCTGGCTGTAACTGGATAGGTCATTTCCTGGATAGCCTTCCCCTTTAAGAGAGAGTGCACAGTGCTGGGAACACACGTCAACTCGGCACTTCTACCAGTTAAGTGAGCGAACCGCTTTCTGCCTGTCAGTCTGTGTGTCTTCCAGGAAGACACAACGAGCAACAAAGCGACAGATCGCAAAA
This sequence comes from Acipenser oxyrinchus oxyrinchus, assembly GCA_030684275.1. Lineage (NCBI taxonomy): Eukaryota > Metazoa > Chordata > Actinopteri > Acipenseriformes > Acipenseridae > Acipenser > Acipenser oxyrinchus. The sequence goes on from CM060254.1 coordinate 24,731,803, forward strand.
TGTAACACATTTAGACAGGGAAACAGCGCAGTGAGGATGCTGCTGCATATTACAAAGCAGCCAATGATCAAAACGTAGTCGCACCCGTGTTTATATGTGAGCGCCCATTCTGCAAGCAGTAAGGTTACTGCCACGGAAAGACGGATGTAAATGATTTTCTGGTACATTTCAAAGGAAAAAAAAGGGAAAGGAAGAAGAAAGTGGGAGAAAATAAAACCGGAGAACTTCCTGAAACTGCGTTACGAGACATGTCTGAAAATCATCTCCAACTTATAATAAAGGTATTGACGGGTTCCTAAACCCGATTCACTTTTTCTTTTGATTATACATTCTCTGCTTTGGATAAACACGTAGTTTGATTATTGCTGGCTGTCGTGATGTTGTTTTTAGTTGTCATCTGTTGTAGGTTTGGAGACTTAAGTAATAATGTGTACACAAAGCTGGACGAGCCGCAAGTGGCATGGTTTCCAATCATGAAAACAAATACTGATATACTTTTTTTACCTTGAGTGACTGAAGAATTTGCGCACGATTGGATTAGTTCACGGTTTTGTTCGTTCGGTGTATTTGGCAACCACAGTCCAGTTTGATCCGAACTCCTGTGTTACGTAGATTAATGTATCCCCTTAGATTTGACGCCTGCGTAGATCAAGATCGCTGTAAGTGAACGCTTGATGTTTCTGAACAGTATTCAAATGTAATAAAATTAAAATGTGTTTTAAAAGAAAAATACACTTTTATAAGGTTACTTTTAATCGAGGGTTTCGTGTATTGAGCAACGCAGGAGGCTGAGCGCACTGTAGAAAATCAGTGGTGTTAAGTGTGCTGTTTTGTTTTGCTACAGAATTAGTTTGGTCTTGTTTTCAATATTTGTTGCAAACTGCAGCAGAACTCCATGGCAGTGCTTGAGAACCCAGCGGGACTCGGACACAGGAATTTGCGCAGACACGGAATCATGCGGGGATACACAATTCTATAGGGACACAGAACTCTGCATAACACCTGTATACTGTCACCTGTGTTTCATCGTATTCTGTAAATTAAAACGAACGAGAAGTTATTTATGTATGTTACTAAAACGAATCGTACTTGTCCATGTTTGGGCAACCAACGCATTTTATTTGGACAAAATGCATTCTTAGACATTCGTATCGTTTTTGTAATGCCTCGGTTTTTCAGACTGCTTATTGTTTCAATTGATAACAAAAACGGGACACTTGATTGAATAGGCAAATACACCACGCTTAAAAATGACCCGTCTATGCATGTGTTTTTTTTTTTTAACACCACGTTATTAAACGGACACGATATTCGATTAACCGAAAACTATTAGACTGTAGAATGTTTTGGCACTTTCCTCATCAACAGCACTTTAAATATAGAAAGCTTCATCTAACAAATACAATTCTAATAAAATCACTTGAAGAAACGTACTTGCGCAAGAAAAGGCGATGTTTTCTAGTTACAGTTGGTATGCCAAAATTAGGAAATAAAATAGACCTTTTTCATGCGAATTACCAGGCCGTATTTATTTGATTATTTTTTTTAAACAGAAAACAGTACAATAAATTCCCTTGGTCCGATTTCAGTTTCTTTTAATTCACTGTACACTACTGGTGCGTTTTTGTTTTTCATGACTGCATTGTGTAGTAGAAGTCTTAATTTCAAACGCAAGTCTTTGTTTTTAAACTAAAAGGTACCAGATTACACAACCCTCTGCTCCATGTTTGTCTGCATCCATACTGTTTTTGCTGGAAACATAAAGTTTTTTTCCATATATAACTCCAGTTGCTTTTAGGATGATTCCATGTTGCAGATCCCTTGACACAAGATTTCAAATGATACAAATGTTATCACACATGGAGAAAAACTTATATCAAGGTCAAGAAAACTTTTACCACTGTGTAATAATCCCTTTAAAATAATCCCTCTAAAGATGAGAGAACACAAAGTGGTTTGGGACTTGGTTTCAGGCCACTGCATGGCACACCAGGGGAGACTTGGGGTTTGATACAGCAAAGCTGTCTTAAACTAGGTCTCCTGGAATCAAGTTTCAAATCACTCTTCCTGAAAAAGTGACTTTGTGTTCCCTCAGCTTAAGAGCGAGTTCTTAATGAAGCATTGAAATGCTACTGTGCCCTGGTAAGGATGGGTGATCAGGGTAAAACGACCGCTGTACTGTAATGAGCCTTGGTAGGTTTAAGGTCATCATGTGTGTTGTATGAAACTGGAAAATGTGCTGGACTACTGCATGTAACAAGATTAATCAGTTTCATTTATAACACGATTTAGTTAATAGTGACACATATTAATAGCTTCAAATGAGTCACAAAAACGTATTACCCATAGGCATCAATTGGATTTCTAAATGAATGTTGTCAAGTGCAAAAGTTAGTATGAAAACATTTCTATCTCAAAAACACACATCTGCATGTCAAAACTCAGCCCTTAGTACAAATTCATTCAGTACAACTCCTGAGCAAAACAAAAAACATTCTATGAACACACTTAACAAATTAATATCCCAAAAGCATGTCATTTTTGTAAATACTGAATTTTTACCATCTGTGTATCACATCTGCCAGCAGAGCAAATCACATAACCATAACAACACTGACCCATTGCCAGAGGGCTTGCTCTGTGTCCTGCCCCAAGATAGACAATCTGTTGGCTCTGATTTGCGAATTTGTGTTTTGATTGACCAGTCTGCCAATACGACCTTGTTACGGTTTATTTTTTCTAATCCCAGTAGATAAGACGCCGCCTATGTCTTTTTTATGTTTTGTCATTAAAGTGGGCTCAGAAATGAGCTGGGGCTGAGCCGGGTACAGTTAGTGTCTGTCCCCTGGTCAACGATCTCTGAGAATGATAGAGGGCCCCCATAAAGGAACCTTAAACAGAGGAGAAATTAAATGTTGTGATGATGTGAAAATGTACAGTAGATGCTATTAAGCATCTCTTTCGTGGGAAAAGGCTTACATCTACAATATACCCAAGAGCCTGTTTTTACTGTTTTTAACTCTTATTGAGCGGGCTTTTAGGCCTGCTGCCTGGTTCCTTGTGAACCAAGAATAGGATGCTGGGCCGTTCCTGGGAGTTGCTGTGTTTGCCCTACCCTTGCCCAGGAAAGACCACTTATGACCCAGGATGTGTGATCAAAAATGAATAAATACAGTAAAGTCCGGCAATATGTATAAAATACAACGTGGACAGCACGGGACACAAAGGTAACGTAGTGTGTTTCTCATAAATTTTGCAGGGTGTTCTGTTCTGTGACACTTTCACTCGGTGGCAGATTCTGCCAAATATCAGAGTGGAGCACCAGAGTGTAACAATCAACCTGTCCCCCCTGCAACACTCCCCTGCCTCCAGGGGTTACAAATGATATCTGCAGTAGGGGTGCAACGATTTATTGTGTACCGATGAATAGAGGAACGTCTTCACATAATACATGGTATCGTACAAAGTTGCATGTGTAGTTTCACAGCGACGCACACCCTTTGTGCCGCAGTATAGCTTAATTAACACTCATTAATCACTCTCCTCGAGATGTCTGTAAAGATGATGGACAGAGTACTCTTTTAAAAATACAGGATCGCTACAAACCCATGACTCAAGTGCAGCACTACTATAACCAGTGCTGTTGCGAAGTGGATAGCCAGGAGCATTTCTGCTCTTTCCTGAATTTCACAGCACCTCCACTACATTAGAAAACTGCAATTAAATTGCATGACCGTTTCCCTTTCTAAAAATGAATAAACACAGCGCACTGCCATCGAGACAGAACAGCAACTGCACTGACAGCCGAATAGTCCACAACAACAATAAAAGCACAAATAAACCTCTTTGAAATACAGACTTAAAACTAGCTCACAAATCTTATATGCTGGTTTCATTTCTAGTCATTTTACTCTCACAATCTCTACAACTATCATTATTCACCCCCTAAGCAGGGCGTATAAATAGAGCCCTGTGAGTATTTATTTTTTATAATATTTCATTTTATTTTTCACAAACATCATTTTATTTCAGATACACATTAAGAAAAGAGCTCAAATATATATATATATATATATATATATATATATATATATATATATATATATATATAGATATCTATATCTATATATCTATCTATATATCTATCTATCTATCTATATATATATAAATATATATATACAGTACTGTGCAAAAGTTTTAGGCAGGTGTGAAAAAATGCTGTAAAGTAAGAATGCTTTCAAAAATAGACATGTTAATAGATTATATTTATCAATTAACTAAATGTAAAGTGAGTGAACAGAAGAAAAATCTAAATCAAATCCATATTTGGTGTGACCACCCTTTGCCTTCAAAACAGCATCAAGCATCAATTCTTCTAGGTACACTTGCACACAGTTTTGAAGGAACTCGGCAGGTAGGTTGGCCCAAACATCTTGGAGAACTAACCACAGTTCTTCTGTGGATTTAGGCAGCCTCAGTTGCTTCTCTCTCTTCATGTAATCCCAGACAGACTCGATGATGTTGAGATCAGGGCTCTGTGGGGCCATACCATCACTTCCAGGACTCCTTGTTCTTCTTTACGCTGAAGATAGTTCTTAATGACTTTCGCTGTATGTTTGGGGTCGCTTGTCATGCTGCAGAATAAATTTGGGGCCAATCAGATGCCTCCCTGATGGTATTGCATGATGGATAAGTATCTGCCTGTACTCCTCAGCATTGAGGAGACCATTAATTCTGACCAAATCCCCAACTCCATTTGCAGAAATGCAGCCCCAAACTTGCAAGGAACCTCCACCATGCTTCACTGTTGCCTGCAGACACTCATTCGTGTACGCTCTCCAGCCCTTCGGGCGAACAAACTGCCTTCTGCTACAGCCAAATATTTCAAATTTTGACTCATCAGTCCAGAGCACCTGCTGCCATTTTTCTGCACCCCAGTTCCTGTGTTTTCGTGCATAGTTGAGTCGCTTGGCCTTGTTTCCATGTCGGAGGTATGGCTTTTGGCCGCAAGTCTTCCATGAAGGCCACTTCTGACCAGACTTCTCCGGACAGTAGATGGGTGTACCAGGGTCCCACTGTTTTCTGCCAGTTCTGAGCCGATGGCACTGCTGGACATCTTCCGATTGCTAAGGGAAGTAAGCATGATGTGTCTTTCATCTGCTGCAGTAAGTTTCCTTGGCCGACCACTGCGCCTCACGGTCCTCAACGCTGTTCGTTTCTTTGTGCTTCTTCAAAAGAGCTTGAACAGCACATCTGGAAACCCCTGTCTGCCTTGGAAATTTCTGCCTGGGAGAGACCTTGCTGATGCAGTATAACTACCTTGTGTCTTGTTGCTGTGCTCAGTCTTGCCATGGTGTATGACTTTTGACAGTAAACTGTCTTCAGCAACCTCACCTTGTTAGCTGAGTTTGGCTGTTCCTCACCCAGTTTTATTCCTCCTACACAGCTGTTTCTGTTTCAGTTAATGATTGTGTTTCAACCTACATATTGAATTGATGATCATTAGCACCTGTTTGGTATAATTGTTTAATCATACACCTGACTATATGCCTACAAAATCCCTGACTTTGTGCAAGTGTACCTAGAAGAATTGATGCTGTTTTGAAGGCAAAGGGTGGTCACACCAAATATGGATTTGATTTAGATTTTTCTTCTGTTCACTCACTTTGCATTTAGTTAATTGATAAATATAATCTATTAACATGTCTATTTTTGAAAGCATTCTTACTTTACAGCATTTTTTCACACCTGCCTAAAACTTTTGCACAGTACTGTATATATATATATATATATATATATATATATATATATATATATATATATATATATATATATATATATATATATATAATCTATCAATAATAGTATAGTATACATCATGTTTAAACAACATACTTTTTTTTTTATTAAATGTAATCTGATTTTTCTTTAACATTTTTACATAAACAGACCTCATACAGATAAGTGATTTAGTTACCACCATTTCTCATTAGCGGCAGTAACGGTAACGTACAGTCTTTTTAATTCACTGCCCTGTTTAAAATACAATAAGATAAAATAATATATATATATTATTTTAATGATCCAGTTAATGATGCAAAACGTGTTTGTCCTGTAGTAAACTATATGCATTTGTGTAAATGTAAAGAATCACATAACGTACAGTATTAAAACACTGCTCTTAAATTCACTGTTTCACACACCTGTAATGTGCTGTCATAGGCAAATGTGAGACTTGGTTTATATCATGACCCACTTTATATCACAAATTGTGCCTGCATGGCATGTGACTGTTTTTGTTTTATTTAGGTGATTTCAAGTTAATAAAAGATAATTTAAAATGATTATTTATTATTTATTTTAAACAGCAAAGAAAAGCATCAGTTTGAGTAAAGGAAACTGCTCATTTGAAATGCAGTAAGGTGAGTAATAGACTGACTCCATTGTGGTTTTCATCTGTCAGTGTTTGACCGGTTTGCCTGCATTTGTTTGACGTTGCTGTGTTGTTTGTAAGATGCCTGGAAGTTGTGAATTCTTACGAGACTTAACACCTTTTAGAAGTGTTTATTATCAGCTAATCAAACAGAGTCGTTTCCTTGTTACACTTTCTGTGGTTTGTGAATTTTATTGTACGGTTTATTTCCCACCACAGCAGGTGTTTATAAAATTGATTTCTACCGTATTTTATTTTTTATTGTATTTTGTTTTGGGACTTTTAACACAAGGGTAGACGGCAGTATGCTTTCCCCTCTCAAGTCCTATAATCCTGACCTGAATATATTCAGTGCTGGGCCTCGCAGTGGTCTCAGTCTATTAAAAAAGACATTCAGTAATATATGTTAGAAATATTTCATTTTTGGGTGTCACTTGTAGGAATAATTCATCCATTTATAGACCCTTGTTCTTTTATAAGCTCCAAAAATTGAAAACATAATAAACTCCATAACTAATAGCCTATGTACTGTATAAATAATAACCTGTGCTCATTTCTGGGCTGTGATTTTAGGTATGCTGTTAAGGAGAGCTTGTCTGTTTCTCCACAGCAGGAAAGAAACTCGTACACACCTCCAAGCAGCCCTCTGCCAAGCGCCACTTCCTCTCCTGTACATGTTTCAACACTGTGGGCCAGCAGGATGGAGGAAGAGCCTGTTAGACTGCCTGCACACCTGCGTGAGTAAAACACACAGCCACACACACAGAGACATAGACACAGCCACACACACGCACGCAGACACAGCCATACACAGAGACACACGTGCACACATACACACACACCCTCACACACACAGCCACAGCCACACACACGCCGCCTCAGGGGGGTGGGAAGGAGGAAGGAGCCATGCAATACCTGTTTGACTGCCTTCAGTGACGAGAGAGTTGATTTTAAAGTTCATAGGAACACTTTGTTTGTTTGTTTGTTTTTTTATGGTGTATTTAATTTTACCTGGTGTTTAACAAACCAAATCAGACTCTCGAAATGTCTTGAGGGGGCTGCATTTCATTCATTAAAAAGACTTTAAGTAGCTAACAAAAAGAGACTACTTTCCTTCGAGTCAGTAGCTTCAATGTCGTTTGAATTGCTTTTCCTTTCTGTTTTATGGGGTTTGCAGTCATTTGGAATAGTTCTGGGTTTTGTTCAATGCTCTGCTTCTGTGTTGAGCTGTTATTCTCTGAACCTGCCTTTGCCTGGAGAGCCCTAGGTGCCAGGACTGAAGAGCCTTTCATTCCATGACAGTTTGACCTCTAAACTCTGCCAACCCCACATGCTTTACATGTACATACGTTTGAGCTAGCAGAGTCTTGTTGTCACATGATTTGGATGGAAGGCTGTTCAGTCCTGGCATTTAGGATTCTCCAGACAAGATCAGATTAAGCTCAAAGCCAGGAAAACGCAGATTATATATTAAAAAAGAAGTGATCGGTAGAAAAAGAATGATTGCTAACATCATGCAATAGTTAACCCTTTAACCTATAGCTCAGAAAGCAAAACGGAGACATTTAGAGGACTGGTGTTTTAAGTTATACTGATAAAAGTTTAGATTCATGATCTAAGGGTATACACAGGTAAACTGAGCTTAACTCACTCCTACTCTCCTGAGATAAGCAAATCCTGGCTACACCAAGGGTTAAAGCCGAGGCATGTTCCAGTTTATTATATAAACTGACTCGTGCATTTAGTGATGTGCGTGAATCTCTTCTGATTAACCTTTAACCCACAATCCTGCACTGCCACCACAGCTGACGTGCGTGTGATCTAGAGGCATCTCTGCACACACTCAGTGCCAACCATCAACACCAGCTTCAGTGCTGATTAAGTGTGCTTTGAAATGAACTGACTTCTGAGGATTCTGATTGGGTTAAATGGGAAATAAAAGCCACACCCCCAGTCTTCCATCGTTCTTTCAAAATCTTCATATTTTTGGGTACTACAGCGCTTGTGATGTGACTTGCTCATTGGCATAATGTACTGGTATTCACAGCCGTGGTGGGGTGTGCAAGTTATTCATAATTCATATACGTCACCTTTTACCAAGATGTGTATCGCAGTTCAGCAGAAAGAGCATTCGACTCTATTGAAGTTCAGGCTTGCCCCAATTGTCCTTCGAAATCCACTGCAGACAGAAAGTAGTATTTGGCATGAAGCAATTGTATGCCGGACTTAACAGAAAAGTATTTAAAACTTGAGCATTATAAAGCAGTTTATAAAATGAAACACAGAGAAAAAGTTCCCTGTTTTGATGCATTGGTTGACAGCTGTTCAGAAAAAAAATCTCTCTTCTGTTCTTTTTGTATTATTTTGCATGTATTTGAGGAGTGTGTGTTTAATCTATGCAGGGAGTCAGGGTTAAGAACACACACTCTTGTACAGTAGAAGGGGCGTCCTTTGATTTATTTGTGATTTCTGTTTTGATACTGTCATTTATAAGTTCTGTTAAAGGAACAAACACAATCGTGTTTTTTTTTTGTGCCTAATTTCAGAAATGCGAAAAGAAAGTTAAATAAATTCAAGGATGAACGTTTTGTCAAAGTCTTTTTCACTGTCTTCTTGTTAAAACATTTTTCGTTGAATTTATTAAGTTTCTTTTAGCATTTCTAAATTCAGCTCTATAGAGTGTTTAATAGTTCTGGATGGTATCATTTTGACTTCATTTCAAGCAGTGTTAGTTGGTATATTCTAATATTTGTCCCAACACTAATAATTCTGATTCTGGACAGCTTGGGAAGTTTCCCTTTAAGTTTCAGCTGCCCAGTCCTCAGGTCCCCCTTTTGAAGAGTTTTCTCAGGAGTGTGAACCACTGAAAGGATCTTCTGCAGGTGTACAGTCCAAGGCGGCAGGGGCAGAACAGCCAGGCTCAATTGGAAATCGCTTGCAAAGCAAGCAGACAGGTTACTGATTCGTCCGTGAATGTCCGTCACTCCAAGCTCATCCACACACGAGCGCCACAAAGGGTATGAATTGTGCTGTGATCCTTTGTTTGTAGGCGTGTCCAGAATACAGTGACAAATCAGTCAGTAACCTACAGAACATTGTTCCTGATTACAGTGAAAAATGCAGTGCTGGGCTTAGTCTAATCTGGCATTGTAGGAAGAAATATTTAATTTGAGAATTAGAGCAAACCTTTTTTCCATTTACTGTATGTGAATAAAACAAATTCTGTATTAAATGACCTGTATGATGATGGTGGTCTAGTTCTATGTGATATTCACAGCCGTGGCCCGGTGTATACTTTGTTGGTATTTTCAGGTCAGAGTTGGAGCAGTAAAACCTACTGCGGGGTCTGCACTGTAGCTCTAGGAAGCAAGTTTAAAACGCAGCCCCATTTTGTTGAATTGCTTTGCATGAAGTTTGCTTACAGTACAAAATTCAATGCAAATTCTTCAGGAAGGACAGAGGGCTCTCTTACTGTGTTTTAGATAGGGAACACGTAGGGACACAATTCAATGGAGACAGGGCATACAGTAGGCAAACCTTTCAATACGTTTTTCTCTCCAAAAGTAACTTCATGACAGTTCACAGGAAAACGATTGCCTCTGTGTGATGTCCCAAGGCTGGCTTGAAAGCTGTCAATATATGTATAATAATGCCTGTCATAAATACTCCTTTGATTGCCTGTTCTTCTGTAGCATTGTTCCGCATTTGGAATGCACTGAACAACAAGTCTCTTCCCTCCTTGAAGCTTTCTGCCCTGGGGGTGTGACTGTTGCATGCACTGCGTGTTCTGTTTTAGCTTAGGACCGCAAAACAGAACATGGAAACCAGAATATTTTCAAAATGGTGCATTTTTAAAAGATGTGCAACATTACATTAAAATGGTATCGCTGCACCTTTTAATAAAACCATGTGCTTGTTTGATCTGTTAGGAGGATTTGCTATACAGTATTTATTTATTTAGCAGCCCTGTCTGAGTTTAGAGGCTTGTGTGCAGTAATGGGGATCATTATTATTTGTTTTATTTTTGTTGTTATAAACAGACTTTTGTGTGTTTTTTTTGCTCGCCTTTGCCCTGCGTTGCAAGGTCTGGTCAGTGTTCAGTTTTGCAGAGACGCTGCATTCTGCCGGTGGGAAGCTTCCCAGAAAGAATTTCCTGAGTGAGCAGATGGCAAACTTCCTGATTCAAGATTTCCTGGAAAGGAAGCTGCGTGTAACCGGCTTCAATTATTCATGTTTGAGACGAGAGGAATGCTGTTCGGATTTAACCCTCTGTGAGTCGCTGTGCTGCGAAAAGGGACTAGTGGTCTGCAGCTTCTGCTGATTGAAAGGCTTTTAGGTTAGCAGGGGCAACGGCAAATATTAAAGGAATAGAACTTTCCCCTTTTTATTTGTATTATTATATAAAATAAACTTAACCCATTAAGGCTACTTTGTAATTTTTTGGAGCATTTTTAACTGGCATCTACCTGTTATTTAAATTCTATATTCGTATGAGAAACGCAAAAAGTTATGTCTAAATGTAACGTTTAATTCTGCAAATATAGCCTTTCATGTGCTTTTATGACACCTTGATATAGAATAAGAAACTGTAGCCAAAAAATGATCTATTTCCTGGTGTTTTTTCCTCCTCGCAGTGATGATAAAGCTCCGTTTTCTATGTGTTGCGCTTCACAGCCGGTGTGAAATTTCACTGCTCTGATTACAGGATATTGGTTTAGAATGTATCAAATTACAAAAATGTTGTTTTGTGTTCTGATTTTTTTTTTCCCCCCCAAAAGTAAAATTAATTTGGTATTTAATGGGTTAAATTCAATGGCAAATGTTTTGACTGGAAGTCTTGTTCAGTGCCTTCAAGTTACATTTGTCATTGAGTTTATGAAGTTGCTTTTAGTATCTATAAGTTTAGCTCTTTATTTTTCCCCTCTTCTGTTCATACTTCTTGTAGTTGGCCTAATTTTTGGAGTTTATCGGGTCTTTTACTTTTTTTTTTTACAACGTCTGGAAAAGGGAATTGCTGGGATTGGATTCTGCTGTTGTCAGTGAGTGACGCTGCGCTGCTGCTGCTGCTGCTGTGGCATTCTGAAATGATCGCTGGCCTTGTTCACATGCTGTGTGTTGTACAGTTTTGGATAATAAAGTTTCCAAGTGGAAATATATAATAAAACATCTATTAGTGTTTTAATCCAGCAGTAACCAGTTCAGGATGCTTTTTAGAGAGGGTTCTGATGTCAATTATTATTTTTTTTTAATATAATTTTGGAGGAAATGCTTGGTAAAGTGATTGTAGTTAACAAGAAAAATCCTTAGAATCTCCATGCTATACACATCCATTCACTATAAAGGTCTCAAAAGAAAACTGTGTTTTTAGCAAACATATCTACTTTTTAAAGACCGATATCTGGTACTACACTAGATTAAAGAAGGAAGTCTCGTATTTCCTTAGTAGTTTCACCTGGAGATTGAAATTGCCCCCTTTTCTGTCAGTATCCAACCAGCTGCTTCCTCTAGTGACTGACATGCTTTGCTACCAATAAGATGCTGTTCTGTGTAAAGACGTGCCTCCAATTCTCTGTCCTAAGTTTGTTTCCATCTACTTTTCAGTTGTGTCCTCTGGTCTTGGTTTCTGTGCTGTAAAGTAGTGTCAGGAGGTGATACCCATAGCAGTGGCCAAGATATATTGACTTCAGTATAAAAAACAATAAGAAACGAACTAGTGTTTGCACTGAAGAAGGCACGAGCCAAAACGTTCATTTTCATGACTTCTAGTTTTACGTTCAAATTCTTTTTGAGTGTTTTTGAAGTTATGGATAAAACGTACTTTTAAGAAAATATTGAAACCTTGTTTTTTTGATGCTTAAAATCCATAACCGATTCAATGCTTTTGCTGAAATGAATGGGTGGAGAATGTGTTTTTTTTCTTAATTTTAGTGAAAACGTTTCATCACTGACTGGAAGGGGACACGAGTCAGGTTTTACTGGGCGAGTATCCACCCTGATGCTGTAGGCTTGTTCCTTGCATGACTCTTTAACTTGGCATTTCGTTATAATTTTCATCTAGCTATGAGGGTGTGTGACACAACACTGGAAGCTGAAGGCTAAGAAATATGTAAATGCACAGACTCATCAGTTTAAAAGAAATTAAAACCATGCACAGGCTCTTAACAATTAGAGACTCCCATTTGTCAGCTTGGCTCTTAGAAAGGCTAAATATTTTCAGATATGTGTCTCCCAAGTTCTTGGGGCAAACAAAACATTGCCAGTAAATTATTTCGTAAGTCACGCGTTTTCCTGCAGAAAAAAAGACGTACGCGTTATGGTGAACCTGCATTTGTTTTTGTTAATGGTCTTTTTTCGTAAAGCTATTAACCCTGTCGTGCCTGGAATATTGAAGTTTTGGACACATAATACATATATTTTTAATTGACATTTTTTTCAGTTTTGCTTTATCATGCATTTGCGTGTGCGATATAAAGACCAAAAGTATTTTAGTCTCTATATGAGGTTGCCATGCATAAGAGTTAGATCACAATATACAGATGGCTTATATCGTCTCCACTGAAGTCGTCGCATTAAGGAATGCAGAGATGTTGCAAGTATGCCAGAGGAAAGCAGTGATGTTTTCAATAATCCATTAATTAAAGAGTTGATCACGTCAAATGTGATTGAACAGTTCCCTTACTGTGTTCTGGGGTTTGCATTCATTCTGTGTAGTTCTTGGTTCCTTGGCTGCAATACAGAGTTTTCTCTAAACCTTTACCTGGCATTGAACTTGCTTTGAGCTTGTCTGAAGAACCATAAATGCCAGGACTCTGGATTCTCCAGACAAGCTGCTACTGGTTGGAGCTTTGTAGTTCTGGTTGTAAAAGGATTGAGTAATATGTACTATAAAAGGTTACTTTCATGAGTGCTTCTTTCAGAACTAGGAATCAAGCTTAGCAAAAGGAATTGGGTTCAGCACTTAACCATTGACAGTTTTTGTCCATCGTAGTTTTGCAACACCCAGTGTGCTGGTGCTGTGGTTGAGATTGATTATCGTGATATTTCATTCACATGTGCAGTTTATTTTAGACGTGCTGTTTTAAAAGTATTTTTTCACAGTAAAACAGGTTTAAAAGGCACTGCATATCAACAGGACACTCCAGCCCCGCCCCACCCCTTGTTCCCTGTATTTTTCACATACCTCTTCATAGTCTTGCATACCGATAAATCATCTCCTGATCACTCATTTTATCACCAAACTCCTCAATAATGCGATCCAAGTCATTATTTTTTTACTATAACATCAAAAGCTCTGCAAATGTCTGTGATATTCTTTGAGCGCTGGATGCAGAAGCAGCTATCTTGTTTGTTTATGTCCGTGTTATCTCTGTGGTGTCAGGGCTATGTGTATTGCTCAGATTTTACGTCTTTTTTTGGACTGGAAAGGGAAAATTGTAATGTCAGACCTGGTCCAACATAGTACCGCAAAGGGTTAAGAAGCTGTGCTGTGTTGTGCTGTGCTGAGGGGGTGTCAGTCTGGCCCAATGATCCTGCTCAAAGGAGTGTGTTGTGCTCTGTGTTTCTGAGGGAAATTCTCACACTGGAAGCTGGCTTTGATAAAGGAATTTCCTGAGTGGGCAGATGGTGCCTTCCTGAATGAACCGTTTCTGAAAGGGAAGCTGTTTTCACACACACCACTGGGCAAACAATGTGGACATATTTTTGTTCCCCACATACTCCCTCCCTCGGCGGTTTGTTTATTAAAAAGAAAAAAAAGAAAACAAAAAAAGAGCATTATTCTCCACTCTGCTATTTCTGTACTGTAGAGTGAAGTGGTATTGAGAGCTTCTGTACCTGAACCACATTTGGCTGAGTCTGGATTGATTCTGCAGCTGACTGGGTGCTGCTGTTTCATGTAGATTGGGGAACTGTTATTGCTGAAATGGTTAATTGATTTCCATATTGGAAACAAATTGGGGACCTTCTGTGCCAATCGCGTCCGTCTGTCACACTACATGGTGAACACGATAACCGCCTTGACTTTGCATCGATATTCACCAAACTGATCACACAGTCCTAGCCTCTTATAGATGTCTGTGATTGGATTTGGTTATAATCTGATAAACTCTTGAGTTCTTTCAGAAATATAGTTCAGCTTCCAGGTACTATGGAATGCATTTACATTACTTCTTTACAAATAAACATTGATATAATCCTACTAGATTAACTTCCTAACAATATCAAAACATTTTTAAGACTAGGTGGCACACTACCAATCTTTGTTTTACAATATAGAAATGAGACATTAGGAGTGCCCGACAAACCTCTCATCAGTGCCCCCCACTTTCTGTTCATATGTGTTGATGAATACCATCCTTGTATCCATGCATCTGTAAATAAATAGCTTTTATAGTGGACAAAAAGGAAATCCCCAGAGTATAGAAATGAACGGATCGGACCCTCTCACAAGAGACTGGTTCCCTCTTTCGCCACAGACAATAACAGTAACGGGGTAAGCAGGTGGGAGTTGCTTGGGAATTGCATGTATTGTTTTGATCTCTGATTTTAATAAATCACTCCTTTGTTACAATCCAGGGCTTTTAAATCTACTCTTTTATTTTAACGTCACTGCTTTTTTTTCTAATCTGTAATCAACCCCTTTTCTCCTCCTCCTCCTCCTCCTTCTCCTCCTCCTCCTCCTCCTCCTCCTCCTGGAGCAGTGAGTTCACATCCTACTACGACCCCTGGCCCGGCAGGCTATGGCTTGTTCCACCCTGGGTCTGTGGTCCTGGCTCCTGCTCATCCCAGCAAGCTGTGACGTACAGAAGGGAACCAGGATGCAAATGAGCAGGGCACGGTTAGGACTTGCTTACGGCCCTCATAGGAGTGTTATCAGTTAATCTAAATGGAGTCCATATACTACTTGAATCCTTAACAAACAACAAACAAAAAAAATGTTCAGGCATTTGCTGAAAAAACTTCAGGGAGTAGGTTATTGATCGATTTGAATGGTAGTTATTTTGCTGTGAGATTGATAGTCACTAAAATAACATATTCTTGTTGTTTGTAATCTCTTCCAATCCCATTGATTAAAAAGGACAACTCAAACATGTCTTCACTCTAAGTTCAGCTGGTACACCAGAGTGTAGCCATTAACCTGTCCCCCTGCAACACTGCCCCCACTGGATGTTCTATGTACTGCAGTGTTTCTTACTGATTAGGGCTGTAATGGTACCCTAATGTCACGCTACGATTTGCTAGTAGCTATAGGATATGTATCATAATACTTGTGGTCCTGATGGGCTACTTGTAAGATCATTTAAAGACAGAGTATGTATTCATTTGGTGAACTGAAGTGAGCTGTGTTGTGCGTTTGGTCTTGTAGTACGATACAAACAAGACAAACCTCTATTATGACACCATGTATCATGTAAAGAAGTATCACTATTCATCAGTACACAATAAATCGTTGCACCCCTATATCATTTGTAACCCCTGGAGGCAGGGGAGTGTTGCAGGGGGGACAGGTTGATTGTTACACTCTGGTGTACCAGTGCTCCACTCTGATATCTTGCAGAATCTTGCCCTCTGCCACCGAATGAAAGTGTCAGAGAACGGAGCACCCTGCAAAGTTTATAAGAAACACACTACGTTACCTTTGCTGTTGCTGTGCCCCATACTGTCCACTTTATATTTTATACTTATTACTGTATTTGACTGTATTTATCATTTTTTGATCTCACATCATGGTGATCATAAATCAACTGGGAAGAGAGGTATCTGCATTTACTCTGGAGTATTTGCCAGGAGCAAAAAATGATGTCTTCTAAGGATCGCAGTACGATCACGCTCCCTCCTGCAACAACGCTGGTTTTCTGTTCCCACAACATGTCGCTCATTTCAATCCCTAGCACGATTGCAGGAGGGAGCATGAACTGGATACACTGCATGTCTAGAACAAATCGGGTTCTGCTTGCACCAGTAAAAAAACACCAAAACTACAGCTGCGTTTTGTTAAGTTTGAATTATTTATAAATACTAAAAAGGAAAAACTTTACAGTTAACAACCGTCTGCAATAAACTAAGGAATCTCTGCTAATAAATGTCTTGTTTAGTATGGCTAATGAAAGTGGGCTGTATTAAACCGCTGTGCTATATTGGGATTATCCATGTGTTATTTATTTATTGAAATAGCCCATCTTTGGCTAGTTAGTATATAGTGATGGCATCGAGGTTAGTGATAGTCTACAAGGCATTGTATGTGGCTGGGCTGCAATACAGAAATCTACTCCAGTGGGGTGCTCACTTTATTAATAATGCTTGAATAATGAGAAGATCAAGACTCTTCCCCTAAATGTGGTACCACAGTATTAGAAATCAAGTGTAGCAATAGGCTTGTATGGTATGTTATTCATTTTATACTTCAATATTTCCACATTGTTCCAAAGTTTCTCAGAAACCATAACCTGTTGGCTGTGCAGTTTGTTTACATTCCCCCTGAGTTCTGGCCTATGAGGTTATGAGGTTGTCTGTTCAGTTATCTTATAGCTCAGGAAACCAAACAGAAATGTAATAAAAGTGGGTTTTGTTTGATTGATGATCAACGTTCCCTCTAGGCGAATGCACGCATTTTTTGCAATAACTGGCAACAACCGTCGCACTCAGTTTACTAACATTCACAAGTTGTTATCATAAATATCAACCTCAATTGAGACTCCAGTTTCTCGAGTTAAAGCTAGCATTTTGAGGGCATTCTTGCAAAGCATTAACATAAGCATATTCGTGTCTGTCTTGCAGATGATGCTCTGATTTACCTCTGTAAAAATGTGCCAGTGAATTGAGTACAGTACAGCACTACAGTATAGGGTGTGCAAAGCAGGTGTCTGGCGATTCTGCCTCGATGGAGAGTGCTGCTCGGTGCTGCAGTTTTGAACTTCTAATCGTATAATTGAATACTAATCAGTGGAGCACAATCTTTCTGCATTATTTAGAAGTATAAATACTCCGGTAAACATAAATAAAAATCCCAATACTCACTGACAATATTTACCTTTTAAAAAACGACCATTTCAGAAATATCATCATCTCAAAAGTTTTGGAAGTGGTAAGCATGTAATCAGAATATTAGTCTAAAATCCACATGATGTGTAGAGTAATTACAGAATATAGCATGTGCATTATTTATTTTTTTGCAAGTTCTTTGTTTATTTAGCAGACGCCTTTATCCAAGGCGACTTACAGAGACTAGGGTGTGTGAACTATGCATCAGCTGCAGAGTCACTTACAATTACGTCTCACCCGAAAGATGGAGCACAAGGAGGTTAAGTCACTTGCTCAGGGTCACACAAGGAGTCAGTGGCTGAGGTGGGATTTGAACCGGGAACCTCCTGGTTGGAAGCCCTTCTCTTTAACCACTGGACCACACAGCAAGCTTATTCATCACGTGACTTCACTCAAACTCAACATGGCGCCTGCACCAACGAAGACAAACACGCGCAACGTTTCAGTAAGACAGAGCTAAAAAATCTGATTATCTATATGAAGATGAGGGGGGGGGATGCTATTCGTTAAGTTTTGCTATAATTCGCTTGATCTTGCATGAGTCAATACCATTAAATATTGAATGCCAGTCGTAAAACCATGACCGTTTCTTAATTGAATTATATTTTCTAATGATGAAGAAATTAGCTCAAAGCTATTTTGGATTGGGATTTTTATTTCTGTTTTGTTTTTTCTAGCTATGCCTTCCTTAAAGAAAACAAGAACCTCTTGTTAAATCTTGCAAATAACAACGCAGAATTAGCAAAGAAACAATTGGGAGGATTAATTATGCATTGACATTAAAAGAGGCGCTACTTAAATTAGAGCAGCGCCTTTATCAGTGTTTCATATTTTATCCTGGTTATTATTATAATGGCAGTAAAATGCTTAATTTGTGGAGTACTGTACATAGGATTACTCATGAACATACACACACAGAGGAAGAGAGGCACAGAAGCTTGCTTTTGGTTAATTTTGTTCTTTTCTGAAGGCTAGGTATTTCTTTCTTGATTTACAGCATACCTGGTCTCTGAGTCTCATGCAAGGAGCTTCCTGCTAGTAATGAACAATAGCAAATGCCCCACGCCCTGTACCTCCTGGGAGAGATCCGTCCCTGGTCCTACTACATCAGAGGCATCAGTCTGCAGGATAAAATGTATGAGTCAGACTCAATTTACATATTCATTTATTTCAGTTTTAGGGCCAATTTAAAAACCTGTCCTGTCTCAAATGTGCACAGTATGCCAATTTTCCTTTTTCATTTGCTGGTTGGAGTTTTAGAAAGAAAGTTGTGTAAAGTTAAACGTGTACAATGCGGGAGGCTGCAGGAAATCCAGATGTGGGTGTCTGCAGCCGGCAAGAATAGTTTAAATCCATAGTGTTTGTTTCTCTCGCTACAAAAAAAACAAACCCCAAAAGAAGTAAAGGACGTGAAAGTTATTCCCTTTTTTTTGTTAAACTACATTGTTTTGTTCTATTGAATGCAATGCTACTGCTGGTCCATAGAAGGAATCTACAAACAGGTTTGAAAAAAAATGTATTATTATATATATATATATATGTATGTATGTATGTATGTATGTATGTATGTATGTATATGTCCATATTGCATCATTTTGTGTTCTATGTTCCCACAGATGTTTAAATGTTAATTAAAATGATCATTAACAACAGTGAGATTTAATTATCACTCGCATGTGATTTCTGTCATATGGTACAAGGCAATAAAGGCATACACAGTTTAACAAGCCTCAGCAAAGAAAAAAAGCCTACATAGTGTTCAGATAAGTTATCTAATTCAATTTGAAGATGTTTCCTCATTGATTGGTCCTGAAAAAATGCATGAATTGAAAATAAAGAAAGTTCAGAAATATCATCAATGAACAGGTTCCTACGATGTCGTGTAGGATGCACTTATGTATTTCAAACCTTGCATATGATTTGTATCAAATTAACTTTATGCTGGGCTTGTTTGTATCTGAATATCTCATAGGGAGCTCAAAGCAACCCACAAACACATCTGTATTTGTCACCTTTTAAAAAAAAAAAAAAAGTTTTTGCAAACTCCATGGCCGAACAAGTGGTAAGCATGTAATCAGAATATTAGTCTAAAATCCACATGATGTGTAGAGTAATTACAGAATATAGCATGTGCATTATTTATTTTTTTGCAAGTTCTTTGTTTATTTAGCAGACGCCTTTATCCAAGGCGACTTACAGAGACTAGGGTGTGTGAACTATGCATCAGCTGCAGAGTCACTTACAATTACGTCTCACCCGAAAGATGGAGCACAAGGAGGTTAAGTCACTTGCTCAGGGTCACACAAGGAGTCAGTGGCTGAGGTGGGATTTGAACCGGGAACCTCCTGGTTGGAAGCCCTTCTCTTTAACCACTGGACCACACAGCAAGCTTATTCATCACGTGACTTCACTCAAACTCAACATGGCGTCTGCACCAACGAAGACAAACACGTGCAACGTTTCAGTAAGACAGAGCTAAAAAAAATCTGATTATCTATATGAAGATGAGGGGGGGGGATGCTATTCGTTAAGTTTTGCTATAATTCGCTTGATCTTGCATGAGTCAATACCATTAAATATCGAATGCCAGTCGTAAAACCATGACCGTTTCTTAATTGAATTATGTTTTCTAATGATGAAGAAATTAGCTCAAAGCTATTTTGGATTGGGATTTTTATTTCTGTTTTGTTTTTTCTAGCTATGCCTTCCTTAAAGAAAACAAGAACCTCTTGTTAAATCTTGCAAATAACAACGCAGAATTAGCAAAGAAACAATTGGGAGGATTAATTATGCATTGACATTAAAAGAGGCGCTACTTAAATTAGAGCAGCGCCTTTATCAGTGTTTCATATTTGATCCTGGTTATTATTATAATGGCAGTAAAATGCTTAATTTGTGGAGTACTGTACATAGGATTACTCATGAACACACACACACAGAGGAAGAGAGGCGCACAGAAGCTTGCTTTTGGTTAATTTTGTTCTTTTCTGAAGGCTAGGTATTTCTTTCTTGATTTACAGCATACCTGGTCTCTGAGTCTCATGCAAGGAGCTTCCTGCTAGTAATGTACAATAGCAAATGCCCCACGCCCTGTACCTCCTGGGAGAGATCCGTCCCTGGTCCTACTACATCAGAGGCATCAGTCTGCAGGATAAAATGTATGAGTCAGACTCAATTTACATATTCATTTATTTCAGTTTTAGGGCCAATTTAAAAACCTGTCCTGTCTCAAATGTGCACAGTATGCCAATTTTCCTTTTTCATTTGCTGGTTGGAGTTTTAGAAAGAAAGTTGTGTAAAGTTAAACGTGTACAACGCGGGAGGCTGCAGGAAATCCAGATGTGGGTGTCTGCAGCCGGCAAGAATAGTTTAAATCCATAGTGTTTGTTTCTCTCGCTACAAAAAAACAAACCCCAAAAGAAGTAAAGGACGGAAAGTTATTCCCTTTTTTGTTAAACTACATTGTTTTGTTCTATTGAATGCAATGCTACTGCTGGTCCATAGAAGGAATCTACAAACAGGTTTGAAAAAAAATGTATTATTATATATATATATATATATATATATATATGTATGTATGTATGTATGTATGTATGTATGTATATGTCCATATTGCATCATTTTGTGTTCTATGTTCCCACAGATGTTTAAATGTTAATTAAAATGATCATTAACAACAGTGAGATTTAATTATCACTCGCATGTGATTTCTGTCATATGGTACAAGGCAATAAAGGCATACACAGTTTAACAAGCCTCAGCAAAGAAAAAAAGCCTACATAGTGTTCAGATAAGTTATCTAATTCAATTTGAAGATGTTTCCTCATTGATTGGTCCTGAAAAAATGCGTGAATTGAAAATAAAGAAAGTTCGGAAATATCATCAATGAACAGGTTCCTACGATGTCGTGTAGGATGCACTTATGTATTTCAAACCTTGCATATGATTTGTATCAAATTAACTTTATGCTGGGCTTGTTTGTATCTGAATATCTCATAGGGAGCTCAAAGCAACCCACAAACACATCTGTATTTGTCACCTTTTAAAAAAAAAAAGTTTTTGCAAACTCCATGGCCGAACAAGTATTTAACGAAAATAAACCCGTGCTCAGTGCTCTGCTCCAGCAACTACCCCGCTCCATATACAACTGGCCCGCTCCGCTCCCCGCTGCGCTCGCTCTCTCTGTCCACAACACAGGGCCGGTTAAACAATATGCCAATAACACCATTCACAGAAATATGCATAGGACCCCCAAAATATGGGTTAGCGTAAGGCCCCCACGACCTTTAATCCGGCCGTGATTCTCACAACAGTGCTGGACATGTTTGTTTTCTGAACTGTTGTAATATAATTCTTAGGTTTTCCTGCTTATTTGAATGCCAGCAATGAGTCAAGTGATGTCTATAAACATTATGACAGGTCTGAAGCATCTTCAGGTGCTTTCCTTACTATTACAGCAACAAGAGTCTAATTAAAAAATAAATAAAATAATTGTGGTAATATTGATTCACGCACAGTGGCGTAGTGGTTAGCGCTGCTGCCTCACAGCTCCAGGGTCCTAGGTTTGAATCTGGTCTAGAGTACTGTCTGTGTGGAGTTTGCATGTTCTCCCCGTGTTCGCGTGGGTTTTCTTCGGGTACTCCGGTTTCCTCCCACAGTCCAAAGACATGCTGTCCAGGTTGATTGGTCACTCTAAATTGCCCTGTGTGTGTGGTGCCCTGTGATGGACTGGCGACCCGTCCAGGGTGTAGTCTCGCCTGTGTATGCCGGGTTAGGCTCCGTCTCACTGTAAGAAGTAAGCGGTTAATGATAATTGATAGATGGATGGAACTAGCAACATTATATTGTCAGAGGCCATATTTAATTATTAATATGTTGATAAAAAGTGGGGGGAAAAATGGAATTGGGGAATTTTTGAAAAACAGAATTTGGTATTCCCAAGAATAGAAAAATGAGTAGCCCTAAAGATGGTTATAATTGAAGGCAGTGCAGATGCCAGTGTTTTATACAGTAGAATAAAGCAAGTATATGCAGGCCACCAGTTAAGCATGCAGTCTATACCTATGATAACAACTGATAGGGCTGCAGTTATATATTCTCAGACAGGCTTCATTAAGGTAAATATACACTTCATAAAAAATGATATATATAATATATATATATATATATATATATATATATATATATATATATATATATATATATATATATATATAAAATATATATACATATATACAGTATATAATATATATATTGTATAATTCAGAATCAGAGGCAGAGCCACAATAAATGTCTTGTTTAAATTTGAAGTAAATTGTATAATTATTGAGATACTTGTGTTGGAATATTGTTTCAAAATTGTATAATGCAACAAAAATATATTAAAAGGGTTAATGCGTGGCCGAAGGTTTCTCACTGATAATTTACTCTTTCTCAGTCAAAACGGCAAGTTTCTCCGTATCTAAAAAGCTTCGAGGAACACTGCTGATAACAACAGTGTACAGGAAGCTTCTGAAGAACGGGTTATTGTTCATACTGTATAGATCAACATGAATGCAGAATATACTCTAAGCATAGATACAGTGTATTGATAGAGGCCAGTCCTCAGCTGTCATGCTTGTCTGATGTGCCTTCTGCTCATGCTCTCAAACGAATGCAGCTTGCTGTGGCAGGCTGATAAGGCAACGCCAACGGTCTGTTTGGCCACGGGAAATTCCGTGCTAAAGAAGACTTTGTGGAACTTCCTGCTGAGGGGTGCATTGTGGGAAGGTTGGCTAGAGTTCATACAAATCTGCTGGGCAGAGCGCATTACGGGAAGGGCTTTCTGTCTGTAAAAACGCTTTTAAACTGTCACTGGATAACAACATAAGACATTAACAAAAAAGCCACATACTCCCCTGGGGCTGGTTTTTCAAAACTTTTAATCTGGGTAACAGTGATCCGGATTTTGTAATCGAGATTACTTTTATCTGGATCATTTTTTTCCGGTTTTTCAGAAAATGTCACTGCTGGATTACATTTATCCAGATAACAAATAATCAGGATTATGAAATCCAGTTTTTTTAAGTGGGCTAGTTCTTAATGGTGTATAGTTGTGTTTTTTTTTGTTGTTGTTTTTTTTAAGAGGCCATGATTTATGATATAGTCTAATTTAACAAAATAAATAAGATTGAGGTAATAATGAATAATACACAACTTTATTTATGTTGTTTTATATTATTATTATTATTTTTTTTAAATCACACAAATAACTTTTAATGTTACTGCACATATAACGCATGCAAACAATTATTTTATTTATGCCTACTTAACAGAAATTAAACAACTAAATCTAAATTGAATAAAAATACAACTTTTGAAAAAAGTGTATGTGTTTTTAGACATTATCATTATCTTCCTTGTCGGTTGGGAGTCCAGCATCTCAGACGACCTTAAGAAGGTATATGTGAAGGTGTATGCGTATGCTTTTTAAAAAAAATTTTTTTTTAAAATTAAAGCTATACCACTAACTACGTGTTTTCCTTTTTGCTTGCATGGATACAAAACTTAAATAAATATGTAAATATGATATTATAACATTTGATTTTGACATATAGTGTGTGTTTGCTATGACAAGTCAAAAAAAATATCACTGTTCTATGATCATTTAAAAGCTAAATCCATCTCCACAGTAGGATCACAATTATCCTGGTATTTTGGATCAAAGTAATCATGATCGCCTCTTTAAATTCTGAAAAACCCAATTGCAACATTTAATCATGATTAAAAGTGCGATCGGATTACCAAAACGAAATCTGGATCACAGTAATCCCAATCGCATTTAGATTTTTTGAAAAACCCAATTGCACAATATAATCCAGATCAAACACTGATTATCGAAGTTTTGAAAAACCGGCCCCTGGTGTGTCTATATATCTGTAGAACTGGAAGGAAAGAGTTTATTAAAAGATTCTAAGTACAAAAAAATCTGTGATTGAGATATAGCTGTGTTTTGCTCATATGTGGGCAGTGTGTGCTGCTATTGGGGGAAGAATGTTTGATTTGCCTGGCAAAGAGGCAGTAAAAGGAACAGAACTGACCTCACCAGACCTGGTGCAGGTAAGAGTTGTCAGGACACAATGTTGCTGACACACAGAGATAAGCCAGCAGCTAAGCTTTGCATGCAAAGGGTTGTAGAGACTGACTTGGAAACGCTCACCTGAGTCCTCTCCTGCTGACTGACCATCCCATGCCCGTGCTGCTTCCATTTCGGTTTATAACTCTAACTAGATGCTTCGTTATTGTGTCCCTTGATAATGTTTAAGCAATATGTGTGTAACTTTTATTATTGGGGTCAATACAGGAAACATGTTAAATTCTGCTTAAATCCTTATTGTGTGTGCTCCTTCACACACAAATCCAGAAATAATGTTGCTTCCTTACAACTGCCTGGTTGTGATGAAACCTTATCAAACTGCAACAGAAAACTGAACACAGGTTTGGTTTTTATCCGATTAGTCTACAACGGGTCCCTCTGACTGAATATTTTTGCAGAACATGCATTGTTATCGAAGACAGAAAGGACGGAGGTGTTTTTAGTTCAGAGAGATGAACTTTGTTACAGTTCCCAGCACTTGTATGCATTAGGGGTTCCCAAAAACTAAACAAAGAGAGCTCTGTTTGCTTGCATTAAACAGCTTCTTGTAGCCGACCACAAATCACAACACCCATTTAATACATTGGGAATTCGCAATGACAGGTAAAACAATGTTGAAATTAAGTAACCATTCCTTTTTAGTAATCTCTCTAATATTGGTTATTGTGTGGTGGGCTTCAGCTGAGCAGCTGTTTAAGGGTAATCCAGTCTTGTTGCGGGAGCTGCTGTCATAGGTCACATGTCTGAACATAGGTCTTCCAAGCTTTTAAAGTTTTACGTGTTGCATGTGATGAAACTTGCACAGGACCTTGTAGTATGTTTGTCATACTGAACACTGTACACGCATATTAAGAGAAGCGCTTTTTTGACAACTCAGATTTTCTGTGCAAGACTGTTTTGACACGCTTGTTTAATTTTGTTCCTAAAAAAACGACACTAGTTCTCAAAAACTAGGTGAGCTATTGATTCATTCCTCTTCTATTTTTTCTTGCTCAGTTTGATAAAACAATGCATTGACATTCGTTCTAAGAAATTCTGGATCACCTCGTTAGAAGAAAAAAAAATGGTCGGGTTCATTTTTGTAATGCTTTTATGTTGAGATTTATTGTGTTTAATAGAACCGGGTTTAAAAAAAGGTTAAGGGAGGAATACAGTGTCTGGTTCATTCTTCCCTACGCTAACTTCCAGGTTCCTCAGCAGCAACTCCACTCAGATGCTGGTTTTGTTTTTGGCTCTTCTGAAGAGGAACTCTGATCACACTCATATCGAGAGTGCTGTTCCCCACAGGAAATTTCCTGTGACGGACTTTCTGGGGAGACTTCTTGTCAGGCAGGTCCCCTGTGGGGAAGATAACAGAAAGCGCAGCGCTGTGGCGAGACCGCATTCGAGCTGACTGTCACTGTGGTGCTGTTTACAAGCTGCACGCCTGACTCATAACTGAGTCAACGCAGGAACACTGCTGCGCAAGGGAGCGCTTTGTTCAGCTGACAAATCATTCAGTGACGTCGGCGCTTCTGTTTTTAAAGATTCTTTTCCGGCCCTCGATTTATCTAAGTGCAACAGGCAGAGTCAAAAATAAAGAGAGCCTAGCTGAAGAAGGAAGAGGCAGACAGGCCCATTGATTTCTCTGGGAGGGAAAAAATAAATGCAAATTCGGTTTCTCATTGGATAAGGTTTTGTATTTTCAAAAAAAATAAAATGCACACAAGCTTCAGTTAAGTTAATTCATTTAACATTTGACGTGCATCTTAGTAGTTTTTGTTGTTGTTGTTGATGGTTCTGTTTTTCCTTATACAAAAAATTGCTGCAAACTTCATGCTGGATGAAATCAACAAGAAGAATATATTTTTCCTTATTATACAGGCATGGAAATCAGACTTCTATTGCAGAGCAGTTTCATCCATTCAAGGTTTTACTGTAAGCTTTATTAACCCCAGTGTATAAGTAAGAATCTCAGGTGTGTCTTAACAAATTCATAGTAAAACCAGGACTGGACCCAACTTCTGTGCAGTGGGAGTCTTATTTCCATTCCTCTTCTACCCCGCTGGGGGTAAAATCCCTTTCGACTGGGATTGTAGTGGAGGTAGGCATGTGTACATGGGTTCCTCCATATATTTCCTCCACAGGGCAGCAGTGTGGAGTAGTGGTTAGGGCTCTGGACTCTTGACCGGAAGGTTGTGGGTTCAATCCCAGGTGGGGGACACTGTTGCTGTACCCTTGAGCAAGGTACTTTACCTAGATTGCTCCAGTAAAAACCCAACTATATAAATGGGTAATTGTATAAAAAAATTAATAAATAATGTGATATCTGTATAATGTGAAATAATGTATAATGTGATATCTTGTAACAATTGTAAGTCGACCTGGATAAGGGCATCTGCTAAGAAATTAATAATAATAATAATAATAATAATAATAATAATAATAATAATAATAATAATAATAATAATAATAAAAATAATAATAATAATAATAATATTTGGAGAACCTCTCGGGGTATGTATGTTACTGACCTACTTGTGTTTCCACTGTGTTCTGAAATATAAGAACATTGTTCCAATGTTAGGATCAGCTGTGCCAGTACCCTGAGTTTGCCTGAGCTTTCTCCTGTGCAGTCACTGTAGTTTTGAATGTTTGTTTTCTTCCAAGCTGGCTGGAGTCGCTACAATTAAAGGAACTGCTTCACCCTCCCATTCAGAGCAGGGGATTCCCGTCCTGACTTTGTTGTTATTGCAAAACAGTTGCCAGACCGCAGTGGTTTATAGTGCAGGGAAGGGAATAGAGAAGCTTCAAAACGAGAAGCTCCTTCTCCTTTCGCTCAGCTTTGCTTCACAGTCCTCTTGCTTACTCACAAGGGCACTCTTCTACCATAAGAGACTTGACTGTACATATTAACGGATAGTAATAAACAGTGTTCATGTTTATACAGGCCTCATTAAACACATCTTAACCTTCCTCAGGTTTTCTGAGCCTCATAGATATAAAATCTACTTTTATTAAATGTGGTTTAAAAAAAAAAAAGATGGGATAATAAAACATGCAAATATACTATGCAAATTTAGAGAGTATACAGAACTGATGGAAGACGGAAAATGCAGTGATTTGCAATAGACTGAGTGACTGCTCATTGTATTGCGTTAATGGGGTCCTAATCGATGGCTGTTGGTTTTCTAATAGAAGAGTGGTTCAAAACGGGGAGCTCTTTGTCAGCATTGCTTGGGTTTCGCTTGTGATAGGACAGCTTCTTCCTTGCAGCCCTATGCAGTCCAACCATTTCTTAAATATCACTTTGCATGCAGACAGTAGCAATACAGATTCTCTGTCTGCAATGCCTTCTGCATCTCCCCTCTACTGATAAACGAGGGACTGAATCAGCAAGTGTGCCTTTAAAGGGATTGGTATGAGCTGGATCATAAACAGACACGTCATAATGCCGGTGGTGCCACGCTCTGCCTCAGTGGATTTAAGAGACGCCACATTTGTTTTATCCTCTTACAAATATATTTTACTTTAAAGGTTAAAACATGCCTTAGACCAAAGAGGGTTTGCAACTCAAATACAAACGGCTCTCAGAAATGTCTTCAATCTGACTACAGCTGGTACACCAGAGTGTAGCCATTAACCTGTCCCCCTGCAACACAGTTACAGGAGTAAGAAAGAACACTTATAGCAAATGGGGCGTTTCTTGCATCCAGGTGTTGTAGGGGGGCAGGTTATTGGTTACACTCTGGTGTGCCAGCTGAACTCAGGTAAGTGTAGCAGTGTTTGAGAGCTCTATAGAGTGCACAGGGATGATTTTACAGCCAGATATCATGATTTGAAAAAGAAAGCTATATACAAAGTTAAACAACACAAATGCATTCTCAACATTAGTGGAGTACTGTAGTTAATCCACTAGTGAGGACGGCCAAGTTGTTGAGAGCCATCCTCTTCAGTGAATTGACCACAGCAGTGTTCTGGTTCTCTAGAAAGTACAGCGTATGGAAACGAGAGTATGTGTAAACCTAGATGAAACCGTGTTTGGGCTTTGTTGTCTGGGGGTCCTCTCCTCCTCCCTCCCTGGCTGGTGTTGTTTTGACTGTGGGCTCCGTCTCTCCTCCACAGGCTTGCAGCCGCTATACTGGAGTCGGGAGGATGTGGCACAGTGGCTGCAATGGGCTGAGAAGGAATTCTCCCTGCACCCCATCGACAGCAACACCTTCGAAATGAACGGCAAGGCTCTCCTGCTCCTCACCAAGGAAGACTTCCGTTACCGGTGCCCTCATTCCGGTAAGCGCTGGCAGGACCACGGCACAACATTTAAACTCCCAATTAGAATATGAAATCCACACGAACTGAATAGTCTGCTTTGTAGTACGTGCAGTCGCATACTGGTGGAATTTTCTCATAAGACACAGACATGCACACTGAACTGCATTGCATGCTGATTACTGATGCGTAGCATTTTCTGTTTCATTCAATGTATCCTGGTGACTGTAAGTTTACCCCAGTGGCCTCAATACAGCTCTGAAACATGTCTTATTTAATACAGCTGGTACACCCGAGTGTTACCATTAACCTGTCCAATCCCCCAAACCCCCCCCCCCCCGCAACACTATTACCTAAGTAAAAAAAAAAAAGAACACTCACTGCACCCACTGGAGGCAGGGGGGACAGGTTAATGGTTACACTCTGGTGTACCAGCTGCACTTGCAGAGAAGACATGTTTGAGGGGGTAAACAGTCACCAGAATCTGATGAATGAATCTGATCTACAGAGGGAATCTAAACAACAACACGAATACAGTAGTTAAGATACCTGTAATATTTCAGCATTGTTTTTAATCAGTAAAATGACTAAGTAAGAAGAAATTGTAAGATAGAAGCAGAGTGAGAGCTCCTGAGTGGCGCCTCCGGTAAAGGGCGGGGTAGGGATTAGGTCGGCTGGGAAGTCCTTGGCTCACCGCACACCAGTGACCCCTGTGGAGATGGCCACATGGCGGACAGCTGACGCCACTCATTTCGGAGGACATGAGTGCTCGTCTTCGTCTCTCCCGAGTTAGTTTGGGAGTTGCAGCTGTGCGCCAGGTTGAATAATAATTGGACATTCCAAAATTGGGAGAGAATTGGAAAATGAATAAAAATAATTGTTAAAAAAAAGGGTTCCCGAGTGGCGCATCCAGTAAAAGCACTCTCGTGGAGTGCAGGATGCATCCTATAGTCTGGACGTCGCGAGTTCGAGTCCAGGCTTTTCCTTTGCCGACCGAGGGTGTCCTCGGCTCACCTCGCATCAGCGACCCCTGTAGTCTGGCCGGGCGCCAGCGGGCTTGCCTGTAAGCTGCCCAGGGCTGCGTTGTCCTCCGATGCTGTAGCTCTTGGATGGCTGCATGGTGTGTCCGCAGTGTGAAAAAGCGGGTGGCTGACGGCACACGCTTTGGAGGACAGCGTGTGTTCGTCTTCGATCTCCCGAGTCAGCGCAGGGGTGGTAGCGGTGAGCTGAGCATAATAAAATAATTGGCCATTCCAAATTGGGAGAAAATAATAAAAAATAATTGGCAACGACTAAATTTATGAAAAATATATATTAAAAAAAAAAAAGATAGAAGCAGAGCCAGGTTCACAGTTTAGAAGTTGGACAACAATGGTTTTATTTGAAGTAAAATATAGTTTATGAAAATTCTTACCAAGTCCTAAAAGATTAATTCGGTTTTGTGTCTGGGATTCTATTAGACACGGCACCACCTTTAAAATACAGAGGGTTAAATCCAGCCCCAGAGTGGCCATTCCTTTAGAGTGAGGGCCAAAAATATCTTCTCATGTGGTAAAAGACTCTTCGAAAGGGAAGTTGGTCTGGGTGTGTCCAGAATAATGGGATGCATTTTCAAGTTGTTCCACCACACAGCATGTGACAAAAGTGTTTTTCTAGAGGAATAAGTGTCCGTTCCTCAATGATATGCGTGCCTCTGGGGGCTGGAAACATCTGCCAACTGAGCACCTGCTACCAGCCCTGTATCGCAGTCTGTCAGATCTGCTGTCTGGCCTATTGAGATTTGACTCACCAGGGAGATGCATCTTGTATATAGTGGTACTACTACAAATCAGTTATCACGTGGTCTGATTGCTATTGTTAAATACCCAACTACCATGAGACCAAAATAAAAGTGAACAATAATAAAAGATGTGGGCTGGGAACAAAGAACCTCAAGGTTTTCCATTACATATTTAATCAGAGATGGAAGTAAGACTCCTATTGCATAGTGGAGTCATCCGTTCATGGTTTACTATGAGTTTTAAAAGGCACATCTGAGCTTGTGACCTATACACTATGGCTAATCAAGCTCATAGTAAAACCTGGAATGGGTGAAACTGTGATGCAGTCTTCCTGCCATCCCTGTTATTTAATCAGAATCAATATTGAGCAATAACTACTGGGCACATGGAGTGTACAGGGAGATGAAAGTCTTCAGAGTGGATTAAATGTGAGATGAAGTCAAGGTTGTAACAGGATCTGGATTCCCAATGGCAGAGAGATTTCATATAATACAGAATAGATGCATGTGATTTTATAGATGCAGAGCGTGCTTCTTACTTGTCCTGTCTTTCTCTGTCGTGATCCAGGGGATGTCCTCTACGAGCTTCTCCAGCACATCCTGAAGCAGAGGAACAGAAACACCCTGCTCCCGTCAAACTGCTTCCCAGGAAACTCCCTGCAGCCTCCACAAGAGGTAACTCTGCAGCACCACCAGCTGGAAGGTAAGAGCGACTAGCTCCCTCTACTGGTAGAGAGTCATATTGCTGTAATGGGTGGAACCTCACCATTGCCCTGGAGAGAGAGCCCACAGAGTCGAGCTGTAATTCAAAACTTAGTCTGGCACATAGAATATTCTTTAGTCTGCCAATAACTTGATGCTTTTTTTTAGTAGGAAAATCTGAATTTTGTAGCAGTAAAAGTACACCCTATAATCGTTTGTTTATGGAACTTTTTTTTTTATTGGAAAGTAGAGTTCTGGCAGGAAGTGAGATCACTTGACTGGGTTATCGTCTCATAATGGGACAGGTTTGTTCTGCTCAGCCAAAGTAGGAAAATGCTGCTCTGGGTTAAAGCTCACAGGATGATATAAGTGACCTAGTGCGTTACTTATTATTAGACTCCAGAGACTTGACATTTTGTAGCTTTGGGGGCGTTTGTTTTTTGTGAGTTATTGGGCTGTTCCTCAACTGCAGTTTTTGCACAGTGCTTACACAATCTTCCTGTGGAACTATTTCCTAGTCTGACTAATACAAATGTTGAAAAGGCAAATGCAAAGGGGTGGTGAAAGAGTTTGCTTTATCTCCACCTGTACAGCTCAAATCAGCAGTACCTTTCCTAATTACAGTCCCAAGTATTTATATGCATTCTGTTTTCACCTTTCTGGTCTGTTTGAGAAATAAACTTAATTTTCCCCGCAACAGCTAACCCTTATTTAGTACAAAACTCCCACTGCATTACTGTTTTTTTTTTTTATTGTAGCAACATCTTAAATGCCAGTGTATGTATGTATGTATGTATGTGTGTGTGTGTGTATATATATATATATATATATATATATATATATATATATATATATATATATATATATATAGGGAATTAAAAATTAAATGTACTACAGTAGAATAAACTAAACTAAATGTAGTGCTCATGAAAATATAAATAATTTTAAATAAATATATGATAATGTGCTTGCTGTGGTGTATTTAATATTGAAAATAGCAGAAGGAACACACTGCAATTTCTGAACATTTTTACGGAAAAATAAATGGTAACGTAATCATAACGTCTGTGTTACATCTTAAATCAGGACGTTACTATTGCTGAGCATGGGAGCTGCAGCATGCTGTTTCTCATTTTACAACTGGACACAATTAAAGGTGCATCACCAATTCCACACACATTTTCAGCCAGCCTTGTATTGCAGGGGCCTTGATGCTCCAAAAGTACATTTTTGATCTTGTCTTGCTGTGAGCAGTGCTGAAATAAAGCTCCTTCATTGCACTAATGGTGTACTTTGTCAGACACTACAAGCAGACCACTACTATGCTAGCACTTGCTTAAACCATCCAAACTTGTGCCAGAATGCACCATTGTAATCCCTTTTTTTTTTAAATGGGGCCTCCCACACTCTGCCCATCGGCCCTACACGCCACTATGAGATTGGAGCCCCCTACTACCCAAGTGCCAAATACCTTAAAACTAATGGAAAACCTGCACTGTAATCTCCTATAGGGTTCTGCACTACTTGCTAAGGTATAATTAGGGCATCTGATTTTCAGTTTTAACCGATAAAACACCCCGATGAAAAAAAATTGGATAGCCAGTAAACACAGGAAAAACTGTGGAAATGGCTAATCAATTCACATTGACTTTACCCTTTAACCATTAAAAACCTTTAACCATTTAAAGCTGCATTAAAGTTAAGATACAGAGGATTTAAAACAGAATTGTGGCGAAATGTACAAAAATGCCTCCACACAAAAACCCCAGAAGAATGTGCGCGTGACCATTGGGATTTCGTTGTGGAAGACAGCAAAGGAAAGAAGGTACAACTTAAGTGTGCAAGTACTGTCGAGTTACTACTATACATATTTTGACAGAAAAAAACTCAAGCATTTTGGAAAGTAACCGAAAAAACTAATTTCATACAGTATCAAAAACGAAAGCCCCCAAAAAACGATTTATGCCTACATAAAACTTGCACCAAAAAATACAATTAATAAAAACCGAAAAACAGAAGCCCTAGGTATAATAAACCCAGATAAAACACCCCCGATCCAATAAACACCGGAAAACACTGGAAATGTTTACTCAATTCATGTTGATTTTACCCCTTTCCCTGTGTAGTTAGTTATGCAATGTCCCTCCTTCCTGACTTGTATCGATCACTGATTCGTTCTGAATACTTTAAACCCACCCCATTTACTGACAGGCAGCAAATTCCTACATATCTATTGGAGACTCCACAGACAGGGATTTAAAGCTATATCACAGTTCGATAGGGAGGATTTACACTCTTGTGGAATTTAAAACAGAATTACAAATTGTGGATGAAATTTAAAAAAAAAAATGCTTACACACCAAACCCCCCCAGAAGAATATGCCCGTGAACATAAGGATTTTATCTGCTGCGTTGTTTAAATAGAGTTTGAAGTACTTGTCACGGTTTTTGTTTTGCAAAATCTTTTTTCTTTTCATTTCTTTTTTCATTCTTTTTGTTTCTTTCTTTTTTTCGTCTCTCGCCTTTGTTTTTTTTTTATTTTGTTCTTTCTTTCTTGTCAATGAAGTACTGCGGATCAGTGCACTTGTTTATTCTGGGCGGAAGGCGCTCTAGACTAAACTGACTAGTTAATAATTTGTCTAACAGTAAGAGGACGGCTGCCATATTTCCAACAGGAAATGGCTCTTTTTATGACGTGAGTCCCTTAGTTGCTGCCAGCGCTGTGGCCAAAAAATCAAGTTGGAGAGGTAGAAGTTGACAGGGTTCTAGTTAACAGAATCATTGCATTGATCTGCAGGGCATTTCCATTCTCTGTCCAGGTTTCCGATGTGCAGTTTATAGCCGACAGGTTTTCCTACTCCCAAGTTAAAGAAATGTGTTTGCAAAGAAAATGTCTACGAACCCAAACACTGAATCGGTGCCAATTGTCGCCTCCTTTTAACCTTTTCTGAGCCGTAAATGGAATGCTCTGCTTAAAAATGCTTATAGTTACAGTTCACGATTTAATGCAAGTAGATGTGCAACGCCGTAATAATAGATTGTAGATTAAATTTCCATTCTTTATTATTTAAAAAGAACAAAGTTAAAAGATCAGGACTTGGGGTCATTAGAATTGTGATTGTGCAGTTCGGAATTCATTGCAGCGGAACCTTGGCACACCTGTGTTATTGTAATTGCAATTATACCATATAATTGATGCATTTTATAGTTCAATTCCGATCATTATTCTTGTATTTTTAACCACTTTTGGTGACCCCCCCATTTGTTTGAAAAACAACAAAAAAAAGTTACATAGCATGTTTCTGTATTTGCATCTGTGATTAATGCTGGGTTATTTAGAATAAATAGAGTAACCATGGTAATGTGGGTAGTGGTTTATGTAACTTTTGGTATAATTGCAATTATAACTGTAATTACTGCAGCATAATTGTAACTGTACTGAACAAAACAGCATTGTAATTGTCCCCAGGACTGCTCAGATCATGCATACAGAACTCAATCCTTATTGTAACTATTTACTTGTATCTGCTCCTTACAGAAACAGTCCGCAGAAACGCCAGAGCAACAGAGCGCCAGATCCATCACAACCCCCCCACCATCGAGCTTCGGCATCACCCCTGCTCCCCCCGACTGAACAACCAGGGCCCATCTCCGACCCGAACTGCACAGGCAGCACCCCTTCCTCAACGGCGCCACCCGCAGGATGTCGCCAGAGGAGAGACTGCACCCCCGCGGCCACGCCCACAACCCCTCCCCAGCCTCCGAGGAGCCCTACCACCTCTCGGTCTCCCCACCAGTCGAGAACAACAACCACCGCTGCCCCACTCCCTCCGAGGGCAGCCCCCGCGTCATCCAGCTCCTGCACCCCCTCCTCCTCAACGCCCCCCTGCGGGATGGCCTGCCCAGGAACCTGTCCCAGCGAGAGGAGATGCTGTACAGGAACCACGGCATCCTACCTGTCTCCCCTCCGGAGGAGCAGGGGATGCCCATTGGCAGGATAGCAGGTAGGTGAACACTTTCCATCCGCCCAGGCACCTGGATCCGGGTTCAAAATGTAAATTGGTTGTTAAGAGCTCTGGTAGGTTCAACTTCCGCTTTCTGTCTACAAAGCATGCCGGTCATTATGGGAAGCAGCTGGTTGGCTGTGACAGGAAAGAAGCAGTTCATTCTCCAGGTGAGCTGTTGGGGGTCATTTTATGAAAGTAAGGCTTTTAAACAGAGCTTAAAAGCCTTACTTTAAACTCACCCCAACTGGCACTTTACTCGGATAACGCTCTGGGCAAGAGTTTTGCATCACCTAGAATTTTAGGATTGACACATAATTTAACAAAATATTTAACATCATGTAATCAAAGAAACTACAGAATTATATCACAAAAGTTTACCGGAAGCCATAATAGTAGTACAGTATTTCATGTTAGATTTCAAAAATATCACATGGAATTCACTATGTTAACGTAACATTATTCAGCAGGTTTCATTCGACTTTGTGAAGTAAAATGAGTTAATTCTGTCGGGTGATGCAAAACTTTTGGCCAGAACTGTATTTCCCAAACGTGTTTGTTTTTTGTTCCTCCTTTTGTTTTCTTGTTCCTTGTCTAGTATATAGTGCTCTTCTTCTTCTTTTTCTTCTTCTTGTTCCGTATGTTTTTGTTATTCTAATAACGGTTCCCTTTCTTCTGGCTCTTCCTGTTTTGATGAGGTTATATCCTGTCTGATGACGCTGCACTTCGAGTACTGTGTTCAGTTATGGTGTCCAGTGAAGAGCAACCTCTCTAGTCCCAGAGCTAAAAGTAATTCTGACCGTTGAGGCAACTGAATCTATGTACCCAAAATAATGAAAAGTTTGAGGAGATTTGATTGAAGTACTTGAAAAATCTTGCCACAGCGCACCCTACTGGCCAGGCGCCTTGCGAGGTCAGGCGGACACCTGCTGGGCTTGCCTTTGTCCTCCACAGGCTGGTAGCTCGCTGACATCCACTCTGGAGTTCCTGGATGTAAAAGAGGAAGCTGGCTCAGTCGTGGGATCGGAGGACGCCCGCTGAACCTTCAGTTCTCCTGAGCTGTGTGGGAATGTAATTGGACATTCTAAATCGGGGAGAAAAATAAATGGAAACCCTTTAAAAAAAAAAAAAAAAAAATCTACTTTTAGGATTCGCTCTTGATCCTTTTTTGATGGTCTTGATAGATCCATATTTTCACACAATCCTACACTGAAACAGTAGAGTGAACCTAAATAAAGTATCTACACTGTTTCATGAATATCAAACCTTCTCAACGAGGGTGTTGTCTGCACAGCAATGAAACCCCTACAAAAGCAGTTCCTGTTGGAAAGCTGCCTGTTAAGAGGCACGAAACGTTCTTGTTCTTCAACCTCATGTCTCCTGTGTGCGATCACCCGAGTAAGCTGACACAATGGCATTGACAAAGAAACTAATTGCAGCTTCCACTGCACTTGAAATTCCTGCCTTGGCAGCTCTTGCACAGTACCAGGAAGGCAGAAGCACAAGATCATCCCCCTCCCCCACCTTTGCGAATAGGCAGCGATTGGTCGAGACCCACAGACTTGCTGGAAATTACGCCGGTGATCGACTTGGCTCAAATCCAGTCTGGCTGGTGGAATGTAAAACAAAACCACAGGCAAGTTCAAAGCCAGACGGGCACTGCGGTAGAGAGTAGTGAATACGTTGCTGTGCAGTGACTCAGAGTAACGCAGCTCCCCAGGTGCTGTGCTTGGGGATGGGACTCATGGTGCCCTTTCTACCTCCCCACACTGCTTGTCGACTGGATGTCTTGGTTTCCTCCTGAAGAGAGGTAACCATTGGTTCTGGAAATGTATTCAAATGATTTTAATAAGCAAGACATCCCATATGTGCGGTGGCACAATATTCCTTGTCTTCCCATAATCTGGTGGTGTAAAAATGTCTTTTTTCTAGAGAACCACCTGTGCAATACTGATAAAGACCTTCTTTGGCACAAATTATTGCATCATAATATTTTGGCATATGGAGACTGTCTGTCTGTTCTTCACAGTCGTATTTTAACATATATTTAGCACAAGCTATTGTGAGCCTCAGAATCTGGGGTTAAATGTAGGCATCTGTCTGTGTGTCAAACTTACATTTTTGAATACAGTGGCTATAGGTCATGGCAATCTACTTTTTCATGTTATAGCTGCATGTGATTGTAAACTTGCAGCCGTGGCAATGTGGAATGAATGACACTGACCTGCTGTGGCAGGGTGGCCCCGCCCCTGTGTGTATTTTGTGTTATGTGTTGTATGTGGCGTGTTATTGTTGTGTGTAGCACAGGTGATGTAAAGTGTATCATTTTATTTAGGCACGGGGATTGCACAATCACTTCACATGCAGATTAAAATGGGTATGAGGATGGAAGCACGGGGAGCACAATTAGTTCATGTGCAGATGTACTGAGATTCCAACTGAATGATTGATTAGCAATCTAGTCTCGGTACAGCTGCATAAAAAGAGTCAGTTTTCATGCACACGGGGTTGGGTGTTCAGTGAGGAGAGAGCGAGAGGAGAGAGAAGTTTAATAATAATAACAATTGCTACTGGTGCAAAACCACCTCAGCCTGGTACTTGTTTGGGTCAGTGTTTTGTTTGTCTATTTATTTTGACCAACACGTCGTTTTATTTTGTCAAAGTGTTTTTGTTTTCTGTTTTAAACCTTCGATTTTATAATAACCCAGCGCAGTTCACTCACCAGTCCTGTCTGCGTCCTGGCCTGACGTTACCACGCACGTCATCTTTGTCACACCTGCTGATTTCCATTTTCTTTTTTTTTGGAACCCTGGTTCAAGCATAAATGAGTTCATGATTCCCTTACCAAGTTACTTGCTGTAGGGACATTAACTATGGGCAGTGTGCTGCTGTACTGTATGTCTTAAAGAAATGCACAACAAGCACGGTTCTACACAAAAAACCGGGACTGTTTCGTTCTTTTAAGGAGGAGACCCTCTTACTGTACATCAAATTTGCACGTGTGTGACTCTTGGCAACGATTCAAAGCCCACTCATCCTTACAACCCAATTGCCTGCAGCCCCGGTTGTCCCTCCTTTAAGAGAGGAAGTATAGAAGGATCTAAAAGGTGCTGTTGTCAATGATGATGTTTCCTCTTTTCTCAGACTGTCGGTTGCTGTGGGATTACGTTTATCAGCTCCTCTCAGACAGCCGGTACGACAACTACATCCGCTGGGAAGACACAGAGACCAAGGTGTTCCGGATAGTGGACCCCAACGGGCTGGCCCGGCTCTGGGGAAACCACAAGGTAACCCATTTATTTCGAGAGGAGTACAATTATTTTAATGGTAGAAAAACTACTTCTTACAGCAACATATTATTTCTCGCAATGTATGATTTCACAAGGTGTGTCAAAATGGAAGTGGTTCAAGATCTGACCTTGGTTCCTGTCCTTCACAAGGTCCATCTCAGTCCACTGTCCTCAGCAGCAATGTGAGCGTAGCTGCAACCCAGCACTGTGCATTGGACTCACTGCTCAATGTGAGCGTTCCTGATCCATTTGTTTCTATGTTGTTTCTTTAAAACTACAGAACAGAACGAACATGACCTATGAGAAGATGTCTCGAGCACTGCGGCACTACTACAAGCTGAACATCATCAGGAAGGAGCCAGGACAGAGACTGCTGTTCAGGTAATGAGAGAGAGAAACCAGGACAGAGACTGCTGTTCAGGTAATGAGAGAGAGAAACCAGGACAGAGACTGCTGTTCAGGTAATGAGAGAGGAGCCAGAGACTGCTGTTCAGGTAATGAGAGAGGAGTCAGGACAGGCTCCTAGTGAGCTCAGAGCAGACACTTGTAGGGCTTGTCCTCCAGAGGCCGGAAGCTCGCTGACATCCACTCTCAAGTTCCTGGGTGTAGAAGAGGAAGCTGGCACGGTCATGGGATCGGAGGACGCCCGCTGAACCTAAAATTCTACTGAGCTGTGTGGGGATTTGCTGCGATGAAGGGAAAAAATTATTGATTGGACATTCTAAATTGGGAAGAAAACCCAGAGTAAAATAATTGGCCATTCTAAGATAATAAAAAAAAAACAGATTCACTTTGTCAATCATTTTGTTTGTCATTGCACATCGGTAACATAAAATTATATATATATAACCACCAGTTATTACTGATTTTGATTCCAGTTCCTTTTTAAAATCAAACCATTCACCTGTGACCTGTGAGTTGAATGCCATTGTTTCTTTTTGGTTAGACCTAGCGTAACTGTTTAGTATCCAACGCTGTGAGCAGTGCTTCATTTGTACAGAGAGAGGTGCTGGGGCGCAAGCAGTGACAATCATAGCATTCTTAAGAACCGCACATTCAAAATCCATAACAAGTTTCTCTGAAAGAGTACTGTACTAGTGTTACAAGTTTACAATCCTGTATCCCACATCATATACCAAGTAGCAGCATGCACAGAAAAATAAATAAAAAGCAACTGCTAGACAAAAAAAAGAAAGGAAAATATGCCAGTAACTTTGTTTCTTTTTTAGCCTCTGGATATATTTTCCAGCTACAAGACACGTACACCTCTGCCTAGGCTTGCCTTGCATGACTGAAAATGCAAAATTATCAGACCGCATGCATTTCACCCGACAAGCCCCGACACAAATACAGCACTGGATTTGAGATGCTGACTTCGTATTCGGCACACTGTTCTGTGATTGTGGGTACAGTACAAGCAAACCTTTGAGTCAGTAATTTAAACAAGTTGCCACTGACCGTGTCAGAGCCTCATTTGAGCCACGCTGCATGACACGGTGCAGCGCTTCAGCAAGGTTAGGTATAGATTTCTAACACGCTCCTCTCTCTTTTGATTGGTCAGGTTTATGAAGACCCCTGATGAGATCATGAGTGGCCGGACTGACCGACTGGAGCACCTGGAGTCTGATCTGGATGACCAGTTGTATGTAGAGGAGGAGTGCTGAGGAGCAGGAGACTGGCAGCAATCTACAGAAAGCACAAACAGCTGCGGCATGCGTCCTCTAGCCATGCAGAACCTAAACAAGCACCGAAGAGACTGAGGATCTACCGACTGCCTTGGGCAATGTCCGGGTTTTATACAGAAGAGTGACAACTTTCAATTTCTTGATACAATCCGGCTAAACTTTTGGGATGCTCCTCGTTTTTATGTTTTTGTCAACGTGGTTTTTTTAAGGAATGTCTTGATTTTCAGTTTTTTATTTCATTTTTAAAATTACAGGAATTGTGATTGATTTGAGGAATTATATTCGGTTTAAAAAAAAAAACAACACTTTTTGGAGAACTGGGAATTCTTGAAGATCCCATATACTTCCACTGGGATTTGGAGGTGCTTACTGGTACACATCTGCTACAGTCTACTGTTTCTGTGTCCAACTGTGGGCAAGTCTCCTTGTGCCTTGCTCCAGCCTCATCTGGTCAGCTGCATTGGGTCCGTACCCACCTCAAATGAGAATCTTTATTAAATCTGTTTTTTGTTAAATAAAAAATCAGAACAGGATAGCTTGCAATCGGTGCAACTGCAAGGGAATTTAAAAAAAAAGTAATATAAAATTTGTATTTTTATCACTTCAAACACTCTTAATTCTAAAGCCTGAGGTAATTTCTCCATCATTATGGAGCACTCATTGAGGTACTATTGCTGTGAGTGCCTGGGACAGATGTCAAGGAACTGCGTTCGATAGTCTCTTCGCTGAACTCGGGTAGACTTGCAATGGGGGTTCAGGAGGAATGCGGGAGAGCCCGGATCAGCTCGGATTGACAATCAATCCCTGCTCACGGAAACGAGGTATTCTTGTGTGGGCAAGAGCACTGCAAAGCTGAGTGGTTATTGCTCCGTGCAAAATGATTTGAAACACATTTCATGGCTTATTATAAAGGATAAGTAGGGCTTCTGATTTTCGGTTTTAACTGATAAAAAAAACAATACCACCCCTCGCCCCCTCCCTCCCCAATTGAGCAAGGTCCCTCTTTCCTGACTTGTATCGATCACTGATTTGTTCTGAATACTTTAAACCCGCCCCCAACTACTGAGTGGCAGCAAATTCCTACATTTCTATTGGAGACTCCACTTGCAAAATTTAAAACAAGATTACAATTTGAAGGCTTGTTTGCAGGATTTAAAGCTATATTACAGTTATAGAGAGACTTTAAAACAGAATTGCAAATTGTGGAAAGTAACCGAAAACAATAATTTCATACAGTGTATAAAAAACGAAACCCCCCCCCCCCAAAAAAATAAAATGTAATTAATAAAAAACGAAAAACAGAAGCCCCAAGGATAAGATAAAATGTACAGGACTTAGGTGATCAGGTTATTTCCTGTGAGAGATTTCTAATGTAGCGCATAAACTGGCTCAAACTGCAATGAAACCAGCCAATACTAAATATCCACCAAACACATTTTCATTTTCAAACAAAACTACAAGGATAGAAACCGACAAGAAGTAACAGGACATGATGGGAGACTGACACATGGCGCTTTGTGTCTGACAACCTCTGCTGAATTTCTGGAGGCTTTTACTAACAGAAAACTAAGATAACCTGCCAAATGAATGCATTTTGAATGCAAAAACTGGATTTATTTTTGGTGAAGGGCTTTTATTTCTGTTTAGCACTCTTCAGCTTAAAGGGATGAGCATGCCAGTTACATACTTCATTTGGTACCTGTAATGCGTGTTTTTATATAATTCTCTATTGCTGTTTCAGCTTGGAGCATTATTTTGCAAGACGTACTAA
Source organism: Acipenser oxyrinchus oxyrinchus (assembly GCA_030684275.1). Taxonomy (NCBI): domain Eukaryota; kingdom Metazoa; phylum Chordata; class Actinopteri; order Acipenseriformes; family Acipenseridae; genus Acipenser; species Acipenser oxyrinchus. The sequence continues at coordinate 24,773,891 of CM060254.1, forward strand.
CTGAAGTTCACCCGCATGGAGCTCCTTCTGAAAAGACTGTAATTTCTGCTCTATGATTTATGTGATGAGAAATCTCTGTACAGTTGCACAGGGGATGGAAAGGACAGACCACTCGGAGTCATTTCAAAGATAACTTTGGAAATGCAGCTTTTGGGAGTCTTTTCAGAAGCAGCCTTCATGGTTGAAAAAGACATGAGTAAGCCTGGTAAACAATGATCTAAAGTAGAAACAGCAATAGAAAATTGTACAAAAACATACATAGTAGGAGATTAAACCGGTATGAATGCAAATATTCAGGAAGCCTGGACTGCATTACTTTTCATTTCCAGTGAGAAGCACACTTGATTGCAGACTATCGTGCATGGTGAAGATGGGAGCAGTCTGCGGTTCAGAATCGCGTTGTTGTTTTTAAAAGCAATGTGTTGATTTTGTTAATGTTTTTGGTATGAATGTGTGAGTGCATGCGAGCGTTCTGGTTAAGGGAATGTTAATGTAACAAAGGTGCCTTTTCTCAGGGCTAAATCATTTGTAAAAAAAATTATACAAAAATAATAAAATTAAAAAAATAAAAATCATAAAGATGTCATTCAATCATCTCAGTAATACAAAACAATAAAAAAGCATAAAATGCCTATTTTTCATTTATTTATTTAGACTTGGCTTCTGTGGTTTTTTTCATAATTGTTTTTTTGGGGGGTGTGCCTAATTATTTTACCCCCATTATCCTCACTGCATCAAACCCCCCACCACAGCTTAGGCGGGTGTCCTCTGATCCCCAAGCCAATCGCCAATCGATGTGAGCCACCGCCCCCTGGAGGACAAAGGCCAGCCCTGCAGGTGTCTGAGCTCTTCTTTAGGGTGCCTAGCCAGCAGGGGTCGCTGTAGCGATGTGAGGTGACACGAGATTGACAGCTTGGCACAGCCACCAGCAGAGAATCTTTGTTCATATGTGGGGTTTGTTTCCAACAGCCAATTCATACACAATGTATGCAACAACTGATACAACAGAAGTACAGTAAGTGTTGTAAGAATCTCTGCTGGATGTTGCATTAGCTGAACCTTTTAACATTGTCTCCCAAAGCTTTAAATACAGTATAGCCTGTAAACATGCTGTGAACACAGGAGGGTACATGTTTGACCTTGTTTCTGTGGCAAATGTGAGCATAAGCCTACTCCAGATATCATCTATAGCCCCTTTCACGCTGGCATACTCTATCCAGGTCACAACCCAGTGTCATGCAGTTTGGCTTTGTGATGTCACACTGCTTTGGGACCTGTTTGGCTGTTTGTTACTTCGTCCACTTATGAACGGCCATCATGCATTTTGTCTCGCTCGACCCGGGTCAAAGCGTATCAACCCACGTCCTGAGGTGGGTCCTGTCAACCCGGGTATGACCCAGGTACATGGTTTCACACTACATGGGATTGTGACCCAGGACCTGGTTCAGAACCCGGTTACGAGTGCCAATGTGAAAGGGGCCTATGTAATGCAAAAAGAATTTATCATACACTGTAAGTGATCACAGGCAACAGTTATGAACTAGTTTCTGGGCTGGAGGTATGGAACCTTTTGTTTATGGGAAAAAAAGAATAGACCAATGTGTGTTATTAAAACAGAATTAGGATACCAGCCCCTACAAACAAAAAGGAAAGTAGTCTAATCCCTAAACTAAATAGTAGCAGCCATTATCTGTAGCTTTGTTACCTGTAGCGATCATGACCTGTAGTTACAATTCTCTGTAGCGTTGCTACCTGTAGCAATCATTACATGTAGTTATAATTATCTGTAGCATTGTTATCTGTAGCGTCGTTACTTGGTAGCAATTATTACCTGTAGTTATCATTACCTGTACTTCGCTGTTCCATGTCTTTACAGTTATTGACTGCTAAAGACATTTAAAAAAAAAAAAGTGTTTTGAGGTTATATTTTGGACTGGGTAGCTTACTCCCCTTGACATTTATATCATCCTTTAAATCGAGTTTCAAGATTCTAAAGTGCCATTAGCTTTTAGAGGGCATCTACCTGCGAGATAATGATGAGTAACCTGAATGGCTGAGATGGACCATGAGGTTTATGAGATATACCAGGAGGGCAAGTTAAAAGAGAGGTTAACGGGTAAAATACCAGGACCATTCACAAAAATAGTTACACCACGGCCATGGGCTAGCAGTTCACTAGACAGTGACAAACACCAAGTAGGATGAACGACAAGTTCTAGCCTATACAATATCTACAAGGCAGACGTTACTACCAGTAGGATTTGTACTGGCACTAAGGCAGCTGATTCTGCTGCTGTCAGTAGCTGCACAAAACAAATTCTTATTTCGTAAAATATTTCTCTTTCTGTGGCCCTGATGTTAAACTGCTGGCAACAGTCTTTTTGGGGCTTCTTGCTGGCAGTAGAGTTTGTACCGGTAATAGAAGCCTCCATACAGGCAGCTGTCCGGAGATTTTGCACCAGCTCCAGTCCTTCTGATGTCCTGTACAGTGCCTTGAGTTTGTTCAAGTGGTTACTTCTTAAAATACATCTGAGAGGGACTCGATCACAAGGAGAAAACCGGATTCAACCTGTCAGTACAATTTAAACCCTGTTGCGTGCACCTTACTGCAAAAAGTTAAGAAGCGAGCCGTGTCTGTAAATGATTATGAGACAAAGGTTCTCAGCCAAAGAGGATTGGTATGTGGTTTTAGAGGTTTGTTCTTGGCAGAATTGGCTGATAGGAGTTAGGTCTTGCTCACTTTTTTTTTTTTTTTTTCATTTCCTGCTGATCCTATCATGACTAATGCCAGGCATCCAGACTTTAAAAGTACTGAAACTGAAAGTAATTGCACATTGAGTACAACAATGCATCACTATTGTAATTAGTGTTGTACCTAATGGATGAATTTCTTGAAATGCCTTTAGAAAAGCATAGCAAAGTGTAATACAGCACAGGGAAATTATTGTAAAGAATAGCAAGGTATGATAATGCATATTAATAAACATGGCAAATAGTTAAAACTTGGGTAAATGCATAGTATAATAATAAGTATAATAATTATAATTATATAAGTATAATAATAAGTATAATAATTAATAAAACCGCTCTCAAATCAGACTTCCAGGTGTCAATTTTCAAATGTATTTATTTAACCAGGATAGCACCCTTGAGACATACATCTCATTTACAACAGGTTCCTGGCAAGACAGCAAGGAATAACCGCATTATAAAATCAACAACAAATCATTCAGACACGGCAAAAAAACCCTAACACAATCATAAAAACATTTTCTAAAACTGAAATATCTGTAGGGTGTAGAGTTTTTCCATGTCTTTGTTTGTATTTTCTGGAAATTCGTTTGACTTTTTCTATTAATCGAAATGAGACAAATCTGAAATTGTGGGCTATCAGGTATTTCCAGGACACCTCAGTTAATGGAAGTCTCTCCTAATTGTGAGCTCTGAGTCACAGGGCTACAGCGTGGGGTTCTGTGTGTGAGAGAGAGAGAGAGAGAGAGAGAGAGAGAGAGAGAGAGAGAGAGAGAGAGAGAGAGAGAGAGAGAGAGAGAGAGAGAGAGAGAGAGAGAGAGAGAGAGAGAGAGAGAGAGAGAGAGAGAGAGAGAGAGAGAGAGAGAATGAGGAGAAAAAATATATTTTAAAACCTTAGGGACTAGCCATGTACCATTTATGATTTTAAATACTTCAATCAAGTCCCCTCTTCTGTTTCTTTGTTCTAGGCTGAAGAGGTTTCATTATTTCAACCTGTCCTCATAGTTCTTTAAACACACCCACCTTGTCTAATAATCTTGATCAAACTCATTCGATTTTTATGATCAAATAAAGTTCAGTGCAGAAGTAGTTCATTAACTGCAAGTTCCCAAGCTGTTTTCACTGGGTGGAAATGTCTGTACAGGAAGTCACATTGCTCAGTTAATAAATTGCTTTTTTGACGCCAATAAAACATCATGACGGACGGATGTGGCTTTGTGTCTTTTAAAGAGAATTAAGGATAACGTCACTAACTAAGATTACAGGCAACACGAGACACCCGCCATAGCATTGTCAATAAGATGCAGTACCAGCAAAAGATGGCCAGGATTTGCAGTTATTAGCCTGCAAGGCATTTAAGTTATTGAAGCGAACAATACAGTTCCATACCTCATATCTGTTGTTTATAAGGTATCAAATGTGCAGTTTTGAAAGAACCATATGTTATAGTAATCATATTGCTATTTTAAAACCTAATATCTGGCACTGGATTAAAAAAAAACAACTCTCAGATAGTGTTGTACTTAATAGGTCATTTCACCTGAACAGTAAAACTGTCCCCGCCCTTTTCAACAATTTCTGAGAACTTGAAAATGAAAACACATGGTTGCGATAAAACGTGTGTCTTTCAAAACTGCACATTGCTTTATATTAGGGAAAATTGCATCCTCATATGAGGCTATCATGTATTTGTGTCTTCCATATGTCCCCATATAGAGGCTAGAAGAGTATTTTTTTTTTTTATCTGTCCCCATATGAGGTATTTTTTCTTGACTACTTTTTGGGCATAATTAAGATACTGTATTTTTTTAAATAAAATTGTTTCACGTTGAATTCAATTTTGCTGTTGATTTTCTGTTTCCTTAAATTCATGAAGTGCAGATATGCCTCTGGTGCCATCTGCTGGCAAACACAGGTAGTGGTCTGAAGCCCACATCCCAGGAATATTCTAAAAGGGTAGGTGACAAATGTAAGTCTAACATATTAAAGAAAAGGAGGACGGACAGACAGACAGACAGACACCCCCAAATTCTGATAGTCTCCATAAATTAATGTAAATATTGAGTTTCATCAGAATTAGATAACGACTCTCCAGTTATATGCAACTATGTGAAGTGGATGGACAAACAGACTGTCTTCCCCTATATCTCTGGAATGTGATACATGTGTAAAAATGGGAAGTGTGAGGTATGTACTTACTCATCCGCAGTGAGGGGCATAACATGGCTGTAAATCAGTCTGAAGCAGCAACAAGTTATCCTATTTATAACAACGATAATGTGACAAAGGGCAGCAGTGTGGCATAGTGGTTAGGGCTCTGGACCCTTGACCTGAGGGTTGTGGGTTCAATCCCTGGTAGAGGGACACTGCTGCTGTATCCTTGAGCAAGGTACTTTACCTAGATTGCTCCAGTAAAAACCCAACTGTATAAATGGGTAATTGTATTTAAAAACTAATGTAATTGTATGTAAAAAATAATGTAATTGTATGTACAAATAATGTGATATCTTGTAACAATCGTACATTGCCCTGGATAAGGGTGTCTGCTAAAAAATAATAATAAAATGGCAGGGTAGGTGTAACTAATGATTATGCCACCTTGGGAGTTTCACCCAAAGAAATAGCTTTTAAATGTGTAAGGCCAGGATCCCCAGCTAGCAGACCCCTTTCAACTAAATGAAAGTAAGAAGAGACAGGAGTAAATTATGAAAAGAGTTAAATAATTTATTTTAAAGAAACTCTTTTAGAGTTCAAATAAATAAAAAAAACCATAGAAATTTAAGATAAGCGAAATATTGTACATTATGCAAATTTCACACAAGTGACTACCAGGAGGCCACAGCAACTCACACCAGTCTGGATTCAAGGAGACAGAAAGTTATAAATGTCTCAAGTGCCACTAGGCAGACAGGGGTTAGCAGTGCCATTATTAAACAATGAAGTGAAAAAACTACAAACCAAAATACAAATAGTGCAAACAAATTTGTGATCAAATGAGAAAGGTTAAATAAATCAATTCAAATCAAACAATACACCACGTGACCAACAGTGACTAAATAAAAAAAACAAAAAAACAACCACCGGTTCGCCATGTGGCAGCAGAGACACAAACTAAAAGAAAGCCGCTTCTTAATATATCAATACATTTAAAAATAAACGAAAATATACCAAATAAAAGGTAAAAGAAACAGCAGCTGACAATTGCCTGAAAAGCTGTTATGAGCGCTTGTTAAGCACTCAAGTAGAAACGAGTCTCACCTGTTACAATAAGTAAACCCACACAATCAAAACATTTCAGTGCAGTCGGTCTGCATATTGTCATTATTGACCAGTAATGTGATGATATCTCACAGCACAGCCTTTGTTTGACAGCTGTACAATACGTTTCTAGCTCTGTCTCCCTCCTCTCCTTTGTTTTTACAGATGGCAGGGGGTTAAATCCCAACACAGAACAAAATCCTATTCCCCAGTCAAGTAGCGAAATCAGCTAAAAAAAAAAAAAAAAAAAATTAAAATAGAAACGCACACTTTTTTCTTCCTGTTGGCATTCTTTAGTTAATTATAAACGATAAGGTTTGTTTGGAAGAAAAATATACAAAAGGCTAGTATCAAAAGCAGTAATGGGCTTTTAATAATGTCCCAACGACAATTATTTATTGCTAGATAGGTTTCGCTATTACAGTGAAAGCATGTGACTTGTTTAGAATGGAAGATCACGTGTGTGTATGTGTGTGAGTGCGAGCGTATATGCATGTTGTGTGACACCTTAACCCCTGCCGCATTGTGCAATACACAGTGATCACGTGTTATCTGCTGTTTGCAGCTTTCAAACAGTCACATCTCAGAATCGAATTACTCCCATGAAGAGCCGACATGGAGATGTGACTGACAGCAGTCAAAGCACAGTACAAGCTTACGAACCCCTTGGGAATGGGGGCTGTCTGTAACTCTGAAAATGAGTTTGCAATGGTTTTGATAAATGAGCACACCTGCTATCTAAACCCTCAATCTGGTGAATGATACAGCACAGAGATGCAACAACACTCATAGTGTTATGGGTTGAAAGACTTTAAAACGGTACTATAAATGGAAAAAAGTTACATTTAAGTTACCATTGAAATTGTAGCTGTAGCAACAACACAGATTTAAACGTCCAGGAAAACATGGTGCTTGTTTTTATTGTATTTTATTAAAAATGCGTTATTCTAACTTACTCAGTCATTCAGTTCCTAGAAAAACTGAACCCACTTGAGTTGAACTGTACTTTATCGTTGCTATGGCGGTGCCATATTTTTGTTTTAATCCAGGTCTTATTTTAAAAAGTTGATTCAAAATGATTCGGTCATTGACAGTTTATGAACCAGCGACCCCGCGTGTGCAAGCGTTTTAACAACTATGCAAAAGAGCCGGGCTGCATTCGTGGTTAGAGAGCTTTTAACCTCCTCTCATCGCACAGCACTGCCCTTTGCATTGGTTCTGAAGCGGCTCACCCAAGCACTTAGTTTAAACACTTTGACAGTCTTTGGTTTTGAATCTTTAAAGGGACTCAATAGTCCTGTTGCTCTCCAAAGCTTTCTAGGTGCTCAGTATAGTTGTCAGATAATGCTAACTGCTTCCCCCCCCCCATGCTTTCCTCACTTTGCATTTACCATAGTTTACCCTGGCTTGCCATGCTTTTAAATCTGCTTTACCATACCTCTCTGTGCTTCACAGTACTTCCCTTGCTTTACCATGCTTTCACTGTTTCCACTTCGCTTTGCTTTTACTATGGAAAACTTTTACAAGGCACTTGTCAGCTCCAGCATGGCACAGCTGTGGTTGGAACAGCATTGTTGTTTCATGACATTGTTGCAGGCTGTGCAGACCTGCCTTGTTTGCATGTAACCTAATACACTTCCTTGATCTATTGCTGACTTTCCAGGAAAAGAAAACTAAATAGGTTTACTGTCAGCTTTGGTGGTGGTGGGAATGAATCAACAATCGCGTGAGAGTTGACTAGATGCGAAAGGGGGATTTCATACAAAAACCAAAATAACACGTGACTGCTATTGAGTGTTACAATAAACTTCCTCTGCAGAGTTCTCAGGTGACTCCAGAGTCCTGATCATCTCATACAGGATTTAGTAGTGATGTGCATAGGATCGAACCCTGGAGATACACATCTCATTTTTCAAAGGGATTCTGGCAGCTGCTATCTCTGTATCCTGGTCGATTCATGTCAGAGGTTTAGATCAGCCAAGGTGTATTTTTAGAAGACTCAAAGCCATCTAGTGATTAGCTTTATTGCATCAAGTTTCTATTGCATAGCTGGCAATACAGAGCTGAGCATTAGATGGCTCTGGTGCTTACTGATACTGTATAAAGACATTTTGGCTGATCTGGCTTACTGGATATAACATGTCTATTGCAGGCAACTGGAAATGAAGGGCAGCTCCTGAACTCAGATAAAAGACCCTTAACACAATAGTTAGAAAAAGCAAACACTGGATCTGAGTAATTGCAATAAAAGCCAATATGAATGACTGTAAGGGGTGGTAAATCAAATAATGAAAATGTACCTTTTTTGTTCTCCTCTGGGTGTGTGATTATATATTATATGGGGGAGGACAATTATTAATCTGACCTAAATTATTAAAATTACATTTTGAATCAACAAAAGAAAAAGGAAACAACAACACTGGTTCATGTAAAATGATATAATTTGCACCTCGAATTAAGAACCCATCAACGCTTGAAGTGTACATATATCCCTTGGTATAAGGTTGGTATCCCAGATTTAGCAGGGTGTCTGATTTCAATATTTCCAGAATTCTGACAACCAGACAATGACTGGTGTATATAGTGAGTTTGAGAGTCATGCCATCAGCTTCTGATGGTGCTTACCGTGTTTTACACCCCCTTGGCTGGGGAAGGAATACATGCTCAGACTGGAAAGCACCAACATCATCTTCCTATTGCAGCAGGAAGCTGGAACAGTATGACTAGGCAGTGAGTCCATCCTGCGGCTCACCACAGCCATCAGGGGGCAAGGATGTGCACTGACCTTCTCTGCTGAGTTTCATGAAGACATTTGAGGGTTAGGGTTAACGCTACCTCCCAAGTGATCCATAACCTTAAGGAATAAATATATACAGAAGTCTGTGCAATGAAATATCCAGCAAACCATTTATGGCTATCCTCCCATCTCTCAACAAAAAGTGGCAAATTGCATCTAGAATAATAATATAATTTCTTATTATATAAAAATCCTGGCACATCTAAACACGACGCCCTTATCCAGGGCAACTTACAATTGTTACAAGATATCACATTATGTCTACATACAATTACAAATTTATACAGTTGGGTTTTTACTGGAACAATCTAGGTAAAGTACCTTGCTCAAGGGTACAGCAGCAGTGTCCCCCCACCTGGGATTGAACCCACAACCCTCCAGTCAAGAGTCCAGAGCCCTAACCACTACTCCACACTGCTGCCCAGTGCAAATCTGAAAGCAATTGAGGTGACTCCCACATTAATGCACATTTCAATCTGCCGGTGTGGTGCTAGTGGGGCTAACCTGCGCCCCTTTTTCATCGCTGGCTGATAGTTTGAAGTTTTCTGATGACCCGAGTGTAGCAGACCCAAGCAGCTCACAATGCTATAATGCATGCTAATGCCAGCTGTTTGTTCTTCTTTAATACAGTGCTGTCGTCCTAACTGAATTCCTGTTTCAACCTAACCCCAACACTCTAGTGGTGTCGTCCTAAGTCTGAAGAGACTGGAACACCATGAAAATATATATTTTATTAAAGAAGAATTATTACACCAATTTTATGTGTATCTGAACTGGCAGAGACACTGGAATGCTGTTCCAGCTTGACTTCACCACACAGTGTTTCCTATTCAATCACACTGAGGGGATTTCAGGGACTGTGGGAAGAGAAACACAGCTGTGTGGTGGAGGAGGGAGAGAAACCATGCTGCTACCTAAAGCTGACCATGACTGCTGTGATTAAGCGCTGATTAAGTACAGTTTACAGTAAGGCCACGAGGACAGGGGCTCCGGAGTTCACATTTCACCTTGTGTTAGCTGCAAGAGGGAAGGAAGGAGCAGCTCTTGCTCTGATGAGTTTCTTCATGATTTCCTTTTAAAAGTTGAACCCAGTACATCTGCACTGTCATTTTGCTTTTGCACTTGTCTCTAACTCCTGTCTCTGCTCTCCAGGTGCAGCCCCCACAGTAACCCCGTTCCTGAAGGCAGCTCCCTGACTCTCACCTGCGAGGGCCGGGGTCTCCCTGGGGTATTAATGACCCAAGTCTGTTGAGGTACAGTATATAACAAACCTTGCAGCATCGGCTGACAGCGTTTCAGTTTTTTACTTGTACATTTTTACATTGAAAAGTTACAGGTAACAAACTCCTCTTTCTTTCCAATAGCATGACCACACCCTGGATTCACAATTGAAGAAACACTGGTACGGCATTTCAAAAGTAGCCATTCTAAAATACTCAAACTCATTATAATTATTATTTGTTTATTTAGCAGACACCTTTATCCAAGGCGACTTACAGAGACTAGGGTGGGTGAACTATGCATCAGCTGCAGAGTCACTTACAATTACATCTCACCCAAAAGACGGAGCACAAGGAGGTTAAGTAACTTGCTCAGGGTCACACAATGAGTCAGTGGCTGAGATAGGATTTGAACCAGGGACCTTCTGGTTACAAACCCTTTTCTTTAACCACTGCACCACCAGCCTCGAAGACTAAAGAATGGTTTGAACCAACACAGCTTTAACAAATAATTCCAGAATTATCCAATCGTGTACCTTATGGAGGGTGTGGAGGTTGTTCTGTTAACTTTGCAAGCTTGCTCCCACTCTGCACTTTCTAAAGAGCTTTGCTGTGAAGACTCGGCTTGTTCAATTATTTAAAACCATCATCCCCTAAATTTGACCAAAGGAGTCCGGTAGTCTCAGGTTACCTGGGAATCCCAATACTTCTGAAGCTCAAATATATGACAATGGTGTATCAATAACAATATATAACAGCATTGGTAAAGTAAAACAGTTTGTTGAATATAGAATAGCTAGATGAATAAAGATGTGGTTCAGTTCTACAGTTCACAAAATTACAGAATGTTATCAATAATCATCAATAATCAATTTCCATTGCAGTATGAAGATTTGATCATATTTCTTTCTCTGGATCGGATTTGTGAATTGCTTCGAACCTCCTGCCGCTTCTCCTTCAGTGCACATTAAAAATTAGATACAGGTCTTGTTTACTCTGTTCTTTGATCTCTGTATGCTGCTGATGAACTTGGAACCGCACGTGTTTTTATTGTGTTGTTGGTCCTTTTAAATGTTTTTTTTTTCGTGTGTTCTGTTCCAGGACCCCCTTGGAAAGGATGCCTCGGTCTCAATGAATAAATCTCCTTGTTAAATAAATCAAATAAAAAGATTATCAAAGGGGTTCAATAAAACCATCAATCAATTTAACGTCTCTGAGTTCCCCAGATTATGGTCATGTTATGTCAAAGGGTCTTTTAATGGCATGTTCACCTTACCCTTGCCTTTGTACAGTGTTTGGAGTTGCTGAGTGGGTCTGTGCTCTGTTCATCCAGTATCATGTTATTACAGTGCTCTGTTCATACAGTATCGTGTTATTACAGTGTTCTGTTCATCCAGTATTGTGTTATTACAGTGCTCTATTCATCCAGTATTGTGTTATTACAGTGCTCTGTTTATCTTGTATCATGTTATTACAGTGCTCTGTTCATCCAGTATTGTGTTATTACAGTGCTCTGTTCATCCAATATCGTGTTATTACAGTGCTCTGTTCATCCAGTATCGTGTTATTACAGTGCGTCTGTTCATCCAATATCGTGTTATTACAGTGCTCTGTTCATCCACTATCGTGTTATTACAGTGCTCTGTTCATCCAGTATCATGTTATTATATATCATGTTATTATATATCGTGTTGCGCCTTAGACTGAACAGACTTCATTCCATTCACATCATGTGACCAAGCGGCCTTTCTACTCTGCCTCTCTGCCTGTCTGCCAAGGCAGCAGAGGCGTGAGGCTCTGGAGCAGCGTGGCACCGAAAGTGCTGCTGCACAGACTCAAAAAGCCTTGAGGTGTCGAAGCGCCTGGGTACCGAGGCGCATAGAAACTTGTAGAAGGAGCTCTGAAAGCGTCAATCACAACTGGAAAAAGGTTAGAGATACTCAACGTACCTACGTCACTCTGCGGAGGAGCCTATCAGCAGCTTTGAAATAAATGCTCAGCGAATACCTGACAAGCAGCAAGCAGACATATCCCAAAAGTATCATTGGCGGTCATCTTCGAATTGAAAGGGAACCACGTATGAGGAAATTCTTCTTGAGTTCTGACGTAAGAAACGGGCGGAGTCTAAGTTATTTAAAACAAAAAAACTGAATCAGAAGTTTAAGTTAGCCCGAAGTTTTTAAGTCGTTCCAAGTTTGTTATTTTTTTACTTCCAGAAAAAAAGAAAAGCGAGACACGCAGGAACTGCAGTGCATAAATTGCTGCTAGTAATTTAAGAAAAGGTATGTTGAGTTTTTATGTTTTTACAGTTGGGTTAGGAATGAAGTGACTTGCCAAATTGTTGTCGGGACAAAAACAATACTGTCGAGTAATCTGTTTGTATTTAATCAGTCTTCTAAGAAATAAATAATAATAATATTTAAGAATGACACGCTTTACTGAAATGTTTCTCCATATGATTTTTTAAAAATATATTTCTTTTTCTAAATTCTTTAAATGTAATGCGTTGTTTTTCTTCTATTGGAATTAACACTCAATTATTAACATAACTACGAAAGCATTTTAAACTTTTTCCCCCCTCTATAATAAATATGTTTGACCGTCATTATTTTGCCTTCAATATTTTTTTTTTAATTTGAAGTATTGAAGTATACTGACCAAATTGTTTTCCTTGTATAATGCTTTGTTGTTAATAACCAGCGCGAGAAAACAGTTTTAAACAACGTAACTTATTCCAACTGTAAATGTGTTTATTTTATTTATTTATTTGTATTATCTATCGTTAATTGTATCACAGGTAGGTTCAATTGTGTGTAAAGAAAGTAACAGCAAAATATATATATATATATATATATATATATATATATATATATATATATATATGGATGAAGGCTATATTTGCATCCTGAGCCATTCGAAAAAAGTGATAATACCACAGTAGTGACGTTAAAAAGTGATAATTCTTCTAGTGGTAAATATACTTGAACTTTGACCCATTCGTCACCTCGAGACCATCAGTTTCAATTCAAACACAAAATGTCTCGTTTTCAATCAGTCGACAACACGCACAGTACAGAAATGTTCATTAATGATCAACAAAATGAGAATACGTTAAAAAAAGGATGTAAAGTTGGTACATTCGTATCTCAGAGAAACTAAATGGATAACAACATAGAACGAAGATTAATCCTCAAACTGAACGCAGTCGGGATTCAAGGAAATGCATGCACATGGATTAGGGAGTGGTTAACATGTAGAAAACAGAAAGTACTGATTAGAGGAGAAACCTCACAATGGAGCGAGGTAACCAGTGGTGTACCACAGGGATCAGTATTAGGTCCTCTGCTATTCCTAATCTACATTAATGATTTAGATTCTGGTATAGTAAGCAAACTTGTTAAATTTGCAGACGACACAAAAATAGGAGGCATGACAAACACTGTTGCAGCAGCAAAGGTCATTCAAAATGATCTAGACAGCATTCAGAACTGGGCAGACACATGGCAAATTACATTTAATAGAGAAAAGTGTAAGGTACTGCACACAGGCAATAAAAATGTGCATTAAATATCATATGGGAGATACTGAAATTGAAGAAGGAATCTATGAAAAAGACCTAGGAGTTTGTTTATTTATTTGTTTATTTAGCAGACGCCTTTATCCAAGGCAACTTACAGAGACTAGGGTGTGTGAACTATGCATCAGCTGCAGAGTCACTTACAATTACATCTCATCTGAAAGACAGAGCACAAGGAGGTTAAGTGACTTGCTCAGGGTCACACAATGAGTCAGTGGCTGAGGTGGGATTTGAACTGGGGACTTCCTGGTTACAAGCTCTTTTTCTTTAACCACTGGACAACACAGCCTCCTCAGAAGTGTTGAATCACACAAGTGTCTTCATCTAGACAATGTGGGGAAGCTATAACAAAGGCCAACAAGGTGCTCGGATATATTGTGAGAAGTGTTGAATTTAAATCAAGGGAAGTAATGTTAAAACTTTACAATGCATTAGTAAGACCTCACCTAGAATATTGTGTTCAGTTCTGGTCACCTCGTTGCAAAAAGAATATTGCTGCTCTAGAAAGAGTGCAAAGAAGAGCAACCAGAATTATCCTGGGTTTAAAAAGCATGTCGTATGCAGAAAGGTTCAAAGAATTTAATCTATTCAGTCTTGAACAAAGAGGACTACGTGGTGATCTGATTCAAGCATTCAAAACTCTAAAAGGTATTGACAATGTCGACCCAGGGGACTTTTTCGACCTGAAAAAAGAAACAAAGACCAGGGGTCACAAATGGAGATTAGATAAAGGGGCATTCAGAGCAGAAAATAGGAGGCACTTTTTTTATACAGAGAATTGTGAGGGTCTGGAACCAACTCCCCAGTAATGTTGTTAACACCCTGAAATCCTTCAAGAAGCTGCTTGATGAGAGTCTGTGATCAATAATATACTAACAACCAAATGAGCAAGATGGGCCAAATGGCCTCCTCTTGTTTGTAAACGTTCTTATGTTCTTATGTATTTAGTCTTTCAACCAATTAGCACTAAGCATTGCTATGCGATGGTGATGTTTGTTGTTCCAACCCATCACTGATAGTAGAAGCAACAAGAGACAGCGTTTATTTACAAATGTGTCCTGACCTAGCAGCTGGCTTCGCTGTGATAACTGTGTGTTTAACAATGTGGGATGACAAAACATTAAAAATGAATCTCTGTAACTTCCAGAACCACATTTATACAGTTGAGAAAAAAGGATATTTAACTGTTAACATGTGTCAATATATTTCTCAATAAACAAATCATAACCTTCCTGCGTTTCTTTTTACTAGCAGTAAGAACCAGTCCACGTTCTGTATGCCACTTATTTTAATTTAATTAAACCAAATAAATCATGCTCTAAACTGTATTTTTAGTGGTGCTCCCTTCTCTGTCGTGTTCTGTTTTTATTCACTCTGCCCTTTTATAACTGTTACTGCAACAGCCCAGACCAGTGAGGCTCGATCATTTCCATTAGCAGGCTCATACTAGCGCTGTATTTGGAATTTGAGATTTGTTTAGTATGGATTCAAGTAGAAAGTGACAGTTTATGTTTTCGGTAAGAACTCAAGGAGAGACGTTCAATCGTTAAGGAAAGTAGATTAACAAGGTAAGCTTACGTCAGTTTTAATAGATGTATACCTGTGTTTGTTGTCATGGCATGGCAAACTGACATTTTAATTTTTAGCTTACAGTTGAAAATAGTTTTTCCATTGACCATTGTGATTGTTACATTGTGAGTTGAATATTTAATTGACCGCAATTTAATGGTGGAGTTCCAAAATGTAATAAAGAAATGCAAGACATATATAGAAGGAAGGCGGGGAGGGATGCAAGACGTTTATAAAGGAGGGAGTGGGTGAAACTACTAAGAGATAAAATAATTCAAATAAAAACACAATCTAAACAAATCTTTTTTTTTTCCCCAACGATATTGACTTTAATCTTTCTTTCACTCTAAAGAATTACTCACAGATAAAAGCAACGCAACTAGCTTGATTGCTAACAGGTTTATTGCAATTTAAATAGCGCCCCTTTTAACATATAAGGTCATTAATACTTCAAGTCGTTTCTTTGTTAATTCTACATTTAGCCGTGTGTATCCAGATGAAATCAGTGGTGTGCAGTGTAGTGACTACATCCTCCTTACAGTGAGAGGAAAGCCACCACTTTTCATTAAGGAATGTAGAGCTACAAAATATCTGAGCTTGATTTTAATGCAGCCCGTGGATAAACAATGCTAATTACAGCTTTAAAGACAGGTAGAGAGAACATAAATAAATGTAAAAATCTTCCAACCCTATAACACAACGAATGTACCAAAGGCAGAACTTTCCCGATTAGCGTGGGTGTCTGTAACATGTTTTCAAGTCTGATCTGTGGTACGTTAGAGACCAGCACAATTTATAGTGTGTGAATAGACCTATTAAACGTGTCAAATAGAATAAAAGCATTTTAGTTCCGAAGATTAATGCATTTTATTTGTATTTATTTTAAAAAGACATCTAAGGACATTACATCTGGTTTGCAACATAGTTAATACTGTAGCGTGCTCA
Source organism: Acipenser oxyrinchus oxyrinchus (assembly GCA_030684275.1). Classification (NCBI taxonomy): domain Eukaryota; kingdom Metazoa; phylum Chordata; class Actinopteri; order Acipenseriformes; family Acipenseridae; genus Acipenser; species Acipenser oxyrinchus. Next base: position 24,790,008 of record CM060254.1, read on the forward strand.
GGGGAAGGCAGCAGCAGGGCTGGTAGGTGACGTAATCACACAAAGACATAAGCCTGATATATGCTCCTTGCAAGAGAGCCGGCTCTTTTGTACAGCGGTATCGGTGCTATGCTACATTGCGAGAGGTCCCGGGTTCGCGCCCGCCCTCCACCTGTGTGTGGATTGCCTCGTCCTGTGTGATGGCCTGCCTGCGGGAACCAGGATCGCTACATTGGTGTCAGAGTGGACGCAGGTACCCTGGTACGCACTCGTCGGACTGTAGCCTGGTTAGCAAGTCCGGGGCGGACTTGAGGCTGGCAGGGGAGATTGTAGCGTGCACGGAGGAAGGCAGCAGCAGGGCTGGTAGGTGATGTAATCACACACAAAGACATAAGCCCGATATATGCTCCTTGCAAAGGAGCCGGCTCTTTTGTACAGCGGTATCGGCGCTATGCTTCAGTGCGATAGGTCCCGGGTTCACGCCCGCCCTCCGCCTGTGTGTGGATTGCCTCGCCCTGTGTGATGCGCCTGCCTGCGGGAACCAAGATCGCTACAATATGTTGTCTTGTTGCTTTGAATCTTACATAAATATTTTTAGACTTTGTGCCGCTGTGTCGTATTCCTTATGAAACTCACTTGGTCTGTGAATATTTTGATGGTGAAATGCACACAAAATGACAATTTTGTATATATTTAAATATTGCCTGAATGTGAATGAATATATATATATATATATATATATATATATATATATATATATATATATATATATATACACACACACACACACACACACACACACACACACACACACACACACACACACACGTACCAGTGAAAAGTTTGCACACTTGCTAGAAACTAGGTTTTTTTCATAATTGACAATGTTTTACGTCGTATACGTTTCTGTAAATACTTGAAAATGAAAACACATGTTACAATATACAAAACATAAGAAGTATCAAAGCAATGTTCAAGAAAATTCTTGTGATTTGTCTTAAAGATTGACCTTCATTTCTTAAAGTAATTACAGTCTTTTTTCTTTGCTTAACTGAGCGTATTTTGCCATTTTCTGCTCCCTTACATTCAGGAATGACAAACTTGTGCCTATGCTACCTATATTTATAGTAATCATGGACCCTCACCTGTTAACAATAATTGGTGACAAAAGGTTAATTAGGTAACATGCTAGTTAACTCGGAGAACATCTAACAAAGACACTTTTATACTTAGGCCAGTGTTCTAACACCGTGTTATACACATTTCAGACTTTTAACTGACTTGGGCTTCAGACTGAAATCCCCTTGCTTTGGGTGACCATTTCATTGAACTTGACAAGATTTACATTTTCATTTAAAAATAACATTTTTGAATGCAATTCACTTATGATTATCAGCTTATATAAGCACACGTATCATATAATGAAATATTAAGTGTTTATAGACAAGTTTATACAGTTAAAAGCATAAATAATCATGAAAAACCTGGTTTTAGGCAGGTGTACTCAAACTTTTCACTGGTACTGTGTGTGTGTGTGTGTGTGTATATATATATATATATATATATATATATATATATATATATATATATATATATATATATATATATATATATATTCAACTGTTTTAGCAGGAATGGCTAACTGTTAATTAAACTTACTGGTATTTGTGTCATTTAAATAAGGTGTCGGGTAATTTTGATATGGGTTAATTCACCCATAAAATAATTATTTTCAAATCCGTGTTGTGAATACAGTTTATCTCAAGGATTATTCTGCGGCTTTCAATACCCACACATTTCAGCAACCATAGCAACTTCTGATTATATCAGCTGGAATCAGTGCTTAAAAGAAATGTTACCAGATTGGCCAGCTGATCAAAAAGATCAACTGAGCTAAAATAGAACCAAGTACAGTATATCAACGGTGACGACAAAGCACACATGCGTAGTGAAACTAAGTGTGTTTAACGCAGGGGCCCCTCTGTGTTAATATTGACATATTGTATATTGCAGCAATACAGTTACATGTTTTGTTAAATTGCATTTATTAACATTCTTTAAGTTTAAACGGTTCTTTATCTGTGGCGTCTTTCAAATATTCAAACAAACACTGCTTGAGAAATGTATTCAGTGGTAAAAATGCCCATCTTCATACCATATTCGATCATAAATCAGACCGCCTCCACTGCACCCCCATTGCCATGGATGCTAATTTAATGGGGTTGATTTTACCCAAGGTTTTTTTTTACATTAATATGCTACAAATGAAACGTTTGTTTTCCAGCAAAATCCAAAACAAAATAATATTTGAATAATCTGTTGAGTGAAATTCGAACATGAAATAATCCGAGCGATTAGAACCAGTAGAAAATCTTCCATCATGTGCTGTAGTTTGTTAGTGAAATATTGATGTTTTGAATAGTGCTTTCAAACCCCTATGCCTTGAAACATGCACCACACTGACCATATTTCCAGTAAGCAAGTTGCCTATGTAGCTGAATTTAACAAAACTGAAACCATATACAAATTTTTTATTGGTACAAACTGCATAGCAACAGTAACAGGCTGCAAGTGGGCCTGAGTCATAACTGCAGTACAGCTGTTAACTTCCTGGTTTCAATAGAATTATATAGATTTATTTTGAAATATTATATATTATATAATATTATGGAAGTTCCCTCACATGTTTTGAAAGTAGTGTATACAAAAGAAAGATAACTAACAGCTGTGGCCTTTTGTTACCTACACAAATGAGCTTATGTGATATTCTGTCTACAGCTACGGATATAAAAACTGAAACTTTTCTGTTCACTGTTAGAAATAGTTAAAGTACATTTATTTGGGAGTTGCACAATATTATGCATGGGATCCAAATAATGCAGTAATACATTTTGTTACATAATACACTTTTTTGACCTAAAACACCAACCCTGCAATGAGTTAATGATCATGTGGAAACTCCCCACTGCACAAGAGTTATTTTTAGTTTTGGTACAGTAGTTGCACAATATTCTCTGTGCTTTCCGTGTTCACATAACCTTCAGCATAGAAAACAAACACACACAAAAAACATCCCCACTGCTTAGAACGCCTCCTGAACTGAGTCAGAGTGCGCGTGCTGGTGCGCGTGCTGGTGTTTATAGGCAGGCCATTAGCAGCACAGTCACGTATCCTGTTGCTGAAGATTTTGATTAGACATGTTTTGCTTTGTCTTTCAAGCCAGAGATGTTAACAGTGTGGAGTTTAAACTGCTGCTTAGCATCGGTGGCACTTGAGATGAACTTGTTTTAGTTGAAATTAAACAGTAACATTTTAGTTTTTATCTTTTTTATTTATTTATTTATTTTAACATGTTTGTATAGTTATTTTATTGATATTTTATTTTATTTTCTGCCTGTGGCAGAAAACCAATAAGCTAACAAAGACATGCATGTCTAATGCAGAGGTCAGCTGTGCTGTTTATACAGTAGGGTATGTGCAGTGTCTGGCTTGCTTGTATTGATGCATCATATTATTTATAACAATTTTTCTTTCAAGATGTGTCCTACCGGTGTCTCAGAGATGAACGGCATACAGATCGGAGACACTGAAGCAAGTGGCATGGAGTATCGAATCTTGATGGCCTATGCACAGCGCAGGAAGCCTAAGCTCAATGCACAGCAGAGCCCCGAGGAGGAGAGACCCAGCCCTCCAGCACCGGAAAACAAGAAGAGGCGGCCCATCTGGAAGAAGCTGATTCCGAAGTGCGTGCGCCCACAGGAGGAAAAACCATCGGAGCAGCTAGCACCTGAAAGGGCCCAAAGTAACGAACCCAACGTGGGCTTTGGAACCTCCCACTGTGATCCTGGTACAGTCCCTGATGAAACCCTAGCAGAACCATCAACGGCAACAGAATGCATTTAGAGCAAATACTGTAGTGATCCTGATAAGAAAGCAATAACACAGCCCAGGGTGTTCAAATATAATCCATGTAGTGGCATTGTTCAGCAAAGTAAAGTCTATCTGACCTTCTTTGAACTGGAGTGTGTTATTGTGCTGATATCAAACTGCTAATGCTGCAAAACTGGGATGAAAAGCTTGCCTCTTATTCGCACTAGCAGTATTATGACTGGTCCCTCCTTTCTTCTGTTCAAGATCTTTGGGCTCCTCACTTGTATTTACCACTTCAGTCTTGTAATATGCAGAGATTTCACTAGAGATTAAACCCTGCAGCTGCTTCCTGGTGCCTGGTCACCTGTGCTGTTCAGACTTGCTGCAATGACACCATGTGGCCTGCAGCTTATCTGTAGTACTTTTATTTTGCTCCGCTGAAATGTGTTCAGGGCTTTGAGAGGACCTGGTCTTGAAAGTCGCTCTAAGCGCGCTGTTGTTGTGTGTTTTGAATAATTGCATATCCTTAATTAACATAAGAAACAAAACACAAAGAAACCAGTGAATAACCAAAAGATTCTCTGCAGAATATAAACAGGGGACCAGTAATAATGTTAATCAAGGTAATGTATTTTAAACCATCAGTTAGCACTCTTTAAGCGAAGACATACATTCTGGAAAGTAGTGGAATGAACTTTTCACTGGGGCAAACGTTTGTATATCTGTCCCACTGTCTTGAAAACGGCTGCCAAAGCAGTAATGTTATATTTAAAGCTCTTTAAATACACTCGTAATATACTGGTGTACCAGTACTGCTTTTTCATAACCATTATAGAGTTTAATAATACTTGGATTTGTGTTGGTTTTAGCTGAAGAAAAGGATGCCCCTGATAAAATAGCAGATCAACTCCACAAGATCGTGGATTCAAGGCAGACCCTACAAGGGGTATTACTACTGTCAGACAGCATTGAATCCGATGGCATTGAAGGTAAGCTGTTCACATTGCTTATATACTTTGCGACCAGTGTGAGTGTGCACCGTGATTGTGAATGAATGAAGGGAATGGCAATCTCATGGTGTCAATGGGTGTTGATCGCACAATATTTAGGTAGTGTGGAAAGAGTATAATGGGGATTGTAATAAGACTCCCGTTGCATAGCAGTTTGATCCACTCCTGGTTTTACTATGTTTAATAAGACACGCCTGAGCTTGTTACCTAATCAAGCTTGTATTAAAACCTGGAATGGGTGAAGGTGCTATGCAATAGGAGTCTTTATTTCCAGCCCTGTTACCTTGGCACATTAGTAGTAGACCGGCACTGAGAAGGTCAAACTGAAATGAGAAAATGACCTTGTGTTTCCTTTGTGAGCAGATGAAGAGCAGTACACTATTCAGAGGCTGGTGGAGCTGTTAAAAGAATCTGGAGACAAGCTGAACCAGGAGGTAAGAGGAGGAAAACCTGCAGCTGAATTCAAACAGTGGGGACCGCGTCACTAAACTGAACTGGGCTGTTTAGAGGTTGGGTGATATGGGGTCCCCAAGGGTCTCCCCAGGTAAAGGCATGGCCACGTGGTGTGCAGGGTGAGTCAAGGGAGCGCAGGGGTCCCCAAGGGTCTCCCCAGGTAAAGGCACGTCTGCATGGCGTGCAGAGTGTCATTGTCAGGGGAGCGCAGGTTTGCATTAATCCTCAGCTGACCCTATTGAACTGTGTCCTCTAGGGGGCAGTAGTTCTACTAAACTGCTGAGGAACATAATTGGACATTGTAAATTGTGGAGAATTTTTTTCATTTATTTTATTTACATTCATTCATAAATTTAAAAAGCACTTGTGGATGGTTCATTAAATTATTTTGTGGGGGGATTATATATTTGGGGATACTGTCAGATTCCACATACTACTTTTATGCTCTGAGCACACTCTTAATCAGGGGAGACGTTTAAGGAGGACACAGATGTTTTGGACTCCTGTAAGTGGATTGTTTGTGCACTGACTTACAGATATTAGTATATCCAGACAACTTTTAAGTAATCAAGAAAATCACACAGACCCATTCAAATTTGAAGTGTTAATGAATCAGAGCAGTATTGGTACTCCTTTGGTTTATTAAATGCTAAAAAATGGATTCAGCGGTTACAGGCCATGTTGGATCCCAGCTAATAGGCGATCCAGTGCCTTTACAGATTTAACAGCGTTAACACTTCAATACAATTATGGTTATAACATGTTTTGCCCTTAGGCCAGACATGCAAAACGCTAAAATGCCCACCACTAATACAACATTATCTAAAGTTAAAATATCATTCCTATCCCTATGGCAATGCTTCAATATAAGTGAGATATAAACTCAAGATTATGCTTACCTCCCAGTATATGGAAGTATTTTTGTAGAATATAAGTATAGACAAGAGCTGTATTCGAAGGCAGAGGCTTCTGAGTACGACCAAACAGCCACCAGCTTTTCAGAGAATGGACCAGACAGCTTGTGTTACCAAGCTGAATGATACTTGACTGGAGTCTTGCCTTGACTTTTATAGAACTTTTCCTCTGCTTCGTGCTTCAGAAGACTTAATTAAATCTAAACATTTGGTCTGTTTTTACTAGATTGCAATACCTAAGAGGCTCAAAGAAATTAAACTGGTTCTATCTAAGAGCCATGCATCTCTGCCGCATACACCTTTCACTCAAAAAAGGTGCTTACTCCTTGTACAAGGGAAGACAGGTTTTAGGGTCACACATGAGTCACTAGTGCAGCAATTGCATTCTTTAGATCAATAGTTTTTTTTTTTTGTCTTTTAGATTAAGACAGACAAGTACCTTTCCAAATGCTTCAAAGAGGCGTTCAGTTACTCGCTCTTCAAGAAGGTGACGGACATGTTTCTGGAGAGAGTCTGCTCCTCTGCAGCGCAGGAACCGGCCAGGATCGCTTTCACTGCCGACATCACCGCCAAGCTCACCGCCGTCGACAACCACCCCATGAACCAGAGCATGGGCTTCGGAGCCAAGTACCTGAGAGAGCACTTCAGCACCTGGGCTCAGAGTCACGGGGGTTGGGTAAGCAGCTAGCTAGCTAGCCGTCTGTTACACACTCCTATTGCATAGCAGTTTCACCCATTCCAGGCTTTACTATGAGCTTGATTAGCCAGAATGTATAGGTAACAAGCTCAGTCTTTATTAAACTCCAGATAGAATGGATCAATCTGCTCTGCAATGGGAATCTTATTTCCATCCCTGTACAAGAACCACTACTGACATTAATCCCCACCCAGGCTGTAAAAACAATATTAGAGCTATCACTATCATGCAAGACTAGATCACTGTGACCTATATCCACGGTATTTGTAGATGTGTAAGTTTCACATACAGGTACAGTAGATGAAAAGGTGCTTCCATATACACCCTCATTCTGATCTACAGTTGTCTATGAAACTGAGGGATCACAAAGCCGCTTTTCCAGGAACAGTGGCTTGAAACCTGGTTCCAGGAGAGTGGGAGACCTAATTTGAGGCAACTTTGTTGTATGAAACCCCAGGTCTCCCCTAGTGTGCCCTAAACATTTTTGCACATTATTATTATTATTATTATTATTATTATTATTATTATGATTTAGTTCTTAGCAGACGCCCTTATCCAGGGCAACTTACAGTTGTTACAAAGTATCACAATACATAATATTGCATTACAGATAAGAGCAGTTATAAAATACAATACAATCAGTACTAAGTATGAGCAAATTCAAATGAGCGAAAATAAATACAGCAAATTGCGTTTGAGAGCGATTACGACTAAGAGCATTTAAACTTAACATTTTTTGATAAGAGTAAATTCCATTAACAGCAAGTAGGAAGTACAATAAATGGATAAGAACGATTTCAAATAAGAGCAATTATAAAAAATGTGACTACTAATGTATATTGATTTAGCTTATTTTTATTTTGGTTCCAGGAAAAGGCACTGAACAGCGCTGAAGAGGAGGAAGTAGAATAGTGTCTGCTGGAAGAAAATAATGCCAAAAACCTGTCTGGAGGCGATTCTTTAGAAAATGCAAAAATGAGCCACTGTAAACCTTTGAAATTTCAACTTGCATCGCTGTCTCAAACTGGAGGGCCAATGTATAAAATGTAATTGAGACACAGGGGAGGGACAGCTAGCAAAAGTACCTGCCCGCTGTAGCACACACTTTGGTGTTAAGGGTCTCTCTTTCGCAGCCTCATTCTTTTGGGACGGAAGAGAGACGCCCCTGTTGCAAGCCCGTTTACGTTCCGCTGGACAAGAGAGCCAATGCAACAGATTTTGATGAAGGGTTTATGCCCGGTGCTCTTTTGGCAGGTGCTTCCATGTTCTAGAGGAACAGCCTCGACCAGTCACGCTGAAGGACAGATTGCCCCAAACACAGCTTCCCAGAAGGAATTCAAGGGTGTTAACAATGAATGATCTTGCACCTTTCCAGAACAATTTAAACACCTTGCAAACAGGAAGCCTGGGGGGTCCGCACACCCAGCGCACCTCTTCTGATACTGCTGTTGTCGCTGTAGCTTCACAGTTATTGCATTGAATCAGTTGCCTGCAAAGTGTCAATCAATCAATCACAGTTACAGATTGCATCCAGTGCTGGAACACAACACCACAAATACATTTTGTTTAATAGCAAATCCTTTTTTGTGATTTTACAATAACTTAATATGTTTTGTGTCAGGGTGTTCTCTTGCTGAAACTGTACTCTTGGGGTAATATAGACCTTAATATTGATGTTTGTATCAGATGGAAATGACATCATGGGTCAATTGCAACGAACTAAAAGGAACACACTAACTGGGGATGATCCTGTGGTTAGTTTTATGTGACTGGAGCTATACCATAGCCCTTAACAGCACCTCCTCTCCCCGCCCACCACACACTGCAAGCAGTTTGAGTGATGAGTTTCGAAACGAATGTGTCTGGTGGGAAGGTGAGTGGAAGCGAACAGTCTGTATAAAAATCATATTTGTTATAAATGTAATTTGTTTACTACAGACCCTGTCAGGAACTTAATATGTTTGTTTAAATCACAAATATCTTATACTATTTAAACAAAACAAGCTTAAAAAATGATGATAAATAAACATGTATCTCGGTCTGTAGGTTTTTTGGTGCAAGTTTCCTTAGTAAACCGTGCGCACTGTGATGCAGACTATATACAAATACAATGTAGAATAAGTTTGGCAGTAGCAGTCTATTAATGCCTATTTTTGGCTCGGTGGATTAAATGCTTTACTCGGTTTGTCCAAACTAACATGTAAAAGTGTGGCTGTTTTGCTTAATATCCAATGGGCTGGCAGATTATTTGCATTTGTTTTTCGTTGAGTGAACAGGTCCGAGATGAGTCCTTAACTCAAAACACTGTCTTCTGAAATTAATATTCATAAGGGACTGGGAGTCTGGAATTGTATGATATCTCTCAGGAAAAATGCAAAAATAATAAAAAAAATAAAAATACAAAAAAATATTTATTTTTTCTAGCTAGATTATTCTATCTTCTTTTCTTTTGGAATTGGAATACTGTTTGAATATACCTGAAGTTTATAGAGAAGCTTCAAGTTTGTGGACGTTGTTTTTAACTTGGATAGAAGCTGTGATCTGGACTATAGAGCTGGTGTAGTGTTAGAAAGTGGTACATGGCCAGAATGTGGTACACATACCAAAACTTGACCCTGTAATGTCAGAAAGTGGTACACTGTCAGACTGCAATTGCGATCTGATGGGTGTTTTCCTATTGTCAAAGAGGTACATTTACCATTAATTATACATTATTTTTTTGCAAACTTAAACTGGAAACAGACAATTTCAATTTCTCTAAAAATTGTGTTTTTAAAAAAAACACAATTTACAAGAAGTCCACCACAAAGTTGCACAAGTAACACAAATGTACAAGACCCAATGTATTGCATATGATAAATATTCATATACTATTTTCTTAATGGTGGAAAAATATGATAAATTACATTAAAAGCAACTTAAAAGAAAATATGATAAATGCAATTTAAAAATATATAAAAGACCAAAAACAGCATAACGTACCAGATTTGAATGGGCGCTTCCCTGCTTTCCTAGCGGAAGTTATTTAGGCATGCGTGAGTAAGTTCAGTGCGCCGAGTACCACTTTTTAACACATACCTGAAAATAACACTACACCGGTAAGAAATTAAACTTACTTTCACCTCTCACTATAGCATCTACTTTGTCAGATTTTACCTGAATTGAAGCCAATCTGATTTAGACATTGCCAGAACTATATATATGTGTTCTTAAATAGTACATTTTAGAATTATTTTTATTTTCTGTTCTTCAAAACAGAAACGTTACGTTTCACTTTCATTGCATTAAGTCTGTAATACAATGATGCCTTTACAAGATTGTGCTTCAGTTCATTTGATTTCAGATTATGTATTTGTCTCCTCTTTTACACAAAAACATATTATATGTATATATGTCTCCTTTGTGTAGGTTCATAATGGAATAAAAACATGAAGTTCAGACAGACCGATTTCTAGATTGACGCTGCACAGCGTATCGTTAATGTGTTTTTCTGCATCCATAATAAATGATTTTCATTTTGGTAAATGAAGTGGTATTAAGTTATGTTCTTTCTTTCTTTATTACGATCAATCAGTCCTTCTGTCATATCAGTCTGATATATCTGCCTGTTTGACGGGAGACAATTTGACTCGAGACTTTAGCCTAGTTTTACACTGAATTTGCCAGGTGAATTAATTGACGTTGCTTGCAAACAGTGATGGTGTGTGCTGGGAACGAGTGGATTAGAAGCAAAGCACAGGTTATTTAATCACACAGCGACTTTCTGATATGAATTAAGAAGCTCTAAAAGTATGATTGTAACTTATAATTTTTTTCATTCATTTTTGTTTTCAGTAAACTCAATTATTAAGGTGACCAATGTTGTATTTGTTTACGCTGAAAACAATAGATTATATTCCAGAGATTCAGGGAGCTCAGCAAAATCAAATTATGTCCACCCATAATATATATATATATATATATATATATATATAAACGATCCGCACCACTCACGGGTTCGTGCCCCTTTAAAATTACGACCCAGCACACAGAAAATGGATTTTTCCGCGCTGACGCGCTATTTTTAATTAAACACAAAATAAACACCTAGCTCCGCTTGGAGCGCTGACTAAACAGGGTATTTCCCTCACTAACTTACAGGACGGCTAAGCCGTTTACCTGGCACCACAAATCACACACGCTAACACAGCACTTACTTTTCCGACTGCTGGGAAGCAGAGCACCTCATCTGCCTCCTTCTACTCAGCAGCCCCGATCAGCTTAACTGATCCTCTCTTATACCCTGCCCTGGTCCCAATTCCTAATTACTGCCCAGGTGCAGGGGATACTTAAATAATACAACAGTTAAATTAAACAATAAAACAATTAACAAAAAATAATAGAAACGCAAAACAATTAAACAATAAACCAAACAATTAAACTACACGAAGGTGCATTTTTCCCATGTTTTTTTTTTTTTTTTCTCTTCAGGGAGGCTTTAACCCTCTCCCTGCTGTCTCACACATCCCGCTGCTGTTACAGTATAATATATATATATATATATATATATATATATATATATATATATATATATACAGTACTGTGCAAAAGATTTAGGCAGGTGTGAAAAAATGCTGTAAATTAAGCATGCTTTCAAAATTAGACATGTTAATAGATTATATTTATCAATTAACTAAATGCAAAGTGAGTGAACAGAAGAAAAATCTAAATCAAATCCATATTTGGTGTGACCACCCTTTGCCTTCAAAACAGCATCAAGCATCAATTCTTCTAGGTACACTTGCACACAGTTTTGAAGGAACTCGGCAGGTAGGTTGGCCCAAACATCTTGGAGAACTAACCACAGTTCTTCTGTGGATTTAGGCAGCCTCAGTTGCTTCTCTCTCTTCATGTAATCCCAGACAGACTCGATGATGTTGAGATCAGGGCTCTGTGGGGCCATACCATCACTTCCAGGACTCCTTGTTCTTCTTTACGCTGAAGATAGTTCTTAATGACTTTCGCTGTATGTTTGGGGTCGTTGTCATGCTGCAGAATAAATTTGGGGCCAATCAGATGCCTCCCTGATGGTATTGCATGATGGATAAGTATCTGCCTGAACTTCTCAGCATTGAGGAGACCATTAATTCTGACCAAATCCCCAACTCCATTTGCAGAAATGCAGCCCCAAACTTGCAAGGAACCTCCACCATGCTTCACTGTTGCCTGCAGACACTCATTCGTGTACGCTCTCCAGCCCTTCGCGAACAAACTGCCTTCTGCTACAGCCAAATATTTCAAATTTTGACTCATCAGTCCAGAGCACCTGCTGCCATTTTTCTGCACCCCAGTTCCTGTGTTTTCGTGCATAGTTGAGTCGCTTGGCCTTGTTTCCACGTCGGAGGTATGGCTTTTTGGCCGCAAGTCTTCCATGAAGGCCACTTCTGACCAGACTTCTCCGGACAGTAGATGGGTGTACCAGGGTCCCACTGTTTTCTGCCAGTTCTGAGCTGATGGCACTGCTGGACATCTTCCGATTGCAAAGGGAAGTAAGCATGATGTGTCTTTCATCTGCTGCAGTAAGTTTCCTTGGCTGACCACTGCGTCTACGGTCCTCAACGTTGCCCGTTTCTTTGTGCTTCTTCAAAAGAGCTTGGACAGTACATCTGGAAACCCCTGTCTGCCTTGAAATTTCTGCCTGGGAGAGACCTTGCTGATGCAGTATAACTATCTTGTGTCTTGTTGCTGTGCTCAGTCTTGCCATGGTGTATGACTTTTGACAGTAAACTGTCTTCAGCAACCTCACCTTGTTAGCTGAGTTTGGCTGTTCCTCACCCAGTTTTATTCCTCCTACACAGCTGTTTCTGTTTCAGTTAATGATTGTGTTTCAACCTACATATTGAATTGATGATCATTAGCACCTGTTTGGTATAATTGTTTAATCATACACCTGACTATATGCCTAAAAATCCTGACTTTGTGCAAGTGTACCTAGAAGAATTGATGCTGTTTTGAAGGCAAAGGGTTGTCACACCAAATATGGATTTCATTTAGATTTTTCTTCTGTTCACTCACTTTGCATTTAGTTAATTGATAAATATAATCTATTAACATGTCCATTTTTGAAAGCATTCTTACTTTACAGCATTTTTTCACACCTGCCTAAAACTTTTGCACAGTACTGTATATATAAAAATTACGATGTTTGTTAATTTGAACAAGAAATGCCCTCTAGTGAACATTGGTAATATTACAAGCTTCAGTTCCTACAATAATATTTACATTTTGCAATAAAATGATTCCTTATGACATGCTTCCATAGTCTTACATTAAAAGGGAATTTTAGAGTAAGGACACGGTGAAGTAACCATCCCCTTCACACATTACAGTACGATACTCTGAATCACACATCTAAGTACAGTTGTACAGTAGGAGCTCTTAAAAAAACAAATCCCCTGGGCCGGATGAGATCCTCCCAATAGTGTTCAAAGAAATGAAAGAAGTTATTTACAAACCGCTAACCAAAGTCATGAAGCAGTCTCTTGACACGGGCTGTAACGACAGACTGGAGAACTGCAAACGTAATACCGATCCACAAAAAGGGAGACAAAACCGAACCAGGTAACTACAGACCAATAAGCCTGTAAACTTATGGAAACTATAATAAGATCCAAAATGGAAAATTACCTATATGGTAACAGTATTCTGGGAGACAGTCAGCATGGTTTTAGGAAAGGGAGATCATGTCTAACTAACCTGCTTGATTTTTTTGAGGATGCAACATCGACAATGGATAATTGCAAAGTACATGACATGGTTTATTTAGATTTACAGAAAGCTTTTGACAAAGTCCCACATAAAAGATGAATCCTCAAACTGAGCATGAGTCGGATTCAAGGAAATGCATGCACATGGATTAGGGAGTGGTTAACATGTAGAAAACAGAAAGTACTGATTAGAGGAGAAACCTCAAAATGGAGCGAGGTAACCAGTGGCGTACCACAGGGATCAGTATTAGGTCCTCTGCTATTCCTAATCTACATTAATGATTTTGATTCTGGTATAGTATGCAAACTTGTTAAATTTGCAGACGACACAAAAATAGGAGGCATGACAAACACTGTTGCAGCAGCAAAGGTCATTCAAAATGATCTAGACAGCATTCAGAACTGGGCAGACACATGGCAAATGACATTTAATAGAGAAAATTGTAAGGTACTGCACACAGGCAATAAAAATGTGCATTATAAATGTCATAAGGGAGATACTGAAATTGAAGAAGGAATCTATGAAAAAGACCCAGGAGTTTATGTTGACTCAGAAATGTCTTCATCTAGACAATGTGACGAAGCTATAAAAAAAGGCCAACAAGATGCTCGGATATATTGTGAAAAGTGCTGAATTTAAATCAAGGGAAATAATGTTAAAACTTTTACAATGCATTAGTAAGACTAGAATATTGTGTTCAGTTCTGGTCACCTTGTTACAAAAAGGATATTGCTGCTCTACAAAGAGTGCAAAGAAGAGCGACCAGAATTATCCCGGGTTTAAAAGGCATGTCATATGCAGACAGGCTAAAAGAATTGAATCTATTCAGTCTTGAACAAAGAAGACTACGGTGATCTGATTCAAGCATTCTGATTCAACCGTCTATATATTACATAGTGCAAGTCAGCATGTGACAAATGAACCAATCTGTAAATTCGGCAGCTCCCTTATGGGTGTAAGTGCAATAAGTATTCAAGAAGTCAAATCATGCAGTGCATATTAGTCCAGTTGCCTGTAGCACTAAAAATATTTAAAATATTGCTAGTTTTGGAATCTGTGGTTGAAATTTAAACACATAATTGGACTATTCTAGTGATTTCTCTTTGTTTTGCAGTTGTCGTGGTCATGTAAACATTTCTCTGTCATTTAGTAAACATTTTTGGTAGTTTGTTTATTCAGCCTATTTTGTAAATGATCACAGTTGGAAATAGTCAATTTTCAGTTTATCATCATCTATAAGACGATAACCGTTTGTTCAACAAGAAAGTATCGACTTATTGTCAATCTGTTTAACATTAGATACCACGGAATAGCCATACACATAAACAACGGGAACGTGTTTCCAAAGTGGCTCGTGGCTAGATGGCGCTCTTACTTCTATACACTGGGACTGCGCTCCATAGATTTGAAAAAGGCTAGTCTCTTCCTCATGAAGCAAAACAGAAAGAAAAAAAAAAACAGGTGTTTTCCCAAATAGTGTTTCTGTTATGCTGGTAACATTTCACATAATCCTGATGCAGAATTTTTGTTTGCGCAAAGTTAACACCCTACTCATAGCCTTAATACCCTGGGTTGTTTGTTTGTTTTATTTTATTATTATAACCTATTAACCGTGCGGATGCAATTAATGTAAAAACAATCAACCGGTTCCCCCCGCCCCTTTCCCGCTTTTTAAACTGTGTTCACTTGCCTGCCCACCTTGAGCCCGACCCTTTTCAGTCATTCTTCTTAATCAAAACAGCCTCGATCACACAGCCTATCCACTTTAAAGAGAAATACACACAAGACAGTGTCTACTGAGTGAATTTCAATGACACCCGATATATCTTCTACTTGCTCGCTTGCTTAGCCTACCGCTGCAGGTAGAGGTTTCGTGGGAAATTAGCAAAGGTGCGCAAAGAGGGAGGGGGTACCTTTAACTGTAGCTCTCGACGCTGAAGTGTTGCTGTTGCACCTGGGACGTGGGCCGGACAAACCAGCTATACCTGTTGAATGAATTAGATACATGTATGACTCGAAAGCGGTGATATGAATCATTGTAGGAAGTACTACGCTGCATTCCTGATGGTGATAATCAAGACATGGCGTCGACTACGACTGCTGTACAAATGCCACCACAACCCAATTCGATCATAGCAGCGGGGAAGGACAAAGTCAGCGAGGTATCTCCTCCTCGAGCGAAGATGCGGCTGCAAAAGAACCCGGCTAAGGTGCTCAAGAGCCCGGTCCTCCCGGCTCAAGATGTCTCCTACTGGGAAGCTCCGGGGGATTTAGGGGGACAGAGTTCCGCGGGGGTGGGCGCTGGAGCCCCCCGCTGCAGGAAAAGAGGATACCGCCCTCCCGATGTGAGAACCATCTTTGAGCCGCCCGGGAAAGACCCCCGAGGGAAAGAAGAGAAAGGAGAGGGGCACAGCTTCTGTGATGGCATCGCCGGGGCTTGGTGTGACCACTGCTGCCGCTACATCCTGCACAGCAGCCTCGTATGTTCAGGTATGTGAAAACGGGTCTGTTTATAAATAGTACGGTTTACCACGGTATCTGTGCAGTTTTACCATGTTTTTCTCAAGGTTTTGCTTTATATTTACCATAGATTACCTGGTTTGCCGTGTTTGTTATGCGTTGGTATACCTCGCAATTATTTCTGCTTGCTCCACGCTTTAGCTGTGCTTTATTACACTTTTCTATGCGGTATTACACTTTACTGTAGGAAACGTCTCTAAAGGAAATACAGCATTCTGATGTTTGTAATACTAATGAAAGAACCAAAAATGGTGTCATTATTAGTTATATTACATTTTTCCAGTTAAACTACACACGTTTACTGCAAAAACCACCACAACAAAATCGTGTGAAGTACATCTAGAACAGCTTTGCATCTTTAAAACGCTGCGTTTTATATTGATCTTTTTTTTTCTGTCACGCTTGATATTTTGTTAACAGAAGTTGCCAGTATTTTCAACAGTTATATAAAGTGGTCCCATTTGTTCTCATTTAGCCGCGAGCGTGTAAGCAGCGGGCAGTACATTATTTACCAGCAATTTGTTAATTATTTATCCTGTCGGTAATCGCGAGTCTCGCTAGAGCGGACAGGCGAGGCAAAACCGCTTGAAATTTGCCTTGCAGTCAGCATGGGCAGAGGAAGCGACAGAGTTTAACTCCCAGTGAGTCTGGAGACACACATTTTGAATGGGTTATTACTGTGTGTACCCTACATTATTATTGTCTGTTGGTCGTCATCCACATAGTTTGCTATGGGTTTTTCATGGTAAACCACAGTATGCTTTTATAATGGGTATATTCAACTTAATATACATCATGCATCTGTAGCGTTTGTCACCATGCGAATCTCAATTCTGGGGGCCCCTATTCTTACCAGTAATACTACACCAGGATGCCAGGATTTTCAAACAGGACTATACACTAGGTATTGAATGTATTGCATTTTACTACAGTGATCGCAGTGACAGACACAATGCTATTGCATGGGATACATGTGCCTGAAACCTGCCGGTGCTTTCATGATGTGGAATATGGTATCAAACCTCTCAATTCTGAACACATTTCTTGTGTTGTTTTCACACCCCTAGCTTGGGAATATTCAGGGTTAGTTTCGCTTCAGTGATCCCGGACACCAAACCGGTACAGGTCAAAGTTTCTCGGTGATACTTATTAACTGAGTTTCCACCAACCAGCATCCTAGCCCAGGCTGAAGCTCATCCTTTGGCAAAAACACACCCGGTACTGTGTAATATGTGTTGGATGATTGTGCAAAACAAAAAGCAGGACTGGGACGGTAGCAAAGGTGGAAATGACTGTAGACCAAAGATAAACTTGTATAGTTATAATTCAGGGCTGTCCAATCACGGTCCTGGAGGTCCACTCCAGGTTTAACAGGTAAAACGATATAATGAACGACTTCAGCGTCTGGGTGGAGGTTTAGTTGGTTCAATTAAATAATTTAGAACAGGGTTGGAACAAAGAACAGGAGTGGAAGGAATAACTTTGGCCACCCCTATTATTATTATTATTATTATTATTATTATTATTATTATTATTATTATTATTATTGTTGTTGTTGTTAAAATATGTGCTGACATTTCTAAAGACCCAGTAGGCGTCCTCAAATTCTGCCGGTAAGCCAGTTGCCAGTCACGAGCTTGACTGCTCATGTCAGCGAGCTACCGGCTCCTGGAGGATGAAGGCCAGCCCTGCAGGTGTCCGCCTGAGTTCACCTGGATCCTGGCCAATAGGGGGCGCTGTTGCTTGTTGAGGGGGCGTGAGCAAACAGAGGACTTTCATTAACCCACTGCACAATCGGATAGCATGGTTTAAAATGAAAATGCATGTTCGCTATAGCATGTGTTTCTTTCAAAACTGCACAATTGAGACGTGTGTAGCTAAGAGGTACGGCATTAATCGTAATGTTTTTTTAATCATTCTGTAGCTCGCTGTAGAGTCAGAGGTCAATCCCATGCAAGCACAGAGTCATAGCTGTAACATTCAAGACAGGTGCTTATTTGTATATATAAAGATTAAGACTTTACTGGTAAGCTTGCAGGGCGAGGCTGTATATCCTGAAACTGAAACATATCAGCAATGATTAATGCTCTGATTGCTTCTAACCGATACACAGAAAGGTGCTTATTTAAATTGTTGCATAAGCCATAAAAAATGCAGACATTTATAGCCTTGGTGTTTTATGATATTCTCAAGACGTATACCATCCGTAATAAACTTGGAAGTGACTTTCAAGCTGGCAAAAAAAAGCGAAGTGTTGACCAAAAATAAAATGCATATTTCTTTAAGCATGGTAAAACATGGTAAAGCATTGTAAAATGCATTTATTTTATAAAAAGTATTTTCACGGCAAGGGGATTCCCTCACTGTTGTGGTTCCTGTATTTTGAATGTAACTCACACAGTTCTATGGTACATTTACAATCTTTGTATCTCCAAACGCCCTGGCTAACAGCACCGTGCTGCCCCTTTATAATGCTATAGCCGGAAGTCATAGTTACTAGACTCTATGTGCCATTATACAAGAAAACAGGACGATCGTAGGGAGGACAGGTCTTCCCTCTGCCAGGGTGTCTAATGTCAATGCTTGGGGACCCCTGTCGAGCACTGCTATGGCCACAATTTTTGCACCATCTGGAATTTTAGGATTGAGACAATAATAATAATAATAATAATAAAACTATATGAACATAATTTAGATATTTTATTGAACATCATGTAGTCACAAAAACTACAAAATGACATCACAAAAGTCTACCGGAAGCCATCATTGTAGTCCAGTATTTCATGTTAGATTTCAATTAGTCAGTTTTTTGTTAAGTATATGGAAAACTACAAAGCGGTATGCAATTCAATATGTTAACGTAACATTATTCAGCAGGGTTCATTCGACTTATGATGCAAAATGAGTTAATTCTATAGGGTGATGATGCAAAACGTTTGGCCCTAGCTGCAGTTTTCTGGTTTCTCTCTGGGTTTACAAACAAACACCAAGATTGTAACATAAGCGTGAGAGCGGTGACCAATCCTGTTTGAATGTCAAGGAAAGGAAAGCTAGTGCAGCCCATCAGAGCTGTACATGTCATCTCAGCAAGGACGTGGGAGGGTCACTCTCCAGGTACAATGACAGACAGGGAAGCATGAACAAGACACTGGACACTGCTGTTTCAATAGCAATGATTAGGGGAGTCAGGCTCCTAAAATAAAAAGAAAACCAACCAAATATTTGTGCATTGGAATTACAGTGGTGGTTTGAGGAAGAATGGTGGTTTGATCCCTAGTAAAAACCGGAGCACTGACATTAGGACATTTTTTTCATATATGATGCGTGTTGTCAGACAAATAAGGTGTAATGCAGATCACACTCAATAGTATTTGTGCAACATGCACAGGGGACTGAAATGGTTCAGGCAGGGAACTCACTTTCCCTTTAGATCAAATCACGTAAACATAAAGGATATTTTAAGTGGTTTCAATACTAGATGAAATCGTCAGTTGATTAGATAGTATCTTATTCATCCTTCGATAAACAACACGCCCAATGATCAGCAAGGAAGGGATTTATATCTTACCTCAATCCATTACGTCCCGGCTGTGCGCCATCGTCTCCTCCTCCCCAGCCTCCACCTGCTTCTTGGCTTCGTCTAACGGGGGAGGGCAGCTATCCTACCCCCTGCCCATGGCTTCTCTATGGTCAGCCTCTCCACTGATCTGCAAGCTAATTTATGAGCAGGGATACCTCGAAAGGCGAGGCCAAAGAATATCGTGAAAAAATGTATAATGTAGTCTTGTTGTCTGGTTTGTTTTAATAAGTAATCTATCACTGTGCTGTTCCAGTGACTGCCCTCCCCTCCCTCTGCAAGCAGGTTCATTCAGGTCTCAGTGTGGAGAATGGGTAGTAAAGCACTGTACTGTTCCAGTGATTTTGCATTGTTTTATTTTTCATGCATGTTACTTTACTTTTTTATATATGTTTAAGTAAACAGAAGAACATTTCGTAACTGTTTTGACCCCTCAGTGTCACGTGCTTCCAATTCTTCCAATTCTTCGCACATGTTTCTAATTACAGTCTAAAGGGATATGCATATCAAAAAAATGCCAAAATATTTTGGAATGTAGTTTCCTGGTTTCTCTCTGGGTCATGTGACGATTGGTGACCTGTATCAGGTACAGTAGAGCTACAATATAAATGTGTTTTACAAACACCAAGTGGAATGTGAAGAATGTAACGTAAGCGTGAGAGCCGTGACCAATCCTGTTTGAATGTCAAGGAAAGGAAAGCTAGTGCAGCTGGTTTCTCATGCGTTTGGACGTGCTCCACTGGTTCAGCTGAAACTACGGCTCCAATTTGGAAAGCCCAATTCTTTTTTTTATTTCAACCCGGCTCACAGCTGCCAACCCCACGCTGACTTGGGAGAGACGAAGACGGACACCTGCGTCCTCCGAAACGTGTGTCGTCAGCCGTCTGCTTCTTTTCACTCTGCAGGCCCGCCATGCAGCCACCTCAGAGCTACAGCGTCGGAGGACCACGCAGCTCCGGGCAGCTTACAGGCAGGCCCGCAGGCGCCCGGACAGTCTACAGGGGTCGCTGGTGCACGGTGGGCCGAGGACACCCTGGCCGACCTAACCCTCCCTCCCCGGCGGCGCGGCCAGTTGTCGCGCGCCCATGGGAACTCCCATCCGCGGTTGGCAGTGGAATAACCTGGACTCGAACCGGCGACCTCCAGGCTATAGGGTGCATCCTACACTCCACGCGGAGCGCCTTTACCTGATGCGCCAATAGCTTTTTTATATACAAGGCTGCTGATGTAATATTTTTTTTTATTTTTACCTCATTTTGGAATCTATTTTGCATTCATTCATTCAGTTCCAACGACAGAATGCCCGGGGGAATCGCACTGTTTCAAATTCTGCTGTATTGCTTAGCAGATGCAGAGCTTGAGCCAAGTCATTCTCTGAATTCAGCTGCTTGTTAGGTTTTAACAGATTTATTTTCCATAC
This sequence comes from Acipenser oxyrinchus oxyrinchus, assembly GCA_030684275.1. Classification (NCBI taxonomy): domain Eukaryota; kingdom Metazoa; phylum Chordata; class Actinopteri; order Acipenseriformes; family Acipenseridae; genus Acipenser; species Acipenser oxyrinchus. The sequence continues at coordinate 24,811,195 of CM060254.1, forward strand.
ATTGTAATATAAACAGAATACTCTTTGAAGGTTCAGTGAGAGCTGTGGTTATTTCACTTGGTCGTTACGACTGGCAACTGATTTTGTCAATGTCGGGGTATGGCAGTAACAATGTCAGCACCCCGGATGAGAGGAAAATTTGCTTTCAATCGGCTTTTAAAAAAAGTTAGTTGGCACTAATTGGTTCTCAGTACATGAGTAAACATGATTTTAAAAACTTGATTCACACTTCTATTGAACATGTAGACCAGGGGTGTGCAATTTAAAAAAAAAAAACATTTGACAAAATGCTAGAAAAATCTACTTGTCCTTCACACAAAGCACACATCAAAAAGTAGAATATAACTGGTTTTATTTCACAATCAATCAGTTAGTGATTAACAGAGGCAGATCTAGCCTTATAGCTTGACTGGTTCACTAACTTCTTCAAGATACACAAAAGATTCCCTTTGACCCCACCTCACTTCCACACATTTCTAACAGACCATAATGAAATGTTTCTTTCAGTGCAGTTTGGAACACATTTACTTGTAAACTTAAGTAACATACTTAGAGTACAACTATAATAAGCAATAATATAGTTATTCAAATATAAAAATAGCTTCTGACTGTTTTTTTCCCCTCTCTTTCTCTATAAGCTGAATTCAACTCCTGATGTTCAGGTGTTTCAGTTTGTTGCATCACAGACGTGCTGCTTTGTGCAATTCTGATTTTTCTTGACGTTCTTTCAGTTTTGTAACTGCTGAACCCCAGATAACCTGTGAAGTTTCTCTGCATTTTCTACCAAAATGCACGTAATATTTACACTTCATATGAGTGCTAATGTAACAAGGGACATTTTATGAGCAGAAAACTACTGAAGCGTTGACTTGGCCTAGCTGCTTCTATTGAGTTAGCTGAACTCTTTCTACAGCTGTAAGTACTCCCTGGTAATGGGTTGGATTATTTTGCTAAACAGTTGGCTCTGAGTGCTAAAGTTTCCCTAGCAGGCAATACATGAAGTTCTCTTTGATGCAGCATGGTAATGAAAAGAGCTACAATTAGATTCCTGTGCACACCCTTAGATAAATTCCTTCTGAAATTGCATATAATTTATGCAACATACTGAGTACTTGACCAACTGCGTTAACAGAATAAAGATGAACCGTTTAGCTGCTCTGCGCACAGTGCTTTGAGGCAGGATTTCAGTTGTTTCAAAAAGGTTTTTTTATTTTTTTTTCCCTTGAGGATACCGAGGTAAACACTTTAAATACATCAGTTAAGGAAGCATGCACATGCTTTCTTAGACGCTGTGCTGACACACAGGCTTCAGGCTGCCTCTACAGTGTGCTAATACACTCCCAGCCGGGGATACTACTGGAGTGTGCCAATAAACACTGAGGTGTGACCTCTCGTGAGGCTTAAATAAACTTTACAGATGGGACCTTAAACATTGATTTTGTACAAAAAACAATGAAATGTTGGAGTGACATATCCCACCCTTATAGCAGTTTCCCATCGTAAAAGCACATCAAAGTGTAATAACGCACAGTGAAAGCATGGTAAAGCATAGGCAAGCATTGTAAAGCACAGAGAGGGATGGTAAAGCATAGGGAAGCATTGTAAAGCACAGAGAGGTGTGGTAAAGTATAGGGAAGCATTGTAAAGCATAGAGAGGTATGGTAAAGCATAGGGAAGCATTGTAAAGCACAGAGAGGTATGATACAGCACATTCAAAGCAAACCATGGTAAACTAACCCTTATAAAAGTTTCCCATAGTAAAACCATGGCAAGATATGGGCAGCAGTGTGGAGTAGTGGTTAGGGCTCTGGACTCTTGACCGGAGGGTCGTTGGTTCAATCCCAGGTGGGGGATACTGCTGCTTTACCCTTGAGCAAGGTACTTCACCTAGATTGCTCCAGTAAAAACCCAACTGTATAAATGGGTAATCGTATGTAAAAATAATGTGTAAAAAATAATGTAATTGTATGTAAAAATAATGTGATATCTTGTAACAATTATAAGTCGCCCTGGATAAGGGCGTCTGCTAAGAAATTAATAATAATAATAATAATAATAATAATAATAATAATAATAATAATGGTGAAGTATAGGTAAGCATTATGAAGAATAGCGAGGTATTGTAAAGCATATTAATAAACCTCCACCCCCCCCCCAGTACGGGGCAGAACTGGAAAGCATGGCAGTGTCCACACTGCTCTCTCTCTCATCCAACTGGAACACATGGCAGTGTCCACACTGCTCTCTCTCTCATCCAACTGGAACACATGGCAGTGTCCACACTGCTCTCTCTCTCATCCAACTGGAACACATGGCAGTGTCCACACTGCTCTCTCTCTCATCCAACTGGAACACATGGCAGTGTCCACACTGCTCTCTCTCTCATCCAACTGGAACACATGGCAGTGTCCACACTGCTCTCTCTCTCATCCAATTGGAACGCATGGCAGTGTCCTCACTGCTCTCTCTCTCATCCAACTGGAACACATGGCAGTGTCCACACTGCTCTCTCTCTCATCCAACTGGAGCACATGGCAGTGTCCACACTGCTCTCTCTCTCATCCAACTGGAGCACATGGCAGTGTCCACACTGCTCTCTCTCTCTCATCCAACTGGAATGCATGGCAGTGTTCTCACTGCTCTCTCTCTCATCCAACTGGAATGCATGGCAGCGTCCTCACTGCTCTCTCTCTCATCCAACTGGAGCACATGGCAGTGTCCACACTGCTCTCTCTCTCATCCAATTGGAACACATGGCAGTGTCCACACTGCTCTCTCTCTCATCCAACTGGAGCACATGGCAGTGTTCTCACTGCTCTCTCTCTCATCCAACTGGAACACATGGCAGTGTCCTCACTGCTCTCTCTCTCATCCAACTGGAACACATGGCAGTGTCCACACTGCTCTCTCTCTCATCCAACTGGAGCACATGGCAGTGTCCACACTGCTCTCTCTCTCTCATCCAACTGGAATGCATGGCAGTGTTCTCACTGCTCTCTCTCTCATCCAACTGGAACACATGGCAGCGTCCTCACTGCTCTCTCTCTCATCCAACTGGAGCACATGGCAGTGTCCACACTGCTCTCTCTCTCATCCAATTGGAACACATGGCAGTGTCCACACTGCTCTCTCTCTCATCCAATTGGAACACATGGCAGTGTCCACACTGCTCTCTCTCTCATCCAACTGGAGCACATGGCAGTGTTCTCACTGCTCTCTCTCTCATCCAACTGGAACACATGGCAGTGTTCTCACTGCTCTCTCTCTCATCCAACTGGAACACATGGCAGTGTCCACACTGCTCTCTCTCTCATCCAACTGGAATGCATGGCAGTGTCCACACTGCTCTCTCTGCTTTGTGTTACTCAGTGCTGCTGGGGACACATATTTGAATATGCAAACAAACACGCGCTGCTTCAAATGTATTGAGAGGCAAAAATGACCTTGTTCACATTGGTTCCTAAAACCGAATTTATAAGTAACTGTGAAATGCAGAGGAAACCCATCTATGAATGACATCTGAAACTAATCACACACATTCACCTGTCGTCTGGGTCATTTCACTGAAGTTTATTTTACTGTAATATGAAAGAAAATGTGAAAGTTAAATCTGAAAGCTAAATGAGAAATGTATCAGTCTTTATTGCTTAATTTATGCTCTGGGCGTCTCTCAGTCTTGTCATGCTGAGGAAAGGGAAGATATACAAATTCAGAAATGATATGATCTCTTTCAACCATAGGATGCCAACAGGAAGTCCTGGGAAGGTATAGCCTAATTTGAAACAAGAGATTCAGAAGTTTGTTTGGTGATACTTTTTAATAGAATTCACTGAACAGGTCTATAAAATACACCAGATGAGGTGAAGAAAGCTCCTTTTAAAATGTCAAAGCTGAAAAACATTGTTGTACTTCTTTAATATGGACCAGCATGTCTTATCCAACTGTATGCTCACCAATACAAATTCATCATTATATTTAAGTTGATGTGTGCCACTGTATTATTATTATTATTATTATTATTATTATTATTATTATTATTATTATTATTCAATATTTTGCTTGACAAAAAGAATATACATATACAGTGGCACCAAAAAGTAAGCTTGATATCATTCAGTATTCATATATTCAATATGGATTAGTAATATAACTGCATCTCAGCCCATTAAGCGATGTTACTTGTCACAATCCGAAGCAGTGAAAGTGTCTGAACAGGACAGCGTCACTGGCAGAAAGTGAGACTCACGCAACAGCGGCTGCAAGTTTACACGCTAGTGCGCTCTTTTAATAATAAATAATAAAACAACAAACAAAACACTCAAACATAATAAGAGGCATTATATATTATAAAAAGTAACGTGGGATTATATATTATAAACAGCAACACTTGTGGCTGCAGTAAATTACTTTACATTATAATTGCATCTCAGGGTTCTGGTAAACTCATCATGAAGCTCTCAAGCTTCGTTCTCTTGGTTTATGGTGTCATCAGAACCCCTCGATGCAATTATAAGCTTGTAATTCACTGCAGCCCATCAGTCAGCTCTCCGATACACGACACTCACATAAACGACAGTCGCGTTTTTCCGTCCTTGTCACTTACTCATCACATGCGATTTTTGACTCCGCCACCAGTTTTTTGATACAAAGCCCATGTCTTCAATGTTACAATGTATTTGATTATCTGTCACAGCCCACATTTTTTGTTTTTTTTCTTGCATGCACAAATCAGTCTGTCTTATACTGTGCAGTTACACAGCACTTCCTCCAGTTTCACCTGACAAAAATGCAGCAAAAGCAAAGCGAATGAGACAAGCTAGGGTAATGTGACAGTTAATCATTAAACAGTTTTAGATTTATTTAGCAGATGCCTTTATCCAAGGCGACTTACAGAGACTAGGGTGTGTGAACTGTGCATCAGCTGCAGAGTCACTTACAATTACGTCTCACCCGAAAGACGGAGCACAAGGAGGTTAAGTGACTTGCTCAGGGTCACACAATGAGTTAGTACCTGAGGTGGGATTTGAACCGGGGACCTCCTGGTTACAAGCCCTTTTCTTTAACCACTGGACCACACAGCCTCCCAAAAGTTTTACATACTGTGATGTCTCTTTTTTTTATCTTTTAACGCTTTGTTCTAAAGACAAAATACTAGATACTGTATGTTTTTCCAATTATTCTGATGAAGGAGCTCTGTGTCTAAGAGCTACTGCCGAAGGCTTGACAGCCCTAAGGACCCTGTGCATTGACTCTGTGAATCTAATGAATCCCGGTTTGCACAGTGACCAGACCACACAGTCAGAGAGCAATCAAGGGTAGTGAGATGGAAGGCTTTTAAATTAGATTGGATGAAAAACAGTGAGAACCTAGCGAGGTCACAATTTCAGTACAAACTGTTATCCAAAGTAACACAAACAGCCCTCTGGTAACCCTTCCTGTTGTGTGCATAGAAAATGCGATGACCTCAATCTCCATATTTAAAGTGTAATATATTATATAGCACTACACTGTACTATTATTATGAATGAGTCATTTAGCAGACGCTTTTATCCAAACCGACTTACAAAGACTAGGGGGTGAACTGTGCATCACAACTTCAGCTGCAGAGTCACTTCCAGTAGGACCTCGTTTGTTTTACATCTCATCAGAAGGACGGAGCACAAGGAGGTTAAGTGACTTGCTCAGGGTCACACACAGTAAGCCAGTGGTTGAGCTGGATTTGAACCAGGAACCTCCTGGTAACAAGCCCCTTTCTTTAACCACTGGATCAACAAGCCTCCATAATATACTATATAAGGTACATATGTTGCATTGTAATTAGACACCCGTGTGTCTTCCTATTGAAATTCATAATAAGTGTTGTTTTGCCTCCCAAGCTACTTCCAGGCTTGTAGATGACATTGATAAGCCCCAGCTGCGGCTGCAGGTTGCATTAAGAACATCACTGTTTAGTTTATAATAAATGATCCCGGGATTCTATATTTATAAAGCACAAAATGTCATAAAGGTAAAGTATTTTGACTGTTTAAGATGTGAACAATTATTTGATCGTAACACTTTGCAGTTTTCGTTATTTGGTAGATTTGTAGAGGTGTTACAAGGGTGGCAGAAACACAATTCAACGAATAAAGCAATCCTAGATCCTAGAAGATTTCAAGCAGGTTTGAGTTTTTTTTTTTTTCTTTTTCTGTAGCTCAAACCAACTAACTAGAGCACCAATAAGGTCTGGAGCACACAGAATGGGTAAACTATGGAAGAATGGTCCAGTATTGAAATAAACATTCCCCAAAGATTCCTCTTTTTAGATTCAAGCTGACAATGACTTAATGGCAATCATGGTCTGAGAACGGCTTGCTGTGTCGGTGTCTATGGCTATTGTCAAATAAGCGAAACTCACAGACACACATCGGAAAACACAGCACCCTGTGACAACCCTAAACTCATCATTCACAGCACAGCTCCTCAGACGACACGGTCAGGTCAAGAATCTGTCACCGGCACAGGGCCATGTCTTCTGGAGGGTATTAATACTGTCTGGGGAAAAGAGGAGGGGCTGAAGGAAGGGGGTCTGCAAGGAAGGGGTGAGGGGTAAAAGCAGGTGGTCCTGAGACAAAGCAAGTCAAAGATCAGTTCACTTCAAACATGCCACACGTCCGGGTCACTGGAACCAGCCCCCTGTTCTAGCAGCATTCACGAATGTGCTTGGAACTGGCCTCCTAGTGCAGTACCTGCTATTCCAGCTTTAGCCATGGGCCTGGCAGAGGATTTCAGCAGGACCTTCAGAAGGGTGGCACACTTCTTCTACCGCTTCCCCAAAATGATGAGCAGCTCCCGGCGTCCGAAGCTCCAGCTCCTTTGGAAATCTGCCGGTAGGTTCCTCCCGGAACACAGCTTTTTTTTTGGGTTTGTTATTTATTTATATTTTGCATCCTGAAAGCTGATCCTGATCTCTTCAGGTTTGTGTGGAGACCGCAACACTCTTCCATTTATAGCACAGAGACCAAGGCCACCCAGGCACAAGCTTATCCAGAGTTTATCCAGAGCAGACAGGATATACAATACTATACAATACTGTGTGCTTTTATATAGCGCTCTTCATGCGGCGCGTCCCAGGGTGCTTTGCAATAAAAACTGCATAAAAGAGCCATCGGCCAATTAATGCAGCTCAAGAATAAGCTAACACAAACAAATCTGTTTTATAATTGTGATTTAAAAGACTCGACTGTGCCAGCATTCCTGATGGGACTCGGGACGGAGTTCCAAAGGCAGGGCGCAGAGCAACTAAAGGCCCTCCTGTTTTTAGATGACTTTTAGGAACTACTAAAAGTTCAGATTTCACTGATCTCATGGTGCGACGAGGAACATAAGGGACCAACGTATCCTGTAAATATAAAAACCCAAAACAAACCACTACTTCACAGAGCCTGACAACACTAGGGCCTGCTGTTGTAATGGAAGAATCTCTAAGACTTAATTTAAATTGGAAAAATATCGTTTTTGTATGTTTTGTTTTGTTTTTTTGCCACAGATACTGGGACAGCAATGTATCTAGGTGTGCAAGCTTAAATAAACTACTCTAAAGCTGAGGGAACACGAAGCCACTATGTGGCTTGGAACTTGGTTTCAGGAGACTAGGTTTCAGGCAAATGCACGGCAGACCAGGGAGTCTTGGGGTTCGATACAGTTCCTGGAACCAGGTTTCAAGCCACTGTTTCTGAAAAAGGTGCTTTGTGTTCCCTTGGCTTAAGTCAGCGTTTTGGTCTTCTGTAACAAAACCAAAAAAAATCCTGCAACCGTGTTCACAGCTGTTCTAACACAGTCTGGGGGATAAATGACCAGGCTGATGTCAACACCTGTTTTCCAATTCCAATTCCAACTCGCAGTTTTTAAAATCAATTCCCAATTCCAATTCTGATTACTTTGAAGGAGCTGGAATTGGAAAGGTGTAACCTGACAGGATGCCAGTATCTCTCGAGTACGAGTTTGTTCTTAGTACTTGTAAGAGTTTGTGGTAGCCTCATGCAATCTTCTTTTCTTTTGTCATTTCTCTCTGTCTTGCAATACTGTCACTTTGGTAGATGAGTCATCATTTTGCGTTGCAGTTGCACCCACTTTCTGAGAACAAAAGCAGGATGGGACTCAATCATCAATATGTCGGTCCCAATGATAAATCACTGAGACATGATGCAATTTACTCCTCGTCATGAAGACTTTCATGGGGTAAAATAGGTTTCTCTTGTGAGTTAGTCTTCAGGAGCTATCATTCAATCAATCTTTATGTTTGCATAGCGCTTTTAACGAGGGCCACCACAAAGCGCTTCACATGAAGGATAAAAAGAAAAACAAATAAAGTAATAACAGTACTTGTAATAATAACAAGAACAATACCCATAAAATATTTACAAGTATTTAAAATAAATAAAACAGTCAAATAATGCTAAAAAGTAAAAATAGTAAAATATGCCACATAGAGACGAGAGAATATCATTTTAGATAACTGGATACGCCAGGCTATAAAAATGTTTTTTTTAATCAAGATTTAAAAACATCAACTGAGGGAGCTTCCCTTACAGTACTGGGCAGCTCACTCGAGGGAGCTTCCCTTACAGTACTGGGCAGCTCACTCGAGGGAGCTTCCCTTACAGTACTGGGCAGCTCATTCGAGGGAGCTTCCCTTACAGTACTGAGCAGCTCATTCGAGGGAGCTTCCCTTACAGCACTGGGCAGCTCATTCGAGGGAGCTTCCCTTACAGTACTGGGCAGCTCATTTGAGGGAGCTTCCCTTACAGTACTGGGCAGCTCATTTGAGGGAGCTTCCCTTACAGTACTGGGCAGCTCATTCCATAATTTTGGTGCAATATAGCAGAGGCATCTACCACCTGAGTTTTTTTTTTCTGAATAATGGGTAAAGAAAGTAATCTGGTATCCTCAGATCGGAGTGACCGATTGGGGACGTTTGGTGTTAAAAGATCTTTAAGGTAAGGTGGAGCAAAGCCATTTAGAGCCTTATAGGTTAATAACAACACCTTAAAATCTATCCTAAATCGGACAGGAAGCCAGTGTAGAGATGCCAGCACAGGAGTGATATGAACTGTTGTATGTGCAGATTTTTCTTCATGATAAATCGAGATAATTAAGTCGCAAATTCTGAAACATGACTCAAATTACTCCTTTCGCATTTGCCTTTTGTAACCGGGTGAAATGTTCCAGACAGTAAGAGAATACAATTGGAAGCTGTAAATAATGTATTTACGGTAACCAAGCATGAGTCTAAAAGCACACCAGTTTTGCTAGTTGTTCTGCCATGAGGAAAAAAACAGTGATTGTCTCCTAACCTATCCACGAGAACACCGGGTATCTGCTGCAGCCAGTGAGATACTATGTCATGCTCACAAGATTAATAAGTCGTGTTCACGAGACAATAAGACATGTGCACCAGATAGTAACCCTTTATAATTCGCACCATGTCCCTTTAGATTTCCATATGAGACAGTGCTTGTGCAGTGTATTGGAAATCGTATCCTCTAGTTTCACAGACTGATTAACACCAGTCTTGAATTAGCTGATGTTTTGTAGTGGGAAGCACTGTTTATATGACATTTTCACCTACAGTATTTTGACCTAAGGTGGTGTGGGATTTGATTTACTGATCATTTTGCGTGACTGGCTCACACTTACCTCTCCTCTACAGAGCTTTGCTGTTTGCCGTAGATCCGCAAGGTTAGCGGTTCACGCCCAGCGTTGCTTTCCATTGCAATTCAATGGGCGCCGATGCCAAGTTATTACAGTGGATGTCAAAGAACCAAAGTCATTGTATTAGAACCAAAGTCATTGTATTTAGAACCAAAGTCATTGTATTTATCTTGCTCTTAATTGTATTATTACTTGTACTGTGATACTTCTTGATGTGTATTTTTGTTTATGACTGTAAGTCGCCCTGGACAAGGGCATCTGCTAAGAAATAAATAATAATAATAATGTCACGCATAGATTTTCCCTGTATTGACAGCAGGGGCAAAGATATGCATGTAACTGGCATCACTGTGTAATAATGAAAGGGGGCTCGCTTAAGCGGCAGTGTTTCACAGACACAGACACTTCTCCAGGGCCCCTAAAGAGCTGTTTAACCACTGGTCAGGCAGTGCAGTTTGATGTCCTATTTATAATTTATTGGATGAAGTACAATCCCTGTGTGAATAAATAAATAACACACTCCTCTTACTGTGATGGGCTATACGTTGAGCTGTGTACTGCTATATAGCTTCACAAGGCAAGGAGAATGAACAAGTAACCCTGCTGCTTTGTACTCTAATGCCGCCTGGCAGGTACTCTGTATCCTGGTTTAAAAATAGTCTTGACCTTGTTGTTTTATAAACGCATGTTGAAAGATGTTGTGTGTTTCATGTAAAATGTTATCAGAGCACAAAAACACCATTTGCAGAAATAAGATACCTCAGAGTATTTATTTATTTATGTAGGTACACAATACATGTTGAGAGACTACAATTGCATAACTTTTTTTTTTATAGTGAATGAACATTTATTTTTACCAGTTCTCGTTTTCTAAATGACGGTGCATTGCTAGCAGTTTCAGCTTGAGCTAAGGAAGTTCAGGGTTAAACGTACTTTATTTTCCATACATTGCTCTTGTTTATATAAGCGGAATACTCCATGAATGTGCATAGAATGCTGTGCTTATTTCACTCATGATAAGACCAATTTGCATTTGTGGAATTTCATAATTATCTCCTCTCTCTCTCTCGCTCTATGTATTTGCATATTTACAGTACATTTGCGAATAAAATAATGCATTATAACATTCCCAATGAATGAGAGAGCCTTGTCATAAGGCTCTCTCATGTGCAATTAATTAATGTTAACTTTATAGTTTTTCATAAAAGCAGGTCATTTTTGTTGGAAAATAACTTGATACAAAAATGCAGCATTGTATTTGTTTTACAAAATGAATTAAATCAAATCTCACTGTGAGAAATTAAAGCTGGTGCTAAATTTGGAATTACTAAATCAAACTTAATAAATTCAATGACAGATGTTTTCCCTGCAAATCAGCATTGAAGACATTGAAAGAAACGTTCTGTCGACAGGTTTGTCATTAAATGTATTTAATAAGTAAGTTTATTTCAGTATTTCTTCATTCTGAGAAGTTCCTTAGAGTTCATTGAATTAAGTAAGGTAGATGAAAAGCCTTCATAGTAAACAGTTGTATCAAATGTGTGCAATACCATTTTTTTTGATAATACCAAGTGTGTATAGTGAATCTTTAAAAGTCAGCCCTACAAATAAAATGCTAATGCAGGCTGTATCTGACTGGACCTTGCTAATGCAGGCTGTATCTGACTGGACTGTGTCACTGGTGCATTAAGAGAGGCAGTAGAAGACAGACCTCTCGTCAAAGCAATTGAAAAACTTAAGCAATTGTTATGCAATGGTGACCGTGTGTACCACATGCAGGTATATATTGTGTGCCCTTCAGGCTGAGTCAGCCACATGATGTCATTAGCCCCAGATCAAGACACAGACTGTATTTGTATCTGTGCATTGCCTGGGAAAACAGAGGCTTTGGTTTTCATGTTTTTAAAGTGTTTCAATGTGCTACAGAATCCCCCTGGATTGCATCAGCCACTTATTTTAGGATGATTCCCCAGTTCTGTAAAATGCTTTATTGCAATATCTTTGCGTAGGATTGGTAACATCTCATTACAGTGGGGTCCAGTGGCAAGGAGCAGGCTTTTTTTATCACAACAATTGCTAAAATCACTACTTCCCTGATAAAGGCACTACCACATGGTGTGCAGTGGGAGTCATACAGGGGGAGACATTACCAATCTGCATTTGTGGAATTTCATAATTATCCCCTATCTGCATTTGTGGAATTTCTTAATGATCCCAGAGGGTCTACCTTGGTAAAGGCACGGCCATGTGGTGTGCAGGGAGAGTCATACAGGCAGGAGAGTGCAGGGGTCCTAGAGGGTCTCCCTTGGTAAAGGCACGTCCGTGTGGTGTGCAGGGAGATTCATACAGTCAGGGGAGTTCAGGGGTCCTCTGAGTGTCTGCCCGTCCTGCAAACTCCCATTCGTCTATCAAAACAGTCTGTACTTGCATTGTCTGTGCCAAAAGAAACAGGTTAAGTGTTGAAATAGCTGGGGAATGTCTGGCCAGATCAGGTCTGAAGAAATCGGGCACACAGCAGCCTGATTGATCACAGCTGCTTGTTGTATGTCTCAGTTGTCTGTTTTGGGGAATGTTCACAGTACCCATTGTTCACAGAAGTGTCTTCCTGCTGTCAGTTTTAACACACTCAATAACAGAGCCAAATAGAAACGGTTTCGATTTTACAGTCAGCGCGTCGCTCTTGCGCCACACATCTTTGATTACATTCCCTTTTGAAAATGGTGCAGTGTGCTCCATTCTCAAAGCTCTTTCAGAAAGGCAAAGCACAGCCGTGCCGTGAGGGGCAGACGCAAGCAATCAGGCAGAAAGGCAGGAGATCAGCAGTGCTACTGAGCACTTATTTAACAAACATAAAGGAAAACAGAAAAGACTTTGACACAATAACAATATACAGTCACACATGGTTTGGGTTTGGCAGCTCCCAACCCTCAGCCTCTACAGGACTGAGCACACAGGCTAGTTGCAGCCTTTTATACACACCTGTATCATTTAAGCTACATTGAATCATGAATTAATTGGACCACCAATCATGGGTCACAGTTTTCTCCATTGTCTCCACATTCTGACATGGAAATTAAGTATTTTAAAGCAGGCAGAAATGTAACCCTTTCCTGGGATTAAAACACACATTCAACCCAAACAATTGAACATTACACCGGGAAATGAAGTAAACAAATGTGAAAATAAAGATAGCACTGTTATTGATGTAGCTGGTGGGGTTCTGCACGTTCATACTGTAGAATATGGAACTAAGGAAAAGTAGCACTGCTACAAAACAAATAAGCGATTTACATCAGACCTAAAAATAAACACTGTTTACATGTGAGGGGTTTACAACCAACACAGTTACCAAACCAGCAACAAACACGTTTAAAAAACAAACAAACAAAAAAAACTATACCGAGCATCAAAAGAAACGTAGCACTATTATAACACATTTATTTTCGAAAAAAAAAACGGTATTTGAATGATGGACATTGACAAAATGTTTTTGGTTTATTTTTAATCACTCGATCTTTCATCCTTGATCATGACACGCTTGAGTGACTATGACTGAAGCAGATGCACTTAATCGCCTAATTAGTGAGACAGTTGATTGGACATTTCAGCTGTTGAATTGCCAGCTTGAATAAATCACAGAAAAAAACAATATGCCACGTCTGTCAAGAGAGCAGCGCCTTCGTGCAATCGGCATGTTGGAGGCTGGACTAGGGCAGCGTACTGTGGCACGCCGTCTTGGGTGCTCACAGCCAGCAATTTCAAACCTGGCGAGACGGTATAACCAGACACACTCTGTCAATGACAGGCCATGAACCGGGAGACCAAGAGTCACAACACCTGCCCAAGATCGACAGATCATTTTGCAGCATCTTCGTGATGTCAGTTGTTAATAAGCACAATAAAAAGTCACTGGACCTGCTCTAAAACACCAATGAGTTTGTCATTTTTCGATCACATCTAGTGAATTTTATCCAAATATAAGTGATACGTTTCTTTTGATGCTCAAATATAAGTGATACGTTTCTTTTGATGCTCAGTATATTTATTGGCTTGTAAACTCATTGGTGTCAATTGAATAATCTGTACAGCTCTGTGGAAGTTTCAGGGATGCATTGGTGATAGACAATAGAAATACTGTTTACTGCCGCAAAGATACAAGAGGTGGTAACACTTCTCGATGCAGAAGGAAGGAAGGCGACAGTTTAAGATAATAATACTGTAGAACTGGGCTGACCAGCAGATGGCGCTTGAGCTCCCCAATATGGCTCTTGATTGAGAAGTGGAGGCTCCAATTCAATGCTTAACCGTGTTCTCAGGTAAACACAGAATGTTAGCACAGCCCTCACAGCACCCCGCTGGGCTGATCCTCTCAAACCCAGTTGTGTGGGGTGAAGGGACAGGCCTTGGAGGCATAATTTATAACAGATTCCTCTGTTAAATGACCTCTCTCAACTCTCTTCACGACTGAAGACTTGCACACAACATGATGCCACTCAGTTGCACAGTTGATTTTGAATAAATAATGCACTATACATTAGAACAGTCCATTAGAACAGCTTGTATTAAAGACAACTAAAATAAAGAGTGGTTTGTTTGTTTTTTCACATTAAGAGTTTGCCAGGTAACTCGATTTGCTAAACTAATGTTTTTGTTTTTAAATGATCATAGCCTACTGTGTTCATTTATCACCAGAAATTCATTGTACCTTCAGTATGATGGACCTTGTGTTACATTTACCATGCTCGTGTGCTTTACCTTGCTTGCCCAGTCTTTCACTATGTGCTGTACAACACTGTACTTTGCTTTTAGCATGGCTTACCATCGCCAACTTTCATATGGGAGGCCAAGTTAAACATGGAAGAGTTCAAACAAGTCGTTTTAAAAACGACTTTTGAAGTACAGTATTTGATACAAATGTTAGGTGATAGTACTGTGTTGTAATGTCATGTGTTGTTACCATAAATGTGTATTTAATATAAACATAATATCTTTGTTTTGCACAGAAGCAGTGGACAAAATAACCCAACAGAGTTCTATTTTGAGTTGTAAGTCAAGTCCCCATTTGAGGCCTATTGGCAGCAACTCCAATTATAATAATGTAGATCCAACACTCAACGACAAAGCATTGAAATCGTTTCAGCCACAGGTTCTATACAAACAGATTAAGTACGTTGCTATCAGTTTTAGACTGTTTTTATTTAGATTGTATGACTTATAACGTATGTTTGTGGCTCCCTCTAATCAAGTTGAGAGAGTATTTTCTCTTGGACTCTTTGTATGCCTGACACAGAAATACCCTCTTAACTTGATTTAGAGATACCCACCGAACACTTTCGTAAAAAACATACAATAGAATTGGACATGAATGTAGCATCACTGTAGATTTACATTATTTTAACAAAACAGGCATGTCAAGGAATCTGTGATTACAGACATGCTTTGGGTTAAAGCAGGGAGGCTGTGATTACAGACATGCTTTGGGTTAAAGCAGGGAATATTTCTTTAGGGTGTTTTGGTCGAGGGTGGATTGTTTTCTTCCTGTCTTTCCTGAAGGGGCTGCTGTGAATGTTTATAACGACAAGATGGCGTCAGAGTACAGGTTTCAGGTGCTTGGTTTTGGTTCGCGCGGTGGTTTAAATTACCACCAGGGGTGGCCAAAGCTGGCCCGTCCACTCCTGGTCTTTGTTCCAACCCTGTTCTGAATCGTTTAATTGAACCAATTAAACCTGCATCCAGACCCTGAAGTAGTTCATCATCTCTTTTGATCTGTTGGCACTCCAGGACTGTGATTGGACACCCTCGCTTAACACCTGCTCCTGTGTTTGAGCTGACTACTGAAATTACAGGCATTCAGCGCAGTGTCCACAAGGTTTCTGTCGTCCTAGTTATTTTACCTTTGCATGAATTACATAAAGTGTAACTGTGGTTGGTTTCTTTAACCCATTTTGAAAGAATGCTAAACCGGCTCATTTTTGCTCCATTTGTATCTAAAGACGGCTGAATTAATCACCATTGTCACTGGTTCCCATTTCCTTGTGTTGAAGAACCCTTGTTTCTTTTTTTAACTTTAATTCAGGAAGTGCAGGTATTTCACGTACGATCCTACAGAAATACAAGTACTGCTTTGTCCTGGTACGCAATCTTTCAGAATCTGAGCATGGTCTATGTTGATGCTCAGTGGCAGTGCGCCCCCTAGTGGTAGATAGTGGACAGAGCTCTACTCGGAAGGTGGAGACTATGTTGGTGATGATGTACTGTGTGGAGCACATTTGTTAAATTAGGGCTGCTGTCCTGCTGTGTCTGTGTGTCTTTAGGTAAGTCTGTCCCACCAGCTCCTCAAGCGTGCTAGAGAACTGCTCCATCTCACAGAAACACAGAGACCAAAGCCGAAGGAGCCACTTTCTCAGGAACAACGGCTTGAAACACGGTTCCAGGAGACCGGGAGACCTAGTATGAGGTTGTTGTATCAAACCCCAAGTCTCCCCTGGTGAGCCGTGCAGTGGGCCTGCAACCTAGTCTCCTGAAACCAAGTTCCAAGCCACAAAGTGGCTCCGTGCTCCCTCAGTTTAAAGGTCACGTGACATTGTAATGAGAGGGAGAGTTTAATGTAAATGGAGGACGCGTGTTTTGAGAGGTAAAGAGGGGAGAGTTTGATGTAAATGGAGGACGTGTGTTTTGAGAGGTAGGGAGGGGAGAGTTTGATGTAAACGGAGGATGTGTGTTTTGAGAGGTAGGGAGGGGAGAGTTTGATGTAAACGGAGGACGTGTGTTTTGAGAGGTGGAGAGGGGAGAGTTTGATGTAAACGGAGGACGTGTGTTTTGAGAGGTAGAAAGGGGAGAGTTTGATGTAAACGGAGGAAGTGTGTTTTGAGAGGTAGAAAGGGGAGAGTTTGATGTAAACGGAGGAAGTGTGTTTTGAGAGGTAGAGAGGGGAGAGTTTGATGTAAACGGCGGACGTGTGTTTTGAGAGGGAGAGAGGGGAGAGTTTGATGTAAACGGAGGACGTGTGTTTTGTTGCTCCATTCCTCCTTTATGTTATGGATGAAGAGACAGTTTGCACAATGCCTATATGTGTATAAGATTGATACTACTACAGAAAGGAGTTCTGTATATCTTATTATGAGATAATAAACATCTTTTTGATTGATGGTTTCGTGTTTCGAATTGTAGATTGGTTTCATATTCGCTTTGCCTCGTAGAATCGTGGAATCTGTATTCTCTGATTCTCTAGGTCAGTTGAGGCTGTTGTATGTGAGAATTTAACCCATTTCTTCCAAGCTTGCAGGTGACTCACTGCCAAATCCTCCGTTTAAGGTATCATCATCGTATTTGCAAGGCTTTATAAGCACGGCATGCTCAATGTGAGTCTTTATACTTTGTACACTGCTGTATTCTACTAGTATTGTACAGCAACAAAGAACCATTTCACTAAAACTTTGTTTTGCTTTCAGGCTTTATCCGTCATACAGACCACAGGCATATCTCCCTTATCACTTCACAGACCATTGGATCACAGAAGCTGTTCTTACATCAAGCCCATGGCTGTTTCTTTGTTTTCCTAGTCGCCCTTTCTTTGTCACTGAGCGTGACTGTGTGCTGCTGCTTTTGTGTGGATGGGTGGGAAATAGACTGACACCAGAAACAGAAAGTTGTAGTTCTTAACTCCACTGGGATTTATTCTTACCACAAGGTGGCACTGTGGTACTGCTTTTATCTGTTTGACATTCTTCTCTGGCCATTCTCGGTCCGGGAGCAGAGCTTCCGCTGGCTTGTTTTTGTCCTATAGGCCCAGCAACCCCCCCCAAGGCCCGCCTCCCAACCACTCAGAGAGGGAGAGACCACACACCTTCTCCCCACCTCTCCATGTCATTGCCATGACTGACAGGCGGCTCTTACAAGGCTGCTGCCCTCTTCCTGCAGAACCATGCATGCGCCAGATAGTCAGCACAGACCTCTCCCTGTTACAAAGATCCCTTGTAAAATTTGAACACACAAAAAATACCATTTTATTTAAGATTATGTTTTTGTGTTAACAATTTGTAAATATTATACTACATAGTGTTACTCAACCTCAGCACAAAAAGCATATACAATCATGGCCACTTTCTCCCAGTCTGGATTTGCTCCTATTGAAGGCAATGTAAAGACAAAATTAAGGCCACCAGGCAGTGTATCAAAGCTGTTGAATTACCTCCCTTGTGAGAAACTCTGAGCCTCTTAATTAGAACGGTTTGCATAAAAGGAAACCAGTTAAATATGAATTAAATTAACTTTATTATGAATTAAATTGATTCAATTAAGAACTTTTAAAATAATCAAAATAAATCTTATGCAGTTGCATTAGGTACATAGGTCTCATGTGTGCAGTTTTGAAAGAAACACATGCATATATATATATTTTTTTCAAAACAGAATATCTGGTATTAAACTAGGATAAATACATTTCTATTTGCAAGCCATGCTTTCAGATAGTCTTGCACTTCCTCCTTCGCCCCCACCCCTTTAATAGCTTCTTTCCTGTCATTAACCAATCAGCTGCTTCCCCTATTGACTGACATTCTTTAGTGTAGTACCGAATGTTCTTAGAATGGAAGCACGTGCTTTCTATTACTTGTGTTTCTTTCAAAACTGCACAATTGAGAACTGTACAATGGGTAATATATTATGTAATATATCTACATAAAAAAGAAAACCAACAACAGCTCCTGCACTTTGCTCCAGTCCCGAGCGCTGTAGAGAAAGCAATTGATTTGACAGGCAAATCTCCCTGCTCAGCAGAAACACATGCGAGTCGCTAGCATCCAGGCAAATGAGCTGGGCAGAGAGGGATGGAGTCTCTCTCTGTTTAAACAGTAGTCCGTCTGCAAGCATCCCAGTCATTGTGTACGTACTTGAGTGAGTGAGTGCATGTGTGTCTGCTAGTTAACAACTTTAGCCTGTAGCAGCATCAGCCAAAGCCAGCTTTGAGTTCCCGGCTTTCCTATAACTGAGCCTCGTTGGTTTTCTGGCATGGGAACGGCTATTTACAAACTATCGGGAAAAATCACATTTCAGGTGAAGAGAAGAGCCAAAGCAGGTAAGAAAGGAAGGGGGGTTATTTCCTAGCAACATGGATTTCATCATCATCATCATCATCATCATCATCATCATCATCATCATCATATTAATAGTAATACTGTAATTTAACAGTCATACTGTATAGACATATAATGATATGAGATATAATGTTTGAACTGAAGAGCATATAGAATGTAATTTCACCAGAATTAAAGGATATAGCATGACAGATTCTGTTAAATGTGTATATTTATGTGCTGTTATATTGTGCTGGGAGGTGTATAGATAGATAGATAGATATGGTGTTTACTGTGTTATAATGGGAAACATGATACCATGGCCTTGTAAGATTTATGTCTTTAGCCAGTACATGGAAAACAAATTACCAAAATCCAATTTGGTCCTGCCTGTCATACCAGGGAAGCAAATTCTAACAGCAACAGTTTGAGCTAAAAAAAGAGAAAGAGGTTTTGTAACTAGAAAGTTTTCTCAGTGTCAGTTTCTTGCACAGGACCATACTATTACAAAGCTGACATAAGCACGGGTATTGCGTTGCTCTGTCCCAGTTCTCCGCTGAAAAAGAATTCCTTTGCTTTTTCTACTTCCTTTAACCGTTTATCCTGCTGTGCACTTTTATCAGAAAGCAGACCTTGTTGTCAGTCGAGTTTGTATATTTTGTTCAAATGTAGTTTCAGCTGCTGTATCGGGTCACGCGATTCCTCCCTGTGTATACTGAAACCTGCTCCTTACTACAGCAGTGTGTGTGTGTCTAATAGGCATTCATTACCCTACCAGTGCTTGCAGAGGTGATAAAGATCATCTTGGAACTCTTATAGAAAACAGGAATGAAAAAAGAGGCTTGAAAACTGCACTTTTAAGTTGCCCTTATGCCGTAAAAAAGAATGAACTTGTTTATTTCAAATTTTCCGTTTTACTGATAAGAATTTACAGAGAAGGATATTTGGGCTAGTATTTTCAGCATGGGCCTGTAATCTAAGTACCACCTTAAAAATATAGAAAAAATAACCAAAAACAGACACAAGATGCAAATGTACAGTAAATTTTTTTTTTTTTTGTTAACTTATAACTGATTTGAGTTGACACTGTTTATTCAATCAAATATTCAGTTTGAACATTTTACATAGAAGGTTCAGGTGCTCCCGAGTGGCGCATCCAGTAAAGGCGCTCCGCGTGGAGTGCAGGATGCGCCCTATAGCCTGGAGATCGCTGGCTCGAGTTCAGACTATTCCAATGCCCACCGTAGACGGGAGCTCCCAGGGGCGGCGCATGGCGAAAACACTGCCCGGATGGGGAGGGCTAGGTCGGCCAGAGAGTCCTCAGCTCACCATGCACCAGCGACCCCTGCAGACTGGCCAGGCGCCTGCAGGCCTACCTGTAAGCTGCCCAGAGCTGCGTGGTCCTCCGACGCTGTAGCTCTGAGGTGGCTGCATGGCAGGTCTGCGGAGTGAAAAGAAGCGGACGGATGATGGCACACGTTTCGGAGGATGTGTGTGTCTGTCTTTGTCTCTCCCGAGTCAGCGCGGGGGTGGCAGCGGTGAGCCAGGTTGAAATAAAAAATGATTGGGCTTTCCAAATTTTGGAGAAAATGAGAAAAAAATAATTGGTGATTCCAAATTATATAGTAGGTTCTCTTTAATTGCCCCTGGCTGAAATTAAGTTCAAATCTGCTTGAAGGACACATCCATCAATCAAACTTGTTACTTCTGTCTTGGAATAGGCAGCACTTCCTTTCTTGCCAGCTGAATGGTGTGCATTGCAAGTAATGGGTTAGAATTGAAGCCCGTCTCATACTTTTATCTTGCTGTGGGTGAACATGAAACAGCAATTATTTTAGTACTGGCTCTATTAATACAATTACTTAATAGTGCAGGCTGATTTAAAAACTGCAGGACACACTTCAAATGCCTTCCTTCTTTAGGGAGGGGATAGTGTTATTGATATGTATTAATATGTGTTGTGTTAGGCATGCAGGTACTATCCTTAACAACATTGCTTTCGGTGATGCAAACCCTAGGCATAAGGAGAACAGCAATAACCAGCTGTGCAAAAGAATGTCCTGTTTTATCACAAGTTCTTATGTTAACAAACTGGCCCATTAACAGGGTCCGCTTTCTTTGAAATCACACAGAAGAGTATGGAAATGAGGTTTCTCATAACCCTGAACAGGATTGCGAGACTCTGTGGCTTAGAAAAGGATTGCCAGGATACATGTGCATGAATTATAAATAAGAGAACCAGTCTGAGGATGCAATAGTAGTGTGGTTGGCTGTGAAGCATGTGTTTCCACTGCAAGGTCAGCCTTAGTTCCCGAGTAAGTGCCCAGTAATGCCTAACCTCATTAAAGGCTTTCTTGCTAATGCAGTAATGCCATCCATCCTGTCTGCTGTGCCCTTTCACACACTACTACAATAGGTCTCACATGTGCATTTGTTAAAACAAAACACATGTTTTCATTAAAAAAAAACATGCCATGTTGGTAACAGACCAGATGAAAGAAAGTTCTTTGTTTGCAAGCTTTACTCTCAGATAGTTCAGGTTACACTTCCTAGGTCATTTAACCTCAGCAGGGACTGTGGGGTCAAAGCATGTCAGTCTTTAGGGGAGACAGTGGGTGGTCAATGATGGGAACAGATCTTATAACCACTGTCTCTGCAAAAGCATTTTATTTATCTGCATACTAAAAAAGGGCCACTCATGAATGCAGCTCAGTAATCAATAACAATTAGTTTACCTGAAAGGAAAGTTTGTTGCCTTTTAAAGATGAATGACTGGTTTCATAGACCCTGATTAGCACTAATCTTGGACAATCTAATGTTCCCTTAGCTATGGTAGTCTGTGAAAATGAATGTATATATTTTGTATGTGAAACACCTGCACTTGTATGGTTTGTATAGTCCAAGGATGCAATTCCAAACACCAAGGCAATTCTCATCTTAGAAGACTTTGGAAAGCAGGGCTAGAAGTGCCATTGATTGTTATTGGTCAGAATGGGGGTACCATGCTGCCCGTTTAGGGGCCGTCTGCAAATTGCAGGCACGACTAGCAGCAGGAGTATCCAAAAATGTCAATACAGATATTGTATAAAACTACTTTTTATATATTTCATGTTAAGTGCAAATAAACACAAACAAATATGTCCCTTCAAATGGATGTGTTTCAGTGGATCACAATGTGTTCAGATGACACTGATTCCCATTCCTGATGTGGAGGTTAGTAAACTCAGTAATACTTTACATTGTGTCTCTAATTACTGTGTATTTACATAGTAGTTACTTAGTAGAAATTAATTGCAATGTTATTATGCATAGTTACTATGTGCTTAATGTGTACATTTTTTTGCATGATATAACCCTGATCCTAACCTTAACCCTAAACATGTCCCTATCCCTAACTCTAACCCTAACCCTTGTCTGATACAATTGTATCATGCAAAAAGGACATTGTAACTGCATAATAATGTTGTAATTATGTCTCTCTGTCTCTCTCTCAGATTGCAAGTACACCTGCCACCCCCATTGTAGAGACCTGGTAACTTTGGACTGTCACCAGAATGGCAAATCAGTGGATCCCCCCTCCTCGCTCGATGTGGGAGATCACAGCAACAACAATTCCCACCCACCGGTAGGACCCTGGTATTTTCAACCTCTTACCAAGTCTCCCGTGGCCACACAGCAGTGGCATAGTGCTGTGTTCTATCATGACCAATGACAGCAGGGAAGCTGCAGTGGGACAAGGCTGTCATTGGTAGACACAATTGTACCACAGCTCAGACTGTGTGGTAGTGTATCTGTGTAACCAAGGTTAGTGGATCTGTCCCTGCAATGCTGATTCATTGCAAAGCCATTGTGTTGCCATTGTTGGGCTGGTAATGGTTCTGCTAGCCAGGGAGGTACAGTGCTTTTGGATTATAGTGGAATCCAAGGTATTTTCCTTTAAGGTTTCAGTAGATGTGTGTCGTGTTTTACACAGTTTAAGGTTTACACAGTCAGGTTGTGTTTCAGAATTGATAAGTGATAACTACTGTCAGGTGTATGTTTGCATTCTTTAGTGTTCCAGAACCCCCTGCAGTGGTTACAGGAAACCCATACGTTACCTTTGCTGTATCCAGTGTGGTTCTTATCACAGCAGAGGTTACAGGAAACCCATACGTTACCTTTGCTGTATCCAGTGTCGTTCATATCACAGCAGAGGTTACAGGAAACCCATATGTTACCTTTGCTGTATCCAGTGTGGTTCATATCACAGCAGAGGTTACAGGAAACCCATACATTACCTTTGCTGTATCCAGTGTGGTTCGTATCACAGCAGAGGTTACAGGAAACCCATACGTTACCTTTGCTGTATCCAGTGTGGTTCTTATCACAGCAGAGGTTACAGGAAACCCATATGTTACCTTTGCTGTATCCAGTGTGGTTCATATCACAGCAGAGGTTACAGGAAACCCATACGTTACCTTTGCTGTATCCAGTGTGGTTCATATCACAGCAGAGGTTACAGGAAACCCATACGTTACCTTTGCTGTATCCAGTGTGGTTCATATCACAGCAGAGGTTACAGGAAACCCATACGTTACCTTTGCTGTATCCAGTGTGGTTCATATCACAGCAGAGGTTACAGGAAACCCATACGTTACCTTTGCTGTATCCAGTGTGGTTCATATCACAGCAGAGGTTACAGGAAACCCATACGTTACCTTTGCTGTATCCAGTGTGGTTCATATCACAGCAGAGGTTACAGGAAACCCATATGTTACCTTTGCTGTATCCAGTGTCGTTCATATCACAGCAGAGGTTACAGGAAACCCATATGTTACCTTTGCTGTATCCAGTGTGGTTCATATCACAGCAGAGGTTACAGGAAACCCATACATTACCTTTGCTGTATCCAGTGTGGTTCGTATCACAGCAGAGGTTACAGGAAACCCATACGTTACCTTTGCTGTATCCAGTGTGGTTCATATCACAGCAGAGGTTACAGAATGCTGGTCCAGACTATTTACTGTGGATGAGCTCTGACACAGGAAATGAACCTGTAGCATTGTGGCAGGGGAATAAAAATTGGCTGTACCTCAAAATAAAAACAATAAGGAAATGCTGTTATGATAAAGTAAGATTTTTTTGGACACACCAGTTAACACACCACGTTACGTGTTTTAGGTTTTAAAGCGTTAACATTTCCTTGAGTACCGATAATGAACAAAAAAGATTTCCTTTCGAGCCCTTCTTGAACCTGGTCCACACTATATCTAGAATCCAGATCACAAAGCTGAGGTTGTTACTAATGACCTGTTCATAATGCTCTGGATATTATCTCTTATCTCTTGTTCCCTACCAGAGTCTTTCTTATCTGGTGGGTCGATATGCTCCTGAGTGCACATGTATTACTGATTATAAGAACCAGCCTTTCTCTGGGGGCCTGAAACTCACTGGGGTTGGAAATGTGGCCTAGCAGTTAGGGCTCAGGACTAGGAGCCCGGGAGACCTGGCTTTGGACACTTGCAGGGTCACTGAAGCCTCTTGTGTCTGGTGTCTGGATACAAGCATCTTGATTAAAATGTGTTGGTTTGTTTGCACACAGTGGTGGTATCATCTAGTTGATTAGAAACTCTATTTTTTTCTACAGAGCCTGCAGCTTTGTACATCTCCAAACAAGGCTCTCAGGCAGATCAGTGTGGGATAAAATTGGAACTATATTGACAGCATTTATGCTCGGAGTTATAAGATATGAAAGGAGAAAAAAACTGTAGAAGTCTAACCCTTATAAAAGTTTACCACTGTATTTGTGCACTTTTGCCATGCTTTCCCATTGGTTATATTATGCATTTACCATAGTTTACCATGGTTTGCTGTAATGTGCTTTACCATACCTCTTTGTGCTTTATTACACTTTGCTGTGCTTTTACTATGGGAAACTTTTATAAGGATTAGTTTACCATTTTTTTTAAATATGCTTTACAATACAGCTGTGCTTTACAATGATCCCCTATGCTTTACCATGCTTTCTGTGTGCTTTATTACACCTTTGCTATGCTTTAACTAATGGAAGCTTTTGTAGGGGATAGCTTAGGTTGTGAGGACAGTGGTTTACAAGGGTGTGTGTGTGTGTGTGTGTGTGTGTGTGTGTGTGTGTGTGTGAACTGTGTGACACTGCAGGCAGGATCTGGAAGAAGCTTGCTTGATGTTTGTATAGCAAAACCAGCGTGACGTCTGTGGAGTGATTTTATAGATTGCTGAAATGCACTATTATAAACCAAAAGACTGAGTAGGTAGGGAAGGACTATAGGTGTGTGTGTGTGTGTGTGTGTGTGTGTGTGTGTGTGTGTGTGCGTGCATGCGAGTGTGTGTGTGTGTGAGATGCCTCTATCGCTTTACGTTTAACTGTTATTATAAGTCATGTCCCCATTGAAACCTATTAGGAGGAACTCCACTTATAATTTTGCTGAAAGTGTAGATCTGGCACTCAGAATGTCAGTGACTAAGCATTCTGATTGCTTTAACCACAGCAGGTTCTATATAAACAGAATAAGTGCATTAATATCAGTTTTTTGTCAGTATTTTATTTAGATTTAATGACTTAAAATATGTTTCTGAGTGTTTGGTGGCCACCTCTGATCAAGGTGAGAGTGGACTTTATCTTGCACACCCTGTATCACACACCCTGAATAAGCAAACAGTGTGCGACAAATACACTCTCAACTTGATTCAGGGTTGACTGATTTAAATCAAGTCGATTTAAATAAATAATTTAAATCATGATTTAAATCACTGTTTCATTTACTACCTATTTTATATAGTTTTTCAAGTATATGACATGAAAAGTGTGTTTTAAAAATCTTTTATTAACACAAACATCTTAAACTCTTCCTGTCTATAAACTAAAACTTTCAGGGCTGTATTCTGATCACAGTGCAAATGTGAGTGCAAGCATGAATGGCGCTTGCTCCCGATCCTGTGGCGCATAAAAATAAGCAAAGACATAAAAAAAAAAAATAATACTGCACTGAAATGGTATTGTGAAGACATGTCTTGCCCCGTTACAGAGCGCCTGCCCCATCATTAACCTATTTGCCGATTCGCTGATAACAGTGCCGTGGGGTCCCAAATAGACAACTGAGCTCTGTATTAAGACCCGTTGAAACCAGGTTTATTTAGTGGTACAATCAGAAACTTTAACAACTGAACACACTATAAAAAGCAAAGTAGTCCTAATTAACAGCTGTGTGTGTTTGGACTGACACAGAAAGAGGAAATCAAAGAAAGAAAAGTAAAAGAATGACTGGGATGAGTGAGGGGTATTTTTCTCTGGCGTACTCCATCGCTAAATTCTTGTACTTCACATATTGTAGTTCACATTGATAACTAAAGTGCTTTATTTATGTATTCATTTATGTATTCATTTAAGATTGAGTAATTTAGTTAGGTATGTAACACTTGAAATGTATTTGCTTACGATTGTAAGTCGCCCTGGATAAGGGCGTCTGCTAAGAAATAAATAATAATAATAATAATAATAATAATAATAACTATTCACAAACCACCATTTCCAGCATCCTTAATTACAGTTTGGAGGTATGATGTTTGCAATCATTCTCAGCTTTTGTTAAGTACATGTTGCTTCAGTTCTAGTTGCCTTCCATAGATAGTGTGTCCCTTAGGCTAGATCAGCTAGTGTCTTTATAGAAGTGAGAGCCAGCGCCATCTAGTGACCTGCAGCTAGTTTGGATCAAATTTCCTTTTGTTATGCTGACACTAGATGGTGCTGGTGCTTACAGGCACTTTGGGTGATCTCGTCTACATTACATATGTCTATGGCAGGCAAGCAGAACAGAAGAGCAGCTCCTGAACTCTGAGCACCTAAATGCAACTGAGCCACTGCAATGAAAACCACACAGAATGCATACAAACGCCTTAAAAAGTTAGAAAATGTGATGGTGCTAACTCTTAAACACATCATTGAGAATTCATCCAAGTAACTATAAATGTATTATTATTATTATTATTATTATTATTATACATGGTGAACAATACTATAAAAATACTATAAAGCTTGCACTCTTGTGTTTTATATGTCACCAGAAACCCTTGATAGAAATACAGCCTTATTATGCACAGTTGGGTGTACATTATTCCTTATATTATTATTTCTATTAGTAGTAGTAGTGGTAGTAGTATTAGTATTATTTATATCTAGGGAATGGCTTCAATTGTTACGAGGCTAGGTCAATATTTATCTATTCTGTACCAGATTCATGTAAATACCTCTGACTACAGTTTGTAATTTGTAAAGAAAGATCATAGGATATCGCCTGGCCTTGGATCCTGCTGTGGCAGACTGAGGGTACAGTGACACATCGGCCTCTTCAAAGCACAGCTCAAAGCTCTTCAGAGGTAATCAGAGGTCCTTTGACTGATCTGCTGGTTTACTGATTACTGTGTCTCTGGCACTCATTAGACACAGAGTATACCTTCTGGAAAATACCCTGGGGCACCTGGCTTTCATAGGACAATGTAATTACTGTGGTGAGGGGCTAGCGAGAGATTAGTGTCTGCAATCAGCTGGGTGTAAAGTTCAGCTTTAATACTTATATTAACTGTGCATCTGCCTGGATTTCCACTGACGTTTTTGCTGGTTTTATTAACCCTTTGAGTGCCTTTAACGAGAGGTCTCGTCATTTTAAATGAAATCTATAAGAAACTAAGTCAAGTGGACAAACATTTGGCTACTCCACTTATTTTCTTACAGTTTTCTCTTCGACTCCTGATTGAGGGTTTTAAAGTTCTGGATGATTTTACTGTCTCTAAATCTAAAACAGTAACCCAAATAAATATAGAATATATAAAACGGATTATAACTCCTCAATCTTGCAATTTGTTATGTACAAATGTATAAGCGATTGGGATTTAACTGACAATTGATACACTCATAAAGTCCCCAGTAGCTACAGATTGCTGATTCATACAGTCAGAAGAGAGGAGATTACTGTCCTGGCTGTCTGAAGTCAGTGACCTTCTTTGGGGATTCCACATGGAGCGTTGCATTGGCTCTGACGTTCCCGCGTGTTAGGGAGGCAAGATCAGCAGAGACATCTCACTAGGGTGTAGCCCACCGACATCTGCTACAGAGCTCCTGGGTGTAAAGAGGCCATTGGCTTGATCAGAGGAAGCCTACTGACCTTCAGCTCCCCCTAAGATGTTGTGGGGAGCTGCTTCAGTAGTATGTTGGATATCCTGAATTCGGGAGAGAAAGAAAGAAATAAAGAAAGAGCTTAGGTAACAAAACAAAGTGAAAGAAAGAAAGAAAGAAAGAGCTTAGGTACCAAAACAAACTGAAAGAAAGAAAGAAAGGTGAATCTAAAATTTCAAAAGCGGCTGCAAAAATGTGCAGTGACCGCAATAAGTAAATAGTCACATACAGTGCAAGTAGACCTTTATTTTGGAGAAGCCAGTTCTCTATTCAGGCGTGGCCTGTGGCCTTGAACTGTGCTGACAGATTGCTCTTGTCTTTGTGATTTTGCAGCCATCTGCTCGCCGCTGCAGTGTGAAGCACTTCCCAGAGCCACGGCACACTTCCTTTTCTCATTCTTCTTGTAGGAAGCGAAGATAAGCCGGGCTGCTCCCACAGCGGGTTATAAAGACTGCGGTCCTGTTTACTGGATCACCCCAGGACTTCCAGTCAGAATGCTGGGAGCGCATTGAAGGAAGGTTTAGGAACTGCAGACAATGATCAGGTCCCTATCAGCGGGGTCTGAAGACGGGTGAAATCTGAGCTCAGCCGTGTGAAGCTTTTTAAAGGTCTCTTGAACAGCACAGTTTTACAAATATTCATTTTATTCCGCGTAGAGGCTGAAAATATCAGCAAACGATGCAGGGATTTCTTGTGACAGTATTATATTTTAACAGAACTAGTTTCATTCGGCTTCCCCGTGCTTCAGAATCGTTAACTCAAGCTGGTTTTGACCTCCAGAGGTGAGAAGCAAAGCTCCCGTCATGCCTTAACTCAGGAGCCAGGCTGTAACGCCAGCTGATTCCTGTGTATGGCGGGTTGATGGCTTAAGTAAACTGCAACATATGTGAGCTACTGATTTATCTGCACGAGTCTGAAGGGAGCTGCTATATTCACGGTTGTAAACTCAGCTGAACCTTAACCAAAATTCGATAACAGCTCAGGGTCAGTGTGGTTCCTTTAGGTTTTACAATGCATTGCCCTTCACCCTTTTAATATCTTCAGCTGCTCCACTAATCATTGTGCAGTTGAACTTTGCATTTCCATGTTGGTCCGCACCTATAAGCCTCCCCCCATGCTTAACCTTCTATGCAGGTACACGCAGAACACACCGCCCTGCTTTAAAGGAACTGTCGGACAGCTAGGTAAATATATATGTGCGGACCAACATGGACTACAGTGCTGTACTTACAAAGATGTATCAAAGGCATCTGGACTCTACACAAAGGTTAAAGGCCGCATTAAGGAATAACGGCACTGCTGTGATGTGTTACGAGGTGATAATGGAACTGCGAGGTCAATTATTGGATCACAGGCGTTTTTACAGAAGAACACGCCACAGCAATGCCTTTGTCACTGTTTTACGATACCCTTTTAAACGTTATTTATATATAAATGACTGGTTAGTAAGCAGCGGTGCTTTATTTGCTGTTTCATTATTAAGTCAAACAGAAGTGCTGACCTCCATAGAAAACGATGGGAGAGCAGTATAATTCGTATAATTCCTTCACCTTCGATATTTCGCTGATGGTAAAGTTAATTGTCTCAATGGGAGAAGGACACCTTGAAACAACTCACCCCAGCCTCTGGAGGTGTGACCTAATCTGCTGTGCCACTGTGCCGCCACACAATTCCATTTTAACGTTCTGTCAGAATGTTGAAACGCTATTGGAACTCCAGAGAGATCCATTTAAGAGCACAGACACTCGGACACTGTGTGAAGTCAGGAGTTTAACTAGGGGGCTCACTGACCGGCACAATGAAGCCCTTATCACAGGCTGGGACTGGAGTGACCTTATGAAATGTTGAAGGGTACATAATGTTTGCATTTTCTTAAAGATGCAAGAGTCAAGTAACCCCTAAACATTCAGCAGCAGGAAAGGGTGTCAAAAAAGTCAGAAAAGCATAAGATTTACAAATCAATTTATATCCAGATTGGAGAAAAGCGATCATCTATAGGAACTGACGGAAATCTAGAGTTATATTTGTAGACAAAACACCATTTCAATATTTTGTCTGTCTTTTGTGTTCTGCTTTGGGCAGACTAATGGTGAGTAATGTACAAAGTTGTTTCATCCAGTTGTTTTATTAAACATGAAAGGCAACATTTTATGTTTTTGGATTCCAAAGTCTCTTTAAAGTTGCTCCCAAAAAAAAATGTGAGACCCATTCTTGTAAAAACCGTGCAGTGTCATGATGCGGGCACAAGCCAAAACATTAGTCTTCTTGACTTCTTTTTACCTTTTGAAGATATGCATGAATAACTCATTCAAACGGCATTCCAAATGCAGGTGAAAAAGGTACAAGGGACATATGTACAAATTCAAATTCTGTTAACTTTTTTTATTCTTGCATTCGGTGCACGAAACAGGGCTTACTGAGGCTGACCAGATCCAACAGGGAATTGACTCGCTCTCAATTCCTTATGTACCTTAAGGGGTTAAAAGAATGCTTTTGACATTTAAAATGTATTCCAGGGAAGCATAAATATGCAAATAAGCTTGAATACATCTTATATTTGAAAAGAAATGTATTGCCTGACAAGCTTGCAATGAAAATATCGGCTGTCAGTTGTTTCCTCAAAAATGTTACAATACAAAACCTTTTTTAAGGGTAAATTACCAATTTCAAAAGGAGAAAAACATCTGTAAAAACCAGAAATAAACATGGAAAGTATCTCAGTTAAAGCAGTTTAAGCAACTTTGGGTCATTTTGTTGTAACTTGGAAGGTAGATATTTTTACCTTTATAAATAATGTACACTATGGAGTTAACAGCTTTGGAAATCAGCCCCCCTTTATTTGTCTTTATTTGACTTTGTTTTGCTGCCTACGCTATAACAGAACGTGTGTCCAGTATAACTGTGTATACTGCTGCAGAAGGTCTAGCATGCCTGTCTGACTTTAAGAGTGACAGTCAAGCAGGTTAAAGGGGGTGGAGTTTAGGTGTGCTTGTGTCTTTACAGCTAAAACGCACAATACAGAGGACTGCAAACAAAGTGGTGCATCAACAAAGCCTGTTTTCCCTTGCGTAGCGTGCACAGCTATTGAAGAATTTAGAGAACGTGCTGTCATTTAATCTCCCCTGGCTGCGAGGAGCAGGGGAGGGTCCAGCGAGGACGGCCAGTGGATGAATGCAATCAGCTGGAGGCAGCAGCTTTCTTACTCTTATTTGAGTGTACAGGGTAAAGCAGGTTCCTGTATTATATCAGCACTTCAATCCTTCAGACATCGGAGAAGGTTCCCACTTCCAGAGCTCTAACTTTACATCCCGAAGGGCTCTCTCCCTCTCTCTCTGCCAGGCTGCACACAGTCATTCAACAGGGCGGAGCTGAAACACACAGACACCCGCGTCCTCCTGCCCAGAATCAGGGCAATACCACTGAATAGTTCTTGAGCTCCCAGTCCAGTCTCCAGTGCAGCAATTCAAGGGGCTACCTTCCCACCCTGCCCTGAAGGGACATCCATTCAACCCTCCTCCCACTCCCTTGTAACAGACAGTCAGCTCCAGCTGTGAGAATTGATACAATGTTCCAAGAGCCGCTATATGAATCTTATTTACCCCAGATTTTGCATCGACAATAAAGAGAATAACAGATTGCTGATCTCATCTGGAATTGCCTGTGTAGTTTGTCATCTCTATGATTCAATTACTCTGTGGCATAAACACCCAAGAACACATTCATTTAGCAGTTTACAAGGCTTTATTATACCATACCATGATTCAGCCATGATTATACCATACCATACAATGCTTTATCTTTCTTAGCCGTGTTTCACCGGACTTTCACCTGTGTTGTACTGCTGTTAACTATGCTTTTACCACACTATACTGCAAGATCCTTCCTACAGCTGCATGATTAATATGCTTGTGTGTCTAGCTATTATTACATCAGAACATAAGAAAGTTTACAAACGAGAGGGGGCCATTCGGCCCATCTTGCTCATTTGGTTGTTAGTATCTTATTGATCCCAGAATCTCATCAAGCAGCTTCTTGAAGGATCCCAGGGTGTCAGCTTGAGCCATCCAGCTTCCCAGGTATCACAGCTGTGATTAAAAGTGTACCTGTCTTTCCTGCCTGGAAAGGTACACACTTCCCCCTCCATGCTTAACAACACATTCACTCTCACTCTCACACACACACACACACACACACACACACACAGACACAGAAGCACACACACACACAGAAGCACGCACACACACAGACACCTGCTCTGGATTGGAATTAAAGCAAAACAATACCACAATTGTATTGTAAAGCAGAACATCTGTTTAAGGGTGCTTAAACTTCGAATAAACAAATCAATATATATATATATATATATATATATATATATATATATATATATATATATATATATATATATATATATATATATATATATAAACAAAATAACGCATAGCTCATAAGAATATAAGAAGAGTGTTTGTCCATCAAGCCTCGCCACTTCCTTGCACAATATTCAACCTGACTAAGGGGAACTAAGTCCTGTTCCCAGAGTTCTAGATTCCCCCCCTGCTCAGCTATTCCATGCACTTAGAACTCTGTGCTTCCAAATCTTCTGTTCTAATCTTTACTCAGCTTCCATTTCTGCTCTTCCCCCACTCAGTGATAAATCTGAAGTAGTTTTTATTGGATTGTATGAGCTTCATGTACTCCTATTAAATGCAATATTCAGGGGAACACGAACCAAAGGCTTTAAAATACAGTATTATTGTTAGCAGCATTATCACTGTGTGTCAACCCAATCCTTATTCTTTTTATGCTAAAGCTATTTTATTTTTTTGCTTGTCCATTTTACTTCAATGCAGTTTTTTTTTGTAAGGTTTAATTATTGCCCCTCCCTGTTCTAAAGCTCAGGTAGGCATTGTAAAGCCCAGAGAGGCACAGTAAAGCATAATAATAAACAAACAATGGTAACTGTTATCAGGGTGTGCACAGTTACGTCAGGCATTGGGTTTTATTGTTGCTGCCAGGCAGCAGCTGTCTGTTGTCACACAAAACTGGGCGACTGCACTGTGAGGTAATGTAGCTGCACTAGCACGCTATGAGACACTGCTTAAGGCCCTTTCACACTGGCATGCTCTACCCGGGTCGGACTCTACCTGGGTCATGACCCAGTGTCATGCGGGTCGGCTTTGCGATTTTCACGCTGCTTTTGAAGAAGCAGGGTCGACCTGGGTGACAGAAGCAAGTACACAATGCACGTAGCAATGCCATGGCAGCAGCAACATTCACATGACCACCCTTTCATCTGTTCAATTTCTCTGGATTGAATCATCGGCCCAAATGTTGATTAGAGCAAATGTTTCTTCATCCCTGCTGCAATCTCTGGCTCATGGTGCGTCTCAAGCACGCCTGCATGAAGTGAAACCTTTTTTGAGGTTTCTTCTCTAATCAGTATTTTCTGTTTTCTACATATTAACCACTCCCTAATCCATGTGCATGCATTTCCTTGAATCCCTACTGCGTTCAGTTTGAGAATTAATCTTTTATGCGGGACTTTGTTAAAAGCTTTCTGGAAATCTAAATAAACCATGTCATATGCTTTGCAATTATCCATTGTCGATGTTGCATCCTCAAAAAAATCAAGCAGGTTAATTAGACACAATCTCCCTTTCCTAAAACCATGCTGACTGTCTCCCAGGATACTGTTTCCATATAGGTAATTTTCCATTTTGGATCTTATTATAGTTTCCATAAGTTTACATATAATAGAAGTCGGGCTTATTGGTCCGTAGTTACCTGGTTCGGTTTTGTCTCCCTTTTTGTGGATCGGTATTACGTTTACAATTCTCCAGTCTGTCGGTACAACCCCTGTGTCAAGAGACTGTTGCATGATCTTGGTTAGCGGTTTATAAATAACTTTTCATTTCTTTGAGCACTATTGGGAGGATCTCATCCGGCCCAGGGGATTTGTTTATTTTAAGAGCTCCTAGTCCCTTTAACACTTCTGCCACTGTTATGCTAAAGTTATTTAAAACTGGATAGGAACAGGTCGACATGTGGGGCATGTTGTCCGTATCCTCCTTTGTAAAACCTTGTGAAAAATGCGAAAATATCACATTGTAAAGTATCACATTTCAGAGTATCACATTACAGATAAGAGCAGTTGTAAAGTACAATAAAATCAGTAGCAAAAGGTCAAATTCAAATAAGAGCAAAAATAGAGAATACAGTAAACAATTACATGTAAGAGTGGGTTCAACTAAGAGCAGTTAACTTCTAGTAAAAATATTTGCTTATACAAGTGAAGTCCGGTATGAGCACATAGTAAGTACGATGAATAGATGAGAACGATTTCAAATTAGAGCAATTACAAAAAGGATACCTATAAGAGTAAAGTCAAATACAAGATCCAGGAAGTTGGCATAATTAAGAGCAGTAATAGAATATGGCAAGGTATGGAGCAGTTCAGTATGAGTACAAGCTGATGCAAGTACTGGAACAATTGGGTGCCATTTGTATATAAGAGATATAATCACCCTATGGAATATAAGGGGTGGGTGGTTGGAAGGAGAAAGAATGAGAGAGAACCAGGAGAGAAAGATTTAAAGGTTAGAAAAAAATTACTCGTGCTTCAAGCACTGGAATCACAGTTTCATCAAGAAAACTATTATAACCCTCATGTCACAGACAATCGTTTATTTACTTAACTCTTGAAATAACCCTTGAGGTGCACCATCTTGTTTTCAAAGGCATACTAAACATTACAAATACACTCAAACTCCCAATATAGCAGCAAATCAAATATCAGCATTTACACTGAAGTATTACAAACTCAGTCCGTTGTTTCAGCTAGTCTGATAAAGTGCTTCTGCTTACCACATTTTGTTTCTTATTTTTTTGAGTCATGTGAGGTCCCCCGATTGTCTCCCCTGGTAAAAGCACAGCCGTATGGTGTGCAGGGTGAGTCACACAGTCAGGGGAGTGCAGGTTCATGTCCTGGCTGTGAGAAGTCATCAGTCTTCGCTGTGGATTCCTGAGGGAGCGTTGCATTGGCTCTGGTGCTCCGCAGGTTAGGGAGGCAAAATCGGCAGGGACTGTTTCTCCTCATCGCGCTACAGTGGACTCTGCTGGACAGGCACAGAGTGAGCTCAAAAGCGGACCCCTACAGAGCTGGACTTTGTCCTCCAGAGGCCGGTAGCTCGCTGACATCCACTCTCGAGTTCCTGGGTGTAGAAGACGAAGGTGGCTCAGTCGTGTGATCGGGGGACGCCTGCTGAACCTTCAGTTCTCCTGAGCAGCTGTGTGGGGAATTGCTGCGGTGAGGAAACATAATTGGCCATTCTAAATTGGGGAGAAAATCAAATCAAATCAAATTCTTAAGTCTAGATTTAAAAGCTGTAACAGTCCCAGCCTCCCTAACAAAGGTAGGAAGGGCATTCCATACCTGTGGTGCTCTTTGCTAGAAAGCCCTTCCACCCGTTTTAATTGGACTCACCCTCGGGACAATCTAAAGACCTGCGTCCTGTGATCTCAGTGAATGGCTGGGTACATACGGGGTGAGGAACTCTTGTAAATAAACGGGTGCCAGGCCATTCTGTGTTTTCTAGGTTAGAAACAAAATCTTAAAATCAATTTTAAACTCCACCGGGAGCCCATTTGGACAAACTGAGTCAAAATAGCACACTTTTTGGGATACCAGAGAGGAGTGCATTATAGTAATCAATCCTGGATGATATGAATGCATGCATGAGTCTCTCGGCATCACATATGGAAATGATGTGTTTAATTTTTGCAATATTTTGCAAATGATAGTTGGAAATTTTAGTAACTTCTCTAATATGTTTTTCAAATGACAGAGCGGGGTAACACCTACGTTTTTTATATCTGATCTAAGACCTGCAGAGAAGTTACTAAGCTTAGGCTCTTGTAATACCACATTATTTGTTTTTTGGAACCCACTAGCATCAGCAACAGAAGAATCATCCAGTACTTAATATCTGCTAGACAAGCTGTAAGTATCCCACCAGCACAAGTATATCCTGGCTTTACGGACAAATAAAGCTGTGTGTCATCCACATAACAGTGGTGATTCACCCCATGTCTATGGATAACGTCACGCAGAGGAAGCATATATGGTGTGAACAACAGAGGACCCAAGATAGAGCCCTGTGGGACCCCATATAGGACATCAGACCTTTCACATATGTCCTCCCCAAAAGAGACAAACTGGAATCTGTCTGCAAGATAGGACTTAAACCACAGAAGAACAGTGCCAGACAGTCCCACAGTGTAGTCAAGGAGGTTAAGTAGAATGGAGTGGTCTCATAGAGTAGTATTGTAAATATTAGCCAACTTCTCCACCGATAAGGAATTCGGGAGTGGAGTTCTGCATAATGTTTCAAAGAATTTGATAGCAGTCGTAGAATTGCTAGCCCAGGTTTTAATTGTACGGTGAGTGATATTAGCAGATACAGGTATATCAACCTCAAACAGAATGGGAAGATGGTCTGAGATGGTGAGATCTAATTTAAGAATATTTTTACGGCTAAGCCACGAGAAAATACCAGATCTAGGGTAGGCCATGATTATGTGTAGGACCATTAACATGTAATACAAAATCCAATTAATCTAATAGTCTAAGGAATTCTAACGATTTAGAGTCAGAAATAATATCAACATGGAAATTAAAATCGCCCAGTAGAATAATCTTATCATACTTAACTGTCAGTGTAGACAGAAACTTGGGTGGATGGTAGACTGTTATATTATGAACAGGATGTTGGCTATTTGGAGTGAGTGTAAGAACTTCGAAGGATGAATATGCTTCAACAATATCAAGCATTATGTGATGTTCTTTGCTATAAACTATGGCAAGTCCACCTCACTGCCCAGTAAAGCGAGCTTTTTGAAAGAAGATCTAACATTAAATAAGCCTAGATGTAGATTTGTCCACACCTGGGCGTGGGTTTGAGCGTGGAGGTAAGGAATTTGAATGAGAGTACTGTAACATAAACCTCTTTGGATGTTCTGCAGGTGGTGTGGAGGGCAGGATACCTTTACCATTTTAAATGACTCTTGGGATTTACTCCCCAACCCAATGCCTATTTTTTGTATTTTAGTAGATGGCAATGCAATTCAATGAATCTTCCAAACCACACTGTGGGACACTCGGCTTGAAGCTAGAGGTTTGATTTAGTTTCTTTGGGAGACTTAAAACTATAGACCAAAGTGAATTGTACCTCCTTCTCTACAAGACTAGACCTGCCTGTGTTGTAGCTGTGACAAGTTCATATTTATCAATTGGG
Organism: Acipenser oxyrinchus oxyrinchus; assembly: GCA_030684275.1. Taxonomy (NCBI): domain Eukaryota; kingdom Metazoa; phylum Chordata; class Actinopteri; order Acipenseriformes; family Acipenseridae; genus Acipenser; species Acipenser oxyrinchus. The sequence goes on from CM060254.1 coordinate 24,848,445, forward strand.
TATCAATTGGTTTGATCTCATTCATAGCTACAGTGCCGTCTAGCTGCAGTCAGTTCATGCAAGCTTGACATAGATAGCATCATAGATTAAGCAGGTTTTAAATGTTAACGGCTTATAGCTATTTTGAAGCTAGTGAGAGTCACGCAGCCCTTTCTGGTCCATTTACCCTGGTTTGCCATGTTTATTAATATGCTTTACCATACCTCTCTGTGCTTTACAATGCTTATCTGTGCTTAACCATGCTTTCACTGTGCTATATTGCACTTTGCTCTGCTTTTACTATAGGAAACTTTTATAAAGGTTATTTAGTATTTTTATTTATTTGGCAGATGCCTTTATCCAGTATACTTCACCATACAGTAAAGTCCCCCTCTCTGCTTTGCAATGCTTACCTATGCTTTATCATGCTTTCACTTTGCTTTATTTAAGTTTGCTCTGCTTTTATTATGTGAAACTTTTATAAGGGAATCATGGCTATTTTTGGTATTTTATTATTATTCCTCATATTAAAGATGTAGACATTTTATTAATATGGATCAGAACCATTGAAGATAATAGAAGTTTCTGAGGTGCAGACATTTCAATCTTGTGAACTCCCTCCATTCCCAATGTGTTTGGAAGTGTAAATGTGCACTATAGGGATCTCGTTACAATGGTCTGATTAATGTTTGTTTAGCTTCTATGAGGATGGATAGTGGGCCCTTTTCTGACAGATCTATTGTTGCAGAAGACAGATGCAATCTTTTAGGTTAAAGACTGACTAACACATGATCTCATCATCCATTATAAAAACCCGAAGGGTCACATGATTTTTGAGATTGCTTTCTTAAAGCTGCAGACCTGGTTCATTAGTTCATGCTAAATCGTAGTTTTCTTGGTGTCTTTTTCATTGCCTTCTCTTCTGTGCATCCAACTCTGGAAGGAGGCAGACTTTGTTTACACGTCAGTTTGTTTAGATTCCTAAAAGATAGTTGAAAAAGAAAGCAAACCAAAGGTTTATAATCAATTTTCTTTCATCATATTAACATTAGTAATATCCCACTCCCTCCCTTCCTTGATAGATATCTTTTAGTTCTTGGTTTTTTACTTTAATATCGCTGTAGATCAAAGGGAATCCTAAGTGATACCACCAGGTATTTAATAACCCTTTAATAGAATCACTGGTTAATTGAATCACCCGCGAATTGTAATCAAAACTTGCATTGTCCTTCGATTAAATTGTCCCTTTCCTTAAAGCTTTTATTTTGCACGAGTACCTGTCTTTCATTCGCGTCCATATTCTATAGTTCATACAGTAAATATGGATATTTATTCCATCAGCTTCATCCAATATCTTTATTCCTCTTTAAATGTTTTGTTTTAATTATTTGTTTAGCTGCAGTTAAAGGGTGTAAGGGCATGTGTGGTCACAGAACCAGTGGAGAACAAAACGTTTTTTTCTATGTGTGTATAAAAGCCAGTCTTCCACAGTAGCTTGCCTCCCCGCTTGCACTTTGTTCTACTGTATCTCCTCCAATGAAAGGGTGCTTCTGCTGTGCAATGTCTTGCTGTGAGTGCATTTCATTCAGGATTTCATTGAGCATTTCATTGAGCGTCTAACATTTCATTACTTCACTGTAAAGAACACACAACTGAAGCAGAGCCACCTGCAGTTCTCTGTAGCTTAGACGCATGCTCTCTGAAAAAAATGTGATGCCTTCTCAAAATAACCATCACTCAGGCAAGGTGTGCAAAAACATCTTGTAAACATTTGAGTTGACTATCCTTCAGACAAACCCTCTATAGCATGTACCTCTCCCCAGGTATCATCACAGGATATGTCCGATTTAGTCCCTGGTTCTTATTATATGGAGGCTATTCTACGGGGAGCTCAGTTGGAACTTAGTTGCTACTTCCCAGGGAGAGAGGAGACACTTACTACTGAACAGTAGAGAGAGCAGACAGCTGGTGAAAAACAAATGATGACAAAAAAATCAAGCCTATTGTTCCTGAAGGACTTGTCCTGGTTCCAATCTCTCCCACTCCATTTAACTTAACTTTTGGAGTAAAATGGGGTTTAACCTCAATTAAAAAATCACATTTGCTGGGTAGAACTTAAATGTACATACTGTATCAAATATTTAAAATCAGTGCAGGCAACAGGATCTTTAAATAAACAGAACAGGAGGTGGATTGAGTTGGAGGTTTTTTATTATGTGAGGATGAACGTTCTATGCGAAAAACAGTTTGGTTTTCTGGTTTGGCTGCCTGACTTGTTTTGGGCAGCTATTTCTGTGAGTATCTCTATTTTCAGTTGAGAAGAAACTGTAGACAGTGCTGGAACGCAAGCCCTGCCAAGGAAGCCAGAAAACAAAGCCTGAAATTCTGCATGTTTGACCCTTTCAGTTGAAGTGGATCTGTGAAAGTGAACCGCTGAAGTCAGTTTGTCATTCTGCGTTAATTAATTTCCTGCTATAACTTGTCAGTTTTAAAATAACTACTGTATCAACTGCGGATCGTATTTCAACCAGTGCTAAAATCAGCTCTTTCTTTCTTTACTACAGGGCAGAGGACATACTGTAAATAAAAATGTGTAATGTTTTTTTTAATTTTTTTTAAAGATGCATCTCGTAATATATAAAAGCTGCATCTCCCTGCTACAAGTCAGTTTCAGTTCCGATTGTTAGAGAGCTGGTTGGCAGGTGCTTTTGTATCCAAGGCAAATTGCTTCAACTGGGACTCTGTCAGTCCCGTTTAAGATTTGTGGGCTGGCAGGACTCAATCTCGGGGTGAGGGTGGAGAAGGAGCGGGCTCTGGAGACGGGAGCGTAGAGAAGGTACAGCCAGTCTTCTACTGCAGGCGGAGCGGAGAGGTCGGTGGGGTGTAGGGAGAGATGAGGGTCTGGAGGTAGCTGGGTGCAGTCTGGTCAAGTCATCGGTAGGTGAGGACAAGAGTCTTGAACTGGATGCGAGCAGTGATTGGGAGCCAGTGGAGTGAGCGGAGCAGTGGAGTAACGTGGGAGAAGCAAGGCAGAGAGAACACCAGGTGAGCAGCGGAGTTCTGGATGAGCTGGAGTGGACGGGTGGCGGGCCCAGGGAGGCCGGCCAGGTGGGAGTTGTAGTAGTCTAGCGGGAGAGTACCAGGGCCTGGATGAGGAGTTGTGTGGAGTAGTTGGTGAGGAAGGGTCTGATTCTTCGTATGTCACTCAGGAAAAATTGGCAGGTGCGTGCTAGAATGGAGATGTGCTGGGAGTAGGAGAGGCAGGGGTCCAGGGTTACTACAAGGTTCTTGGCTGAGGAGGAGGGAGAGAGCGTGGTAGATTCCAGAGGAATGGCGATAGAGAGATCAGAGGAGGGGGAAGATGGAGGGGAAGAAAAGGAGGTCAGATTTAGAGAGGTTGAGTTTGAAGTGATGCAAGTGCATCCAGGAGGAGATAGCAGACAGACAGGTAGAGATACGGGAGGGGATGGTGGGGTTAGAGGAGGGGGAGAGAGGAAGATTTGAGCATCATCAGCATAGAAATGGTATGAGAAACCATAGGATGCAATGAGGGGGCCCAGGGAGCGGGTGTAGAGAGAGAATAGGAGAGAACCCAAGACTGATCCTTGGGGGACTCCTGTTGAGAGAGGGTGAGGTGTGGAGGTTGAGCCGCACCAGGTTACCTGGTAGGTGCGGTTGGAGAGGTAGGAGGGAGTTTGGTTCTCTTCCATTTCTTTTCAGCAGAGCGCAGTTTGGTTCTTGGGAGGGGAGAGCCGGGAAGGTCGGGAGGTGAGGGGACAGAGGGAGTCGAGGGAGGAGAAGAGCGTGGAGATAGCAGAGTCTACAGAGTTGGGAGAAGGAGTTGATAGGAGAGAGAGCGGTGGAGGCAAGGACAGAGGGGGAGAGAGAGCAGAGGTTATGGCGGGAGGTGACAGTGGGTGTAGGTGGAGTAGGGAGAGAGGGGAGAGACAGAGAAAAAGAGATGAAATAGTGATCAGAGAAGTCCAGAGGGGTGACAGAGAGGGTGGAGGGGCAGCAGGCCCTGGAGAAGGTGAGGAGAAGGTGTTAACAGAGAGTTAGGAGAGGTCAAAGGGGACAGAAAAGAGTAAGGAGGGAGAGAGAAGACCAGTCCCACCTCCCCATCCATTGAGACGTGGAGTATGGGACAGGATGTAGAGAGAGGACAGGGCAGGAGGAGTTACAGTGTTATCAGGAGAGAGCCAGGTTTCAGTGAGAGCAAAGAAATCGAGAGAGAGGTGGGAGGCAAAGGCAGAGATGAAATCAGCTTTCTTAGCAGAAGAATGACAGTTCCAGAGGGCACCAGAGAGAGTGGGAGGGGGGTAGAGGCAGAGGGATGAGGTTAGAGGGGTTAGGGGAGCAGCGGCGGAGAGAGGACAGAGGACGGGATTGAAAGGACAGAATAACAGGGATGTGAAAGACCATCATAGCAGGACAGATGAGACAAATAGGTACAGTAGTAGTGGTTAACAGCTGCTAAACTGCGCTAAAGACAATATTTAAGCAATACAATAGTTAAGTTAATCAGTTACCTATGTGCCTCTGACTCTGGTTGCCTGTAGATAATGCTCTTGAAGCTGAAATATTGATAATGATGTACAGCCCTATCCTAAACCTCCCCCCTAGTCTGTCCTTCCCCAAATCAGCAGTGTACATTCCATCCAGACAGTCTGGAGTAAGAAAGGATGGGCTGAAACAAACAGATCATCTCCATCTTAATCAAGGCAGTTCAAAGCAGCTGGAACTGGGGAGGGGCACATTTCTGAAGGGGAAATACCGGTTACATATCCTGGGGTGCATTTCTGAAGGGGAAATAACGGTTACATATCCTGGGGCGCATTTCTGAAGGGGAAATGTCGGTTACATTTCCTGGAGCAAATTTCTGACAAGAGACTTGGTTGTTGGAAGGAGCAGTTGTTGTTCCCAGCAGTTTATTGCTAGTTTTTATGCAGTTAAAGTAATTATTACCCCCTACCAGGGGATACAGTAGAGACAAGCATCAGTATGTACGTATCAGCATTAGTATTTCAGTCGTGATGGTGTTTTTTTTATTTTTTTATATCGATGTTGTGGACTAATGTCTATTTAGACAGTAACGCCATTCACTCTCCAGTATGGATACTCAATCAAAAACAAAGACTACTAATACTGCTTCTTATTACTGCAATACATGTATTGTAAAACAAACCCATGTGGTTTACTTTTGCTTTTCATTTTCTGCTCACTATTAGACAGTAAAATATGAAGTTCTCAATTTATTACTACATGATCTGTGGTGATATGTTACAGGGATGGAACTAAGACTCCTATTGCATAGCAGTTTCACCCATTCCAGGTTTTACAATGAGCTTGATTAGACACAGCATATAGGTAACAAGCTCAGGTGTGTCTTATTAAACTCCTAGTAAAACCAGGTATGGATCAGACCGCTATGCAACTTGGAGCCTTATGTCCATCCCTGTATTATATAGAATGCTGCTAAAAGCACAGTGAGTTTGTTTGTTTGTTTGTTTGTTTTGCCAGTGAGCTCTGAAATAAAGCGAAACTATTTTCTAGCTACAAGCCTTCATTTAGTTGGTTACTCGAAGGACACAGCGTTCATTTTCTGGGTGTTTGCTTTGGTTCTTGAGGTATTGGCATTCCCTTGACTTGAAAGGCAAATTACAGAGTCCTGCAGTGAAACACCACTTTGAATTTCTGGTAAAGATTTTGTCCCACATGATTCGACACACAATGTTGCAAGCAGACTGAAAACTAGATTTTCATTTGTTTTGTATTCATTTCATCTTTGGTTATTGTAGCTCTAGTTTTTGCTGTCCCAGCTGAACTATCTGTTACTTAAAGGAAAGCTTTTAAAAAAGTATGCAGGACAAAAAGAAATTCTGCAAACTTGCTTTTTTCTGTTGCTTATTCATTGAGGTAAGAAGTTACAGCAGTATGCTGTGTTTTACATTTTCTACATGGTTGAGCTCTTTCAGCAACTAAATTCTGCAGTGAATAGTCTTATAAATAGGGTTGTTAAAGTAACTATATACTAAAAACATACTTGTAGTCAGATTACTTTTTTGAGTAACTTATCACACTGAGATATTACTTAAATGTATTTCTTAATATTGACAAGTGATCAGACTACTTTTCAGTGCCAAAATTAAAGATTGCTTTTCATTACTTCAGTTGGAAATCAGCCAGCAAAACTCATTGTGTTAAAGTTTCATGCTGTTCACATTATCTGTTATGTGTGTTATTATTGACAAAAGTAACATAAAAGTAATAAGTAATCACTAATATATTACTTCTGTAATACAGTAATCAGTAATATGGAACAGATTACTTTTTGGAGCCAGTAATCAATGGTATATATATTTTTTTAAATTATATTATTTTCCCTGCTTACAAATGTATCAAATTACTCTTTAAAAAAAAAAAAAAAAAACACACACACACATTTGGTATAAATAAACGTTTTGTAATATTTTAAAAGTAATTGTGTGCAAATACTGTACATGGTAAATACTGAACCCATATATTAAAAAATATACCAAGATGCAATGCCTTTTTTGCGTGTTACAGGCAACTAAACAGTTAGAGCATTTTTACAAATTTAACAAAGAAAAATACCTTTTTAAAATGATCAAATCAAGTCTAGCAAGCTGGTTTGTGATTTGCCTGGAGCGGTGAGCCTCACCTCACTCTTTTCGAAGTTTAATATTTACATACAAAACCAAAACAATTACAGTATTTCCGTGTGTCAGCGGCATGCAAACCCATTGTATGCGGACCTGTGGTTGTTAACGATCCCTTATCACCTTCTATTGTGATGTCTGATTACTGCAGATCGGATAAAGATGACGCAGCGGTCGGGCGCTGTGTTCTGTTGAGTTGACACCTTTGTTTTCAAGAAGTAACTTTATCTTGTCTAGAGCAGCTGCTGAGAGAGCATTGGGTGAGCGGAGAGATGATGACTTCGTCTGTATTGGTGTGGGCGTGCTCTCGCCAGTGTAAATCAAACAGATTTCTAGTAGGGCTGTTAGGCTAGTCTGCATTTTCATACTGAAACAGCACCACCTATCTACTCCGGCTCAAGCGGAAATGGTTAAACTTTACAGTACTAGATTGCTGAATCTACTTTTTAACTAAAAACGGCTTGGTTGTGTTTAATAAAAACCTTGCGACCGAGGGATGTTTTAGAAACATTACGTTAACTTTGTGTTTGAACTGAAAAAAGGGACTAAGCACGACATTATATAAGCCGGTTACTTTGCATACGCTCTGTTTTTGACTTGGGACTCGGGTATTGTGGAGGCAGGTTACCTCGCGTCGCCGGATAGCTGCAACTTTTTAGAGACGTTTGTTTTGAATTGATTTCGAGGGGATTTCGGAGCGTTTTTTCGGAGTGGGGGCCTTATTATTTTCGTCTCCGATGACGTGGACTAGCACGATGAGCAGCGGCTACAGTAGTTTAGAAGATGACTCCGAAGAGTTTTTTTTCACTGCCAGGACATCCTTCTTCAAGAAACCCCTGTCCAAACCCAACTTTTGCAGAGTAAGTACATCCACACCGGGTCTAAAACATGTTCTTGCTGTGCTTGATATTAGTGTGGCTAATCACGTGAAGCGTGTATTTTATTGTTATTAGGAATATGAAACACGTTTTGATATTGTCTTTAAAATATAGCTGCCATTTGGTTGGTTCGTGCTGTCGATGTTACGTGCTTCAATAATTAGCTACCTAGCAACAATATACCTGTACTGTACTGTAGCCAAGTTTGTCTGAATAAAATAAATAAATAAATAAATAAATAAATAAATACGATAGTTCTTTAGTAAATGTCATAAGTAGCATTTATTTATTTTATTTATTTATTTATGCATACAAATCACTGGGAAGGGTTTTAAAGTTGAAGTCTGTTAATTAAGTCGTCTTGGATACAAATAAAGGCACCATATTGCTAGATTGTGTGTGTCCGGTAATTAGCACGTTGATCGAAACTCGTTTACTGGTAGTTATGCGCTTCGAAAAACACGAGAGATGGCGGCATTACCTTCATAAACACTAGCGTTATGCATTTAATAGACGACTCGAGGATAATTGGGTTACGTCGATTAGATTAGGGTTAGCACGAGAATGGTGTTTACAAAAAGGTGATGTGAACACCACTGTACTGTATATTGAAAACAGCACCCAATGATTTTTTTCTCTGCTGATGGTGGGGAATGAGGGTTTGTACATTGCCACAGATTAGCCATGCTCTCCTCCTTTTGGCTTGTTGCCAGTTTTTAACTTTATTTGGTAATTAAGTAAACTCCATTGCAGCCTCACCAATTTAGGCTTTTGCATGAGGGGTCATACTCGTGTGGAAAATGATAAATATACACTAATATAGTTATGTGCTGCAAAGCCAGATTTAAATTAGACACAGCGTGCATTTGTGAGGGAATAGGGGGCCCTATCTAGCAGGAATGGAAATAAGACTTTTATTGCACAGCGGTCTCACCCATTCCAGGTTTTACTGCAAGCTTGGTTAGTCCCAGTGTACAGGTAACAAGCTCAGGTGTTTATTAGACTCCTAGTAAAACCAGACATGGATCAAACTGCTATGCAGTGGGAGTTTTATTTCCATCCCTATCTAGCACTATAGGATAGTGTGATTTTCTGTGGTTAATTGCTCAATAGACTTACAGTTGTTGGTTGGTAAGTAGTTGGTTGAAAAGGCAGCGTACAGTAGATTTTCCCAGTTACTTCAGACTGTGGAAGGACCTTGTGTAAAAAACTCAATAGTTCATGCAAGGGCGTTTGTGATTTAATATTGGGTGAGTTGTACTGACACTTCAATTTTAACCCGTCTGCTCCCACCATCCTATTTAAAGGAAACAGCAGTTTGTGATATAAAATACCTACCACTGAAAATGTATATATTCCCGGGATAGAAATAAGACTCCCATTGCATAGCAGTTTAACCCATTCCTGGTTTTACTGTGCGTTTTGACACACCTGTGCTTGTTACCTGTACACTGTGGCTGGTCAAGCTCGTGTTGAAACCTGGAATGGGTGAAACTGTCCTGAGGCTGTGTGGTCTAGTGGTTAAAAGAAAGGGCTTGTAACCAGGTGGTCCCCGGTTCAAATCCTGGCTCACTCACTGACTCGTTGTGTGACCCTGAGCAAGTCACTTAACCTCCTTGTGCTTTGTCTTTCGGGTGAGACGTAGTTGTAAGTGACTCTGCAGCTGATGCATAGTTCAAACACCCTAATCTCTGTAAAACACCTTGGATAAAGGCATCTGCTAAATAAACTAAGTCTTATTTCCATCCCTGTACTGTGTTTGGCATTAATAGGGTTACACTAGCTAGGTTTAGAAAATAGTTTAAAAAATAATATTGAAAAAATACTAGTGTTGCTGTATTAAATAAGATGAACATGCCACACGTTCTGTAGAAAACAGCACCCTTTCATGCATTTAATTCGAAGGTCTGAAGATTCTTTGGCTGGTGGTATTTACATGTCAAACCTCTTCAGTGACACTCCCACACCCAGCCTGCCTCTGCGGACAACAGCTCGCGGGGATACAGAAATTCAAACACGCCCTGGAAACTGTTGGTCGCTCGCTAAAAGCAAATATTCAGTGATTTTCTTACCCCCTCACAAAATGTAGCACAATGATGGTGACAAAATTAATCATAACTACAGTACAGCAAACCTGTAGGTCAGCACTGTAAAGTTTTTCTTGGTTTCGAAAAGTCAGGTGAATTGGACTGTTGTGTGCACTTCAGAATACACAGCAGGGGTGGCAGTAAGACTCCTGTTGCCTTCACCCATTCCAGGTTGTACTACGAGCTTGATTAGCCACCGTGTGTATACCAGGAAGGCCGCAGTGTGTTCTGGCTTTCGTTCCACTCTGAACTCTCAATTACTTAATTGGTTTCATTATTTGATTAACTGGACAAATGTAACACTTCTCTCCAGGCCTCCAATTGTTTCATAGGTAGTGTGCCTTTAATCAAGTGCATTTTTTTAATCATCAGCAGTAAAAGACTTTATTAAATATGTCCATCTGAACAAATCATTAGATCAATTATGTTAATTGAGACCTTAAATTGGAATGAAGACCTTGCTGGAGTTTGACACGCCTGGTGTAACAAGCTCAGGTGTGTCCCATTAAACTCCCAGTAAAACCAGGAATGGATCAAACTGCTATGCAATGGGAGTCTTGTTTTTGGTTCCCATGGGAAGAGCCTTGTTTTATTCTTAGCTACAGCACATGCCACAGCCGTCAACAAGGCAAGTGCCAGGCCCTCCTACAGCTCTCCTGTACAGTACAGACACAGTGTAGCAATCCTGCACAGTACAGACACAGTGTAGCCCTCCTGCACAGTATAGACACAGTGTAGCAATCCTGCACAGTACAGACACAGTGTAGCCCTCCTGTACAGTACAGACAGTGTAGCCCTCCTACAGCCCTCCTGTACAGTACACAGTGTAGCCCTCCTGCACAATACAGACACAGTGTAGCCCCCCTACAGTCCTCCTGTAAAGTACAGATACAGTGTAGCCCTCCTACAGTCCTCCTGTAAAGTACAGATACAGTGTAGCCCTCCTGTACAGTACAGACAGTGTAGCCCTCCTACAGCCCTCCTGTACAGTACAGACAGTGTAGCCCTCCTGCACAGTACAGACAGTGTAGCCCTCCTGCACAGTACAGACAGTGTAGCCCTCCTGTACAGTACAGACAGTGTAGCCCTCCTGCACAGTACAGACACAGTGTAGCCCTCCTACAGCCCTCATGTACAGTACAGACAGTGTAGCCCTCCTACAGCCCTCCTGTACAGTACAGACAGTGTAGCCCTCCTACAGCCCTCCTGTACAGTACAGACACAGTGTAGCCCTCCTACAGCCCTCCTGTACAGTACAGACACAGTGTAGCCCTCCTACAGTCCTCCTGTACAGTACAGATAGTGTAGCCCTCCTACAGCCCTCCTGTACAGTACAGACACAGTGTAGCCCTCCTACAGCCCTCCTGTACAGTACAGACACAGTGTAGCCCTCCTACAGCCCTCCTGTACAGTACAGACAGTGTAGCCCTCCTACAGTCCTCCTGTACAGTACAGATAGTGTAGCCCTCCTACAGCCCTCATGTACAGTACAGACAGTGTAGCCCCCCTACAGCCCTCCTGTACAGTACAGACAGTGTAGCCCTCCTACAGCCCTCATGTACAGTACAGATAGTGTAGCCCTCCTGTACAGTACAGACACAGTGTAGCCCTCCTGTACAGTAGACACAGTGTAGCCCCCCTACAGCCCTCCTGTACAGTACAGACAGTGTAGCCCTCCTACAGCCCTCATGTACAGTACAGATAGTGTAGCCCTCCTGTACAGTACAGTGTAGCCCTCCTGTACAGTACAGACACAGTGTAGCCCTTCTACAGCCCTCCTGTACAGTACAGACACAGTGTAGCCCTCCTGCACAGTACAGTACAGATACAATGTAGCTCTCCTACAGCCCTCATGTACAGTACACACAGTGTAGCCCTCCTACAGCCCTCATGTATAGTACAGATACAGTGTAGCCCTCCTACAGCCCTCATGTACAGTACAGACATAGTGTAGCCCTCCTACAGCCCTCGTGTACAGTACAGACACAGTGTAGCCCTCCTACAGGCCTCATGTATAGTACAGATACAGTGTAGCCCTCCTACAGTCCTCATGTACAGTACAGACACAGTGTAGCCCTCCTACAGCCCTCCTGTACAGTACAGTGTAGCCCTCCTGTACAGTACAGACACAGTGTAGCTCTCCTACAGCCCTCATGTACAGTACAAATAGTGTAGCCCTCCTACAGCCCTCATGTACAGTACAGACACAGTGTAGCCCTCCTGTACAGTACAGACACAGTGTAGCCCTCCTACAGCCCTCCTGTACAGTACAGACACAGTGTAGCCCTCCTACAGCCCTCATGTACAGTACAGACAGTGTAGCCCTCCTGTACAGTACAGACAGTGTAGCCCTCCTGTACAGTACAGACAGTGTAGCCCTCCTACAGCCCTCCTGTACAGTACAGACACAGTGTAGCCCTCCTACAGCCCTCATGTACAGTACAGACACAGTGTAGCCCTCCTACAGTCCTCATGTACAGTACAGACACAGTGTAGCCCTCCTACAGCCCTCATGTACAGTACAGACATAGTGTAGCCCTCCTACAGCCCTCCTGCACAGTACAGACACAGTGCAACTGGGGCAGGAAGACTTTCCTTCACTTCTGATATACTGGTCAGCCACAGTGTATAGGCAACAAGCTCAGGTGTGCCTTATTAAACTGCTATGCAATGGGAGTCTTATTTCCATCCCTAGGGTGATATTGAGTACATTTGACTGCACCTACTACCAGCTGTGTTAGTGTTTACTTGATCTGTATTAAAATGTGATCGGGGTGACGTTCTTTATTCAGTAACGGTGATATTTTACCAAAAGCATATTAAATTGTTTTTATGTACTCTGTTGTTTAAACTTGGAGGCAATAGGCAGTTAAAAATGAGGCCGGCATATCTCTTATTGTTGACATTGTGTTTACTGTAGATACTGAAGTAACCATATCCTAATGCATGGGACTGTTCTCTTTAGGAAAACCACGCTCGGCCAGTCCTGGGAACCTAATGAAGTAATCATTACCTAATCTTCACTGCCATCTTCTGTGGTTTCTCTGCTTTCAGCTTCAGCTTCCAAAAGCAAACAAACTCATCCCCTTTCATGCAGCCGCGGCCGGCACAGCGCTCACAAGTTCAAGGTTATTAAGTGCCTAAACTGAACTTCAAAATGGGTCTGTGTTCCAGATCAGCTGTGTACTGGGGGTTTTACGCATTGAAAGAATATATTTCATGAGCTTGAAATGTAATGCGTAACGAATACTCGTAGCAATTTTGCAGCACAGCTTGAGTTTGCATGTTATCAAGCTTCTTGTACACCACTGGTTCTTGGCGTCTCAGTGGTCAATTGTGAATATACTGCATGCAGTAGAAAAATGATGGGACAGCTTGTAGCCTGCCTGGGAATTGCGAGAAACACGTGAACAGTAAGTCTGGGTTTTCAATAAAATTTTTTTAAGAAACTATGGTTGATTCCTCTGTAAGACCCAGAGGCTTGAGACTCTGAACTAACTTCAGTTTAGTATATTACAGTATATACATGGCCTTGCACAGTAGCTGCGTGAAAAACTCCTCTTGGTAACCCTTCAAACTCAGGTGAGATTTATCATGCTGTGATAATACGATCATTTCTGAGCAGGTTTACAGTACTGGGGATCTGATTGTTCAAACTCCTGGCACCTGGCCGTTTCAATAATGTACCTAAACAAGTTCTGACGTCCTGGACTGGGTGCAGGGCTAGCACGAGTTCCAAGCCCCAGGACCCTACTTTGCTGCTGGCACACCCTGCATGTTTCCTAAAGACAAATCCCTATTGCAATTTTTAATTACAATGGCTGAGCAGAGACAGCTTTGAATCAGTGTGATGGCAGGTTCTGAGTAGGCTTTGACTAGTAACGACAATGACAGGAAGAAGAGGGTGGAGTACAGTGTTTACCAAACAGTTCAGTTACACAGGGAGATTTGAAAACAGCTGCCTGATGCTTCACAAACAGGAGCCCTGTAATTCAGCCTGCCTTTTGATATGCTTGCACTTACCATTTTTCAAATGCTTGGTGTCATGTGGGGTGGGCGTTATCCCAGTACAGTATCTTCTATGGTGAGCTGCAGTGTCCTGCCACAGTGATCACACTCCAATACAAACCCCTGGTGGCCGGGCCACCACTGTAGTGCAGTGTTGTAGCCTGCCATGCAGTTCTCGGTTCTCTTTAGCTGTAGGGACCCAGGCTTCCTTCCTGCTCCTTGTAACCTTTGTTCTCCATTTCACATAAGCATGATCTTGCTTCTTCCTCGAGATCAGAGGAGAGCTTTACTTTCACTGTCCCTCGATCTGAATGATTTTGGTCCTCTTTTTCATTTGTGTGTCTTGCACCCAGCTTATGGAATACTGTATGATCTTTAAGATGTAAGATAAAGCTTTTTCATCTGTTCATTATCGCTGTTATTGATTTATTGCTGCAGCCGCTGTAGATGATTTTTTTTTTTTTTTTCTCTTTATTTATTGTGTATCGTATGAAGTGGTGACTGTTGCAACAGATTCCAAATCAGAGACCAGGGGCCACCCCCTGACTCTTGCCTTGCTAACTTGCAAACCCCCCCTGATACTGTAGACATTTGATGAAAACCAAAGGCTGCATACAATTAATTGTTTGCACGGGCGCGCAATCTGCATTGTGTGACAGCAAAACGTGCTTTTGATAGCATCCAGAGGAGACTGTAGGGAAAGTTAATAAAGTACTGTAGCATGTTAACAGCAAGGCAGCATGGTTTAATCTGTATAAAAACAGACCACCAAGGTTCTCTAGAGCCGTTCAGTCTAAGCTAATGGGAAGACTTGTGCACAGAAACAAGATTTTTTTTTTTTAATGTAATAGTATAATTTGCATGATGCTTTTCCTTCTAGTTCTGATGTTTGTTTGTTTGTTTGTTTGTTTGTTTGTTTGTTTTTTTCTTCTAATTTTAAACAGTCTTCCTGTGCTTTGGGAGGCAGAACAAAGCCACCCTACTCCCTGTGATCCTCTTGCACATAAAAGGTGTTCACTTACTAGTTAGTATCTGGTTTCACACACCCTGATTAGCACAAATACTGGAGAACTTTACCTCCGCTAACCACTGGTAACCTCGGGTAAGGTAATCCAAGATTAGTGTTAATCATGTTCTGTGAAACCAGCCATAATGATACATGGAAAAGAGCTTGTTTGCTGACCACCGCGAATCATGTGCAATCACAAATGCTCCTAAGATCAGGAAGACGGCCTGCGTTTTTTTTTGTTGATTTGTTATAACAAACTGCAATCCTGCGTTGTTTGTTCCCCCACATTAAACTGCTTCTAACAAGTAATCGGAGATGGCATTGCCTGCCTTGTTGTTCTTGGTTCAGTGCTTTTTTATTTTATTTTATTTATATGTTTCACTCCTCTCCAGCATGCTCAGTCCTGTGATCTTTGTCTGGAAACCAGCCATGGTGATGGTGGTGTCTTGTAGTGTGGCTGAAACTGTAAGCTCCCACCCGGAGCAACTGTTTGTACATGTCAGACTTCACACGAGAACATCAGCGTGGATCAAATATGGCTACAGCTGCTGCAAATGCACTCTGAAACACGATCCCGCTGCTGGGTTTGGAAGACTGCAGGGTCTCTCATCTCCATGTTGATTTGATCTCTCCATCCTCTAATGTCAAGTATAAAGGAACCAAGAATAAAGATGCAGAGGTCAGGTTTCCTCAAGGCTTTTCACTTTGCCCAGATGCCCTTTTTTTTTTCTTAAAGGTTCATCATGCCTTTTTAAGATTCAAGGGATTGAGTTTCAACTTTTCTTATTAATCTTGGTTTCTAGTTCATTAAATGTTGGGATCTAGCTGCTTAAGAACAATTTGTCAATCTGTCACAGTAAGAAGTTGGTTTCTATTCGGAAGACTAAAAACGGATTTACTCCTGGAGCTTTGCTTTGCATTCAGTCTGGGCTGGATTCCAGCTACACCATGCTTGGCCAAACACACTTTCCTGTCTTTGTGTTGTGCTCACTTGCTATTGTCGGAGGTGTGGCTGACCTTTACCAGAGTCGCAGTCTGTCGCAGGTGAGAGAACTTGTCCTACTTGGGCAATCACCAAGCTGCAGCTGGGTAGTTTTGTAACAAATCAAAATAAACATTGACAAGTTTTCCATTGGAGTGCTACTTTTAATGATGCACTGCAACATTAAGGGGGGTGAGGCTGCATCTCTACAGCATTTATTATCTAGAAAACACTAGAACCTTACACTACACACAATACTGTAAAACGTTACAGCAGACCTCTGTAGGTGATGTGCATGCCTTTTGACTGGTTAGAATACCCTAATGTGTAATATTTGGAAAATGTTTAAACTCCAGACTATTAGTATCCCTGCTGTAGTTTTTATCTGAAGTGCATTGCTTTGAATAAGTGCAAACCAACATTTGAAAATCCATTTTCTTTTCATCCTGTTAGCTACATCACCTGCCTCCCCCTTTTTTTTTTTTTCTTCAGCTGGTTCTCATGCCGTGCTCTAAAATGGTATTTTCTAGGCAGCGCTG
Source organism: Acipenser oxyrinchus oxyrinchus (assembly GCA_030684275.1). NCBI lineage: Eukaryota > Metazoa > Chordata > Actinopteri > Acipenseriformes > Acipenseridae > Acipenser > Acipenser oxyrinchus. The sequence goes on from CM060254.1 coordinate 24,864,607, forward strand.
TAGATAGTGGGGCTTCCTACAGCAGTGCTGTATCTGTGGTAGTTCAGACCTGCTCTTTTGGTCTAGCTGTAATCAGACGGAGTGAGATGCTGAGATGCTGCTGTTTATAGCTTTGTATTTGAAATAATGATCGTTTAATGCCGGGCTATTTTGAGAAAGCATGTATTGATGCCAACGATGATTCACATTTTACTCGCCGCTCAAGAACGATTCGGTGGAATATGATGTATACAATAGTCAAGTCCCTGTATAATGTACTGTGTTGAGTAAGGATGGGAGCACTATGCATTGATACACAGTGAATCATTCACCTCTTACAATTAAAGGTGTACAGTATTACTGTAGTAAGGATTTCAAATCTCTTTTCCAACTGTTAACTCCCTCCCACCTTTATGAAAGTTTAGCATAGTAATAGCATAGCAAAGTGTAATAAAGCATAGGTAAGCATTGTAAATTAATAACGAGGTACGGTAAGGCATATTCCATTGCAACCCAGGGTAACCTATGGTATGAGGCTGTGTGGTCCAGTGGTTAAAGAAACGGGCTTGTAACCAGAAGATCCCCCAGTTCACCTCAGCCACTGACTCACTGTGTGACCCTGAGCAAGTCACTTAACCTCCTTGTGCTCTGTCTTTCGGGTGAGATGTAATTGGAAGTGACTCTGCAGCTGATGCATAGTTCACACTCCCTAGTCTCTGTAAGTCGCCTTGGATAAAGGCGTCTGCTAAATAAACAAATAATAAATGCAGAGTATAACCATGGGCAAAGCCTGGTAAATGCCATGCAAAAACACTCCGGTACTCTTTTTTTATAAGGGCTTGTCATTGCTAACTTCTTAACTTTGAACAGCTCTGAAGGTCTGACACTGTAGAGGGCAGGTATTAGTCCCCCAGTCTCAAAACCCTGTGCGTGCACCACATGTGTGAAGCAGATTTCTCCTAGGAATCTAGGTGGCTTGCAGAGGGTTCATTTGTTCCCCCTGGGGTTCTTTCACAGGTAAAGGGTTTAGCTCGTCCTCCTTTTTGAGATTTACAGCAGCCTTAAAGCGGATTACAGATCAACACTGACCTGGATTGTTCTGTTGCCATGACACCCCCTGTCATACTGTACATATTGACTGCAGTTTGTTATGGATTCTGTAACATACATTAAGAAACACCGGAGTCTTTAATATAGGCAAAAATAAGAAAGTTAGCATCATGCTTATTTGTGGGACAGGTGTTCCTTGTACTTTTTAAAGGGTTAAGTGAACTGTGCAAATTTGGTTTAATTGTTTGTTTTCCGATTTGTCCCAAATCATAGGTTCATTGTTTTTTGTGTTTTCAGCATGAATGCCTGAAGAGCAAAATAACTTGTTAACATGCAGCTTACTGGAAGCAGCTGAAGGACCTTTTCAAGTTCTTGTATAAATAAATACCACACCAATCAAGGTCAATGTGCCGTGACCTTCAGAGTGGTTTTTTTTCCACATTCGGTCGCCATTCAAGTTACAAAAGAGCTCTGCAGTAAAACAGTGCCTCTTTTAGTGTGGAAAGTGTCCCAACAGCTCTCGGTAATTGCTAGCTCTAATCAATTGTGTTTTATACGACTATGAACAGTTTGCCATTTGACACACGTCCTATTTTAGGCTAGGGATTGCCTTATATGGCAATCTCCTCTTTCTCAATTGTTGAAGTGATCCTTCAGAAAAGCTCTTGTATAGTGTTCAGGTTTTTTGTACAGTTTGAGTGGTGAGTCTGATCCTAATTTGAACTGAAGTCTTTTAAAATCTAAAACTGCTGCCTAAGAAAGAACATTGTGAAATAAACTAGTTGTAATTTTTCACTTCCTAATTAAGGATTGACCAAGATTCTTGTCTTTACAGTACACAAAGTTCATTAAAAAAAAAAACCTTTGTTTGTCCAGTTGTCAAACCCCTGCAATATACTGTATCGGCTACAGTAAAAGCTAAGTAAAAATATCATTTTCTGTCGCTTCTTTTAACATACTTTTAACGCTGTTTAAATCTGTACAGCTTTCTGGCACGTTGCATGGCAATGCCAGTAGACAGTAAAATAATAAGTGTACCTAGTCTGAGCTGTCTGTATTTTCCTTTGGCCTCGGGCCCTGCTGTTTTTGTTTTGGTAGACTCCTCTGAGAAGAACAATAAAACATAAAAAAAAAAAAAACTGAAACCCTGGTGCTTTCCTGTAAGCGCTGGGCTGGAATCTTAGTGGCAGGCTGAGGGCTGAAAAGCAAAGGCTAACCGTATGAAGAACAAGATCTCCTACACCACATGATTCGTGCCACGTCTGCGGAGGAGCTGTTAAAATATGGGATGTTTTTTTTGTTTTGTTATTGTAGACTTGCTGTATTTTATGTATTTATTTTAATATAGACTTGAGTAACTGCAGCCATGCCACTGGAGCTGGTTGTGCAGCATTTCAAGTTGAAGAGCAGTGGAAAGGAAGAATGTTCCACCAGCACCTTTTTAATTGATTTGAGTTCATTGGAATCTCCCTGTTCTAAAACGAAACCTTTTTCAGTCTTTCTGCTTGAGACCAAAGTACAGTCGATGGCTACATACGGCAATGTGGATATGCAACACTCCTTTTGAAGCGCTGTACACTATCACAGGTTTGGGAGAAGAGATCGGCATGGGTCAAAAGTGCAGGCAGCACGAGAGTTCACTCAAGTTTGTTATCCTGAAGTACTGGATACAATCATTTGAAATCATATACGGTGATGGAAATAAGACTCCCATTGCATAGCAGTTTGCATTCCTGGTTTTACTACCAGTTTAATAAGACACCTTTTGAGCTTGTTACCTAGACACTGTGGCTAATTAGGCTTTTGGTAAAACCTGGAATGGCTGAAACGGCTATGCAATAGGAGTCTAATTCCATCACTGATATTTTTGCTTGTAACCGCAAACCCTCCTTGAACAAGCTGTTTGTTCCTATTGAAATATTGTCCGGCCAAACGAATTAACCATACTTTACTGCTCTTCTACACTGGTTAATATCATCCCCATTGTGATTGCCATCTTTAACTGAAATGTAGGTTTTATTTAACAGTAACTAGTGGGTGTATCAAGTGTAGCCGGCTGGAATTGTGGTCCAAATGGATTGTACAGAGAGGTGAAGGTTTTTATATTAGACAGGGAGTTGGCAATCTCAAAATAAACTTTAATAAATGCTATCACTGTACAGTAAGTGATAAGTGCCTTTGTCCTAAATTGTATATAAGAAGTCAGGTACAGTATGTGCTGTGAATGGGTGACTTTGTGACGGTGCATTAGCCAAACTGTACTGTGTACTCTTACTGCATGGAACATGATTTGGATTACCACTGAAAGTGAATGGCAAAAGGATTCCACCTCGTGTTTTAGCCTAAATATTACCTGGGTTCATTCCCGCTGTTAAAGTTTGCACACTATGTGATGTAATTGTATTAGCACAGCACAGTGTTATTCATGATGTACCTGCCATGTTAACGCAGTTTTTTCCTTGGTCTGCTTTGCACCTGTTGGCTTTTTTTTTTTTTTAAAGCCCATTTTACTTGCATGACAAAAATGTTAGAATAGTAGGCTATTTAATATCTACTGTATTTGAAAGAACTATAGAAATAAAACTAGCCCCATAAGAATGTACAATATGTGTAATGGCCAGAACCTGCTCTTCATAGTGGAGGTGTGCGAGTGGTTTGAATGATGGATCAGCTGTTTCTTCACTTCTTCTTTCACTATAAATGGTAAATTAGCCTAATCAGCACAAATGACCCTCCTGTGGAGAGCTCAGTCCAAATAATCAATCGAATAATCGGTTTGTGCAGCTCAAAGGTGGAGATCACAAATTATTTTGATGAATGGTACTCTTTCTTATTTCGTAGTTGTAGCACAAACAGGTTTTTTGTTTTTCTAAATTTTACACTGGAAAGACCTGTGTTATTTCAGATTGCTGTTCAGTTCAGTCAACAGCTGTACAGCATTAACCAGGCTGCAATGCAATCCCGTTGCTGGATGGTTTGGCTCTGAACAACAGCATTCGTATAGATGAATAGCTTCAGACACGGCGTCCTTTTCAGCTTTCAGTGGCAGACGGTTGGCTGCCCTGATAATACGCTCATCAGCTGTGAAGATCCTATCTGCCTGCCCTCCTGTTTGCACTCCCTGCCTCCGTGCTGCAGAATATTGCACCGGCTCTGGGAATAATCTGTCCTTTGTTTTCTAGTTTGTGCAGAGTGGCTGTCTGAACTTGTAGACAGGCCAACTGTTTAGCTTTTAATTGATTGGAATTATTTGAAACAAATTACATTGCCATACAAAGAACCGTTTGTAATGTACCACATTCTTTTTGTGTTGCACCCCCTTGGCAGCATCAGTTCCGTTTTTAGATATCATTTTAATCACCCTTCCCTATGATCAGGTGTTTCATTAGCTAGGACCAGCTTATCTGAGAACCATGCGACTGTGATGAATCTTATGCCTTGTTTCCATTAGGCGTGGCTAGTGGAAATGGGGTATTAGTGAAGGTATTTGGGGTTCTTTCTCGCTTGAACTGAGAGAAACCTCTTGAATTTGCTAGGTGTACAGTACAGTGGGCCCGGTAATGCAATTTAACTGGCTCTGCGTGCTTTTGACTTAAAGTTCAACTAGTTTTGAGGCAGCACAGTACATGCTGTACTCAATTCTGTGGGGAGAGTCAACACTTGTAGTTAAAGCACATCTCATCACGTCTGAAGCGATAGCAGTTTACCCACAGATGGCGTAGAAGGGGTCAAAACCAGATGGCAGGACTCTTGGATCTGTCACAAAATAGACACTGAAGCTTGTTTTACAGTAGCAGACAAGGGATGGTTTGAACTTGCAGTGCTGATAACCTGGACTTTACAGGACTCCTATTGCACAGCAGTTTCACCCATTCCAGGTTTTAATACGAGCTTGATTAGCCAGTGTACAGGTAACAAGCTCAGGTGTTTATTAGACTCCTAGTAAAACCAGACATGGATCAAACTGCTATGCAGTGGGAGTTTTATTTCCATCCCTATCTAGCACTATAGGATAGTGATTTTCTGTGGTTATTTGCTCAATAGACTTACAGTTGTTGGTTGGTAAGTAGTTGGTTGAAAAGGCAGCGTACAGTGTGTCTTATTAAATTCCATAGTAAAAGCAGGATTGGTTCAAACTGCTCCCTGGTCTATTGCTGACATATATGTTTGTATCCCAGAAACTGGATTGATTTGTTCATAAATAACCGTGTCCGCGTAGGGATTGCTGTTTGCAAAGTCTTCATTGTAATGTAATTTTTATTGCACGCACACACTTGGCTCCCAGCAATACATTACATTCAAACAAAAGATGGATATCTTGTAAGTGTTGAAGAAAGGGTGGTAGTGTTCTGGTGGTGTAATCGGCTTTGGAAGCCTAATGGTATGAAACTGCAGTACAAAAGTCAGCTTTGTTTTGGATTTTTTTTCTTTTAGGTAAACGGTTAAAATTTAAAGGGAACTTCCAAAAGCTGTTTAATCGCACATGCTAAGGAGTGAAACTGAACGCTGTGGGTTTAACGATTTCCTCATTGCACCTCCGAAAGCTCTGTAGTGTAAATTTTAATTAAGCCTCAAATTCACTATTGAAAAAATAAGAATGGGTTTTGTGGTTTTTGCTCTGGCCAGAGCAGTTGATCGTAAAACGTATTAAACCCATGATCTTTCAAACTTCAAGATCTTCTGCCTCGTTTTCATTGAGACCGTGCTAATTCAGTGGTCCTCGTTCTGCAGCTGTGCCCGTCGGCACATTGGTGCCCGCAAGACCAGAATGCTGTGCCCACGATGGTAGCTACAATGCTGGTGTATTGCTGGGGGTGTGAAGTGATTGCACTCAATCTGTGACTTTGTGCTGGTTTTGGACTGCCCTCCATGAAATCTGCTTTCACTCTGAACACACTGTAGAATGGGGCAACACATGTCTGCCCCTCCATCTCGGCAATCTGTGTCTTGACTTCTACAGAGTGAAAAGACGCTCTTGCAGTAATGCAAACAGTGGACCGTGCCATGGATCTTAACAATCCCTCCCTGCAGTTGCTAGGCTGGAGCAGGTGTGAAGGCTCTGGAGCAGGCTCTGCTTCTAGTTCAGCAGACTCTCTGCAGAGCAGTTGGCTCCAAAGAATCCCTTTACTGTACAGCCTGTTACAGGATCCACGTTACAAGCAATGCATATTAGGGCTGTGCTGATACCCCTACTCGAAATTGCCTTTGAGAAGTATTTGTCGGCAGGTGTTAAATAAATCCATTCATTTTAATGTGCTGATTTCAAAACAAGAAAAGCTGTCCTTCCCTCGCCTTTACAACTGAGTACCAGTCTCCTTGCCAGCTGCCTGGGTTTTCAAGTGTTGTCTTAAAAACAGAGATGCCATTGTTTTGATAGCCGTTCCCATCTGAGTTAGACAAAAAACATGTTTGACGTCTTATGTTTGGCAAAACATTGTTAGGAATCCTTAAGTGCTTTTTTCAACTGTTGCCACAGTGCCAAGAAGCAGAACTATGTTCTTCCTTGAAGATCTGAACTCTGGCATTTAAAAAGGTGTGCTCTGTATTGTTTTAAAAATAGAATTAAAATATTTAACCTTCTGAGCCCATGGTGAAAATTATAATTAACCACCTACTGCTGAAAGAGGCTAACAGTTTTGCATTTTGCAAGCTGAGTTCAAAGTAGTGAGGAAGCTACTGTACAGTATCTAGAGCTAAAACCTAGTTTGGGCAATGTAAACAAACTGGTATTTAAACAAGGTCTGCTTTCTGTCTGCACATAGTGAATACAAGTGTAAACTATAGTATGTCAATATCTAGACAGGCAGCAAATAATCTAAATTACATTGTGTGATAGATGGACACTTTCAATGTACTGTACTGTACGTTTTTGTTTCAGTTCCTGTGTCCGAGTTTAAACAGTAATTTCTAAGGATTTGAAGTGCTAAGAAAAAGCAGGCAGGTTTAGCGAGCTGTGCTGTTTGTGGTTCATACCTCATCACCGCTGTTTGTTTTGTGCTTCTCACACACTGTTCCACATCCTCTCTTAACCCTTGCATTGACCAGCACGAGTGATTGCTTTAGCTGTTGAGGTTGTAAGGTCCTTCATTCACTGAACAGAGCAGGCAATCCAGCCAGAGTGAAAATCTTGGAAGGAGTTGCCTTTTATTTATTTAATTAAAAAGCTTAAACCCTTGAGAATCGGAACTTTGCAAACTCCTGTTTTTATAAACGGAGATGCCATTGTTTGGAGAGCCTGTCCAATCTGCGTTGGAGTGTTATGCTGTACCGGTATTTAGCAATACCTTTTTTAGGAATCCTCCTGCCAAGCATCACAAATATTTGAGTATATGAGTCCTTGAATATTTCCATTTTGAGCTTTGTGTGATGTTAAAGGTGTGCTCCATCCAGTTTTGAAAGTCGAATAGTAAATATTTAACCTTATGAGCCCATGTTAAAAATATGAGAACAGTCGTGTTTCCAGTTTTTTAAAGTTGTCATCCATGCAGCCTCCTGGCAATCTGCCATGTGACTTGCCCTTTGAAAAAAATGTTAACCAGCATTCCATCTCGGGTGTTTCTAAATCTGTAGATCATGCTAATCATGTGTCATTACCTTAAAAACCACTATCTGTACTTCTGGTGTTTGAAAAATGAATAGGGTGGCACTGTCTATAGCAGGGGTGGGCAATTCCGGTCCTGGAGGGCCGGTGCCCCTCCTGGCTTTTGTTCCAACTTTGACCTAAATTACTTCATTAAGTAATTTTAGAGCACATTTCTAGATTTGCCTCTTTTCATGCACAGTGTCTTTGTTTGCTTTGCCGTATTCTCGAGTCTTGTTTAACACGCCTGTTCCCTTTTTTTTTTTTTTTTTTTTTATTGGCGGAAAGGGAAAATAACTTGTATTCCCAGTAGCTGTACGTGTTTACTGTTGTAGTGTAGAATTAACTAGCAAGGGCTGCAATAGCACAGTCGGTTCACTCGCCGCACTTTTTAAATTGTTTGCATTTTCATTGTGCTGGAATTCCAAACTCCTGGGCCTCGGTGCGCATACTGTAGAGCTGGGAGGTCATCCGTTTTCAGTTTCTCAGTGTGTGTGTGTGTGTGTGTGTGTGTGTGTGTGTGTTTGTTTGATTTTCCACAAAGTTTGCAGGGCAGTATGATCTAGAAGGTTTTCAGAAAGAAACAAAAGCAAACCAGTACGTATCTGCGGCTGCACAGCGTGTCTGATATCAAGACAGACTCTTGGGTGTTCCCTCAATGCTTTGAAGGGAAACACAACCAGTAAAACACAGTTCTGGTTGCTAGCAGCTCATTTTGCATCAAGCAACAGACTAATGTGGTCCTGTTCCACTAAGACCATTCTCTGGTTTGTTGGTGATTCTGTACAGTACATATATCAACCACAACTATTAAACACGGTGTGCTGAATTAAAACATACTAAGAAATGTAATGCATTCAGTGACGAATGTTTCAGCTAGTACAGTGAAAACATTGAGAAACACTTCAAGGGAAACGTTGGTCATTGAATTTATTATGTTTGTTAATATTTACAGTATTTACTTAGTGGGAAGTCTAAATTTAATGGCAGTTAAAACATGATGAGATATTTTTGTTGTTTTAATACCCATGTGAATCAGTTTAAAACAAACAGTTTATCTGAAATGTAGCCACCTCTTGCTCTTGGAGTTGTGTAAACATTTCCGTTTGCAGAAGTTACTGTACCGATGGCAGCTGCACAGTGTGCCAGCAACATGAATAACACACAGTACAGGTGGGCAGTGCCTTAAACCCAACCACACAATACTGAATTAGTCTACGGAAAAGACACTTGGACAGTGCTCCCCTTCATAACATGGTAAGTATACTGTACCACGGAATCGGTTATAAGGCAGCATAGTTGTGGATCCCATTTGCCCCAGAATGCCATTCCAGTAGCACTTTTTGTTTTTGTTCTAAAAAGGAACACCAATACCACAGCTACACAGTAGCATTATAAAGGGGAACACAGTACTGATTTCCAGGGAGTTCCTATAGAGCCATAGAGTACAAAAAAGGTTTCTTTAGAAAGCTGAAAAAATAGTGTACAGCTTCAGACCTCGCTTCAGTAGTTCTGTGGTTGCATGTTTTTTTAAAACACATCAGTACACTGCATTTTGACCTCGCCCAAGACTACAGATTTGCCGTTTTTCGAACCTTTTAAAAACCTTACATGGGATACTTTGAAAAGAGACCAACATGGAGCTCAATGGGTCATGCAGTCTACAGGTCTAGAGCCGTTCCTTCAACGCCCTGCTGCACTCCAGAATGTGATCCCTGCTTACTGCGTTCTTCCTTCTGCCCACTGTACTCGACAGACCAGTTTGTTTGCATGCCCCAGTGGTAAAGTTAGCTGAAGGGAGGGAGTATTATTATGAGTATCATACTGATAACGTTTTTACAAGAAACTACAGTACATACTGTAGCTGATATTTGTAAAAAGAACCTTCAGAAAGGAATGTTCCTCTTCATTACAGTGTATGCCATGCTTACTAGTCCAGCAAAAACTGCTTCTGAAACGACTCTTATGAAAATGATGAATGTAGTTCCAGAGTCGAGAAGCCCTGTTGGTGGTTCTGTTTTTAGGGTGGTTTACTCCACTGTAGGCGCCCTTCTTCTCAAAGAACACTCGCTGCATTATTTTAATAAGCGATATTCCTGCAGCACTGCACCTCCTCATTCGAAGTCAGGAAATATTTGACCTTGAGGGGGAGGACGTGGGCTTGAGCTTTGTTTGGGTAACATGGTGCTGCAGAAATGCGTGAGTGTTTTAGTGAAGAGACCTTGTCCTGTAGTTCTCTTTACAGTCTGTAATGAATATGCTGTACATACTTTTCTAGCTTGTCTAATTGATGAAACTTGCCAAGGACTGACTTGAGCACAAGCTGTTTAATGTACTGTACATGAATCATAATCCTGCGGTTATATTAAGGTAGTCTGTCACAGCTGTCTTTCTGCAAGTCATTTTAGAGTTTCATGTATCTGGAGATTTGCTTGTTTGATTGTGGTGAAACTTGCTATTGGACATTTCTTTAGCACATGTTATTGACGGTGTCATCCAGGGTACATGGAGACTATGTCTGTCCAGATGCTGTCACGCTTACATTTTTAAACACCTCGATGTCTCTAAACAGAGGTCCTGTAAACCAGTAATGTTCGACTATCCCCAACTATTTAGCATATCAATCAAGCGTGGGAACAATTGTTCGCTCTTGAGAAGCAGGTGCGTTACCTAGTCAACTCCTATCAAAATATATTGTATGCCATTCATTATATGAACTTCAAACGTCTTGTTTTCTCCACTAAAAAAGTAGGACTTATCAAGTAGTGGCACCGTGACTTTAAATGACTTGGTGGAAAACATTTAAAATGATGAGCAGGGCCAGGGCACGGTTCCAAAATATCCTCTCTGATGGCCTGCTGCAGTACCCCCGGAGCTGAGCGTATGTCTGTACCTTCCTCACGGCAATCCGTTCTGCAGAACACTGGTGTGGGTGTGCTGTGCTGAGCCTTCATCCAGGCCATTTCTACAGTGTGGAACAGGGCAGCGGAGTCGGGTTAGAGGGCCTGTACCTCTTGTGAGACTCTGTGTTCTTATTATTATTGATCACCGTCGCTGTGTACTTGTTGTTTATTGATATTTACCTCGTCATTTTTATTTTATTATTTTTAAGGATGTGGAGAAAGAGCGGGAGCTGCGCACACACCTCAGCAAAGAAGAAATCCGACAGAAGATTGAGCTCTACAATTCCTCGGTTACAGACCACCTGAAAATGACCCTGGTGAGTGCCTGCGTGTCCTGTGATCGGTGTGTGCTGTGAAAATGACCCTGGTCAGTGCCTGCGTGTGCTGTGATCGCTGTGCACTGTGAAAATGACTCTGGCGAGTGCCTGCGTGTGCTGTGATTGGTGTGAAAATGACCATGGCGAGTGCCTGCGTGTGCTGTAATCGGTGTGAAAATGACCCTGGTGAGTGCCTGCGTGTGCGGCGATCGCTTTGCGCTGTGAAAATGACCCTGGCGAGTGCCTGTGTGTGCTGCGATCAGTCTGCTTGTTTCTAGAAAAGTTGAATGCAGCACTGTAGAGATGTTTGAGTTCTTTTGAAGTAAAATGGATGTGTTTCAATCACACATTTCTAATGTACTTGTAAAATGAACTTTGTAACAAACTACAGTTGTCCAAAATTCTGAATAAAAACATGCATTTATTCTGTTTAGGATATTTTTGTGGTTCACAAATGTGGTTAACACAATAATAATCTGTGAGTGATGTTAGAAGTTAGTCCTCAATAAAAAATAATAATAATAATAATAATAATAATATTTATTGTTTGCATTTAACCACACAGAACCATTATGTTTTCTATTTATTCTACTTGGGTTAATACAGGTTTTCCATCCTGAGGATTTTTCTTACACTTCAGTAGAAGATACTAGCTGACTGTGTAATGTTTTAATTAGATTTTTCCCTTGAAACAAGTGAAGCTCTGTTTGCCTCAAACCGACCTTTTTAAATATGGAAAAATGTATGCGCTTTGGGGGGTGTATCAAGTTTGATAGACAAAACAGTCCTGTTAGGTTTATATCTTTTGACAGTGCTCTGAAACTCAGCGGCTTGGTATTTCAAACAAGGAGTGTTTTTAGCAACAGCGTGACTCTTGCCAGACAGCGGTTCTACATGCTTTAGTGCATTGCAGGGATGGGAATAAGACTCCTGTTGCACAGCAGTTTCACCCATTCCAGGTTTTAATATGTGCTTGATGAGAAGCTTAGGTGTGTCTTATTAAACTCCTAGTAAAACCAGGAATGGATCAGACTGCTATGCAATGGGATTCTTAATTCCATTATTCCAATTTATCCGTCTGAATGATTGCACTTAAGATTTTTTTTTTTTTTCCATTTTCTAGAACTTTCTGTGATCTTGCTGCTGTTGCGTGATTTTATATACATGTTTGGCAACCAGTGTGGTTGAATGAGAAATGCTGTGTTACGCCCTAAATGTGGGATTTGCACTAGCCAGGTGAAATAGTGTCAACATTTAAGCATTAGCCAAATGTTAAACAATTTGTTTTGTCCATTGTCAGAAATATGCAGGCCACAGAAAGGTGTTAGTCTTAGTGTTTGCATTGTAGTAAGTCAGGGTTTATTTAGGTATATTATTGAAATTAACAGGTGCCAGGAGTTTGAACAATCGGGCCCCTGCTAAATCTGCTCTGAACTGATCCCCTGGAATAAGTCTCCCCTGCGCCTGGAGGTTGACTGTTAGTTGTTCTTATAAGGGAAGAAACAATATGTTTAATGGGCTGCTCAAACTCCTGGCTACTAAATAATTTAAATGATATACTTAATTGATGGTTGTTTGGAAACTCAGGACTCAGTACAGGGCTGTTCCTTCAGTGTTTTTGCATGCTTTTTGCTATTCAGCTGTTCAACATGACAATGATTACAGAATAATTTACTTAAGAGCTTAACATGCACAAAACAAAACCTCTCCAAAACAATGCGTGCTTGATTTAACCACCATACAGAATGCTATTCAGCTGAATCCTCATCCTTTTTTTTATCCCTGAAGAATCCTGTAGGCTCCTACACAGGTTTCATTAAAGTCCAGATGGAGCTGCGGCGGCCCATCACAGTGCGTGGCCCTGGGGGCTCAGCCCAGAGCAGCGAGGATGCCTTCTATCTGCCCAAGGGCTCCATCAACACCCTACACATCAGCAGCAGCAACACCGTGAGGGAGGTCATCGAGGCGCTGCTCCGCAAGTTCTTGGTGTTGGACAACCCCGCCAAATTTGCATTGTACAAGCGCTTCTGCAGGGAAGACCAAGGTAAGAAGCAGCTACGTTCAGTGTGCTCAGGGGAACAAGACCGGACGCAGTAATGCCACGCTTGTATTATGTCTGCTTTTGATCTATACACTGATAACTCATTTCTGTAGCATGGGGCTTGAAATCTGGCTTGAAAACCCCCCAAATATTTGGAAGAAGAATCTGCATGGGAATAGTACCAACGTAAATGGCTGGTTTCACAGACCCCGATTACCAGTAATGATAAATTGGGTAAGATAGTCCAAGATTAGTGCTAATGAGGGTACATGAAACCAGCCCATTGTGTTAGAAACCCATACTAGCCCAAGATTGGGTGCAGGACTGGGGTGAGTTCCTTAATATAACCTGAAAACCTATGAGCTTGTCTTGTATTCTGGGTGTCTTAAGTTCTGTCCTGTATTTTAATATTTCTAGTCATTGATAGATGAAGTGGTAGCCGTATCGGTCCAGAGATGATAGACGAAGAGAAGGAGATGTGATGGCTTTTATTGGACTAACTAAACAATAATTAATCACAAGCTTTCAAGACCTCAGAGGTCTCTTTAGGTGAAAGTAGGAAAGATAGATTGGTGTTTATAATGTGTGAACATTTTTATAATGTGAACATCGACCTCTATTTCCTACTTTCACCTGAAGAAGAGACCTTTTGAGGTCTTGAAAGCTTGTGATTTAATTATAGTTTAATTTGTCCAATAAAAGGTATCGCACCTCCTTCTTTGTCTAATTTGTAGTGAAACCCTTCCATTTTAAGAACAAGAAGATTGAAATGGTGTTAAGTATGTGTCTAGCCAATGACAGTAACGAATGAGGTTACAAACTGCACACTACATCTATAATGAGATGTGCATGATCAAATCTATCGCACACCTACATCTATATGGGTCAAGCTAGTGCACAAGTATGTAGCTTTGCAAACGAACACTGTTCTGCTCACAGATATGCAGACTCTTTACAAGGGATTATAGAGAGACATCCCTGGGATGTGCAGATTGGGTGTGAATTTGAAACTGGCCTGTCCAGAGATGCAGCTGTGAATTGCAGGGAGGGACTGGTTGAGGAAAAGCTGAGCGGACAGACAGGGAAGTGTGGCACTCAGTGGGCAGGTCAGCACTAACCCAAGAGCAGCCACTGGCAGTCTCTGTGGGAATCCCTTTACCATAGACTCTGTGACAGATGAGTAGGCCACTTACTGTTTTAAAATGGTTACATACCAGGCTAATCAGGGTTACTATAACACATCACAGGCAGACCCTTCAATTACTTCTCTAAACCACCACTGGAATGGCAGAATCCTATGGCAAATTAACCTTTAAGCCTCTTTTACCTCTGGGACAGTTGATTTTCCGATTTCCCTCTACCTAGTCTCTCTGCACCACAGGGATTTCAGGATCTGTATGAAGCTTCAGAAGAGGTAGATCTAATGCAGGTTTATCAGCTCCGGATGTCTGTGTTGTTGAAGCAGAGAAAATGTCACGGAATTGCTTATGGAGCAGTCCCCCAGTTGATTATTGAATAAAAATATCAAAGAAACTGTTTTTTTAAAAGAAATTTGCAACAGTAGAGGCAGAAACGGTAGATGGTGGTTAACTCCTAGTGACTGGTGAGACAGTGTCTGTGTAATTAATTGATGGCTTGTTGCTTGAAAGCATAGTAGGGGGGGGGAAAATTAAGAAAACCAGTTTTGAATGCCAAGCTGCACACTATCGGCATAACTACACAGGCAAGCTGAAGGCACACAAAGGCTTAGCGCCTGTTCAGATGAGTTGTTAGAGGAAGCACAAAGGGCAGGTAGGTTTCAGTAGCCCTGCTTGCAGGATGGAATAGCTGGCATGCTAGAGAAGAATCTGTGTGTGTGATTGTATTAGAGGGTGGTTTTAAGTGTTTATCCGGTCGGACTGTTTGTTTGAGATCATTGGGTTCATAACTGATACCCTTATTAGTGCAACATATTCACTCATTGCAATAGGTATCGCTGTTACTAAAGGGGTTTGTACGGTTAATTGAATTTATTATGGGCTTTCTTTGACCAGTTACAAATACAGAGTGTGTAGTAAACAACCCACCATAAAAAAAGAAAAAAAACACCACGGCCTTGCACATGGTAATTTAGACACATTCTGTCTGAAATAATGTAGTTGTAATACCTCGATGATTGCTGCCTTTAGATTGGCTTGGGCCATATTTTCAAAGTGTTTCCTCCAGTATTTTATTAACTCCTATTTTCTGAAAGTAAAACACCAGTTTAAATTTGCAACCCTGCAGTTTATTGCTGTGTGTGTTTTGACTGAGAGAGACTGGGAAGTACAGTATCTATCTGTGCAGTACTGTTCACTGCACTTCAGTACAAAACCAGTTCTCTTTTAAGAGTTCTCTTCCTTTTATTAATGTAATGCCATGTTAAGAAGGTGGTAAGGTGGTATAGCCATCCACGGGTGGGAAGTACCATGGCCAACTGTGAGTGAGGTTTTAAAAAGATTGATTCATTTCATTAAAACGGAGAACCTCTACATTCAATCCAGTGTATTTTATTAAAAAAAAAAAAATTGGAGATTTATTAGATTTAATAGCCGGGATGTTTGTCAGGCTAATTGAGACTGGCTATGAAATCAGCACCTTACTGTAGACTGTACAGTAAATCCTCCTGGTTAATGGACAGCAGAGTGTGTTGGATTACCCAGTGCTGAGTATACTGGTGGGTTGATTTACTGACTCGTCAGCAGCTGCACCCACATCCAAAAAAATAAAGACACTTTGTTTTCTGTCGGATCGCTAGATTTACACATCACAGTCCAGGCGAGTTTAGAAAACGTGTGGGCATACTCCACGCCCTGGCACACTCTGATTCAGAAACCGCACATAACAAGACTTGCAGAATGAAATCGGAGGTTTGAAATACGTCATGCTTATTGACTTGCATCCTCCTTTTTTTATTGCCCCAATTCATGGTTCAGTTGCTGTCTCGACTGGTTTAGAGCACATTGACACATTGTTCACGGTCACATGCGCTTGTCTTTCAGTGATTTGATGGTGATCTGAAGCACTTGTGTTGCTCTGGTGCCAGCAGAGCATTTGAAAGGAGCTCCTCTGACTTCACAGCAAGCGAGCGCGAGACCAGTAATGCAATCGGAGGCATTTGATCCGATTTGTCTTATTGCAGTGTGACCCTGTGAAGACATCTCTAAGAGGAGGCTCTGCAGTGAAACGTCCGCTTGATCTGTGAAGGGTGTTAACCATTTGGGGATTTGTCTTCAATTACAATAGCAGCGACGCATCTGAAAGTGTGTGTGCGTGCGCACGTGGAAGCTCAAATTACAAAAACAACAGTCTTCCAGGACAGCCTTGGAAATGATTCTGAAGACTCGATGTTTCATCTTTTTTGATTTCAACCAATCGTTTTGCTATTCTAATACAAGTTACAGTACTGTTTCTTTCAGGTTTGCCGACCGTCTTCTACTGTAGTTAATAAGATTGTAAACATTTATTAACCAGTGTATTAACTCGGAGGTTCTCAAACATATTTGTTTTCTGGGACTTAAATTTAAAAACTATTTAGAATAGGTGTCCAGGGATGGAAACGAGCCCTATTTCATAGCAGTTTCACCAGTTTCAGGTTATAAAATGAGTTTGATTAGCTGCAGTGTATAGGTAACAAGCTCAGGTGAGTCTTATTAGACTCATAGTGAAACCAGGAATGGATCAAACTGCTATGCCATGGGAGTCTTATTGCCATTCCTGGGTGTCCCCTATAGAAAACTGAGCAAAAGGCTAATTGCAAAAAAGCTGTCCAATATTCTGAATAAAAACATGCACTTATTCTGTTTAGGATATTTTTGTTAGATGGATAATGGTTCACAAATGTGGCTAACACAATAATAATCTGTGAGTGATGTTAGAAGTTAGTCCTCAATAAATAATAATAATAAATAATAATAATAATAATAATAATAATAATAATAATAATAATAATAATAATAATAATAATAATGATATTTATTGTTTGCATTTAACCACACAGAACCATTATGTTTTCTATTTATTCTACTTGGATTAATACAGGTTTTCCATCCTGAGGATTTTTCTTACACTTCAGTAGAGGATACTAGCTGACTGTGTAATGTTTTAATTAGATTTTTTCCTTGAAACAAGTGAAGCTCTGTTTGCCTCAAACCAACCTTTTTAAATATGGAAAAATGTATGCGCTTTGAGGGGTGGGGGGGTGTATATCAAGTTTGATAGACAAAACAGTCCTGTTAGGTTTATATCTTTTGACAGTGCACTGAAACTCAGCGGCTTGGTATTTCATACAAGGAGTGTCTTTAGCAACAGTGTGACTCTTCCAGACAGCGGTTCTACATGCTTTAGTGCATTGCAGGGATGGGAATAAGACTCTTGTTGCACAGCAGTTTCACCCATTCCAGGTTTTAATATGTGCTTGATGAGAAGCTCAGATGTGTCTTATTAGACTCCTAGTGAAACCAGGAATGGATCAAACTGCTATCCCATGGGAGTCTTATTGCCATCCCTGGTTGTCCCCTATAGAAAACTGAGCAAAAGGCTAATTGCAAAAAAGCTGTACTGCGGTGACAGTGAATGTTTATTGAGCAGTAAGTATATGACCTGTCCCTCGCCACAACAGTAAAATAGTAGAATTTCCTGGGCAACCTTTGCAGAACCACTGTATTAACTGAACTGAACGTGTTCTACTGGACTGTGCTTTGCTGTGTAAGATCATTTGGCAGGGGCACGTGGTTTAATTTGCACTCCTGATTGCTGTATATTTCATTGGTTTTTTATAGCAGTTGTTTGTTTTTCTTTTTCAGTGTATGTGTGTAAGTTGTCGGACGGGGAGCACCCTCTGTATCTGCGGTTGCTGGCGGGGCCCAACACAGACACGCTGAGCTTTGTCCTGCGCGAGCAGCAGACAGGAGAGGTGATGGTAAGACACTGCACCATTATTATCAGTGTGTAACATCCGCAGATATTTATACACACAGCAGCACTGTTTCTTGTACAGGCGACTCTGCCTCAACATGTCTTTCCTTGTCTACCTCGTGATGCTGAACTCTTCACCGATATCCCATTCGTCTTAATCTCTCAATCGACCACCCTGTAACCAGAGACATTTCAAACGCCCTGTTTTTCTTTCCTGCTCTTATCATGATAAAACTTGCGGTTTTAGCTGCTTCCTCCTCTTATTATGTATGTAAAAACACCAATTCTACATCTGACAATCCCTTTAGTTATATTGTGAAATCTTTATCTGATAGTTGGGTATACAACTATGGCCAAAAGTTTAGCATCACCGTATAGAATGAACTAGTTTTGCTTCATATAGTCGAATGAAACCTGCTGAAATAGGGTTACGTTAACATACTGAATTACTTACCGCTTTGTAGTTTTTTCTATATACGAACTGTCAATGGCCTCCGTCCTAAAATTATAGTTGATGCTAAACTTTTGGCCAAAGCTGTAAATAACCGGATGCCACAGGATGTAATATTTAAAACTTTTATATTTAACATAAAAATCATTATATGTTATTTACTTTAGCCTCAGCTTTTACTATTGTGTTGATTCCAGAGGCCCCTCTAGTTCAGAATAGAAAATCTACATGATATGAGAGTCCAAAGTCCTCAAGTACTGTATAAACTAACGTGTGTGTAATCTGGCTTTTTAATCTGGAAAGGGCAAAAAAAAAAAATGTAAAAAATCCGAACTCCTATCAAATTATAACCTCAAAGAAAGAATAAAGGCACACTTTCCTTCGACCCAGGCTCAAACCCCCTGAGTTAGACTTGTGACCTGTATGTCTTTCCTTTTTACAGAGATGTACATTATACTTAAGTCTTCAGCTGGGGTCCAGGAAGAAAACACTGCTCTAGTAGTATAGTAATGACATTTTCTATTTTGTTTTCAGTATGACACTTTCTGTAAAGTTGCTTGGTGCTGAATAGAGCAGCAGTACACGAATACACACATGCTTTGGCACGACTCTCTTAGTAATTTAATGTTGTCCTGTATTCTGGAATAATTGTGGGTGTTGACTCTTTAGGTAGCTGCTTTGGACATGAGCCTTGCAACATAAGCTGAAGAATGTCTTGCCTGCACACTTCATGAGCTCCTATTGTCTTTCTAACATGCACCTTCCCATCCGCAGTGGGACGCCTTTTCTGTTCCAGAACTCCAGAACTTCGTGCGGATTCTGGACAAAGAGGAATCGGACCACCTGAGCTCCCTGACGAGGCGCTATGCCACCTACAAGCAGAAACTGGAGGAGGCACTGCAAGGACAGAGGAAGCCAGGCTAGGGGAGCCAAACAGAGCCTGGGGGCCAGAATGGCATGCATTTAGCAGGGCCTGGCCAGTGACTGCAGGACTGCCTGCTTTAGAAAAATCTATGGAGTGCTTTTATTTGGTGCACGGGCTACCATGAAAACTGGGACTTCAGATCCGAGCACTGGGTCGCATTTAACAGCTTGCACACTTCAAATATTTATTGACGGCTGCAAGCGTGTTGATGTTACTCGTCATCCAGCACTCTGCCTGCCTGTCTGCCTATCTGGGCATTTTTAAGTTACCTCTGTAGCCTGTGAATCTGAAAGTCATTTTTATTTTATTTTATTTGTATTTTATTGTATATGATATTGTGAACTGTAAAAAAAAAAAATCTTGTTACTTTTAATTTATAAGGCAGGAGTGGAGAAAAGAATGTATAGGTATGTTTTTTTTTTTTTGTTTTTTTTACTGGTTTAGCTAAGAGTATAAAGAAACTGTATCACGAAGCAAGTTCACTGGACGCATTGGGAACTATGGGATTTTCCAGTTGGAATGACAAGGTGTCAGAGATGAGTGTCAGTGCGTTCCAGTAAGGGCAGTATTGGAGAGATGTTGATAGGAAGGATCAGATATGGGTAAGAGTGTGTGATGAGATGAGGAGGAGGAGGAGGAAGAAGAATGTGTAAGATGGGGAGTTGAGGGGGTTGGAGCAGGTGAGGGAAGCTGGTCTGAGGGAAGCTGGTTAGGGAGAGAAGGACGGAAAAAGTAAGGATGATATGGGATCAGGGATTAGGCAGTGAGCAAAGGCAATGCGCCTGCTACTGCAATTTGAAACATTTGCTTTACTATTTGCGAAATCGGGTGGGTTAGAAACCAGTTCGTTCTGACACTTTTTCTCTACAGTAAGATTGTTTTAAGTAGGGGTCTTAAACTCAGGAGTGAAACGCGGCCTGGCAGGCAGAGATCCATTGGGCTGCACAGCATGTATGATGAAGCCCGATGATTGTGATTACTAACAAGTCCAACTTCATATTTACATTAATGCACAATTGCATGAAGTTCCATGCAGTCGCTTCTAAAATCACAATCCGTTGTTTTTTTTCTGATTTCTATAGTGGAAAGTTTGAAGCCTTAATCTCACTTGTACAAGCTGTGAACACAGGACTGTGATCTCCAGCAGTCTGAACAGTTGTAAATACTTGTTTTCAACACAGACATGCATATGCATGTATGTTCATCACAGCTTTCACTTTATTTCCTGCCTAGGAAGCACTGTTCCCTCTCCTTTAAACTCTGAAGCTGCTGATCACATGCAAGCCACTGGCTTTCTTGTCTTCATATTGCACACCTTTCAATTAGTACTGTATGACGAGTCTCTGATTGGTACTGATTCACAATGAAGCACTGGCACTGATCCGCAGACATGCTGTTGGAGGGAGACTTTTCTGTCAAAGGGCTTGGTTTGTTACACCCCAAGGGGGACATCTAGTGGGAAACTGCTGTACTGCACATTTACCAGTCATTGAATTTGTATGTATAATATGCCAGAGTTTTTGTTAACTTTGGGTGATCAAATACTGTTTTTTGTTTTATTTATTTTGTTTTAACCAAAGACTTCTGATACTTTTTAAAGAGCTTACCTGATGTTTTGTTGAGTCAGTCATTTAAAGGATTGCTAACCAAGACTTCTACAATCCATTTTTACCTCTATAACTGGCAGCATGATCACTGGCCCCCTTTAACTGGTTTGTTTTTACTTTTATGCAAGCTATGCACAAAACAAGATTGGTGTAGCTTTCCGGAACTTCCTGTGTCGTAGGTCAGGTTTAATCCAATGGTCTGGCAGCAATTGGACTATGTGACCTACATCACAGGATGTGAAAAATCCACATGGCCTGAAAAAAAGCCTGTCAAGAACCAAAATCCGATTGGCATTATATAAGGGGACAGGGATTTTGCCAATACTATCGAGGGAAGAAGGAGGATTTTAAAGCTTTGATTAGCCCTTCATCTCATTTTTAGGCACACTTTCACAGGCATTTCTTAAGCCATTTATATGACAATCCTTTCTATATGAGGCAGAGTTCAGTGTGGGCAGCACCGTACACTTTGTGCAGCAACGCACACGCGCAGATATAATGTGAATACTGTAGCGCACGTGTGAGCTATATTTTGTGAAAACTTCAATCAGCAAGCTAATTTAGGGCACTTTACGACACCTTTTGAGGGATCCACTTGTGTTTTGTTTAATGCTGCGACCGCTATAAATGATTGACGGCTTAATCAAGTCAATTTATGTATTCCTGTTTTGTAGTCGTTTTTAGAAAAATTATTTAACCTAGCAATGATCATGATTTGAATATAACTTATTATTATTTTTTTTTTTTACTGCGAAATTGTCAAACTGCAGTTTGTTGTACAGAAATGGTATCTCATAAAGAAAAAAAAAAGTTTAGATTTGTTATAAAATGGATTTTGGTCAAAACGAGGATAGAAAGAAAAATGTATATATATATAAAAAAATATTACTTTTAATAAAGACCTATACTGTATGAGCTTGGTCTATAAGTGTTAAAATTTCAGGAAATAATAATAAAATAAACTGTAAACCTTTTAAAATATTGATGGTACAAGAAAGATCTGCAAAATTGTTAGCTTGCAAGAAAGATTTGAGCAAATGTTGACATTCACAAGATTTTGTGAATGTTTGGTCAGTGCAAGTTGATTTAATTTTTATAGGTAACTTGATGTTTGTTCAGATTTGTTACCAAAATGTGACTTTTTTTAAAGGCGCTGTTCATTTATTAAAATTGCAATTGGCAAAACAATGTATAGTTTGTATTTATTTCACAATTCTTTAATGATCTCTTGAAATTATAGCTGCAAAATAATGCCACTGTCATGCATTTCGATTGTAGTTTTGAGAGAAACACGTTTCATAGCAAACATGTGTTTTTTTTTTTTTTCTCAATATCTGGTAATGCATTGGGTTAGCTCAATTTGCTTGTCTTACACTCATGAAGTCTCTTACTGTTTCACTTCCTGGGTTATTTCACCTCTGCTGGTGTTTTCTGGCTCAGCGAGGCACTGGGGAGCAGCTGATGTGGTTTCAGGCCACTGCACGGCACACCAGGGGAGACTTGGGGTTTGATACAGTAAAGCTGCCTCAAACTAGGTCTCCTGGAAGCAGGTTTCAAACCGCTGTCCCCTGGAGTGTGTCTGTAGGTTTGAGAGGGTTTATTAGTGCTTCGCATTCTTCAAAGCACCTGTTCACCTGATGGTGTTAATAAACATGCTTCAAAAAACACTCATTAAAAAAACATGCAGACCTTATTGACCAACCAGTTTGTTTACTGCCCCCTTACCTTTTTTATGATGTCTATCCTTCAGGGTACAGGGATATGAACATCATTTAGATGTTTTATTTATCATAATTTAATCAAAGAAACTACAAAACGGTATCGCAAGTGTCTACTGGAAGCCAGGTTTTTCATGTTAGATTTAGAAATGTCACATTTTTCATTAAGTACATGGAAAACTACAAAGCAGTGTGTAATTGAATGTTAACGTAACATTACTCGGCAGGTTTCATTCGACTTTATGAAGCAAAATTAGTTCCATCGATGTAGGGGGATGCAAAACCTTTGGCCATAGCTCTAGTTTTTTAAACTAATAAATACAAAATAAAACATTTAAAGTGTTGAGGTGCTTTGACTAGAAGTCTAGAAGCTCCTCCAGTTCAAACTGCCTTCCACAGAGGAATGTTGGCTTGATCAGCTGAAGTGTCTTCAAATCAGTAAGTTCCAGCACCATCTAGTGCACATTAAGTGTGTTGCCAGAAAAAAGGAAACATTCAAAAGTTAGATCACTTCTATAAAGACTGGCTGGAAGCACCTTAAAAACTAAATTGAACCGTGTTATTCTCTATTTCCCCTCTTCTCTCGGTGTATGTGTACAGAAAGATTAAACTAGTTTTAAATATATAATACCGGTAAAACCCTTCCTTCTAGCAGTATGCTCTCTTGTTCTGGAGACTTCTTGGCCTCTCTCTGATCTTCAGCCCCGTTACTGGGTGATCTGGAATGCTTTGATGTTGCAGTCACTTACCATTCATCAGTCATTCTCTTGTAATTCGATTATTTCTTTATTTTCAAGCTGCACCCATCTTTGGGATTCTGAATCCCATACACTGACTCCTCCAAGACCCTGCATGTTTCTTCTTGATACAAGTCAAAGTAGAACAGCAGACTGGCCTAATTGAAATATTTTTGAAGGGCAGCGTTGCCTACACTTTCCTTTGTTTCAACGTCTTACTTTTTTAATACTGTACCCTATTACGCATATTTTGTGTGATTTATTGTTTCTGCTACGATAATTTCTGCAGTCATTGTAGTGCAGTAGTTTTAGAAGCGTCTTTAGTTTAATTTGGCCGTTATATTTTATTGGTAACAATTATGCAATTTTAAATAAAATCGCTTTGTTAAAATCATTGTTGATTTTATTTATTTATTTATTTATTTATTATGAATTACTATCACTCATGTTCTTATTTGGGACGGGGCTAACCAATTGCTACTTTGAAGATCCTTTTTACAAGATCCTGTTTCGCTGGGCATCAATGCAGTAAGTATAGATTTACTTACTTGTTACACAAAGTTGAAGCGTTCCTTTTAATTAGGTGCTCTAACCAATGTCTCACGACTGAGCCGGGTTTCCTTTTTACACCCAAGCTCTCGAAGGTGGATGCCCCTGGTGGATAACAGCCAGCCCTGCAGCTATCCAGTATCAACTAACCAATAAGCTCGCTGAAGCGTGATCAGCCCCTGGCGGTTTTGGATCTAACTTCCTGGAGTGCCAGAGTTAATGCAACACTGCCACTTAAATTAAATTCCCATCAAATAGCAGTAACTTCGGAGAGCCAGAATGCAAACCTGTGCTCCCCTGTATTACTGACCCTGCGCCCCACACGCTCCTGCTTTTACCAGGGGAGCCACTCTGCAACCCTCAAGTATTGCTTCAAAACTCCCTCTAATTTTTAGTGACAGTGCATCGCTTGCAACAGAACTGTGTCATTAGGTCTGATTGTGTGTGGATTGTCCTTGAACTGTTCATTTCTAGTGTCGTCACAATGATGGATTTTTTTTCTCTTTCTTGCTTTAACGTTCTTCTGGTGATTTAAATAAAAACAAAAGACTCCAGGCCAGAATTTATTATTTTTTGTAAGTTATTTTATTGCACAAAACAGGCAAGCCAAAAAATTGTCAGTGTGTTCACCATAAACCATGAAAACAAAGTGTACTTTTTTTGTTTTGGTTTTAATGTGACATTTCATATTTTTGTGAATTTAAAAGTGCAGCAGTGACCATGGCCACTTTCTAAACGTCATTATTATTTGATTCACCAATTAAAAATCATAATACTGATGATTTGAGAAAGCAATATCCAGCATGGCATCATCACACATTATTCAGACAGTTACCACAACGTTTGATTTTTATAGTTTACAGCATATCCTTTTTAATGTGTTCTTGCTTGATGCAGTGAACGATATTTTGCTTCTTGGGCATAGTATGTGTACAGCCCTAAAAGTTCTAAATAGCCAAAAAACATTCACATAAGATGCCCTGTACCAGTGCTTTAGGTATCCCATCTAATCTATTGGTCATATGGGATTTAAAGTAAGAATCTTGGCTTTACTTTTTACACAATTCAGCCTAACCCTAATATACAGAACAATGGATACTTAAAGGTAGAGTACATGTCTGAATGAATAGTTGCAGATGCGACTGTATTAATGATTTATGTACGTAAATTCAGATAACAAGGATCTTTAATGTAACGCGGAAGGCGCTGCCCAAATCGATAGCAAAAAAATAACAAGAGTAGCAGTCTATCAATTTCAATTCACAGTTTTGGCGGAGCTAGTACAAAGAATCTCTTTACAGATAAATAAACACTTTTCACTGGTAATCTTGCCTGTAAACTCCAACCCAGACAGCACCATACAAATCAGTATAAAACTACAGGTAAAGCGATGCTAATTCTAATAGAGTGGCACCTTTACTCAGCGAGCTGTCCCGACTTCCCATCTGAAAACAGCACCTGAACCCATTCTGGGCTCCAATATTCAATAGTTTCTGTTGTAAGGGACAGAGACCCTCTCTGAATGAAAGTAGACCAGGCATTCCTTGCCTCTATATGTTGTCAGATGTGGTTTTAGCTACGAGGTCGGTCAACGCTTCGCCTCTTTTAAAGCTAAGGGTTAACATTTTCTAGTGCAAAAAAATGTATTGGAAGCAGAGAACACCTACAGTAGTTTGTGTGTATGCACACAGTGCATAATAGAGATGCAAAGAGAGTATGTATCTATCAACAGCTGCTGTGACACACAAAAGCAGTACTAATAGCACTGGGGAATTAAATTATGGTATGAGCTGGTTTAAACTGCTGTGATAGTTACAGAGTTCTCTGAAAAAAACAGGTCCCTTTCTGCCCAATTTAATTTATGTATGACTGACTTTTTGGCATTTCTTATTTTGGCTGAACCAACACAAAACGTCTGCACAAGTTCTCTATTTTATTGCTGGGGAGAAGAGGAGGAGGAGGCATGATTTGAAACTGATTTTCAATCCTAGCGCATCAGTAAGCACTTTGATACATATTTATTTTTATATCATTCTTGATGTTGGTATGTTTCTTGCTGGTGGTGCAGCGGCACGTCAGTGCACTTCGGACGCTGGAAGATATTTCAAGAATAAAAGCATGTTTTTAACTACAGTGTGTTTATCACTGACAGTGGGCCAACAAATAAGCGTTTTTAGATCCGAATCTGCAACCACCTGAAACAACTCCACCCAATCAGAGGCCCTGCTGGGATTGAGGGAGCCAATGGAACCCAGGCTGAGCTGTGACTGTAGGATTGAAACAGGTTCTGAACCACATCTTGATAGAGGATTCCACAAATGCTGGGGAAAGGGTACTGTGGATCTTTGGAGGAAAGGAAGACAGAACTTAAAGTAATGCTTTTATACCATAGACATTTTCCTCCCTTAACTGTTTAATACTCAGTGATCTGTATGGTTTCCATTGTTGCTTCACTCTGTCCTTGACGTGCTTACTAACTATTTAAAAAAAAAAAAAAAAAGCTTTTGAAAAGACTCCTCGAGAACTATTGTGGGGGAAGCATATCAGTGTTGCGCAAGCTTCAGTGAACAATGCCTCGCCTTTGAGTTGTGTTGCCTTGCACAACGCTAACGTGCTTCCCCACCATTGGTTTGGGGAGTCTTTTCCAAAGCAACAATAGAGTATCATACAGAATGCAGGTAATAAACAAGTAATATACTGTAATTATATAAAGGGATCCCTTTAAAGACTATGTACCCCTTAGAGTTGGTAGGTTGGCTTGGGTAAACTAACACTGAAATCCTCTGGTCTGCTTCACAGTAGATGCCAGGCAAGGATTTTACTTCTGTTTTCAAACAACTGATACAGGAAAACAAAGGAAATGATTATTCTGAAAAACAGATTTTTTTTTTTAAAAATGAAAAATCTTATCTTGGAAATCTACTTGAAATAATAAAAGTTACACTAACTAAAAAAAAAAAAAAAATTAATTAAAGTCATGCAGTACCATCAATGTAAAAGATCAATCGGAAATTATTAAAATTAAAAGCCAACTGCAACAATTTAGGTATATGGAGATTATAGAGCTGCTGTAGGATTATTAGCTTTTAGTTTAACAAGACTGTATCTGCAGAATTAAACAAGCTAGATTATCCTGCAGGTCGGTGTAATTCTGCTACAATATATCGATATTGAAATGTACGACCCTGCACAACACCAGAGAATTATGATATTGATATTGAAGTATACGACCCTGCATAACACCAGAGAATTATGATCAATTGCAGTTCAAGGCCTAAAAAAACAAAACAAAACAAAAAAACCAAAAAGCAACTGGTTACAATTAGGTTACAAAGAACCTAGAGGTGAGAACGGCAGCCGTTCTCATTGCCCAGTGGAAGCGACACAGGGCAGCTCCTTGAAGCACAAGGTAAACAGGATACAAAGCGGCTGTCTTTCTTCACAGCACACTCGCTGTTACTGCAGGGTCCGTCGCAGGAGTTTGTTGAACCTGGGGCCGTGGTGATTGAACATTAAGCGTGGATCAAATTTATACCTGAAAAAGACAAAGAAACACAAGGTCACATTCGTAGGCAGTTTCCTCACCCAGTGGATCTTGTAAATCTGTATTTTGATCAGCTGAAACTGCTTGTGTAAAAGGTCGTTCAGCATTTAAAATCTCGCACACTTTTTCAATGAAAAAGTAGACTTGATTTATTTCAAAATGTACATTGGTTTTCACATATAGTATTCATTAGCAGTGGTTTACAATGCATCATGACACTGAAAAATCCTCATAAAAAATGTTTTAGTAAAATACTATGCCGTTTAGGAATTCTATTTTCGTTAACCATATATATCTTTACAACCTTAATGAATTCCAATTAGTATTATTATTTAAAAAAATGCAATGTGCTGCACATGCCTTGAATGAGAGGAGCGTGCTGCACATGCCCTGAATGAGAGGAGCGTGCTGCACATGCCCTGAATGAGAAGAGCGTGCTGCACATGCCCTGAATGAGAGGAGCGTGCTGCACATGCCCTGAATGAGAGGAGCGTGCTGCACATGCCCTGAATGAGAGGAGCGTGCTGCACATGCCCTGAATGAGAGGAGCGTGCTGCACATGCCCTGAATGAGAGGAGCGTGCTGCACATGCCCTGAATGAGAGGAGCGTGCTGCACATGCCCTGAATGAGAGGAGCGTGCTGCACATGCCCTGAATGAGAGGAGCGTGCTGCACATGCCCTGAATGAGAGGAGCGTGCTGCACATGCCCTGAATGAGAGGAGCGTGCTGCACATGCCCTGAATGAGAGGAGCGTGCTGCACATGCCCTGAATGAGAGGAGCGTGCTGCACATGCCCTGAATGAGAGGAGCTGCACATACCCTGAGTCGAAGACCCCGGCGGAGCGGCAGGATGGCCCCCAGCAGGACTGCAGCATCATGAGCCGGTGGTTCATCTTCTCCAGCACCTCCTGGTCGATGCTCTTCGCTATGTTGGTCAGCTGGAAGGGGTCGGCGGTCAGGTTGTACACCTCCACAAACACCTGCAAGGAGGAGCGCACACATCAGCAGGGTGGAAGATGACCCCAGCCAGAGAGGCACACTGTTAAGCACTGCCCTTGCAGAGGAGTGCTAACCAAGGGTTCAGCACACATGGTCTTACCTCTAGTGAAGCCGTGTAACAGGAGTCCATTTTACAAGGAACTTATAGAAGCCATTTAAAGCCATTTTCAGAGAGTGGCTCTAATCAAGATTGTTTAGAATTGTGGGATTCAACTATGAATTATATGGTGAAAATCGTTTATAAAAAAGAAAAAGTCACCTGGTGTTTCATGGACATGAATTATTAAACATGGTCACTCAAGATTGTTTTTTTTTTCCCAGCTTCTTTCTGTAATGCTTTATTGTGGGGTACTCTGATCATTCAAGTACAAAGCTACACACACAAAAAAAACCCTGTTATTTTCTGATCGTTTCTCCATTGACGCTATATCGTTTCAATGTGATGATGTTAAACTGCAGGTTCTAATAGCAGTGATATTAGGCAGGTCTGTCTGCATTAAGGTTCAATAGATCTGCAGATAAATAACAATCACCTTTCACCCGTGGGACTTGCTTTGAATGCAGCCTGTCCCCGGGATGATGAGGGAATTAAGTTGTGGTGTCTCAGTCTGGCTCTGCATGGACATTAGTAATCCACATCACTAAAGCCACCGTGAAAATTGCCATTGAAATACAGAACTGGCAAAAGATGCTCAATGTGCATTAGGCTGCTGCACAGAACAGATCCTTTGTTTGCCTACTGCAGGCTAATTAACTAACAAAATATGGATTTGGGGCAAGTCAAACTGATTCGTCTAGGGAGAAATATTTTGCTAATTTCCAGTTAAAATGAAATAAAATAAAATAAAATAAATGCAAAAAAAATAGTGCAGTTAACAAAATAAGTTCTCATAACAATGCAGAAAAAATTAAAACAACAGGTAGATGCCAGCTAAAATATTACAAAAGTAGGTTCCTTGAAGAATAAACACAAGCACACTGTTCCGCAATGAATTACACAAGCAGGTAACAGAACAGCCTTACCTCACTGTCATCAAACTCACAATACTGCAAGTCTGAAGAGGCTGAAATCGTCCTTACACACGCGTATGTGTTGTTGAAGGCGTCTTCACAGACACAATCTGGGAAACACTCCTGAACATAAAGAAACGGGGATTTAAAAACAAAAAAGGAATTGTATGACCACAATCAACTTTTTGTTATGCTTAGACACGCATTCTAAAATAAAAGTAGTTCTATGGCGCCATCTGCTGGATTATTGGAAGAATGGTTTCTAATCGAATATCAAGCTGTGAAGCAGCAGAATGATGTTTGATACACTTTTCATGCTTGGAGTAGACAGACGGAGTTTTAGAGAAACTAATACTAATATTATTATTTGAATCCAAACTATATTAAATGAAAGCAGAAAGCCTAAATGTTAAATATACCAGAGGCATTTCTTCAGTTTTGTTTTTAAAGATTTTATAATGTATTCATTTATTTCTTTTTTTTTACTTCGGTAAAATAGGTAAAGAAAATTAATGCATCACATTTCTTTCAGGTAGCTGTTCAAGTATTTCCTTTATTAGACATACCCCTTCCTTGAAAACTGCTTTAAATTAGAGCTGCAGCACCAAGTCATATACAACTGGCTGTTAAGCAACAAAGCTAATAACCAGCCACTGGGATTGACTAATACATCCTGGTCGGGTGGGGGAATTGTTTAACGGTCTGGTTTTCAGAAGTACACTATATCCATCATCGGCTAAAAAAAAAAAATCACTACAAAAACAATTGAGGAGCACTGGCCAAAACAAAATCATGTCCCTGCTACATACATTTCCGTTTTTTTGTTTAAACTCCTTTGGGAGACATCAAAACACTGAGTTTCAAATCATCCTGAAGTTTACTGCAAAACCACGAAAGCAAGAAAACCATATGCAACCCCCACCCGCCCTCCCCTCCAAATTCCATCTGAACCTTAAAATCAGAGAAACTTTATATAGGTACTACTAGAAGTAATTTACAAATTATTAAGATAATTTGGATTTTGCCAAAGGACAGCCTCATTATGTTTCAATCCTCATGACGATGAAGACGTCAGTAGAGGAGGGACTGAAGTAATACTCTATTTTGCTGATGCCCAGTTTAATTAAATGGCAGTTAGAGCCCCCTCAATCTCTTTATGGACACATCTGTCATCTACAAGAAGAGAGAGAAACATCTGGCAGCAGATCCCAGAGATGGAAACAAGACTCATCCATTGCAGGTTTTACTGTGAGCTTGATTAGCCACAGTGTAAAGGTAACAAGCTCAGGTGTGTCTTATTAAACTCCTAGTAAAACCAGGAATGGACCAAACTGCTGTGCAATTGGGAGTTTTATTTCCATCCCTGGAGTCAGATCTATAGAAATAATAAAAACCGAGAATGACTTGGTTTTTTATCACTTGGGGGCAGAAATAAATGTGTCTGAAGCTGAAAGCCCCCCACCCCCCCACACCCACACCCACACCCACACTGTGCCCCTCCCTGCAGCCCCTGTGATTCCCGGTACTTACTGCCACTCCCGGGCCCAGGGCTGGGCAGGACGGGTCACTCTGGTTGTGTCCTTCCCCCTCGTACTCCACCAGGAAGTCAGTGCGCCACGTCACATTCTTCCCTTCGCCGTTCTGAAAGAACAGGATGCTTTTATTGACAAGCTGCCAGGCCCCTGCCTGAACCACACTTCGTTTTTAGTTGGTCGTTTTCTGTGCTGTTTTCGTGTCACAGATCCGCAGTCATATTAAATTCGATTACACACAGTATAATTCCTTGGGTGTCTGTTAACAACACTCTTCAGACTTTCCCGTGCACCGAATTCTCAGCAAGAAACAGGCACTGTTGATAGTCCAGTTGGTTTGCATTGAAGCTGTCAGTGCCCATTAAGAACATAAGAAACTTTACAAACGAGAGGAGGCTATTCGGCCCATCTTGCCCGTTTGGTTGTTAGTAGCTTATTGATCCCAGAATCTCATCAAGCAGCTTCTTGAAGGATCCCAGTGTATCAGCTTCAACAACATTACTGGGGAGTTGGTTCCAGACTCTCACAATTCCCTGTGTAAAAAAGTGCCTACAATTTTCTGTTCTGAATGCCCCTTTATCTAATCTCCATTTGTGACCACTGGTCCTTGTTTCTTTATTCAGGTCGAAAAAGTCCCTTGGGTCAACATTGTCAATACCTTTTAGAATTTTGAATGCTTGAATCAGATCACCGCGTAGTCTTCTTTGTTCAATTCTTAGATTCAATTCTTTTAGCCTGTCTGCATAGGACATGCCTTTTAAACCCGGAATAATTCTGGTCGTTCTTCTTTGCACTCTTTCTACAGCAGTAATATCCTTTTTGTAGCAAGGTGACCAGAACTGAACACAATATTCTAGATGAGGTCTTACTAATGCATTGTAAAGTTTTAACATTACTTCCCTTGATTTAAATTCATCATTTTTCACTATATATCCGAGAATCTTGTTGGCCTTTTTTATAGCTGCCCCACATTGTCTAGATGAAGACATTTCTGAGTCAACATAAACTCCTAGGTCTTTCTCATAGATTCCTTCTTCAATTTCAGCATCTCCCATATGATATTTATAATGCCCATTTTTATTGCCTGCGTGCAGTACCTTATACTTTTCTCTAATAAATGTCATTTGCCATGTGTCTGTCCAGTTCTGAATGCTGTCTAGATCATTTTGAATGACCTTTGCTGCTGCAATGGTGTTTGCCACTCCTCCTATTTTTGTATTGTCTGCAAATTTAACAAGTTTGCTTACTATACCAGAATCTAAGTCATTTCCTTGAATCCCTACTGCGTTCAGTTTGAGAATTAATCTTTTATGCAGGACTTTGTCAAAAGCTTTCTGGAAACCTAAATAAACCATGTCATATGCTTTGCAATTATCCATTGTCGATGTTGCATCCTCAAAAAAATCAAGCAGGTTAGTTAGACACGATCTCCCTTTACTAAAACCATGCTGACTGTCTCCCAGGATACTGTTTCCATATAGGTAATTTTCCATTTTGGATCTTATTATTGTTTCCTTAAGTTTACATATAATGGAAGTCAGGCTTATTGGTCTGTAGTTACCTGGTTCGGTTTTGTCTTCCTTTTTGTGGATCGGTATTATGTTTGCAATTCTCCAGTCTGTTGGTACAACCCAAAGACTGTTGCATGATCTTTGTTAGTGGTTTGCAAATAACTTCTTTCATTTCTTTGAGTACTATTGGGAGGATCTCATCCGGCCCAGGGGATTTGTTTATTTTAAGAGCACCTAGTCCCTTTAACACTTCTGCCTCTGTTATGCTAATGTTATTTAAAACTGGATAGGAACAGGTTGACATGTGGGGCATGTTGCCCATATCCTCCTTTGCAAAAACTTGTGAAACTGGTTTGCCAAAAAGCTTTTTTTTTTTTTTAAACATTTTGTCTGCTGTGTTATAAGTGTGTGTGTAAACCTCAGGCACAAATACCAGCTGGCTAGGATACATTTTTTCTTTAATTATCCAAGCTCAAAAGTGGTCATGAAAGTTGACACAGCACAATCTGTGCAATCCAGAGGCTTGCTGAACTGCTGTGACTTGAGAAACACACGTGGAGGCCAGCATGGTCACGTTGAGGTCTGGGAAAGCTTTGAGAATGGGATTCGTTTCAGATCGACCTGGTTCATTAAATGTTCTCCCCATCTTGAACTGAGCACACAAGAAAACTGTCCAGGAATTATCTTGCAGGTTAGCCTGATAAGGGATTGACACTTTAAAAGGCAGCAGCTTGTCTGAGCTATTCTAAAAATGGATGGATAGTACCAACTAGCACTAATAAATATATCTGCCAGTGTGTGGAATTGAATATTAAAAATCAGACTTGAGGCTGGAATGTGTATGTGCTGTAGATGCCATCACACTGACACATTTGTACAGCAGAATAATCAATATTATTCATAACAATTCCAGCTGTAAAGGCTTAAAAACAGCAAAAGAAAATCTAAATGGCATAGTATTTTTACAAAGTGCTTAACCAAAAAAGTCCTGTTTTAGCAGGATCTTTTTTAATTCACTTTGACATTTCTTCAAAAAGTTTTGTCATTTCTAGTATATGGAAAGTCACTAATCGAATACTGTCTGTGAAATACTACATTCTAAACAAAAGGGGTAAAAAAGCTAAATGTACATATATGACTGTAGTACTTTATTGAAAATGTGTACGAGATTAATAGAACCGTTTACAAAAGAGATGAACGCTATAAAAACTGATTTAATCTACTGTAAATGTATTAAACACACATTTACAGGATTAATAGTAAATCAATTTTCAGTATAAAGCATAACATATTTACTTGAAACCAAGTCCCACTCCTAATTTCAAGACCACAAAGAAAAAATGTTAAATGCAAATTCCATTCAGCTTTTAATAAAAACACTACTGCAGGGGTGGGAACGAGACTCCCGTTGCACAGCAGTGTGATCCATTCCTGGTTTTACTAGGAATTTAATAAGACACACCTGAGCTTGTTATCTACACACTGCGGCTAATCAGGCTCATTTTAAAACCTGGAATGGGGAGGGGGAAATACTATGCAGTAGTCTTATTTTTATTGCCTGTACTTTTTAAAAAGGTGTCAGTCTGAAATATTACATTAAAAACCTACAAGATAATATCACGTAAGACTACTTGCTACTGTAAAGTAGCAGGCTCCGCTCACGAATCGCAGAAGGTCAATTAGAGTTCTTCTTGTTTGGGATGTGACAGCCCAGTTTACACTTAGACACATATCCCTCATTTTCCTGAGCAGGGATTGACTGTCAATCCGAGCTGATCCGGGCTCTCCCGCATTCCTCCTGAACACCCATTGCTAGTCTACCCGAGTTGAGTGAAGAGACTCCGTTTCCATGCAATGTGAGTTTGACGAATGCTGGCGGTTCTTTCCCAGAAAGCCTTGCGGCTGAAATCGGATTCATTGGTTTCCAAAACCGAAAGGATGGACACTACTGCTTTGCTTCTCACAAGCCTAACAATTTGAGCTTTTTATTACTAAAAAAAAAAAAAGGCATCCGAGAATATTAAAGCACGGAGAAACCTGCTCACCCCGGATGAGGATTCAAGATTTATGCTCACTAGTCACTTGATTGGTCAGAGGCAGCAGGGTTTTTAAACCGGGTGGAGTGGTGTATGGAAACGAGGTATTACCGATTGTGCCGAACTCAAAGCAGTAATCTAGAGACCAACTCACGCTATTAAAAAACTAAACTAAAATTCATAAATTTACATTTGAGTTAATAAGCAAATAAACGATTCAAGTAACAATAAAGCAAACAAAATCTGGAATGGATCGGAGGGCAATGCAACAAGGGTCTGGTCTCGACCTACAAGGCAGAACATAACACTAACTTACCATTAGTGGTAGAAAAGACATGCCGTCCATTTGTGTCTTGTTAATGTCGTATCCAGCGATATCCATGATTGTAGGTCCCAGATCAACATTTGCAACCAGCATCTGCAAGAAAAGACAGTGGATTTAGCAAAACTCAATCTCCATCCTTACAGGCAACTGCCTGCAAAAGGGTCCGTTGGTATCGGTTTTAAATGTGAAAACTAGCCCACTAGGAACTGGACTGAGACCAACAGAACATCCTTCATACAGGCCCCTCCAATAGCCACATATAGTACAGCCATGGACAAAAGTTTTGCATCATCTAGAATCTCAGGATTGAGACACAATTAAAAAAAAATATAAACTATATGAACATAATTTAGATATTTTATTTAACATCATGTAATCAAAGAAACTACAAAATGATATTGCAAAAGTCTACGGGAAGCCATAATAGAACTACAGTATTTCATGTTTGATTTTGAAATGTCACATGTTTGCATTTGTTTTTCATTAAGTATATGGAAAACTACAAAGCGGTATGTCATTCTGTATGTTAACGTAACATTATTTCAGCAAGTTTCATTCGACATTATGAACCAAATTACATGGGGTGATGCAAAAACCTTTGGCCACAGCTGTACGTCATTCCTTTTTTTTCTCCAAACACATGTAGAAACACAGTGTAAATAATTATAATTAAACACTTCTGAGCAATTATAATATTTTTAACAACCTGGGATTAGAACAATTGTGTGCCCATAATCTAAAGTTACCCTATCTTCTGAGCTGTTTTTAAACCTCATATGATGTGGCCACAATATCAGGCCCTAATTTGAAGCTCCAGCCAGCAAGTGCTGTATCTGAACAGACACCCCGAGACAGGATTCACAGAAGCTGCTCCCTGCAATAGCTGCTGCTTGCAAACCCAGCGTCCTGCACAGAGCACCTACCTTGTTTGTCTGATTCGGTTTGATCCCGGGTCCTCTTACAAGCAAGGGGATCTTGATATCAAACTCATAAAGCTGCCGCTTGTCCACGGGCAAGGAAAACTGACCTAGGAGCACAGTGCAGAACACCGACGTCAGGGATTATACAGCAGCACTCGAACAGCTGACACAAGATCAGTCTCAGTGTTGTGTGTGTTATAAAAAATTAAAAAAAAACATTCAGTTTCACTTTGATGTCACCACAACCAATGCAGCTGGATCTATTTGCAGCCAGGGCCGGGGTCAATTCCTGTTTTTCAATTTCAATTCCATTTCCAATTCCTTTTTAAAATCCTTCGAAGGAATTGGAATTGATAATTTAGAGACATAATTGTTCAACTGCTTTCATTTGAAGTCAATTTAACTGACTAACAGGGACTTCAATGCAAGTAATATGTTGCCACTGTGAGAAACTTATTTGAACAGAATACTGCTGACTGCAGTTTTTCATCAATGGTGTGTTGGAACTGATTAAAAGGGAAACTGAATTGGAAAAGAAAGCGAAGAACAAGAAGGACCCCAAATCCGTTGGCAGTCAAACTGTCAATTTAAAATAAACGTGAATGCATACAGACAACAGCTACCACCACCTGGTGGACAAAGGCACATTCTGCGAGTGTGTGCTCAAGCTCCGCGGGACCACTGTAGCACAGGGAGAAAAAAAAAACAGAGTCCCTGGCAGGAGATCCAGGTCAATGCAATGCTCCCTGTGAAATCCCCATTGTTAATTCAGCCTCAATTAAAAGATTCACTGATCGATTAATATCCCTGGTGCCTTACTGAAGCCTCACACAAACTCAAGCGCCCCTTACTAGTGTGCCTTTGCCTCGGAAGCTGCTCCGATATCCCCAGTGCCAGCGTCTACATGCGGCGCTCTGTTTTATCAATGGTAGGGTTTGACGTCCTCGCAGGTACCTGTGTGATAGCCGTTGTCCGAGGTGAAGAAGATGTAGGTGTTGTCGAGCTCTCCTCGGGTTTCCAGCTTCTTCAGCACCTTCTCCACGAGATCATCCACAGAGAGCAGGGTGCGCCACCTGAAACAAACACGTCAAGAGACATGCATACAATAAATAACAGGATTAGTCAAGTATGTTTTTAAAAGGACATGGGTCTGTAATATGGGAATTTTACCTACAAGTGAGAGACAAAAATGAAATATTTACTATGGAAGATGTTTAACCTTTAATGGAACTACCATAGGGTATAGTTGCAGAAATGAACTGGTCTAATTGGACACATTCTTACATGTTTCCATGTGTCGTGGATCCATTGTAGGTCCACTTGTGCAATGCTGCTCATTTGAGGGTAATTTTCCCTATACTTTCAATCCATTTATTGGAAGCACCATATTTCTAAACATACTGAAGTTTTTGAAAGATGATGCCCACATTAAAAGTACTGCGAATGGTAGTTTCATTAAAAGGTGAAACAATTTCCATTGTAAATGTTTCATTTTCACTTGTCCTTTATCCTAATGAAATTCATCCAAAGGTTCTGGGTACAATCTGCCAATGCAAAGAAAGGTATGCAGCGTGCAAGCCAAAATAATTAGGAAAACATTCAAAACAAGGCGTTTTGCTTGGATTAAGTTGCAGGTTGGTTACCGGCAATAAAATATTTAATTTGGCAGAAACAAAGTGCTGCTTCATAACAACCAGGAGCAATAAAGCATGAAGACGAAAACTGTTAAATGAACTGTGCAGGTTTTTAATTTTGAACAGAGTTTCACAACCAAACTGCAAACCGCAAAAAGCGAGCACTATAAAAACATTGTAATGCCACGCAACGCTAGTTCAGCTTTTATATCTTTGGTTTTATACACTACATTATATTTGCAGTTGCGACAAAACAGAGTTTAATTAGCACAACACGTCCTTTAGTTTAATATTGGCCCAGTAATCCTATCTGCATGAGCTCATACTGCAAATACTAAACCCTGAACAAGAGACCCAAAACTGAAAATCCAGCATGCCAAGTGCGTGTCTGTGACTCAGGTTTCTGTACTGATCCACAAAACAAGATTACTGCAGCATTATCAGACATGGCTTGCTGCTGTCTCAGCCTTGCTATGATGGTCAGCAGTCGACCTGAAGAAACGTGCTACTTACCTTTTTCTATAGGCATCGTCTAGGAACTCAACGGAGGAGTTTGTCATTGGAGTCTTGGCTTGTCTGATTAACCAGTGTTTATCCTAGAAAGAGGGGAGAGCAACAAGAAAGAATCAATACACTAACAGCGGTGTGTTCCAGCCAAATATCTACAATGGAATTGATATTGAATCCTTTCAGAAGACCTGCAATTCCCAGTAGCAACTGCTCCGCACTTTGTCTCAAAATGCCGCTTTTTCCTACGACTCACATGCTATCAATGTCTGCGCAATTGGTATTTTCCTTCACATGATTTCCTCAAGTAGGGTGTCTGGGATACGAACTGAACGCTACTTGTACTGATATATAAAAAGAAAACAATTTAAAATACAGTACTGTGCAAAAGTTTTAGGCAGGTGTGAAAAAATGCTGTAAAGTAAGAATGCTTTCAAAAATAGACATGTTAATAGATTATATTTATCAATTAACTAAATGCAAAGTGAGTGAACAGAAGAGAAATCTAAATCAAATCCATATTTGGTGTGACCACCCTTTGCCTTCAAAACAGCATCAATTCTTCTAGGTACACTTGCACAAAGTCAGGGATTTTGTAGGCATATAGTCAGGTGTATGATTAAACAATTATACCAAACAGGTGCTAATGATCATCAATTCAATATGTAGGTTGAAACACAATCATTAACTGAAACAGAAACAGCTGTGTAGGAGGAATAAAACTGGGTGAGGAACAGCCAAACTCAGCTAACAAGGTGAGGTTGCTGAAGACAGTTTACTGTCAAAAGTCATACACCATGGCAAGACTGAGCACAGCAACAAGACACAAGGTAGTTATACTGCATCAGCAAGGTCTCTCCCAGGCAGAAATTTCAAGGCAGACAGGGGTTTCCAGATGTGCTGTCCAAGCTCTTTGAAGAAGCACAAAGAAACGGGCAACGTTGAGGACCGTAGGACGCAGTGGTCAGCCAAGGAAACTTACTGCAGCAGATGAAAGACACATCATGCTTACTTCCTTTCGCAATCGGAAGATGTCCAGCAGTGCCATCAGCTCAGAATTGGCAGAAAATAGTGGGACCCTGGTACACCCATCTACTGTCCGAGAAGTCTGGTCAGAAGTGGCCTTCATGGAAGACTTAGCGCCAAAAGCCATACCTCCGGCGTGGAAACAAGGCCAAGCGACTCAACTATGCACGAAAACACAGGAACTGGGGTGCAGTAAAATGGCAGCAGGTGCTCTGGACTGATGAGTCAAATTTGAAATATTTGGCTGTAGCAGAAGGCAGTTTGTTCGCCGAAGGGCTGGAGAGTGGTACACGAATGAGTGTCTGCAGGCAACAGTGAAGCATGGTGGAGGTTCCTTGCAAGTTTGGGGCTGCATTTCTGCAAATGGAGTTGGGGATTTGGTCAGAATTAATGGTCTCCTCAATGCTGAGAAGTACAGCATGCAATACCATCAGGGAGGCATCTGATTGGCCCCAAATTTATTCTGCAGCATGACAACGACCCCAAACATACAGAGAAAGTCATTAAGAACTATCTTCAGCGTAAAGAAGAACAAGGAGTCCTGGAAGTGATGGTATGGCCCCCACAGAGCCCTGATCTCAACATCATCGAGTCTGTCTGGGATTACATGAAGAAAGAGAAGCAACTGAGGCTGCCTAAATCCACAGAAGAACTGTGGTTAGTTCTCCAAGAAGTTTGGGCCAACCTACCTGC
The DNA here is from genome assembly GCA_030684275.1 of Acipenser oxyrinchus oxyrinchus. Lineage (NCBI taxonomy): Eukaryota > Metazoa > Chordata > Actinopteri > Acipenseriformes > Acipenseridae > Acipenser > Acipenser oxyrinchus. Next base: position 24,904,138 of record CM060254.1, read on the forward strand.
CGAGTTCCTTCAAAAACTGTGTGCAAGTGTACCTAGAAGAATTGATGCTGTTTTGAAGGCAAAGGGTGGTCACACCAAATATTGATTTGATGTAGATTTTTCTTCTGTTCACTCACTTTGCATTTTGTTAATTGATAAATATAAATTATTAACATGTCTATTTTTGAAAGCATTCTTACTTTACAGCATTTTTTCACACCTGCCTAAAACTTTTGCACAGTACTGTATATAAAATCAAAAACCACATTAACGTGTGTCTTTTGCATAGAAGAAATGCAAGACCTGCAAAGCGTATGGTTAGAGATAAGACTTACTGGAATTAACTGGAATTGACTGGATCAATTCCCAATGCCATTTCCAATTCCTTTTTAAATCCAATTCCCAATTCCAATGGGAAGGAATTCCTTTGAAGGAATGGGAATTCAATCATGCCCTAAAATCATTTTCAGATTCCAAATAATTCATTCAAGGATTGTCCCTGTGAAATTAAACTAACACACTGCCATAACGCAGGTTTAAGATTTTAAAATGTCACTAGTCTTGTCTTCACCTTCCCGTGCGTGTTGAAGCTGGGGTCCCGCGGCGCCTTGACATCAGGGAAGCTCTTCTCGTACTGGGGAGCGGAGGTCCAGGGGGAGTGGGGAGCAGGGGTGGAGATCATCATGAAGAACGGCATGTAATTCAACTTGTAATCCAAGAAATCCATGGAGAAATTCGCCTGCCAGCAACATCAGAAAGAGAACGCTTGCTTTAAACAAACGATTCAAAGCCTGAAAAGAACTACAAAGTTTTACATACAAAGCAAGGGGCAACCTAAATAATTTCAAGCCTAGCAAACTTCATTAAGAATTAATAAAAGTACTATTTTCACAGCTGTTTTCACATACCCCAATTATCAGTGACCTTGCGCTACCTTACCCAAGGTATCTTTAGGTAGTCCAGGATTCGTGCTAATCAGGGTCTGTAAAACCAGCTGTTAGACCCTTAAAGACATGTAAAATACAAATTTTAAATGTTTACAATATGTGTCGAAATTCAGGCATTACAGTGTAAACACTTCGATTGTCAAAACAATCCTCCGTAAAATGTGCACAACAAAGTACCGAGTGCTGAGTTGGACTTAAATTATAGCAAGTTCACCTTACTTGCCTAACCCATTCAGCCCGAAGTTTCTCGCCTGATGGAAATTTGAAAAGGCTTATACCGTCAGTGGCTATATTAGAACAACCTGCCGCAACGTTTAGGCACAGCTAAACTTGACTTTTAAATCTTTTTAAATTGTTTGCACGAATACATCTACTGCTGTACTTACAAAGTGTACAGTGAGATTCCACTGCCATCCGATGACGACATGCGGTCGTCGGTCACACAGCCAGAAAATGTCTTCCTGCTAATGTTCGGAGGGACATTTTAAATGTCATTTTGCAGAAACTGTTTTATTTATTAGAGTTGCGAAAGAGGATCATACAGTACATCGATAATTAAAAATGTTCAAAGAGAACGCCCGAGTGAATATCTAATTGCAGGGATGGAAATAAAGACTTGCAAAGCAGTTTCACTCATTCCAGGTTTTACTCGCCACATTGTATAGGGACAAGCTCAGGTATGTTTTATTAAAAACCAGGAATGGATTAAACTGCTATGCAATGGGAGTCTTATTTCCAGCCCCGTATTGTACACATTCCCACCACAGCTTCCGGGATTGTTGTTTATTCCTGTAAGCTAGACGACAGCCAACGCAAGCTACCCGACAGAACTTGTGAACCTGTCGCTGACTCTCCTTACCAGCACGTCGGTCAGGTAATCATGGTGGTAGTCCTGACCATGCTTCTCTGCTTTTCCGTTCGCTGACAGAGTGTAGTTGTAGTATTTGGAGTTCTTCTCCTAACAAAGAAAACCATGACTTCATGATCAGTTTACATCACAGTAGAAACCTTATACAAGAATATGTGTTCACACAGTACAGCTAGCACAGCAATACATTCATAAAGAATAATATACAATGACGCCAACAACTGATCGGTTACCCTAAGTTTCAATATCCATACTTCACATATGATATGGCATCCCTAGTCCTTGGGTTGGTAACCGACAGGAAAGAAGCCATTGAAGGGGTCGGGAAAACATTGTGCTTGAGAACTTTATACCGAATGGAAGAGAGCATCAAGATTCATGGAACTGTGTTAGCTACAAACAAGGTAAAAAAAATAGTTTAAAAAGCCTCCTCCTTCTCCTGTCTTCTCGCCTCCCTTTGTTCCATGTTCTCCCCTTCTTATATCTATATCTATATTTATATTTATATATCTATACACATACAGGATACAGCAAAGGTCTGTGGTGTCTGCTGTAAACACTGCAGGGTGTTCTGGAATCCCTCTTCAACATTAGTAATACTTCCACTGCCCTGGCTGGACTCTATTTCTGTATCTGGAGCTACACAGGCTGCGTTGCAGTGTATTATTAACCATGCTTTCTATCTGACTGTCAAGGTCGCCGTTCTATTCCAGCGTGTCAACAGAACGTGGATAATGTTTAACGTGTTAGTATTTGCTCGGGTTGCTTCTAATGCAACTCAGGACAGGGGCGGTGCTGATTGAGCCGTTGAATGATTCTCTTACCAGAGCGTACCAGTAATCCCAGCCGGGCGGGACGTGCTCGATGCCCCCAGCTTCCTTCGTTCCGTACTGAAAACAATAAAACACACAGCATGAGTACTGGATTGCAGACTTGGAACCCCTCAGTTGTTATTGCACACCTTTAATTCCCATTACCTGGTTTAAATACTTCCCTGCGAAGAAGGTCTGGTATCCGCAGTGCTGGCGCAGCAGGGCTGGGAAGGTGACTGGCTCCTGTGTTTTCTGCCAGGCTGTGCTGCTGCAGTTCCCCTCCAGGGTGTTGTTGACCACGCGGTGATTGTGAGGGTACTTCCCGGTCAGGATGCTGGCTCTGCTAGGGCAGCACAGCGGACTGGCCACGTACTGAGAGAGAGGAGCACACGAGAGAGTTAAAGGAGCGATCACTAAGGCTTTACACCACTGCAGCGTTTACAACCCACTACTCTCGTCTGTATTCCAGCGATATATTTTTCAACATACAAGTGCTCCCCCTTTATAACGTAAGTCATAGATTGTACAATTTGTGTTCCACTTTATAGTGAGTGCTAGGGAAATTGTATTATGGGAGAATAGGGAGTCATGACTAGACCGCCTCATTAGGAAGGATCTCTTCAATCTAAATGGCTTTTATCTATTTTCTCTCACACATCACAGCTCATAAAATCACCTGGGAAATACATATCTCAACTTTTACTCTGGAGCGGAATTACTCTCAATAACATCGCAGTGCATCGAGATCAGGCTCCCTCCTGCAACAATGCCCGTTTTCTGTCCTCACAACACGCCACCCATTTCAATCCGAGCCCCAAAACTGCTGCAGGAGGGGGTGAATGATGAATACATTTAATTTATAGTTGGTATGAATGAATGTATATTTTCCCCTTAACATTTAAGTTTTGTCTTTGAACAAAATAGCATATAAAAGTAGCCTATCAGGACTTAGATTGATACATACTGCATTTTATGGGGACTTCGCTGAACTCTACTTATATCCCAGATACAATGGCACTTTAATCACTTCCTGTGTTATTGGACAGATTTTCTCCAATGGCCTAACTGCAATAAGACCATGTGACCTACAGTACATAGTGATTAGGTACCAGGAATCTACAACATCTACAGAATTCCTGGGTGGGAAACCTGCACGTTAGAAAAAAGCAAATGAAGAACCAGATGATGTTAGCACAGCAGTGATACATCTCACAATGCAAAGAGGTCACAACTTTTTGTTCCTTCTTCACTTGTTTTACAATTAAGGATATGCATATTTTTAAAATACAACACTAACGATTCAGTAATTTAAAGTTCTGCTTCCTGTGCTGTAGGTCAACCTTCCTGTCTCTGTCGGGCTTCACTTCGGCAAACCATGGAAGCGAGACTGTGCTGCTTCACAGGAAGTGATACAGGAGGACACAAGGAAGCAGCACTTTAAACATTTTAAATCTATAGTGCTGAATTGTATTTGAAAACATAACCCAACTAAAAAAAAAAAATAATAAAACTTTGGCAAATCTAAACGTAAGCCAACTAAACAATGGCACATCTAACATTGCTAAAGATATACACGGTGTCTTATAAAATCAGGCGTCATAGGAAATATCACATATTCTGCCGATTAGGATGCTCTCTGGTTAATGGGGCAGTCACACCCTGTTGACTACCTGTACCGCACATCAAAGTTACTCTTTGCTTAAAGACATTTGACACAAATAGAGAGACAAGCAACATTAACAATTATGCCTGTGATGCCTGACTTACAGCACACCCTGTATTTCACATTTCATGCATGAACAGTTAAGGTTTATCACAAAGCTTACTGTATTTGTGAAGGTTACGCCTGCATCACCAATAAGCTTTCTGGTCTTGTTCAGTGGATTCTGCAATAGATAAAAAAAAACAAAAAAACATCTGGTTGGTTGTGCTGCAAGCATGTCACATTGGCATTGTGGCTTTATTTCAGGTTTTGGTTCATAGACAGCACCTTCTACTAACTAGACAACACAACAAACAGCGCTGGGCATTGAGTTTACTGACCAAGTAGAATAAACAGTAATAGTGATGATAATAATAATAATAATAATAATAATTTTCAGCCTTTTTCAAATCCACTGCTGGATTAAGGCCTCCCCAAGATTCTTCCACAAAAGCCAGTCTGCTGCATCCCTCATCCACGTTGCTCCGACATGTTTCCTAATTTCATCTTGCCATCTTCTTGGAGGTCTTCTTCTTGATCGCTTTATATCTCTTGGGATCCAGTCTAGTATCTCCTTGGTCCAGCAATGGTCTGTTCTTGCTACATGTCTGACCCACTGCCATTTCAGTTTTTTCGCTCTTATAATAACATTGCATACTTTTGTTTGTGCTCTTATCCATTCCTTCCTTTTCCTGTCTCTTCTTGTTATTCCCAGTATGCATCTTTCCATACTCCATTGAGTCGTTTGTAATTTTTGAGTCATTTTAGCATTGAGGGTCCAGGTTTTGCATCCGTAAGTTAGCACTGGCAGCACAGATTGGTCAAAGACTTTCCTCTTGAGGCATAATGGTAGTTTCCCTTTCAGAACCATGCTTAATCTTCCAAAGGCACTCCAGCCCATTTTTACTCTTCTGTTGATTTCACACATTTGGTTCTCTGTTGCCGATACTAACTGTCCTATGTATACGTAGTTATTGACTTCTTCAAGCTTGATCCCAATGATTTCAGTTGCCTATGGAGTGGTATATTTATTGAACATGACTTGAGTCTTCTTCAGGTTCATTTTCAAAACTGCTTTGATGCTAGCCTTGTGTAGTTCTTGCATTGTAATTCTTCTGGGCACATTGTAAATATGAGGATGTCGCCAGCAAATCGTAGGTGATTCAAGTAGGCTCCACTGATCTTCAGCCCCTTATTTTCCCAATCCAGTGTTCTGAAAAGGTCTTCTAGGGTGGCCATGAAGAGCTTTGGGGAAATCGTATCTCTTTGACAAACTCCTTTTTAAATCTTGATTTTTTCGCTGTTTTTATGGAGTCTTACTGTGGATATTGCATTCTTGTATATGGTGCTGATCAAGTCTCTGTGGGTTGATTGCAGTGTACCAGTGACTTAGTCTGCATCAAGTGGACTAAAATCAGCAAATCTAGCAGTCTAGCAAATCCTGTAGATCTGTGCTAAGTTAGTCCTGATTGCAGCGTACCAAACAGCTAATCCTGAAAATTGGTTTAGCTGACCTGAACAAGTGGAACAAGTTAGACAATGAGCCATTACAAATGCGGATGCAAATTCACAATTTAAAGTGTAAAGACAAACTCGGACTTTACGTGCACAATGTCATTACTAGCATTTGATTAAAAAAAAATACATTGAAGGGCTCCCGAGTGGCGCATCCAGTAAAGGCACTCCACGAGGAGTGCAGGATGCGCCCTATAGCCTGGACGTTGCCGGTTCCAGACCAGGCATTGAAGATGTTGGACTGGCAAAAAAGTCAGAAATATGAAAAAAGGAAATAATATATTAATGATAAAATGTTAAGAGTTTTTATTAAATTAGGCATGATTCGGGCAAACACATTTAAGTAAAAGTACACCTGTATTCAGAATATAATTGTAGCCTACTACATGTCGTTTTATGCACATTCCGCACACGGATCATACTTGCATTTTAACTTCCCGGTAGCCTATTGCTGCTTGACACTCAACGTTAAGTTCTAAATGTGTTGTTTATATTTAATACACATTACACTGACATTTCAGGTTAAATCGAATACATACATCGAATACATCAAATACATCTTCAGAACACTCTGTTCCTGAACCATAATAAAAAGGAAAAGGGTGCCTCATTGCTCTAGTAATTTATTTAAACTACTGGATACATTTGCTGTCTACCTAAGAAAATTAAGGTACATTATATCATTACATAGTGAAAGTGTCAATTTTATTAAGGATAGTTCTGTGACTCGGCGAGCAAACCTTACTGAACCAAATGCTTCAAAGGGTTCAGACTGAGGTTCAAAAGGCTTCCCTTTTCACATCACTAGTTTTTAGATGTAATTTCAGAGAACAATGGTGCTGTCTTCGTGTTAAAATGTGCTGTAGAAACGTAGGACGAGCAAGCGTACTAAGTTAGTCTTATACTTCATAGTACTAAGTTAGTCCACCTGAACAGGATCGTCTCGCATCCGATTTGGTACGCTGCAATCAGGATCTTGTTTAGTCCGATTTAGTGTATAATCTACCTGTGGTGATTATCTTCTGGTACGCTGTAATCGGGATTAACAAGTGTACTAACTTTAGTCTACACAAGTGGACTAAACCTGCTAATAGGTCTGTATTATTTATTATTATTATTATTATTATTATTATTATTATTATTATTATTATTATTTATTTCTTAGCAGACGCCCTTAACCAGGGCGACTTACAGTCGTAAACAAATACATTTCAAGAATCACAGTACAAGTAATAATACAATTAAGAGCAAGATATAGTTCTTGAGGTCTTCTTTATCTCCTTTCTTATGTAAAAGTATCACTGATGCATTGTTCCAGTCGCTTGGCACTTTCTTTTGCTTAATACAATCTGTAAAAATATGTGACAGTATTTGTCAATTCTTCACCTCCTTCTTTCAATTGTTATGCCGTCTTCTCCGGGTGCCTTTCCTGTCTTCATATGTTTGATAGCATGTTTCACTTCTTCCTCAGGTTACGTTTTTTAAAAATATAATTCTCCAAAAGTCTTCGACTCTCTTCAAAATCAATTTGTGGTTCCTGATGACAGTCCCGTCCTCGTGTTTGATTGCTAAAATCTTTTTTTCCTTATGATTAATCTTTGTTTTGCTTTCTTCATGCTTCGGTTTTCAATAGTTTTCTCTACCAACCTACAGTTGAACGACCGTATATACTCAGTAATGTGCTTTCTTACTGTCTTGCAGAGCGCAATGTTTTCAATCTTTGACTTCAGAGCTGCTGTTTGTTTCATTTCCCTTTTCTTCATGAGGTCTTTTGTTTCTTGTGTGATCTTATGGTCACATTTTGTACTCTGTGTTCCAGCGATATTTTTTGCTGTTTCTGCAATTACTTGCGTCACTTCCTCATAGATTTTGTTTACCTTGATTTGCAGATCTTGAAGAGCGCTGAATCTATTCTTCAGTTCCAGTTGAAACAGCAGGCTTTGCTTCTGGAGCATTTCTACATTGATTGTGTTGGATTTCGTCCTCACGAGTTTCGCTCTCTCAAGTGCTGTGTTTAGGTGTATTTTGCATCTTACAAGTTTGTGGTCACTTCCTGTGTTAAAATTGTTTAGTACTGAGACATCTTGTATGGTGTGCTTCTTGTTGGTGAGTATGTAGTCAATTTCATTCTTCACTCCGTTGGGTCCTCTCCATGTCCATTTCCTGATAGGTTTATTCTGGAAGAAGGTGTTCATGATGACTAAGTTCTTGTTCTCTGCAAATTCGACTAGTCTGTCGCCCCTCTCGCTCCTGTCGCCATGTCCAAATTTGCCGATCGAATTCTCGTCTTCTTGCTGGGCTCCTACTTTGGCGTTGAAGTCACTGATGATGAACTTATAGTGGCTCTTCCCATTTTCATGTAGTTCTTGTACTTCTTCATAAAAATCCTTGACTTCTTCATCCGAATAGCTTGTTGTTGATGCATATACTTGGATGACCTGAAGTTCATACTTCCTTGAAACTTTCACTATTAGTCTTGCAGACCTCTCTGACGCGCTGTCAATCTCTACTACAATATTCTTGATTCTCTTGTGGACAATGAATCCAATGCCTCCTGTTCGTCCAACTGTAGTGCCTCGGTAGAAGAGTTCTAGTAGTCCTTCGTCTTTTCGCCATACTTCGCTTAGTCCTACGATGTTCCACTTCATTCTTCCAAGTTCTTCTTCCAACTCTTGAAGTCTTGCTTCACCTGAAAGAGATCTGCAGTTGTACGTGGCCAGGGTCAGTGTTCTGTGGCAGCCTAAAATCGTAACCTGATGATTCTTATATAAATAAATACAATATAGGGAACTGAAAACTAAGGAAAAGGCAAACAAGACAGACGCACTGTACTAAGGTGAAAGTCAATGTATATACAACAGTAGTCTATATACACTCACAACAGTGGCCACTTTTGTTACATTAAATACATCTGTTATAATGGAGACCTAGGGGGCCCCTAGCCCAGTGGTTCTCAAACTGTAAGGTGCAGAATGTATCCTGGAGGGTCGTGAGAAGGTTCAGGAATAAAACAATTTTAACCATGCACCTCTTGCATATATTAACTTAAAGCAAATCTTACTTACGACACCTCCTGGCATGTCAAAGTTTCCAGATGCTGCTGTGAATCTGACTGATGCCTTTTAAGCTTGCACATTAATTATTAATAGACGAAGTCCGCTGCCCTCTGGTGATGTACGCTGTTTATCGACTTACTTTTTTTTATTATGTATCGGGGACTTGTTAATGGAAAACAAAAACAAAAAAGTTTGAGAAACACTGCCCAAGACAATCTTCTGCTGATGCCAGTTAGAGAACCCCTCTTGCCCTCTGACAGTCCTGGTCTTTGTTCCAACCCTGTTCTAAAATCGTTTAATTTAAACAATTAAACCTGCACCCAGACCCTGAAGCAGTTAATTATACTGTTTACCTGTTAAACCTGTGATTGGACATGATGTATGCCTAGGGGTACCTCAGTATTTCTGGAGCAAGCTACTACACTCCCTTTTTCTAGACGAGTATAACAGGTACACACTTTTAGGAAATTGAACAGCTGGAGCCTGCTTTTACTTTCAGTTCCTGAAACAAGCCTTAGTAGTGTTCAGTAAAGCATAACAGATTTTTCAAAACATCTATTTTGCCATCTGATCTACAGCAGAACTTTAAATATAATTTAGGTTATAACTTTATTTCTTAGAGATGAAGTAAGGAGTTACAAACAAGTAGGGAAAAATGCAGAGAATTTGGATTACAAAGTTTATCACCCTGCACACATGAAGGAGGGGCAAATAAAGTGGACTGTCAACAAGGCCTGCTTATTGATACAGTAGTGTACAGGATGCTGTTCTATAAAGGAATGTTTTAAACAGGCACCAAGGAATTGTAGGATAGTGTCATTTTTAACATGACTTCGAGACATTAATATGCGAATCGGTCCTAACAGCAGTACATCATTATTGATTGACAGTGTAATTATTAAACACCATACACTTCATAAGTCAAAACAAAAACAAATTCAAAAAAGGTTCGTAGAATTAAAACTTTTCAAATACAAAACATGTAAACCACTTACAAAATTAACTGTGGTTTCGTATGCATGCAAACACAGAAAGCACACATTTTTGGCAAATTAAAAGTCGCTTACCATGCCACCAATCATAACATCGAGGTCGTCTGTAAGAAGCAAAATTATGTTGGGTTTCCTCGACCTTCCCCCGAGTGCCACGGTATTAAAGAACACGGAAAGTAATAATGCACAAACCAATACATAGTGAAAACACAATTTAATTAAGGCCATCTTAAGCGCCGAATAAGGACCCCCGTTGCTGTTATGGTAACGTAAACGACTTCTATATAACAACGAGATTTAACTTTCGCCCGCAGACAATGCCCATTTGTATTTTTGTTGCTCGCTGCCTTGTTTTCTGTGCTTCCCTATTCCAGATCACGTGATAAAACACGAGAGTAAATCAGGTGATGATTACGGAGCCGCTGCTGTAGATGAGTGGAGCAAGGTTTAAGATACTGTGCGTCAATAGTTATAGCATTTATTTTATTTTTATACGCAACGAATAAACATTCATGGATATTATCTATTTTTTTTTTAA